>JAQSUU010000402.1:13750000-15000000 GCA_038087645.1 Saccharum hybrid cultivar R570
GAAGTTATGTGTTATGAATATATATATATATATATATTCATGATGAATAAATATTTTTGTCTTTACAGAAAAAAATATACTAAGATTGTATTTTAATCCGCTAATATTGGTAACATTTCCTTATTATGGATATAATGGTGATCATAGATAAATATAACTTTAAATTTTATAAAAATAATAAAATATAAATAGATATGTACCATTATCGTCATTGTTTTCCATAAATCCGTTGTAACGCACTGGTATATTGGTTGTAATATTAAAAAGATCAAATTTCTCTCCACCTAATAATTTTCATCTACCCCAACCCAACCCTTGTTCCTAACGGCCCAACCACTTGCTCACCTCTTGGTCGTCACTTGCTAGAGACTCGCGCGATAGGCTCGCTACCGCACCCCTCGTCACAACGACCCAACCACTCGCTCACCTCCGAGTCGTCACTCGATACAGGCTCACTTCCACTCCCACTCATTAGAGTCCAACAGTCTGGCCCATCCTTCTACATCTCCCTCAAAGCAACTCCAGCAGGGTCCTTACTTGAGCCCACATAGCTAAATATGGGTGCCTAGGCCAAAAACACAGCTTCAGCAGGGCCCTACTTGACCACCCAAATCCTCCTTCCGGCACCCATTCCTGGGGGTTGCCCCAGGCCAAGCCCCCAAAGGACAATTTCCATTCGTTTCTTCCCCGCGCGCTTGCCTTCTCCCCTCTTGCGCCGTCGTTTCCCCCGCGCGCAACTCCCCCTGCCTGTGCGCGACTTCTCGGCAGTGACCACGACTACCCTAGGGCGCACGCCTGAAGCAGGAGGTCTGGGGTGGGGCTTCACCGACATGACTCATGCCGCCCATACTTCGGGGCAGGGCTTCACCCACGTGGCTCACGCCGCCCATGCACAGCGGGCTCTCGGCGGCGCACCTCACTACAACGAACGCGATTCACACACCCCTCCTCATAATTCGAGTCTGGCCTGTGTAGATTGTGCACATGAAAGGATAAAATTGGAGGAAATAGAATAGTGAGGAGGTTGCACACATGAAAGACAAATGGGAGGAAATAGAATAGAAGAAAAAAGCATAGAGAGGAATCAAACTCAAAACCTGTAGGTTAAGAAAACTCATCCTTTTCCACTATACCATGGAGTTGGTTTGTGTCAAGTATGAAATTTTGACTCTATTAACCATACTATACCAGCGCTTCGATCGAGTGCACTAAGCCAACCGTTAATCGAGGGCTTTGTTGGTCCCTTCCTAACACCTATGTGCACCCATTGGCCTCCTCTCCTGCAGTATTTGTGCTCGATCTCTGAAAAAATCTGCGCCTTACCTATCTCCTTCTTGCAATATTCGATCGAAAATAGCAGCGGGCAAGTCCCATGACCCTAGCCTTGGTAGGTGAGGGGGGCCCTATCTCTGTTGCAGCTACCAAATGAGATTCCTGTCCAGTTTTACCTCAGTTGCACCTCCGATGCGCCTCCGCCTTCTCCATAGCCAACTACACTGTCGTTGTGCCTGTGACCCCGTCTACTGTATGACGAGCTCGAGGCCACCATCACCGAGTGTGAAAGGCGAGTCAGACAGAAGTTCTAAACCAATAACGACTCCGTTGCATCGCACGAACATTTTTGCTAGTAGATATAAAAATTCAAGCATGGTCTATTTTGTTTGTATTTGGTATATTACTTTTTAGTGAGCTGACACTCATGTCTACAAGGAAGTAGCAACAACTAAACTTACATCACCGAATTTATTTGTGATGGCTCTAGAGAGCTACAAGGGTGTTTGGATCGTTCTGCAATCCTACGGTGTGTCCCTGATGGATCCAACTTGCCACATGGGCCAGCAGCCTAAAATTGGGTGACACGACACCGTAGGCAGAAAATGTCTCAACATTAAAATGATCGCCGTGGACGCATCTTATTATGATATAGGCATGAGTTTGGATCCATTGGAAAGTAGACTTATAGAACCAACGAATCTCAATCTAGATTGTGCAATTGGTGATATTGTATTAAACAGTAGACTATCTAACACAATATCGATAACTTTGATTAATACCAACGTTTACAAGAGATCAGTCATCTATTGTAGCCTTATAAAAGTTGATACGAATTGATAACTAATATATACCACTATTTATAAGAGATCAGTCGTCTGTTGCAGCCATACAAATAACAATATAGATCGATAACTAACTTATATCGCGACTCGCAAGAGATCAGTCATCTGTTGCAGCCTTGCAAGTAACAATATAAGTCGTGACAGATACTCACAAACAAGCCGGAGGTCAGGTCATCCGATGCAGCCTTGCTTGCCCGAAGAACTCATCGAGATTTACTTTACTCCTACTTCTAAGGGGTGGCCGGAGCCGAAAGGTAAAGGTACTGGATTTGTTTTTATCGTCTGCTAATTACTATCACGATTGAATTCAATTCATGACGTTAGATCCTGTTGTAATGACCAATCTATCTCAGTCTTGATCATACGTAGTGGATGTTTAAAGTCATGTTCCGTTAAAAGGCAGATCCATTGATTGCCAGTATTCGGTACGATCCCGCTATTAATGCTGCATCAGACGACTCGACCTGTTGATAGCGTGTTAGATCAGACATCGGTGGTTAGTACATCTATCTGTTAAGAAGAGCATGGCGTCAGCCACCCGCTATGTCTTCATCGGCTATTTAGCCGATGGCTTGAGCCTTAACGCGTATGACATGCTTTCTTGATTTCTTTGGGGTATAAGTAGATTTATCAATTGTTGGCCTCTGGTCTAGGGTCCTACTGTCCTTTTGGCTTGCTTCGTGTGGCGGCGGTTACCTTTTTCGCCGTCCACATGTACTATGTATGTCAAGTATGGAAGTATACTTATAGTATATGGTTATACTTATCTAACTATATCTATATGGCTGTATACCATGTCAGTGACCTAGACACTGTTTATGGTGAACAGTATCATGCCGTGCCTATAAACAGTGTCATGTCATGCCTATAATCAGTACCACAATGTCATGAACAGTAGCATACCATGCCATAAACAGTGCCCACGCAACTACACGGGGCCACCTGCTAGTTTTATATACTACTGTCATAGTATTAAATAATATATTAAAAAATATGGTTTCTTTTAAAAAAATTACATAGTAAAGATACGTAGTATCTTAATATGAGTATATCAACATACTCAAACTGATAAATGAGTAGGTACACATACGTAACATGATTTATTGATCATGGGAGTAACTACTCTTGGGAGTATATAAAATGCACCCTACCTATTAATTGATATATATATCTTATATACATAGAAACTATGTTTCTAATGGATGATTTCTATAGATTTTTTTTGTCCGATTATATGTCTTCTCTATCCATCATCTACCTATCATATCTCTTCATATCTTGGTCCATGTATTTCTTATCTAAGAAACAATTTTCTCATATCTCTTCTTTAAATTATAATGTCACGTCGTCTTTTTCTTAGTTAACACCTTAATTGATGAATATAAAAATCATATACTCTCTCTATCCCTAAATAAATAGATTTTTAGAATTGTCTTAAGTCAAAATTTTTAAACTTTGACCGCATTTCTAGAAAATAACATCAAAATTTATAGTATCAAATTAGTATCATTAGATATATCATAAAATATATTTTTATAATATGTTCATTTTATATCATAGATGTTGTTACTCTTTTTTATAAAGTGGCACGGATTCTAGGAATTGGTTTATTAGGGGGACGGAGGGAATAGTTTCTAGATTGGGAGGAGTGCCCGAACTCTAGCACACCCCTGTACTTCTATCGCTGCAACTAGGGCCCACATGCACCCGGTGCCCTTTCTTCCCCATCTGCTACAATAACTAGAACTCGAGTTGGTTCCTATACTTGTATCTCTAATTCCAACCGCACTGTCTCGGTCCAATTCGATGTGTTCTCTTCGTTCCAAAATAATTAATGTTATGTAATTTAAATTTTGTTTCGAATAGTTGTCAGTCTCGCTTCTTAATGCACATTTCTTTTCTTCTAATACATATTTTTATTTTTTTCAATCTTTCTTCTTATTTTCTATGCATTGTACGTTTCCACTCTTTTGAATTTTTATTATGTCTAAACCTAAAATATCAACTATTTTAACGTAAGAGCATCTTCAAAAGTTCCCAATAAAGTCTCCTAATCTAAGATTTTTAACAAGATTGGAAAAATTCCATCTCCAACAATTTCTAATCTCAGCTCCTAATCTTTTAGCACTCAAGAAAAAATCACCTAAAGCGCGTAAAGATGCGCGGAACCCCATCGCGCGTATAGCTCCCTCGCGCGCCGGCTTCATCCTTCGCGCACGAAAGTGGAGACTCCAGCGACTTTTTTCCTAGGTGGTCTTCCAGATCGCTGGGGCCGGCGGCGCGGTGCCGAGGATCCTGCGCCGGTTCCTCGCCGATGACCGCGTGGCGTTCGCGGCGTACTATGTGAAGTCCGACTGCTGGAAGCTGCGCGCGCACCACGGGCTGAAGGTTGCGTCCACGGAACTCTGCGGCGCGGCCGGCACGGACAGCAGGGCGGACAGGTTGCTGCGATCCGCCGAGGAGAAGACGAGTACGAGTCCAGCGACGAGCACGTCCGCCGAGTACGAGTACGAGGCTGTCCAGGGGCCACGTGAGGACGTGAGGTACGTCTGGCGTGCACGTCGTGGCGAGTGAAGACGAGTATGTGTCCATTTGATTTCGGAGTTGCATCAACATCCACATGCATGGAATTACTATCACTGAGAAGAGTCGCCGGGAAGGGGGCTGCCGCCGCCTGAGGAGGCGGTGCCGAAGGGTTGGTCGCGCGAAAAACAAAAACTACCGCAAAAAATATCTTGTGGACCAAATTTTATTTTTTAAAGTCATTTATTATGAACTATTGAAGATGGCCTTCTTTTTTTTTCTTTCATTATATTTTTAGGAGTTACAAAACTACATATTTTTAGGAGAAAAATATTAAGTACTCTCGGAGATGCTCAATGTACGCGCAGCCGGGTAGCCCATCACTCGAGGTCAGTTCGTGATTTCTTTTGTTTTTCTGGAAACTTGCCACCATCGTCGTCGTCGTCTTCTTCTTTTTGTCTTAGACTATCTCCAACAGGAGAGGCATCTCACTACCCATACGCAAAATGCATGGTTCAGAGGGAAAATAGGCTCTCCAACGGAGCAGGCAAATGGAGGAGGCATTTTGTGTCGAAGGAGAGAGGAAACCCAAATCTGCATCTTCTATTTCCTCGACGCAAATCTCTGGTTCTCGGTCAGGGTGGGGCACGGCCGGCTCCTATGCGATTTGGAAGGCACTAGGGCAGGGGTCCAGCCGCGGCGAGTCTCCGGCGCTGCGAGGCGGGTCCGCGGCGGAGCGCAGCCGGCGGGGCAAGGCGGGCCCGCGGCGAGGAGCGGCCGGAGTGGCACGGCGTGGGGAGGCGGATTCGGGGCCGCCGTGGGAGGAGTGGAGGAGGCGGTGAGGCCGAGCGAGATCTTCCCAACTCAGTAGCCACGCATGGATGGCGGACCTCGGCCCCGACTGTGCCGACACCGCGGAGTGGAAGACGAAGCCGCCGCCATGGAAGTACACGACCACCGGGAGCTCTTTGAAGCCGCCGCCGCCAGGGATCTCCGGGATGAAGAGGCAGGCGCTCAGGTGGTCGGGGACGGCGTGGAGCCGCCGGCGTGGCGAGGCGGGTCTGCGGCAGCGCGCGGCCAGCGAGGAGCGGCCCAATGCGGCGAGGCGGGCGGCGCTCAGCTGGGCAGCCATACGGGCTTCTCGTTTGAGTCGGCTGTTGGAAAAGGAAAATTTTGGGTCCCTAGCCTTTTCGCTGTGCAGGACGCAAACCATCGAATGTCTATCGCTTTTGGGTCCGGACTGTTGGAGACAGTCTTAGCGCTCAATTTGACCACCGCCCTCCTTCAACCGCCGCCGCAGAATCTGCTCATTGGAGTACCGAGTACGTGGACGTCGATCGCACATTGGCACCTGACAGAAGCCATAGGCCCATAGCCAGCGCTTGCCTCCTCTCTGTCCTCTCGTACTGCTTCTACGTGTCGGCCATGACATCAAGTAAACGTGCAGATCTCCAAGAAAATCTTAGCCTTTCCTCGCCATGACATCAGTTTTGCAAATACCGTGATGATTAACTAAAAGGTCAACCGCACCTCTTTGTCCATTGTTTTCTTGATCATCAAACACTATGTTATGGCATTCCTGGATCTCGTATCAATTGTTTTCGTGGTTGCGCACAAGGAGACCTCCCAGCTTGTCAATAATGTCACCTTTCCTATTCATCCGTGCAGTTGATGACTTTCAACATGTTTTGGAAATAGAGACGAGTGATCGATGGCAATCTAACACCGTTGCAAGGCAAGTTTGCAAAGCTGCACCACTCGCTTTTATACGGACGGTCTCTGTCAACTTGGCTAATGAGGAAATGGACCTGATAATGATCCCAATGGAAAATTCTGGTCTCACCACGGATCTCAATATTAGCGCAAGGTCACAATATTAAAGCAAGGAATTTTCAAGTGGCGGCTATCAGTTGGGACGACCTTGGCATTAAAGAGATTTTGAAATCGTTTCTTAGGCAGCAGGTTGCTTTTCCAATGACTTATCTAGGTCTTTTGATCAAGATGCTTCACTTATATCAGTTGTTGAGAACTGCGTGTATAAATATTTACACTGGAAATTAGTTTAAGGCTGCTGGTGTAAATCGTTTCTAGTATTTGCAAACTGGTTACACTGGTGGTTTGGTTTAAGGTGGCTGGTATAAATTGTTTCTAGATTTTGCAAACCGGGCTAGTAATAATAGATTTTCTTTTAATCTAGGAGAAGCCCGCCAGCAAGCACCCTACAATCGTGCGTTGCAAGTCTCAAGTCATATGGTTTTTTGCGCACGTGCGGTTGCTAAGGACCAAGCTCACAACTGCGGCTTGCTTTGCATGTTACTTTATTACCACTATACCTTAGAGTGACTTATGACTAAGTCACTGATACGTTTCTTTTATATTCACTCCAGCGAATATTGTAATACATATTTGAGACCGTAAATAAATTCAAATAAAAAAGGTTTGAATTGAAAAGATTTAGATCTCTTCAAATACTACAACTTTGAATTAGGTCTTCTCCATCCAAGATCAATTTATAAATTCATAAAAATATTAATTTCAAAATCATTAATCTTAAAACAAAATTTTTGACTCTAAATGGTTTCAAATAAAAAATAGTCAACTATAAAGTTGTAGATCTCTTTGAGATCTACAATTTTGGTTTATATATATCATTTCTCCATTTGAAGTCATTTGAAAAATTAAAAAATGATTTCAAATTATTTATACTAGTGGCAAGTTAAGAAAACCGCCACTGTAAATACTGAACTGGCAAATTTTAAGGTTATCACTGGTACAAATCCTCTATTTGCATTGATAGTTGTTTGAGCCCACCGCTAGTATAAATCCTCTATTTGCACTAGCGGTTGTCTTAAACCTATTGCCCTAGTGTAAATAGATGACTTGTACCGACAATAAGAAATAGTGCAAATACATCGCCACCGGTGGTTTATAGCCATAGGCCCACAATTTTGTTTCTACTGGTGTTTGTTATTTATGGACCGCAATGCAAAAAAATCCCAAATTGTTGCCTAAAAACCATGAAGTAATTTATTCAGGAAATTGATAAGGCTAGGCAGAATTTTCTTTGGGTTGGCTCTCTAGAACTACATGTTGATAATGCAACGTGGATTGGCTTATCGTGGATTATCTGGTCAAATTTGGAGGCCTTGGAACCCTTGTTCTCATTGTATTGGCGGAGCCTACTGAAGGCAAAACTAGGCTCCCCTCCTGCCACGATAGAAATTTACAAAGCCTAATGATTACCCTGGCTAGAATTCTCAAACTTCATCATGGGATTGATTCGCTGCTTGAGGATGAAAAAAGAGATGTTCGGCTGCTAGGGGGTGAGGAAGGGGAAAAGGGAAGATCCATTTGAAATGTCATTTCTGATGTTAACTATAGTTGACATTTTTTTGTAAAATTGCCCCCACCCCCTACAATTTGCTTCTTCACCCTTCGCCACTGCTTGCCCTCGAGAGTTTTGGGCACTCACTTCGACTTCGTTGGCTTTGGAGACATGGACACTCACACAACCTCACAAGGGTTGGGGTAGGGTGCAAAGTGCATCTGTTCCTCGTTGGTGCCCATACATTGAGACTAGTCCTTTTTTTACTTTTAGCCTGCTGGACCGTTTGCTCATGCAGGGACTGATGCGCATCTTGCTTTTGTAAAACCTAACTCTTTTTTAATACATGCCATAATGTTTCATGTCTTTCATAAAAAGGACATCCTTTAGTGATGTTTACTCACATACAAGTATTTGTAGGATATATGGTTTATGAAGATTGTTTAAAAAGTGTTCACCGGTATGGTGAAAATATGTCTTTTCATTAATCGATATATAAAGTTTGGAAAAAAAATATCAATTATGTAGTATCTATTAGGCATTCAACAAATATTTGGAGGCCTTGGAACCCTTGTCCTCATTGGCAGAGCCTAATGAAGGCAAAACTAGGCTCCCCTCCTGCCACGATAGAAATTTACAAAGCCTAATGGTTACCCTGCCTCTTGCCTAGAATTCTCAAACTTCATCACGGGATTGACTCGCTGCTTGAGGCTGAAAAAGAGATGTTTGACTGCTAGGGGGTGAGGATTGAGGAAGGGAAAAAGGGAAGATCCATTTGAAATGTCATTTTCGATGTTAACTATAGTTGACTTTTTTTTTTTCCTAAAATTGCCCACTACAGTTTGCTTCTTCAGTCTTCACCCTTCACTACGTACTACTAGAGTTTTGGGCACTCACTTCGACTCCGTTGGCTTTGGAGACTTGGACACAATGCAACCTCGCAAGGGTTGGGTAGGGATGAAACTTCATCGATGCTACTAATATCGCCCTATGTGCACCAACGACTTGTGTGTAGTATCTATTAGACATTTAAGATGGAATATTAATAGCAACTAATAATACTCTAAATTGAGTTAGATCAGGTGGTGTCATAATTTAGAGGCGACATGATTTAATATGGACGCCACATTAGGATCATAATTATTTTTTTACTCAACGAGATTAGGTCAACACTATGAGCCACCATTCGTAAAGGTTGTTGTGCTTATTAAGTAGTTTGCTTAAAATGGTAATGCTAAGGATTTGATTCGTGTGATGTAGTCAGGTAGAAGGTAGTAGGTGGGTATTGTTCCCCTTGCAACCGTACACTAGTTTCTATTAAGCATCATTTTCATGGTCCATTCACTCATTGTTTCATGGTTCAAGCATATTATTCTTCACTTGTCTAGTTGTACTGGGCATTCCTCAATTACTTTTTCTACTCTAGGTTAGTTTGGTTCCTTCTTTTTAAATACAATTAAATTTACAGTTACTTCATTTGTCAGCAATTGCATGCTTTTGGCCCCTCCTGATTTGGTCATTCTCCTGCTGCTGAAATTTCCTTAGTTTGAACAATGCAGAACGCAAGATTTCTGATAAGGATACTAACTTTATATCCACTACACTTGGAAACTAGTACAGCATATGCCAACTTGTTTTACCATTCAAAATTTTCACATGTGTTTCCAAAAATTTAGGCAGTGCACATAATATTTGGAGCTTTTGAATGGCTCCTGTTAATAAGATTTTTAAATGGCTTTGGAAATCATCGTGTCAACCAACACATGCATGAACTCTTCTTTTGGCTCTTACTCAACGATAGACTTAGCACAAGGGAACCTCTAGCCAAACGAAAAAAAAAATATGGACCTACGAGTTATAATTGTTTTTTATGTGCAAATCAAGGGGAAGAATATTGTGATCTTCTATTTCTATACTGTGACTTTTCACAACACTGATGGACACTCTTAAATATTCAGATACCCACACCTTATGAAATTTTGAGAGCTTCACAATGCAATTATCAGACCCTTTCTATATTGAAATAATCATTCTGATGGCTTGGAGAATCTAGATGTCCAGAAAATAGCTGTATTTTAGACGAATATAATTCAAGTGACTAGCCGTTCAGCTGTCAAGCTAACTTTTGGAGAGTTTTGCATGCCTTGGTTACATAATCCATGGAGGAAAAAAGTTATTGTCTAAAAAAGAACAATGGCTAAAAAACTTCTTGTAATTCATTTCTTCCTTTAATGTGTTCCTTTTTAATAACTCCTTTATATCTAGAATACGCAAGGGGCAGACCCTATGGAGCTAAAGGGGTGAACCGAAGAGATATTTAGAATAAAGTTAGCATGGAAAAGGTATACTTGTACGGAAATGTTGTGCTAAAGGCGTTCGGTTCGGATGCTTCTGTTCCCAGGCTGCGACACTAGCCCAATAGTCCAACAGTCGTATCCTCTCCAACTCTCAGACACTTCCGTTCTCCAGAAGGCTTCCAACACTTGGACGCTTCTATTCCACAGCGTCGTGACCGCACTCTGCCACGCCACCTCGGCGTTCTCTACGACATCTGAGTGCCCACACACGACATCTCCACCGCGCCCAAGCGCGGTTGCCCGCCTTCCTCCATCTCCATTGCACCTCCAGCCTGTCGCGGCCGCCTGCCTTCCTCCATCTCCGCCCCGCCTCCCATCTGCCACGGCCTTCTCCAGCGCGTGGACGGCCTTCTCCACTGGACCTGTCGCGGCATTCTCCACCGGAGCGGTGAGCTCTACACCGTGAACCCATATGCTGATGAGTCTACATTCCCAAGCAGCAAGGAGATGTTGTATTGAAAGCGCATGTCGCAAACACATGCTTCAGGTATTTTGGTGGTTTGTTGCAAGTTTTTTGTATCGGTATTGTAAAAGTAAATCGGGATGTTGCAAAAGTAGATCAGTATGTTGCCTATGTTGCAAACTTGCAATGGCTATGCATGTATGTTCCAATGTTTTATCTGTATCAGACGTATGTTGTAAGTGTTTTTATTAGGATGTGCAAAAATAGATCTGGATGTTACATATACATGCATGTTGCAAGCGTATGTTTTAAGTGTTTTAGGTGTTTCATACGTCTGTTGCAATTGTTTTCATCTGAATGTTGCATATGTTTGCAATGGTTTTCAAATGTTTTTAGATGTTTTTTTGTAAGTACTTCAGACGCACGTTATTAAAAACCTGTATTTACTTAGGGTGCGTTTGACAGGGTTTCAAATTTTTGTACACATGTTCTGGATCTAGATTCCCTTTAGAACCATTTCTATGATGAATTGGAATCACTTCATGGAACTATTTAGCTAGCTCGTTGGATTCTTGAAACTATAATTAGAATGTAAAGAAATCAGGTTTTGGGTGTTTCTCAACCGAGAATCGATACCAAAAAGATATTCTCCTTAAAATGTTTCTCTTTGTAGCGTTTTGCAGAGATTCTAGTAATTCTACTAAGAAACTGAAACATTTCCCGCTGTCAAATGCACCATACTAGTAAAACCTATATTTAATTAATCAAAGCCTTCCATTACCTCTTATTTCCTTTTTCTTTAACTTCATCATGATCAATTGGTGCGTACATGGCGTTGCTCACATTCCTCTGACTAGCGATCGTGCATTGATCATGTACAAAGCAAATAAAAGAGACATTAGCACACGACACGTGACATCGTAATGCTCTGGATACATGGTGATCGTTTAACACGTGAAAGCCATATCTTTTTCTTTATATCGATCAACTGTAGGATAGTCAGTTCAGATAAGATTGCAGTATATATCTTTTCAGTTCCTAGATGACACATGGCGAGGTTTGGGTTATTTGTCGATCATAGTTTGTGTTGTCGGTTGTAATTATAATAACGATAATACTTTATATCTCTATTATAATCAAACTGACGGGAGTTATGAACTTCTGATGATGTTGTGGCCAAATGAGATTCGGGGCGGGCATTTATATCATCTCTTGCTTTCTACAGTAAGTTTATTAAGCCAATTGAGACTCCTCAATAGATGCTTGTAATGTTGGTATTCATAAGTTCTGTAGGAGTATGCAGTTACAGTCAGTACTAGAAATCAAGAATGGCATGTGTCTTGAGCATCTCATGCCAAGTTTTCTGCTAAGAGACGAGAACAACCGACTTGGCCTTCTTCAATCTCATATAGTCATATCGAACGACACACTCCTCTGTCCTGGATGCAAAAAATGTGAACTTCTCCACAAACACTTGCCTGGCCAGGGCAGGTGAGACGCATATCCATAATAAAGAGTAGTCGAAATGCTAATCATTGGACTTGCCTAAATTTAAATTTAGTTTCCTTTCGCGCGATGGTTTTTTTTTGAGCATTTTTTCGGACGACGGTTATTGTATATATTTTATATTAAAATTGTAGATTTCGTTCAATGCAGTTTCTGTAGCGCAATCTGTAATTTTCGGTACCGAGAATAAAAAACTCATTAGATAAAACCACAAACCCGATAAAATATAATTTGTGTTGTCACCAAGACAATATAATTAATAATTTACAATTATTTCTACAGGTAGATAAGGACAAAATATTAATATGTTATGTGTCGAGGTTATGATACCCCGAGTATCTCAAAAGACCGATAGATTAGCCGCTCGGGCGGCCCACGACGGTAAAGCAAGCACAAGCTCAACGAATGAGGCCCATCTAAGCCGCGCAGACCTGGGCCGAGAGCACCGAGGTAAGGGATCGACCATGACCTCTCCCTTCTCCTTTCACTACGCGCAACACAGCGCCGCACAATATCTCCCCCCTCCCAACCTCGGAAGGAACAGGGAGAGGTCGAGCTCCATCAAGTACGCCTGTTCTGACAAGGGCAGGCACACCTCACTCACTCCATTAGAACTGAGGGGACAACTATCCCTTCAGTCTGGATGGACGCCATCCCTGTAGCACGTTGCGCAGACAAGACACACCGCTAGACGGTGACGACCGGTACAGTGATCCACCGTCCAAATATGGCCCGACGAGACGGGCGTACGGCCCCACCTGCTATGGGATAGGGCTCACGAGCAAACCACCACCGTGCCAACAGTGCCATCATGACCGGCACTGTAGCATCACGCCACACCATGTTGCGATGTGGGCACAAAACCATGACGACAATCACGCTCGGACGTGCGCTGACGCCAAGACAAGACGACCTTCCTTGCAAGCCAAGATAGCTAGTTTCCCTCCCTCAGGCTCACGACCACTCAGTCAGGAGAACCTATCTCTCTGTATGTAACGTGGCCCCGGACTCTATATAAGGATAGCTAGGTCACCCTTCCAAGGGGACGGACTCGGCGAACTCTCGAGACTTCGTTCGGGCAGTCCTTATCCACTCTCCTACCTCTTTCTTCCTTCTTGCATATCCCATTGTAAGAACTTCAGAGCATTCAACCGAGAAATATGCAATCGAACTATCTCTGAGACTAAACGTAGGGCTCCGGCCTGAACTAGTATAATTCCTTATGTCTTTGAATGCTACCATCGTCTTCCTAAAATAGCGCGACACATGTATAAATTCACTCATCGGGTGACAAAACACCGATATTATGATACAAAGACAAATAAAAAATCATAAAAGTAACAAATATTTGTACTAGTTGATGGTAAAAGAATGTTATCTGAAATCATCTTAAAATTCAGGCACCTGAAATATAGGAGAAATGGCTATATATATATATATATATATATATATATATATATATATATATATATATATATATATATATATATATATATATATATATATATATATTCTAAGGGCACATTTCCAATCCAATTTTTATCGCCTGGTCATATATCCAGTTATCCACGCACCTACTCTCTCTTACAAGCTTTGTTGGAAAATAATAAGCGTGGCCAGCACCATCTGCAATGTTGCTACCCAGGCAGTTGGCGAGAACATTCAGAACCAGCACAACATGCACTAATTCCGTTGTGGATCTCTACATGCTTTCAACATGCTAAAAAGGTTTGTTTGCTTGTTCCATCGGTCACCTATTCCCGGCCCCTTGCCCGGTGCCCTCTCTCGTAATCACTTTGTCATGCATCACCAGGCCAACGCAACACGAAACACGTACACGACATATATGCAAATAATACAACAGATATAATAATGGTCCTGTTCATCTGGCTTATAATCCGTCTTATTCAGCTTGTTTTTTCAGCCGGAACAGTATTTTTCTCTCACAAAAAATCAGCCAATAGTGTTTTCAGCCGGCTTATAATTCCAGCCGAGCTTTGCACGCAAAGTAGCTAGTGCCGTTGGGGCTCCAAATGGTAACAGCTGAGCCACTAATGCTCCTCTCCTACTGGGATCGACTCGGATCGCTTGCTTGCTTGTCATCCTTTTCCTCTCCAAAATCTCCATCAGTGGATGCTCTGATCACCCGTCACTAAACTCCCTTCCCGTGTTCCTCGCATGGCATGACTCATCAGAGACTCACCCCACTGCAAATGCCCAGCATTTCCCATCCGCCTTCTTCCTCCTCCCCCATTGGCTCAGCTCTGATTATTAGCCGACGGTGTGCCGCACTACTAGCAGCCTGCCGGATTATCCGTCATGTCCTGCACACCGTACCGGAACAAGGCATATGCTCTTACGAGGTTCCCGTGCCCCCGGTGCTGTGGTGCCCCAGCCGCCACACGCCTTTTGCAGTGCAGCTAGCTAGTATATATAGGTTCCACCATTGCAGTGCGCCTCTCCAACTCGTCCAGAGTTAGTTGTATAGCTAGACTAGACTAGACTTGGTTGTAGCGTAGCAGCAGCAGCAGCAGCAGCAGCAGCAGCAGCTAGGAAATGCTGCTTGTTGCCAAGATGAGCGGCGGCGCCAAGGCCTTCGGCGCCGTGGTTCTCATCAGGCTCATGTACTCCGGCATGCACGTCATGAGCAAGCTGGCCCTGGACCAGGGCATGAACCCGCTGGTGTTCCTCTTCTATCGCCACACCACGGCCGCGCTCGTCCTCATCCCTGTCACCTTTGTTCTCGAGAGGTCGTCGTCCTGAGCTGCGCCTTCTTGATATATGATGTCTGATTGTTAGTTTTGTGTGTTTAGCTGGTGTTTTTGCTCTGGTCGATGATGTTGTTAGTTGTGCGCAGGCGAAAAGCTAAGCCGATTACGTTCAAGATCGGATGGAAGATGTTCATACATGCTCTCTATGGGTAGGTTCAGTTTTGTACTCTAGTGTGAGATGTGAATGCAATCTAAGGGTTATGTTCTTTGTTTACTCTTTGCCTTTGTCAGTATGCTCTGTGTAATAAGTCACTCCACACCTGAAGCTCTGAGGAAAAGCTTTTTGTTTGCAACACTTATACTGTACTTTAATTTGTTATGTAGGAACAGGAATTCAGCTCCTTGTTTGTGTCCTTTACCTGAAATGCCTGAATATCTTTTCTCAGGGTGACAGCATGTGGCGACTTGTTTAATCTCGGCCTCAACTATGCTTCTGCTACGTCGTCGTCAGCATTGTACAATGTTCAACCGGTGGTCACATTCATCCTAGCCGTCATATTTGGGTAATATAAACTACTGATTCTCCCAGCACCCTTTAACATATGACAGCAAACAGAGTAAATAAAACCAAGCAATAGGAGTATCCACGTAGCGTCATAGTACAAATAAGACGATCATAAAAGATAAAACAAGCAGTGTTTCATTTTATGAACTGAAGAAACATATATACTACCTGTGGCTGTGACAGGATGGAGACTCTGAAACTGACTCGGTTCCATGGCAAAGTGAAATTCGCGGGCATCCTGTTCTGCATCGCCGGCGTCACCATTCTGGCCTTCTACCAGGGCCCAATGTTCAGATCCTTCAACCACCACCATCTCTTTCAGAACGGCAGTGCCTCTGGAGAAGAAGGAAACGCACAACCCAAGAAGCAGTGGGTCTTGGGGATCTTCCTCATGACACTGTCCAACGTTCTAGCAGGCCTGTGGACAGTGCTTCAGGTACACACTTTTCATTTCATCTATCCCGTTTTCAGATTCGATCGGCACTGCAGTGTAGACTGCAGACCACAGTGTTTCTGGAGTAGCACAGCAGAGACTTATTAAATTAGTTGAGTTGGCGTTCTAATTCCATTGTTTTTCTTCTGAAAGAAAAATCTAATCTAATTCAGTTGTTCAAACTAATGAACCAGGGGCCACTGATAGAGGACACCTCGAAGCTGATGAACACGACGCTGCAGATCTCGTGGGCGTCGCTGCAAGCCTTCCTGGTGGCCGTTGCGGTGGAGAGGGACTTCTCCAAGTGGAAGCTGGGCTGGAACGTCGGCCTCGCCGCCATCATCTACAGCGTGCGTAACTAAGCTTGCATTATCTCAGCTTGTTGCTTGCACTGACAGCTAACACTACTGTCCAAATTAAAGAAGCAAATTAAGACACGTCCAAGCAAAGTGATGCATTTCTCTGAATCAACGACTGAACGGAACAAACAACCAACCAACGTTGTTATCGATCGCAGGGCGTGATGGTGACGGCGCTTTCGTACTACATGCAAATGTGGACGATCGCCAAGAGGGGTCCCGTGTTCCTGGCCATGTCCATGCCGCTCACCTTCGTCTTCACCATCCTCATATCCTCCTTCATCATAGGGGACGCAGTCAGCCTAGGAAGGTTGGTACAGTACGTGCGTGTGCGTGTTTCGTACAGTAGTACTGAACTTTCATCTGATTATTCCTTGTATTGCATCTGCAGCATCTTTGCAGGGGCGTTGCTGGTTGGAGGCCTGTACAATGTGTTCTGGGGCAAGAGCATCGAGGAGCGAGACGACCTGAACAAGATCAGCGCCGCCGCGGGCAAACCCGGCGGGCTGGAGCTGCCGCAGCAGCTGGACAAGGCGGATGAGGCGTCTCAAGAAGTGCAGGATGACGATGCAGAGGCAAAGGTCTAATCCGGCGATGGACGTACGTGACACGAAATCTGTGTCAAAAGGCAGCCAACAACAAGCCACTGGTTTCAGGGTGCTGGGAACATATGAAGACTGGTGACGCGCGCGCGCGCGCGCTGTAAATTAAAAAAAGACACGTCGTTGTTGTGCCATTGTATCTACACTTGACGGCACCATGCATGTAGTACTAGTTTATTCATCTCCACGAATAAAAAACGAGTTACGGTCGCCCTCGGTGACCTTCTATGTGGCTTCACCATATACATTCTTCTCCTCATATTCTATGGCACCGGATTAGGACGTCGTGTAAGTGCAATTGATGTGTGCGTGCGTGCTCGCCACGACGCCATGGCGGCCAAAGTGACGGCAGAATGTGCTAGTGCTAGTGGATTTCGCGGCTCAATGATGCGTATATTATTGGCGCCATTAATTAGGTTTGCCGCCATATCCTCCTTTTTTAATTTGTACGTAAGTAAATCATTTCCATCAGTACCTAAAATTCTAGAACTTTTGATAAAATCGGCAAGGCTTTTACTTTATTAGGAGTATTGAGTATGGGAAACGCTCCTTGGTGTCCGCCCGTCCGGACGGACTCCGCACTTGCGTCACCCACTTGCTCTGCTCGCGGGGTAGACCCGCCCTCGCCCACGCCGCTGCTCGAGCATCCGCCGCTCGTCTACGCCGAGCGCGGCGAGCCCGACGCGCTAGGCACTCGCTCGCTCGTGCCTGGACTCACGCCTCTCGTCACGGTCGCGCTCTATTCGCCTACCCTCGGCCCCTGCCGAAGTCCGTGCCGCCGATAACCTCCACACAGGCGACCTCCGTGACACTCCTTGGCTTCGAATTCGTGTCATCGAGTCTCCATTCATCCAAGAAACAAGCAGATGTCGCGGGCTACGCTGAAAGTGTATATTGCAATAGTATGTTTCAAGTGTATCAGATGTTTTAAAGGTACGTTGCAAGTGTCGTATATCGATGTTGCAAAAGTAGATCGAGATGCTGCACATGTTGTAATTGCTATACATATATGTTTCAAGTGTATGTTCTAAATGTTCTTGCAAGTATTTTGTCTGGATGTTGTAAAAGTAGATCTGAATGTTATATATACATGCATATTGCAAGCATATGTTTCAAGTGTTTTCAGTTGTTTTATTCGTATGTTTGCAAGTGTTTTATCTGGACGTTGTATATGTTTGAATGATTTTTAAATGTTTTTAGGCGTTTTTCGTAAGTGTTTCGGACGCCTGTTTCAAGTGTTGCATCTGTCTATTTTTATGTTTGCAACTGTTGCTTCTGGATATTTCAAAAGTATATCGAGTGTTGCATATGAAAATATGGGAAGGGTGTAGGAAGCGGCCGACAGCGCGGATGACATCTGGAGCGGCGTGGGCGACGTCCGGGACGATGCATACTTGCCGCCAGGGTTTTTTTTTACCGACCGGTCACCCCAAACCGCCGGGGTCCGGTAGCGGTAAACCGGACCGGTTTACTGGTAACCGGTCGAATTTGAATTTGAATTCAAACGCTCCTTCGGTTCGGTTTGTCTCCGGTTTACCGGCCGGTTTGGAGCGGTAACCGCCCGGTTTGAGCGGTTTACCGCTCGGTTTGAGTTTGGAATTTTCTTTTTTCTTTTTTTTTAAACTTCTATACGTATAAATAAATACTAAACGAACTCGAATTTGAAAAAATTTTACACCATTGGCTTCTATAAATCATGAACTATTTTAGGAATTTTTTCAGCACTTTTTGTTTTTTTTCAAATTTTAAATTTGAATTTGGGGGCTTTAACGGGCCGGGACCGGAATTTTTTTCTTTTTTTTCAAACTTCTATACGTATAAATAAATACTAAACGAACTCGAATTTGAAAAAAATTTATACCATTGACTTCTATAAATCATGAACTATTTTTAGGAATTTTTTCAGCATTTTTTTTTCAAATTTTAAATTTGAATTTGGGGAATACCTAACCGGACCGGACCGGAACCGGTCCGGCCCGGTTAGGGCGGTTTAGCGCGGTAAACCGAGCGGTTTTTTTAACCCTGCTTGCCGCGGCACGCTGTCTCGCAAGCTCGACCCGCTAGGCGCTTGTTGGCGCCTGTGCGCTGTCAAATCCGAATTAAGTAGTTTCTACTCGTACAAGATGTCTGCTGGGTGGGTGGAGTGCGCTGTCATCTTCAGCACTGTACGGACAGCAGGATCTGTCACTAAATCTTACCGCGACAGCAGCCATCATATCAGCCTTTGGTGAATGGCTGTTAAAGAAAGGAGGCGAGACTTTGCCCGGAAAAAGAAAGAAAGAAAGACCTGCTTCATTCCACGCACTGGAACTGGATCGGAGACCAGCACTACTCGAGTCGTGCTGGACTGGATTTGCTCTGTATTGTATCCAATCCGACCACCACCACCCCCACACGCACGGTTCTCTGTACCGTTGGCAGAATCAGATGCGCACGCGCTCGTTAGTGGTAGCGAGACGTGCAGCGCGGCGGCGGCACACAGCAGGGAGAGCAGGCCGCGGCCGGGCGCGGGTCACTGCACGCTTCGGCACCGGCAGCCATCTGCCTGCTGCCGGGCCCGGTTTGAGCCAGCGAGAGCGGAGAGGCGGCGGCGCGGTGCGGGAGACTTGCACGCCCCGACCAGGAGGCACCTCGTCCTCCGCCGCGCCCGCTGTTCCCCTGTCCGCGCTGTGTCGGCACGCCACGTTGCTGGGCTTCGCTCGCCGCTCTTCCGCTTGCTCGCGTACGGTGTGCCACACCACGACTAACTCCTTCCCACAAGACAACGACCGGCGCCGTGTAGGTGTTCCCTACAATTTTCCGTGGGCCGTTTGGATCTACAGGGATTAGAATCTACTTAATGCTATTCGTTTTAGAATTTAACGTCCCTGACTTTCTTCTAAAGTTCACATATAAAGTCTACCTTATATTCATAGGACAGGGAATAGAAATTGATTCTATAAATCATAGAGCTATGCTACTGCTCTGCAACTTATAGCACTTCTGGACTCTTCGACTCGCTCTTATAAAGAAGAAATGCGGCACATAATTATCTCTCTCGTATGGCTAACCATAACATATGAACAAATTTCATAGACAACCATATTAGATTAATTGATCTGTGCCTACATTTTAATTATTAAGGCCGTGTTTAGTTGCTCTGAATTGGGGACGGCGGAATCACTGTGCAGCATTGTGTTGCACTGTAGCATTTTGTTTTTATTTGGTAAAAATTGTCTAAACATTGACTAATTAGGCTTAAAATGTTCGTCTCGCAAAATACAACAAAACTGTGCAATTAGTTTTTGATTTCATCTACATTTAGTACTCCATACATGTGCCGGCATTTTGATGTGATGAGGAATCTTCTTTTTGTATAGTGAAATTTGGAGAAATATTTAGGATCTAAACAAGCCTAAAATAGGCCTTCGAAATTCGGAAATTGCCGTCGCGCGCACTGTCTGAACAAACAGACCTGTCCAACCCAAAGGAGTGATGAAAGACAACGGGTTGGACTTTTCGCGTTTGGGCCACCATTAGGCCTGTTCGCAGCCAGGATCTAGTGGGCCGGTAGGTCAGCCCAACATTTCTGGGCTGCAGTAAGGATGTAATGTTGTCTGCGATCGGTGGGCCACAAAATATATATTCTTTAAACATTGTACTTTATTCTAAAGATCAATTACTATTCCTGTTATACTATTATTTTCTTTATCTTTATTAAAAAAGAAAGTATATTCGAGGCATTTAACTTTATATGGAGCTATTAGGGGGCACGCTTTGGGACTACTCTGCTCTACGTTTTTCAGCTTTGCTCCACGTTTTTAGCCGAACGGTTTCAGCTCCACGCACTCTATTCGAGGAAAAATGGTAGAGTTGTGAGAGCACCTAAAGAGGTGCTCCACGAACTTCAGTTTTCTGTGGAGCTACTCCACGATGGAGTTTGTGAACCAGAGTTTGTGGAGCAGTCCCAAACATAATCCCTCCTACATTCATCCCTCTCACACAAAATGGCAAACATGCTATATTCCCAACATTGTTGTGTTCTTTTTAATTCCTTTAGAAAAACATAGTAATACTGACACAAACGCTTACATATATGCACACAAGGGTGATTTCACATTTCCTATAGAACACATAACATTTCTCTTTGGTGCTCCAATTAAGGCCTCGTTTGGATGCGCATGTATCCATCTCAATCCACATGTGTTGGAGAGATGGATACACATGCATCCAAATAAGGCCTAATGTGGGGTTATGGCAACAACTCAATCCATGGGAGGGAAAAAATCCGATAGTCCCTTTTGCTCGATTTGGTCTGCATTTACATTCATGTGTCGCTCTTGTTTGTGTGCAAGATACTTGTGTGACAACTAGGATCTCTTCTATGCTAGAGTGTGCTTAGCTATAAGGACCATGTTCTTTGTGTGAATATTCGCTAAGGATATGATTTAGCTTAATGGCCCTAAGGACTCCTCGTTAGTGTGATCTTTTTAGTCTAGACTAGAAGCTTTCCGTTCAAGTGCATGAGTAATTTAAATTTTCATATGTTAAGATTTGTTGCACTTAATTTTTAGAACTAGTTTAATCCTCTATTGGACCATTCAACCCCTTTCAACCTGTTTTTTTTAAAGATATTGAGCTTTTGTGATTTGTTGACTACTTTATCCCTACGATCAAAAGTTTGATGCATTCTCGTCACCACATGAGATGCATGCATGCATGCATGCATGACGTCATGCCTTAGCACACACTACTAAGTAATGACTGACGTCAGCCATGCACATCTCTTTTTTTTTCGAGAGAAATTTGTGATAGACTGTTGGTAGAGTGCGCCCTTAAAAAAAGAACTAGAGAGGCGCAGTGGTTATAGACTCAGATACTCTCTTTTTCTTGGACCTAAACTTTGCATCTTTGTGTGTGTATATATGTGTATCTCGATTTGTCCCATCCAGCTTTGTTCGTTCATGATATAGTTAGATTCATATTCACGCATGCATGCAGCATCCTTAGCACACACTACAAAATAATACAACTACAAGGATGCCTAGATGTGGACGAAACGACGAGTTCATGATGTGGGAGATACACCATACACGGTTTTCTCGATGGACAGCTAGGCACACGAATCTTGGTCCACTACCGTCGTCATTTCTGACATGCATGTTCGTTGCTAGCCTAAAGTAGCTCTAGTGTTCTACTAAACCCCAAAAGTTTTGTGCCTCCTAGTTTGTCCATGCATCCAGCAGTTGCCAAAGCATTTTAATATCTATTGCAGCTAATGACACTTTAGCTCACAAAATCCTTATTTGATATAGCCATGAAATTTTAGCACTGCTTTAATATATCCTGCCTAAGTCAAATATTTATTCTTTACTCTAGATGACTACAATATGTACTACCTCTTATTCTGTTTTTAACTTCAATGAATGATGTATTGAACCAATGAATAACTATTGAGTTTATTTATTTGTTGAGTGAATAAATATGAATGTTGATTATAGTTGTGAGTATGTTGGTTGATTGAATAACGGTGAAGTAAAGGACATGGAGACATGTCTTCTAGAGCTTTTGACATTATTTGGGTATTTATGTTCATGAAATTTCCATACTTTCATGTTTCTGTCCACAATTAAAATGAAAAAAAATCATGTATTTCTATAAACCACTAAATGAAATAGGTTATATTATGGCCATTAAATGGCTTAACCCATTATTTAAAACCTCGGTCGAAATAGTGCACTAGTTAGTACTAATATACAACTGATGTATTGTTTTATTATTTGTTCTTTGTTTTATATTTGACACATGTAATAGAGTAAATGTGTGTTGGAAAGGGTCCATGCATTTTTTTCTATCTCATTATTTATTTACCATATCGCAATCGCACCACAAATGCTGATATGATACTACAATTAATGAAAAGAATCTCTCCTTGGAGTAACCTTTTTTTTATAGTACGCCATTCGCACTTAAGTTAATTGGACAGAATTTTTTTCACTTCTCTCTCTTAACTGTGCCGTTGAAATTTGTGATCACTCCACACTTGGTCCTTGTCTTAGGTGAAGGACGTGGAACACACTTCAATGTGAACGCGACCATTACACATCTATACCTAATAATAAATTGTGAAAATTTCTACATACTTTTTAGTTTCTACCATAGATTTCTATCTGTCAGGTGGTCTGGGCTTTCTCGCGGCCCAATTTAGCCAGCCCAATGGCCCACTCTAGTCTGTGGTCCGAATAATTCCCGGTAGCCAAAACATGTGCCACCGGTGAGATTCGAACCCTGGGCATTAGGATTGATAAACAAAATGCCTACCGTCACACTGCAACATGTCATGTGTTACAATAATACCTTTATATTTATTAGGTAAAACTTCTGCCATATAAATTTCCTTTCGTTTGCTTTTTTGTTGGCCTTCCATCCGATAGGTGGTTTTTTGATTGATTTTTTAAGAATAATTATTATGAATCTTTGAACCCTGATTTTTCTTTACGATTTTTTTCTACTACCAAGTTGTTAACATAATTTTGATTAGAAAATATTCAAACCTAGATTAACATGTGATTCACCTAATCAAAATGTGAGTAGAAAATTTAAATAGTTTATTGTCTAATCTGGTCTAAATAAATGTATCTATACAATCATCAACGACGGCTAGCATGCGAAAACTCAACTCAAGTGAGTTTTCCATCTAACTCTTTGTTGGCATTAATATACTGTCGCATCAAGGAGGTGAGCCCGGACGCCATCCATAATAGCTCCACATCTATATCAACAACACTGTCTCACCGAAAAGACGAGTCTGGATGTCATCGTGGCCGGCTCCGCATCTACACCAATGATACACGCCTAATGTACGTAATGTGGTCATCATAAGATAAATTAGAGCTTTTAAAGTTTATAAAAAGGGTAAAACATAAATACATATATAAAATTCTACCCCTGTTTGCTATTAACGTTTGATAGCTTTTTTCCCTCCCGTTGTAACGCACGGGCATTTTTACTAGTTTAGAACAAAAATCAGATATTTTTAGCACAATCTACGTCATCTGTCCATGATAAGAGCATCACTAGAGGCATATATATATCGACTCATGGGGGAAAAGGACAAAAAAAATATCTCATGTTCTCATATTAGAGCATTGGTCTGGTCTGAACTAACGCTCAGCTGATTGTATTAGAATTTATTCACTTAGATTTAAGCTCTCGATTTGACACAAGTACTCACATTTTGTTTCTAGTATTTAACGACTCTATTTTTTCAGTGGTAAGCAATATGCTTATTACTGGCAAGACGTATGTGGTGACTTTGTTAATCTCATACATTCATAGGGCTGCATGTATGTTAGCGTCTTGCGTCTAAGCTCTAGCTTTGGAGCTTTTGACTCAAAAGCTGGCTTTCTGGCTTTTGGCTTTTGGCTGCTTTTTTTTTCTATTAGCTTTTGTAATAAATTTTGAGCTTCTTAGCACACACCAAAAGTTAGAAAAGCTCGCCAGAATATGCTTTTTAAGGCTTTTAGTTCATTTCTCGGAAGCTAGCGTTCCAGCTTTTTAAAATCTAGCTAGCTAAACAAATGGGTTGTAGTTTGGTAAAACCTGAAACAAACATTCTAAGTCTACCTAGGCCCAACCGTTAAATAAAATAGACCGATTTTCTCCTCTCATGAGGCTTGGATGTGCGTGGACTCTTGAGTGCCGGTTCTTTTTTTTTAGTCTGTTTGGCAGGACTTCTTGAGTGGCTTCAACTTAATTTTTTTTTTGTAGTTTTAGGTGATGCTCTGTCAAATACTAAACTGAAGAAACAGTTCCTCAAGAGAAGCCACAAAGAGAAGAAACCCTTTTTTATACTTCAGGGGTCCTAAACGTGGCTTCTCAAGCTCCTCTAGCTTCTCAAGTGAGAAGCCGAAAACATGGAACCTTATTAATATTTCCTATATGAACAAACTTTAGATTGAGAGTATGAGTCTTGTCTTAACATGGTTCGTTTTCTCTGTTGACAACGATTTGCTTTCCTAATTTGATTTCTGTCGGTTTTTGGACCTTTCTGGTGGTTTTTGGCTATCAGGAAAAAAAAACCCTACTCTGGTAACATAGAATTCACGTTGGAGATAAGAGTTCGACCATTGGGAGTGTATAAAATACAAATGTATTGATGCTCATTTCGTGTGCTATAGATAAATCTCTTGCGAGAGGACGAGATCACTCTCTTTTACATCATATAAAATTCTAAATTGTTATATACATACAACTAGCATATATGGCATTTTTTGTTTATATAACATTTAATAAACTCTTTTTTTTTTGCATCACTTTACTCAAGATGTGCTAATTGCATTGATCGAGCGTAATAAAAGCGCCCGGTAGGAGATGCGTGCTCTCTGCACGAGAGCGTTTTGGCATGTCGAGCTTTTTGCCCGAAAGGTTGAGGCAATCGGCGTCCGTAAGTGTGTAAGGAGACGTGGGGCAAGAAGATCATTTGACATGGCTGGATTTGGAAAAGACAATAAAATTGAATGAAATTGGCAAAATGAAATAGAAAACAAAATTACCCCGTTATTGTTGTTACTCCCTCTGCTACAAACTAGCTGTCGTTTTAGTTTTTTAAGACAGTGTATATCTATATACATAGCCTATAATTTTTTTTTGCGACTTTACATAGCCTATAATTTGGAATGAAGAATATATACTAAAATAGCAAATCTAATGTTTGCAATGGCAAAGTGGTGAAGTCAAATGTTGGATCTAGCAAAATTGGCAAATAGCTGTCATGTGAAGTAAACAAAAGAAGCTTTTTTCTTATCCCCCATTTCTCACATCTTTTTTGCAAAGCCGTTCTACTCCTTTTGTTGTTACCTTTTAATTGCGCGGACACGGCATGCCAGCTTCGGTGAGGAAGGAAGACTCTCGTTGACTGCACAAAACGACATCAAACCATGGCTTCTGGTCAAACTATAACAGCTTGGCCCGACAACAAATTCACACTAGGGTCTTGTTTAGATCGTAAATTTTTTCAACTCTAGCTACTGTAGCACTTTCGTTTATATTTAGTAATTAGTGTCCAGTCATAGATTAATTAGGCTCAAAAGATTCATCTCATGATTTACTACCAAACTGTGCAATTAATTATTTTTTACCAACATTTAATGCTCCATGCATGCGTCCAAAAATTGATGTGATAGAGAGAGTGAAAAAATTTAAAATTTAGGTGGCATCTAAACAAGGCCTAGATTCACAGGGTATGAGGCGTCTAGAAAGAAATAGTAAAAAAGTTTAGTTGCACAAGTGCCTTATTACATTAACGCCTACGTATGTACGCCGCTGACGTCCTGGATCTTACACCTCTGTTTCATCACTCGGCGGCCGGCAAAAATATTCTGCATTTAGCCTACGGTTAGGGGGTGTTTAGATACAAAAAATTTGGAATTTTGATACCGTAGCATTTTCGTTTGTATTTGACAATTAGTGTCCAATAATGGACTAATTAGGTTTAAAAGATTTGTCTCGTGATTTATAATCAAACTGTGTAATTAGTTATTTCTTTTACCTACATTAAGTGCTCTATGCATACGTCTAAAGATTGATGTGATGGAGAGAGAGCGTAAAAATTTGGAATTTTGAAGTGCTCATTTCGTGGACACGATGCTGTCTTTTGGGCTTTGGCGTGTGTGTGTGTGAATTACATGTGTAGAAAAAAGGGACGTTCAGCTTTGGACACGGCAAATAAAGGCGCCGAGGTGATCGTTCATCTTTCTATAAAGGGAAAGGGAAATTCTCACAAAGCGAGCATCTGCATCTATCTGTGTATGCACAGGAGGGGGATTCCTTCTGCATCATGCCACACCATGGTCAGATGCGCAAGTCGACTTCTTGCTTATCACTTGTTATCACCAACAAGAAAATTGCTTGCAGCGCGAGCGCTACTTCCATTACCACGTACCGATTAATGCAGGCCGCTCGGCGCAATCATTTCGCAAACGACCACCACAATACGTGATCAACTACAGATATTTCACTGTGTTTTAAGAACCGATGAGCTACATATATGTATTGCTCATTTGCTCAACACCTTCCTCAACAAGTCAACGTCTCGTTTGTGTCTCAAACACTCCATCCAATAGAAATGCCTTCAAGTGAATAATTCAGTGTTCCAAATTACTCTCTCCATTTCAAATTATAAGACATTCTGGCTTTTCTAGATGCATAGCTTTTGTGACGCATCTATATATACATTATGTCTAGACACATAATAAATATTATGTATCTAGAAAAGTCAAAACCTCTTATGATCTAGAATGGAGGAAGTAATGTTTCTCGTTTGCTACCATCTAGGAAATTCAATTATCTTGGAGGTTGGCCGCGACAAATAATTTGCTAAGAGGTTTTACTGCCAAAGAAACAAATACGAGATCATTTTTTTCAAAACATTAAGAAAACATTTATATATACGGCAGCGCTATTACCACAAGCCAAAACTGACCTTAAAAAATACTGAGTACTACTGAACCGTATTCAATATCAGTCAGTACTATGCACAGTACCACAAAATACTGAATAATACTGAAACACGACTACTAAACATTACTGAATCAGCTCGGTGTAGAATAGTATTCTACACCCTAGGTGTAGAATATTATTCTACACCGCAAGCCAAAACTGAGCAAAAAAAATATTGAGTAGTACTGAACAGTGTTCAGTATCATTCAGTACTACACCCAGGACCACGAAATACTGAAACGCGAATACTGAATGATACTGAGTTCTGTTCAGTATAATAGTTCGGCGTAGAATAGCACTTTTATATATATATATATATATATATATATATATATATATATATATGTGTGTGTGTGTGTGTGTGTGTGTGTGTGTGTGTGTGTGTGTGTGTGTGTGTGTGTGTGTGTGTGTGTGTGTGTTCTTAGGGCTGTTGAACCTAAGATATTTGCACCAACCGCTAAGGGCCATTACCTCGGGGGTTTGAGATAGACTAAGGTAATGATATATTTCTTGATGGTTCCATTTCCCATGTATGGAGATTATTAGCCGCCAAAGAGATATTCTATTTTTTTACCTTTGAGATTCTCTTTCCCTTGCATGGGGTTCATTCTTTTTATTTAGTTGTAAGAGCTAGAAAAAATTTTATATCAAGACTTCTTGTTGATACAAAATCAGTCTGCTCAAAACCTTAATCTATTTCACAACGGCGCACGTGATTATCTTTCTTTATAAAAAGTAAACAATTTCAGGAGTTCAGGGAAGCTTCTCCCATGAACAGCTTTTTCATAAACAAACCCATGTCACAAAGAAACCTTTATCCAACAAACTTCTGTTCTGCTTATTCAAGTGGAAGCTAGGTTATTCAGCTGTGCCCAGCGCACTACTCAATGTTTCGTATTATATAAGCATCATGCCCACTTGGCCAATTAAGATTCATCCTTCTTTTTTGCTTAAGAAAGAACTAATGCTGTCGATTGTCTCAAAAGCAGATATATACTCTCTCCGAACTGTAATATAGCACATTCTAGCATTTGAAATTTATTCTAAAATATAAGGGATTCGGGGAACAAAAAGATAACGATTACTAAATAGAAATACTTGATTCATTACTTTTTTAAATGAGGAACTTGGTCCATTACTTGATATAGTTTTGTATAAAGAAATTGAGAGTCCACCCTTTAATAATAGAAGATAGAATCAGATTTCAATAATTAGGAGGCTTAGTGAGAGGTATATGTGTCTATTGCACGCTCCCTTATTTTGTCTGACAATGTCTAGAATGCGCTGTATTTAAGGACAGCCGGAGTATCGTGTAATGATAAATTTTGCAACAGCAAAAAAGAACATGATATTTTTTTTAGGGAGAAAAAAAAAACTTTGCCTATAATCTCGATCACTGTGCTACCTGAAATTTCCGTTATCCGGAATGCATGCATGAACATGCAGAGAACTTTCAGCCTCCGCTCTTTCATGTCCCTTTACTCTCTTTATAAGCAGTCTTGGCAATTCACACAAACGAACTGTGTTTGCTCGCCATCGCGTATATATAGAGGCGTTAAGTAAGCTCTGGGACAGGCACAAGGCACAAGAGCAGTGTTGATGCACCATTGGTATCGTTGTTCTAGCCACCATGGGCAGCGGCAACGGCAAGGTGTACGCCACGGTGGTGCTCATCAGGCTCATCTACGCGGGGATGCACATCCTCACCAAGGCGGCCTTCAACGAAGGCACCAGCACCACCGTGTTCGTCTTCTACCGGTACGCCGTCGCTACCATCTTCCTGCTGCCTTTCGCCTTCCTTGAGATCAGGTACCCATTTATCTTCAGTCACGCATATATACTGCAAAGGCGAAGCCATACACCAAACTCATCAGGGCCAGCCCCACTGATCAATCTACTAGCAAGAAGCAAACTGTAAATTTGTATATGCATGTGTGCATGCTCTCTGCAAGTCACCATGAATGATAAGAGAGTAGCTCATCTGGTGTTCTATGTATGCGTTTGCAGGAAGCGACCGGCGCCACCTCTGACCTTCAGGCTCTCCGTCAAGATCTTTGCTCACGGCTTCTACGGGTATGTCCGCGATTTCAGTATGCGCTTTGACCGAAGCAGATTATTCCCTGTTCTTGTCGCTGAAACACTGAGCTGTTTGTGTTCTGTGGATCAGGATGGCGGGAACGATCAACTTGTACTGCATTGGCCTGAAATATGCCTCAGCGACCTCGTCGTCGGCTATCTTCAACATCGTACCGGTGGTCGCCTTCATCTTGGCCGTCATGTTCAGGTCACTCACTGATCGAGCTTAATTACAACCAAGAGGCGCCGTCATGTTCAGTAACTAGCAGCTAACAGTTCGTTTGGGCGATCGGCAGGATGGAGACCCTGAAGCTTCGGAGCGTCCATGGCATGGCCAAAGCCTCTGGGATCCTCCTCTGCGTCGCCGGCGTCATCGTGCTGGCGCTGTACCAGGGCCCGCAGCTCAAGTCGATGAACCACCACCAGCTGCTGAAGCACCACGCGAGCGCGGCGGCAGCAGCCGCGCAATTCCATCATTCCAACAGGGAGTGGGCTCTGGGGATCTTCCTGATGACAACGTCGGTCGTGATCTGGTCTCTCTGGACAGTGAAGCAGGGGCCCTTGCTGCTGGAGTACCCTTCCAAGCTCCTCAACACGACGCTGCAGTGCGTGTTCGCCAGCGTCCAGTCGCTGGCCATCGCGCTTGTCCTCGAGAGGGACTTCTCCCGGTGGAAGCTCGCCGGGCCCGTGAGCCTCGCCTCGGTGCTCTTCACGGTAATTAAACACGCCACGCCGTACCACTGGCCATCTCTTGGCCAAGCAAGTCACTTCTGATCTTACGCTGCGCCTGCTGTTCTTTGTTACTACAGGGCATCGTTGTGGCGGCGATCTCGTACTACCTGCAGATCTGGGTGATCGAGAAGAAAGGGCCCGTGTTCCTGTCCATGTCGATGCCGCTGAGCCTCGTCTTCACCATGGCCATCGCCTCCTTCCTGCTGGGCGAGGACGTCAGCCTAGGCAGGTAATGGTATTGGTAACCTGGCAGGTAATGGTATTGGTAACCTCACATACATCAACATCGATCGCGTTCGCATTGATTGCCAGCCACACACACGTCAAAGGCGATGGAAAACCATTTGCTCGCGACTGCCTTTTGACTTGGGCACGCCCCCCGCAAGTGGCACCGTGTCGAGGCCACGGAGCCCATAGACGACGATGTGGGGTCGGTTGTGGGCAACGATCAATCGAGCTGATGGGGTCCCGACCCAACGGATCGAGCCGATGATCTCTTCAGTCGTTTCGCTGTCTGCGAACGCTTTAGCTATCCCCAAACGACTCATCTGACTCATCTCTGTATCTTGTATGGGCGCAGCATTATCGGCAGCGTCCTCCTCGTCGCCGGCCTCTACAATGTGCTGTGGGGCAAGAGCAGGGAGGACAAGCAACAGGCGGCGGCGGCGGCGGGTGAGACGACGGACAGCGGCAGCGACAACGGGAACGTGGACGTGGAGAAGAACGCGGCGGCCGTGCAGCGGGCGGACGGGGAGGAGGAGGAACAGGACCACGGGACGACGCGCGACGCGGCAGCCAAAGTCTGACATGACAGAGCGCGTCCGTGCGTGTGAATCATGCATGCAAAGCCATCTGCCGATTCACGGCAGGCGTGGTGGGCGTACGACCGGTGTTTGTGCGATCACTGCAGAAAGGATGCGCAGGCAAGCAGGATCAGGCAGGCACTGTCGCACTGATCATGTCCTCACCCAATCTGAAAGCGGTTCTTGGGCTGTTCAGCGTCCTATATGCATATGCACCACCCTTTATTGTTTGTGTGCTCACATGCACTGTGTACATCACATCATGTTAAATTTCTGGGTGATGATTGAACCTTTCGCAAAGATTTTTGTTTTTCTTGTAATCAAAGAATCTGCTTTAATTTTCTTTAGAGGAAGAAGAATCTAGTTTATTACGACCAAATCATGAAATGGATGTGGAAGCTCCAACGCAAAGAGCGAGCCGACTAGACGGGCTCCAACCCAGCTGGTTCCCGAAGCAAAACGGAAGGAAGAAAAAGGGAAGCAGGGAGCAGGGTTAGTGACCCTACGGGTGAACTCCCTTTTCTTAAATGTGGTTCAAGATTACAGAATATATGGCCCTGTTTGGATCTATTGAACTAACAACTTATTGACTAATTTTTAGTCCCTAAACATCCAAAGTGGTGGACTAATTATTAGTTCAATCGTCATGGACCTGTGGACTAGTTGTTAGTTCACTAGTTCACTTATAGGAGCTAATAAAACTAGTTGTTAGTCCTAATTTATCCAAACTAGCCCATAATAAGATACACCTTTATTGTTTTATTATCAAAATAGAAACGACAATTACGTACGAGCAAAGTTGTTGGATCTGGTTGTTGTTTTTTAACGATAATAATGATTAGATGCGTTCGGACGCAGTTTCCCAAGCCCGCGCAGCGGACCGGCCCAATAGGCCTGGTCACCTCTACGTCTCCCTCACCTCTCTAAAAAAACTCTCTACTCTCTAGTGCACGTTTGCACCCCGCGACATTTCCCCACCCCGCCTCATCCATCGCGGCTTCACCGCGCCGTCGGCTCGCCCCACTCCGCCTCGCCGCCACGGCCATCCCCTGCCGTGCCCCACTCCGCCTCGCTCGTCGTGGTAGCGGCGTTCACCGCAACCCCCCCCCCCCCCCCCCCCGGCCGCCACCAAGAGAAGGTCACCGCCGGACGAAGACACCACGACAGGGAGCCACGCCACCACCGACTAGAGTTTCCTGCTGCGATGGACCGTGGCCGCCAACAATGCCGTGTTTCAAGTATTCCAGGTGTTTCAGATATATGTTTCAAGTGTTTCATCTAGATGTTGCATATGTTACAATGGCTATATACACATGTTGCAAACGTATGTTTCCTATTGCAAGCATATGTTTCAAGTGTTTCAGTTCTTTCATACGTATGTTTCAAGTGTTTCATCTAGATATTGCATATACATGCATGTTATAAGCGTATTTTTCAAGCAGGATGGAGCTAGGATCCATACATGGGGGAGGGGGGGGGGGCGATCCGCCGAGGCATAGAGTATCAACAAATCCATCCGAAGGAGCACAACAAATTCATAATGAAAGGACATGTTGTTTGCAGGAGCAATAATGAAGATCTTCATCAAGAATGGGTGCGTGTTTTCTAATAGTTAGTAAGACATTGAGTTCGTCTCTAAAGTGTACTTGGTTTAAATGGTTGGGTGCAAACTCTTATAGAGGCCAGAATATATTTCTTTTTTTTTCTTAAAAAAATGGATGTTACACGTACTCCTTTTTCTTCTATTATATTCTCTACTTCTTTGGTATGGCTGGAATTGGACTGACCAAGCCCAACAAGTTGTGCCCAAGTCCGAGGGAAGGAAGCAGTCGATTAGTGCTCATGACCACATAAGCATCGACATTCTTGAACCTTGATTCCTTCCAACATATCGTACTCAATGTCTCAATCATGTCAGATTATGCCGTATGAGTGCTCATCTGCTCACTGATCGAGCTTAATTACAACCAAGAGGCGCCGTCATGTTCAGTAACTAGCAGCTAACAGTTCGTTTGGGCGATCGGCAGGATGGAGACCCTGAAGCTTCGGAGCGTCCATGGCATGACCAAAGCCTCTGGGATCCTCCTCTGCGTCCCCGGCGTCATCGTGCTGGCGCTGTACCAGGGCCCGCAGCTCAAGTCGATGAACCACCACCAGCTGCTGAAGCACCACGCGAGCGCGGCGGCAGCAGCCGCGCAAGTCCATCATTCCAACAGGGAGTGGGCTCTGGGGATCTTCCTGATGACAACGTCGGTCGTGATATGGTCGCTCTGGACAGTGAAGCAGGGGCCCTTGCTGCTGGAGTACCCTTCCAAGCTCCTCAACACGACGCTGCAGTGCGTGTTCGCCAGCGTCCAGTCCCTGGCCATCGCGCTTGTCCTCGAGAGGGACTTCTCGCGGTGGAAGCTCGCCGGCCTCGTGAGCCTCGCCTCGGTGCTCTTCACGGTAATTAACCATGCGTCTGATTGCCTGCCACACCACACACCAGCTGCAGGCCATGTTTTGGCTTGGTCAAGCAAGTCACTTCTGATCGTACGCTGCGTACGTGGTGTTTGTTCTTGTTGCAGGGCATCGTGGTCGCGGCGATCTCGTACTACCTGCAGATCTGGGTGATCGACAAGAAAGGGCCAGTGCTCCTGTCCATGTCGATGCCGCTGAGCCTCGTCTTCACCATGGCCATCGCCTCCTTCCTGCTGGGCGAGGACGTCAGCCTAGGCAGGTAATGGTATTGGTAACCTCACATACATCACATCGATCGCGTTCGCATTGATTGCCAGCCACACACACGTCAAAGGCGATGGAAAACCATTTGCTCGCGACTGCCTTTTGACTTGCGCACGCCCCCCCGCAAGTGGCACCGTGTCGAGGCCACGGAGCCCATAGACGACGATGTGGGGTCGGTTGTGGGCAACGATCGATCGAGCTGATGGGGTCCCGACCCAACGGATCGAGCCGATGATCTCTTCAGTCGTTTCGCTGTCTGCGAACGCTTTAGCTATCCCCAAACGACTCATCTGACTCATCTCTGTATCTTGTATGGTCGCAGCATTATCGGCAGCGTCCTCCTCGTCGCCGGCCTCTACAATGTGCTGTGGGGCAAGAGCAGGGAGGACAAGCAACAAGCGGCGGCGGCGGCGGCCGGTGAGACCGGTGTTTGTACGACCGGTGTTTGTACAATCACTGCAGAAAGGATGCGCAGGCAAGCAGGATCAGGCAGGCACTGTCGCACTGATCATGTCCTCATGCTATCCGCACTCATCCACCTCTATTTTCATCTCTAAAAAGGAATATTCTATCCTAGTCATCAAAATTCTCTACTTTATACTCATTTATCTCGCACCCATATTATCTCTATCCCATACTCTATACCCACTATTCCATATTTTATTCCTCTCCCTCTCTCTTTCTCTCTCCCAATAACTTTCTCTCTCTCGTAGCTACAGTGTTTACCGTGGCCTCCTGCGTGCGCTGGGTTTAGCGGGTTCCTGTGCAGCCGGTACCATACCGGAGGATTTGCAGGTAAGCTGTGCAAGAGCGCAGTACGCTATCGCTGGCGTACCGGTCCCTTTGCAGGTCAGCGGTGCGGTCAGTCTCACCCAATCTGAAAGCGGTTCTTGGGCTGTTCAGCGCCCTATATATGCACCACCCTTTATTGTTTGTGTGCTCACATGCACTGTGTACATCACATCATGTTAATTTCTGGGTGATGATTGAACCTTTCGCAAAGATTTTTCTTTTTCTTGTAATCAAAGAATCTGCTTTAATTTTCTTTAGAGGAAGACGAATCTAGTTTATTACGACCAAATCATGAAATGGATGTGGAAGCTCCAACGCAAAGAGCGAGGCGGCTAGACGGGCTCCAACCCAGCTGGTTCCCGAAGCAAAACGGAAGGAAGAAAAAGGGAAGCAGGGAGCAGGGTTAGTGACCCTACGGGTGAACTCCCTTTTCTTAAATGTGGTTCAAGATTACAGAATATATGGCCCTCTTTGGATCTATTGAACTAACAACTTATTGACTAATTTTTAGTCCCTAAACATCTAAACTGGTGGACTAATTATTAGTCCACTCGTCATGAACCAATGGACTAGTTGTTAGTTCACTAGTTCACTTATAAGAACTAATAAAACTAGTTGTTAGTTCTAATTTATCCAAAATGGCCCATAATAAGATGCACCTTTATTGTTTTATTATCAAAATGGACCAATGGGTGCGTGTTTTCTAATAGTTAGTAAGACACTGAGTTCGTCTCTAAAATGTACTTGGTTTAAATTATTGGGTGCGAAACTCTTATAGAGGCCAGAATATATTTCTTTTTTTTCTTAAAAAAATGGATGTTACACGTACTCCTTTTTCTTCTATTCTATTCTCTACTTCTTTGGTATGGCTGGAATTGGACTGACCAAGCCCTACACGTTGTGCCCAAGTCCGAGGGAAGGAAGCAGTCGATTAGTGCTCATGACCACATAAGCATCGACATTCTTGAACCTTGATTCCTTCCAACATATCGTACTCAATGTCTCAATCATGTCAGATTATGCCGTATGAGTGCTCATCTGCTGTTCATCTTCGGCTAACCAAGGGTTATTATTCGTTTCTGCGGCCATCCTTTTGTTGGGCAAGCAATGGACATAATCAGACTATTCTGACCGGAAATACAGTTCTTGCAAAGCACAGCACAGCCGAGCGAGTCACGTCAATGGCCGTCTTATCCTGTATGATGCTTAGGTGTACCTCTACTATGTTTGACAAGCTAGAATTGATGTTCCACCACAGATAAAGAATGGAACAAATCCCCTGTTTATTTGTTTTTCCAGGTTTTGGCCTATGTTCATTCAGAAGCCATCAAGTCTTATCTGAAAAAAAAAATCAACCAGAAGCCAAAAGCCTAAACAATAGGTAAATGAGCACTGAACGGGCATGCTCATCTATTTCGACATTGGTTTCTGAAAAGAAAATTTTATATGTGTATTAGAAGCCAAAAGCAGTTCTGCAGGTGCATTTGTTGGTTTTTGTGAAATGCAGTTCTAAGGGATACGCGATTAATATATTCCTTTAAATTTATATTATTTTTTAATATCTTAACTATCTTAAATAAAGAATTCCAAAAACTAAAAAGTTATAGATCTAATCATAGCTACAACTTTAGTATAAAGATATGATCAAAGCTAGAACTTTAGTATAAAAACTATCTTCATTTCACATTACAAGAAAGATATGATTTTTGTGAGATGATAAGCCCTGCTACATAATTAATATGCCGCTGAAACTCTATATTATTTTTTAGCATCTTAATGTACTCAAATGAAAAACTCAAAACTCTAGAGTTGTAGATCGCTTTAAGGGTTGCTACTCTCATGTAAAAAAAATCTTCAATTGGCACCATATAAGAAAGATATTATTTGTTTTTAGAACACATCCATTGACTCGTGTTTCATTAAGTAGGGTTAAAGATATTATTTTTCTAAGATGACAAGCGTTTGTACGCAATTTTTATGCTGCTAAAATTTATATTATTTTTCGAGCATCTTAATGACCTCAAATAAAAAAACTCGAAACTCGAAAGTTATAAATCTCATCGAGATCTACAATTTTCATATAAAAATAATTTTCATCTCACGTCATATGGAAAAAAGTATGATTTTTCTAAGGTTGGGCCTTGCCGTGCTATTTCTGTTAGCACGACAAAACAGCATTGATGTGACAAGGTTTTCCACGTGAAAAATCACCGTCCTACGTAGCAGATTCTGCCACGCCAACGCATGTTGTCCTAAGTGTAAACCATTTATGATTCTAAGGAGTAGGTATGTAATTTAGATTCAGCTTCAGTGGGCTAACTTTAGCTTATTTTTAGTAAATAATGGTGGCGATGAGTAATTTAGATGCAAATTTAAGGTATTTAAAGTATTGTTTCCGTAACAATGACCTAGGTGGTTTTGCTTCATTTTGTGTTTTATTAATAATGGTGAAATCACTTAATGTTGATATATGTATATATCAGCAGGACTAGCGCCCAGACGTCCAAACGGATGCTTGCGTCTGGACGCCCACGGCTGCTCTATTCCCACGCGTAGTGAGTGAACGGTGTGGACCTCAGCTTGCTGCGGGGCCACCAAGCAGGCATTGCGCCGCTGTCGGGCCCACCCAAGGCCACCACCTCCGTGGGCGCCTACGCGCTAGTCGGGTATGGTTTCCCCGCCGAGCTCGAACTGCCGCAGGAAGGAGATGGAGGGAAGGGAAGGAAGGCGAGGGAGACGCGTAACTTGAGCCACCAGCGTCATTGCGACATGTGCAACGGCAGAGTAAAAAAACACCTGCAACATCAGATCTACTTTTAAACGTCTAGATAAAACATTTGCAACGTATAAAACACTTAAAACGTGCGCTTGAAACAGGGGCGAAGCCCAGTTAAGCCCACCGGGTGCCAAGACACCCAGGCCGAAAACAAAAATACATTGTTACTAGGAAAAGTCCACATTACCTCCTTTAACTTTCGCAAAAGTCCGTTTTTCCTCCTTAAACTCTAAAACCGGGTAAAACACCTCCCTCAACTTTTAAAACTGTTCATTTTACCTCCCTGACCCAGCTATAAGCGGTTTTGAAGGTGGTTTTGTCTTTTTCTTTTTTATTTATTTCGGCTGAATCTTTGAAAAATCATAGTAAATCATAGAAAAATCATAAAATAAAAAATCTAATTTTGTTGGACTCCACATGAGTAGATCTACACAGTGAACATATAATATGGTATGCTTTAGTACAAAGTTTTTGCTGTAGCTTTAAATCTATGCTTTTTTTTGTAATTAAATGGAATAATTCATAGCTGCAGTTTCTATGGTTCAATTATGATGAAATTTTTATGGTGGGCTAATTATTGTATGGTTGAACTTTAGTAAAAATTTTATACTCATTGAATCATGTATAGCATAGTTATAGATTTTATTTAGGTTTATGCTTGTTAAATATAAATAAATCTATAACTGTGCTATACAAGATCCAATGAGTATGAAATTTTTACTAAAGTTCAATTATACAATAATTAGCCCACCATAAAAATTTTATCACAATTGGACCATAGGAACTGCAACTATAAATTATTCCAATTGATTACAGAAATGCATAGATCTAAAGCCATAATAAAACTTTATATTAAAGCATACCATATTATATGTTCACTTTATAGATCTACTCATGCGGAGTCCAACAAAATTGGATTTTTCTATTTTATAATTTTTCTATGATTTACTATGCTTTTTCAAAGATTTAGCCGAAATAAATAAAAAAAAAAAAGACAAAACTGCCTTCAAAACTACTTATAACAGGATCAGGGAGGTAAGATGAACAGTTTTAAAAGTTGAAGGAGGTGTATTGCCCGGTTTTGAAGTTCAGGGAGAAAAAGTGGATTTTCGCGAAAGTTGAGGGAGGTAATGTGGACTTCTTCCCGTCAATATTTCACCCCTCGTGCACCCCTCTGGCCCAAACCAAGGCACCCCACCAAGCCAGTCTGGCCAGCAAGCAGCACCTTGGAGAAATTGAGACCCAGCTAAGTGTTGACCAAGCCCACCTCGCGCTCGCAGGCTCCTTCCAGGAGAAGGCACGGAGGCTCCTAGGAGGCCAGGAGACTACGACTTTTCGCTAGCGCGATTGCGCGAATCTACGTATGCCCACGAGTCTATATTTTTTCGCCTGAACGCTGATGGCGACGGCAACGTGGCGTGCGCGAGCCGACGAGCGGCGACGCCGACATCCCTTCCCCTTCCATCTTTGCGGCTCTACGCATGGAGTAGCTGTGTAGCCGAGCAGAGCACCAGACAGTGCAACCAGCAGGCGGTGCCTCGCGGAAGAACCCACCAGCGATCCTCAGTCCCTTACGGCCTCACCCCTCTCCGGCTCTCTCTCTCTCTTCTGGTCCAAAATAAAAGGCAAGGCATCACATCTGATTCATAGTGTTCAAATTAAAATTGTAGCCTATAGATTTAGGCCCTCTTTAGAATAGAGGAATGGAAAAACACAGGAATACGAAAAGTATAGGAATTTCATAGGATTACAAGTGCAAAACATAGGAATGGAGAACATAGGAAACTTATATGCTAGGTGTTTGGATGGGCATAGGAAATTCAGAGGAATTGGAATTATAGGGTTGGTTTAACCAACAATGTGACATGTTTTTTAAAGAGAAAAAACATCATCTGTTGGAGGAACACCACCTACATGTGGATCAGCACACCAGCAAAAGCATTGATTTTATCCTTTCACAATCATTTGTCTCATTCCTATGCGTGAGCCAATGAAACAAAGAGGTTGCAGTGGATGTTTCTTTCCCACGAAAATCATGTGAAAACATAGGGTACCAACAGTATTCCTGTGAATTTCCTAAGAGCCTTTCCTGTGAACCAAAGACATCTGCAGTGCTTAGGATTGCTCAATCCTTTGTTTTTTCTTTGAAAACCCTCCGATCCGAAGGAGGCCTTAGTGGTTTAGGGTTAGTATTAGCTAGGGTTTCTCTCTTTTTATATGTACATTTATAATAGTGCAGATCTGCAATTTGATTATGCTTGCAAATGTAATTTTCTTGTTTCAGATATTGGAGACAAGCCGAGATGTTTATTCCGGAATGATTTGATGAGTTTGGAAGTTTCATGACCATGGAAGGAAAAGGGTGTAAATATGATCTCTGGCAGGTAATGCAACGCATCTACTTTTAATAGATAATTGTATAGTTTGTTTGCTAAATAATTGATCTATCTATTATCTTTCCTTTTAGGCTAGTGGGATCTTGATCTTGGTTGTCATATTTTGCTAAAGTGCTCAATGTGGTCTTCATTTTGTTAAATGGCGAGTGCTACTATCATTTACCTCTACCTTATGTTTCGACCAAAATCTCATCGTTATTGCTAGAAGTCAAATTTTAGTGTTAAAATATGGTAGTTGCGCATTAGGTATGCTATTTTCTTTGAACATCATATGGGTCACTGTAGTTATGATTAAGTGGGGCACCCCCAATCAATTTTCTCTAGCTCGCCTATAGCCATTGCAACATGTGCAATACCGAGATCTACTTTTAAAATATCTAGATGAAACATTTGCAACATACGTCTAAAACATATGAAACCCTTAAAAACATAGGCTTACAATGTGCGTATATTGTCATTGCAACATCCTAGATATACTTTTATAACATCCTGATGAAATGCTTGAAACATAGTTTTGAAACGTCTGAAACACTTGAAACACAGTGTTCGTCGCGCGGCCACGGCCTACCTGATGGGGATTAGAGTGGCAACGGTGGAGAAGGAGGAGGCCGAGGAGGCCCAGCTGAGCAGGAGGCCGAGGAGGGCTGCCGCCTAGAGGGGCCCCGCGAGGAGCGCCATCTCCTAGCGCCCCCCCCCCTCCCACGCCGTGCGCTGCTGCTGCACCCTCACCACCGCCGACATCACGAACCCATCGGAGCTGATGACCGGTCGGGCAGTGATGGCGTGGGGACAGACACGACCGTGCCTGTGTAGGGGGGCGAGGGAGGACATGGGGGGCGCGGCGCAATGCAAGATGGAGCACGGCGCAGGATGAGGGAGCCAAGCGTCGCGGGCAGGATGGGGCCTGAGCTGAGCGAGCGACGGGTGAAGGCAACAGCAGCGTTGCGGATGGGATGGGGCTTGAGCGAGTGAGCAGCTAGCACGGAGTGGGGCACGGCGTCCGGGAGGGGACGGGGATGGAGGCGCCGCGGGAAGTAGAATGAGTGGATGAGGATTTTTTTTTTGGAAGCGCGTCCGGATGGGAGTCACAGCACGAACGTCCTTATCGTATCATTATCGTATATAAAAAGAATATAAGATGGCATGCAATCCACCTGTTTGGACATGTTTAGCAAAAAGTTTTAGTTATAAACCGGTCAGGGGCAGAACCTACCAAGAACCATTACTCTAAGATATAGGCCTACCTACTGGTTACATCAACAATCAAAAAGAGACATCCTTTGGTCAAAAAAAGAGAATCAAAAGGGACATCCCAAGGCAACCAAACTCTTGTAATTTAACTGAGTTTTATGTAGGCACATCCCAAGGCAACGCATCGTTGCGTACCGTGCATAACGGTTTGTGCATAATTTAGCCTCAGCAGATGCAGATTGGACGATAAAGTGTCTTCACCTGCAATCAGTTATCAAAAATACAATGCACACGGAATTCCAAACCACCAAATCGAAAACCGATGGAACAAGCAAGCACTTGCCAACAAGACGCCGAGCAAATAAATGTAACTCTGCTCTGCTCTGCTCATCAGATCGTCGATCAATCACATTGCCGCCATTGCTGTGTACTGAGTAAGCTTCCCCCGCAGCAGGGTGATCCGATCCGGCGAAGAGATGAGCAAAGATAAGGCGAGCAAGGCGAGGTCGCGGAAGGCGCACTGCATGGCGTGCTGCGTGGCGCTAGGCGTGCTGGTCATCCTGGGCGCGCTGGCGCTTGCCTTCTACCTGGTGTACCGTCCGCGTCCGCCGCGCGTGGTGGCGACGCCCGTGGACATCAGCATCGACGAGTTCAGCCTGCTCCCGCACCCGGTGCTGAAGCTGTCGGTGGGCGTGCACGTGGTGGTGACCAACCCGAGCCACTCGCCGTTCCGGTACGGCCCCACGCCGGGCGCGGTGACGTACCACGGCGCGCCCGTGGGCGCGACGCTGGTGCCGGCGGGCGAGATCGGGGGCAAGTCCACGGCGCGGATCGAGCCGGCCACGGTGGTGGACGGCGTGAAGGTGGTTGAGAACCCGCACTTCGCGTCGGACGCCGTGGCCGGCGTGCTGCCGTTCGTGGCCGTGGTGAGGGTGGTGGGCAAGGCGCTCGTGCTGCGCACCTTCGAGGTGCCCGTCTCCGTGGAGACCGTGTGCTTCGTCCGCTTGTACGTGTTCCATGGCGAGGCCAGCTCGCGGTGCGTGTCCACCGTCCGCACTGGCACCCGCGCCGCGTCGGGGTCGAGGTCCCATGAGGGTGCAGGGCGCGCGCAGGAACATGACTAGGATCGGAGTCGGAGGATTTGTTTGTGTGTCGATGGCCATTGTTTACGACCATGTAGAACGGGACCCTTGTGAGTGTGGTTGAAGTTTTTTTTTTCCCCTCTATAAAACGGTGTATCTCTTTCACTTGTACACTGTACGGAATTTGAGATTTTTTGGCCAGATGTACGGAATTTGAGATGGTTCCGTTCAGCTGTTATGGGTGCCGTCGAAAAAAGGGAATTCGGAATGGGCCGGGCCGAGGTTGCCGCGTTGCATGGGCTAAGCAAGGCCAGAAACAACGACGGCCTCCAAGGTAATACGAGAGACGGGAAGTTTACGATGGGCTGTGGTGGGCCGTTCTTGGTGGAGGTCGATGAAGGTGTTTCATTGGCCGTCCGATTCTCTTCTTATTTGTGTGCTCTGGTGCTCTCGTTCTTCTAGATTGAAAGTTACAGAACCTCGACTCTTCAGTTTAAAATAAAAGGAGCAGATTGTGATATCAATCGAAAAGACAAATAAGAGAGCAGGACAAAATTCTAGCGACGCGTCGCAATGGCTCACGCTACATGTACAGCTCTAGCGGACCATCGTACGAAATTCACCACCTAATTTCTTTCCAACCTAAAAGGTACCAGCGGTTTATTAACACGAAAATAGGAATCCAAATTCAAGATGGCCCCTCTTTTTTTCAGCCTAGAAGATACTTATGATTTTTTATTAACATTAAAAATCGGAATCTAAATTCAATCAGGCAAGACTTGAATGCGAATGGTTGGGTGTATGAGCACGCCTCCCTCCAAACTAAGCTGAATTAGGCTTACTTTCTAGAGCACATGCATTATTTGAAGGTTCTTGCTAAACCCTTACTATTATATTCATAAATATTGCATATTCCAATAGTCGCGTGCATGAACTTAGCCAAATTAGACCCGTAATATGCATTGTGAATGCAATATTCAGTTTGACTAATAGATATTGTATATTGTTGACAATTATTAAAACTTAAAAGTTTGACCACAGTGATAAAAACTAGATGGCTTAAGACCTTAAGTTTTGGATCAGAATAAGTAGATACTATATACAGAATGAAATTTTACTAACATATAGAAGTTGTTAGTATTCAATCTATATATGACATCTACTTATACAGGAGTATGTATGTGTATGTGTAACCGTAGCAAAACAAACATCTTAGCACTAGTCTCCAATCTCCGTGGTATTCTTGTACCAATGTCCTGAGCTGGGAGGCGACCTGATCACCGGACAGCTGACAGACTCAACAATAATAATCAAAACAACACCAGTGAGCAAAGCGATCACATACCGCCATACCGGGCCCTAAAGAAACAAAAATAGCTGAAATTCCTATGACCCTAAAGAAACAAAAATAGCTGAAATTCCTATGCCATTCCCATCTTACATAATGGCCGCTCTCTCCTCCACCTCTAGTCACATTGACCTGCGCCTCCAAACCCAAGAACACAATAAGAAAGTGGATCGGTCCTCTCCTCTCCGCTTCCCGGCGAGGCGGCGATGGCCATCGCCGAGGGGAAGAAGAGGAGGCCCGTCCTGATCTGCTGCGGCGTGCTGGTGGCCGTGATCGTCCTCCTCGCCGTCATCTTCGTGGCGCTCTACTTCACCCTGTTCCGGCCGCGGTCGCCCAAGGTGGTGGCGACGGCGGTGGGAGCGGATATCTTTCCCAAAAGCGACGGTGGCGGCGCCCAGGACCTCAACCTCACCGTGTACGTGGACGTCACCGTGAACAACCCCAACTACGCCGCGTTCCGGTACGGCGACGTGGCGACGGTGGTGCGGTACCACGGGGAGGACGTGGGGCTGTCGGTGGTGCCCGCGGGGGAGATCGGCCCGCGCGAGACGCAGACGATCGCCGCCACGGTTGAAGTGGACACCGGCAAGGTGGCGACCATCCCGTACTTTTGGGTGGAGTTTCCGACAGGGAAGTTGCCGTTCCAGACAGCGACGGAGGTGGCCGGCAAGGCCGTGGTGCTGGGCACGTTCAAGATCAGGGCGAGCTCGGAGGTGGCGTGCGATGTCACCGTGCAATTGTTGCCTCCCAACGCCACGTCGCAGTGCACCTCCACGGTCCATATAGGCCGGTAGTAACGAGCTATATGTATCCAGTGGTTCTGCTCATCTCTGAACAGATGTTGTGCTTGTGTGAACATCAAAATATGCTCTGATCTAAAAGTATCAACGACCGTGTTTTCAAGGTACAGTAAAATAAAATGTATTAATATAGGTCCTCTACAAATTCACAAAAAAATATAGGTCCTCTACAATTATTTACTTTTTTTGAATAATGGAAGTACAACTTCTCCTACCTCTGCTTAAATTTAGGTCCAAATGACAAAGGGATCAAAATCACAACTTGTTAAATTCACAAATAAACATACTATTGTAGACGTCTAGGTACATGTATGCTTACCTTATTCGTATGTGTGCAGGTAAACCCCACCTCTAACACCTACGAAAGGATTGGATCATATTAACATTAAGGCCTTGTTTCGGCTGTGTACCATCCACGAATGGCAGAGGCTGGAACTTTGTTCTATTATCTAAAAATTAAGGCCTTGTTTGGCTGCACTCGTATTAACCTTAATCCAAATGTAGTGGGATGAAAAATTGACTAATTTTCATTCTAATCCACTCCAACACATATGAATTGAGGTGAATCCGAGTGTAGCTGAACAAGTTGTAAGGAAGTTTTCACACAGCTGCCTTACTGTGAGCGGGCACACATTTTCTACCGCTGAAAAAACAATAGCTTTGGTGAAACATATTTCTAACTTGGGGTTTTGATAGATGGTGGATGGAGATATATAGTCACTTTGGCTAATCATCCATGCTATTGCTAAAAACTCAAAAGCTTCAGCCTTTGCTGCACACATAACTATTAATGCGTGCTGCAATCTCCGCATAACAACACTGATAAATTTCATGGTAAAACGACGAGCATAACAGAGTTCCTTTGTTGTCGGATTCTATCTGTCATCTTCGTGCATGACGTTATTTACGTTGATATCAACAAGGGTATAGAAGCCGCTAGTCAGATTCATTGATCTTGGAATCATTCTGATCATAAAATAATATTTTTCCTCTCTGTCCCGAACACAAATGATCATTTGTCTTGTTATACCTTTTTTTATAATTCATCCTCTTTTAGCGTCACGGTCGCTTTATAATCCTACCATTTTAATATGACAAACCCAAATGTTGCTTTTTAAGTTTAGCGTAGAAATGTTGTTTTTTATTAAAACGGTGGGGCAAAAAAAAAACCTAGCAAGGTTCAACATAATACAAGGCCAGCAAGGAGCAAACAGAACACACCCAACACAACTCGCACTTACCTAACAGAAAAGAGAAGAGCATAACAAAAAAAAAAAGGAAGGACACCGCTAGACGTTTTACAGAATTTCACTCAATCGTTGTTTCCTAGAACCAAACCACAATTTCCATGTGTATAACAACACACATCCTCGTCTTTATATCGCTAATGCTCTTATCAGGACGTTCGTCCATCTAGACGGGATGGATTCGCCTTGCGTCGAGCGCCCCTACACCTCGCCCCTGCACCCGCCTCGCGCCGTGTGCGCCCCGCACCTCGTGCTGCGTGCCGCGCACCCCGCCCGTGCCTCGCGCCGCGTCAACTAGCCTCCATTGGGAGGCAGCAAGTAGATGAGCACATGTTTCATGTGTTTCAGATGTATATTGCATATATTTCATCTGGATGTTGCAATAGCTATATACTTATGTTGCAAGTGTATGTTTCAAATGTTTCAGCTATTTAAACGTATGTTGCAAGTGTTTTATCTGGTTGCATATGTTGCAGTGGCTATACATGTGTGTTGCAAGTGTATGTTTCAAATGCTTCACCTGTCTCAGACCTATGTTGCAAGTGTTTCATCTGGATGTTGCATATGTTTCAGATATATGTTACAAGCCTCTATTCAAAATATTTCATCTATTTCAGACGTATATTGCAAGTGTGTTTATTTGGATGTTGTAGTTGCTATACACATATGTTGCAAATATATGTTTGTAAATGTTTCACCTGTTTTAGACGTATGTTGTAGAAGTGCTTTCATGTTGCAACATTAACAGGCGTAGGAAGCGGGCGCATGTAGATGCGGTTCCCGCGGGCATATCGGTCCTACATGTGCGGCAAACGAAGCGGGCGTGTGGCGCGTCAATAGGCATGTAGCGCGGTTCCCACATGCATGCGCATCAACAGGCATGTGCCACGTAGCTGCATGCATACATACACGGTGTGCAGGCGCAGCAGTTGCATGTGGCATGCGTAGACGGTCGTGCAGACGCAATAGTTGTAGGCGGTGCAGGCGCCGTTCCATTTCTTCTTGAGTGGAGCGCATTCGCGTGGGAACTGTGCATGCGGAGGAAAAATTGCTGCCACTCCTACAACTGCATGTAATAGAGAGGGCGCTGCTGGCGCATGCGAGACTGAAGAAGCAGGTCATGCAGGTGGGTGCTCCGCTGGGACGGGCATGCATGAGGAGGTGAGGTGCAGCAGTTAGGACAAACAGCGCGGCGGGATAGGCGCGGACGGCCAGGCGCTAGACCCGGCCTTTCATCACAAACTCACAATGAGATTGGGCACCAAACGCACAGAATAACACATTCAGAAACGCCGCAAACCTTTTTACGTGCCTCCTGCTTCCTGAATGTAAAGCTAAGCTTGGAAACAATCAAGAAGGTCGCGGGCTCGCGGTAATATGCTGCGGCGTGCTGCTCGCCGCCGGACGCCGTTATCATCCTCACCTTACAGTCTTACACGCGTCGCGTTCTACTTCGCCGTGCTCCGGGGCCGGCCGCCGCGCCGCATGTGGTGGAGAAGGCTGTCCGCACGCAATTGGCCCGTCCCTGGGCAAGTGCAGCCCGTGCGACCGCACAGGGCCCCCAATATCTTGTATACAGCCCGATAGTAATAGGTCTGGTGTCTTCTTTTTTTGGCACGAGTCCTATGTAGCCCAAAAGGCCTAAACGCGTGTCGCGTCTGTTAAGCTTTCTCCGTCGACTCCTCTCCGTCGGCCGTGCGTGTCTTTTGTTCTCCCCGGTGAATCGCGTCTTCCCGACTCCGCCCTAGGCACTTCCGCCGCTTCGCACTTGGCACTTGCCGGACTTCAGCATCGGCGCCACGGCGGACGGCGAGCCCGCGAGCTCGCGAGAGGCCGAGTGCCGAAGCGGCCGTGGTGCCGTGCCAATTGACAAGCGTTTAGCAGGGTACGTGAACTCGTGAAGCTAGGAAGCACAAGCAACCATGACGGAAGCCTGCTCGTGGTAATTTTATTCTTTTCTTATTTTGTATACATGTTCAAGTAAACATTATGCAACGAAGGGTTACTACAATTCATAATATCTTATCACATTGCAATGTAATATGCTATTGTTTATGTATCATTTATGGTCCTATTTTGCTGGCCTAAAGGGGGAGAGCAGCTCGCTTTGCACTGCGAACATCCAGCACGACGGCTTTTATTCAGATTCTGCTAAAAAAGGTAATGCAATCGTGCAAGTAGCGCTCGGTCGCATAGAGGAAAATTATATCTAAAAATTTACGCAGTTGCAGAAAAGTTGGGCACTTCTGGCTTGATTCTTGAAGAGACACGAACGTACTGACAACCGGAGACATAACAACCTGAGTATTCTGAATACTGAATACATTATCTACGTCGATTAGCACGGGGGCACACTCGCAGCGATCCAGTCTTATTGCAAGTGTTTTTAGCAGCACAGTGGGATCCCTAGTTATATGATGAGTTCATGACCCCAAATTCGAACCGTCAATGCCACACACCATCTTTCATATACCGATATTCATGAATCACTACCCAGGTATAACAAAACAATGGCTACCTAGTGCATCCTTGCAGCGGCGTCAAAATTTAAATGTTCTTTCCCAGCTCAATCTTCTTCACCATCCTGAGTGTGTTGTGAAAGATGGAATCCAGTATTCCAGCAACCTAGAATTTGCATGTCAGTTTTCAGTAGAGATTTTATTTGGATTCATTGATATCAAGATATATGTAAGGATGTGTTCGCACCGTGAAGACTCCACCGATGATAGCGCAGACATTTGTGATGAAATGGGAGAAGGATCTTGGAACTTCAGTTACCAAGACCTTTAAATGTGAATCGTTTTAGATGAATCATTCACTTGTGAATATAAACAAAATATATGAAAAACTTAAGAAGATGAGCATGCGAACCTGCATGGGAGAAGGCTCAATATGGAATTTCACAACAGGAACATAGAAGCTGTGCACCAAGCTGCTGTGTGCTGTGTATTCATATTCCTCGAGCACTTTTAGTTCCTTTGAGGACCTCTGTGTTACAAGCTCAGTCTTCACAACTTGAAGGTAGTGCTCAATCTAGGAATAGCACCCAAAAAAAACAAAATCTATGTAATTCCATAAGAAACCAAAAGTATCAGCACTCAAAAGAAACTGAAGCTGACCATACATTCTAAATAAAAAAAATATAAGGAAAAGTTAGGGACTTACAGTAACATTGGCGTTAACCTCGCCATGATTAACAGTATAAGACTGGCCAGCTAATCTATCATGGTATCCACGAAGATAGGGAGTAAGTCTTATGAATTCATCAAGCATCCTTGGCGAAAGTCTCTTGCCAAATGAGAACTGTGTCACATAGTGTGAAACATTTATCTGAGATGGATCAAACGAGTGAGATCCAGATCGAGCTGCGACAATAACACTCCCTGGAACCTGGTAAATAGGACAAGTTATTATTAAAGGACAGAAGAACACCCATCTTCACATTATCAACCATTAGCACAAAATTATATCCATGTAATTTCAAGTGTAGCTCGTTTACCCTTTTGACCCGCACAAAACCTTCTATTCTGCATCCACTCGCCATTGGAGCAGGGCGCTTTGCAGGATCAGCAGTCTTATTGGATTTGTCTTCCAAAGCAAGCACATGAGCCTCTTTTGGAATGTTTGCAACGTATGTTTCCATTGCCTGAGGTTCAAAACATTACATCACGAATTCGTTCAGAGCTAACGATATATAACATAGCATCTTAAAGGCTATTTCATTTCCCCGTGCATGATGTTTAGAATATACTCCCTCCATTCCAAATTATAAGACGTTTTGGCTTTTCTAGATACTTTGTCTTTACTATGCATGTCATGTGGGGCCTCGCGTACAGCAGGCGCGGTCGGGCTCGGGACGTCCGCCGCGCCGCGGAGCGCGCCGAGCGCATGCGAGAGCAGGCCGACAGCATGCAGGATCTGGCCACCGCAAGTGGCTAAGTTTAGGAAGTGATAAGATTAGTTTTCCTTTTGTTAAGTTTCCTTGTTACCTCCTTAATCCTAGGAGTGATTGGTTAGCCGGTGGGCTACTTATTCTTGTAACCGAGACTATGAAGAATTAAGCAAGATTTGATCCTATCTAATCTCTACCTCTCTCTCAAGCCGCCGGCCAGGGGGCATAACCCGACCAGCGAAGAACGGCGAGGGGGCATAACCCCGCCAGCTACCACGGACCGTGACTACGAGCTTCGTAGTAGAGGTCCGGCGTCCTTGGGCTCCAACGCCCTTGACAACCTGGTATCTAGAGTCCGCCGATCCTCTTCTTCCCATTCCCAGCCCACCGATCAACCCACCACCTCCACCGCCGCCACCAATCACCCTAGCCCACCCCCCTCCCCTCCATCTTCCACTTCCGCCGCCCCCAACTCGCCACTCATGGCCGAGCCAACCATTGCCGATCTGTGCGAGCTGATGAAGTCGTTCCAGGCGGAGATTTCCTCTCTGAAGGCCGACATGGCTGAGATGAAGGAGAAGTCGGTTTCGTCGTCGGAGAACGGCGTCGGCAGCCGCACCGATGGGCCGCGCGATCTTGATCGCCCTCCCAAGTTCCAGAAGTTGGACTTTCCCCGTTACGACGGCAAGTCTGATCCGATGCTTTTCATCAACAAGTGCGAATCTTATTTTCGCCAACAGCGCACCATGGCGGAGGAGCGCGTGTGGATGGCGTCCTACAACCTGGAGGACGTTGCCCAACTCTGGTTCATTCAACTTCAGGAGGACGAGGGCACGCCGCCGTGGGGACGTTTCAAGGATCTCCTCAATCTACGGTTCGCCCCCCCCCCCCCCTTGCGATCCGCTCCCCTCTTCGAATTGGCGGAGTGCCGTCGCACGGGCACCGTGGAGGAATACTCCAACTGGTTCCAAGCACTTCTACCCCGAGCCGGACGCCTGGAGGAGGACCAGCGCGTACAACTCTTCACGGGCGGACTCCTTCCACCGCTGAGCCACGCCGTTCGGATTCATCATCCGAAGACGTTGGCGGCGGCCATGAGCCTGGCCCGCCAAATGGAGATGATGGAGCTTGACCGGTTGCAGCAGGTGCCGGCCCAGCCTGCAACCCGTGCGCAGCTGCCACCCCCAGCTCCACGGCCGGCACTCGCCGCGGCCCCGGCGCCGCTCGCGCTACGGGCACCAAGGGCGCCGGCCCTGCCCGCGCCGGCCATCCTGCCGGTGCCCCGACCCGCGCTGCCTGCTCCCCCAGTCCGCGGAGGGGCCAACCCGATCAAGCGCCTGTCCGCCGAGGAGCAAGCGGAAAGACGGTGGCTCGGCCTCTGCTACAATTGCAACGAACCATACTCTCGCGGCCACAACCGAGTCTGCCGCCGCATCTTCTTCATCGACGGCGTGGAGATCGACGTCGAACCCGCTGGGGACGCGGCGCCAGACTTGGAAGCTCTTGTCTTCTCCCTGCATGCGGTGGCTGGTGTGTCCAGTTGGGACACAATGCAGGTGCAGGCGTCCCTGGGCGCCACAGCTGTGGTCGCGCTCCTTGACACGGGGTCAACACATAACTTCATCGGCGAGCGCGCCGCCCACCGATCCGGGCTGCCCATCCAGCCTCGTCCACGGCTCACCGCTACGGTGGCCAACGGTGAGAAGATCGCCTGCCCGGGGGTCATCCGCAACGCTCCGGTCTCCGTCGACGGCACGATGTTCCACGTCGACCTCTTCGTCATGCCGCTGGCGGGCTTCGACCTCGTCCTCGGAACCCAGTGGCTCGGCACGTTGGGGCCCATCATCTGGGACATTGCAGCACGCACCCTGCAGTTCCAGCGTGACGGCCGGACCATCTGCTGGACAGGGACCAGCGACCACGCCAGCCCGGACCTCTGCGCGACCACAGTGCCTCCAGCGCTGGTCCGCTCCCTTCAGCCGGCTAGCGAACCACTCCTCGAGGCTCTGCTCAGTACATTGGAGGACGTCATCGCCGAGCCACGTGGGCTGCCACCTCAGCGCACCCGCGACCATCGCATTGTCCTCAAGCCCGGCGCTCTACCAGTGGCCGTCCGCCCGTACCGGTACCCGGCGGCACACAAGGATGAACTTGAACATCAGTGCGTAACCATGATGGAGCAGGGCATCGTCCGTCGCAGCGACTCGGCGTTCTCCTCGCCGGTCCTCCTCGTCAAGAAGCCGGACGGGTCCTGGCGCTTCTGCGTCGACTACAGGGCGCTGAACGCGCTCACCGTCAAGGACGCCTTCCCCATTCCGGTGGTGGACGAACTCCTCGACGAGCTGCACGGCGCGACGTTCTTCACCAAGCTGGACCTGCGCTCGGGCTACCATCAGGTCCGGATGCGGCCGGAGGACGTCCACAAGACGGCGTTCCGTACACACGACGGGCTGTACGAGTTCCTGGTCATGCCGTTTGGGTTGTGCAACGCCCCGGCCACGTTCGTCCACAACTACGGCACCGTGGCTGCCCCGCTGACCGCGCTACTAAAGAAGGACGGCTTCTCCTAGACTGAGGCTGCCGCAGCGGCCTTCGCGGCACTCAAGGCAGCGGTCACCTCGGCCCCTGTCCTATCAGGTGGGCGACTGGGTGCTGCTCCGCCTCCGCCACCGTTCGCCGGCGTCGATGGCCCCGGAGTCCGCCGGCAAGCTGAAGCCCAGGTACTATGGCCCCTACCGAGTGGCGGAGCTCATCAACACCGTCGCTGTACGCCTGGAGCTGCCCGCCCGTGCCCGCATCCACGACGTCTTCCACGTCGGAGTCCTCAAGAAGTTCCACGGCGTTCCACCCGAGGCACCGCCAGCCCTGCCGGCCATTCACCATGGCGCGGTCACCCCGGAGCCCGAACGCGCCGTCAAGACACGGGTTGCTCGTGGCGTGCGCCAGGTGCTCATCCAGTGGAAGGACCAGTCCCCTGCCTCAGCTACATGGGAAGACGTCGACTCTTTCGCGGCCAGGTTTCCAGCGTTCCAGCTCGAGGACGAGCTGCCTCTTGAGGCGGGGAGAGATGTCATGTGGGGCCTCGCGTACAGCAGGCGCCGTCGGGCTCGGGACGTCCGCCGCGCCGCGGAGCGCGCCGAGCGCATGCAGGAGCAGGCCGACAGCATGCAGGATCTAGCCACCGCAAGTGGCTAAGTTTAGGAAGTGATAAGATTAGTTTTCCTTTTGTTAAGTTTCCTTGTTACCTCCTTAATCCTAGGAGTGATTGGTTAGCCGGTGGGCTACTTATTCTTGTAACCGAGACTATGAAGAATTAAGCAAGATTTGATCCTATCTAATCTCTACCTCTCTCTCAAGCCGCCGGCCAGGGGGCATAACCCGACCAGCGAAGAACGGCGAGGGGGCATAACCCCGCCAGCTACCACGGACCGTGACTACGAGCTTCGTAGTAGAGGTCCGGCGTCCTTGGGCTCCAACGCCCTTGACAATGCATCTAGACGTAGTGTATATCTAAGTGCATAGCAAAAGCTATGAATCTCAAAAGGCCAAAACGTCTTATAATTTGGAACAGAGGGAGTAGTACCATAATTATTATAAAGAATGTTAAGTCAGTACAATGAATCTGAAACCAGATGGTGCATAACATACCGCGACTAAACTCTCAGTATCACGTTCCCCATAGTATGATTCATGGTCATGGTGACCCTGATTCTCCCTGTGCAAAGAAAAATTAGGGAGTTCCTTCTATAGAACTAGGGTAAATATCAAACACAAATATAGAACAAACAAATGTTTGCAGCCCAAGTAGCATATACTTGGAGGCTACATAAACAAATCCCAGATGTTATAGAAAAAAAAACCAGAAAGTATCTAAATAGAATGTAAGAAGAACTGTGCTTACTTTATATCAGACCCTTTACGGAAAACACGAATGGATGGGTATCCTTGTATGTGGTGTCTGCATTTGATAAATTGAAGTAATGAAAATTATATTCCAGTGAAAAGAAAAGAAACATTCTCCAGATTTCTCTTGTGGTCAATAATAAGTTATCAATATGTGCAGTTTGAAATGTGCATATAAGGCACTAGTAAAGAAACATCAAATCATCAGATGCCCAAGAGAACATTTCATTATAGAGATGATAAACATATATAATGCTGGCGGTCTGGCACCCCTACTGTCTGTTTATGAAGACAGACAATCACTAATGAAGATGGGAAACAAAGCCCCTAGGTGGAAAACGTTTGGGGGTGAGGTTAAACAGCACCAGGCCCCTGGCCTGTTCCCACTTTTTATCCAATAGTATGGAACACAGAAATAACTGCTTTTATTTACAATGAAAGATAGTTTACAGGAACTATACAGACTAACAAGGTTCAAAGCTGAAGCCATAATGGCCAACAAGGCCAGAAATCAACAAAACGGATAGTCAAAGTAAGGAGTCGACAACATAAAGAATATCAAACAAATGTGGTCTAAATAAATGGTAGAGATAAGGCATGAGCTTTACATGGAACCTTTCTTCAATTCCATATTAATCTTAACAGATCTTTGATTGGACCTTAGTACCAGAAGAAATAGTTCTGAATGCAACTAGTTCCAGAAGGAAAAGTATTACAGAATCAAGATGGAAGTGAATATAACATTGTAATTTTATGAAACACAATAGCATCATGATGTCACTTTTTTAGACTCACATTATAATACCCTCTTATTCAGACTTTGTAACTAGTTGACAAATTTATACATAACCAACAATTATTTGATTCCATATTGCATCATGCACAATTAAATCATGATGGTCTGAATGTATTAGTATTAATAGGTACAGACCTCCTACACAAGTCAACTTCCTCAGTGCAATCAACTTTGCCTAGAAGGATTCTACCATCCATTTCAGGGTCATATCTGCACACGATCAGAAACAAGGTTATTGATTAGCAGTGCAAGATATTGATAGCAAAGTCTTATTAGGGGCATATACAGAATAACAGTATTTACCTCTCCCTCATTATTTTCGCTGTCTTCTCCCATGAAGGTTTCTGAAAAGAAAAAAAAACAAGTGCTAAGAAACATTTGAAATAGAAAATATAACTTTACTTCAACAGAACAGAACAGAACCACAGATATATTTCAGCTGGAATAAAAACATAAAAGGTTAAAGGTCAAGCATCTAAATCAAATTAGCAATATTACAACAATGGCTTTCACTGCATTATGGTGCATCTGTTGTTCTGCGCTGTGCATTATGTCCAGATGACTTGCACAGTACCATACATTAATTGTCGCCTCAGAAAGTCGTGAACACAAAGAAATAAAAAGGAACACTAGGAAATAAATAAATACTGACCAGTCGATTGCTCCAGTAACACCAGGGAGCATAGAAGTTGACAACCAAAACAGGATATCTAAACAGGAACAAAATAAGGATGAGTATCAACAATGTTCAAGAAAAAGGACAAGTACCAACAAAGCCAATAATTCAAAACGTGCTGGGTGCTAGGCAGGTGGTCAGGTGCTAGTGCCTAGGTGTGCCTAAGCGATTCTATTTAATTTTTTTCATTTTGGTGGCAAAAACACCAGGGTGCTAGGTAAGGCAGTGCTGCTCTGCCCATGCCTAGGCGGAGCTAGGTGCCGCCTTCTGAACACTGAAGCAAATATCAAGAAATGGAAAAGTTGCCTCCATACCACAAGTTACCAACTTGATTGCTAAAATACCATCAAAATGTGTAACATGTGGGACCCGGCCCCACATGTCATAGACACAGCTGATGCTATTTTGGCAATGTCATAACTTTTGATGGTATTTCGGTATTCATGTACATTCGATGACAAATTCTTAACAGGCAAGAACAGGATGCTTTGACATAAAGAATACCCGAAAGAATGGGGGCTATTGAGATACAATGAATGTAAACTGCGACATGAATGTGGACCAGAAAGGTGGTGATGAGTAGAATAATAGAAACAATGGTTATTGACGACTTTAAAATACAAAATGACTAAGATGCTTGATCAAGCAGGACTGTAGGTTGGTAGATTACTGAATGCTTACTGGTGTGAAAAGCTATCAAAATTGCGAGATGACAATGAAAATGCACCATCCACATGATCCTCTTCAACATCATCTCCATGCTTATTGACAGTGGGGATAGGCCCAGGGTGGAATTCTGATCCAGTTGGTATAAAATTCCGATCAATTGAATACTTTCGAACAGTTTTCCTTATGTTCAATCTGTTCTGCATATGGATTTAACAGATAATTAATATTAAACCAAAAAAAGGATAATGTGGTGCTCAGAGGGATAACAACTAAGAATTTTGCCATATTCTAGAAGCTATAACCAACACAACATATGAGCAAAGATATAGCTTACTGTTCCCAGCACGTCACTAACATCAACTTGTACAAATTCACATGAAAGTGCAGGAAAGCTGCAAAACACAAAGGCGGTCAGTAAATATTTGGGAGAACAATAATTAAGTTTCACAATCCAGGGTTGCTGAAATCATCCCAAATTCCTACCCGATACCAAAGCCTTTCATCCCAAGTAATTGGTGTATGCTAGAGATGAAACCAACAAAGAGCCACATGAACCAAGGAGAAAGGAACAAATAAAGAACTGGTAACAATAGAATAAAAAAAGACCATTCCAGAGCTCAAATGTCCACCAAGACTAATTAAACCATACAATGCTACAAAGTACAAACGAAAAAAAGAAGTGTCCTCCCTAATATTCGCAGTTTCCCTCGGCGTTAGATTGACCAATACATCACGCTATCTCAGGAAGTACGGTATCCAAGACAAGATATTAGACTCGTCACTTAAACCTAGAAGTTATTCGGTAAGGTTAAATGATTTTCTTTAGTGTTGTGTGCTACGCAAAATCATGAACTTATTTGTCTTAAGCAGGCATTTGCATTGGCTTACTATAATCATGACATCCAATGATTAGTATCAGCAGAGCAGACATAAGTTAGGAAACCACCAATTTCCACAAATTGTAAACCCAGATGGAAGTTTAATAGGTAGCAGTGTAATATATCCAACCATATGGGCCATATCATATTGCTATTTAACGCCAAACTGAACAACACTTGACGAATGCTATAGGGCTCACCTTATATTGAAATCTATCCGTAAAAACTCCCCATCTGAACTCCTATCAACAATCACAGATGTGGTAGTATTGACTGCTAAGTAACTGCTCAACTCCTGCAATATCAAATCATCATTGTCTTAGTTCAAAACTTGAAGTTCACCTTTGAAAGCATAAAGCTCACAGACCTTGAATGAGAAATCAGGTCAACTTCAAACTGCTGGCAAGTAAAGCGCATTGCAATATTTAAAAAATGGCAGCCCGCAATGTATTGGACGCAGAGCAACTAATATTTAGGATACAGAATGTAACTGAACTACAAGTTTCAATGTTTAGTATGCCACAGTAAGTGGAATATTTTATTTGGATACAGAATGTAACTGAACCTTCGCTTTCAATATTTTGTACACCACGATTGACAAAACTAAACCACAATTTGACCACACTTGCTTGAAGCTCACCCAGTCATAACTATCTTCAGAATCTAGAACATCTTGTTGATGTTCTAACCTCAATAGTCAATTGAACGTGAAACAGATAACAAGATTGAATTGAATCAATTAAAAGAACAGATGTGAGGAATGGAAAATGGTTACTGAAGTCAGCTATGCTTAGAAAACCAAATGATAATGCACTGGTATCTACAATTCTACATAAACAGAAGAAGTGAAGTTCAATCATTTTTCCAAATCCTTTCTATACACTTGTTTAAAACCACCAATTGAAACATGAAAGCAATCATATCATGCTGACTTTTACTTATTTTGGTGCTAAAAACCATTAACAGAGAAAAAAAGTGGCAGCAACAACTGCAACTCATTACAGAAGAAACAGAGGGGGGGAACAAAGAACAGACCATTCCAAATAAAAACACCATAGCTAGTGCTGCTACAATGGATAATCCAGCGCCAGATAGTGATGCCTCGGTCAAATCCCTAGGGATTTTCCTGCAAGATGAAAAAATAATTAAATATTCATTACTAGGAATAGGAACTATATAAACCCATCACTTATAAATGAAACTCAGGACAGGACAATAAAAAAGTTAGTCATTCTGAATGAAATTAGTCTATCCTCACCACTTATAAATGAAGCTCAGGAGAGAACAGTAAAAGTCAGCCATTCTGAATCAAGTTAATTAATCTCCAATGTGTTATTTCTCGGACTCCCAAATCAAGGAACAGCTAGCTCAAACAAATTTTTATGACTGCCCAAGAGGGAAGTGGCTCATGCTACCTCCAATTATGGGTATCCCAACGACAGTATGGACATGGATAACTATAAGTTTCTGATGAGTAGCATGATTGATACATCGAAGAACTAAACAGTGTGAGCTACTCAACTTTGAAATCGCGATGATAATGGTTCAGACCCTTATACAATAGTTCATCGTAGCATGGATGTATTACGTCTGAATAAGAAGCACTCATTAGCTTTAACAGAATCAGAATGGTATGAAGAGAACTTATCATATAACATACATCTCACTGGTTAAATACTGACACTTCTACAAACAGAACAATCCTCTCCTATTGCGACTTATGAAGATGAACTTGGTCATGACACATGACTTGCTAAATGCAGTGCTTACCAAGGACGAGTTTCTGCAAGCAGACACAAAGCAATGCCATGGGAACATTTGGCTCTCCTATCTAATCGAAAACTGTCCAACTCGCTTCTATTTGAGAATTTAGAATTCCATATCCCACCAGAGTCGAACACGTTGTCCAAACAGAAGCACCACTACAAAATGAAATGTGACTATGGGCCATGAGCTCACTAGAGGTCACACTCACACACCAATATTTTGAGCACAGCATCCACCGATTCATCGTGCGGCTCTCTCGTCTGTACCGAGCCTAGAAACAGACAAAAAAACCATCGCTGACGCAGACTACCCCCGCCAAACTGCGCATTCGCCGCAAAGCACATGCCGCTGGCATGCGGGATTCACGGAAACGAAACCCGCCAAGCGCAACCGGGCGAAACCACTCTCCGTTCTAGTAATATATATTCATTCATTCAATCCAATCCCCAGGGAATCGCACCGTCCCAGTCTATCCTGGAAAGGGGTCGAGGAATGGAGGAGCTCTCGAGATCTAGGGAGGACGGATCGGGAGCGCACCTATAGAAGTCGACGGACTTGAGCTTGCTGGAGGAGATCATGGCTGCCGATGACCCTCAGATCTGCGGCGGGCGCCGGGTTTCGGAGAGGGATCTGGGAGGAGGTCAGGAGGAGGATGGAGGTGAGATTTTTGTGAGGGTTTCAGTTCGCCGTCGTCTCGGTGGTGTGCTGGGAAGGGGATCTCACCGGCGCGCGGTACGGCACGCAAGCACGAACGCACCGACCTCGTGTCCTTCCTCGGCTCCTTGAATGTACCAGTTGCCACTTCTCGCCTCGCCCGCCTACCTCCCGTCCGGTGCCTAGGGGCCAAAGGTGGGGGCGCCCATCTCAAGAAAACGGGATTGGATTGGCTCGGTTTCCTTTTTTTTCTTCTTTTTCTTAGTGGGCTTATACGCAATTCATCAGAATTCGAGTCGGTGTAGCCCACGGAACCCAACCCTGTCCGGTCTCGGACTCACGGTGCCGCGGTGGGTGGGCCGGTCCGCCGGTGATCCGGGACTCCGCGAATTTTTTTTATTTTTAGCCTAAATTTGAAGCATATTTTGGATCTGACCCGTACTAGTCCGTTTGGCCCCGCCACCATGCATGGCGGGGCAAATGAACTGTACCCCACCATGCATGGCGGCAGGGTCCAGCTGCCACGTGGCCTGCAGCCCGAGGTGCCTGCTGACGTGGCTCGGGAACGTGGAAAGGCGTACCCCGCCACGCATCATGACGGGTTACCTTACCCCGCCCCCATCATAGTGGGGTACGGCCATGGTCACTTAAACAGCCGGGCCCTTCTTGTTTCTGTCTTTCCTTCCATTCCATACCCCGCAGCGCCGCTGTCCTCCAACTCCGCCCCAGTGCTCGAGCGCCCCTCCCCCTCAGCACCCCTCTCCGGCGCCCCTCCCCCTAGTGCCCCTCCCCGGCGGCTGCCGCCCATCGTCGGTCCTTGTCCCGGTGACCCCTCGTATAAGGAAGGTAAAATTTCTTATTTACTTTCCGTTTCTATAGTTTAGTCATGTTAGTTTGCTTAGTTATAGTATGTTTGGTTAATTTAGTTAGTAAAGTTATATTAATTTTAATCGTATTGATATTGTGGATTGTTTTTGAATTGTAAGAATTATAAGTGATATGTGATTTGTGTTGAAATAATTTCGTGTTTTTAGATGGAGGACTCGTATCGTGAGTCGATTTGGAGGAAAAAGGGTCGTCCTAGAGAGATGTACCCCGACGTGTCTTGCAAGGATGCGCCCGTGCCTCCCGAGGAACCTTTCTCTAACTGTGACTGTGGTCATCTGGTGCACGTGGGCCAGTCGAGACATCCGGATACTGCGGCACGTTGCTTCTACACATGTTATAGTTGTAGCGTAAGTAATTGTGCCCTCTGTTTTTCTTATTGGTTTGTGATGTTGTATTCGCAATGAGATAATTGAAACTATTTTGTAGCCCAACTTCCGATGCCTTTTCTTCCAATGGATCGACGGTCCAGACAAGTTTGACCCAAGGATTCTCCTTTTCTACCCCGGCATTGATCATTGCAAGCGTGAGGTGTTTACTCGCTGGGTTCCGCCCCCTCCTAACCCTCCACCTATGACTGAGGAAGAGAAGGTCGTAGCATCGGCACGGCGGCTCGAGGATCCTCCGAAGTGCCATTGCGGAGAGCAAGCCGTGATAAACCCACGCAATGAACAAGAGTTCATTTGTCCTCTACGGCGTGAAGTAAGGTTTGAATTAACCTTGAAATGTCATGTCCTATATGTGTGTTCTAATGTTTTGATTTTGTAGGATCGTGATTTTCCAAAGTGTCGTTTCACGGAGTGGGTCTATGGTCCAAAGAGCCATTGGCCGAAGCCGGAGAAGAAGGAGGAGGTGCCAGAGTGGAAGAAGAGGAGGAGGTCTATTGCGCCTCCTGTGATGTGCAAATGTGGTGTCGAAGCTAGATACGGCCTAGTCCCTTCAGGTCTTGGGATTAGCCACTTCTGTGGCCACATGATCGATTATAACGAGGTTTGCTAGGACTGTGGACACTTAGTGCTAATGTTTTATTTTGTTTGTTTTGGTACGCGAACTTTGTATTCATATATTTGTTGTAACAGAGCACTCAGAAATGCAAATGGGAATCATATGATGATGTGTTTAAGTTCAAGGATGAGTATAAGATAAGAGTAGCACTTTGCAAGATGAGAGGATATCCTGCAAACTACGTCACCGATTTCGTGAAGGACCATAAGAAGAAAATGCTTCAACGGGCCTAAGAGATGCGTGTTCGTAACCCGGAGAGTATTGCGTGGAAGAAGTGGTATGAGAAGAGGAAAAAGAAGGTAGAGGAGTACCAAGCAAGGAAGGCTGAAGAGGATGCAAGGAAGGCTACAGAGGAGACTGAGAGAGGAGAGATACAAGGCTTGAACGATACTATTGCCTCATTATGTGCGAGTGAGTCATTGCGTTTTTGAAAGTCAAACTTCTTTGTTTCACTGGCAATAAAGTCCTTACAAACATCATGCTAATTATTTGCATTTTGTACTTGCAGAGATTGGATGCACCGGCAACTGACAAACAGATGTGGCTCGTGCTAGGTATGCGGAGAAGAGGACACTAAAGCGGGACGCTAGAGTTGGTGGCACCGCAAGCCGTCCGATTGTGGTTGAAGAGGAGGCCGAGCCGGAGGAAGACGACAACACCGGGAGGATAGACGAGCTCATTCGTCTAGCCGAGGATTTGGGCTACCCTCAGGGCGAGGATGCCTACGACATGGGAAGGATAGCCGAGCTACTTCGTCTTGCAGAGGAGTTAGGACCGATGCCCGAGGAGGATGGTGATGCGTTTGTCACTGGGCCTGTCAGGGACTTAGAGGAGGGTCAGGCTGCATACCATAGCCAGAAGACACCGTTGTTCGACACATGGGGGCCAACAGACATGACCGAGGAAGAGGCCGAGTTGTACTCTCAGGCCGCGGAAGAGGCGAAGGCGGCTTACTACCGGTGACAGGCCTCTCAGGCCAAGGCAGTGGAGGCGAGCATGGGTAAGGAGGTTGTAGTGGAGGATTCGGAGTCTGAGGATGAGTTGCTTACGCAGTGGTGCACGCAGTTTGATTGACGTAGTAGTGTTTGTCAGTGGCTTAGGGATGAGAGTGTTGTACTTTGAAACTTGTCATTATAATAATTTGCATTCTCACGTCTTCATTCGTTCCATGTGTAGTTGTCCATGTGTTGCCCCACTCACTAAAATTGTTGTTTGGTGTAGTTTATCAGTGCAGTTTCTGTGTTCCAGCAGATTCAGGGACACCCCGCCATGGCTAGGGGCAGGTTAGGGGTACCCCGCCTGCCTAAATTTTATGTTTGCGACGCGTGACAAATGTGGACATGCCATGTTGAGTCATTTGCATCAAGTTATACGGTAGCCATGGCACGAAATAATGCATTTACGCCAAGAATTAGACGAGTGTTAACAACTACATTAGTCCAATCGAAATAACCAAATACATTAGTTTTAAGATCAAGGTACTGCTGCTACACCTGTAGATAATTTAAATGTTCTAGCACTACATAACTAAGATAACAGGTGTCCGCCGCCTGCTAAACATGACTCTTCTAGTAATCGCCAGGGGTATAGGGGTTTCGCGGTTTCCGCCGCCTCCTCGGATTCGTAGGGACCACGTTGCTTCTCCGGCCCACGTCTGTGTGGTCCCGTTGCTGCCTCTCGTGCTGTCGCCTATCTACACGCTCGAACTGCTACGTGGAGGTAGTACCCTGCAAGCAAGCACCCTGATGAGCTACTCTAATTGTTTAGCTACGAACAGTTGAAGCCTATGTGTAGTTCTCCTGCTGTGTGTACTCCACCCCCTGTGTACCAATAGGAGCACCGTGTAGCTGTGAGGGACCCATCTCCTCATGACCGGTGTACTCCCACTGGTGTACGTCGTCGCCGTCGTCGCCGTCGCCACTCATCGTGTCATACTGAAGTTCCTCGTCCACATCGTCCTCGTCCGCTAGACCCTTCCCTCTGTTTTGCGGAGTATGTACAGAGGAGGACACAACCCTCGTGTCGCTAGCCGAAGCAGCTGCGGTGGACATCGAGGTCGTCTGGCTCCTAGACCACGTGGGGTTGTACGGTGCCTCCAACGTCGTGTCTACACAGCTCAGCTTCTGAGCCAACTTCTTGCAGCCCTTTTTCATTCTCTACAGGTTAAGATGACAACATGCATTATTGAGCGTGAATTTTGAAGGTAATTGAGTTGTAGTAATGAATGTTGTTGTCAAAAGTACCTTGACAAAGCTACGAAGAGGGTTGCTCTTGTCGTCCCTAGTCTGGAAAAGCTGCTTGGAAGCTTCCTCGAAGTAGTTTAACAACTGTTGTGCCTACAACATCACACACAAGGTTACCTCGATCATTTTGAATGGATTGCAAAACCCTGACCTTGATTGAAGATGCAAGTCCAAGGTACTTACCACGTATCTATTTAGAGGGGCCCTCAAAAGTTGTGTTTCCACCCTTTGCACCTCGTCGAACGCATCGGCAATGTCATCCTCGCCGCCCTCATCTGCAGGCTTGTTGGTGTATGGGACCATGAGATGAGTCCTCGTACTCCGCTGCAGCCATTGTAGGTACTCCATCCATCTTGCCGGGTGGTGCTGTGGTAGTTCGTTGAAGCGGGGAACATGCCTGTGATACCAATTAAGCAAATGTGCTTCATGCTTGACCGCCCAATCCTTTTGCATGGTCTGAAACCTTCGATCGATCCTACAATGACAGATTGCATTAGCAATGAGGCACTTAAGTAGAACAAACAAAGTGGCATCGTACCCATGCAGCTCAGCATTGGTGGAGTACAGCGGTGGAATTCCCTGCAACCTCCCGAACTGTCTGTAAACCCTGCAAGGGTAGTGCATCTCAACCACGTGGAAGAAGATAGGTGGCCCTTCATAAAGCCACTCGTCCCCCTCCTCCTCGCAGCGCAGACTAAGGTAGTCCTCTAGCTCCCACCTAGACCACGGTGTCCATGTTATCTGCAAATTAACAAACTTAATTTAGTATTTCCGGATCAATCGCATTGATAGTGCCTTTAGTACAAAATGTGGATTGAACTTACGTAGTTGTGTGTCAACACGTCTAGCGCGTCCGTGTACTGCCTGTACCTCCTTTCCAGGTCACCCTGACTACCTTAGCGTCTTTCCAGATGAAAATGGCGGTGGGTCAAACGTCTTCATGCTGCCAAACCTGCAATTAACACAAACATGGTGTCACAAATCTCTTAAGTGTTATGAAGAAATCAAAGTAGCCAATGCACTCACAGGCAAACGTGGAGGTTTAGTAGGCCTCCCAACCGGAAAACGCTCCCAAATCCAGACTTGAAGTAGGTATGAGCAGCCACCTAGGTTGGCATTGGGCGACTGGCGACGACAGGCATTACAAAGCTAACGGTATGTCCAAGCAAGGACCATGCTACCCCAGCTATAGGTTGCAATGTTCTCCAGTGGCTGCATAAGGATCCTCAGGAAAATTCAGCTGATGTTGTCGCCTGAGGAGTCGGGGAACAGGAAAGTGCCCAAGAAGTGCCACAACCACACCTTTGCATACATCTTGACCTCGTGATCTGGGGCACCAATCGGTGGCCCAGCACCAAAGTTTTGGGTTATCCATGACGTCGACACTCCTGAGGTCTTCCTGCAATTACAAGTAAAGCATTATTCTATAAAACTTGATGTAGCTAAAATGGTTGTATTAGTGATTTCAATGGGACACAAATATAAACTTACTTTGTGCCTTTAACTTCAGCATCCGATGGCCTCCTACCACAGAACTGCTCCACCAAGTCTAGCCAAGTAGACTCGTCGATGACCCCAGTCACCGGATGACCAGACAAACTCAGACATAATATCATCTTCACATCCTGCATTGTGATAGTCAATTCTCCACAAGGTGTGTGGAAGGTGTGTGTCTCCGGTCTCCACCTGCATCATTACAAGGTTCTGGTTATAGCCAAGTTGACGACACAATTTTATGAAAGAAAGTCAATTAACGCAAAATGCAATGTTACCTATCAACAAATGCAGTAAGAAGTGCAGGGTCTAGAGTGGGGAGTGTATTGTTGTAGACCCGAACGATCTCAAGGAAGCCTGCACGACGTATGTACGTTGCGTATCGCTCGTCCCAGTTGTGTGGGTGGTGCGTGCGAACATGAAGCGCACGCAACGACCTCTGCTGCTCCAACAAGGCCTTGGCCCGGTGGTCCTTGTTGTAGTCCGCCTCAATGAGGCTAAAGCGCGGATGAGGTGCTCGCACCTCCATCTTGTGACTCTGAACCTGCCTGTTTGAAAATGGAAGTAACAACATTAATACAATAAATAACATTAGTAAAAAAACAAAACCAGGTAAATTTAAAGATGAATATCATAAATGTATGTTTACTATGAAATTCGATGAGCAATATAAACCACCTCTTGTCTCACCTGCCTATGAAATCTAGTGTTATGACCAGGATTCTTGCAAATGGAGCAAAAGTTCTGCGCACGTTCTTCGTCAAAGTCCCCGCCACCATACATGTCATCGCCGTAACCTTTCATATTGTCCATATCGCCTTTCAGTCGCTTCTTCTTCCTCCTTCCCTTCCCTACCTTCTTTAGGTCCGGATAAGGCGCGTAGTCCTCACCATAATATGGAGGACACTACGACTCGTCAAGGTACGGCTTGAAGCTCTTCTCCCAAACATTTAGGGTGTTGGCACAGAGATACAAGGGTGACATGTATGGTGCAACTGTATGGTCAAAACCTCTAAGCCAATAAGACGTGATCATGTGTGAGCAAGGGGCATGCATGATCTGAGGGACGTTGCAACTGCATTCTACTTTATCAAGATCGACACGGTATGTTCGCCCACCAAATTGTTCGCCACCAAGGTTTGTGCCCCCTCTAGCTCGTACGCAGAAAACAAGCATGTCCCGTCCATAAGCCTCGGCAACCTGTTGCTTGGCCAATTCCTAGCCTCCTTCAAATATTCGTATGCAGCCTTCCCCCATCTTCCAAGCTCCTCTTCATTCCTCAGGGCTAGGCCATACCGCGTAACAAAATACTCATTGCACTTCTTAAAAGAGAACTCAACAATACCGGACACTAGGAGAGATCGAACGTCTTTGAACACACGATTGAAAGACTCAGAGGAGTTCGTTGTCATGATGCCATAACGAAAGCCACCCTCATCATATGCTAATGCCCACTTGGCTTTATTTTCCATCTGCTGATCTAACCATGTCTTGCCCGCTTGGTTGAGCATCTTCTCTAGTTCCGCCATTGTCTCCTTGAACTCGCGTTCTGTACGTTTATTACAAAGCTCCTTTAACTTGTCAGCCGCCTCCTTCTTCCGTTGACGCCGCCAGAAATTGCGGCAAAATGCCGCATGCACCAACGGTGCACTAGGGGCGGGAGCCCATCAATGTGTTCACCGACAGCATTAAGAATTCCAATGTGACGGTCCGAAATCAAACAAATAGTGTGAGAAGGCCTAAGCACATGAACACGGAGCAGACGCATGAACCATGACCATGACTCATTGTTCTCCCCCTCCGCCAAAGCAAAAGCCATTGGCACAATCTGGTTCTCTGAGTCTACAGCAGCAGCTATCATCAATGTGCCCCTGTACTTGCCGGTGAGGAACGTGCCATCAACAAGAACAACTGGCCGGCAATACTGAAATGCATGCTTGCACTGATCGAAATACCAGAACACACGGTACAGAATATGCCTCAACGGGTTCTGAAGACACAACCCTCCTGTGTATATGAACGATCTCATGCCAGGGTTGAAGTGTTCTATTGCACACAAAATGTGTGGAACCCTGTTATAGGCTTCCTCCTAGCTACCCCAGCGAATTGCCAGGGCAATTTGCTTTGCCCACCAAGCCTTTCCATACGTGACCTCATACCCAACAAAAATGACTATGGTCTCCTGCAAGAAAGACACCAATACGTCGTTGTCCTGATCTACAAGACCCAATATACGACGGGCAAGGTACCGAGCCGTCAACTAGGGATGATACCGTTTCCCCTCATTAGTCTGGCATCTGTGCGGCTGCTCCACTGAAGTTACCTTCCACTTTCCACCACTCCGCCTCTTCCGTGCATTCAACTTCCACGAGCACGGGAATCCTGCCTTGCATACTATGTGGAATTTTACCTCCTTGTCTGAATGTCGAACCGTGTAAGGCCTATGATGATACACAGCATAGTTATGAAGGAACAACTTCATCTCAGACATCGTATTGAAAAATATTCCCTTCCTGAGTATTACATTTTTATGGTTGTATAATGATTCCTTACACATCTGCAAACCCGTGTCACAAACTGTCATATGCGACATGATGGCATCTTTATAATTTGGCACACCGGTAAAGGGCAAGCCAGCCTCCCTCAGTTGTGTAAGCTCTGCCGATGTATAAGAGGGTGGTGCAACGTAATGTTGTGCCTCCCTAACCCTGCCCCATCCTTCATATTCCACTCCATCACCTGGATACCCTGTGGCTAATATGCCCTGAGTCTGCATGACATGAAGTACCTCAAGCGGTACTCCTGAGGGCATGCCATGAACCGGTGTACACATGGCAGGTGCACCTCCAGAGGGTATGGCACGAACCGGTGCTCGCATGGCATGTGGACCTCCTTCCTCATTTTCTGAATTGTCAGAATCAGTGCTAACATCGGTGCTCCTTTAACTTGTCAGCCGCCTCCTTCTTCCGTTGACGCCGCCAGAAATTGCGGCAAAATGCCGCATGCACCAACGGTGCACTAGGGGCGGGTGCCCATCAATGTGTTCACCGACAGCATTAAGAATTCCAATGTGACGGTCTGAAATCAAACAAATGGTGTGAGAAGGCCCAAGCACATGAACACGGAGCAGACGCATGAACCATGACCATGAATCATTGTTCTCCCCCTCCGCCAAAGCAAAAGCCATTGGCACAATCTAGTTCTCTGAGTCTACAGCAGCAGCTATCATCAATGTGCCCCTGTACTTGCCGGTGAGGAACGTGCCATCAACAAGAACAACTGGCCGGCAATACTGAAATGCATGCTTGCACTGATCGAAATACCAGAACACACGGTACAGAATATGCCTCAACGGGTTCTGAAGACACAACCCTCCTGTGTATATGAACGATCTCATGCCAGGGTTGAAGTGTTCTATTGCACACAAAATGCGTGGAACCCTATTATAGGCTTCCTCCTAGCTACCCCAGCGAATTGCCAGGGCAATTTGCTTTGCCCACCAAGCCTTTCCATACGTGACCTCATACCCAACAAAAGTGACTATGGTCTCCTGCAAGAAAGACACCAATACGTCGTTGTCCTAATCTACAAGACCCAATATACGACGGGTAAGGTACCGAGCCGTCAACTGGGGATGATACCGTTTCCCCTCATTAGTCTGGCATCTGTGCGGCTGCTCCACTGAAGTTACCTTCCACTTTCTACCACTCCGCCTCTTCCGTGCATTCAACTTCCACGAGCACGGGAATCCTGCCTTGCATACTATGTGGAATTTTACCTCCTTGTCTGAATGTCGAACCGTGTAAGGCCTATGATGATACACAGCATAGTTATGAAGGAACAACTTCATCTCAGACATCGTATTGAAAAACATTCCCTTCCTGAGTATTACATTTTTATGGTTGTACAATGATTCCTTACACATCTGCAAACCCGTGTCACAAACTGTCATATGCGACATGATGGCATCTTTATAATTTGGCACACCGGTAAAGGGCAAGCCAGCCTCCCTCAGTTGTGTAAGCTCTGCCGATGTATAAGAGGGTGGTGCAACGTAATGTTGTGCCTCCCTAACCCTGCCCCATCCTTCATATTCCACTCCATCACCTGGATACCCTGTGGCTAATATGCCCTGAGTCTACATGACATGAAGTACCTCAAGCAGTACTCCTGAGGGCATGCCATGAACTGGTGTACACATGGCAGGTGCACCTCCAGAGGGCATGGCACGAACCGGTGCTCGCATGGCATGTGGACCTCCTTCCTCATTTTCTGAATTGTCAGAATCAGTGCTAACATCATCACCAATCATTTCCTCCTCTGCCGCCTCCTCCTATTCAAACTCGTCTACATCAAAATCATTGCTTATATGACCAACTGGAGGAGAATGAACCTGCTCCTACGTCCAATTACCATCCAAGTCCATACTCTCCATAGTTTGTTGCACCTGCACACCACAATCTCCTTGAGTACCACTATCGAAGGACAACTCCTCATTCTCAATATTCTCCAGCACCAACTCAGCCATGCCGACATTCGAACCTTGGATGACCCTATTATATCAGGACCACTCAGCTTGGTTGCACAAGTCCATCATCACATAGTGTGCCCTATTCTTTCCAACATCAAACCTACCCTTTAGTGTGAAAGCCTCGCCAAACTTCAAACTCAAATGGTCACATAGATCGCTGAAACTAGGGGTGCCATCAAACCATTCCAATTCTTCATACATATCCTCAAACTGGCAATCCTCTCTCCTAACACTTCCTCCGTAAAAAACTCTTACACCGTAATCCATCTACAAAACGATTTGACATCCGATTATCAACTAACCAATATGGTAGTACTAATTACTACATAACTAACTAACTAAGTACAGTTATACTATAGAAATACAACATTAATACTACTTAACTAACTAACTAACCTTAGTACTAATTAACTATAGTAATACTACTTAACTACCTAACTAACTAACTTACTAACTAAACTATTAACTAATAACTAATATTAACTAACTAACTACAAATAATCGTTAACTAACTAACTACCTAACAATTTAAGTAACAAAAATTAAAAAAATTACCGTGAACCGAAGGGCGCCGTGCAGACGGCCTCCAAGCCGTGGAAGGGTGCGGGCCGCGCAGCCTCCAAGGCCGCCGAGGGAGGGGGCGCTGCCCCTCTACAGAAGGTGGTCGCGGCCACCGGCTAGCTCGAGGGAAGAGGCAGGGCCAGGGGCGAGGGACGGGGATGGGGCCGGGCCAGGGTGCGGCGGGCGGCGGGCGAGGGACGGGGATGAGGCTGGGGCCGGGGCAGGGTGCGGCGGGCGGCGGCGCGGTGGAGGCGGCGCGGCGTGGACGCAGGAGGCGGCGGCGTGGCACGGAATGGAAGGAATGACACAAACAAGAAGGGCCCGGCCGTTTAAGTGGCCATGGCCGTACCCCGCCATGATGGGGGCGGGGTAGGGTAACACGCCATGATGTGTGGCAGGGTACATCTTTCCACGTTTCTGAGCTACGTCAGCAGGCACCCCGGGCTGCAGGCCACGTGGCAGCTAGACCCCGCCGCCATGCATGGCGGGGTACAGTTCATTTGCCCCGCCATGCATGGTGGCGGGGCCAAACGGACTAGTTTTGAAAATATTTTTAAATACGGGTCAGATCTAAAATATGTTTCAAATTTGGGCTAAAAATAAAAAAATCGACTCCGCCGGGGTCCTCCATATATATTGTTGGCTTGTTGCCTTCGCCGCCGCCAGGAAAAGGAAGAGGCCGAAGGTCGTCCACGACTCGACTCGTGGCAGGCTCGAGGGAGATGGATCCGCGTGCTTCTGGGTGGTGGCCGTACGGGTAAGCGACCGATGACCATGAAGGAGATAGACGAGCTAACGGAGCGTTGCTGGAGGAATTGCCAAGAGAAGCAGAAGATGGATCCCTCCTCTTGGGGCAATCTCCCTGTTTTGGGTATATTCGTACTTCCCTCTGAGATTAAGGCTGGATTGGCGCGACAACTTGAGTAGTCTCTCGACCTTTCCCTTCGCTACAGTACAAGAGGGCGAAACCGAGGCGACTTCAGTTTTGGCGCCAGTGTCGCCGGCTCCCCGTCGCGTTCGGTGGCCTCTTCGGCCTCGGAGGGGATGGGGAGCTGCGATTTCGGTGTCTGGTGTATATATTCCACCTTACTAGCTTAGATCTAGATAGGCTTGGAGGTTGTATGCCCACTCTGAGGTGCTCGGGTAGGCTCTTTTCCTGTTCCTTTTCCTGCGGCGCCACTGCTGGTGCTGCTCCCTTAGAGGAAGAGGGCATGACGGCATCCCTCTGCGTGGATCTTGCGGTGTCGTCGGCGCCGCCTTTGTCTGTGTCCTCCCCATTGTGGGGCTATGGATGTTTGTGCTGCTCTTTTTGGCCGAGGATGAGATGGGGCTTCTACTTTCCTCCATGTGTGGTGGAATAAATTTCTTCCGGATTTCTCTTGGCGTCCGTCGTTCCATCGACGTCGGTGAATCCGGGGAGACATACCCTGGCTGTGATTTTGGTGATCTGGCCAGGGATTCTACAGTTAGGGTTTGCCAGGGGGTGTCTATCCTCGGCGGCTTGCTTTCCCTGGCGACGTTGATGAAGCGGAGGCAGCGACGACGCAGGGGAATAACTTCTTCCAGCCTCTTCCTCACCCCAGTGATGTTCTACTCCGGCGTCAACGGCGAGGTCGCGGAGATATATTTTGGAGTCTTCGGCCGGCGGCGCATCGTCCGATTGGGAGCTGCATCTTCTGGCTTCTTGGTTCGAGGATAAAGAGGCAGCTTTGGGCTGCGCGGATGTTTGGAGAGTGGACATGGCTCGGGTTCTCCGCGGCGGCTTCTGTCGTCGGCGACGAGTTCCTGTCCATGGTCGAGGGATCTCAGGGTGCGGCCCCGGTGTTGGTATTTCTAAGATCACTTCGCACTAAGTTATCATCCCTAGCATGATATTAAAAACACTGGTAAAATAATCTACACTTGACTCTCTAAAAATATTAAAAAGAATATATCCGCAAGCGCACAGATAATTCATCCATGGTAACATTTCACCCAGTGATATCCCGAGTATCGTTATTTATTTTTAGCCAAAAGGTAAAAACTTTCAATTTCACAGTGTTAAAAGATGTTATGGCTTAGAACTATAAATGTGCAGATCTACGATAAACCAACCACTCTAATACTTTAGCAGGGGTAAGTCAAGATGATGATAATAAAATGAATAGAACATAATAATAAAGGTATTCCAGAGATAGAAAGTAGAGACTCGACAAATGTAATCCGACATAATCAAGAAATTCAATTAAGCTAAAAGACTCCTAAATTACTCCTAAATAATAGTCTATAATTCACATCAAGACACATACTCTCATCTACAATAATGACTAGTTAGAAAGAACAATCACAGGAGCATCATCTAAAGAGGATTTTTTTAAGCATAACCATGCCTCCTCCGTCGCGACCGCGCTCTATTTTGCCTATGTACGAAAGGTGGATTGCACAAGGTCTCAACAGGCCTGTCACACCTGCGATCTACCACACATTTTCGCATATTAGGAAGCATCTGTAGGTAAATATAATATCTAAGCACCACGCTTACATAAAATCTACCACCTAATCCACTCGAGTATTGAACTAGACGCTTTATGAACATATGAAAGTCATCGTTACTAATCAGAACTATATCAAATATACAACTAGAGCAAAGTAAAGACATACTAAATATAAATATATTGAAATAGAACAATGTCACAAAGATACAAGGTATCATACCAATTTAGATAAACAAATCTGGAATCCCGGACTTCTACGTCCAACTCTACTCGAACTCAACTCGACGAGCCCGGACTTGAAGAACTTGAAGAACTAGAGCTCTCTCTCTCTTTAATCTCTAAAAACCCTAATTTCTAGACTAATCTTGACTAATGAATACCGATCCCCTTAGGGGGAGTCTGCCTCTTTATTTATACCCCAGTGGGAGAAGCGACGTCCGTTGGATCAAACCGACTTCACGAAGGGCTAAGATGCATCATTGGAGGCGGTGTGGGAATACTCCAGAAGCTCATGGAATATGGTGGAAGGGGAAGACCGGGTGACCAGGGGTGTGGCCGCCCGGCCCCACCTGACGGCCTCTAGCTGCCCGCTCAGTCTGGTGTCTTCTACACCCTTCTAGTGTATGTTTCGTCGCGGATAATTCTCGTAATTATTGATACATTAATCATCTTTTTACTCTTTTCTAGAATAAACCCTGCAAATTTATAAATCACCAAAACTTGTGGAAATTGTCAGATAAAACCCCTAATTTTCTATTTGGTGACCAATTGCATGCTTTAAGTTGACGGGTTGTGATGGACGTTAACTACCGTCAACACCCGGCCGATGCTGTTTCAGCGTTTGCTTCGTCTCGCTCTTTGGTGCAAGTGTCTATGCTGCTACTTCCAAAGCCTTGTGGTAACAGGGCTTCTTCCGACCTAGGGTTGGTGGTGAAGTACCTCCGGCGACGGCCGGCGGCAACGGAGTCTGGAAGGTCGACCAGCAGAGGATTCAGGGCTTCTTTTGCATTTTCTTTGTTTGTTAGGGGCCTCTGTGTAAAATGGTCAGCTCAGCTGTCTTCTATATCCTTCTCGAATGTACCTATATTTGTACGTGTATTTGTACGGTTTCCTTAACTTTTAATACAAGTATGTTTGATAAAAAAAGGGCTGGATTGACGCGTCTGAGGGAGGAGACTACTCGCTTGCGCGCCGAGTTGGAGGCTGAGAAGACCTCAGTGTCCAACGGCGCCTTTACTCACTGTTCGCTGCATGCTCATTTATAAGGGGTGACCACTGTCTTCGGACACAGCCTCTCACGTTCAGGGATTGGGAGGCATAATTCTGTTTCTGTCTTATCTAATCGATCTCGATTGGTCGATCCCCTATTAGGGACTCGATCCTTGCTATTAGGGATGTGATCTGTGTAGCGGCGGAGGCAGAACAAATACAAGGGTGATGCGCTTGCCTTGTGGGTGCATAGGATTTTTTACCGTATGAGTACAAATATGATGAAAATTTGATTATAATCACTGTTTTTTATGTTTTTGTGGATACGCCGGCACCCAGTACAGTGTATATAGATCCACCCATGGATCTGTGTGCTTGAACAATCAAATCGATGCTTGCACTATTAAGGATGTGATGTCTCTGTGTTTCAGTTTGTTTTTAACCACAACTATTGTCTTATGTCCGTGGCATCTATGAATAAGTTGTTTTCTAGTCCCCATTGTTGTTGGTTCCATATCTGGACTTCTAAATTTTGTGAGTGATTTTGGTGCCCACAAAAGGTTTAAAATATCGGCAGATACATTCCGAAATTTTCGAGATATCCCGTTTATCGGCTGGGTCTGAAATTTTTGCTCTATCACTCGAAATTTTCAGGAACTAGCAAATATGCCCGTGCGTTGTAACGGGAGAGAAAAAACTATCAAATATTTATATGAGTTAGGGACCAGGATAATACTTATCTATTTACGGTTTATCCTTTTGATACATTTTTAAAGCTATAGTTTATTTTTATGATGATTATAACGTCCATACTAATAAGCTAGCTAGTGTTGGTAATAATAAGGCAATGTCTTATATTAAGTATGTGTATATCAAATTTAAAATATAATCTTGATAGACCTTTTCTCCTACTGCGAAGCACAAACATATTTATTTATAAATATATCATAACTTTAATTTCATTCTATCCATATGTTTGCACAGTTAACTATCAAGTTCCTTGTGACTTCCTTCGTGGACCTATAAGTTAACTATCAAGTTCTTTGTGACTTCCTTCGTGGACCTATAAGTTAACTATAAATATATCATAATTTTGTAATTCTATTTTATGAATATAGTCGACGAGTTAATAGTTGTCAATGTGTCAAGGACTGGTCTATCCACTGATAGTTATGACAGGAGACCTCTCGATTGCATATATAAGTAAACCTCCATCGTGTATTTCAGTGGTGTATGCATTAAGTTAAAACTTTAAAGTCACATTTGTCTAGACTAAATTGGACAACAAACAACTCAAGATTTTAGGTAATGGTTTGATTATTTGAACCATTAAATTGGTTATATCATGTTGTAATAAGAGAAGATTTATTTTAATTTAAAATTATATCAATAATTTAATAGTAAAATATCTATTTAATAAGAAAGAGATCATGTGTTCAAGTATCATTTTATTATTTAATTAGTGTTTTTATATTTATGGGAAAATAAGAAAAACGGTAAATAAATTATAGAAAAAAAAAGAACGGAAGGCGTTCGGTAAAAGCAATCAAACCAGAATCGAACAAAAAAACAAACAACGACCTTACAATTCAGCAACCGGGCATGAAACAGACCAGACGGATAGAAGGAAAATAGAACCTAAATCAACATATATAAATAGTATTTTCTTTTTTCTATCAGACAATCTTTTTGTCGTATCAAACAAAATTAGATGTGTTGAGATTTTTATTATTTTCCTTTTTTAGGGTCCAGGAGGAATCTTGTTTAGGAGGAGTCTTACATCTTGACGCTAAATCTTTTGTCGTAACGAACAAAATCATGTGTGTTTAAATTTTTATTATTATTTTTAGGGTCTAGGAGGAATCTTGTTTAAGAGAAGTCTTACATCTTACATGTAAGATCACGAATGACAGACGGCTCATATAGCATAATAGATCGAACGGTTGTTACAGAGAGAGCGCCCTCTAAAAAAACTCACTCTCTTTATAGTGTGATAATGATTTAAATTTGTCAGGCTAAATAGACGTCAAAACCCACTCGATGTTCTAACTGTAATCCATGTTTCATTCTCTCTCCTTGTTCGTTCTAGATTCAAGTTGCTACCGTCCTAACACACTCACGCTCCGGCCACATGCTGCCCTCCACACTGCACACGCAATTCGTAATATGGTTTTATCTAGTTTCTTTAAGTTAAATGGTTACGTGCTTTCCTAGACAAAATGGGACACTGGCTGAACGCTGGCCAGTGCCGACATAACAAGTGCCTGTTTTGGCGCTCGCTTGCGCGCCGAGTTGGAGGCCGAGATGGCCTCGGGCTCATAGGAAGGCCTGTAAATTGACAAGGGCCAAGGGCTGACCACGATCCGCTAGCTCGTCGGATCCAGATTCGGGAGGCATGTATGGATCTGTTAGTCCGGTACAAGAACAAGGTTTACTTTATTTTCTAATTAATAATCAAGTGTCTTATCTAAACGATCCTGGTTAGCAACATGCATCGAGGACCCGCTTGCGTTTTGTGATGTCCATCAATTTGCATATGAATGCTTTGACGAGGACATCCGTCCAGGCGTGTCGGTTCGGACGCCCCCGTTTCTAGGCCTGTGTATCGATTGGGCACAACAGGCAACGTCTATTTTTCTACTCCTGAATATTTTTTCCACTCGCGACCGCTACCACTTTCATCGCGCTGTCCGCCCACAGCGCTGCGTCGACTGCGCATCCGCCTAACAACAGTCACGATGCACCGTCCGCCGCCTGCCTCACCGCCGCGCCCCATCCTGCGCCGCACCTGCCCCAATCTCGCATCGGGCCGCGCCCCATCCCACGCCGCGCGGGGCGTCCACCGTCGCGACCCATCCACCTCGCTGAGCATGGCCTTGTCATGCAAAGCGCCACCATCACTCTGACGCCACCAAGAGATTGTTGGCCGTTGCTCTCAACATCCCCTTAAACCCCGAGTCTGCTGGCTACCGCAGTCCCCCACCAGGTAGGCCATGGCCACCAGCGACGTCGTGTTTCAAGTGTTTCATCTGTTGCAAAAGTAGATTTGAGATGTTTCATATATTGCAATGATAATATACGCATGTTTCGAGCCTATGTTCAAAGTGTTTCAGTTGTTTTCAGACGTATGTTCCAAGTGTTTTCATCTCTATGTCGCATATATTGCTATGGCAGCACACACATGTTTTAAGTGTTTATTTTCATGTGTTTTAGATGTTTCAAACTTATGTTACAAAAGTAGATCTGGATGTTGCATATGTTATTATGGCTATACACATAATTGTTTCATCCTTTTCAGTTGTACGTTTTAAAAGTAGATTGGGTGTTGCACATGTTGCAATGCGCGCTGGTGGCTGGCGGACAGTGGCCTGCCGCAGCCGCCTAGTGCTGCTGCCAGGGCGTCATCGTGGTTCATGTGCGGGCGTGGGATGGGCGCAGTAAGCATGTTGTTGCTGCCCCGCCATGGTTCATGTGCGGACGCGGGGCACGGTTGTCGGGTGTAGGCGCGGAGCTCCGTCTAGACAGACGCTGTCTCTAGAGCGGGATTTGGTGTGGGGCGAAGGAAGTTGTGTGCGCCGGGCGCGGGTGTGGGAGCTTCGTCTGAACGGACGCCACATTTCGGACATCCGGACGCTAGTCGTCCCGATTATATTATTCTTCAATTCAATACAAACCCTATTGGTTTCATGGTTTGCAGACTATTCTACAATGCAAATCCTACCATCTTATTATAATTTCGCAGTCATGTGTTTACACTTGTTCTAATTGATTCAGTTAGAGTGCATTAATTAAATACTATAACAGTTAGCAAATCATTGCTCGATCGTGAACTGGATGGTGCATGTGTGACAAATAACTAGATTGGAACAATCATATCAAAGATATTGGCAGAGATTTAGAAAATTAATTCCGTGTTTCTCCCATGCCTTGCACAGTCATGATGACACGAGGACAATGTACCCATATTTCTCTCTATAGAACCACCCCTTTACGTGCAATTTTTATTTTAGTTGGATTGGATGTGCACTTTACATCGCAAGCGACCAGACCTTGTGGCAGTATCTTCGTACTGCAGGATCTTCTCTCTGATAATATCGATAGGATATGAAGTGCGTTTTTTTTTCCATCAATCATGCATTCGACTGCCTACCTACCAGAGCGGCAACGAAATGGAAAACTCAACAAACAAGATGGTATATATAAATTTGTTTTAGCTCGCTAAAGTCTCTACAATTTGGGATTAAATTATGCCTCCAACCTGCAAATGTTCACATGCCAAGCATCAGAGGTGGCAAGGTGCACTCCAACCCTCTAAGGAAGCTTCTGCTTTTCTGAACACTGGAACCTGCAAAGGTACGACGTGGTGAAGTGATATAGTTCAGTCAGAAACTAGTGAATTCTGGCCTGAGCAATGTAGATTTTTCTTTGTAGAAGTCACCATGTGGGTGACTTAAGAAGAAGCAGCACAGAGGCGCTGAAATAACTTTTTATTTATAGAAGTCACCATGGATGAAGAAGAAGAAGAAGAAGAAGAAGAAGAAGAAGAAGAAGAAGAAGAAGAACCAGAGTCCAGAGGCGCCAAAACAACTTTCTTGCACGATGGATCCAGCCGACATGGTTACTTTTTTGCGCAATGGATCCAACCGACATGGTTTGCTCTTAACAGTAGATAACTATATGTTGCTTTACATGATCACGATCTCACAATTCTCGCCTGCTGGTAGGTTGTCCGGTGAACACAATCCAACAGGCCAACTATACTAAATTCCTGTCCGAGTAAGAGAGAGAGGAAGAACCAAAAGGAAAAGGATATAGGGGGCTAAGGAAGCATGTGAGCTACACATAGATGTTCTCGTTTTTTTCCAAGGAAAACACATATATGTTCTTGTCTCGTGACTGACGAGGGTATGCCGTTTGTAGCTTTCCGGACATAAACTCTCTTTTCCCGTTTAATTGAAAGGGCGAAAGGCACTGTTACATTCTAGGGTAGCTAAAGGGGAATTGAGACTAGGAAAAGCATGAATCGAGGAAGAACAGAGGGAACACAACTGGATTCCGTGGGTTGGTACTCGGTAACCACCGTTACGCGTTTGTTACAGAGGAATGATTTCTGTTCTTCGATGCCTTCAACTCTACTGCAGCTTCGGTTTATAAACCACCGGCTGCTTACTGACACTGGGCTGGGCCCTAGACGCAACACGGCCCACTACCACTACTACTACAGATGTAGCCCATAACACTCCCCCGGTCTTGATTCACAGCTTGTCCTCAAGCTGCAAACTATGGAAATTGCTGCTGAATAACATGCTTGTCCTCCCATGTAGCTAGAGCCTCTGGCAAACTCGGACATTGAATCAGTAGCTGTGGCACCAGCTGAGCTCCCCGAAGAATGGTACGCACCTGAATAACTCGATGGGGTTGCAGACCTTGGGTCAGATCCAGACATACTAAAGATAGCCCGTCACTGACCACTGTTGTTGCAGGCACATGCTTCTTCAATTGGGAGACATGAACAACAGGGTGTATACGTGAATCCGCTGGAAGATCCAATTGATATGCTACCTTGCCCACGCGCTGGAGGATCTTGAACGGCCCATAGAATCGAAAGGACAGTTTCTGATTGGTTCGTGAAGCCACCGATGACTGGATGTATGGCTGTAATTTCAGGAAAACTGAATCCCCTTCACTGAATTCGCGTTCAGTACGATGCTTGTCCGCCTGGGACTTCATTCATTGTTGAGCACGAGCTAACTGTTGTTTGATCAGTTCCGACAGTAACTCGCGCTCCTGGAGCCACTGTTCCAAATCTGGCACCGAGCTTAGCTGAAGATTGGAAATTCCCAGGTGCCTAGGCGAGTACCCATATAGCACTTCAAATGGTGACTTCCCAAGAGCCGAGTGTGTTGAAGTGTTATACCAGAATTCGGCTATAGAAATCCATTTACTCCATTTCTTTGGGCAAGAGTGCACCGTGCAGCGAAGAAATGCTTCGACACATTGATTTAATCGCTCTGTTTGGCCGTCTGTTTGAGGATGATAGGCTGAGCTCATCAATAGCTTTGTATCAGAGAGCCTGAATAACTCCTGCCATACTGCACTTGTAAACACCCGGTCTCTATCTAAAATAATGACCTTGGGCAACCCATGTAACTTGTATACATTATCCATGAACAGTTGTGCCACTGTTAATGCAGTAAAGAGATAGTGATTGGGAGGAAATGGCCATACTTGGTAAATTTGTCCACCACCACTAGCAGAGCATTGTGCCTGTCAGACTAGGGCAGTCCCTCTATAAAATCCATGCTCACAATCTCCTAGGCCTGAGATGGGATAGGCAAGGGCTCTAACATACTAGGGTACTTGACTCTTTCAGGCTTTGCCTACTGACATGTCTGACATTGGTTCACGAATGTTGTGACAATTTGTTTCAAACCTGGCCAAGCAAATAACTGCTTAACTCTGATATATGTTGTTGTAATGCCAGAATGACCCCCCACTCCACTATCATGCAGTGCCATCAAGATGTGCTGTTGAGCAGTAGCATTTTTGCCAACCCACACTTTCCCATTCAACCTTATTACTCCATTGACCAAAGAATAACCTTTACTGTTAGTGCCTGTAACTGCCAGCTCAGTTAACAATTGTTGTGCTTCTGGATCTTCTTCATACCCTTCCTTCAGTTTCTGAATCCACGTAGGCACACACTCAGACACAGCAGAGACTTCAGTATGTGTAATGCATCTGGACAATGCATCTGCAGCCATATTAGTTGCCCCTTTTTTATACTGTATAGTATACTGCAGATCCATTAGCTTAAGGAGAGCTTTCTGTTGCAACTTGGTAGACACCCTTTGATCAGTGAGATATTGGAGGCTTCTGTGGTCTGTCTTGATTATAAATGGTTGATGCAGCAGATATGATCTCCATTTATCAATGGCCAAAAGAATTGCCAAACACTCCTTTTCATACACAGAAAGAGCCTAGTTCCTGGGTCCCAAAGATTTACTGAGATATGCAATAGGGTGATGTTCCTGCATTAACACAGCCCCAATGCCATAATCACTTGCATTTGTTTCAATTACAAACTGTTTGCTGAAATCTGGGACTTGTAACACAGGTGCTTGAGTTAATTGATGCTTAAGTAATTGGAATGCTTCCTCAGCTGCAGCTGTCCAAATAAACTGAGCATTCTTCTTGAGTAACTCAGTCAGTGGTTTGATGATCATACCATAGTGTCTAATAAATCTTCTATAGTAGCCTGTTAAACCCAGAAAACCCCTTACTTGTTTCACATTGGATGGAGTAGGCCACTGCTGAACAACAATTACTTTGGATGGATCTGTTGCTACTCCTTTTTTTAGAAATGACATGACCCAAGTAATCCACAGAAGTCTTAGCAAATGAACACTTACTCCTCTTGATTAGAAACTGATGCTTTTCAAGAATACTAAAAACTTGTTGTAGTAACTGCACATGTTCTTCCAGTGTTGCAGAGTAAACAAGTATATCATCCATAAAGACTAAGACCCCTTTTCTGAGTAATGCAGCAAAGATCTCATTCATAAAACTTTGAAATGTTGTTGGTGCATTTGTTAGACCAAAGGGCATCACTAAAAATTCAAATAGGTCATGATGAGTTCGAAAGGCTGTTTTATGCTCTTCTCCAGCAGCCATGCAAATCTGGTGATAACCAGAACGAAAATCTAATTTTGTGAACCATTTAGCACCAGCTAACTCATCAAGAAGCTCATCAACTATAGGCATTAGGTGTCTATGCTTAACTGTGATAGCATTAAGATGTCTATAATCAATGCAAAAATGCCAACTTTCATCCTTCTTCCTAACCAAGAGTACTGGTGATGCAAAGGCACTAGTACTAGGTCTGATAACACCTTGGGCCAACATTTGTTGTAATTGCAGCTCAATCTAAGTTTTCTGGATGGGGGAGTATCTGTAAGGTCTCACCTTGACTAGCCGTGCCCCTGGTACAAGAGGAATATGGTGATATGCAGTTCTTCTGGGAGGTGGTGCCTTAGGCTCAGCAAAGAGATGATCAAATTGCTGAATAAGCTCAGAAACTGCTGATGGAATGTCAGCTGTCTCAGTTTCCTCGATGGAACACACTGAAGGAATCCATTCCTCCATTGTGGGTACTGTCATTTGAATGCAGTGAGAAACTGCTCCTCTTCTCAACAATCCTGCCAGTTTTTTCTGAGTGATGGGGGACAACTTGAGATATCATCCACTACGCCTCGTAATTTCACCTTCTGACCAGCACTTGTCACTTCCATAGTTTTAAGCTTGTAGTCCACCACCATAGGACTGTGTTCTTCTAGCCAGTCTTCCCCTAGGATGAGATCATAGCATCTGAGAGGAAGGACCTTGGCTTTAGTCTTGAAGGTTTGCCCCTGAATTGACCAAGTTAACATTGGAACCTGTTGATTACACAACATGACACTGCCATCAGCAGCCCGGAATGTGCTTGCCTGACAGGGAACTGTCTGCAATCGAAGATGCTTAACCAACTGATCACTGACAAAGGTACCAATGCTTCCTGAGTCCACAAGCATGAGCATTGAATGTTTCCCAATCTGAGCTAATAATTTCAGAGTCTGTCGAGGATTGTTAGGAGGATGCGGAGATGGTTCCACTGTTAGGACTACCTGATTCTCATCTGCTTTCTGAATTTCAACTCCAGTTTCGTCAGATAACTCATCATTCTGCATAGCCTCCAAGATTTCTTCTAACACATGTAAAGACACATGAGTGGGGCATTTGTGTCCTGGATTCCACTTCTCACCACATTTGAAACAAAGACCGTTGCGGCGCCTGAACGCTTTCAGAGAAGCCAGTTTATCATCACTGTCAGATTGGGCTCCTTTGGCTGGAGTTGCAGTCTTGTCAGGTATCACTGCATGTTTCAGCGAGTCTCTGGTGAATTCCCTCCCAGCGGTCTTCCCTTTTGCTTGGCTGACTTCTTGCTCCTGAATGAGTGCCAAGGCACTTGCCGTATCGACATCACTCGGGCGATGGAGCATGAGAGGGGCACGTATGTCTTCCCTGAGCCCACTGACAAACCGGGTAACAAAGAATGTATCATCGATTGCAGGGTTGTAGAGCACGATACCATGTGCTAGCTTCTCGAAGGCAGCCTGATATTCGAGCACTGACGATGTTTGCTTCAGGGAGTCCAACTGCCGCAGGAGATTTTGATACTGGTCCTTGTCGTACTTCGTCATCACCAGATCACAGAGCTTGGACCAATCGGCAATCCGCCCGTGACGTTCGACAGTCTGCAACCAGGTAGCCGCGGATCCCTTGAAGTTGAGCGACGCGAACAAGGTCTTCATCATCTCTTCGACCGCGTAAACCTCAAAGTAAACCTCGCATTGATCCCGCCACAGGCGCGGATTAGAGCCGTCAAACTTAGGGAACTCCATTTTAGGGAATGGTGGATGATGGGAAGATGGAGCATCTGCAGTATGAACGGGAAGAGCAAAGCCCGCAGGCGTACCGTGGACGATGCGAGGCGGAGGGTGTCCGAGCACACCTCCGCCCGCGCCGGGCCCCATGGGCGAGTCTCCGCGAGGTGGCATCGTACTGGACGAAGCCCCTTGCGTGACATTGAGGTCGATCCCCGCCGTAGGTGGAATCGTCGGTGGCGGCGGTTGAAGATGCTGCCACTGGATCGGTGGTGGAGGTGGGGGCGGCGAAGGAGGTCGGAACTCTAGGCTCTTGATTCGCGCCGCCGTCTCATCCATCCTCGTCGTCGTCTCCGTGGAGCACTGAAGCAGCGTGCCCATGGACTCCTCTGCAGTGACGCGCCACGCCTCGAGTGCGCTGAGCTTGTCGAGGGATGTCGCCATCATCTCCTGGAAGCCCTTGAACTGGGCCGCCATGGACTCCATGGTTACCTTCAAGGACTCGACGGTGGCGGCCATCTCCAACTGGTATTTCGGAGGATTTCGCTTCTTCGGCACCAGAGATGCGAAAAAAATTCCCCCAATCAACCAAGCTCTCGATACCAAATGTGTTACGTTCTAGGGTAGCTGAAGGGGAATTGAGACTGGGAAAAGCATGAATCGAGGAAGAACAGAGGGAACACGACTGGATTCCGTGGGTTGGTACTCGGTAACCACCGTTACGAGTTTGTTACAGAGGAATGATTTCTGTTCTTCGATGCCTTCAACTCTACTGCAGCTTCGGTTTATAAACCACCGGCTGCTTACAGACACTGGGCTGGGCCCTAGACGCAACACGGCCCACTACCACTACTACTACAGATGTAGCCCATAACAGGCACATCTTCTGCCATCGTTATGTTTTAAAAAAAATGAAAAGAGACTTCTCGCAAACTAGTTTAATCTTCTGCCATTCAAAAAAATGAAATTGACACCCTTTAAAAAAAAGTCTTCAACATAGACGAAGTGTATAGTTTTCGCACCCAAGACCAGGTTACTGGTCCAGAATTAAGATATTGGAGAAACATTGACTTTATAGCCAATCAATCTTGTGGATCAATTATTTCCAGAAAAATTTTGCAACTTGTCGCAATTTTTAATCAGGGCGGCCGAAGAATATTGGCCATATATATGTGTACAGGGTGCAAGAACATAGAGTTTTTCGCTATTTGAATTAAATAAGAACACCAGGAGGCCAACACCGTCACCAAGACGTGGATTATTTGATATTATATGATATAGTGCTTCAATTGTTCCAACAACCTTAATGCTGTGCACATGGATGTGAATCTCTTTTCAGCTTGTGTTCGTTGCCTTTTTATACTTCTCTCCGGGGCCTGCAAGCAACAGGCTATTCTCTTGTTCCACTTGCCGTCACAGATTTTATATGTCGTTGTTGTATACAATGTACTTACTCTTATTGAAAATTCAGACCGGCTTAGTTAATTAGTCATCGAGAATTTTAAAAAGAAACGGTGCTAGCTATTTCGGATTGTCGATTAGTTAATTAAATGGCTTATGTTTTACTTATTGTGTGATACCTTTTTTTGGTTAGAAGCTTCAGTAACATGGAACCCAACAATGTCCATCATGCATACGAGTATGGGGTGCTATTTTTTTTAAGATTATTATTAGTAGGTGTTCGGCTTCTAGCTTTTTACATAATTAAAAACAAGGATAATATACATGTATCAGGACGACATCCTCTAACTGAAACTAGAATCACCAGAATATGTAATAGATGTTTATGGTCTGTGAAACAGTACTTGATAAGAAGTGAAACCTTCAGACGTAAAGAAAATGGAGAGCAGAAGTCGGTATGTGCAATATTACCATCATATATGTTTTTTCCAAAAAATTTTTATATATTGCCATCATCATATCATATATATGATTCACACCAAACCTTTATTAGGAGATCAATCAAGTCATAAATAATTCCTCAAATCCTGAAGCTAAAAGTTGCTCGATCGGTCCAACTGTTTTTCTATATGAATTTTCCACATCCAGTTAACTGCAGCTTCAAATACAAACCACATGTGTTCCGACAGTAATGAAACAAGGAGATTGTTCAGAAACGTGATAAGCCATGCATCCTAAGACGAAAAGCTACACATAGGTAGCTCTCAGGACATCATGTTTGAGCCTGACTCCTAATTAATACCGATAAAAGATACAAAGATGCATGATGCAGTAGAAGCTAATATAATGTGCATGCATATAGCCTGAAGACATATGCTCAGGCTGTTATTCAGGGAGGCCCCGTAGCCTTTTCTATTTGGGCCTCGTTTAGATTGGAAAAAAAGAACCCGATAAATAGTATCATTTTCGTCTTATTTGGCAAATATTGTCCAATCGTGGACCAACTAAGCTCAAAAGATTCATCTCGTGATTTCTAACTAAACTGTGTAATTAGTTATTTTTTTACCTACATTTACTACTTCATGCATGGGTCCAAAAATTGATGTGATGGAGAGAGAGTGAAAAAATTCTAACTTTTGGGGTGCATCTAAACAAGGCCTTGATCTGTTAATAAGTCCCTCAGCTTTCAATCCTTTGCAACAGTCGATCCTTAGCTACTTTGTGCCCTGAAAGCTACTCTCTAACCACCCTTTCCTGTTTGTAAGCATGCCATTGCATTGCATCGCATTGCTTGCGTACGTGCTGTTATCTTTACCCACACTTTATATATCTTCGTCGTCAAAAAGAGAGAATATCACTGCTAAGTGATAAGATCGTGGAACTCTTGAACTTTTCAGCACTGAGCTTTCATGGAAGGAGCAAGCAAGGACATGATGTCTAGCTAAAATCTAAATGCAGAGAGATAGGCAGCAGTTGTTTGGTAAGTTTTGGTACAGGAACCACTCATGCTGTCATGCATGGTTGGTAGCTATGAATATGATGCGCACAAGTGACCAAGGGAGGAGTAGGGTACATAGACCATTTGCTCATGCATTCATGCTGATGAGCTAGTGCACCGGTCGGTATGAAAACACTTTGATTCCATATCAAACTAATAAAGTGACAGCTGGGCGTGGAGGTGTTTTTCTTTAAGAAGAAATAGAATTAAATTTAGCTAGCACATACAGTGCAAAGAGCGCCCAAATGCTTTGCAGTTCCCACGGGAAAAAGTTCGTATTGAAACTTGTATACATGTTGATCATCTTCACGCTGATGATATATATGGTGCATTGGTGCCCTTTTTTTTTGAAGCAACTGGTGAGGAAGAAGCCCCTACTCAATATATATTATTATGTATTGGTAAAGCAAAAGGTACAACAAGAAATATCAAGAAACAAAACAGGTTACAAAAAAATCAACAAGAATAACCAAAGTTCTGTAGCCATTATTGTTCAATTGCTGGGACATATTTCTTCTTAGACCGATGGATAACCATAGCAAAACTGGATCTGCATTGATGCATCTTACCTTAGTAAAGTATGAACATATTCATAAAAATACAATTCCTTAATTTCATAAAAAAAACTTTTGCTTTTACCCTTGTTTTCCATAACATTTTGGATATGATATGAAGTAGTGGGAAACTGATAGTCCCATGCATGCACTCATATATAATCACTAGCTAATATCTGATTAACATACTTGTGAGTAGACAAAATGGAAATGGTACACCAGGACACATGAGTATGAGTAATAGTAATATATATAGTAATATTCACATATCTTCATTAAGGAAAAACATATCCACAGTATCACATTTTTTTGGCCTTTATCCCACACATGCATAGAGTGTAAGTTGTGAAACACTACATATGCTGTTCATTCATACATTGATTTTTTCTCAGTTTGGCCCATGGTAGTGTAGCAGCACGGAAAAGGGGAACAAACAAATCCCCTTGTCCTTCAGCTCTGCACATGGAGCTATACCCGTCTGACTCTGATCACCAAATCTCGCTCCTTCCATGGCTACATCTGTACAGTGCATCCCCTCTCCTCCGTGATCATCGCCAATTCCAACTTCCTTCATGCAGAAGAGAATCTTTTATGATAAAAGAAACCAAGAAATAAATTGATGCTCTACAAGCAACAAATAGTAGTAATGACCAAACAAGTACTCCTATATATTGTACACACCTCAAGGTTATCTTTTTTTTTAATAAAAGAGAGATGAATTAATTTCCAGCTAGCATACCTTGGTGAGGTCCCTGATGTTGCACCTCCTTTTAGGACTCAATTCCAGCTGTGACACGACACTGACCTTAAAGAAGGAACCCAAAAAGAGCCAAATTAACATCACAAGCAGTCTGAATTTAACTACAGAAATTAAGAGAAAAGTAATATAATGCTTTGTAAGATGTAACTAACCTTTGGGCTATTCACTGGAGAGCTTGCAGTATCCTCCAGGGAACCATCATGATCCAGGGCCTTGCTGAAAGGCTTCTTCTTGAGCTTCTTCAACTCCTTGTACCTGCCAGGTAGCAGTGCGGCAGTAGGCCATGGGGCATGAGAGGCGGCATCAGAGATCATGGAATCCTCCTCTTCCTCCTCCTCACGGCAACTCCCATCGCCATCATATTTGCCTTCGTCTTCGGTAGCGCAGTATGAACTAGCATCTGCTTGTCTCTTCTTCTCCTCCTCGGATAACATGAAATCCACGAAGTAATCCGTCCAAGAACTCTCTTCTGATTGAGCCTTCCCTTCACTACAGCTAAGGACGCTCCTGAAAGATGGGCTACTGACTAAATCCTCCATGGTTGTTGAGCTCACAGCAGGTGAAGCAAGAAAGCAAAACTGGAGGGTATTAGGTTCAGGCGATGTTTATGAACGAATACCTTTTTGCAAAGGGGTAAACTCAGCCTGGCTATATATACAAAGAGGGGCCGCGGAGAGAGGGAGGGGAGACGACGCTAGGTGCATGACATCAAGAGGAGTGGAAAGCGACAGGTAGTTGGGGTGTTGAAATCAACCGTTAGATGCGCCGTTTCTGTTACAAGGAAAATGAAGATGTTTTTTTTTTCGTTTGGGAACCTGGAACCACGATCTAATCAGTTATATATATACTAATATACATGATGATGCAAGAATATATATAGCCTGTGCATCAATTTCAAACCGCATCGATCCCCTCTAGTCTAGCATTTGACATATATTGGTCACTTCTCCGTCGCAGCCTAGACCAAAACGATTCGTGTTTGTTGCGTATCAATCATAAGATGAATTAAATTAAACCTAGCTATAAAGCAACTGGAACCAAAACTGAAAAAACACTTAGGGCTCGTTCGGTTACAGTGATTCTCGGTAGGATTTATTCCTGATGAACCTTTGCTATATAAAATAAAGAAGCAATCTTGGTGGAAATGGTTCTTGGCCACCAAACCCCAGGAACCGAACATGCCCTTACAGTGTTTTCAGAAAGCCACCACGATGCAAACTGGAGATCAACTTACATCTTTGAGGTGCTTGAAATAAATGGGGGCAAAATATGTAGTGCAAACATGCCAATTTTTATTTAAAAAAACATATTTCCATTGTTTGAAATTTTTTTAAATGATGTAAATTCACTGTGCATCCATATATATACATTGTTGAAATTCAAAGTTAGTGTAGAAAAAATCATGCAAAAATAATAAAATTGGAGTGCATGTGCACTAGATGACCAAATTACTAGGAATTGTCTTGTAGACTTGTAGTGCACGTGCACGGGAATTTTTTGCATGAACTTTTCTAGATTGAGTTTGAATCTCAACTTTTGCAACAAAGTACATATATGGATGCACTATCGACGTGATTTTTTTTAAAAAAAATTATATTTCAAATGACAGAAGTGTGTTTGTTGAAAGTTTGCATGTAAATCCTATACTTTAAAATGTTTCCATGCCATATTTAGAGCCATATGGATTTTTGTCCGTACTGTTTTTCTCTTTTTTTTCCTTTTTTTTGTTTCTTGAACTTCGTTCTGTAATCTGTTTAACTTGATTGATGCTAATGTTAATTTAATTTTACTGTAGAGGTTCACGCCTCTCCAGATTCCTAAAAAAAGTATAAAATTGCTAACTATGGTGGAAAAGAAATAGAGGATGCTGGCGCGTCATCCTCTAAAGCCAAAATGCTAGACTAGATTGCTTCTAGATTCTTTGGTGTGCTGCCTCCTCTCTCTCTCTCTCTCTCTCTCTCTCTCTCTCTTGAGTCCTCTACAAGTGAGAAACTAAAAATCAGCAATGTATTATCTCACTTCTATCATAGCTGCAATATCCTGCCACTAATGCCCATAATCCGTTGGTAGATCATGATCACGCTGCAAGCTTGCACCACTTGCTGCGCGCTGCGTTGAAATGAAGGCATGAGACGATGACCCCGGTCATGGGGCGGTTGTTGGTTAGTTGGCCGTGGCGGCTGTCTACCGTTACAAATACTGACGGATGCGCACACGCAGCACTGCTCATTAGTGCGCCGCACGTATGCGTGCCGATCGCATCGATCGAGCAGTCTGCCTGCAGAATAAGGATGTGCATGTATTCTTCAGACGACTGAAAACATATGCAATCATTGAGACAACAGGCTCATATATATCTTACTCGATCCTATTCTCACATCAGACAGAGAATTAGTCATCAGTCAGGGAAATTCCGTACGTACCCCATCTTCAACAAGAGTTGATAAAATCCTGTCCGACTGCAAAATTAACAAGTGCTTTAGTGCTAACACCTGTTCTCATTTTTCTTGAAGTATATCATATACTAACTAGCATTTTATTTAGTATAAACAACAGAACTTAGATTAAATGAAGGTATGGACTATGGAGTGCTTGTTCACTCGGTAGAAGGTCCTGTCAACTCCTTACCCCGGGCTTTCAAGCCTGGGTGTCCACTATTTCTTTCTTTCTTAATAATAAGTGAATGTATATCTAAGGTTCTGGTATTTTCTAGGAAAAAATGGGAATGATTTGTATATGTGTGTGTGTATATATATATAGGGAGAGTATACTCTATAGCTACAGAATAAGTTATTCTGTAGCCACCTCCATTTACGATAATTTTATATACTAATTTACGACAATGTCAGTATATATTTACGATAGTTGAATTACTATAACACATGAAGATATTTACCATAATGTTATAGTAAATATTATAGTAAGGAGTTACTATAATCTCGTAAATTAACATAGCAATTATCGTAACTCAAAGTGGCTACAGAATAAATTATTTTGTAGCCAGCTGTAGGATAATAGTTCTATATATATATATATATATATATATATATATATATATATATATATATATATATATATATATATGTCCTTATTGTTGTCATGTTTTGTTATACATGTAATGATTCGCATTAGGATATGGCTAGTGTTAAATACTGTCAGTTGACACCGTGATGGTACGCCGAGAACCACAAATAAAGGATATAGCGGAGGTAGTAGCAGATGATGCCCACGAGAAAGATTGCTTGGACAGTACTCAGGCCGCAGATTCTAGTACTTTTGGTCTTTTGGATGTATATATATTGGCATGCGACAACGTGCAGGCCACAACATACATGGGGAAAAAGGATGGGAGTGTGCATATACCAAGTGCAATGTCTGAAGCTTGCCTGATATAATACTTGTCTGCCCTTTCAATTCAGCTTCACACAATTTCAAGTCATTCGCCGGTGGATTAAGCAACCTATAATTAATCAGCTGATGTTTCAGCGAGTAGGTACCAGAGATGATGCTGAGGCAAAACTGAATGCACCGAACCTGAATGGCTCCTTTTCTGTCTATAAGACACCAGTAATCCATATGCAGTTCCAGTAGTTTTCAGATAAGCTTTACATCACAATGAAAAACACTGGATATAGTTAACCGTACATATTCATAGAGTGATGATAGTGACCCTTTCATCAGCACCAGCAGCAACGTATGAGCTACGGCAATTTGAGTGGCCACGCAAGTTCCAAATATGGCCCTTGTTTCCCTCCCTAAAATTTAGTTCCTGTCACATCGGATGTTTGATACATGCATGAAGTATTAAATATAGATTAAAAAATAACTAATTGCACAGATTGCGACTAATTTGCGAGGTGAATTTTTTAAGCTTAATTAGTCTATGATTTGACAATGTTGTACTACAGTAAACATGTGCTTGACGGATTAATTAGGCTTAATAAATTCGTCTTGCGGATTACTGAGGACTTCTGTAATTTGTTTTATTATTAGTATCCGAACACTCTCATATGACACCCCAATATAATACCGCTAAACTTTAGCCCCTGGATTTAAACACCACCGTAGCCTACCCAAAGGACTAATGCTGAGGCTGGATATATATGACTAACACGCCGCTGAACAGTTCCTGACATGATTGGTGCCCTTGTGCTTTGGTTGACAAACAGCATTTTCAGGGTTCACAAAGGCTCAGTATATAGATTGATCAATGTTCAGGCAGCGTATGCTACTCCTGTGTGGAGTCAGCACCGTCTCCTCCGGCAGGTTTTCAGGCGCTGCACGCTCTCATCAGCTGGCTGGCAAACAAACATTCCTCTCTATCCATCTCTGATAAGGAGAAGTGAAAGAAACAACCCCTAGGTGAGTAAAACGGCAATGCAAATGCTCATAATCTCTGTCCCGGATCTCAACACGTGGTATGTAAAGACTCCACATCTCCATAATCGACAGAATACTTGAAAGAGATGCAAGGACATAGGACGGGGATTTGTCATAATAGTTGCTAAAGCGACTGCACACACTCGTCCTGTGTTTTTTTTTTTCTTTTTTCGATTGAAAGGTCTCCTGTGCTTGTTTCCAATCATGCTTTTAAATTTCAATGGTCAAGATCAAATGTCTTGACCTGAGGAGTGACTGAATCAGAGACCTATCCACTTTGATAAAAACAGAATTTGTTTTATCGGAAGGGAAACGTCTGTTTTTTATTCTACAACAACTTTTTTGTACAGAAGGGGCTGGAATTGTGAGTTGTGCAGTTGTAACTGCACTGCAACAGAGACAAAATCCATGTTCAGATCTTTTCAACGCTCATGTCTGGATCAGACCTGATCGATTATCAGATTTTGTGGTTCACAGAATCGGCACATGGCTTTTCTTCTTCCCAGCAAGATAGAATGATTATGCCGTTGAAACATTATGCTCCTCGAATACCATGTGCTTTGGACGGCATAATCAATCGTCTCTTCTGGGAGATCGACCTTTTGACATTTCAGAGGCAGGTCATGGAGATTTCCCTACTAGGTTGAAGTTGAAGAGGGCTAATACAATAAAGGGCCCATGTTAGGCTCCATGGCAAGGGATCATTGACTTGTTGAGCCAGGCATATATAGTGCCAGCACACCTGTCATGACTTCTTTACAAGAATTTCAAGCAGGAAACGTGGACAGGATTCAAAGTATACCAACTACTACCATGGTAGAAGTCAAAATGACGAACAGCTGAAGTAGAGAGAAGAGAACTACAGTACTCTGGCAAAAAAAATATTAGCTAGTCACATTTGACTTTGCACTGTCTTTGATGCGGATTTTTTACCATTAATATCTTTAATAATGTTTTCTTAAAATCCTTCAAATTTATGAGGTTCTGCAAGTAAATTTCAATACAAATCTACACATATATCTTACATGTTTCCAAACTAATTAATATAGAAGTTATTGACGTTTGTAAAGTTTTGACCAAAGCTAGTCCTAAACGGCATGGGTAAGGTATTGGATGAAAGAAATCATGCCTGCTTATATGTATTTGAGCTTTGAAGCATTGGGCCGAAAGAAGATTGTAATATCGGACTTGCTAGCATCCGAACGTCCGATCTGGGGCGCTAGTTTCGGACGGTGCCCGCGTGCAAGAGAAGGAGCCTGCGCCACATATTTCTTCATGTGCCCCACTGTGTGGGCCTCTCACGCCTGCGCTCGGTTTATCTACGCCCACTCGGCGGCGCCTCAACAACGAGCCCGCGCCGCCCGGACGTCACCCAAGAGCTGCAGCGAGTGGCTGCGACAGGTGGATCTCATTGCGACATGTGCAAGGATCTACTTTTGCAACATCTAGATGAAATACTTGCAACATATGTCTGAAACACTTTGCACAACACCTAGAAACACACTTGAAAGCCAATAGCCATTATAAACATATGCAACATCCAAATAAAATACTTGCAACAGACGTATGAAACACCTAGAACATTTGAAACATACGCTTATAATATGCATGTATACGCAACATCTGGTTCTACTTTTGCAGCATCCGGATAAAAACACTTGTAACATACGTCTGATACAGATGAAACATTTGGAACATACGTGTATAGCCATTGCAACATATGCAACATCACGGTCTACTTTTGCAACATTCTGATCTACTTTTGCAACATCGATATAAAACACTTGCAACGTACCTCTAAAACACTTAAAACATATGCTTGCAACATGCTCCTTCAACGCAAACATCTCCTTACTATTTCAGCGAATGGAGGCTCATCGGTGTGTGAAGGTCACCGGTGTGCTCGTTGAAAGCCCAAGTTTGGTTTTGGTAATTAATGACACCAAGTTGCTAATGCCATATGTTAAGTGTTTTGAGCTAGGCATAAGCAACACATGTGATGAAGATGTATGTGGCAAGGAGTGGTGGCCACAAGATCACAAAGAAATGGTGCATGGATATGAAATGACGATCATGATGGAGATGCACATAATATGATGGACTTGATGATCAAGTGGAGGAAAAGGATCTAAGAGCGCAAGGCAAAGGTATAACCATAGGGTTTTACTTTTGCCGATCTAAGATGAGTAGAGAAGTGATTGACCGGGTTTAGGATACTTAGCCGACTATCAAGAGGGGCAATCACGGTTAGCTCGGGAATCAAGTGCCACTAGATCAATGTCTTGAGCATATGCATTAGGATCTAGTTGAGAGCTAACATAATGCCTTGAAAAATGACTGTGAAAATGCTAACACACGTGCACTTGGTGGTTTACACTTGGTGGTGTTAGCACATTCGCAAAGGCGGTGGTGTTTGAGCGGTAGTAAGGGGTTTGGGGTTCGCTCTCCCTCCCGCCGAGCTTGCGAGCGCAGGATTCAGGCGTTTTCGGGGAAATGAAATGCCTATTTTCTACTGCGCCGGAGGCGAGAAAAGGTGGCGAAAGTCCGAGATGTTTATCACTGAAAAACAGTGACCGGACGCTGTGGTTGAAGTGACCGGACGCGGCTGACGCGTCCGGTCAGTTCAATTCGGTGCTGCTCGCTAGGGTTTCTGACCGGACGCTGGTCTGGCCTGACCAGCGCGTCCGGTCAGTTCACCTGTGCGCAGAAGTAGAGCGCGCGACCGGCGCGTCCGGTCCCTCATGGAACCGGAGCGTCCGGTCAGGCGTCCAGAGGGGCAGAGTCAGCGAAGTGCTGATCGGACGCGCGGCGCGTCCGGTCACGTGTGATCGGACGCGTCCGGTCTCGCCGGGAGCTTACTGGAATACGACCGGACGCTGGCACTGTCGCGTCCGGTCAAACGCTAGAGCGCGTCCGGTCACGGCAACGGTAACTTCTGACGCGTACTGTTCACGCTTGTCCTGTAGTGACCGGACGCGTCCGGTCACCCTGACCGGAGCGTCCGGTCAGCGCGATTTGAACTGCGTCGTTCGGTAACGGCTAGCTGCGTACCCCTTCGTTATAAATAGACGTTGGCCGGGGTTTGAGGGTAACTCTTGCACATTTTGAGACCTAGAGACATCCTTTAAGCTAGAGAACAACCCCTCCACTCATCTCTTTGCTTGGTTGCACATCTTGAGTGAGATTGAGTGAGATTCAAGTGCATTGCTTGAGAGTTGCATTCTAGAGGCACTTGATCTTCGAGTTGCTGCGGATTTCTTGTTACTCTTCCGTGTTTCCCGACACGGTAGACGGCTTGGAGCAGCGGAGGTGATTGAGCTCACAATTGGAGATTGTTGGAGCCCTCACCGAGTGTTGTAAGGGGTTCTTGATCCTTCCCCGCGGGAGTTCGCAAATTGGATACTCTAGTGGAGCTCGTGGCTTGGAGGATCCCCATCTTGTGTGCGGTTGTGCGGCGCCCGCCGAGGGCTCGACTCTTGATAGTCGATTAGCTCGCGAACCGACAAGTGGGTGCATCGCCACAACGAGGAGTAGCTTGCCGGGAAGCAAGTGAACCTCGGTAAAAAATCTTGTGTCATCTCTTTGCCGAGGATTTCTCTTGTGGTTGATCATTGTGATTGATTCTTCGAGTGCATTACTTCTCTACTTCGTTGGTATAAGAATCAAGTCTCTTGCTCTTTACTTTCTTGTGCTAGTTCTAGTGTAGTTTGCTTAGTGTAGCTTTTATCACATAGGAGTAAGTAGCTTAGTGACTTAGCCTTGTTGGTGTGTATTAGAGATCATAGCCTTGCTTCACTAAATTTGTATAGGTGGCTTGCATAGTGTAGTTGAGCTAGTGCTAGAATAAGCTTAGCCATCTTTTATACTAACGTGGTTGTTTAGTGAAGCTTGTAGAATTTTAAATAGGCTATTCACCCTCCCTCTAGCCATTTGGACCTTACACTCGTCGACAACGTGAGCTGGGCGGCAACGCACCACTACTGGAAAGCTGAAATTCTCTGACGATGCATTTACTACTGTCAGGAAAAATTGAAAATACTGCTAAGAAAATTAAAATTCAATTTTCCTAACGGTCCACCATCAAGGAATAACCGTAAGGGCTAGCGTGATAGGGGAAATAAAAAAAATATCTAACGGTTCACTGTCAGGGAAATTGGTTTCGATTTTCCTAACGGATAGAACCGACAGGCAAATTAGAAACCGTCCGGGGTAAGTATTTAGTTTTGTTGGTGGAAACTGACAAAAAATCATATATCACAGTTCGGAAAATTATTTGTCCTGACAGTAAGGTCCGACGGGATAAAAGAATAAATATCCTGTTAGTTTCGATAACCGTCAAAATATAATATTTTCACTGTCGTTTCCTGTTTTCCAATCGACTTGCAACGGTCAAGAAAATATTTTCCCTGTCGGTGTTGAACCGCGAAGGAAATTACGACCGACGGAGAGTGGGTGGAACGTCTGGACGTCGGACGCTCAGGTTAAAGGGTCTCTGTTGTAATATTCTGCAGTTTCTTATCGTTATCCTGCTAGCTAGTGGGATCTCAGGTATAGTTTATTGCTGTAGCTACCTGTGGAATCTTAATCAAACGCTGAACTTAACAATCAGTTGTTCTACCATGTTTTAAGCTCAGTGGCAACGGGCAAGTATCGATACTATAGACTGTGCTAATCTTTTCTTCCTGCAACCAGTGAACTCCAACTGAGGGTAGATTCAGGCTAGCATCATACATGTAACACCCCCGCCCATTAGTAACTTGTAGTAGTTGGTTGTGAAGTTAGCTTATGTAGCCCAAATGACTTATATGTGGGTGTAGTTGGTGGGTTTAGTACCACCTTAGAATAGTGGCGGACCTAGGATTTTATCATAGGGTATGCCCACGAATATTTTCATATACAATTTGGTAAGAACCGTTTACCAAATTGTAAAAAAAACCATTTACTAATTCGATAAACAATTGTAAATTAACAACATAATTCATTATACAAGCACTAAGTAACATATAAATTTACCAAATTACAATATAAATAGTTCAAATCCATTACTGATTGTTTAGAATAAATAAAGGCATAAAAGTGACTTACAATCATCCAACTATTTTTCCGCCACTTTCTCAATGTCTCGATTATATCATCTTCATCCACCTCGAAGAAAATACCTTGCTCAACGAATGTGTATATTGGTGGTACCATGATGTAGAAAGCGATGATAGAATTGTAGTTCATAAAAACTCACAAGATATAATATCTTCTAATATTAATGTTGGGCAAACCGTAACACAATCTCTAATCTAACCATGAATGATATGGATAATCTTTCTAATACACAAATAATTATTCATAAGTAATTAAGCATGCAAGTTTTTTTAGAAAAGAAGTAGATGATTCAAGTCTTCAAGGCGTGAACAAGTTCTTTTAGAAAAAAAAAACTGATGATTGACGGCAACAATTACAAACCAGAGATCTCTGTGCCTGAGATCAATTTATAGATGGCCAACGGGCCGGCCCGGCCCAGCCGGCACGGGCCCGTGCCAGGCACGGCCCAAAGGGGGTCGGGCCGGCACGGCACGCCGTGCCTGATCAACGGCCCAGGCATGACCAGGTTGGCCGTTTCTCAGGCCGGGCCGGGCCGGCCCGAGAAGCACGGTCCGAGGCAGGGATCGGGCCAGCCCGCAACCCGAAACGGGTGAGAGTGAGAGTGAGAGAGAGAGAGGGTGGGAACTGGGAAGGGAGGATGGAGAGGAGGAGGCCAAGGCATGGTGGAGGTCGATGCCCTCGAGCTGGATCCGGAGGTGGTCGACGTCCTCGACCTCGAGCTGGATCCAGAGGTGGCCGACGTCCTCGACTGGATCCGGAGGTGGCCAACGTCCTCAGCCTCAAGCCGGATGTGGAGGAGGCCGACGCCCTAGACCTAGATCCGGAGGAGGCGTGGAGGCCGGCCACCGCGCTTGCCACCGCCGCGTGCGCTTGAAAGGTCTAGATGGCTAGAGGGGGGGTGAATAGCCTTTTAAAACTTTCTACAAGACAAGCTAAACAAGTTTATCAATATAACAAATAGCGAGATGCGAGTTTTGCTTAGCCTACGGGGTGTTTGCAAGCCACCTATCCAATTCTCAATACTAGTAAAAAGGCACTCAACCGCACAAGTTAAACCGAGAAGGTAACTACAACTACAACTAGCTAGCAAAGATAACTAAGAAAGTAATGCGGAGTTGAGTTAGGAGAGTTTCACCGAGGGGCGAAGTAATGAGCCAACCAATATGATCAACAATGAATACCAAGATAACCGAACACCGGGATCAATCAATCACAATTATGAAAGTGATGACACGAAGATTTATCCCGAGGTTCACGTGCTTGCCGGCACGCTAGTCCCCGTTGTGTCCCTCTTCACCACGTGGTTCGGTGGCTAATCGGTCTCACACCGAGCCTCTCAAAAGGCGCCACAAGAACCTACCAAATGGCAAAAGGTTGTAAATGACACGAGCAATCCACTAATGTTGCCTTTGGCGCTTCGCCGAGGTAGGCACAAACCCCTCACAATCACCGGAGGTGGCCAAGAACAATCACCAACTCTTGCCAACGCCTCCAAGCTGCTCCAAGCCGTCTAGGTGGCGGCAACCACCAAGAGAAACAAGAATCCCACAGCAAATCAACCACCAAGTGCCCACTAGATGCTATCTCACAATGCAAATGCACTTGGATCACTCAATCTCACTTCGAATATGCAAAGAAGCAAGAGAGATGAGTGGGAGGGGAGTTGCTTAGCTCAAAGTGCTCACAAGTATATCAAAATGTCAAGAGAGGGAGCCTTGAGCCGGCCAACGAGTATTTATAGACATACCCCTTCGAATATAGCCGTTAGGAACGAGATCCAGCCGAACACGCGTTGACCGGACGCGCTGGTCCGACCCACCGGACGCGCCGGTCGCGTAACGGCTAGTTTCCGAACAACTGACCGGACGCGCTGGTCCGACCCACCGGACGCGCTGGTGAGGACCGGACGCGCCGGTCCCGTGACTGACCGGACGCGCCGGTGAACACTGAGTCGCGCAAACCGAACTAACGACCGGACGCGCTGGTGAACCGACCGGACGCCACAGTGCCCGCGTCCGGTGGGAGTCCAGTAAGCTCCCTGGACGACCGGACGCGTCCGATGGACAGTGACCGGACGCGGACCGCGTCCGACGTCCTCGGTTCCCTCAGAGCGCATGACCGGACGCGCCGGTCGCACAGAGCCCGCGTCCGGTGCAGCGTCCGGTGCTGCGTCCGGTGCAGCGTCCGGTGCTGCGTCCGGTCACTTCCGTGACCGCGTTCGCCTCCGTTTCTTTTCCGTTTGATTTCCGACTTCCGGCGTAGTGGAAAATAGGCATTTCATTTCCCCGAAATCGCCTGAATCCCGCCGAGCGCGCTCGGCGGGAGGGAGAGAGGACCCCAAACCCTCTCTACCGCTCAAACTCCAACGCCGTCGCAAACGTGCTAACACCACCAAGTGATCATCACCATGTGCATGTGTGTTAGCATTTTCACAATCATTTTTCGAGGCGTTATTAGTTCTATCCAAATGCATATGATCATGAAATGCACACCTAGAGGCACTTAGGAGTTCATTAGCCGCGTCATTCCCCTCTTTATAGTACGGCTATCTATCCTATAATGTAACCACACCCACTAGGTGTCTTGGTTACTAAAACACAACCCTTAAGCATATACCTTTGCCTTGATCACGTAGGGTTGCTTCCAAATCCAAGTGTGGCCATCATGATCACCATGTCCATCTTGCCACCAACCTTGGAATGTACTAATCCTCATATGCTACAAACAACTTAGGCATAGGATTAGTACTTAGGCATTGTCACTAATTACCAACACCAAACATAGGACTTTCAATCTCCCCCTTGTTGGTAATTGGTGACAATCCTTTCACAAAGATATTATGATAAGATTTTGATTGAACCCATGTCACATTGTCCAAGTATATTACCATGTGTAAGAATTATGGACAAGTGATCATGAATTCAAATTGATAGCAATGGCTCCCCCTACATGTATGCTATATGTTTGGATTTAGGAAGCATACATGTTTAGATAGGAAAATATAGGAGCATTGACTATCAATAGGTGCTAAGTGTTTTAGATTATAGACCTTTGAAGCGTGATACCATCGGAGTAGCGATAAACACCATCTTAGCACCTTGTGTAGTTAGATATCACTTGGAAAAGCACAAACATAACTAGAAACCTCGTGAGATCAACATTATAAGCAAGGTTCTAGTACCACTTAGAAAGATATGAAGCAAGAAAAATCTAACTACTTCCTATTCATGCTAGTACTTCAATACACCATTCAATTGTATACTAGCAAAACACCACACAAGCAATGTATTGGAGAAAAAGAAATGCATAACTATGCATCATACATATGAAGTGCACATGGAAATGCAACATTCATGTTTAAGAGCTTGCTCCCCCTACTTGTGTGCTCAAAATTTTAGTTGATCCCCTTCTTTTACCAATTCTCCCCTTTAGGTTTTCTCTCCCTTTATAATCTATCTTTGTAAGCAACATTTTTCTCCCCCTTTGGCACCAATGACCACAAGGGACCAATTTTAGATAGATTATCATGTTAAATTGTGGGGTGAGGATCAAGTTTGTGATTCAACCTAGATTGCTTGCATAAATAAAATGCTTCGGTTTGATCCAAGGGCAAGCTTCTTCACACCTCACTAGAAGGGTTATCATGCACCATGTTGAAGCAAATATTTAGACAAGTGATCTAGATTAAACACTTAGGATCACAAGCTACTCAAACAAGTTATATGCTACCACTAGATCATACAAGACATGGAAACAATAGTGGCATCATATAAACTTCAAATTCATTTGATTTTCATGAATGAGCCTAGAACAAAAGAAATCATGACTAGATGCACTAAACATGTCCTTAGTATAGAATGTATGACATGTCAACCAATTGTACCTTGGGGCTCGAAGGAGAGGCATGTCATATCATTGGGGTGCATCAACTCATGTTGGAGAAGTCAAGTATGTTCAACTCATTCTTTAGCTTGTGAAATCTCTTCTCATCAAGTGGCTTGGTGAAAAGATCGGCTAGTTGATCTTCGGTGCCCACACTCTCAATAGCAATGTCACCCTTTTGTTGATGATCTCTAATGAAATGATGACGAACATCAATATGCTTTGTTCTTTGATGTTGAACCGGATTGTTGGTTAGCTTCACGGCACTTTCATTGTCACATAGCAATGGCACATTCTTAAAATTGATTCCAAAATCCTTCAATGTTGCCTTCATCCACAAGATTTGTGCACAACAACTACCCGCGGCAATGTATTCGGCTTCGGCGGTAGATAGTGCAATACTATTTTGCTTCTTGGATGACCATGAGATAAGTGATCTTCCCAACAATTGACAAGTCCCGGAAGTGCTCTTCCTCTCCACTTTGTCACCGGCATAGTCGGAATCCGAATATCCAACTAGCTCAAAACTTGCACCTTTGGGATACCATAATCCAACATCTTGTGTATGCTTCAAATACCTCAATATTCTCTTTGTTGCCTTCAAATGACTTTCTCTTGGTGAGGCTTGAAATCTTGCACACATGCATACACTAAACATCACATCGGGTCTTGATGCCGTCACATAGAGTAGGCTACCAATCATTGATCTATAAAGCTTTTGATCCACCATGTTGCCACTCTTGTCACTATCCAAACTTCCACTAGTGCCCATTGGGGTTGTAATGCCCTTTGCATCTTCCATGCCAAACTTCTTGAGCATATCTTTGATGTACTTGGTTTGGCTAACAAATGTTCCTTCCTTCATTTGTTTGATTTGAAGTCCAAGAAAGAAACTAAGTTCACCGATCATTGACATTTCAAATTCCTTTGCCATCATTTTCCCAAACTCATCACAATAATCTTGATTGGTTGAACCAAAGATGATATCATCAACATATATTTGCAATACAAACAAGTCTTTCCCAATCTTCTTGGTGAAGAGAGTAGTATCCACTTTGCCCATGACAAATCCTTTAGATAGCAAGAAGTCCCTCAATCTTTCATACCATGCTCTAGGTGCTTGCTTCAATCCATACAAAGCTTTCCTTAACTTGTATACATGGTTGGGTTTCTTGTCATCTTCAAAACCGGGAGGTTGCTCCACATACACCTCCTCTTGAATGTACCCATTGAGAAATGCACTCTTCACATCCATTTGATATAGCTTGATATTATGAGCACAAGCATAGGCAAGTAAGATCCTAATTGCTTCCAATCTAGCAACCGGGGCATATGTTTCACCAAAGTCAAGACCCTCTATTTGTGTGTAACCTTGAGCCACTAGTCTTGCTTTGTTTCTTACTACTATTCCATCTTGATCTTGCTTGTTGCGAAAGACCCATCTTGTTCCAATGACATTATGATCCTTAGGCCTCTCAACTAGTTCCCATACTTCATTTCTCTTGAAGTTGTTGAGCTCTTCATGCATTGCATTTACCCAATCCGGATCTCTTAATGCTTTATCAATGTCCTTTGGTTCTTCCATTGACACAAAAGAAGAGTGAGCACAAAACGATGCCAATCTTGATCTAGTTTGAACTCCCCTTTGTATGTCACCAATAATGGAATCCAATGGATGGTCTCTTGCAATGTTAGTTGGTTGAAGCACTTGCACTTGATTGCTTGGATGTTGATGTTGATCATGAGTTGGAGATGATGAACTAGCCACTTGTTGATCTTGTTGCACTTGAGATGATGTACTAGCTTGATTTTGCATTAGAGAGCCACTAGCTTGTGTAATTGGACTTTGGAGCACTTGATTTTTATTGTCATCCACATCAATCACTTGCTTTGGTCTAATATCACCAATATCCATTTCTTTCATAGCATTGGTCAATTGAGTTCCTCTCACATCATCCAAGTTATTTTCCTCATCTTGAGAGCCATTTGTTTCATCAAACTCAACATCATGAACTTCCTCAAGTAAACCACTAGCCAAATTCCAAACTCTATAAGCTTTGCTAGTAGTGGAGTAACCAAGTAAGAATCCTTCATCACATTTCTTCTCAAACTTGCTCAATCTATTGCCCTTCTTCAAGATGTAACATTTGCAACCAAATACCCGAAAATATGCAATGTTGGGCTTTCTTCCATTTAAGATCTCATATGGTGTCTTCTCTAGAAACTTGTGGCAATAGAGGCGGTTGCTATAGAAGCAAGCCGTGTTGATTGCTTCGGCCCAAAATGAATGACTCACATTATACTCATTCAACATTGATCTTGCCATATCAATCAAAGTTCTATTCTTCCTCTCAACTAGGCCATTAGATTGAGGTGTATACTTGGCCGAGAATTGATGCTTGATTCCAAGCTCCTCACATAGTTCATCAACTCTTATGTTTCTAAACTCACTTCCATTGTCACTTCTCACTTTCTTGATTGTGGTCTCAAATTCATTTTGCACTCTCTTGATGAACTTCTTGAATATGTCAAATACATCACTTTTGTCCACAAGAAAGAATACCCATGTATATCTAGTGAAATCATCCACAATCACAAAGCCATACTTGTTGCCACCAATGCTTGTGTATGTAGTTGGCCCAAATAGATCCATGTGCAACAACTCAAATGCCTTAGAGGTACTCATGATGCTCTTCAATGGATGAGTGTTGCCCACTTGCTTTCCGGCTTGACATGCACTACATAGCTTATCCTTCTCAAATGTGACATCCTTCAAGCCTCTAACTAAGTCATGCTTCACTAACTTGTTCAATTGCTTCATGCCAACATGACCAAGTCTTCTATGCCATAACCAACCCATACTTGATTTGGTGAGCAAGCATGTTGAAAGTTGAGTGTCACTAGCATTGAAATCAACCAAGTATAGATTCTCATATCTAAAACCCTTGAAGATCAAATTTGAGCCATCAACACTAACTATCTCCACATCATCAACACCAAATATGCACTTGAAACCGAGATCACACAATTGAGCAACCGAGAGAAGATTGAAGTTCAACTTTTCAACTAGGAGCACATTGGAAATGCTATGATCATTTGAGATTGCAATCCTTCCAAGAGCCTTCACATCACCCTTGCTATTATCACCAAATGTGATACTATCAATGCCACTATCATTTGATTTGAGAGAGTTGAACATTCTTGAATCACCGGTCATATGTTGAGAGCACCCACTATCAAGCACCCAATGCCTTCCTCCGGCCTTGTAATTTACCTACAAAATAAATTAATGTTTCTTAGGTACCCATACTTGTTTGGGTCCTTGGAGGTTAGTAACTAAGCTCTTTGGTACCCAAATGGCCTTCTTCTTTGGACCCACAATTGGTGTACCAACAAACTTAGCATGCACACCTTTCACACCCTTGGTAAGAACATAACAAGAATCAAAAGGAATGTAATCCATTTTAGCATGAAACTTGTTGTTGTTCTTGTTCATTTTATTACAATTAATCTCTAGATGCCCAACTTGCTTGCATCTATTGCAATAACGACCATTGCTCTTCACAAAGCGAGACTTTGGAGTAGCAAAGGCCGCCTTGCCCTTCTTGGGAGTATAGCCCAAACCCTCTTTGTTAAGAGAGAACCTTTGGCTACCCAAGCATTTTAGCAAGCGGGCATCCCCACCATAGGCATTGCCTAATGCGCGGGTGAGATCATCCACCTCTCTCTTGAGAGTCTCATTCTCAACCACAAGTGATGAATCACTAGTAGTAGAGGTAGAGTTGGTTGTGGTGGATGATGATGAGCTACATGAAGCATTAGTAGGACCAACAAATAAAGAATCATCAATAATATCACATGTTAGTCCAATATCACAAGTGACAATCACTTGCTCCTCCTTAGCTTCCTTCATGAGCTTCTCCAACTTGAGGTCCTTCTCCTTGATGAGCTCAAGTAGAGAGGAGTGGGCTTCCTTAAGCCTAGTGTGAGCAACTTCAAGGTCCTCGTGGTCTTCCTTTAGACACTCACGAGAGGCCTCTAGCTCATCAAAGGATTTCCTAAGAGCTTTGAGCTCTTGTTCAATTCCTTTGCACTCCTTACTCTTTTTGAGAGCAACAAGCTCCTCCATCAAGGCATCATTTTCATTGCTCTTGGCAATGAGCTCTTGCTCCAAGATTTTGCACTTCTTGGTTGTCCTCTTGTAGCCCTTGCTCATTTGATCTATTATGCCCAATAGATCATCCTTGGAGTAGTCCTCATCCTCCTCATCATCACTCCTACAACCATCACTAGCACAAGAATCATCATCACTATCATCATATTTTACCTTGGTAGGCTTGGCCATAAGGCATGTCGATGTAGTGTCGAAGATGGATGACTTGTTGGAGAGGGCGATGCTTGCAATGGCTCGCCGAGTGGTCCTCTCATCATCACTAGAGCTTTCATCATCATCACTATCGGAGTTGTCACTATCCCAAGTGACCACATAACCACCACCCTTCTTCTTCTTGTTGATAGTGAAGCTCTTCTTCTCTTTCTTCTCCTTCTTGTCCTTCTTGTTCTTCTTCAACTTCAACTCCCCATCATGATATCTTTTATCTTCATAGGGGCACTTTGCCACTATATGATCGGGGCTATTGCAATTGTAGCAAAGCACCTCCTTTGCCTTCATGAAGTCCCTTCTCTTCCTTGCACCATATCCTTTCTTCTTCATGAACCTCCCCATCTTGTGCACTAGGAGGGCCATGGTCTCATCATCGAAAGGATCATCATCATCACTCTCCACCTTGCTCTTGCCCTTAGAAGATGAAGCCTTGAATGCAATGGGCTTCTCTTGCTTGACCTTGGTCTCCTTCTTCTCTTCTACCTCATCTTCATCATCATTGTATTGGGCATCGGTCATTATATCTCCAAGCACATCGGTTGGTTTGACCTTGTCCAATCCCTCTCTAAAGATCATTCTTCTCAAGGTGGCAAACTTCTTGGGTAAGCACATCAAGAACTTGTGTGAGAAGTCCTTGTCCTCAACCTTCTCTCCAAGCCCCTTGAGATCATTGACAATGACTTGGAGCCTATAGAACATCTCCGGGATGGATTCATCATCCTTCATCTTGAACGTGGAGAACTTGTCCTTGAGCATATATAGCTTGGCACTTTTTACCGTTGAAGTGCCTTCATATGTTTCTTCAAGCCTTATCCAAAGCTCATTTGCCTTTTCAAGATCTTTGATTTGCTCAAACACTTTGTCATCAATGGCACGGTAGATTGTGTCAAGTGCCGCCGTGTTGCATTGTTTGTTGATACGGTCATTTGGAGTGAGATTTTCCTCATCAAGAATGATGTATCCTTCATTGGTCACATCCCAAACCTTCTCATGTATATTGCCTAGATATTGCTTCATCTTCCTTTTCCAATGATCAAAGGAAGAGACGCCATCAAAGAATGGAGGCTTGCCATTAACATGGTTGAACATAACTTGAGCCATCTTGCACCGAGGTTGTTAAGCCTTGCAAACGGTGACCACGGCTCCGATACCACTTGAAAGGTCTAGATGGCTAGAGGGGGGGTGAATAGCCTTTTAAAACTTTCTACAAGACAAGCTAAACAAGTTTATCAATATAACAAATAGCGAGATGCGAGTTTTGCTTAGCCTACGGGGTGTTTGCAAGCCACCTATCCAATTCTCAATACTAGTAAAAAGGCACTCAACCGCACAAGTTAAACCGAGAAGGTAACTACAACTACAACTAGCTAGCAAAGATAACTAAGAAAGTAATGCGGAGTTGAGTTAGGAGAGTTTCACCGAGGGGCGAAGTAATGAGCCAACCAATATGATCAACAATGAATACCAAGATAACCGAACACCGGGATCAATCAATCACAATTATGAAAGTGATGACACGAAGATTTATCCCGAGGTTCACGTGCTTGCCGGCACGCTAGTCCCCGTTGTGTCCCTCTTCACCACGTGGTTCGGTGGCTAATCGGTCTCACACCGAGCCTCTCAAAATGCGCCACAAGAACCTACCAAATGGCAAAAGGTTGTAAATGACACGAGCAATCCACTAATGTTGCCTTTGGCGCTTCGCCGAGGTAGGCACAAACCCCTCACAATCACCGGAGGTGGCCAAGAACAATCACCAACTCTTGCCAACGCCTCCAAGCTGCTCCAAGCCGTCTAGGTGGCGGCAACCACCAAGAGAAACAAGAATCCCACAGCAAATCAACCACCAAGTGCCCACTAGATGCTATCTCACAATGCAAATGCACTTGGATCACTCAATCTCACTTCGAATATGCAAAGAAGCAAGAGAGATGAGTGGGAGGGGAGTTGCTTAGCTCAAAGTGCTCACAAGTATATCAAAATGTCAAGAGAGGGAGCCTTGAGCCGGCCAACGAGTATTTATAGACATACCCCTTCGAATATAGCCGTTAGGAACGAGATCCAGCCGAACACGCGTTGACCGGACGCGCTGGTCCGACCCACCGGACGCGCCGGTCGCGTAACGGCTAGTTTCCGAACAACTGACCGGACGCGCTGGTCCGACCCACCGGACGCGCTGGTGAGGACCGGACGCGCCGGTCCCGTGACTGACCGGACGCGCCGGTGAACACTGAGTCGCGCAAACCGAACTAACGACCGGACGCGCTGGTGAACCGACCGGACGCCACAGTGCCCGCGTCCGGTGGGAGTCCAGTAAGCTCCCTGGACGACCGGACGCGTCCGATGGACAGTGACCGGACGCGGACCGCGTCCGACGTCCTCGGTTCCCTCAGAGCGCATGACCGGACGCGCCGGTCGCACAGAGCCCGCGTCCGGTGCAGCGTCCGGTGCTGCGTCCGGTGCAGCGTCCGGTGCTGCGTCCGGTCACTTCCGTGACCGCGTTCGCCTCCGTTTCTTTTCCGTTTGATTTCCGACTTCCGGCGTAGTGGAAAATAGGCATTTCATTTCCCCGAAATCGCCTGAATCCCGCCGAGCGCGCTCGGCGGGAGGGAGAGAGGACCCCAAACCCTCTCTACCGCTCAAACTCCAACGCCGTCGCAAACGTGCTAACACCACCAAGTGATCATCACCATGTGCATGTGTGTTAGCATTTTCACAATCATTTTTCGAGGCGTTATTAGTTCTATCCAAATGCATATGATCATGAAATGCACACCTAGAGGCACTTAGGAGTTCATTAGCCGCGTCATTCCCCTCTTTATAGTACGGCTATCTATCCTATAATGTAACCACACCCACTAGGTGTCTTGGTTACTAAAACACAACCCTTAAGCATATACCTTTGCCTTGATCACGTAGGGTTGCTTCCAAATCCAAGTGTGGCCATCATGATCACCATGTCCATCTTGCCACCAACCTTGGAATGTACTAATCCTCATATGCTACAAACAACTTAGGCATAGGATTAGTACTTAGGCATTGTCACTAATTACCAACACCAAACATAGGACTTTCAGCGCTGCGCCTGCTGCTGCGCGAGGGGGGTGAGGAGGAGCGATGCGGCTACGCGAGGGGAGGAGTCGCGCGAGAGGAGGCGTGGAGGCCGGGCACTGCGGTTGCCACCGCCGCATGCGCTGCGCCTGTGGCTGCGCGAGGGGGGCGCCGTGGCGTGGAGGAGCGATGTGGCTGCGGCTGCGGGTGGGTGGGGAATGATTTAGGGTTTGGTGAGGGAGGGAAGAGGGAGCCGGCACCGCTTATATACGAAGGGGGAGGCGGAGAGCCGCTGGTGGAGCTGGCCAGCTGGGCCGTTGCCTTGGGCCGTGGGAGAGTGGGGGGATGGCGGGCCGCTGCCGAGCCTCCCCCTTAAAACCGTGCCGGGCCGTGCCCGCCCGCGGGCCTGGGTGGTGGCCCAGGCACAGCCTGCTGCCCCGTGCCGAGCCAGCCCGAGCCTGATGACACTCGGGCCGGACCGGGCTCGGGTTGGGCCAAAAAGCCGGGCCTCTGGCTGCATGGCCAAATATAGATCAGTTTGCACAGTTGGACTTGAGCACTTCACGTCTTCACGGCGCCGACGTGGATAAGAAAACGCAGACGATGGAGACTGCCGCCATCCGCCGTGCTGCCCGTGCGTGTTGCGGGGCAGGCCGGTAGTAGGTCGGTAGGGGAATAGCGGGGCAGTGCGGCAGTCGGCATCGCGATTGAGACAGACGAGACTCGGGACGACGCTGCACCGCCACTGTGGCGCTGCTCGCAGGAAGCAAGATCAATCGATGATCGACGATAGGGAATTAGGGATCCGCCTGTGGCCTGTGGGACATCCACGAGTCCGTGTCTTGATGGATGGAGTCTCGAACCGAACGGAGGCGTGCATGCGCGACTGCGGCGGTTTCCGAAGAGTCGGCCAATCATCGAGCGTCCGAGCGCACGGAGCGACAGCCGATCGGAGGGCGCCGAGTGTAACATGTATACTGTGACTGTCACCTGGGTCCAGGGTATGCCGGGGACCATCTAGCATGCCCTGTAGGTCCGCCGCTGCCTTGGAAGTTTAAAAGGGTGAGGGCCATGCCTTGTCGTTGCAAACGTGACACCTCCAGGTTAACCCTTTTATACGAAGCGAGGACGAAAGTGTAAACAAGGTGCTACGCGTATGCAGGCCCGTTCCACGTGCAGAGCTGAGCCATACAAGCAGTTTTGGACGCGGGGTGTTACAATAAATATAGCGCGTTTTAGGGACATGAAAACCTCATAGGCTACTGTAATCATTCCTCCAACTAGCAAACAGAAACAAGAACAAGGACCCAATTAATTTAGGATCGTAACTTCAAATGAATGGCAGTCGCTCTCTTCTTGTTTCGAGAAGAAAGTGCAGATTTTGAAGCACTTGTCAGCCAACTACTAGCATATAATTAAGAGTAATTATATTGTCAAGCATGGACTAAAACTAGAAGATGAGTAGAAAAGGTTTTTTAAAAAAAGGAAGCTCCTATTACTATGTGAACAAAGGGGTCCATGGGCAAGCTGCCACAAGATCTCTTGGAGAAAATACTGATTATATATATTAAGAAAAGATAGTTTATGAAGGAAAAGAGAAACGAGAAAGAAGAAAACACAAGATTGCATAGCACAATAGGAGCATCTAGCCTAGAGAGATGTTTTGTCACTTTCTTTAGCTCTGATGCTGTTATCACAAGCTCAAAGGAAAAATGGGATTCATGTTTTGGGTCAGTCTTATACTAAGGTGAAACAAGATTTGTATCGTTTTGGGACTTTCATATCATAGTTAAAGATGGGTGGCAAAATACATTTAGGAAGACAAGTCGTTGGGAAATTTTCACCTATACATTGTGCACGCAGCTTCGGTTACTAAACTGAGGGCAGATCAGAAACACTAGTATAAAAGAGGCGTGCCGGCAGTTTGTCGGAAGAAACGGCTAGCACTAGAAAGACGTACTACTGGTGAAGAAAAAACGTAGGTCGACAGGCCTAAACAAGAAGGGAAGCAGGGTGGGTGGGTTACGTTTGCTGCTAGCTTCTGCAGTGTAAATTAACCGTGGTTGCATGCCATGCCTGGATGCTGACGACCAAACTGGGGAAAACTACTGGTGGCCAGGCCAGTGCTGCAGTGTTTGGCGGAACAAATTGCCGCTGCATGATATAGGGCATGTAGCACCGACTGGACGATATCTCCAAGCATGGCACTGCGAGATCGCGAGTCGGCACGTAGGCGTAGCTGCGACTGCGACACCTCAGCCTGCACAAGCAGCACGGAGTTGCCGAAGAACAAGTGAAAAGGAAGTAAGGCCGATGAGCGACGACCTGGCCCGTGGGCCGTGTGCTAAGAAACACTCAGGTCCGGAATCAGCTCACAGGCCGAGCTGGGTCCTCTCGACGAGTCGGCCTTCCTGCCCAAAGGGGAAAAAAATGGCCTCGCGGTTTTAACACTTTCGATATGGGTTTCGTACACACAGATCATTCTATCTTTGATTACACTCAGGGTTTTCAATTTCGGTATTAGAAAAATTTCAGTGACCTCCAAAATTTTTATCGTAATTTGTAAAATATGGCCGAAATTTGATCGATTTTTTTTAGACTTGCACATGAAGTATGATTTTTTTTAATAAAAAATAGATATAAATAAATATTAGCATTATTTAGTACTACACATCTATATATTGAGTAGAAGAATATGCAACATAAACAATAGAAAATACGAGTCTAGAGTTATATAGCATATGTATTAGTGTATTACAAAATTTCTGATTTTTCTTTTGACCGAAATTCATGAAGTTTCAGAGAAATTTTGGACCTGATTACAGTGCCTTTTCCTCAACGCCAACAAAGAGCCAGGACAAAATTTAGTCCTTGACATATAGGCAGGGTTCGAAATTTTGTATTTTGGTACTTCCATTTCGCAAGCAAGCGTCGTCATCAGCAGTAGGCAGTAATGCATCTCAGCAGCAGAAATTCACCGCGTAAAACTGATCGCTAAGACCGGCCGCTTACCATCGGCAGTAGGCTCCGTGTCGGCACGCGCGCGAGGGTACCCTCGCTGTGCAGGAGCTGCCGCGTGCACTATTGCACTTGCTGTGTCACGTACGCATATGTGCACACCGCGCGCGACTCCATCTCCATCCGATCTCCCCTCCTCCCTGAAACGCACCTGGACCCCGCGTACGTACGTACGTGTTTCTCACATGCACGAGACCGCCCCACCCCGCGGCGTGGAGCCAGCCGGTCATCGAGTGGTGGTGGATGGAGGTGACGTACGGTCTGCCGAGATCAACCGTCGCGTCAGCACCATCGCTGGACCCGAGCGCGAAAAATCTCGGGACGCCGGCCGGGCGCCCGCGAAGCGACACCGCCGACAGGACAGAGTGCGCGCGCGGGCCGCGGAAGCTAACCAACGGCGGACCGGAACGCGGCAGGTAGAAGCTAGCGTTTGGCGGTTGCTACTCTGTTGCCCGTGTGTGGCATTGCCACCATGCACGTACGTACGGTACCTGCTTCGGTCAACTTTCATGCTTGTTCCATTATTATGCATACAGTAGTATGAATATGCTGAAAAGATCTCCACTAGTGTTTGGCACATACTGACAATACCTTAGGCCTTAGCAGAGTTTTGCACATGTAATGTAACAAGCTTCAGAGGGGAATGTATCCAACGTGGAGATGCTGCGTATGGTAGTGTGTTTGACGAGTCAGAACAGAAACAGGGAAATATCTCCAGGCCAGTAGAGGTGTTTGGCACGAATCTCCGATCCTCCACCGTGCGCGGAGCGATCGCCAAAAGCTATAGGTGACAAAGATAGGGGCGCAAACGTGCATCGGAGAAAACGTCTAACACTGACACACTGAGTTCCGATCGATGCGCGGCTGGTGCAAGAGAAATCTTATAAACCCTACATAAACCACTCCTTTTCCTTTTACAGAAAGAAAACTTGCGGAAACTAAACTTGAGACCTGAGGTCACGATTCACGAGGGAGTGATATTTTGGACGCAAGCTAGTAGTTGTAGGCCCGGACATGACACCTAGCTACCTCTGATGTCTCCGGCCGTCTGCTGTACTCCTGTCCAAGTCTGACGACGACCGTCGCCCAACTCACTGCTCGCCAACTCTCACGGTCGTCCATGGAAGCAACAAGGCAAGAGTGCCGTCAAATTGCTGCCAATTAGATCGATCATCATCGAACAGAACTACTGCATCCATGCATGATGTGTGCAGGTCTTAGTCATTTGTTGATGTACACTATGTTTAAAGCACATCGTAAAAGTTTTGGAATTGATGAAGTTGGCATAAGTACCTGATATCACGAATGATCTACGCACGCTGCACGCTGCATATGACACACCCGCATTGCTCGATCGAGCCCGGCAGCGGCAGCTCCTGACTCTGAGGTGCACACTCTCACCAGCTCACGGTGGAACCTACGACGGCTAGCGCTGCTCATGCCGTGGGCCGCGGAAGCTAGCTTACACTTACACTTACAGGCGGACGACGACGAGGAGCACACGACACGAGAACGAGCGGCGCGCGCGGGGGCGGGGCATATATGCTAGCTAGCCGCTACAGAGGACGGTCGGCAGAAGACACGAACCAACGGTGCATGCTGTTTGCTGTGTCCTGCTCTAGATTTTACACAGCAAGAGGCCAAGAGCGAAACCCGGCACACACGTTGCTATACTGCAAGTCCGGACCACCGCCTAGCTAGGGTCGGTTTAGCTATCGCTAGCTCTAACTTAGCTGTACCTGCATATATACAGCGTAAACGACACTGTCACGGATTTTTCATATTAATAAGTCGGCCAAAAATTCAATCATGCGGTCGTTATGACATACTGTATGCGTGTGCTAGGCCTGTGGTAAAGCTAAAGCTAGGCAATCAATCACTATCCTAACCAAACATGAAAGAAATCAGCCATATATACCAACTAGTGGTGTATGAGGAAACCGTACCTACACGCCGGAGATACACAAGCAGACTGGTTAAACACCGCATGTTACACAAGGCCACTTTATTGACTAACACCACCTAACATCGACTTGCGATTGAAAAAAAATAGTGGATCCAAATTTACTGGTTAATTTTAAAAAAGAACCGGTTAATTTTAACATCGACTTGCGCATGTTTCTATCGCATCTCAATATCTCGCTCCTATTGCATGGGGCCTACTACAAAGAAGGTTCAATGGAACATATAGAAGCTGAGGTTGATATGGCTCGTGTGCCACGGATCTCACTCTTAGACCGTACATAAATCTTACTCTATATTTGTAAGGAGAAAAATAAAGAAACCTATATGACCACGAGAAAATGAGTTATCTTGGACGTATATTACACCCTGACCTAACAAATTTCGCTGTAGTCCTAACGCAGGGGTGAAGCCAAAATCGACATAAGGGTGCTGCTAATAACTACATATCATGTTATGACAACATAGATTATGAACAAAAAATATAGCACATGTAGCCAAATTAGTGTATATTATGAAAATGTTTTGTTGTCAGGACCGGTGCTACAAGTCAGGCCCTCGGCAGCACTGGCCTTGCCTCTCCCCCCTGATTCTGCATATCGAAAGCCTTGAATTGTGCATGTGCATGTCTCGCACACTCACTATACATGAGAGCCAGAACAAGAAAATATGCCATCAAATTGCCAACTAGATCATCGACCAAGATAATAACTATAACCTTCCTTAAAAAACTAGTCAGAGACCCCCATGGTCCCGTGACAGAGATCAGTGCACAAGCATGCACCATGGAAAGGAATATGTTGAGTTTTGATATTGCCTCACACTAGAGAATTCCTATGAACCCTAGAAATATCTCAAGCATACTCATTCTATTTCTCAGGAAAATACTAAAACATGTCACCTAAGATCACGAGTGGTCTGGACACATGCTCCATATGTCTAGCACCACCACCCTGATCCCCTGAAATCAATAACCACCAAGCTCATTGAAAAAGATCTGTGTAAATACGTGCGCCAAGGAAGAGAATATAGAGTTTTGATATTTTGTGATAGAGAATTTGTAAGCCATACGCATAATTCTCCTTCATTTTCATTTCTCGAAAGTTACTGAAGACATCACACCTGCTACCGCAAGGGATCCTGGACATGAACTACTCCTTGAAATGGTATATACTCCACCACAGTCCCTTGATTCCAATAACGCAACCTGGGGTGCTCATTGCTCGTGAACCCACGGTCCATAGAAACAACAAAATGAACGCAATGCCATCAAATTGCCAACTAGATCACCAACTTAGATAGCTATGGCCTTCCTCAAAACTAGTTAGCGACCCCATGGCCCCATGACAGAGATCGGTGCACAAGCATGCATCATGGAATGGAATATGCTGAGTTTTGATACTGCCTCGCAGTAGAGAATTCCCGAACCCTACAAATATCTCAAGCATACTCATTCTATTTCTCAGAAAAATACTGAAACATGGCACCTTACGATCACGAGTGATTTGGACGCATGTTGCATATGTCAAGCGCCACCACTGTGCCCAAATCAATAATCACCAATGCAAGCTCATTGAAAAAGATCGGTGTAAATACATGCGCCAAGGAAGAGATATAGAGTTTTGATATTTTGTGAGAGAGAATTCATAAACCATACACATAACTCTCTCCCACTTTCCTTTTTGGAAAGTTATTGAAAACGTGACACCTGCAATAATATCGCAAGTGATCCTAGACACATGAACTACTCTTGAAATGATATATACTCCATCGCAGTCCCCTGAATCCAAGAACTTGGGGTGCTCATTGCTCATGAACCCACAGTCCATAAAAACAACAAAACAAACACAATGCCATTGAATTGCCAAATATATCACCAACCTAGATAACTGTGGCGACCTTCGTCAAAACTAGTTAGCAATATTTTTTTTAAATAAATACTAGTTAGCAGTATCCGAATGACAAAGATCCGTGCACAAGCATGCATCATGGAAAACAATATATGGAGTTTTCACAAGGCTCTCGATCGCGCGAGAGAATCGCGGCCCCAAACCCAACATAAATCCCAGTCCTCTATTTTCCAAGAAAACGCACAGACATGTCACCTGAAATCACGAGTGATAAGTATCTTGGACGCACGCTCCATCGTGGCACGCCACGTCACACCCCACTCCGCGAGTGCGGCGTTCCTGAGAGGCGCTCGCTGCTCGCCAACTCACGATCCATGGAGGCAAAAAGCAAGCAAGGACGCCATCAAATCGCCAGCTAGATCGCCGGTGGGGGCACGGCAGCACCACGCGGGCACCCGTCCCCTGAAACGGACCGCCGATCTCGTGACAGAGATCGGGGCCGGGAACTTGCGTGGCGTCGGGGAAAAATCTCGCCGGAACGGAACAACCAACTGGTGGCGCCGGCGTGTCGCCCGCGCACGTGCCCGCGGATCGCACCAACGGTGGGCAGCGCTCCCGGGCCGCGGGCCCGCGCGCGTCGCGACGCCCGGCGGCGACCTGCCACGCGGGGCCGCGGGCGCCCTCAGCCATGAAACGCGTATCGCGCCACCATGGAGGGCCCGGCCCGCGGGGGCGAGAGCCGATCGACGGTCACGACGAGGAGGAGGCCGCGGGACGAGCCGACAGGGGAGGGCCTGCGTCTGGTGTGGTGGGGCGGACAGGGACACGCGGGCGCGGGCGCGTCGTCCGTTTCGATCGCCGGCCGTCTGGCGAGTGGCGAGCGGTCCAGGATCGGAGTGACGGGGAGTGAGGCCAAAGCTTGCCTTGCCGGCGGTGAAACGGTGACAGCTAGATCACGAGGCAGCGCGTTTTTCTCGGTCCTCAGACGAGATCCCCGGGCTAGGTTCTGTACTTCTGTTGGCCATTGCCCAGCGCCGCCGGCGATCGCTGTTGACAAGTCTGACCGGCAGGCTTCGGCACACGAGGGCCGTCCAGATTCCAGAGGTAGGAGGGAGGTTTGTACTCTTGCAGGCATTGTCCTTTTCCTTTGAAAAAGCAGATGTATACGTTTCCTTTTTGAGACGACTGATTTATACATTTCTTTTGTCGATTTATACATCTGAGGCTCGACATTTTAGATATCACAAGAAAAATATCTTTTATATTGTGTGAATTTATTTGTTACAATAGATTTGGGCAACATGACTCATAGTCATTGCCTAAGTGGTGAGAGTTTGAATTAATATTTGGCAATTGACGTAATAACGATAAAATTAATTATTGTTTGTTCCAGTTCTGATCATATGTTAAATGATGGCGTTTTGTTTTTCTCAAACAAGACCAATAACAGTAACACAATATACTTTTATGTTTGTATATACTTTGTTTTGTTGTTGAATTATCTTCAAAGCTAGCCAGCAACCCGGCCATATACTCGTACAAGTCTAACAATGTCCAGGCCCTAAAAAAGAAAGAAAGTCTAACACATGTTCAGAATTGAGGAAAAACCTTTGAGCTATAGTACAACTTGCAAAGCTTGCAGGCTGCAGTCAAGTGAAACATTGTAATGTGCAATTCGCAAAAAAAAAACATATATGTTTCTCTTGGTGACCAGACGACTACAGAAGTGATGCCCTGTGATGAAAATATTTCCAGAAATATTCATTTGTCAATTGTACCCTTGCGAAATTCTTGGTAAACTGTGTTCAGACTTGTCATAACTTAAAGTCTACATCACAAACAAGCGAACAAAAAACGTAGTAGTCTCTCGTTGTTGTGAAAGGAGAAAAATGTGTGGAGCAATTTCAACCGAATGTGTTGTAGCAGAAAGAAACTTTATATGTGCACAAAAATATGAAATAATTTCTTGCAGGTAGAACTAAAAATCGATAAAATGACATTTGAAATTCAAATTGTTTTCTTAAAAGAAATATACGTTATTGTGTTAACGATATTGTTAATAGATAGGTACATAGAACTTACAATATTCCATACCTAGGGAAGGTATATTGCCATGAAACTTAATGACATATTGTTCTCATACTTTGCTCTACACTTTGTGGTTATTCCCTAATTGAGTCACTTCTAACTCTACATATGATACTAGAGGTGTCAATGTACTTTATTCCTGTTCTCTCTATACTGATATAAGCACGACACTTTCTCTTATATTCTTCATTCATTAAATTAAAGTTTGGCACATAAAGTAAAAAGAAAATGAATACGGTATTCTTCATTCATTAAATTTTAATGCAATGATACGCAAATCTTTTGCGTATTCGAAAAAAAAATATAACTCAAGGGAGTGTAATAAATGAACATCAAATAATAATACCAAAAGAAAAATGGAAAACGAAAAACCACTGAAACCATAAAAACCTCATGGTAAATATAAAAATAAAAAATCTGAGAAAGAAGCAGAAAACACAGATCCAAATTGCCAAACCGCCTTCCTTCTCCTTGGCGCGCTCTCTATAAATACCTTCCATCTCACCATTCCCTTCCCATCAGAGATCAGATAAGAGACAACCACACACCACACGCACAGCCTCCGCAGCTGCAGGCGCCTGCTGCTCTCCGACAAGACCCCAAGAACTCGCCAACCTAGGCCAGCCACCCTTCCCCTCTGCCACAATGACAATGCTGGTCGCCGCCGCCTCCGTCAAGCCCTCCACCACCGCGGCTGCGAGCACCAGCAAGGCGGCCTTCAAGCCCCTCCGCCTCCCTCCCCTCCCCGCCGCCGCCGGCCTCAGGCCGCTCTCCCTCACCGTCTCCGCGCGTCCGCTGTACCGTCAGGAGCATGTCCTCTCAACCGTGGCGGTGGCGGCGGCGGGCCGCAGCGACCGCGCCGCGTCCCCCGCGCCGCCGTCCGCCACCGCAGACGGCGCCCGGCCGGTGGAGGCGGTCGCCGCGCCGGCGGAGAACGCGCGCCGCGCCAAGATCGGGGTCTACTTCGCCACGTGGTGGGCGCTGAACGTGATCTTCAATATCTACAACAAGAAGGTGCTGAACGCGTTCCCGTACCCGTGGCTCACGTCGACGCTCTCCCTCGCCGCCGGCTCCGCCATCATGCTCGCGTCCTGGGCCACCAGGATCGCCGAGGCGCCCGAGACGGACCTCGATTTCTGGAAGTCGCTCACTCCCGTAAGTATCGGCACCGCTTCCTAGTTCCTTCCTAAAGATCTCTTCTTCTATATGTGCGCTATGTGGTGCTGATGCGAATGTCTCGTGGCCGGCCGGCCGAGCAGGTTGCGATCGCGCACACGATCGGGCACGTCGCGGCGACGGTGAGCATGGCTAAGGTGGCCGTGTCGTTCACGCACATCATCAAGAGCGGGGAGCCGGCATTCAGCGTGCTCGTCTCCAGGTTCTTCCTCGGCGAGCACTTCCCGGCACCGGTCTACTTCTCCCTCCTCCCGATCATCGGTGGATGCGCGCTCTCCGCCGTCACCGAGCTCAATTTCAACATGGTTGGTGAGTGACATGGAAATCTCCCCAGTTCCTGAATCTCGGAGATACTTATGCTGATACAAATATCAGAGGGATGGTATCTTCAGGCTGGTTTCCTTAGATATTTTTCACTTGATTTCAGCACCAATCAAGGAAAAAAAATAAGTCGCAATGGCAAACCTTTTTCGGTCACTCTGAACAACATATTTGGAAAAATGATTACTGAACCTGTCTTGTTCATCGATCCACTGTAGGATTCATGGGGGCAATGATTTCGAACCTGGCATTCGTCTTCCGGACAATTTTCTCCAAGAAGGGGATGAAGGGCAAGTCCGTGAGTGGGATGAACTACTACGCCTGCCTCTCCATCATGTCGCTGGTGATCCTCCTCCCCTTCGCCATCGCCATGGAGGGGCCCAAGGTGTGGGCAGCGGGCTGGCAGAACGCAGTCGCCGAGATCGGTCCCAACTTCGTCTGGTAAGCTCACATGCTCCTTGGACTACTCACGTAGCATTGCACTGTCACAGCTGCCATGCTGTTTGAGATTTTTGTGTTTAATTGCTGGGAATTCCAAGCGTTGAATCAATTTTAAACACGGTAGCTTGCAACACTTACACCTTAAATACCTCACAAAATCCACAAGATTGATGGCATAACTTATGATCTACTGATCTGTGTCATAACTCATAAGTATCTAGCATTGCCTCCCAAAAAGAGCAGTTGCTTGTGTAGGGACAGAGCATGGCACTGAGATATGATTTCTCTGGTCTGCAATGGTCTGCTCCTCCTGCAGAACAAAAATCGATTATTGCTTTGATATCTGTGATAATTCAGTTTGATTCATGTGGCTAAGACTTCCTCTGTGTGGATTGCGTAGGTGGGTGGCGGCGCAGAGCGTGTTCTACCACTTGTACAACCAAGTATCCTACATGTCGCTGGATGAGATCTCGCCGCTTACATTCTCCATTGGCAACACCATGAAGAGGATTTCTGTCATTGTTGCCTCCATCATAATCTTCCAAACGCCTGTCCAACCCATCAACGCGCTCGGAGCCGCCATCGCCATTCTTGGAACCTTCATCTACTCCCAGGTAATTGCACACGTTTATTTTGAAATTGATCACGTAGAAAAGTACTGTCAATTATGCTCTGAATTCTGACCCCAAAAAAAAACATTCAACGTTTCAGGCAAAGCAGTAACGCCTTGGCGTCTAGATGGCCTCAGTTCACCGCGAATCAAGTCGGTGTTCGAACATAACTTATGACTATTGAGAATATCTACTAAGAAGAAGCCCTTTGTATAATATTACTAGATCCTCTTTCTTTTTGTATTTTCTTTCCTAGGACTAGCTTCCAGTGTTCCTGAGCTCCTTGTGTTTCCATTATGACTATGATGGTGTAGAGAGAGATGGATCCATCTAAATAAAAGTACCAAATTTTTCTTTCTCTTGGCCCTTTTGTTGCCTCCGAACTCTGCGGTCCAAAACAACACGTGGCTCAGAATGCATCGGGCTGCCATTCCACTTGTCATGTACTCCCTCCGTCCCAGAAAAAACGTCGTTTTAGCGTTCAGAATGTGTCCCGCAAAAGAGTGTCGCGCCGTACTGTCTGCGCAGGTGCCAGGCCTATTACCGTAGCCTCCCTCCCACCACCGGAGCCAACCAGATATGAGTGTTCTTGTTTGTACATCAATTAATGCAGCTGCTCCACTTGCAATTGTAGGGGTGCGCAGGTCATTCTCCCCTCTCCTTGGTACTCTCGTCAGATGCTAGGGCGTCTGTTTTTATGGGACAGAGGGAGTATGATGTACCCATGTTTCACAAGGCCGAGAACGGCAGCCGTGCAAAGGTCTGGTGGTGGCCCATCTTGCTCTCTTGCTGGTGAGTGGTGACAGGTACAGGGGAGCATGGCTCTGATAGGAAGCGCTGTGCAATTTTTTTTTTTGAAAGCGTGCCTTAGCATTAGCACGTGCTTCATTAAGTGGAAACTGAAAGTTTTTACACGCTCCAAATATAGTTACGGCGAGAGGCCATACTCTACTTGGAGTAGCACACGACACAAATCACCAGCTATTGGTGTCCTGTAAAGGTTGTTCTAAGAAATAAACTGATTTTGCGACGGGGACGAGCGAAGTGCCACGTCAGGCTATCAGGCCGGTGAGGCGGGCAAGGCTGCTGAAGCCAGCCCCAACCCAGGCATCCGCTTCTTCGAGAATGGCCGTGGTCAGGTCGGACGGCGCCATGGCCTTCCGGTCGAACGTGCGTCGGTTACGTTCCCTCCAAAGACTCCAAGCAACTAGCAAGACCATGGAGTCGAAGCTTCTCCTGAGCGCCTGAGGAAGGGTGGCGCGAGTAGACAGCCACCATTCGGATAGTGTCGAGTCCTGGAGCGGGGCAATCGCGACGGACGCCATGGCTGCAAGGAGCCGCGACCAAACTTCCCGAGCATAGACGCACGAGCACAACAAGTGGTCGGTGGTCTCATCTAACTGGTCACATAGGGCGCAACTGGCACTCGGCTGAAGGCCATGTCGCTTGCGGCGGTCCGCTGTCCAGAGGCGACCATGTAGAGCAAGCCAGAAGAAGAATTTCACCCTCGCTGGAACAGTAGCTCGCCAAAGCTCCTTGGCGCCCGCCATGGCTGTCCAGCCGGTGAAGAAGGCTCTGTAAGCCGAACGCACAGTGTACTGGCCGTCCGTCGTCCATCGCCAGACAAAGCGGTCGGGCTGCGCGGGCCTCAGCTGTACGTCCTCGAGCATTTCCCAGAGCTGGAAGTACTCAAGGATCACCGGGGCGGTGCGAGCGCCAGTGATATCCCGCACCCATCGCCGGGCGGTCAAGGCGTCCAGCACGGAACGCCCCAGCCGCCTACGCCCGACGGCCCGGATGAGATTGGGGGCGAACGTGGGGATGGGGCCGCCGGGTAGCCACGAATCCGTCCAGAAACGTGTGGATGCACCGTCACCAACCTCTACGGTGACCGAGCACTTGAACATGGAGCTAACCTTCCGTTCAGGCGCAGAAGGCAAGGCTGCCCAAGCAGATTCCGGCCTAGTCCTCCGCAGCCACTCCCACCGGAGTCGCAGGGCGTAGCCCAGGATCCTGAGGTCGGGGATTCCCAGTCCGCCGTGATCCTTGGGTGCGCACACAATGGGCCAGGCGACCTTGCACCGCCCGCCCGTGACCGTGTCGCTGCCGGTCCACAGGAACGCCCGGCGCCGACGGTCGATCTCGTCGATGGCCCAAGCCGAGAGACAGCAGCAGATGGAGACATGAACGGGGATGGCGGACAGCGTCGTCTGAGTCAGGGTCGCACGGCCGGCATCCGTCAGTAAGCCGGCCTTCCAGGTCGGGATGCGTGCCGCGATAGCATCCACGAGGCGCTGTTCCTCGCCTCGATTGATCCTGGAGAGGGACAACGGAGCGCCAAGGTACTTCGTGGGGAAGTCTTGGAGCTTGCACGGGAAGACTTCACGCACCGCATTCACCTGTTCCTCGGAACAGTGAATGGGCGTGACGGCGCACTTGTCCACGTTGGTGATTAAGCCAGAGGCCCCCGCGAACAGGTCCAGTATGCGTCGGATGTTGATGAAGTCCTGGACGTTTGGGGAAAGAAAGATCACCAAGTCGTCGGCGTAGATGGACGCGCGGTTCTTGATTTTAGCCGGCAGAGGCGAGAACACCACGCGTCGATCGGCCTCCGTAATGAGCGCGTTCAGCACCTCCATGACAATGACGAAGAGTAGAGGCGACAACGGGTCGCCCTGCCGAAGGCCGCGTGCATGACGGATGCGGTCCCCCGGGCGCCCGTTAACGAGGACCTTGGTGCTCGCAGTGGACAACATGCCAGCCACCCATTCACGCCATCTGAGCGGGAAGCCAACGTGCTGAAGCAGCTCCAACAGGAACGGCCACGCCACCGAGTCGAAGGCCTTGGTGAGGTCTATCTTCAACAGCATGGACGGGCAGCGGTGGGCGTGTAGCCAACGGCACGACAGCTGGACAACCATGAAGTTCTCGTGAATGCGCCGGCCTTGGATGAAAGCCGATTGATTGGGCTTGATTAGCTCGTGCATGCGCGGAGCAAGACGTAGCGCTAGTCCCTTGGAGAAGAGCTTCCCCACCGAGTGGATTAGACTAATGGGCCTGTAGTCCTTGAGTCCCTCGGGCACTTGTGTCTTGTGGAGAAGCACCATGACGGCCTCGTTTAGGAGATGAAAGCTCCTGAAGTCCAACTCCCAAAGCGCACGGAAAGCACGCACGACGTCGGGCCCGACGATGCCCCAGGATGCCCTGTAGAAGGCCCCGGAAAGGCCGTCCGGGCCAGGAGCGCGGTTAGATGGCGTAGCCGTGACGATCATGGCCACCTCCGTGGCAGAGAATGGAACCACCTGGTCCATGAGGTCAATCTGAGGGAGAGGTAGCAGGGAGAAGTCGATGCGATGGCGTCGTATGAAGTCGGTTCCCAGGAGATCATTATAGTAGGAGAAGACAATGTCGGACTTTGCTTCCTCTTCACTGAACGTCTGGCCGTTGTGGTCAATTGCGAATAGGTAATTCTTCCGGCGACGATGGCAGGCCTGGAGGTGGAAGTAACGTGCGCTGTGCAATTTGCACACTGAGGCTGTGTTTAGTTGGTGAAAAGTTACTGTAACACTTTTCATTGTTATTTGGTAAAATTTTTTCAACCATGGATTAACTAGGCTTAAAAGATTCGTCTCAACATTTACAGACAAACTATACAATTAGTTATCTTTTTTACCTACATTTAATGCTCCATGCGTGCGTTTAAAGATTCGATGTGATAGGTGGAAGAGGAAATATTTTGGGTTTGCATGGAGAAGTGAACACACCCTGAGATCTTTGTGACCGATTCAGCGTTGGAGCTTAGCTGATTGTCTTGTTGTGCCCTTGCCGCCTACTCCGTTGTTCTTCTGCATGGTCCCCGGGTCGGCAGACGTTTTCTTTCAGCTTATGGCAGTGCTGATATACCATCTCGCAGGCGGCATATACTGATATACCCCTGTTCCTGATCCAAGGAGCAACCTTATGGTGCTCTAAGGGCCATCGCATTTTGGATTCCAAATCAGAAGTATCTTTCATGATTTTTCAGAAGATTGCCAAGATAGCAATCTTTGGCATTTTGGATTCCAAATAAAGAAGTATCTTTCATGATTTTTCAGAAGATCGCCAAGATAGCAATCTTTGGTGTCAGCTACTCGTGATTGTGGCTAAAAGGCCAAAATCTTAAAACTAAACAATAGTTCATTTATTACTAAGCTGCATTATATTGCAGTAGTAAGGCTTTGCTATTTAGTGCTTACTACAATGCATTGATGCATTGCAGGATCATATAACATACATGCAGTACTGAAGATAATGCTAGTGAGATTTAGAGGCAGAGTCGCAGAGGTACAGGGTACAATACAAAACCAGTTTTAGTAGAAATAGCCAGTGTCATTCTAACGGTTAGCGGAAAACTCTGTGCCAAAAAACTGTACCCAGTAATTTGAAGAACGACAGACATATCAAACAAACGAAGTGAGCCTAACATTGTACCGTTGTCCAAACCTGATTCAGAGTTCATTCAGACCAAGAAACAGACGTGTTTCGAAACAGCTCGAGTCGACTTGAATGGTCAAGAATACTGTTCTGTTTTCCTTTTCAATAATATACGGAGTAAAATGTAAAAAGCCCTGAAGTGGCTGGCATTTGTATCCATGGCAAACCAGTTATACAGCAACTAGAAGATTGTGAATTTGTGATCTTCCTGATTTGCATGTATCCTGCATTTTGTGAACCCTGAAGTTGTAGAGCTTTTATCATCCGATACCCTAGCCTTCTCATTTGGAAGAGCAGTTGGCGTTTTATCATCTGATACCCTAGCCTTCTCATTTGGAAGAGCAGTTAGGGCGTTTCAAATTTTTGGTTATGATGGCACCTAGCTGAAGAGCCATGGCTTTGGCATGTAGAGCACTTGTAGATCCATGCCCTGATTCCTGTACCTTGATCCATGTCGATGAGTTCTGTTCCTAGTAGCATCGGTGTGGAATGTGACATATAATAGCTGATAGATGCTTTGTGCTCCTGAAGATTATCAAGAACGAACGGAAGATATGCTTCTAAGCTGCCCAGATGAACCAAAGTAGATAAATGGTGGACTCTAACATTATGATCCGAACCTGTCAAAGGACATTTAAATTATCACAAGATGGGTGTTTTTAAATTATCACAAGATGGGTATTTTTATATTATCACAAGATGGGTATTTTCCTGAAACATGAGGAAGTTTGTTCTGGTAGAAAGAAGCGACTGAAACCAAACAGATGTAGCGAAAGCGCAGCGAACACCAAACAGGTGTAGCAAAAGCGCAGCGAAAGAACTTGTGCTCATCATTTTAATTGCTTATACACGCTTTTAGCAGCCGGAAGCCCGGAAGGCGATAAAACGAGTAAAAAAGATGCCAAATGAAAATCTGAATGAGGAGGAGCGCTCAGCATTTTTTGTGAGTCATTTGACCTGCAGCTTAATGTGTTGGTGTTCGACCTCTCAAACACTGAGTTTGAGCTGCTCACATATGACATATCTTTGAGCTGTTCACACATCTTAGTTGCAAAGTTTGGTGTTTCCAGCAGTAGACCCAAAGAAATCTTGCTGGTTGTTTGCTGAAGGATGATATCTGAATTGCACATCATCTTTCTCTACTTGCCATTGCAGAGACCTGATCGTGGCGCAGGGCGCTCCCTTGTGCTGCAGACGAGTAAGGACCTTACAAGATCTATGGATTTCATGTCTGAAATTGGACTATCTGAGGAAGAAAAATGGACCTTCCTTTGTTTCTACACAACCTTTAATCCCCACGATATCACATAGTCATATAGTATTTCAAAACTTTAGCAGGTAAAAGCCCCCATGCTTTATATTTAAGATGACAAACATATAGGTTGTCGATAACTGGCTATGATCCAAACGAGTACCCAACTTAAGTATAGTTGGTTGCCATCACACCCTATCAGGCTTATCACATATCTCCAACAATTCAGCTTGACCACAATTACACAACTATATGCACTCCACGGGATTCCATTCAGCTAGTTACATTACCTACACCATCCTAGGTGTAAAAATGATCAAGCTTTAGACACAAGAACACGCATAGGCAATGGCAGAACAAAATCAAACACAGAACAGATTCAATGATGATTCAAGCTACAAAACTTCATTTAGCCAACAGTCGACCAACACTCGGAACAAATGTCAGGCATTGGAATTTGGATACATAGCATTGTCTGCTTTCAGAACTACTAGTAACATTGAAATTTGACTACAAGTTTTTAGAACAGTAGTAGACCCACACGCATAGGTGATTGTAAACTTAGAAAAGAGATGTTCCCTTGCCCTTCTTGTCTCCACCAATCTCAAAATGCTTGCACCTCTGTGACACAGGGTGTCAGGAAAGAGTGAGCTAAAACAAATGGAGAAATACTCTGTTCAGCAGCAAGTTTAGCACAGGAGAACGAGACAGTACCTTGATCGCGTGCTGTGAGTAGTGCTTGCAGCTCTGGCACTGCAGCTTCAGCACAATCTTCTTGGTGGTCTTGGCCTGAAAATCACAAAATTTGTCATATCCCAAACTGTGCACTGAAGGGCATTTAGAATTCGCAGTTATCTTCAGACATTCATGCTAGCATCAAAACAGACAAAGGTATAAAGGATTGACAGATCGATGGTACAATCCATAGCTATGCTGCATTACCTTCTTGTGGAAGACAGGCTTGGTCTGACCACCATATCCTGACTGCTTGCGGTCATAACGACGCTTTCCCTGGGCAGACAGGCTATCCTTACCCTTCTTGTACTGAGTCACCTTGTGGAGAGTGTGCTTCTTGCACTCCTTGTTCTTGCAGTAGGTCTTCTTGGTCTTGGGAACGTTCACCTGTACAACATGCGAAACAAAATTGCACAGGTTAAAACAACATTTCCTATCCTTAGCAACTGAATATCAAACCATAAGCAAGTTCTGCATATGGCTGTATAAACAAGCTCAATATAAGTTGCGAGAGGAAAATGAAAACTCAAATCGGAGCGCATAGGTCCTCAGAAGATATGCTTATAGTTGTCATCATGAGAATAATCAGGTCTCAAAGATTCATGCCATCATAGGACCCCACAAAAGCATCACGCATTTTTGAACAAAAGATAACAAAGAGTCATACCAAAATCCAGGTACAATTGCGACAGACTGACAGTGCATCCAGAGGCTTATTTGTCGCGAACATTTAGCATAAATCATCTGGACTGAGTCTAAAAACAAAGAGATACCACCACCGGATGGCTACCAGGAACTCAAATTTTCTTGTGATGCAGCATACTCCACAGATCTAACAACATACAGGGGCAACGCTACAAATCGAATGCCTTCAAAAAAAACGCTACAAATCGAACTACCACACAAAGAAGTAAATCGAACAAAAATTCTGGTTCTTAGGTATCTACATAGTTGATAAGTTAAACAACCCAAGAGAGCCATCACATCCACTCCCTAATCTACTACCCATCCATCTTGAGATGGATCTCCCTAATCTACTACCCATCCATCTTGAGATGGATCAGAGCATATAGAACCCACGCACAAATCAACAAGGACAGCCAGGTACAGCGGTTTCTGTGTGGCCCACGCCCGCGCGCGAGGGGAACAGGGAGAGACGGGGAAGAAGCCGGCTTACCATTTTGGCGGCGGCGTAAGGGGCTCGTGCGGCGTGCTCCCTATCCGGTCGAGAGGCTGCAGCGAGTGGCGGCGGCTGGGGTAGAAGCCCTGTGCTTTTATGGGGAGGCGCCCGCCGCTGTCTAGGGTTTTCTCCGGGGATTCGGGCCGTGTACTACTCATGGGCCGTGCGCCTACCGCTAGGACGCTGTTGGGCTGCTCACTGGTTTCCGCTTGGAAAAAATCTCCTTTTCCTCCCCAAGTCTCAGCATAGTCCGTTTTTCCTCCCTTAACTTTAAAACCGGACAAACCACCTCCCTCAACTTTTTAAACCGGTGCATTTTACCTAGCTCGAACGGTTTTAAAGACGGTTTGCTACAGTAGACAGTGGTATGCTACAGTAACCGGCGGTTTTGCTACAGTGCCCGTGTTTTTTTTTTTGTCTTTTTTTTTAATTTATTTCGGCTGAATCTTTGAAAAATCATAGTAAATCACAGAAAAATCATAAAATGGAAAATCTAATTTTGTTGCACTCCACATGAGTAGATCTACATAGTGAACATATAATATGGTATACTTTAGTACAAAGTTTTTGCTATGAAGGTTTTGTCTTTTTCTTTTTTATTTATTTGGCTGAATCTTTGAAAAATCATAGTAAATCACAGAAAAATCATAAAATAGAAAATCTAATTTTGTTGGACTCCACATGAGTAGATCTAGATAGTAAACATATAATATGGTATGGTTTAGTCCAACAAAATAATTATAGAAGCTGCAGCTATGAATTATTGCAATTAATTACAGAAAAACATAGATCTAAAGCTACAACAAAAATTTTATACTAAAGCATACCATATTATATGTTCACTATATAGATATGCTCATGTGGAGTCTAACAAAATTAGATTTTCTATTTTATGATTTTTCAGTAATTTACTATGATTTTTCAAAGATTCAACCGAAATAAATAAAAAAGAAAAAGACAAAACCTTCATAGCAAAAACTTTGTACTAAAGCATACCATATTATATGTTTACTGTGTAGATCTACTCATGTGGAGTGCAACAAAATTAGATTTTCCATTTTATGATTTTTCTGTGATTTACTATGATTTTTCAAAGATTCAGCTGAAATAATTAAAAAAAAAAGAAAAGACAAAAACACGGGTACTGTAGCATACCACCGTCTACTGTAGCAAAACCGCAAACCGCTCGAGGGAGGTAAAATGCACCGATTTGAAAAGTTAAGGGAGATGGTTTGTCTGGTTTTAAAGTTGAGGGAGGAAAAATAGACTATGCTGAGAGTTGGGGGAGGAAAAGGAGACTTTTTCCTTTCCGCTTCGACCGTGCCCGTGCAAAACCACGCCAGTTGGTCTGCTGCAATTTCCTCCACTCGGATGCCGGTCAATATGGGCCCTTTGTCTGAGTCAAACGGCCTAAATGTGTTTTAACATTCGCTGCTGATGGCTTAACACTATGATAAAACGAATCGGATACGGACGGATATCACTGATATCGTATTTATTTTTATATTTATGTCCGGATTCATATTCGAATACGGATAGTATAAAAAATACCGGATAGGATACGATTGGATATCGACATCATAAATATGTGATTTAAATATTCGGATATGAATACGGTATCGGATGTTAAATATCCGGACTCGGATACGGACGGATTAAAACCCCTCTAAACGGATTCGGTCTCGAATACGGTCGAAAAATATCCGTACCGTTTTCATCCCTACTTAACACGGACCGTTCTAAAGTTTAGTTAGCTAAAGTTAATTAAAAGTTAAATTTTTTTACTATTTTACTTTATATTCATATAATCTAAAGTTTTTTAAGATCGGCTAAGGTTTAGTCGTTTAGACAACACTTTCTGTCTGGAGCTTCAAAAGATAAAAGTAACGTGACTCCTAGTGCATGGACGTTCGGTCCGAGACCTACGTCCGGATGCCCGCGCCGCTGTTTCTTGCGCTCATCCCAGCAATCCACGCCTGCGCTCGAAAAAAAACAGCACGCCCCCGCTTGCGCCTGGGTTTCACGTGCCCATATAGGGCCCGCGCCGCCCAGACGCCTGCCAGCGCTGCCAGGCCGCGCGCGGCACTCCGCTTCTCACGCGCATTGCAACACGTGCAACACCCGATTTACTTTTGAAACATCCAGATGTAACACTTGCAACATAATGCATGATTTTTCATTTGTAATTATGAACAGAATTGCGAATTTGTTTCTTGATGTACTCAAAATACCTTTGAATTTTAGAAACCTTGCAGTTAAACTCTACCTACTTCTTTGAAAGTATTACTCATGTTCCTGGTTGTGTATTTTTTACACTTGAGCTGAGCCTATTTCACATATGGTATCACTCATTTTTACAGTTGAGATTTACAAAATGTGATTGTCGACTCAAAATGTTCACCATTGATGTAGATTTCTCATTTTCTTTCCAGGCAAGAAAGCACACGGATTTCTTGTGCCGATTGAAGGAGTATATGCCTTCGCGATCAGTTAATTTTCACCGATGGGGTCATTGTGGCCCTGGGAGAACACTTCACAGTCCAGCCCACGGATCTGCAAACAGTTCTTTCGGATGATGAGGAATTTGTGCCTTCTACAAAGCTGCTGTCACAACATGACCTAGAGAAAATTGTTTCCCACAAAGAATCCCTTATTAGAGTATAGAAAGTCGAAGCATGACCATGATTGCCATTTTCTATTATGAATCTGAGAGCAATTACCGGCGAGCTGTGGATTCATTCAAGGGTGAGTCCCATGCGTCAGTTTGTGGATAACGGTCTTAATCAACTTTTCTAGTCTGACACTATGGACACTGAACCACTGACATTGTTACTGCTCGTCCAAGCAATTTCGCGCATTTATTTACTGTTACGTTGGAAAGAAAGTTTGAAGAATGAACCAGGAAAATAGGGTGAGCAGAAGATCTCTTTGTGGTTAAAAAAGGATTGATTACATGCTTCATTTGTTTAATCTCATAGGTAAGTGTTCGTGCGTTGCAACGGGAAAACACTTGTATATGTATAGGTGATATTCGATTGGCATCACCAAAAATACACTGAGGCTGTGTTTAGTTCGCGAAATGAAAATTTTTTGGTGTCACATCGGATGTGTCAGAGGATGTCGAGAGGGGTTTTCGGATCCTAATAAAAAACAAATTACAGAACCCGTCAGGAAACTACGAGACGAATCTAATGATACTAATTAATTCGTCATTAGCACATGTTGGTACTGTAGCACTTAACGCTTTTTATAGACTAATTAGGCTTAAAAAATTCGTCTCGCGATTTCCCAGAGAACCGTGCAATTAATTTTTTCGTCTACGTTTACTACTCCATGCATGTGTCCAAACATGTCCTTTTACTGTAGAAGGCAAAAAATTTTGAGAACTAAACACAGCCTGAAAAAAAAACTCCTTTCAACTAAAATTGTTTTTTTGCTAAAGCATCATGCAAAGCTAATGTGCGTATCCATTTAAATAACTAACTATATGTGACACATGCTCACAGCTTTTTCTCATATGTCAAGGAAAAAACAATTTGCTCATAACAATGAGAAGAAATGGTAGTGCCATTCTCTGAACTAAGACTGCGATGAAACATCTTAAAGTTGAGTTATCTGATACAAAGTGCGGCGAAGCATCTAAAGTTCAGTCTGATACAGAGGTGATTTTAAACTTTCACATAATAACTAACTAAATATGTACAAAATTGGTTAAATTAACCACGTCCAACTCCACCTTCAGAACTATTTCGAAATTTCTTCCAGCACGGTATTATGGTTGCTTTTGGTCCTTGTTCACAGCTCTAGAATGTTTATATCCCCCTCTTAGGTGTGCACAACCTCTGCTAGGCTCCAGAACGTGTCTGATCTACAAAAATAAATGTGAGATGGAAACTTTTATAATCAATTCACCCACTGAAAATAGATACCATTCATTCACTAATTATGTGCGGAGAATAAACATTCAATCTATTGCGTTAGAGAGAACGTGGCAGCAAACAAAGGAGGTGTGACTGTGGCTATTAGAATACACTGGTTGCAGCACACACAGGAATGGAAGACGCAAGCACTGAGACGGATGAAGGTTTAGCTCGTACTTTGTGAAACTTTCTAAGTTATAGACACTGAATTTGGCAGTGTTCACAAAACATTGAAAGCGTTTAAAGTTATGACTACCTGTACAAACAAACTGGTCTTGGAAGGCTGGAAATTACAATAGGTCTTAGCTTATGAATGAGAAAGGCCAAAATTAGTTTTGGTCTAAAATTGTCATAATTTCGTAAATCCCATCTGACAAGAATAAATTGGACGATTGATGCTTGATTTAATTTTAACAATGTAACATAATCCTGTTTAAATTCAGTTTTTCAATTCCACTTTCTAGTCAGCAGTACCAGTCATGCAGCATGAAAGTTAAAAAACAGAACAGAAGGCAAAAGAACAATTTGTCTTAGTGTATTGTGGTGCGTTCAGTCATTAGATGACTGTAAGTTTGCTATCAGTGATGAACAATTTGCTGAATTGTTTTCTATAGAGTAAGCAATTTTAGGTCGAGACATAAATGAGGTTGACTATTCAGTATTATTCATTTATCAACAGAACACAAGGGCTTAAGAGGCTTGAAACAATGGGTAATGGTAGCGGGACTCACATGGATCAACGGAAGCTTGGGTAACAGGTGCCGAACAATTTCAATACTGGATGCAGAAACTCCCTATGCTCCTGCAGAATTGAGGACAATTAAACTCTCAAAAACTTAAACACATGCTGAATGCATGTCTAATATAGACATTGAATCACTTAAGTATAATTTAACAGATGAAAATTTGCCTCAAGGACACCCATGGTCAAGAGCAGGATCATGATTTTTGTAGAAAACCTTTGTTGCTCTTCAGAGTCTTGTGCAATGTTGCTGTAAAAGGACCTAATCTTCTTGAGCTTGGCTTTTGCCACCATGAGATGGTGAAGGCAACAGAGCACCTGGGATTGATGGGGAAGGTGTGCCTTGTATGAACCTTGCTCTTAGAAAGCAATGTCCAACATTTTGACCATAAACATTTGTTCTCAATGCTTCCTAAGTAGAGCATTCCAACATTGGCACTAACAGTTTGACAAAAAAAAGTGTTTTCTAGTAAGATAAGACTGATATATTTGCATGCCAACCAAGTCATTATAACCACATAACCAAGTACAGTGAAAATACATAAAAACTGGCCTGAAAAAACTCTAGACCAAGAACGTCCTATAAATCAATGCCCCCCACCCCCACCCCCCACCCCCAAAAAAATTAAAACCTAGCTACTGTATGTATAGTTTTAGTATTTATCAGGGAGTGATCAAGTACCGGTTTAAAAAAATACATTGTATTTAGATATTCTGCACCATTGTGCAATGCATTTTAGCTTCTAAGGGATTATATGAAGGATTATGTATATCGATCAAAGATAACAGATTTAGGGCATCATTCCATCAGTTCATAAAAAGGAATGTACTCATTTGGGAAAGGCGATGGTTGTAGAGTGCTTTCTCAAGGCTTTGCAAGTGGTCGTCATCAGCACAGCTTCTCAATGATTGGATGGAGGCATCTCCATGTCCATCGCTCCACTGATTGCAGCAGGTGACCAGCAACTGAGGAGGAGAAGTAAGCGTCCGACAGAGGGGTACCGAGGGGAACGCTACTGGCAACACACACTTCAGTGATAGGGTTCTAAGAACTGCTAGACAGAGTACAATTGATATGCTTGCTTTCCAAAAACAAAAAAGTCTGTGTGTGATTAGGAACCTTTTATCTCCCAACTGTAATCAAAGGAACCTTTTCAAGATAATAATCAGTAAAAACATAAATGATATGTCTGGTTGTAGAAAGCATCAAGCAATGCTATGATCAAAATTTACCAACTTGAGAGCTAGGAGGTGAAGATCTCATATCTACTCTGAATGTTCAATGCTGAAATTCTACAAATGAACCTAGCAAATTGCTAATATTTTGAACAGAAACAAATTAGTAAAACATCACCTTATGCCCCCAAAGGAAGAACATCTCATTGAATTGCATGTGTGTGAACTTCTCATGGCCCGAAAGCAGATGCTAATGCACACCACCTCATCAAGTCAACTTTTCTGCTGAGATGATCAGCTTGCAGAAGTCTAATCTTTTCTCCTCATTTTTTGAACTGTTCTTTCTGAGTCCTGAATCCATGCAAAAATAATCTTTTCTCCTCATTTTTTGAATTGTTCTTTCTAAGTCCTGAATCCCTGCAAAAATAAAGACCTAATGCTGACAATACAGGTTGAGAAGAAAACGAAATGAAGCCAAAAACAGACGATGAAGCAAAAATAAACAGGATTAGGCATTGATTCTGATTTCTATAACGTGGATTGGAACGGTAAAAACAAACAAGATTTGACATCGATTCTAACTTATGTAACTTGAAATGGAGCAGTAGAATGGAATAAGAGTTGGAACCTGTTTCTTGGCGAGAGCCTCGGCACCATCGAGTGTGAGGTAGATGTGCGGCGTCTTCTCCATGAGAGTCTGATGAGGGACAACCTTCATGATGGTGGAGAGGCCGCAGATGCCAGTGTAGCGTCGGCGTGGGGGGAGGGGGTGGGGGGAGAGGCACAGAGCATGGCCGGCTTCAGGGAGACGGGGATGAACCGGTGAAGGCAACTTCAGCGGAAGCCGACGAATCGGCGCCCGACCTCGACAAATCGGCACCCTGACCACGGGTTTGAAGCCGCCAGCAACCGGATCTGGGTAGTTGAGCGGTGCTGCGTTGGAGGGGCTGGGGTAAGCTGCGGATCCGGCGTGGTTTGGGGGCGGCGCGACGTGATGGGGGCAGGCGCTGCAGGGGGGCGGCCGGGCGGCGCGGAGGGAGTCGCGGTGGGGGAGGGCAGCAGCCGGATGGCGCGATGTACGGCCGGACGACGCGGAGGGCTGCAGTGGCGGAGCGCTCACGCGAGGGAGGCCAGACGAAGCCGGACGGGGCGAATGCGGAGAGAGCGAAGCGAAGCCGGGGAAGAGTGGCTTTTTGAGGGAAAGATTGTTGGGAGCACCGGGCGGGCGGGCTAGCGGGCGAGTAACTTCGCACGCCGGTGAACGATTCTCTTGTAAATTTTTTTAGCTGTAGAGATAATCTGTCCTAAATTTGGACAATATCTCGTATTTCACGATAGAGGGAGCGTAATAAACCGCAAAAAAACAATCCGATAAACCAAAATGGCAACCTGTTTCTCAAAAAGCTTGGTTAATGGGCCTAAACTTGAAGGAGAGCCCACAAAACAAAAGAAGTCGGCCCACAGACACGATCCGGAGATGGTCGAACAGGCAGCCGTGACCACTAATCACGAGTTCACGACACACGTGACACGTCCGATAATTTAGCTGCGAAGACAAAAGTTAATAGCTGACCATAGTACAGAAGTTCCCAGGGAAATAAGCCAAAGAGGCTCTCATTTTTGCAGCTCTTGTTTCCTCGGAACACGGCATGTACACTCCTATGAACTACTGTGCTCGTACCGTACGTCATAGCGGCAAGCACACCCTCGCAGAATAAACTGTAAAACGGCTGGACCGAGATTGGTGAAGTCACTGCAGCCGAACATGGCTGGCTGGCTGCACAGAGCACAGGTGAGAACGACTTTGGACCGCAATATAACGGCAAGCAGACAAGGAAATAACTTGTGATGGAGTAGCATAAATTGAGTCGACATGCAAATAACTCGCAGACGCATTTCGTTTTCTGTCGCTGTTCTTTCGGGTTTATTGCTGATGAAGCAGTTTTGCGTCCAGTGTTGCGTCCAAAACTCCAAATTAAGATGGCGAAGCGGACTGGCAGTCCAGAGCCCACTACCTTCAACGGCGACGAGACCAACTACGCGAACCTGAACTTGCACACCTCAAGACGAATTCAGGCATGCAGCTACGTCGGGTGAGCCGAAGAGGTTCTGCACCGGCAGGCGCCCAGGCGCCAGCGCGTGTCTTTGTCAATGGAAACGGAGGGTATATTAACATGGATTCCTATACACTCTGGCGAGTGTGTGTTACATTACAGTCACACCTCGCGGTTTTCCCATTTCGACGACGCTCGGAACCGTCACCTATGTATGTACAAAGGGCATCTTGCCTGCTGCAGCCGACCATCAGGAGGAAGAGGACGACGGGCATGCTCGGTCACTTCAATTGCTCCGGCGACTCACACAGGGCAAGAGGAGGAAGAGACGATACTGTCAACCCATGAATGTTACCAAGGGTCGTCGTCGTGTGTGCTGCCTAATTACTTAGTTAGATTAGAGGAGGAAGGTCGTCAGAAGTCTATGATGGGCTCGCCGATGGTGAGGTTGCGCTCCACCGTCCACGGCAGGTTGAAGAGCTTGGCCGTGATGAACTTGAAGATCTTGTTCACGTTGATGTTGTGCGTCGCGCTCGAGAAGAAGAGGGTCGCCTTCATCGCTCTTGCGTATGCTCTGGCCTGTTGGGAACACACAGATCACTTTTAGCATTCAACACGCACAGATTGTTTCGATAGGAATGGAACTTCACAATACTACACTCTGCAGCTGTAGTGCTGCAGTAGAAGTAACAACTCTAGCTGATCTTTCAGTGCTACTGGCAGAAATGCAGCTAAAGCTTCTTAACAGCAGTTCAGCACAGCCAAATAAATCCCTGGAACCTCCCTTCTTTTTCTCAGCCAGATGCAACGTAGCCGTCGATTCTTTTTAGCTTGTCCGGTGACGAGTGACCATCAATCTACATCCTGTAGACCAAGGCCCACAAACAAGATTGACGTGCACTCCAATCCCAACGTGTGGGCTGTGGCACTTGGCAAATGGGCAGGAAAATGAAGATCTGATCATGCATGCCCAATTGCCAAGTTTTTTCTTACACACTTGACCACTTCAGTTTTCGTCTATCTACATAAGACGTGGTTTGGGCCTACAACTACTAGTAGTTCACTATGGCTAATGGCTCCGATCAACACCAAGGCCCACTTGCTTCAATGTGCATAATTAGGCGAGTACTCTCTGCTCAGAGCAGTCTTTACTTGTCCGATGTACTCGATTCAAGTTCTGTTTTGGGTTCTACGGTGCTGTCGCCTGTCAGTAGCTGTCACACGAGTGTCCAACCGACACTGAGTTTGTGGATGTAATCGCATTACAATCTAGGGTTCGTGGCTGTGGAAGTATGGAAAGAAGCCCAAAATGTTTCACCCTAGAAAGATTCAAGAACAGTTGCCTAGTGATGGGTTATGGTAGTTTTTTTTTTAATATATCTCACATTAGTTTAAGAGTAACTTTCAGCCCTTTGTTGAATTGCACTGTTTCAGATGAAACAGGCATGTGCAACTACAGCTCCCCTCGTCACAACCAAGGCAATTTCTCATCTTTCTATGCTAGCACCAGATAAACTACATCGGAGACGCTGAAGACCCCATATCCAAGAAACAAAGCTACCCAGAATAAAATTTTGATCAGAACAATACAGTGTTGTAAAATGCACTGCTCACCTGGTTAACGATGGCCCATTGCATTTCAAGAGGAAGCTGAGCAAAGTCATCAAACTTTGTCCCGATTAGGATTGGAATAGCCGTCTGCCAGAAGGTGGGGTAAAAAATTAAAGCACTGTTCAGTAACAATACCAAGCTCTCAGCAGAATGCACACTAGTACTATTCATCTTCAATACTGCTAAATGCGTGTGAGCAAATCTCAGAGTTATCAAATTGTTCCAAGCGGCAGCCCATCTGCTACTGACTGTTAGCAGCAATTTGTAATAGTTTTTTTTCCATGTGTTCAGTGAGCACGAAATGTTCAGCTATAACATCAGAGGCTACAGAAAGAAAATGCGAGATGTACACGAAACTGTCAGCACAGAGGAATGCACCAACCTTATTCCATTTCCTCGCCCTCTCGTACCAATCTACAATGCTGCATCAACCAAACGAAGACAGTAATGAGCACCAAATAAGAATTTGCTGTGAAATTCTTAATTTGAGTTGTTTGGAATCGATCTAAACACTAACTTATTAAGCGTGCAGCGGCTCGTGAGATCGAACATGTACAGGATCGCCACGGCGTCCTTGCACGCGATTGGGATGTGGTCGACGGACTGGTGGTCTCCTGCATCCATTTCACAGGCGAATGAAAATTAAAATCATCAAGAAAGGTTGGGAATCTGGCATCTGGGCCAAAGCAACCAGAGAAAAGAATTGCTGATTCAACGTTGCCTGAGGGTTACCTGCCACATCCCAGATGCTGTAGGCAATCCTAGCTCCCCTGACGACCATCGTCTTGTCCATGAGATTCAGGCCCGTCATCTGCAAGCCGTTCTGCTCCTCCCCGTCATCCCCCACATACTTAACCTGCAGATGAACGGACATCCACGAGAAGATTAAACTTACAAGTGACGATGCACTTGAACTCATGTGTTTGCGTGCTGTTAGCATCATGCTTTGTTGATGGTTTGTTGCTCAGATTTGCACGGTTGTTAAGGAATTGCACGATGACAGGAAGGAAGAACGAAATCTAATACGTAGTTGTATGTAGGCAATAGATTCTAGTGGTTCTGTTGAGTCGAACCAAACCAAACCAAATCCACCATCAAGATTACACAGCAAGGCATTAAGACAAGTCAACAGGGCATGAACGACAAGACGACGACGAAGGAAGACGCGTCGAGTGTACAGTAACAGTACAGAGCATATCCGGATTAAGTTATTACTAACAGTAACAGTAGGTAGAATCATGGCGATTAGATAAGTATATGGAGACTAATTAAGGATGGCAAGAGAACAAGAGCGGCGAGAGGTTAACCGATTGATGATTACCATGAAGCTAGTCTTGCCAATCTGGCAGTCGCCGAGCAGGCTGACCTTGAGGCTAACGACGTTATCGACGTCGTCAGCCGCGTCGCGAGGGGCCACGTCTTCGACGTCGGCGTCGGCGGCGCAGTCGTCGTCCCTGTCGACCGGTGACAGCACGGGACCGGCGTTAGGCGGGCCGAGGCGGCGGTACCGGCCGCCGCCGCCGCAGGAGGAGCAGGCGAGCAGCTGGTCGCGCACGAGGCGGAGCACCCTGGTGACGACGGCGAGGCGGAGCAGGCGCGCCCAGCGCAGGTCGACCCGAGGCCCCGCTGCCGGCTTGCGCCGCCGTGGCCCCGCGCAGAGCTGCGCGACCGTGGCCACGTTCATGGTCGCCGCAGGAGCCGTGGTGGTGGTGGTCATGGCGGCGCGGTCGTCGTCGGTGTCGGCGTCGTCTCGGCGCGCCCGCCGCCCATGCACAACCGGCGCCGTGCAGACTGCAGAGGGCCTTGGTTGTGGGGCAGGTGGGAGAGGCGGCGAGACGGGAGAGAGGGAGAGAGATAAGAGGGGAAGGGAAGGTGAGCCGGAGGGAGCAGCGAGCGACCTCCCCGGCGCGGCGTATAAGCGGAGGAGGCGGGCGGGCCAAAATAGGGTCGTGGTCGTGGCCCCGCGACGCTTTTTGCTGGCCTCGCGCTTGCTTCTCCTCCTTATAGCGGAGGCGCCATAGACGGCATGCGCACGCCTTTCTCGAGCTGGGGCGTCGTCAGGGCGTGGCGGCCAGTGGAACGCAGGCGAGGGGTTCGACTCGGCGCGCAAGGGACGGATAGATAAGTAGATGGGAGGATAGGCGAGTCGGGAGCGCGGCGTGTGTTGTGCTTGTGCCGTGGTGGATGTCACGTTGGCGGTGGCGGTGTTGCGTTGCGTTGGCGTTCGCGCTTTCGCTCTCTGGTGGCGGAGGTCCCAGTCTCGTGCTCAATTGAGCCGTGCCGATCCTCGACGCCGTTGCTAGTTGCTACGTGTTCGCTGCTCTGTTTTCCTCTCCTATGCGTCAGGGAGGTCCAGAACGCCGGCTGCTAGAGCCGTCCATCCGTTCCGTCCTGCCTGGTCTTCTGGAAGCGGAGGAAGGGAGGAAATCCGGTAGCGTCTCCTTCCGTCACATGGGCAACGGCCGTGCGCTCGTACACGTTTGCGTGACGGCGATCAATCCCGGTTCCTTCCACCTTTCTTCCTACGCCCAACGGCCCAAGGGTCACGCCGCGGGTGGCTGCATTTATGCGGCGGCATTCGGCGAACGTTGCGTTGCTTTGGGTCTCTGCTCTAACGGTGCAGTGCAAGGATTCATCATGGCGCTGCTGCTGGTACTGCGTTCGCTCGCCAACGTGCTGTGCTGCTGCATAACGAGCCTTGAGGGAGACGTGCTACGGAGCAAGCAACAACGTGCGCATTCAGAGCTCGCACGGATGGTTCCAAGCCGAACCTCCTTCGGTTGAATTAATAAATGATCGGCTTGATCGCCAATGTGCTACGGAGCAAGAACGTACAAGCACATGCATATGACTTCTGCTAGATCTGCGCGCGCGCCTTAATTTCAAAAAAAAAGGCCTCGGAGATATACTCTTTCTTTTTGCGAATTAGGCAACGGAGATATGTCTTCGCCGGAACATGACATCTTATTTTTTTAAAAAAAATCAGCACATACAAGATATTTTTGTAATTTGCATATAACAGTCTGCCCTGTTCGGCAGGCTGTTTTTTGGCTTATAAGCCGGCTGTGGCTGATTTGCTGTGAGAGAAAAATATTGTTCCACGGCTGATAAGCCGTGCTGATAAGCTCAGCCGAACAGGGGGTCTATTACTGAAAAGGTAAAAAAGAAATTCCCCACCTGTCCACGCAGGTCTTATATTTTATTTTCTTTCTTTTTAAAAAAAAAAAACTAGCAAACATTGTTTACAAATGGAGATGAGAGGACGACACTTGATGGGAAGGGATGACGGGTATTGCTAGTGCTTGTTTTGCTAAGGAAGGAGATGATGTCAGGAAAGGGAGCGAGGGGAAGAGAGATAAGTGACGACCAGTATACATCTTGTTTGGTATTTTAAAATAAAAAAAATCAAAATATTGTTTGAGAATATGCGTGTAGCGTAGTGGTAGTGCACCAGAGATACAAACCTTAAGTAGTGAGTCCAATTGAAATTCTAATTTTTTTTCTTAAAGTGTGGAAGAAAATACTGTCAGCAATTCCCCGAATCCGATACCTGTGGCGAAATAAGTAACTAAGTTGACATGAAGGGAAGAAGAACTTGGTGTGCATTTGAAGCAAGAAGAGGTCCAAACTGAGGAAAACCAAAGAATCTGAATAATGGGATCGGATTTAGCCGTTGATTTTTTTTTGTTTTTTTTGCAGGATCCGGTCTTGAATATTGTCACCAAATCGATTCTCAAGGGAGATAGGAGTACGTGATCGATGCACGTTCCTAAAGGATGAAAGAAAAAAAAAAACAGTCACATCACGTCGATCCCTGTCGTGTAGTTCTCGTCCAAACCCACCCACGTCCGTCCTCCTCGATCTTTAAACTCCTCCGTATACCTCATGGCATCTCGCTCTCACGTACTAACCACGTGCACGCGGCGATCTTGCTTTCACCTTGCAAAGGCATCTGTGGTGCAGACTGAATTCACCAGGCGATGCAATCTGACCGGCCTCCCTCGCCTCTGGAATCTGGATGGCTGCTGCCTGCGGGGACCTGCTGGGATCGGTTAAACTATGCAGCCGGCCACTGCATACAGCCAGCTGCCAACTGCCATGCCCGGACAAGACGGAGCAGATGAAAAATTGGCTCGGCTCGGCAGCCGGCGGCAGGTGAATCTTGTACCGGGCGCGCGGGGATCGATGCCAACGTGCCGCTGCCTAGTGCCGCCGATCCCATCTCATCTCATCTCATCTGCCGGTACAGTACAGTAATAGTCTGGAGCAAGAGCAACGGGAGCAGGGCATGGCGCATGGGGCGGCCTCAGGTGAGCGAGCGAGTCCTGCCGGGCCGGCCGCTACAGTTGCGGGCGCATGTGAATGCGATGCGATGCGATGCGATGCCACCGGCTGTTACGGTCAGCGGCGGCGTCGCGAGGAGAGGGTGCACCGCACGCACGCATGGATGGATGGATGGACTTTGACTCGGCCGCCGCCGGGGCGTGGTGGGCACTGGACTGCGGGCGTCGTGAGCCGTGAGTCGTGGCTGGCTACGCGCGTCCCGGTCCCGGCCCCGGCCCCGGCCCGTCAACGTCGCTGTGCTACGTACTGATGGTGATGGTCGCCGTCGTCGTCCCAGTGGACGACCATGAAGCCGTCTCGAAGCTCGGCGCACTTTTTTCGCGGTAGTGCTAGTGTATGCGCTGCGAAATTGACAGATTCGTGGTCGTTCCGGATGATAGAAAAAGATACAACTAGATATCGCTAGTAACGCAACTTGTGCCCAACCTATTTGAGATATTAATAAATTGGTAAATTTTACTTCTGATGAGATACTAATAAAGGAAGGTAGTTGACTAATTCACACCGCAAACGTTAAAGTTTACTAATAAATTCACGATTATTTGTTATAGGACACCACAACGATTATTTTATACAAGGAGAAGAAAGATAGAGAAATTTCTTTTTTGCCCTTCCCTTTATCTCCTGGGTTCCAAACACCATTGCCACATGAGTTCAACAGGCAATCACCTTCCTTATTACCGTCCCGCTCCCCATTTCATTCCAAACTCCCAGGTCTATCCATTCATGATGGGACTATGTTTTAGGACAATGTTCGTTGTCAGACACGACGTCTATCGTTAAGGTCGTGGATAAGGCGAATGACAAAGTCTGAAGAGGTGGAGGCGAGGTCCATCATCGTGTGAGCACAACGACGGGCGCCGAACAACATATGCCAGAACCCAACGGAGCTACGACTTTAAGCACGAGAGGAGTGATGGTGGCAGCGACATTGACAAGTGTGATTGTGACAAGGAAGCGGGCCATGATGTCGAGGCCCCTCCCCCACACCCATAGACGCTAAAGTAGAAGCGGTTGATGAGCCACGAGAGCTGCATTAGCGATGGGAGCAAGACCCGTAGCTGAAGGGTGATCCAGTCATCAGGGGTGGTGGGCGAACATCCATGATCAGGTCTTGCCCCATCGTCCTGGCTGACCACGACAGCGGCTGTTGAAGTTGTTGCAGTGCAACGCGACTACCACCTTAAGGGTAGACAACCTCCTTCCACCGCTGTTTGGGGGAGAAAGAAGATAGAGAGGAGATCCCATTTCAAAGGAGGATGCCAAAAACGACATTTGTCCACCTTCTATCTCCTTATATCTGAGAAAATTAATAAGATAACTATTATGGTGTTCTAAGTACATGATCATGATTTTATAATGATACCTAATAAATTTTATATATTGCAATGCAAATTTACCAATTCCCTCTTTTCTTTGATGATCGAGAGTAAAATTGGCCTAATTAATTAGTCCGTAGGATATGGAGATCTAACGGTCAGCTGTCCTTTCTCTCCTTTCTACAAGTCTACTCGATTGTACAACAGATAGACGCTTAAATGGGCTCCCAAGGAAAGAGAATAATCAAACAACTACATGAGAGCCTTAACCTACGGTGAAGAAAAGGTAACCTTATATGCTAGTGTACTTATCCATCATTCCATCCTCAACACATTGACTTTTCAAACTGCAAAATCTCCTAGCCCCGGTTGCTAGCGTGAGCCGCTTGTGCCCAGCACCTGCCCAGGCGTACACGGTGGCACAAAATGCAAGAACACATAAAATGCATGAACGACCAGTTAGCGCCGCCGCCCCAAACGTCCGCGCGCGTTGTTGTATCTGGTCTAAGTTCCTCGGGAGTTTATATATAGAGCTCATAGGAGAAGGCTGCGGAGCCTCCAGTCGGATCCTATATAGCAGTAAGGAATTCAACCAATTCTACCACTTAAGCGTCCGGCGTCCCGCAATTTTTTTCCTTGAATCAAAAAAAGAAGTTGTAGAAAACAGAGGAGTGTTGCCATAAGACACCGACCGCGTGTTGTGTTGGTTACAACTTATAAACACGTACGGAAAATGCCAGCCCCACCGAACTTTGAGCACACGGCGGAGCTGACATAGAACACTAGTGCTAGTGGCAGAGGAGACATCAAATATTTGAACACATGCATGGAGTATTAAATATAAATAAAAAAATAACTAATTGCACAGTTTGTCTGTAAATGTCGAGATAAATCTTTTAAGCCTAATTACTTTATAGTTGGATAATATTTGTCAAATAATAACGAAATGTGCTACAGGAATTTTTCACCTACTTTTCAACAACTAAACACACCCCTAGACGAATATAATCAGTGTGACACAGCCGTATCGTACCCGACGGGATGGGTGGATGCTGGTACGTACGCGGTGCCGCAACGCGTCCAACCGATCCATGTGTGTGCACTCGAGTACTATGGCAACTAGCTAGCTAACACCTGCATGCATTTGGCAAAATTTGCATACTCGGTGGTCCCACTCCCAAGTCTCACCGATAAAAAAGACTGGGACGTACTATGTACAAAGACATCGTGAGGCCCTACTACGTACGGATTCATGTCATGATACATGTCGATCGATACGCAAGCATTCAAACTATGGCAACCGGCGCCACGATCTGCCCGCCCGCCCGCCCGCCCGTCTCGGTCTGCGCAGGAATCTGAGCATGGAGGTAGTGCTGTCTCTCTTCATCAGCGGAGACAGAGACACGCCACCATCACAACGATCCAGGCCAGGCCACCATCAGAGGTGTTCAGGAGCAGGCAGGACGGGCTCCGCCGATCTGCATGCATTCACGCACGCCACTACGGCATCGTAATCGATCGTCGTATTCGCTTGCCTTTTCCCGGTTGGCGGGCGGCGCTAGCTTTTGCAGAGCTCGCCTGCAGTCATGCGTTGTTCATGCATGCCAATGCAATGCCATGCATGGCTGAACTGAAAAAGGTCTCTGCTGAGGTGATGACTCACATCAGTAAGAGCCGATCGAGTCACAGCTCATCACAGGCATCTTGTGATGATCAGTTGGAGCGAGAAAACGATGGGTTAACGGCGGGCTAATCTGGTGGTTGGATTTATGCTAGACACTGGCTAGCTAATCACAGCTTGCTAGATTAAACTAAGCAAAGGCCTTTTTAAGATGCCCTAGTAGCTGATTGAGCTCTGCTGCGCGCAACGCAAACACACCTTGCGCAGTGACTGCGTACCTTGCAGTTGGTTTACTGTATGTCACAAGCACAGACCCTAGCGAGGAGCTGCAATGCCGCATGAAGAAGACCCCTGCTTTGTTTGCAAACTATTTTCTTTTTGCATGCTGCAGTAGTCAGAATCTTTTTGTCAAGGACTTGGGATTGATTTCAAACAAGAAACAGCCACAAATAAAACACGCACGGTGCAACTGAATAATCCTAGCTAGGCAGCCGGTTCAACTTTCTTTTTTTTTCTCGAAAGCGTGCACTGCTTCATTAAGGGAAGTTTAGAAAAAAAAGTTACACATCCGGTTGAGGTCTCATGGCAAGCTGCCATAGGCCAACAACAGGCAGCACATTGACAGGAGGCACCGGCTCGGACGGTGGAGCTTAAAGTTTTGTGCTAAGAGGCTAAACAATTTTGCGACTAGGGAGATGCGACCGAACTAAGCTACGGTTGCGAACAGCGGCGTCAGGCTCCGGAAGCCAGCTGCATTCTAGGCGTCAGGTTCAACTTTCTGAAAATTGAGAAGGGCAATAATGGTCAGTGCACTGTGCACATAGAAGAGCTGCTCGGTTCGGCTACTCAGAGACAGATGATGAAGCTTCACGTATACTCTGGGCCGGATACAGTAGCAAGGAAGTATCCAAGTGCTGGGTGGCTTGAAACCCTTGGTCAAAACCAGCAGCACTGTGTCGGTTGGCTTGAGCCGGCCATTCACTTGAGTGCACACTGATGATGGAGTATATTACATGACTCATGATTGGCTGGACCTATTAAATAATTGCATTTGATGCCTCACTGATCTTTATTTAGTTCACTCTAGCAGATTGCTCTATATGACCGTGTATATATGAATGTTGGCGGCCCCCTCCCAGCTTTTGGTGGAGTGCGTATGTCAATCAGACAATCACAAACGCTAAGGCCTTCAGTTGATTGAGACTAGGCAGAGAGGTATCGCTTCTTCGTTCTCATCTTTAATTCCTGTCGTCCCAGCTGATGATAACCACGCAATTCTTGTACAACGAACTAACAAGGACAATTAAGCAATGATGCATACGGTTTAGGATTTAATAATGCTGCTATGTGTATATATCATGATAAGGTAAGCTACAAATAAATGGATGCAGCAAACAGTTGTACGACATTTGCAACTAAAAACCATGTCCTGACGAGTCCTGACCTGACGAAAATTAAAAACGTTCCTTGCATGGCTGAATAAAAGGCCTCTTGCGTGCATGACTCTTGTTACAAATCTTGCAGGGGTTAATTTATCGGTTTAGCGATTGACGTTGCAACCACCAGACGGCGCCGGAGTGCTGATTTCAGACTGCAGACAAGTGTACGTACGGTGACTCGTTCTATACTTGACTACCGAGACAAGTCATCAGTCTATATAAGTAGGCTGCATACATGGTATGGAGTAGTATATGAGACGTGGCATATATACACCTTATTATATTGGACTCATGCATGCATCATGCTAATTAGTCAAAGTGGGATCTCTTGAATGAATGAAGAGGATTAATTGCCAGAAACCAACAAGCGCTAACTGCTTCTGTGTTACGGTGAATGGATGGTTTGATCAGTGCCGACTCACGTCACAGTGTCTGTCACACGAAACGAACGCCTGCCTGCCTGCCTGCCTTTAACCTCACAATAAACAAACGAATCAACATTTAACAACAAATACACTAAACTAATTGAACTAACCAACAGCAGCCAACCGGCACGAGATTTGTTAACAACTAGCCTTGAATCCAATGGCATCATGCATCTTCGCTTTAGAGAAGTGCCGCTTAGCTTGTTAACTAATTTCCTTGACAGCTTAGCCCTACCACTACCGAAAGAGCAGCAGGTCGAGCGCACAAATTAAAAGCAGCTAGACAAGTGGAATCACAGATCACAACCCGCACACAGGATACTTTTTCTCTCGACCGATCGATCCACTAGCTTTGCCTTCCCTTGAAGCACATCACTACTTATGCTCATGCACACAACAGCGGCATGAAAACATACTAGATAGGAATGCTAGCAAGCTACTCCATCGTGTATACATAACACAACACCATCAAGATCACAATATAGATCCATGTAAGGGCGTGTTTGGATGCATGTGTATCCACTTCAATCCACATGTGTTGGAGTGAAATGGAATGGAACTTAGTTTAATTCCACTCTAATTCGCTTCAACACATATGAATTGAAATGAATACATGCGCATCCAAACAAGGATTGATGCTCCAACTTCATCCAACCGGTGGTTTTGTTTATTCGCAATCTCGCATGGACACACCACCACACCTATTAGCTCATCATATGCACATGCTTATCCTGTCTATCCATATATAAATAAAATCGGCAACAAGAAGAAGCAAATAACGACTTGGGCACTGAGTTAGGCCCCATCATGTTTAGCACCGACCATAGCGGCCAGAGAGCTTATTAGCGCTTGCTTGCTTCGGCAAGTTGGGCACCGGCCGGCCGCGGCTGGTTGCGGTCATGCACGTACGGCAAGGCCTGCAGGGGCCGCGTACATACGTACCCTTGGAGCTAGTAGGGTTGGATGCCTCCGATCCTTTTGCTAATTGCATTGTTTAATGATGGACGATCTTTGGGGGTGGACATGTGTCTCGTCGTCGTCTGCATGTAAGAAGATCTCCTTGGGGCCGGCCATCATCACCGGAGACCGGACACCTCGCCGCCCGGCCGTTGCGCCGTTGCCGTCGTCGAGACCGTGTGGCCTTGGCCTGCTTCATGGCGTGTAGCAATGGCTGACCTTCACGTGTATCTTTAGTTTTTGCTCATGTGATCGCACTGGTTTGCATCGCACACGCGTACCCGCTATCACGCACACGCTATTTACTAACCGAGCCCAATGCAAGCGTTCTCCAGCACCTGTAAGTAGTAGTTGCCCGGATAACGACACTGTAAATATTATATTTTCACGTCCTAATCTTTGGAGCATCCACACGTTGTTTGGACAGATGATCTATCTAGTATCTACCTTCCCTTTCCATGAAGACGAGGCCCGACCGTGCGTTTCCAATCGATCGGAGTCAGAGGTTGGTACCAACTCCCTTTTTCCTTCTCTCAAGGATGACAAAGATTGAGACATGCATGGCAGTAACCTTATATTACCAGAACTGAGTTGTTGTCAGGAGCAGGAGCAGGATTGGGGGTCGATCAGCGATTTGGATATCTTGGCAACCAATGCAATGCTAACCGTGGGGGCAGCAAGAGGGCCAAACCGATTGAGTCTGTAAAGCTAGCAAGTAATCACGTTTATTGCAAGACGGGCGCATGCCACCTGCCAATCCTAATCAGGTTTAAAGGCTGATCAAGTTTGGCCGTTGCATCATCGATTCATTTTCAGGCAAGAATCAGAGCAGAGTACATGGATATTTGCTGCCTATTCCTATTCAGCAGTACATCGGAAAGATACCTCCTGATCTAAATGCTTCTGTTCGGAGCAAATGTTAGTTCAGAGCCTGTTTAGTTCAAAAAGAAACCCAAAAAGTGCTACAGTACATCAAATCTTGCGGCAGGAGTGTTGCATCAGGGTGGATGTCAGTCTGACAAAACGGGAGAGGTCAGAGCTTCTGCTCTGAAATGGTCTCCTGGCATAGTCACAGTGGAAGGGGTTGATGTGCTACTTCTTTAAACAAGATGAAGGGTCATGCACAACTGGCCACATATCGCACCAAACAAAGATTCTAACTTCGCAACTTTTTTTTTGGGAAGATGCTTTCAGAAGGTAGCTACAATAACTTTGGTAGGAGTTACTTCAAAATGAAGAAGGCCAACTTGACAGAAGTTGAACCTGCAACCGAATACTACTTCTCCCAGATATTGCTGCTAGGAGATCCAGATTCGTTGCTGTTGGGAAAAAAAATTAAACCTAAAGCTGTTGTATTTTCTCTGAAGACAATGCTCTGAAGCTGATTCAGACTATATGTTTTCAAGGTCAGAAGTCATAGCAAGGCACATACAGGAAAACCCCTTCAGCATCAACTAGGCCTGTGTTAGGAGAACTTCCACTTCAAAGCAGGATTGCACATTATTTTGGTATCATTAGTTATGCAGTGGATGTAGGTGGTGATGTGGATTGTGCTTCCGTACTGCCAATGCTTGGATGCTGACTGCCATTTGGTCTTTTCTTGAGAGCGTTCTTCACCTCCTCCTCTTTCTTATCAACAAAAGAGATCAATGACTTGATGGTAGTTAACCTTGCTGGTCTGTTTAGAATCTGTTGGGGCTCAGGAAACTGAGCCTCAACCTGGTTACTGTATCTGCTGTACTGACAGAAGATGCGAAGGAAGAAAATTACAAGAGCAACGAGACATGCAAGGCCACAGATGAGGAAGAGGCCCCAGAAGCTTGACAAGCTCAAGGAGTTTGACCCAGCACCGTTGTTGTCTGCAGCGCACTCTGTCCCACTTAACCATTCGTCATGGATCCTTTGGAGATTGCCGTTCTCTGATAGTGCCAGGATTGCCGTTGACAGGTCCTCAGCGAGAGGGGAGTCTCTTGGGAAGGCCTGCACCAAAATACAGTACAATCACAACTTGTTCTGAACAGAAGTAAATGTTTGTGTTTTAATTACAGCAAGCAAACCCACTTACAAATCCCCATCCACTTTTTGTAAAAACCTGACCAACTGTCTTGAACTTGCAGTATTTTGACAGGAAGATCTCAACATACGGAAGCTCGTCGATTATTGCAGCAACACCACCATTTCCTGAACCTAGCTCTAGAGCTCTTGCATAATCTGATGGGCTGTTTAGTGGCACCAAACGGGGCTCGGCAATATTGAGCTCATCCACGAGGTAGTTTCTGGAAAAAGATCCAACTTGATAGCCAATTGCACTTGAACTAGAGATCAAGCTATCGAGGCCCTGTATCCCTGAAGTCAGCTCCTGAACCGTGAGAAGTGATGTCAAGTTTGCCGTGTAGCTTGAGTTAATAATGAGCACAGCAAAGAGCCAGATAAGCAGCACAAATCTACCAAGTGCACTGACTGTGTTCTCTCCTGAGTAAAGAAATGAGAAAGGAGGTTATGAGAGTGGACTAGGAAACCCTTGAAATATTTTGACTAGTTTCACTTCAACACTTACTGTGTGCAAAGAACATTGTAGAGAAACTAAACCTGAAAATGCACAAAAACTTCATATATAAATAAAACCAATAAGCTTACAAACCAGAAGAGGAAAAATAGGTACAAAACATAGATACTAACCAGCACACTGTCATAATTTGTTGCCTTGGAGGTCCACGAAACTCAGTATTAGTGCGGTGTTCAAGTATCCAAACAACTGCACCCACAAAGAGGAATATAACAACTAGGACACACCACATCCGGAAGGTGAATGGTTTCAGAAAAGCCCAAGCATTTGATTCAATCACCCTTGCCGGAGCTACAATGATGAGACCTGATTCTATATATGGTTGGGTAAAATCAACAAGTCTTGTTCTATTCGTCACTATAGCAATGTCCCCTACTGCAGCATCAAAGTACTGAATGGGAACAGTAACAGAAATAAGAACATTTGTACAATGAAAATATTCAAGGTGCTAATCTAGGATAAATTAGAATTGAAAAGGCTGTGGACGGATGTTACTCACATTTTCAGAGACTTTCTGAACAAGTTCACTGTAGCTAGGATTCTTCAAACCATCCCCAAATAAAACAAACTTGTATGAAACTGGATAGGGCAACAAGCTTATTGCAGCTTTGAAGACATCAACTGCAAAGCCCTTTACTCCATCAGGACCATTGTCTTGCATAACAAATTCTTTGTAGCTCGTTCGGAGAGGTACTCCAATCCTCATAGGCTTCCCATGATACGAAAACACCCAGCCGCGAGGTTTCTCAGAAGTCTGACCAGGCCATATAACACTACGGAGTTCTACATTGTTGACTGAAGAGTCCAGTGATGATGAACTTATGCTTTCTGGAGCAACAACTGAGAGACCAGAAGAATTTGACCAATATCCAATGGTTCTTAATCCTGTACCATCAATATTCAGAATATCATAGGCTGGGTGTACCAAATCTCGATCCAAAGTAAATTGAACTGGACCAGAAACCCCTGAGAAGTTCGCACTCCACACTTTCTCCAGTAGTTTATCTCCGCTGTTGAAAATCCTGAGAGAATCTAACTGAAGGCTACTTCCCTTTTTAGCTTGCAAATTTGGGTCAGCAGAAAAAGATATAGCATTCCCTTCTCTCAGAAACTGCTCAACAGCATGACCAACTAACCATACAGAGTCATAAGCATGCATAAAGTAAGAGCTTGCATTCCTAATAAGATTATTCCACTTGGACAAAAAAGCATGCTGAATATCAGAATCAACTATATGCTGCCGAAGCACAAGAACGCCCTGCGTAAGTTCCATCACATCAGGATTACCATGCACAGAAGAATCTATCACTGCAGAAAGCCAGTCTGTTGCTATCCATACATAGCCACTGCTCATCATCCCCAAAGATTTTGCAGCTGAGAACACGTTAAGACCAGAGTCAGGGTTAACGTGGATAACATAGACGCGAGACTCCATGTCATTTACCTGCATCAAGATATCCTTGACAGTAGTCTTTGCAGCACCGGGTGGCAACTTAGCTTTGTAGGATATCTTGCACTTCCTTTTTGCAAGGGCATCACCTAGTGCTGTGATGCCACCTCTACCATAGTCATCATCAACATATATGGCAATGACTTGTTTCCATTGATATTGACTAATGGTGGCAGCAATAGCACCCATTTGGTAGTAATCACTTTGCGTAGCCCTCACAAAATATGGGTATTCAAGGGAAGAAAGGGTAGGATCGGTGGCTGCGAAAGAGATAAGTGGGACATGGAGTTCATTGACAGCATGGGAAATGACATGAGCAACAGCCGAGGATTGTGGGCCTAATACGGCGACTACGTCTTTAGCCAGAAGCTGCAATGCTGGACAAGAAGAACTGTTGTTAAACTCTTCATGCCTCCAATGCAGCACGTTACAATGTATAATAACTTCAATGTAATGAGGACAGACAAAGGGAAAGCTCTATGTTGCCTATATATATAAAAGATAGGCAAGTTCAACTTACTAAGTATGCTTGGCACACGAATATGAATTTACTAGGACAAGTGTCATATTTTCCATGTCAAGACAAGATTTTGAATTTCCAAATTTAATTTAGTTTATCAAACCAGACATGATTATGCCAGAGGCTAATATCTGACTTTTACTTGGTTGCTGATATAAAGGAACAGCAAACTTGCAGACTGATGCGAATACAATCTTTCTACTGCAGTTCCTAGTACAGGTGTTCATGTTGTTTTATCTGCAGTGAGAACTAAAAAATGGAAACAGCCTGTTCGCTTGAGATTATCAGCCAAATCAGCCAGCCAGCCAGCGGTGTTTTTCTCTCACAAAAAAATCAGCCAGCAGTACTTTCAGCCAGCCAAATCAGCCCAAGCGAACAGGCTGAAAGTTGCTAGTTCATATAATATGCACCACTAGTTATTCTGTCACCAATTTGTTTCCAACGAATATTCTGTGTCTAATTAGTAACCAAGGCAACGGAAGATTAACAGAATACTGATATATGCTGCTACTAATAATTAGCAAAGGAAAGATAAAGTCAAGACCAAATTACAGATACAGATGCAAAAGAATGAGGTTCAGACCTTTTATGGTGCCAACAAAGCCACTGCAATTGGTGTCCTGTATAAGAACACTCAGTTTCGTCCCCCAGAGTATGCTAGGGTCAGCATTGACATCCGCAACGGCAAGCTCGATAGCGGGTCTCACCGCCTTTCCGATAACCGAATCAAACGTGAACAGTGCACCAATGCGCACCTCAGCTGGCCTTGTGAGGTTGCCGTTCTGGCTAGCTGCCACGGTTCCACTGACGAACATGCAGGCGCACAGAAGCAGGGCAGCAAAGTGAGCAGAGCCCATCTTCCCGAGGACCAAGAAAAGAGTATCGTCTTGCCAACGACCTTAATTTGGTGTCCGAACAGCCTCTTCAGTTATACGTAGTCTGCAGAGCATGAAACGGGGAACAGAGGTCGCATCCAGGAACCCGGAGAGCTCATCTGGTTTCGTCACTGCTAATTCTGCAATTACAACCGGATGAGCGATGAATTGCTTGATCGCGAGAAAGATGGAGGCACGACTAGCTTTCAAGAATCAAGAAACCTTTCTGCCCACCCGGTTCGCCTAGCGCTCCCCTTGCTCTGGTGGCCGCCTACCAACTGTTCGACGAAATACTCGACGGACCGGAATGGCGAGCAGAGCTGGGCATAATCCCTAGTCTGCGATAGAAACACAAAACCAAATTCAGTAAGCTCTGCGCGCTCAGCGCTCCTAAAATCCAGCGAAAAAGATGACCTGTGCTTACCAACTACCATCTGCTTGGCGGTGCCATGGTGCGAACTAGGAAGCCAAAACCAAGCGAGGGGCGGATGGCGAGGTGGACGGAGACCAAGCACATCCACAGGCGGGCGCCACGAAGCCACATTCGGAGTTCTTGGCCCCCGCTCCTAGTGGGGGACAAGAGTAACCAGATGCTGGCGCGGATTCGTAGGAGATCTTTCTGAGCAAGCAGCGGATGCGAGAGTGGAAAGACAGGCACTCGTGGCACGAAATGGTAAGAGCAGCTTTGTGCCGTCGCAAATTGCGATTGGATTCCTCCCACACAAAAGGTATCTTTTTTTCTTTCCCTATACTCTCCCTCGTGTAAAAGGATCACAAAATTTCGTTAAAAAAAAAGAAAGAAAGAAAAAGGATCACAAAGAACTGTGAGTGCTCAGACGGTCACGGTCTCACCTCTGTTGGCCTGGGTTGTGTCTTCCAAACTGGACCAGGATTTTTATCGAGACAGGTGCAAATAGTGTAATATTTATGAAATTTGTTTGAGCTGTAATAGATGCGCTGGCGCAAACAGATTTTTTTTTAGGAACAGATCCTGTATTTATTTGCCTACATAAACAATGGGTCTAGGCCTCCTACATTCATAAGCAGCTTTTCACTGGCCCAGTGCTGCAGCATACAAGCCAGTTTAGGGAAAATGAGATCCAATTCCATTTCCTGGAGTTAGGTTTTTAGGTGCTTTAGGAAGCATAGGGCCTGGTCCATTGCTCCATTCAGGCGAAGCCAGTTTCTCAACTGATGCAAGCAAACAAACGGACCCTTTGTGAGATTGGCAACTTATGACTTGGAGATTTATTTAGCAAAACACATCTTCATCTAAGAATCAAATTTCTTCTTGTGCCTAAAGCGTGCTGCTCTACCTCCTATGGAGGTCTAACAATTTATCGATGATCATATCATGCGGCCTGAATCATTTTAGGATCGGACTCCTATCATGCCAAAACACTTAACTCGTACGGACATGGGAGAGAGTGGTGGACTATGAAAGTACATTGTATTTTAACTTGTTTTGGAATCAGACTTAAGTCATGCTTGGACACGCTACTCTAACTTATCCGAACACGAGAGATTGAGTCCCACTTTAATATTTTTATTAAAAGATATAGTGAGGCATGATTAGGTGCTATAAAATAATTTTGAAAAAAAACTAGGATACAAAGAAACTATAGTTTTAGAAAACAGAGCCACCCATATATACCTAAAAAAAAATAAAGAGTTTGAGGTTGGAGTTTCGAAGACTAAAAATAAAACATGGGTCAAGCTTAGTAATATTAAGGTTTTCAAGACTACAAAAGTTACAAGATGGAGGGGATTTATAGAGTTCATATGCCAAACTCTTTTGCCATATGCTAACTCCTTGGATTCCTTCACTTCTTTTCTTCACCCCTTGTGCACAAGTGCTAGCTCCAAAGTATTTTCAATACTTGTGTAAGTGAGTTAGCATTTTCTTAATCATTTTTCAAGGGATGTTAGCACTCACTAGGTCCTAATTCAAATGTATGGAGTTCATTCACCTATTGACACTTAGATAACTGCATTTACCGTGAGAGTTCCTCTCTTAATAGTAAGACTATCTATCCTAAACTGGATCACACACTTCATTGCATCTTGACCGGCAAAACAAATGGCCCTAGCTTTGTACCTTTGCCTTGAGCCTCATTTTGTTTTTCTCTTTCTTCTTTTTCAAGTTGGAGCACTTCATCACAATCTTTTATTATCTATTATGTAATGTTGTAATTGTTGTTTGAATTAGTAACTGCCCCGGATGGATCTACTTGGAACTGTGGCGATGATTGGGCTGTTGGCGTCATGGGATCGGCTTTGATAAGATTGGAAGTTGGTGTGTCAACCATCAACACGCCTAGTGAGGATATGGCTTTGTAATTTTGTTTAAGCAATTGGTACAGTCACCTGTACACATTTATGTCAACGCTGTTATGTTCAGGGCTGTAACTTGGTTATATACCCCCTGTTCGGCTGAGCTTATCAGCACGGCTTATCAGCCGTGGAACAGTGTTTTTCTCTCACAGCAAAACAGCCACAGCCGGCTTATAAGCCACAAAAACAGCCTGCCGAACAGGGCCATAATGGTTGTAACTATGTGTTTATTCCGAACTAAATGTATTTCGTTGTTATCTTGATCAAGTATACAGCGCGTGTTGTAATTGCAGTGTCTTTTTTTTTTCTTTTCTACAGGGTCAATTATCGAGTTGGCGGTATCTAATTGCATATTCCATGTTTGAGCGGTGTTCCTGAACAAAATTTATCTAATGGCATATTCCATGTTCGAGCACTGTTCCTGAGTATGTAGCTATGCACGAGTGTATCATATATATGGTTTGGTTCAATCACAAGAGATGCTCTAAAATATTCGTTTGAGTTGATTTATTTGGTTTCACAGTTTTGCCCAAATTCCATATACTTTAGCTCTTATCTAAAATCTTGTTGGTTGAAGTCACCTACAAGTACCTTTTTTTCAAAAACGGTAGCAATGTCTTTGGAAAAAAAGCTACAATAGAGATTTATGCTATATGAAAACATTTTTTTTCATCTTTATCCATACGTGGCAACACAAAAAGAATGGTATAATCATGTTAAGACTAGTCGCACCGGCATCCGCTACATCTCACTCCAGGACGCGTTTAGAGGAAAAACTCCAGCAGCGGGATACACTACGGTGCCAGCTGGTCCGGTATCCGAAAGAGCATCCGTCATATATAGCGGGTGAGTACGATTTTACAGGAGGACGGACGGCAGGCGCAGCCGCGCGCGGAGAGCCAGCTGCTGCTGCTGTTCATGCGTCAGTGGCGGGCCTCATTAATTTTCTAAGTTAAAAAATGTTACAATTCATAAACTAAAAAACCAAATTAAATTCCGATTACACCATTGAATTTGTTACAATAAATACTTCAAAACTAGATCTCACATGGATATATTTAGATAAAGTGACAAGTGGACCCCACAGTGAATAGAGGATGATATAGAGGATGGATGGGTGCGGAAGAAATGAGTATAGAGGAGAGAATCTCGATGACTAGGCAATATAGAGGATGATATAGAGGATGAATGAGTGCGGATAGTCTAATAAAGAAAACAGGAAATTGAAAATATATTTAAGACTTAACATTTTAACTGCAATTTCAGTATCTTCAGCGTTTAATGCTTTACCAACACCAATTGGCCAATTAGTGCGTGTTTCAACATCAAATTTAAAAATAAAAATTGCGCTCACACCGACCACGCTAACGACCCCTGGCGCCATGCCGCCGTGCACGATACACTCTTCTAGAACTAGAAAGTCGAGCGCTTGACTAGTGGATCCCGTCCTAAAACGAAACCATCACAAAATTTCTTGCAGGAGACGCTGGCCGGAGGACCCGCCTGTACCGCTGTACTGTACAGTCGTCGTGGATTTTGGATGCTCGTAAACCCCAACGAAAAGACCAAATAAACCCAGAAATTCCACAGAGACGAAACCAAACAAACCAAGCACAAACGCAGGCACGCAAACGCCTCCGCCTTCTTCCCTCCGTTCCCTCCCGTGTCTCGACTCTCGAGCTCTCGACGTCGCCGTCCTCGCACCGCTCCATTTTTCGGCATCCGAGCCGTAACCCTGCCCTCCGCATCCACAATTTGATGCGGAGGGCGCGGCCGCCATGTCGTGGGGCCTGGGCTGGAAGCGCAGCTCCGAGATCTTCCACCTCACGCTCGACTATGGGGACTACGACGACACCGACGACCATCAGCCCTCGTCCCCGCCCCCTCCGGCGTCCTCTTCCCCTTCCTTCTCGGCATCGTCGACCCCTGTATCCTCCTCCTCGCCCACCGCCACCCGCAACGGCGACCTCGGCTTCCGCATCGAGCTCGACTGGTCGGCGGGGGACGACGAGGATCAGGTCGCGCTCCGCCTCCAGTCCCAGCTCATGGTCGCGCTGCCCCCACCCCACGATGCCGTCTCCATTGACCTGACCCCGATGGACGACGGGGAGGAGGAAGGGGTGAGGATCGAGATGCGTGTGGTCAGGAGGCGGGAGGCGCTGCGATCCGTGCGTGTGTCGCGGGCCCCCGGGTCCGCGCTGGGCAGCGGCGATGGCGCGGGGGTGCTCGCGCGCCTCATCAGATCCAACCTCGCGCCCGCGCCTGCCGTGGATGGCCCCACAGCCGCCGCGGGCGTGCCCGTGCTCGCGGATCACTGGCGCCCCGTCGCCATGCTCAGCCTCTGCAACTGCGGAATGTCGGTGAGTTCATCCTTCACTACCTTGCCTCTGATCCAGGCGAAAAAAAATTCCCATCAGTCATCATTTCCATGCGCGCTAGATTGGCTCAGAATTGAAGTAATGCTGTAGCTGCTAGGCTATCTCATATGTGGCGTTGTGCTACCTCAGGTGTTTCTGTGCTAGTTTTAGAGATCCTGATCAGTTTTAACAGTGGATTGTTTTAGTTTGTTAATGCTACTCGTTTGAAAAGACCTTGGATGCTGTAAACTTCTGCAACCAAATCCAACTATTTGATTGTTCTGATGTTGCTCATGTGAATTATGATTGCTATGGTTGCCCCAGGGTGATGTATAGTCATCTGGTTGTATGAGAAATGGGAATGATTGTTTCCTATATCTGTTTGATAAACATTCCCTGATTAAGTTACAGAAATGTGTATTATCTATGTATTCACCAAACAAAACTTTAATGGCAATGTGGCATTCTTTGCAGTTAGGACCTGTATCTTTTTTGTGAATTAGCCTTAACATTGTACCTAGGATGGTGAAATGGCATTAGGATCTTTTTGGGTGATCTATATCATGTTGAGTATGCTTATACCTGATCGACTATGGAAAATTTTTTAACTAACTACTAAGTATGTTAACAAGCTGATCACCTTTTCACTTTTAATAAAGTATATATCTGATCTGTAAGAAGTATATGATATGGGAGTTGGGACATAGGTTAGTAACTGTAGTTGCAAGTCATCTTGTCAGTACTATTCATATTATGTTACAAATCCTAGCATTTTAGGAGTTTGCCAGGGGGTTAGACATTTTTTCCACTCCAGTGGAGCATGCTGGTGAAAGCCCAAAATTGTGATTCTATTCTTTATTCTTTTTAAAAAGACCAGCAGTTAACTGAATTGAGCTTGGTCGAAATGGACTACCACCCCCACCCCCCACCCCCACCCCCAACCAAAAAAAAAATTGAGCATTCTCATTTAATCCATCATTATACCATTTTTTATTCATGACAGTGCCAAGACATTAAAGAAAAGGGACCATGCTACAGAAGGGTCATAGGATGACCCTTATGATGGACAAATGAATCTTGCTGTGAGCCCATTACTCAAATTGCAGAAATAAAGGGTAAAAGGAAATCATTTTTGTAATGCATATGCTTATGCATTAGCTGCTAAGTCAGCATTAAAACGGAGGAAGAAATAATTGTTACTTTGCTAAATCATCTTCTTGTATGGCACACTATTATCTGACATAAGCTCACTATTTGATGTATTTTTTGTTGGATGGAAAAAGGTGCATTCAAGGTCTCCCATAAATGGAAGGAATCAAGGAAACAGATAGCGCATTTCAGTTTATTGATACAGAAAAAATGCTAAAATGGGGTTTGGGTAGTCAGTCAGACCTATCGAATGACTACAAGTGTCTATGCCCAATGAGAGTTTGATGGCAGCTTTTTCTTTTGGGTCCAACAGCACAAATCACCATGTTCTCACTGTCTTAAATAGTACTGCTGCATAGGGCTGAAACCAACACGTAGTCTTGCTCCCTAACCAATATGAACCAAACCATCTTTTTCTGGATCCGGGCTCGCCTTCAGCCGTTCAAGGGGTTGCCCTTTACCTCCTTCCCGGCAATGGAAAATCCTATCTTGACTTTACGGGGATTGACGGAGGGCAGCCTGCCAAGCGGCGTATGATGATCCTAGCTTCGGCGGATCCTGCCTTTCTATTTTAGTACCTTGCCTTGGTAGGAAGCTGAAAAGCTGCATGCCATTTCATTAAAGAAGAGTAACAAGTTACAAAACCAAATAGAGAAAAACAAAGAAGCATCCCTGACTCAAACCTTAGAACATGCGCACCACGAAAAAACAAAGAAACGGCCAAATTGAACCGTAAACTGGATGTCATTTGTTTCAAGAGGCTGAAAACATGTTTTCAGGTAAATGAGAGGTAAAACAGAAGAGGATGTAGGAATGCTGCATTTCTAATTACTATTGCTGTGTTTCTGCTTTGCGATCATACATTGTATGTGTTGAGTAAATCCCCAAGTTTCATGTTGCCTTGTCAGCTGTCTATTTGGCTAGGAAATTTAGAGTGATGGGTGGAGATATTAATCAGTCTAACCATGAATTGCTACAAAAAATTTGGCAGGTGCTTCCAGTTGAGTTAACTCGTCTTCCACTTCTTGAGAAGCTATATCTTGACAACAATAAATTGTCAGTTTTGCCCCCTGAAGTTGGTGCTTTGAAGAATATGAAAGTGCTGTCAGTTAACAACAACATGCTAGTTTCTGTCCCTGGTTAGTGTGCACATGCAGTTAAATTTATATTGCTCTAAAGCTGGTGATTTATCTTCTTCAAGCTTGTGCAGACTTCCATTTGCTCAGGATCATGCCTAATCAATTGCCCTTGGCCCTTGCAACAATATAATTTTTTTTTTCCTTTTTGTTTCTCACACAAGCAGTAGAACTGCGGCAATGTGTTATGCTGGAGGAATTATCATTAGAATATAACAAGCTTGTCCGGCCACTATTGGATTTCAGGTTATTTAATGTTTAACTGCGGAGTTCTTTGTTATAGTGATGGCTTCTAGTTGGTGCTATTTCCTCATGATTCATTATCTGTTTCCCACAGGTCAATGCCCAAGCTCCGAATTTTGCGCTTGTTTGGAAATCCTCTAGAGTTTCTTCCAGAAATTTTGCCACTGCATAACCTCAGGCATCTCACACTTGCAAATATTAGAATTGAAGCAGTGGAAAGTCTTAAATCTGTCACTGTACAAATAGAGGTATATAAACTGTAATGGCCTTCTGTTCTATTAGTTAGGTCATCCCACAACTTTCAACTTTTCTAACAAGGACTTTTGGATTTTATTTCAGACTGAGAATAGTTCCTACTTCATTGCGGCCAGGCACAAACTTAGTGCCTTTTTCTCTCTTGTTTTCCGTTTCTCTTCCTGTCACCATCCTTTGCTAGCTTCTGCTTTGGCCAAAATAATGGAAGATCGTAGCAACCATATTGCAATTAGCAAAGAAGAGAATGCTGTCAGGCAGCTTATAAGCATGATAAGCAGTGATAATCGTCATGTGGTACACACTACACACCCCAACTACCTTTCTGTAGTGAGTCATGTTCAAGCATTGAACATTTCCTTATTCTTTTTTATTTTTTAATTGCATTTGCAGGTTGAGCAAGCATGTCTTGCTATTTCATCACTGGCATCCGATATTTCTTCAGCAATGCAACTGATTAAGTGTGACATTATGAAGCCTATTGAAGCTGTACTCAAATCATCTGATGAAGAAGAACTAGTATCAGTATTGCAAGTGGTAGTCACCTTAACTTTTGTTTCTGATCATGTTGCTCAAAAGATGTTGACAAAAGATGTGTTGAAGTCATTGAAAGCACTTTGCGCACACAAGAACTCTGAGGCAAGATGAACTGAATTTAGATTCTGGTTGATATGTTGTTTGGATGACCACCAGAGAGCTCATCTTATTTGCTTCTTTTTGCTAGGTGCAACGTCTATCTCTGTTTGCAGTTGGCAATTTGGCTTTCTGCTTGGAGACTCGTCGCACCCTCATGCATTCTGAAAGCTTGCGTGACCTTTTAATCCGCTTAACTATTTCACAAGAGTGTCGTGTCAGCAAGGCAGCTGCACGTGCTTTGGCAATCCTAGGTATACTAGTTTTTGGTCCTTACTATCATTCCTTGTGAACAATCAGTAGCCATAACATGTCTTGATGTGTTGATGAATCTTTTCAAACCATTTAGGGGAGAATGAGAACTTGCGTCGAGCAATAAGAGGAAGGCCAGTTGCAAAGAAGGGTCTACGCATTCTATCAATGGATGGTGGTGGCATGAAAGGCCTTGCAACTGTTCAAATGCTTAAACAGATAGAGCAAGGAACTGGGAAACGCATACATGAAATGTTTGACCTCATATGTGGTACATCCACTGGTGGCATGCTCGCAATGGCTCTTGGGATCAAGCAGATGACTTTGGATCAGTGTGAAGAAATATACACAAAACTTGGTGCTTCTCTTTTGCCTCTTGAAGTTTCCTTGCCAATGCCAATGTGTTGCCGACTGAACTGTTGATTTTCCTAGGAAAACTTGTATTTGCTGAACCTATCCCAAAGGATGAAGCTGCTACGTGGAAGGAGAAGATTGATCAACTTTTCAAAAGTTCATCACAAAGTTTTAGAGTGGTTGTACATGGGTCCAAGGTATTAATGAAGTGATAAATTTGGTATCATGTGTCATGTTTCATGTTGTGCACAATGGACTACTGACTAAGGACTTAATTACAGCACAGTGCAGATCAATTTGAGAGGTTACTGAAGGAAATGTGTGCCGATGAAGATGGTGACCTTCTAATTGAATCTGCTGTAAAAGGCATTCCGAAGGTTTTTGCTGTATCCACTTTAGTCAGTGTCATGCCTGCTCAACCGTATATATTCCGGAACTATCAGGTTTGTCCTTTTATCCTACCTGATTGCTTTTTCTCTTTTTAGTTCCGGAATAGTTTGTAAAGCTGTATGATGGAACCAAATTAATCCTCATAATTAAATAGGAATATATTGTCGAATTGTACCTTCTATATTTCGTTGTTCATAACAATATATGCTGTCCAGATGGATTCATGGACATAGCTTCAAAGTTGTGGCATTCCTTTTCCCTTTACTGTTGAGATTTGGAATATATATTTGTATGCTAACTTGATAGCATGTTCCAGTATCCTCCTGGCACTCTGGAGGTATCACCAGGAATGGCAGAAAGTCCATCAATTGGTGCAATTGGTACAGCTGTTTCTGGTGCGCCAGTTGGTATTAAACGTGGTGCCTTCATGGGGAGCTGCAAGCATCGCGTGTGGGAAGCGATAAGAGCATCGTCTGCAGCACCATATTATCTGGATGATTTCTCTGTAGGTAATATTTGTAGACTCAGCTATGGCATCTATTTTGTGTAATATAAACTATGCCTTATTTTCTTGAAGGCCTTTTGATATCGAATGTTCCTCAGTTGTTATTTTTTCTTCTTATCATTTTTTCCAGATGCAAATCGTTGGCAAGATGGAGCTATTGTAGCCAACAATCCTACAATCTTTGCCATTAGAGAAGCACAACTTTTGTGGCCAGATACACGAATAGATTGTCTAGTCTCGATAGGATGTGGCTCAGTTCCAACTAAGGTAATTCAATGCTTCTCGCTTTGTTGTTGAAATTATCTAATACTCAACAACTGGTGCAATTCTGAATATTTCAGAAATTTACTAATGAAAATAACTTTTATTTTCCCTGCTGTTGGAAGATGTCAAACGCTTATACAGAATGGTATATTGTCATTGAGGAGTTTCATTGGTTCAATATCGAGCAACAGAGGACCAGACTTTAAATTTGTAGGCTAGACTTGGTTCATTTCCAATTATGACTCTGCCTTTTGGATTTGTGATCTTTAAGTACCTCATAAGAAAACTACATATCTATTCTATACTCTGGTCTAAAATATATGACACTTGAATATTGATACGGCTTACAAGGTGACACTGTGACTAGCAATTTCTATGAAAATATACTACAACAACAACAACAACAACAACAACAACAACAACAACATAGCCTTTTGTCCCAAGCAAGTTGGGGTAGGCTAGAGATGAAAACCCAAAAGAGACGATAAACAGGGAGACACATAAAGGTACATAAATGGCACAAGACAGAAAAATTTCTATGAAAATATGCTTTCAAATAAATAAAACTAAATACTGTGGAAGTACTTTGCTTGTTGAATCTAGCAACATCTTACATAGTCAGGTACGTAGTTCTTTATATGAATATGACTGGTCAACGTTAAGCAAGCTTAAATGACAAAAACCCTAAAATGACAGTTTGAGGGAGGATTTAAGTAGCACATACTCGCCTACATCTTGTAGAAAACAGGCATACATCTATTACTATGAGATACTTAAATGATCAAAGATGAGTACTGGTTTCTTGTAATTTGAAATTTTAACTTGTACACTACATTACATTTAGAATCCCAGTGAACCTTGATATGAAATATACATCTTTGGTCCAACTTATATATAGGTTTATTCCATGTCTGTATCTAGAGTCGACGAGGTGGATGGCGCTACTTGGACACAGGGCAAGTGTTAATAGAAAGTGCATGCTCAGTGGAGAGAGTTGAAGAAACTTTGGATACACTGATACCGATGCTTCCTGAAATGCAATATTTCCGCTTTAATCCAGGTAATTCAACTTCAAAGGAACTCTTAGCATTTGGTAGAAGAGAAACTATTAACGTGTTGGGATCTGTAGCAACATAACCATAATTTGTTGTGTACTACTTTTGATATGTTTCAACCTAATTAGCCTGCATATTCAAATGAGTGAGCTTCTTCCTATTTTGGCAGTGGATGAACGGTGTGGTATGGAGTTAGATGAAACTGATCCTGCTATCTGGCTTAAGTTGGAAGCTGCAACTGATGAGTACATTCAGAAGAACTTTCTGGCTTTCAAGGATCTTTGTGAGCTTCTGGTCCCAAGGTACCAAGAGGAAGAAAAGTCATCAGATATTTACAAATCCCTTTCATTTTCAAGACTGACATCGTTAAATCAAGGTCTGTCTTTCCCGAAAATCAGCATTTTTTTTAAAAAAATGTTTCGAATCTGGTTGATATGTCTTTTTATCCTCCCTTAACAGGTTTCAGTGAAAGTAATCCTACCTTAGGATGGAGGCGTGTGGTTTTACTTGTAGAGGCTTCATTTAGTCCTGATTTTGGGAAGAAAATAAATCATGCACGTTCCCTTGAATCTTTCTGCTCCCAGAATGGTATTAGGTTAGCTCTAATGAATAGCGCTTCTGGGTTTGGGAAGCCAGCCACTGCACTTCCTACCCCAATATCTTCTCCCTTGTTTACTGGAAGTTTCCCATCTAGTCCACTTCTATATAGTCCAGAGGGCACTCAACGGATCGGTCGAATTGACCTAGTTCCTCCACTTAGTTTGGATGGCCACCCAACTACAAAGTCCTCACCACCAACATCACCATTGAAGTCAAGACAGCCATCTGCACATGTTCGATCATTGTATGATAAACTGCAGAATATGCCTCAAGTTGGTGTGATACACTTGGCTCTTCAAAATGATTCAACTGGTTCAGTGTTGAGGTATGTTTCACATGCTTCAGCAATTTTTATTTGTTGCTGGTTTATAGTTATGAGTATGACACAAAACTACTGTTGCAGTTGGCAGAATGATGTATTTGTGGTCGCTGAACCTGGGGAACTTGCAGACAGGTTTCTGCAATCTGTCAAAACTAGCTTGTCAACCTTGTTGCGTGGGCGTAATAGAAAGGGTGCATATTCCCTGTCCAAGATTTCATGTTTATCCGAGTTGGTTGCCGAATGGCCATCTTTTGAAATCGGTGGGATACACCACCGCTATATAGGTCGACAAACACAAGTAGGAATTGCTTTTTCTTGCTCCTTATTTCCAACTAAGTCATTATTATGCACACTTAGTTATTCTTTGCCGTAGGTAATGGAAGATAACCAAGAAATTGGCGCGTATATGTTTAGGAGGACAGTACCTGCTGTTCACATGGCACCTGAAGATGTTCGATGGATGGTAAGTCAATTTGTGTAGCATGCATGCACTGATTCCTCAGATCACATGCCAGCTGTGAAAGTTGCCAAGTATGGCAATCAAATCCGTGTCTTAGGAAAATTGTGGAAGGGTTTCAAGTAAAAATCATGCCAGTGGCGCCGTATCGGTTTTTGGTTAGCTAAAATTTGGCCATGGAGAAACACTAGCCAAATTGAATTATTTCTGCAGAGTGCGGTCACTCTTCCAACTCCCAAAGACCCAAACTGTGTCTAAAATGAAGTTGCTGCCATGAAACTATCCTTTGTGCACTTTGCGCGCCTCTTTGATTAGACCCTGCTACTACCTTGTATCCAAATACCTGTGATTGAGCTCAATGATTTTTAAGCCCTGCAAGGCTAATAGAAACCTGTTTCCTGGACCAAGGCAGCTAAAAGTAGGGCTGAATATGTTTTTTTTTAACTTTTACACTGCACTATCTTTTCTATTGCACTTGGCACATCCGCACATCAATAAGCTTAGGGCATTATGATTCCTTACATATGTGATATCCCAGGTTGGAGCATGGAGGGAGAGGATCATTGTATGCAGTGGTAAGTATGGCCTTGCTCATGGCCTGGTCAAGGCATTCATGGATTGTGGTGCCAAAGCAGTCATCTCGTCGTCCATCGAGCCTCCGGATTCGCAGACAATAGTTTACCATGGGATGGACGTCAATGGAAGCCTAGAGAATGGGAAGTTTGTCATCGGGGATGAAGAAGCCGACGAATCGGAGCCTGAACCTGTTAGCCCTATAAGCGACTGGGAGGACAGTGATGTGGAGAAAGGCGGCAACCATGACGTGGATGATGAGGAGTACCTGGCTCAGTTCATGTGCCTGATGTATGACAAATTGTTCCGTGAGGGTGTGACTGTGGATACGGCTCTGCAGCAAGCACTCCGCTCACATCCCAAGTTGAAGTACAGCTGCCACTTACCCAACGTTTTGTAGTTAGGGACATTGACAAACCATACAGAAGTATAGCAAAATGGACATGGATAACAGGAAATGAATAAGGATTGGATGGATTGTAGTGGGGTTATAGAGGTCTATATCGTGTTCGTTGTGCAGGCATAGTGACAGAGTGTTCCCCTTACTGAATCTTTCGGCAAGCCCATGTAAAACTATGTGTACTCATGAGCAGAGTAGTTAAGCAGACGAATAAAAGCATGATGAAGGCATTGCAATCTGGATGTGCATTTTTGCTCCAGCTTAGCTTGCTGCTTACATTCTGTAGCTGACTATCTTCAGAAATCCAGTTCCGTGTATGCAGGTACCTTATCGATGTGAAATTGTATGCTACTAATCCGTTTCAAATTATAGTTTGTTTGACTTTTTTGACCTCAAGTTTACCACTCGTCTTATTCAAAAAATTGTGCTAAATATTATTTCTTTTGTTGTGGCTTACTTTATTAACAAAAGTTCTTTAAAAATGACTTAAATTTGACTATATTTGCATGAATTTTTTGAATAAGACGAGCGGTCAAACTTAGGGTTAAAAAAGTCATGAATTATAATTTGAAACGAGGGAGTAGAAACCTAAATGAGTACTGTAGAAGTTTCCACATTTCGCCACAGTTTATGCAATGCTGGCAGTGGCATAAACTTTCCAAGCCCATTTGTTCTGTTTGAAGCCCTGTACTGGTTTTCTGGTGATGGATCATTTCGGTTCATGCTGCCCAATGCATGTTTTTAACTAAATCTCTGCATTAATAAAGAGTAAACACATCAAGTGCTAAGCTGGCGATTGAGCGACGGCTCAGATTTGCTTCAAACCTGCACCCCACCCATGATTGTCTTGCATTTTGTTTGAATTTCAGCTTTCATTTTATGATGACCTTATTGAGCAAATTTGCAGGTCGCAGTACACCCTCAGAAATCAGTAAGAAAACAGCTGACTACGGAAAGCTACCTCTGCAAACAAAGAGCTCGTGAATCTCCCAGTTGAACACTCTCCACCAATTCCAGAAAACGAAAAATTTACACCCAGCTAAATGCCCAGAAGAATCGGGCACGATCAACCTGCACGTCATCGTTCAGGCCTTCTTGGCCGCGAAACCGAGGATGAACTCTCTGGTCTCGTCGGTGGCCCGGTCGAGCGCCGTCCGGCCGTCGACGTCCGTGACGTCGAACTTGGCGCCGGCGCGGAGCAGCTCCTCGATCTTGGGGCGGTCGCCCTCGGAGGCCGCCAGCATGAGGAGGATGTCCACGGGGTGGATGTCCTGGTTCAGCAGCGCCTCCATCTTGTCGTAGGTGCCCTCCACCGCCAGCATCCCCATGTAGTTGAAGTACTGCGGTTGCCAATCGCCGGGGGCGGTTTAGATTTGCTCTGCGATCCACAGAGGATGCAAATGCGTCCGTCCCCGCAAAATGAGCTTAAGACTACCTGCTCGACGTCGTCGCGGTCGAAGTCGTCCCTGGCCTGGCTGCCGTAGATGCCGGCGCCCTCGGCGTCCTTGTTCCCGAACTTGAACCAGCACGTGGGACCCACACGCCCGCTCTCGCTCGCTGGCACCACGCGGCTCAGCCGCGACGCCCGGAGCCACCCCAGGCCCCGCCGCCCCGCGCCCAGCAGCGGCGTCCTCAGCCCCGCTCCTCCTCCTCCTTGGCCTTGCGCCGCCGCCCGCGGCGACACCCTCCTCGACACCGCCGTGCTGAGCTGGAAGGTGCACGGGATGGACGCCATGGCCTCCTCCTCCTCCTCCTCCTCTGCGTCTGGGCTCGGCTTCTTGTTTGGAGCGCGGAGGGCGTCCGCGTCGGGAGAGCGAGAGGCTGGGAAGGGCACTCAGCTGCAGTACTGAGGAAGTGGATAAGTTAACACGCCGCTGCAGCGCTGCTGAACTCAACTGTTTGGCCCGTCACTTGTTTTATATGGATGCTTAGCCTCAAGAGTTTGGCAAAATCAGGTGACGATCGCTGCCTGAATTGTGATCTCTCAGCTGCTTTTTAATCTGATGGTGCAAGACAGCACAGCACGGCAGATATTCAGAGATTGCAGAAGAGATACAAAGTGTCTTTTCTGTTCCGCAGGAAAGGTTGAGAGGATGGACAAAACTTTTTGAGATCGAAGTGGGTCGGGCCGTCAGGGTTGGTGTGAGATATACAATGATGTGAGAGAGTGGATCAGAGGCCCGATCAGCAGCCAAAAAAATTTAGGAAAACAAGAGGGGTGACGCCCCTACTAAAATTTTATTCAAAACTTAAGAGAGTACAAGAAGGAAAAAAAAGAAAATTACAACCAAAGCGTCAGCCATTCATCTATGAAGGGACTGAGAGCTGTTGCCTCAAAGAATCTAGTATTTGGGGTGGCTGTAACTGATCTTGAATATGCAAGTTTAGCTGATTCCAACATTCTTTTGCAAAAGTTCAGCGAAGGAAGAGGCGCTGAACTGTTTCTTCGCAATTTGTGATTCAGCAATTCACCAGCAAGTTTAGCACGTGGGAAATAGGTGCATACAAGAAACGTGATAAGGAATGAGTTTTCTCAAACGAAAAGAGTGGATATGTGGATAAACTGTAAGAGCAAATTTCCTGGTTGCCATTAAAAATTACAGCACTTTGTTCAGTGCCATCAAAGTTTCCAAATTATCTTCACTGCCATCAAATAAATTTTGTATTTGCTTGGTTGCCACTTCCGTAAAGACTTAATAAGTTACGGTCTCTGACAGCTGGGCCCCACCGTTTATACTCTGTTACAGCCGCGCTCGACATCGCCGCCTCGGGCTCGCCGTCCCCGTTGTCGCTCCGCGGACCGCCTGCTGCGGTCGCTGCCGGCCGCCACCCCGCTCTCCTGCCTCCTCCTCGTGCGGGGCTGGAGCGGGCGCACGAGCAGCAGGGCGAGGCGCTGGCGCGCGCCGCCGCGGCGCTATGGGAGAAGCAGGTGGAGCTGGAGGAGCAGCTGCGGCAGGAGGCCGCCGAGACGCAGGCGTGGTGCGCCCTGGCACGCAGCAACGAAGCCTCCGCGTCGGGCCTGCGCGCCCTGCTCCTTCGTGCTGGCGCCGGCGTAGTCATGCTGCTTCGCCGAGGCGGACGCGCCGTCGACGTCCCCGGCGAAGTGGGCATGCAGGGCTTGCTGCGAGGGCCGCTCTGCCAGGATGTCGCTCAGGACCGCGCCCAGCCGCCGCGGTTGGTGACATTGTGACGAAGGAACGAGACCGATCGAGTGCCATTGTTTTGTCGTCCTTGTTTCGAGAAGAGGATCGGAGGGAAGAACAGAAATCCTTGCGTCGTGAATCCACCTTGATGGCCTGGCTGTAGCTAGTGCAGGGCAAAGGGGATGAGGAAGCTGTTGTAGGCTTATAGCCTTTCTCCACGATGAAGTAGTTCTTCCTCAGAGCTGCTCTTCACATGGTCGGCCAGCCAGCGGCCGAAGATGCTGACAACACCGACGTCGAAGGCGAGCGGCAAATAAAAGGACAGGATCCAAGGCAGGGAGACCACCGTCATCAGGAACTAATACGGCAGGCAGGCAAAAGAGGACGACCCTCTCCCTCCCCGTCCCTGCCCCTCCAGTGGCGGGCGCAGGATTTTGACCTTGGGTATTCAAAATTTTATAAAGGAGGGCCACGTTTAGATTGTAAAAAATTTTAACCCGATGAATAGTACCATTTTCGTCTTATTTGGCAAATATTGTCCAATCGTGGACCAACTAGGCTCAAAAGATTCATCTCGTGATTTTCAACTAAACTGTGTAATTAGTTATTTTTTTACCTATATTTATTACTTCATGCATTGGTCCAAAGATTGATGTGATGGAGAGAGAGTGAAAAATTATAACTTTTGGGATGCATCTAAACAAGGCCGAGGTAGCAACCTACAACTAGTATTCGGCATTTTTTGAGGGAATCAGTAAACTAGACTCCCTTCTTTCTATTTTCCAAGCCCTTGTTTAGATCCCCAACTCGGGGGTGGCTGAATTTGCACAGTGCCACCCCCGAGTACTGTAGCACTTTTTGTTTTTTAGTGGTAATAATTGTTTAAATTTTGATTAATTAGGCTCAAAATGTTTGTCTCGTAAAGTACAACAAAACTGTGTAATTAGTTTTTGATTTCATCTACATTTAGTACTCTATATATGTGCCGATATTTTGATGTGATGGAGAATCTTCTTTTTGCATAGTGAAATTTGGGAGTGAATTCTGGAATCTAAACAAGGCCCAAGTTATAACAAATTGCGATCCAGCATATATTGAATGGGATAATGGGAAGCTAATAACACACCAAATTTTGCCGATGCCGTGCAGCTGTGTAGCTCCCTATGTCAGACTCCCTGTGCGGCTGTGCGTCCTGTGCCCGTGGCGCTCATGCGCACATCGGTCCGCCATCCACCGCGACGCTGCCGCGCACCGACGCACCCTTGCCAACCGCTGCAGCAGCGCCTGAGCGCGAGGTGCCGTCTTGCTGCCGATGCCGATGTGGTGCGCCTGTTCGGTGTTGCTGGGCCTTATTGGGCCGTCGGTTGGGAGGGAGAGTAGCAGGAGTAGCCAGAATTTTTGATACGATAGTTTCTTGCTTCTTTTTTTTGCTTTTTCTAATATGGCCTTGTTTAGTTGCAAAATTTTTTTGCAAAATGACCCTGTAGCACGTTTCGTTGTTATTTGATAATTAGTGTCTAATCATGGTCTAATTAGGCTTAAAAGATTCATCTCGTCCATTTCGTCTAAACTGTGTAATTAGTTTTATTTTTTTATCTATATTTAATGCTTCATCCATGTGTCTAAAGATTCGATGTAACGGGAAATCTGAAAAATTTTGCAAAATTTTGTGGGAACTAAACCGGCCCTATACACATAGATGTACATACTGTATATACGTAACTTTTTTGGCACAAATTTTGGGTATTCAACTGAATACCTTTGAACACAAATGGGCCCGCCACTGTGCCCCTCTCCGCACCTCCGCCGGTGGCGGCGTCGGTGGCCCCCCCGGCACCGCCCCGCCTCCCCCACCTCCCTAGCCTCCCCTACAACCCCCTCCCCCTCTACCTCCTCTCTTTTCTCCCCAACCCCACCTTCCTCCACTCCATTACTGCCGGCGGCGGCGGTCGCCGATCCGGCGCAGTCGGCCTGCTCTGCCCTCGCTCCGGCCGGATCCGCCCCGTCGACGCCCGGATCTGGCCCACCGGCTCCCGGTTCGCTGCCCCCTGACTACACGGGCGGACGCGCGTGATGGCGCGGCACCGCCTCCATCGGCCGCCATGGAGGCGCAGCGATCCCCTCCGACCACCTCCCCACGGCTTTGGGCTCATGGGCGAGCAGAGGTCCTGCTGACGACGCCTGGCCCCTCGTTGGAGGCGGCCTGGCCTGGGGCCGTGTCGGCCTCGCCGGCTCTGGGCGGGCGGCCCTCCCCTGCTGCAGCCGGTGCCGCCGGACCCGCGCCTGGCGCCCCGTCCTTCCTGGCGGCGGCCCCCTGCTGCAGCAGCTGCCTTCCCCCGTGCATGCCGCCGTCAGCGCCGGGTCGCGCGGACATCGATGTTGCCCCCGAAGCCGTCCTTGTTCGCCCGTCCACCCGCCCCAACCCCGCCATCGACCCCTTCCGAAGAGTTGATTCTCATCGAGGACGTCCTCGAAGGTGAGGACGAGGACGAAGACATCGCTGCCCCTGCGCCCTCTGGCTCCCGCGCCCCGAGCTTGTCGTCCGCCTTGTCCCCGCACGCGCCCCCTTCCATCCTGGGAGGCGCGAGGGGATGGTCCAAGGCTCGTCGCTGGGCGGACGATGGATTCGGCGACGACTCCGACACGGACGCGACACCATCCTCCGTGGCACCTTACCTGGACGCAGTTCGTCGGGGGCCGCTGCTGCAACCGTCGAAGCCGTCGACGCAGCCTGCGAGGCCTCCGCCGCTCGCACCTGGACGTAAGGGGAGACGCCACCAACCGCGTCCACATCTTGTGCATGGTCTGCCGCCTCGGCCGGTGGAGGGTCGCATTCCGGCACGTCAGCGCCTCGGCCGCCGTGGCTGGGTCTCCACCCCCGACGCCAGGGGGTGGAGGGAGATCCTTCGGCCGGAGGCGCGGCCGCAGGCAGCCTCGGGCGTGCTCCGGGGACCTGCGGAGAGGGGCCGGCCTAAGCGCCGAATCCTGGCCGACCTCCAGGGAAAGTGCCTCAATTGCCTTTCATCCGCACACCGGGTGGCCACCTGCAAACTCCCCCAACGGTGTCTACGGTGCAGGGAGTTTCGACACACTGCGCGTGATTGCAAGCGCCCAAGACCCGCGGGCTCTCGGAGCTCGGGGAGCGCGCCCCGCCCTAGCCCTAGCCCGGGTGGTGCACCGGCCGACTGGCGTCGGCGCCCCATTCGGGAGCGCATCGTCGACAATCGCTCGGGTACCCCTGGTCTGGCTTTCGACAGGGCTACTGCTGCAGGCAGCAACATGCCGCCTTCCCCCGGCCCGTCGGTCACGGGAGGGGAGCCAGGCCGAGGGCGGAGGCGGGATGTCGGCAATGGTCGCCGACGCCGGCGTCGACGGCAACATCAGAGGAGGAAGCGGCGCTACGGGACCTCGCAAGCAGCGGCTGTCGGCACTGCGCCATCAGGGCTCAACGAGACGCCCTGCGCGATGACCTCCGCCCTACCGGACCCGTTGGTGCGGACGTTCCGCTCGGATGTTGCGCCGGTTCACGGCATCGAGGAGGATCCGATGTTGGAGGAGTTCGCCGCCTCCCTCGGCTACAGTCGGCCCGCCGGGGGGACTCCTCTAGGCACCTGCCGTTCCCTGCGGCGGTCCTCTCGCCTCAGCCATCGGCGCAGGAGCTGGTGCCTACCGGCGCCGAGGCTGGCGACGTAGCCGCCCCTGCGGAGTCCATGGGGCCACCTCCGGCAGCCGACATCCCCGTGCCTCAGTCGTCGCCACTCGAGTTGGCGCTGCAGGCGCCTCCTCGGGTTGGTCAATCCATCGCCCAAGACAACGACGAGATGCCCACGCCACGTGAGGCCGCTCAACGCCTCGCACGGTTCCAGGATGAGGTGCTGGTCCAGCAGGAACCGCCCATGATTGCTTCTCCACCACGATAGCAGCCGAGAACCAGGATGCCCCTGCCTATCAGGCACAGGAGCAGACAGATAGCCGCCCAACCGTTGGCTTACATACCGACCTCCAAGCGGGGTGCAGTACTCTTAGAGCAACGGTTCAGCAAAGCGCCGCCGGCCAACCCAGGTTCGCCTGCGCCCAAGAGCATTCTCGACGCGTTGCGTTCGGGGACCTTGTCGTCGAGCCAGGTAGAGGCCCTTGACGCGGCGTTTCCAGCGTTCAACGGGCGCGCGGCGGAGAGGGCGCGTCGATGATCGCACTTGGTTGTTCCTCTTATGTAATATCGCCATAAAGTTACTCTACTAGGATGGTCCAGCTACGGTCGTACTTGTTGACCTCCTTCGGCGCTCATTAGAGGTGCGTTGTATATTCAGCTGAACGTTTCTCCTTATAATATAATGATACGCAAATCTTTTGCGTATTCGAGAAAAAAAATACGGCAGGTAGGCAGGCAGTATGCGCAGACGTCACGCGAGGCGTCGGCCCCATCTAATGGCGGTGCTAAAGGAAAGTGACGGAAATGGCAGCGAAGGAAATGCAAATTTTATTTGATGGCAGTTAGGAAAATTTGGAAATTTTAATGGCAATAAGAAAAGTGCTATAATTTTTAATGGCAATGAAGGAATTCTCTCAAACTGTAAAGGTGTGCGAAAGGCTGATCTGCTCAAGGCCACATTGGGACATACTGCATTGTGCCTCAGCCCGGAAAAGGATACTTGTGCCATGGCTTTGGCATGTCCGCATATGGACCATGTTTAGCATGGGCATTTGGGGCGTGTTTGCTGCCAGTCCAGGTGGGTGGCTCGCGCTCCCGGGCTGCAACGGCCCGTGTTTGGGTTCACTGTGCCCACCATCGGCCTGGCTCCCTAGGAGCCAAAACGGCCTCTCGGCCAGGCTCCAGAAAAACGCTCCCCCCTTCGTCTTTCTAGGGCATGGCTCCGCGCGGCCTCTCCCTTGGCGATTTCGGGGCTATGGCGGCGGGAGGCTTGCGCTCGCGCGGGCTCGCGCGGGAAGGGTGAAACATCCTCGCGCCATTCCACCTTCCCGATTTCCGCCGCCTTTATAAGATGTCGTCCTTCCCCGCTCCTCCCTTCTGCGTTTCCATTCCTTCTCCACCCAAATCTCGTGAGAGACCTGTGGCGGTGTGGTGAGCTGGGAGCACGGCGAGCCGGAGTTGGTGACCGGCGGGCTTCATCTCTGTTCCCCGTGGCCGGATCTGCTTCGGCGCCGCTCCGCTCCTGCTACGTCGCGGGGACTCTGGGAGGCGGCGGTCTTCTTCCTTGTCTTCCTCGGATCCGGTGGTGCTCGCAGTGGTGCTGTGGACCGGATCTGCTTCCACTCCGTCTCGATCTACTCCTTCTCCGTCCGGATCTGCTACTTCTCCGTCCGCTCGTCGTCGTCTTCTCGGTTGCTTGGTTCTTGCCTCGTCCGTCGACCTTTCCGAGGTGAAATCCACCCATGTGTTCCTGTTATTCGTCCCTATTCAGTTGCCTGCTGCTGTTTTTCATAGTCAGTTCGAGTTGCGTGCTTAGGGTTTGGTCTTATTGTCGATGATGTTCAGGTTAATGCTATTGTCGATTCAGTTCATGCTTTATGGTCGATTCAGTTGGTACGATCTGTCATGTTCATGCTTAGGGTTTGTTGATGCTGTCGATGATGGTCATGTTGAGGCTATTGTTGATTCTGTTCATGATTTATGGTCTATTCCTGGGCTTGCTCGGATCTGTGTTGCTGATGGTTAGGTTCTGTTGATGGTGTCGATGATGGTCATGTTGATGCTCTGATCTGTTATGTCCATGCCACAGTTTTTTTGTCATGGACCATGTTCTTGATGGTTTACTGCCTTGTTTTCATTGAAGCTGTTGTTTTTACTGCCATTTTGTTTGGTTTACTCTGCTATATGGTCGATGATGATGTCCATTAGCCACAGGGAGACATGTTTCAGCATGTAGCCGTGGCTCTTTTTTTATGACACATACATTTAGTTCCATTGTGATGCCTGCTTTGGGTGTTATGAATTTATTTTGGTATGCAATATTCATGCATGTAGATGGATGGTGCCAACAAAAGAGAAGCCCTGGCCAAGCAAGCTTGCACCTTAGTAGTTGTCATGAGTGGCTTCGTAGCCAGTAGGATTAGGAGGATGAGACCTATCCCTGAGCCTAACCCAGTGCTGTATGAGCTGAAAACTCAGGCTGAAGAGCACAGGCAGCGTACCCTGCAAAGGATTTACATGTCAACTAATAGGGAGTGTGTGTCCATGATTAGGATGAGCAGGGCTCCATTTTTTTGCTCTGTGTGACCTGTTTAGACAGAGGGGCTTGGTTCCTGAGACATTTAGGTGTAGTGTTGAGGAGCAGGTGGCTATGTTCCTCCACATAGTTGGCCACAACCAAAGGTTTAGGGTGGTCCACAATTCATTTGCTAGGTCCATTGAGACTGTCCATAGGAACTTCCACCAGGTCTTGTATGTTGTTGGTGAGTTGAGAAATGATATGATTAAGCCTCCATCCTCTACTACCCATCCAAAGATTCTTGGCAGCCCTAGATGGAACCCTTACTTCAAGGTAATTGTCATTTTTAGTGCTAGTTATGTATATAGTTGGTGGCCCAACCATATGGCTTATCACACTGTGACCTTTTTATAGGATGTCATTGCTGCCATTGATGGAACACATGTCCTGGCTAGGGTTCCTAGGAGAATGCAACAAGCCTTCAGGGGTAGGAAAAAGGACCCCACACAAAATGTCATGGCTGTGGTCAATTTTGACCTCAAATTCACTTATGTCTTGGCTGGTTGGGAGGGCTCAGCACATGATGCCCATATCCTTGCTGATGCAATTGAGAGGGAGGATGGCTTCACTGTGCCTCAAGGTAATTAGAACCCACTGTCCTTGGGTAATGTAATAACGAGCCCTTAGACTCACTAGTTACTCAATGGCCAACTTGTAGGTAAATGCTACCTTGTAGATGCAGGCTATGCATGTCGCAATGGTTTCCTACCTCCCTATAGGGGGTTAGGTACCATCTATCTGAGTATTCAAGCACAAACAGGCCCACCAATGCAAGAGAGTTATTCAACCTAAGGCACTCATCCCTTAGGGTCTCAGTGGAGAGGGCTTTTGGGGCTTTGAAGAACAGGTTTAGGATCTTGTACAGCAAGCCTTTCCACCCCTACAAGACCCAAGTCAAGCTTGTTATTGCCTGCTGCATTCTGCATAACTGGATTTTGGGTTTTGGCCTTAACCACATAGTGCCTGATGAGGACTGGCTTCCACCAAACAACCCTCCTGTCCACCCAGACCCTGATGAAGAAGATTCAGTTGACATGACCATGAAGAGAGATGAGATTTGTAATACAATGTGGGTTGGTAGGGGCACCCATAGGACTTGATTCATGCATGTTTGTTGCTACCCTTATTTATTTGTTCACCCTGGTATGGAACATGTGGAACTTTATTATGTTATGTAATATTTGATGGACAACTGAGACCAATGTTGTAAGGAACAATATTCTTTTTTTGTCCATGTGATTTTTTGTTCCACACAGCCATCAATGAGTATTATTGTACCTCCATCTCCTGATAGCAGATTAGGATGGCTGCTGCTGAAGATGGGGCTCCAGTGGCTGCTCAGCAGGCTCCAGCACCTGCTGTTGCTGCTGCAGTAGCTGCTGTTGAGGTACCAGCCAACCCTCCATCTGCTAATGGACCCATGAGGTGGAACAGCAACACCTCTGGGTTTGTCCTTAGGAGGATGGCTCAGATTCTCAATGATGGAACTAGACCTGACAAGGTGTTCAAGGACAAGGATGTGAACTTTGTTGCAAAGTGCCTCAAGGACTACAGTGGGGATGTAGTCAGCCCAACTCAGGTGTACAACCACCTGAGGAAGTGGAGGCAAAAGTGGACTAGGGTTTGCAAGCTTAAGGACCTTAGTGCTGCCTTGTGGGACAATGATGTCCATGCCATCATGCTTGACCAGGATCACTACCTAGGCCACTGCAAGGTAGTTGAAGACTGATGTACTTCACACTCCTCACCCCTCTCATTCTCTTCCTACCCAACTTGTCACCCCTCCTCTCATTACTATGGACTGCAATGCAGGATCACCCCAAGGATGCTGAGTTTCTGAACTGCCCCATTAGGTTCTACCAGGAGATGGAGGCAATTTTTGCCCACTCTCAGGCCACAGACAAGTATGCTGTGGGTTCTGGTGAGCCCCTTGGGGTGAACATGGCTGAAAGCCAGGATGCTAAGGTGGAGGGTTCAGCTGGTTTGCCCCTTGGTTCTGATCACAAGCACCCAATTGACTTGGGTGAGGGCAGCAAGGCCACAGACCTCAAGCCCCAATCTGCTGTGGGAAACAAGAGGAAGAGGGGCAACTTCACTGAGGAGGAGGTGCTCTTGCTGACCAACATGTCTGATGCTGTGAGGGATGTTGCTAGTGCACTTAGGGAGACTGGGGCTGGTCATGTGGATCCTGACCTCTACCTTGCTGTCCTGGAGATGCCTGGGTTCACCACTGAGGCCCTCATCTTTGCCTACACCTACCTGCTGGAGAACAAGGCCCTTGCCACAGGCTTTGTCAAGATGGAGAACAGTCACAGGGAAATTTGGCTTAGGGCCTACCTTGCCAAGGCCTACTACATGTAGGTCTGTCCACACTGGACAGCAAGGTTGAGATGGGGTTAAGTGTTGAGATGTATAGTTCCTCCACCCCCCTCCCCACTCTCTCACCTTTTGATGACACTTAGGTGTAGCTTTTGTGCAGGCTGGCTGACATGATCTTTTGGGTTAGTCTAGTTGGATGATGACTAACTATAGTGGAGAGGTGGAATTTATTTGTGCCCACATGGTTGAGGCAAACATGGATCTGTAATGCACTATTGGTGGCCTTTGTTGGCTGCCCCTATTTGGTATATGCTTTCTCATTTGCCTTGCAATTGGTCTATGCAGTTTACTTGCTACTCTATTTGTTGTTTACTTGCTACTCTATATACTGTTTTTAGTGGTACTTGAGGGGAAATGAATTGGCCAATGATGCAAACAAACTTAGTACAGGTGGCTCCATTTTTTCTCTGGTTTTTGCTTCACTGTTTCAGGTGTTTGTCATGTGTGCCATTGTACCCATGTGACACATCCATGCCCTGCAACAGCCCCTTCTGTCTTTGTGCTGATGGCAGAGCATGGATGTGCACATGGATATCATGTCATCCATGATCTTTCTTCTCAATCTGGTTCTTGTTTTCTATTTGGTTATGCCTATGGAGCCACCAATGATACAAAATAACTAAACACCACCTACTCAATAAGCTAAGGCCACTAATCAATCTTTGCTATGCCAATGATGTCATTGTACAAGGTTTGAACTTTTTTTATTGTACATGTTGGACTGAGGCTACCCCTGTCTTCATTTCAGAGAGCATGGCTGGCTATTATGTCATATTCAATGGGAAGCATGCTGGGATTTACCTCAGCTGGCATGATTACAGCAGGTATATCATAGGGGAGAAAGGTGTTGTCCACCAGAAATTCAACAGCCATGCTCAGGCTGTTAGGGCTTTGCAGGATTACAAGAGAGTTGAGCAGCCATCTCCTGCAGCAGTAATTGCTGTTCCCTATGATCCTGTGCCTTCTCCTCCCCCTCTTCCTGTCAATCCTCAAGGTGATAGTCATGGTGATGGTGGGTGTTGGAAGAAGGTGGTAGTCACCTGTCTTGTTGTCCTGGTGCTTAGATTCTGGATGCGCCGGGGTAATGAAAGGTCTTGATGGCTAGAGGGGGTGAATAGCCTTTTAAAATTTTCTACAAAGACAAGCTAAACAAGTTTATCAATACAACAAATAGCGAGATGCGAGTTTTGCTTAGCCTACGGGGTGTTTGCAAGCCACCTATCCAATTCACAATTCTAGTATAATGGCACTCAACCGCACAAGTTAAACCGAGAAGGTAACTACAACTACAACTAGCAAGCTACACAAAAGAGCTACTCTAGCAAAGCAAACTAGCTAGCAAAGATAACTAAGAAAGTAATGCGGAGTTGAGTTAGGAGGGTTTCACCGAGGGGCGAAGTATTGAGCCAACCAATATGATCAACAATGAATTCCAAGACAACCGAACACCGGGATCAATCAATCACAATATGAAAGTGATGATACGAAGATTTATCCCGAGGTTCACGTGCTTGCCGGCACGCTAGTCCCCGTTGTGTCCCTCTTCACCACGTGGTTCGGTGGCTAATCGGTCTCACACCGAGCCTCTCAAAAGGCGCCACAAGAACCTACCAAATGGCAAAAGGTTGCAATGACACGAGCAATCCACTAATGTTGCCTTTGGCACTTCGCCGAGGTAGGCACAAACCCCTCACAATCACCGAAGGTGGCCAAGAACAATCACCAACTCTTGCCAACGCCTCCAAGCTGCTCCAAGCCGTCTAGGTGGCGGCAACCACCAAGAGAAACAAGAATCCCGCAGCAAATCAACCACCAAGTGCCAACTAGAGGCAATCTCACAATGCAAATGCACTTGGATCACTCAATCTCACTTCGAATATGCAAAGAAGCAAGAGAGATGAGTGGGAGGGGAGTTGCTTAGCTCAAAGTGCTCACAAGTATGTCAAATGTCCAAGAGAAGGAGCCTTGAGCCGGCCAACGAGTATTTATAGACGTACCCCTTCGAATATAGCCGTTAGAAACTTGAAACAACCGAAATCGCGTTGACCGGACGCGCCGGTCGCGTAACGGCTATTTCGCGAACCACCGACCGGACGCGCCGGTCGCAACGACCGGACGCGCCGGTCCCGTGACTGACCGGACGCGCCGGTCAACACTGAGTCGCGCAAAACGAAACAGTGACCGGACGCGCTGGTGAACCGACCGGACGCCACAGTGCCTGCGTCCGGTCGGAGTCCAGTAAGCTCCCTGGACGACCGGACGCGTCCGGTCGCCTGTGACCGGACGCGCCTCGCGTCCGATCAAACAACTGAAAACCGCGCAGACACTGGACACTGACCGGACGCGTCCGGTCACACAGTGACCGCGTCCGGTGCAGCGTCCGGTCACTACTGTGACCTCCGTTCGCTTCCGTTTGATTTCCGTTTGATTTCCGACTTCCGGCGTAGTGGAAAATAGGCATTTCATTTCCCCGAAATCGCCTGAATCCCGCGCTCGCACGCTCGGCGGGAGGGAGAGAGGACCCCAAACCCTCTCTACCGCTCAAACTACAACGCCGTCGCAAACGTGCTAACACCACCAAGTGATCATGTCATGTGCGAGTGTGTTAGCATTTTCGCAAACATTTTTCGAGGCGTTATTAGTTCTATCCAAATGCATATGATCATGAAATGCACATCTAGAGGCACTTAGGAGTTCAGTAGCCGCGTCATTCCCCTCTTTATAGTACGGCTATCTATCCTATAATGTAACCACACCCACTAGGTGTCTTGGTTACTAAAACACAACCCTTAAGCATATACCTTTGCCTCGATCACGTAGGGTTGCGTCCAAATCCAAGTGTGGCCATCATGATCACCATGTCCATCTTGCCACCAACCTTGGAATGTACTAATCCTCATATGCTACAAACAACTTAGGCATAGGATTAGTACTTAGGCATTGTCACTAATTACCAACACCAAACATAGAGCTTTCAGGTAACAAGGGCAGCTACGACTGCCTAAGTTAGGCCAGTGATGACTACCTGATGGAGGAGCTGTTGTCCTGATTCTTCTCAACCTGTGTTGTTGTCTGTCGTTGTTTTCTGTTATCTTACTTCCCAGAACTACCTTGTTGTTGTGGGTACTTTTGACTTTGATGTTAGTTTTATAGCAGCAATGACTCCAAAATTAACAAGTCATTTAGTCTGAGGCCTATTTTTTTATCTATTGTTCATTTGTCAATGCTAAGTACCTTGAATGTTGTCATTTTCATCAAAGTTCATATCTCAATACTGTTGTTTCATGCAACCTGTTCAAACTGCCTGAAGGTGGCGGTTGCTAGCAGTTGGTGGCCGGGCTGGGAACCAAACACGTTCCCGGCCCGACAGTTGGTGGCGGTTGGCCTTTGGGCCGGCCTGCAGGCTGCACATCAAACACGTTCTCGCTTGGGCTAGGCTCAGAGTTGCTCTAGTCCAAACACGGGACCTTGCAGCCCGGGAGGGTGGCTCTGGCTAGCCACGGCCTGGTCGGCCGGCCAGGCCCCCTACAGCGTGGTTTCCAAACACGCCCTTGGTTTGCGGATGGCCATGGCCTGGCTCGCATGCCGCGTACAGGCCCGCTTAGGCCAGGCTCGCCCGGTGCTAGAGCTGCTTGATTGGTTGCCGTGCCCAAACAGCCAGGTCTCCCAGAGAACGTGATTGGTTGGCTTGATGGAGCTCATCGACCCGCACGCTGCTCTCTCATCTCATGCAGGCTGTCCGTCCCGCTCGCACCGTCCTGGCCAGGCCGCGCAGGAATGAAGAAAATCTATGCATCCACGGAGCCAGGCCCGAGGACGCCTTTTGCATCCCATCAACCAGGCCCACTCGCTCCTCCAGGCATCCAAACACTCGGATGCTGCATCCGTCGGGCCTGGTTGCGACTCATACAGGAAACCAAACGCGCCGTGTGTCTACTGTACTGTAGTGGTGTTGGTAGTGTTCTGCTGACTATTGCCAGTGGTCGGCATGTCAAAATGTGCACAGGGGGCAGTAATGGATGACGCCTGGATACATGAGACCCATCCATCTTTTTTAGCCGAGTATTTTGCCTGCCGATATCCACTTCCAGAGTGCCATCAGCCCCTGGAAGCACGGTGTTCTTCAGGAAGCACGCCACAATCCATGCATTTGTTGTCTGGTATTAATATTGACATATTGTCCTTGGCATTGGGTTCAACCATGTATGAACAACTTGAATGTTAGCCTGATTTAGATCATCTACATCAATTCAATGTTTCGGTCTACTTTATAGGGGAAAAAATGTTCTACAAAGTTTTTGTGGCAAATTTGCATCCAAAACCTCAGATAATAATAGCCTTCACTATTTTGTTAACCCATTTGTGACATGGAGCATTGGCTAAGATCCAGTGGCATTTAAACAGGCCAGGTCAATGTGCATCCTTACATCAACACATCATCCATCACGACCTTATTATGTCTGATGGGAGTCTTTCCTATTGCCATAGATAAACTTGTCATACACAGGGCGCAACAGCAGTTTCCACATAGAAAGAAAAAAGGAACAGCTAGAAAAAGTGACTACTACTAGATGCAAACTGGATTGCAGCGTACAAGGCCGGACCGAATGGACAATGTCAGGTGGATGGATGATTGCTGCACTAATTCCGGCACATGGCATATGTCCTCCAAAGCCAAAGACGCCCTCTGGGAAAGGGCAGCAGCAAGCAGATCCTTCAGTTCAGATGCTGGTGATGGTCCTTGTTCTTGCCAAGCTACACTCCATCGAATTAAGCTACGCAAACGTCTCCGACAGCTTGGAGAAGCCGAGCTTCCTGAGCCTGCTGCTCATCGGGTTACCGCACTTGACGTCCACCACCTCAACACCATACACGCTCCCCTTCTTCTTCGCCTTGCCAGCGTTCGGGGTCCTGTCCACGAGCGCGCCGTCAGACCGCAGCATCGGCGAGTCGAAGGTGTTTCTCCGGGAGACCCTCCTCGGCTTGCAGGCCTCTTCGGCGCTCACGCGGTCGGTTCTGTTGTTGCTGCTGCTGCTGCTGGAGATGTCTGATGAGCTTTTCCTCAGCGTGAGCTTCCGAGGAGTAGTGGCTCCACATAGCACTGAGACCGGACAGCCTTGGTGCCTCAGGCGAGGGGTGCCCGCAGCTGCCTGTGGCGCCACCTTGATGGTGTCCAGTTCTCTTGTCATGAGTGAGCCGATGGTACCCGTTGTACCTACTTTGATCGCGCCTCCCTCGCCATGGACGAGCTCGGTGGCGCAAGGCATGATCTGTTTAAGTCAGACAGAAGAGTAGTGACTGGTTAGTTTTCATACATACAAGTAGCAGTCGAGCAAAGCTTGAAGCAACAATTGGATCGAGCAAGCAAGAGCTGTTGAGTGGTGAAAGGCTGGCAGTGTACTGCTGTGGTTAAAAGTAAGGGAAAAGGTTGCGTAACAAGAGGAATAAGATCATGGCATTTTTAGTAGCATGCAAGAAGAGAAGGGTAAAATTGCAGGCAATTGTGGCTATGATTTGATAAAACAAAGAGAGTGATAAGCTTCAATGATTCAACCGCCATGATAGCACAGTGTCAACCAACTTGTATTCCTAATTCTAGTTATGATACCCACACAACAATTATCCGTAAATATAGGTGCCAATGTGCCATACTTTCTTATACTCCTTTTTGTAGAATAGAGCTGCGAACACAAGGTTGACAAGTACCCTTGTGTGTTCGTTTTGTGATGAGTGATTGTCAATGTGATCCACGAAGTAGGTTGAGTGGTGACTAACCCTACCATGGCGAAAGCTATGTGTGCATGTCTCTTGGCTTGTGTTGTGCAGATGTGGAGCACGGAGGCGGTAGCCGACGGCGAGGTGAAGGTCAAGGAGGACGTGCCGTGCCGATGGACCGGAGGGGTGAAGGACGGACGTGAGGCTTGGACCGAGGGACTCGGAGGCCGGGTGGCTAGCCGCGGAGGCTGACACTTGGGACATCGATAAGCGCGAGAAGACATGGGAGTGACCGTGTTGACCGTGGAGGTGACACGTGTCGAATGGCGGGGGACGCGTATGGAGTACGCTACTCGCGGAGCGGTTTGATGGTTTGGGCCTCAAAACCATCGGAGGCGGGTTTACGGGTTTGGGCCTCAAAACCCGGGCGGAGGTTCCGAGGAGGAACGGACGGCACGTGGCGGCATCGGGTAGTTCGCGTCGAGGCGAAGCTACCGGTGAGGAGGCGCGGTGGCCGTCGGATGAAGATGACACAGGGTTAGACCTTTACGCCCTTGGGCTAAATGGTTTGGCTCTTTTGTATCCAGGGGCAAAACTGGAAATGTGTAATAGCCCTGTTAAATAGGATGAGGGAGCCCCCATCTCCCTCACCTCTTTCATTTTCATTTTCTCCTTTAGGGTTTCTTCCTCTAGTTGCTTGTGTGTGAGAGAGGTCCACTAATCTACAGATTAGTGTAAGAACCATGAATCTTTGAGGGAAGGATGTCCCGAATCCTCCGTGTGTCCTCCGGAGTTCGACGGAGAAATCAATTTGTGAGTTCATGGTGTGTTCTTCGCGTTCTTCATTTTCTCCCCTCTAGTTCTTCCTTCGATTCGTCGTTTCTAGACCATTTTGGTTCGTTTTTGTTGCCTTGATTCGTACTATGACGTGAGTAGAATCTTTCCACCGAAGAAAATCCATCAATTCCTCACGAGCAAGTAGATCGGACGATTTCTTGGTCTAGGTCTCAAGAACCGGTGTTTTTCGTTCTCCTTCGATTTCCCGTTGATTGGCTTCAAATTGGGCGATGACCTCTTAGAGGTAGCTCCCCTACTGCCTTGTGATCATGCTCACCAAGTTTCGTGGCAGTTGGTGAAGATTTGGCCGCAAATCGGAAGATCGAAGAGAGGAGGCGATTTTCGGAGCTCTCTGTTTCTGCTGTTTCGCGATTCGCGGGCAGTCCACGGTACTGTAGCGGACAGTCCGGGAGTCGGGATTTTTTTTGTGCTTTCTTTGTTGCACGGTGTCCGTATTCACGGACTGTCCGGCCCCCAAGCCCGGACTGTTCGCGGTACTGTAGTAGTAGTTTTTCAGACAAGTACAGAACTGCTTCCGCGAAGTTCGTTTTCAGATTTTTGACCTGCGGACTGTCCGTGGTACTGTAGCGAACTGTCCGCGGCTCGCAGGTTTTGCTGTTCCGATCCGTTTCTTGCCCGTTCGGTCTCCGATTTGAGTTCCGTCTTTTGCATTGGGTTTCTAGCGATCTAAGGAACGTCTCTAGGGTCTCTTAACTCTCGGCGGCTCGTGTTTTTTTGTAGCTTTTGTTTGTGTGCCTTTTGGGGGTTGATTTTAGGACAGTGGTCGAAAGTTTCGAAAGAAATTTGAGGCTCCCATTCATCCCCTTCTGGTCGCCGTTTCCGGTCCTTCAAGAGCATTAGGTAGAAATTACATGACACTGTTCAGTATTTACACAGTGAAAACATACTACACTACATTGTCGGAAATGCATCATTGATCAATCAAGTTAACGCTATAATTAATGTGGCGCTGACGAGTATTTCACATAGATTGAGAGATCTCAACAATATCAGAAGTTGTGGTGACCCTGAAATAACAGGAGTTAATGGAAGGCGACCATGGAAAACGAAGTGCCGTCTGCGTGGTTTGTAAAGGAATTCTCAGTGGAGGATCCCACCAACAAGGTGTAAAGATCCACTACGCCCAAACACTGCTCGGTTGCTACCCCTTTTCCACCCCTCCTTTCTGCCCCAATTTGCTCACTGATAGTGCTGCCAGCTTTTGAGGACATGCATGTATTGTGTAGGCCACTCTGGATGGCCTGCCCTTTCTTTTCATCTCCTAGGAAAGAAAGGTTGTGCTGATCAAAACGATTCACCACCAAGAGCAGCAAGGGAAAGAAGCAGCTGGTGGCAAGCATCCAGAATCACTTCTCTTGCTCATGGGATGCCCCAAGACGGCAAAGCAAAGAAGCTACCATCCCCTGACCCCTTTCTGCCTTTGGATTCTTGCTTGCTTTTTATTCAGTAACTGGATTCCTTAGGGGACTAATTTAATGAAAAAAAATCAAAATACGGCACCAAATCATGTGGGGTTGTTCACCAAATTCTCATCCTATAAATATGTAAACAGTAAACTAGGATGAAACAAACAAGCGCTGAAACACGAATTTGGAAAGAGGTTTCCTATAGAAGAAGTAGAAATAAACGAGGGCAGACTACAAGAGCTGCAGGCTTGCAGTACTTCCGTTCCTGGATTAGGACAAGATTTTGACTTTTGGGGCTGGCCAGATGTTGTGCTTGGTACCACAAGATTGTTGCCATAACTCAGAAGGTAGATTGGAGGAGAATACAAGGGCCAGGACCCTGAACCAGATTAGTTGAGGTCCTCAATCAGGCACGGCAAGATGCAAAGAACTTCTTAACCCGTTTGCTGAGACCTGAGAGAATGCACTTGAACCATTTAGTGCTTCATTAGTTCAGCCCCTCAGGCATCGGCAACAGCGGGAGAGAAGGGAACGATTGGAGAGAAACAATTAGAGCGAAGATTTGGGAGAAATGGCACAGAACAATCCAGATTCGCTCAGCAAATCGGAAGCACTTTCCCCGCTGGAGGAGCTTACACTAGGAATTCCCACAGAAATCTAATCTTCACTCACCTAGAGCAAATACTCGCTACTACTTGAACAGATGACGCAAGGCAGGCAGGCAGGCAGCTAGCTAGAAACTGCCAACAGATCACACGAGGAGCATGAGCCAGCCATACCTGCCCACTGGTTCTTCAAAGGCCGCACGCCGGGGACTGGAGGCGGAGGTGGAGGAACGGAGGGGCAGCTAGCTTCCGAGCAGAATTGAAGAGCGAGGTGAAGTGAAGGGGGAGCCCTGTCACATTCAAATGGCCTGCTGCGTGCCTTGAGGAGCGCAACGCAACTGCCTTCGGCTGACTCTCCTCTCCCAATTTATGCCGCCCGCCTTGTCCTTGTGCTGCCCTGCCCTTCTTCTTCCTCGGGGTTGGGGAGCCTCCTCTGCCCACATTTGTCTTTACTCAATGTCATGTCATGTCATGCCGTGTGTGGACAGTTTTATTTTTTTCCCTTTATTTATTTATTTATTTATTTATTAGGCCAGCTTATCATTTTTTTAATTCTACACATGTAACAGCGGTGCTTCTATATTCATTGCGAAGATATCTTTCTAGTCATAAGGCAAACTTTTTTTTTACTTTAACAAGGTAAAGACTTATTTCCAGCCGGCCGTGCCATTGTCTTATCGCACGCACGCTCCAATCTCAGCGTCCTCACGCGCATCGCACCGCTCAGCCCACCATTTAGTCCCCTCTTCTTCCTTCCGTTCCCCATTTCTTTCTCCTCTCTCTCTCTCTCATTTCTCTCCCCCTCCCTCCTGCAAGCTACTATCCCAAATTCCATGGCGATTCCATTGCCCCTGTTGCTAGAAGCTATTTCTGGTGATAAGATTGGCTCTGGATCTGCTCCTCCCCTTCCCCCTCCTTCTCTCGAATTGAGAGGCTAGATTACAGTTAGGGTTAGGGTTTGGTGCGGGACCTGACGGTTGGTGCCCCTGGACCTGGTTCGGCGGCGCGGCCATGGGAGCGGGACGACGATGGCCTGCGGCGATGGTGCCTCCACCCACCCTCCTCCAGCGGATGATGCGCGCTGCCGCAGCGGGGCCGACGGTGGCTGCGCACCCGGGTATGGGTCGAGGCGTTGGAGTACTACGACTACCGGCAGGACATCTACGGCGACATCAAGCACAAGACCATCCTCGTTGGCGCCGCTAGAACGCTTCTCGCCCCCACCGAGCCATGGCTCAGGTCTGCTCCGCTTGCCTCCCTCCCAAGTCCCACTGTCGTCGATGTCTGCATTTGGTGCGGTAGGATCTTTTGCAATTGATGGTAGACGAGTGAGCGCTGGCTTCAACAACCATTGCAGAGGTTGCTCAATGACCACGCCTCCTTTGCTAGGATTCGGCCGGTTGCAGTAGATTCAGTATCTTCAGATGATGGATGCTGCCTCTGTTATTTTTTCAGCATGTATATATGACTTAGACACTTCAGTATTTCAGTTATGTAATGCGAGATTTTATTTTTCTGGAACTTAGAAGTTTCAAGTTCTGAGATATCAAAGTTACATGTAGCAGTAGATGAACTAAGTTTTCAACTAATTTTTCAGATATGGCTTTTGTTCTGAAAACAGTAAACATGGACATCAACTATTAAGTTATGCAATGACAGATAGCAGTAGATAGTTGAGTAAGTTAGTATTTGTTGTTAGTCAGTTCATCTACTGCTACCTGTACAGATGATTTGCCTCTGATGATCAGTCCATGTTTCAGTTCAGTTTTCCTTTGAAATGAAAAGTAGTTGCTTGGCTGCATTGTAGTGTTCAGTAACTTAAATCCTTGCACTGTGTTTTAGGGAAGCAAAGAGAAGGTAATGCTACTGCTTGTTCAGTAACTATAATCCTTGCACTGTGTTGCAGGGAAGCGAGAGAATGTTTCATATATGCAGAAAGGACATTGTGAAAGCACTAGGCTAGCTCATCTTATTTTTAGAACAGATCATTTTTAGTCATAGATTTTTTTAGAACAGACTAAAATTCCACCAGAGTGGTATATAGATTATGTGAGAAATGGGGGTGTTTCCCCTTCATTTCTCTTGGAATCTTTGTAATTCCCGGTTTCGGGTGGCTTAGAATAATATGGTTGGACTTGACCTCAGCTTCATCATGCACGTACTGTTCATTTTTTTCTTTTGCAGCTGTATTTATTTTTCCTCTTCTAGTGTTTTGGTTGCATGCCTTCGTACCAGAGGATAGGGCTTAAAGAGACTACTTTGTGTACCTTTAGATGATATATTCTTATTTAAGGACAATCTCGTGTGACAATCCTAAGTCCTCCAAGCAGGGTCATTAGGCACTTGCTGATCTCGCCTTTACAACTACCGTTGCTCGCCTAAAATTTAGAACTATGTGCACCCATTTCTCCTCATGCCTCGGCCTTCATTTCTAACTATCTCACTATTATTATTTTATTAACCACATTGTTTTGCCTAATTTATAACCATATTTTTGCTTAATTCTTAATACTATTTTGTCTAGAACAAGAACTGGTTCTATAGTATGAATTTACCAATCTTGTCTCATTGTATTTTTGAGTATGAATTTAGTACTTATTTTGCACTCAAAGAAGAGTAAGGATGCCTTCATAGTTTTAATAACTAGGCTTGTGTTGTCATAGGAACTCCAATGCTCAAACACAAACATTTTGTGCCAGGAAATCATTGTATTAGAGATGTCAACCTTCGCAATATCTATCCCTTTGTCACTGTTTGTGCAGCAATACAGATTATCTCAAGTTCTTTTTTGGTAATATCGATTGACTGCACTTTTAGTTTCTAATAAAACTGCTTTGTTGTCAGTTGTCACTTTCAATTTATGATTAGGAAGAGTTTGACAGTCATGATCCAAAGGAGAACACTTCTGAAAACTTAAATTACAAATGAACTCAAATACTAAACTTGCTCTTTCATAATACATAAATTGTCTCTTTTAAGAAGACATTGTGTGCCTAATGAATGACACTTAAATTGGCTAAGAAAATGCAATCCACTATAACATTATCATATATGCTTCGTTGAGTTTATGATTTCTAAGCATATATGGAAATAGTTGATGTTGTACATTATTGAGCTAGTTGCCCTTGTATTATCATATTGTAGGCATTTAACTATAATGTAATGTTTTTGCTTCCTGCTATATACAAATATAATGACAACAACTCTTTTCTTTTTGCATGTATTTTTATAGAGATAGTTCTTCATACAATGCTTAGAGAGCAGAGGTTTCATGGAGTGTGTGTGCTAGCATCCAATGGCAGCAACGAGGTATGATCACACACACGCAAAAGAAAACACACAACCATTTTCTTAGACAATTTAAGTGTTTTTGTATGGGTGCCGTAATTTTGGGATCTAGGGTTAGGGTTACGTTATTGTTACTGTTGTATTTTTGTTCGATCTGTTAATGCCACACTAGCATTGCATCGTGGTAGTCACTTTTCAGGTAGTTTTCCTTGTCCAGTTAGGTAATAATACTGAATTGCTTATGCAAAACAACTGATTTGCTTTTGCAAAAGTACTAAATTGCTTTATCAGTTTGTCAGATCTGCTTCTAGTAGAAGATATGATATCAGGTGAACAGGAGTAGCCATGTGCAGGCAGGAGGGAGATGTATATGTATGCAGTAAGCAGCAGTAACGTATAGTATCAGATCTGCTTTTTTATGTAGTGAGCATTAATGCAATACTTTTTTGAACTGAATTGCTTATGCAAAACAACCGAATTGCTTATGCAAAATTCCTGAATCGCTTATTAGTTTGTCAGATTTGCTTGTAGTAACAAATTTGATATCAGGTGATGCAAAACAACTGAATTGGTTCTAGGAACAAATGCAGGCTTAGTATTAGCTGTACCGACTGTGAGTGAGGTCTTATTTGCAAGCTCCGTTCCCTACTAAATCATTTTTTGTTCTTTTTCAATTGTGTCCCCATCCTGCTTCTTTTTTATCCCTATACCTATTGATTTATTTTTGTGGTGACTGTACATTTAGTAGCACAGTTTTGTCCCTCCACATGATCACTTGATGTACATATAGTAGTAGCCACACTGATGATTGACTGATATACCAATAGCTTTGTATACATAGCTGTGTTATATTGACTGCAACGGTACAATTTTGTTTTAGCATATTGACTTGCTACAGTTGTTGAGTGATGTTTGCCTGTCATGTCAAGTGTCCCGTTGAATTAGCAAACAGGATCTGAAAATTAGATGTTGGTTTGGCATGCTGACCTAGTTAGTAAAAATAGCTGTGTCAATTCTGTTGTATTTTTTCTCTAAATTATAGCCTATTAGGCTACCGTTTAGTTAACTAGCTTGAATCCTGCTTAATAACACCACTAGATAATCTCATATCATGATAACATTGATATTCTTATATGAAGTAAATTTATATTTTTTGTACAAGCTTAGCACCAATAAGTTGTATTTGTTATACTTATGGAAGTAGCAAACCATTGGTACTCTATACTGTTACAATCCATTCTGAACAAATAAATGACATATATATTTCCATTTTTACTTCATCAATAAGAGGTGCTGGGGGATATATTAAATTACTTAAATAATGATATTAAATTGCTACCAGATTACTAATAATTTGTCTGACTAAATATATAAAATTGTTTTTTACTAGTGAGTTACTTTTTCGTTCCTGTTACCTGGTACTACTGCTCGATTTATATGGTGGCTTACATTGGGATGTTAAATTGTACCCATGTAGGTATATGCATAACCATAGTTTGCAGGGTCTATATCACTGGAACAAGTGCCAGTAGCTTTATGTTATATTGGCTGCAACTATACATTTATTTAGCAGATTTTGACTTGCTGCAATTGTTGAGTGATTGTCTTAACTGAATTGATTATGCAAAACAATTGAATTTCTTATGCAAAAGAACTGAATTACTTATCAGTTATGTCAGATCTGCTAATGCAATAGGAACTACAGTACTAACTGATTTTATGATGATGCAAAACAACTGAATTGGTTTTAGTAACAGAATCTTTTGTTAGTGCAGTTGAAATTTGAGGCTAGGTCATTTTATGCTTAGTTTATCACTATTATCTACGTGCTTATCTTGGTAACTTCTATTTTTTTTATTGTAGGTGTGAGGCAATCAAGCATCAAATGAACATGTTTTGATATCAAAATAGAAGTGACCATGTGCAGCAGCTAATATAAGAACAACTTAAGATGTATACCTATACAGTAAGCAGGAGAAACATGTAGGAAGGTCTGCTTACGCAACAAGCAGCAAGAACTGGATTTTACTATTTTTTGTAAATTGATTTGCTTAAACAAAATAACTGAATTTGCTTATGCAAAAAAACTGAATTGCTTTTCTTAGTTTTGTCAGAAGTGATGCAAATAATCGAACTATTTTGTGCATGTTGGAAAGGAAAAAGCAAAACAGGGAAAGATTTGTGCAATTCTGTTGTTTTTTATGCCCTTATGTTGTTTTGCTGGAATTAAAATGCAAAAAATAGGAAAACAGGAAGAGGGGAAGGTTTCAGGGGGCGCTGGGGCGCTGGCCTGCCTCGTGCAGTCACGTGCGCAGCTACTTTCTCTAAATGGAAAGTATACTTTTTTATTTCCGTTTTTTGACTGTGCGTGCTATAAGATTAACGCACAGCCGTGCGTGCGTTAGCCGCTTCCCTTTAACAATCACTATCCAGATTATACAATACTGTCAATCCATTATTAGTGCTACTATATTGGTTGTGAAGATATTTATGTAATACCAATGTAGTAGATGTTTAAGATAATATATTGTTTTGTAGATATTGCTAATCAATGTACTATATGTATTGGAGATTGTTATGATGTCATAATGGAAAGTGATGGAAGTAGTAACTTTAATAATTTGAAAGTCTGGGCCATCTGGACAAATTCCGTATTAACCGGGTCTATGTTATTTTTATATGTGTATATGCTGGAGAAGACAATAAAAAAGAAAAGAAAAAAACTTGTGCATTAAGCCATTGACCACCATTAACAGCACCAACCAAACATAGCACATGCACTATACCCAGCAATCAATATGGTATCCAAGGCCAAGAAATTTGCTCTCGAGTCTTGACCGGGGAAGTCTCGCTCACAGTCACAGCTGCGACGTGTCTCATACTCTCATCTCACGATACAAGGCGTAATTTGGTTTGGAAGAAAAGAGATGTGCGTAATTAATTTAGTTTTTGGAAGAAAAGAAAGCTCTGCAGACTCACACGTTGGCTATGCTCTTGAAGTTTTGATGAGTACGCAAGTCGACGTAATGAAGCAAAGATGCTCTTTCAATGTGAGCCCGATTCAAAGATTGTATAGAGTATTGAGATAAAAAGCTAAAAATAACGTTTGAAAAGAAGCTCTTATTTATATAAAAAATTAAATATTCCCTCTGTTCGGCTGCTCTTATCAGCACGGCTTATCAGCCGTGGAATAGTATTTTTCTCTCATAACAAAACAGCCACAGCCGACTTATAAACTGTAGAAACATCCTGCCGAACAGGGTGATTGAAAAGGAGGGTGGTCAAAATAGTTGGCGTCGAGTGGTGCGCCGCAGCAAAGCGTGCGTCGTTGTGCCTCTCGTAAGTCTCTCGACAGTCGACACAGAACACGCCCATGATTCCTGTTCCCCGCAGGACAGTTTTTTTTAAGCCAAATCTGTACTCCTACCTAGGCTGTGTTTAGATCTAAAATTTGGAGTGCTAAAATACACTGTAGCATTTCGTTTGTATTTGGTAATAATTGTCTAACCATTGACTAATTAGGCTCAAATCGTTCGTCTCGCAAAGTACAACCAAACTGTGCAATTAGTTTTTGATTTTATCCACATTTAGTACTACGTACATGTATCGCAAATTTGATGTGACGGGAAATTTTTTTTTACATAGTGCACTTTTTAATGAATCTAAACACAGCCCTAATGTTGGACCTGTCAGGTTTGATAAACGCTGAATAATGTATACTGAATACTCTACTGCTATGAAACAGTCGTGGATTCGAATGAAATAAATAAAGTTGAGTGAGTTGAGCAAACCAGCTCGTTGGAGCGTAGTGGCGTTTTTTTTATAAGGGTTGTAGTGCCATTACAGACAGCTCGCCGAAGCCTGAGTGCTGCATGAGCGGAGCTGCTTGGGAGTTGGGACATGCGCGCGATCAGTTGTTGACTACCGTTCTCTGAAAGGCGACGATGTAGGCGTACTGTACGCAGCAATGATCGGACGAGCACCCAGCTCAGCTCTTGCGCACTCTGTGTGTATATCGATCAGCATCAGTACATTTTGTGTCCATTGCGACTGTAGTAGACAATGGGTTTCGATTTCGAATTTCATGTGCCAAATGTGCCTTCCGCTGCTCCACCTGACCTGACCCGTTGCCTGACTGACTTGTTTGGATTGAAGAATTTTTAAAGGAAATATAGAGAAATTTATTCTCGTGGAAAGGCTTTGCAGTTTGCCGTTTGGAACAAAGGGATTGCAACTTCTCCAGAGGAATGGCTCCCTTGCATGAACAAAACACAGGAAAAAAAAAAGCATCCAGTCAATTCTCATGGTTTTCCTTCCTTCACGAAGCCCGATGCAGCTGCTCACTCTCCGTCGTTGATTTTGTGCTAATGAAGAGTGAGAAGAGTGTGAGGTTATCCGTGCTCGCAATAGCAAAAGGAGATACAACTGTATTGAACAATGAACCATCAGGGTTTGAGTCCATGGGCGCCAATGGCCCCACGTGGAGGAGGAATATAGACAAACTATGCAATTACTCCCTCCATCCCAAATTATAAGGCATTCCAAGAATCTTGGAGAGTCAAAATATCTCAAGTTTGACCAACATTATATAGATAACTATAAAGATTCATGACATCTAATAGGTACATTATGAAAATATAACTGATGAAGAATCTAATAATACTTAGTTGGAATCATAAATGTTATTATCTTATCATATAAATTTGGTCAAACTTGAGATGCTTTGACTCTCCAAGGTTCTTGGAATGCCTTATAATTTAGGATGGAGGGAGTAACATATTATCATTAGACACTAATAATGATCCATTATCGTTCATATATTTTGCGATTCCCTTGTTATGAATTTTTGTATTCCAAACACTTCTTGCTTGCTTTTTCTGTGTTTTTTCTTCTCTCTATTTCGTCACTGCACATCAATCCTATTACTATGGTTTTTTTTTCCATTCCTCAGTTTTCAAGGCAGCCGCACAAAGGGAAGGGATTCCCGAATCCGAGTCCAGTTCAGCCTTACGGTGGAGACAATCACCTAAGAGACAAAGGGTGTGTTTAGTTCCTTCAAAGTTCCAAAAATTTTATAAGATTCTCTATCACATCGAATCTTTGAACGTATGCATGGAGCATTAAATATAGGTAAAAAAATAACTAATTACACAGTTTGATTGTAAATCACGAGACGAATCTTTAGAACCTAATTAGTTCATGATTGGATACTAATTGTCAAATACAAACGAAAGAGTTATTATACTTCCAAAAATTTTACAGGACCAACTAAACACACCCAAACTAGTGTCCGTGTGTCACAGAGCCAGCCACGGGCGCGCTCTGACCAGCGTCCAACAACCTGTTCGCTTGAGCTTCAGCTACTTATTTTCAGCCGGCCAGCAATATTTTCTCTAACATAAATCAGCCAATAGACTCAGCCGCTTATTTTCAGTCGAGCGAGCCGCGAAAAGAACACCTGACAGCGACGTTACATGCCGTGCCGATTGCCGACCGATGCCGCGTCGGCGTCAGCATCGGTGGCAGTCCTGCGGATCCAGACGTGCCCCTGGCTACCGCGGCACGGCGTAGCGAGTAATCGCATCGCATGGCCATGCTAGATTCATTTTTTTCCATACGAATCTACGACCGTCAAATCTAATTGTTATCTTCGTTCAAAAAAAAATCGTCTCTGTCTTCTTCGTATGGCATGTAATATTAATTTAGAGCTGACCATTAAAAATGCACTAATGCTACCCACGGAGTAACGTACTTGTTAACTTGAGTACGTAAACTAAAATGTTATAGCACGGCAGTGGCGGACCCAGAATCATTTCTTTGGGTAGGCACACAGTATAGGAACAGTGCTCCACAGTACGCTACAGTTCTCGCTACAGTGCTCCGTTACCTTGGTTACCGGGAATCTAGGGTAGTCCTGAGACTACCCAAAACCCGGCTGGGTCCACCACTGAGCACGGTTGTTGGTTGGTCTTGGTCACCAGGACTCTCCAGCAAAGAAGGAAGGAAAAAAAAGCTCATTTGGAGCTAATTAACGACGATAGGCAAGGCCTGAGACTGAGATGTTAGTCCGTGCAGTGGTTGAGTTCCAGTCCTCTTGCAATGTCCTGGTCCTGCCAAGTGCCAACAACGGACGAACAGATCCATCATCCATTTCCATTTGACTCGTCAAAATGCATCAATGATTGCCGTGCCCGTGCCGAGCTGGTGTACTCCTGCTCCTACGTGTTGTCTGACATGTTTGCCGCGGATTCGTGTGGGCCAGTTCAGTTCTCCTCGCTTCGTGGGCCTTTTGACCTCTCAGAGAAGTGGGTGGGCTTGAGGTTCCCCGCGGAGTCGTGGACTTGTTTGCCTAATGGGCTTCTACAGGGAAGCCTGATCCATATATTTCGGCCCAGTCGTCTTAACAAAAAAATTTGAGGGTTTCTCTGGAGCTGAGGCTCACCAAATACGAGCAATTCCTGAGATGATGATGTTGTTAATGTATGATTAGCATATATTAATTGATATTATTGAATTTCAAACAATATTAAGGAATTATGAGATGAATTAAGAGCTATAAAAGGATACCATACTTGTCGTTGTTGGTTTGTGTGTCGTAAGTTTGACTAGATTTTAGAAAATATTAACCAACATTTGTATATTCAAATAAATTTATTATGAATATAGATTCAACGATCTATCTAATGATATTAATTATGTGCTATAAATATTAATATTTTATACAAATTAAGTCAAAGTTATGTTTTGGAAGCAAGAACGGCAGTTAATAAGGGACGGAGAGAGTAACTTCATACAATAAATATTGTGATGATGATCATTTACCTAATTCTATCTCATGCAATATGTTCTAGTGCGAGCAACCAAACACCATATCAAGTCAGGCATGTTAATCATGTGTAAGCAACCAAACATGTGTTGCATATGCTTAGCCTGTCGACCGGGAGCCTGATATAGGCCAGGCTAGACTCATACACAAATCAATCATGCCCATCATTGTTTCAACCAAAGAAGCTATAAGGCCAGTCTCAGTGGGAGTTTCATCAGAGTTTCATTTGAATTTAATGAGCTCCACGTGTGGCAGAATTGCCTAATCTAATGCCCTCCCAAGAGTACTTGTCTTCCACTAGACACTAAGTACCCAAGGGAGAACACTAAACTAAGTAATTCCGTCGAGCACACCGCAAGAGAGAACTCGAAAATCCACATTTTTACCTCAGGATCACAAATGAGAGAGTAAAGCTCACAACAACCATGTCATTGCTTACATCACTTTTAGTACAACATCAGAGTAATTCATTTTGTAGTTATAACAACGGAAAATAAAACATTATCAGAGTTTAGCGGAAATGAAACCATTTAAAGAAAAGTTAAATATTAAACATTTAACATGATGCTATTGTATAAGCAGGGAGTGATAACAAGTCAATAGTATTTTCCTTGTAAACTTTTGATGAGAGTTTTAATAAATAAACTCTACTCCGCATCGCAAAGGAAATCCTCGCTGAGCCCACCAGGAGGTTTCCACACACAAGTGTCAGCTCATCAGCACCTGTTACCTGCAACAGGGTAGAACAAACCCTGAGTACTCAATTGTACTCCGCAAGACTTACCCGTCAGGAGGAAAGAAAGAGACTCCAAGGATCATGCAAGATTTTCTGGCTTGTAGGTTTCTTGTTGCAAGAAGCAGCACTAAGAGTGGGTCCTTAATTTCTTACTTTTAATAGCCGTATTTGATTTCTTATCCAACCTTCTATGTAAGCACCTAGACTATAACCAAGCAGGGTTGAGCAAACAGAAACCAATTCTTCATCTTTCATCTGCCAGTTGTTACTACGATGCCAGAGCGTAGTCAAGCCGTACCGTTACGTAGAAACGGCGATTCGCGAATCAATGTGCCCAGCTGGGTGCCCCGAAAACACACGCTTCGCTTGTACCCCGGGCACAAGCAAGATCAACCCGTTCCACTCCTGTCAAGGGGTCTAGGTCCCCGTCCAAGCTCGGACTCTAAGCCCCCAACACTGCAGGCCCGGCCTCAGTATGGTGCTTAGACCTCCTCAACCCAATATATATAACCACCCTAAAAAGCCGGTCCGGAAAGAGCCGGAACCCACGACAGGAGAGAAACAAGTCTTCCTAGCCCCCATCCGCTAGTATATGCTCAGGACAATAAATCTGTGACTTGACCAGGGTCCATGCAACGAACGGTCCTTAATTGACATAGGCGGAACCAACGCAACCAGAGCCCTGCTCTGTTGCCCAACCAGGTCCAAGTCCATCCAACCCGTTCCGCCCGGTCTCCAATTATCCATATACCTTTATATTTCATGTGATAGCATCATGATAGTAGTAACAATATTATAATTCCTATCTCTCGCGAGTGACAGGAAATCACTCGACTTCTACCGGAGTCCTATAGCATAGCAATCTACACGATCCTGACATACTAGTAAGACTCATGGGATCAGGATATTTATATGCAAGTGGGTTTCATTCAACTCCTTTTAACTTAATGCACAAACATAAAATAAAGTGCAGAATAATAGGGGTTATGCACCGGGGCTTGCCTGGGTAAAGATTTAAGTAGAAGTTAGCATTCCATCACGATGACACGATCCTCAAGGCGCCCTCTTCTCTACTGCTCCAGATGACTTCGCAACCCACCATCGTTCCTATTATGATATGCGTGGATGCAACGGAAACGTAAATAATCAACGGTGACTGAAATACTTAAGATACGAGTACGCCTCTCGGGACTAACGCACTAGCTCATCGACTAACGCACTAGGCCACGTATCTATGTTACCAAGTAACGCGCCATTTTCCAAAGGGTATTTTTGCTATACAAACCCAAGGTTTCACTTTACTTATTTTGTCGGTTTAGTATTTATTAGAACTAAGTCTCATTAACGACCCTAGCCACTAATTATTTTGGAGCTACACAATTACAGTGAGTACCTAACATTGCATGGAGCCTACTGTACAAATTTCAGATTCCACAGTATTAGCAATTTATCATGGAAATTCCTACAACTGGCCATTTTACAATATCTCTTACCTTAAATCAATTATATAGCTTCCAAGAATATTATCACACAATGTGAATCAAAAATACTAACAGGTAGATCATGATTTTAGGAGACTAACAAAACTGGTTTCACTATTTTTGGACTTCTACCCAATTCTATTTTTAATTTACAATTTTACCCTAGAAACTAATTTGAGAAAACATGTTAGAAAAAGAAAGGTCAAGGCCAACGAAGCGGCCCACCAACCTAAGCGGCCCACGCGGGAGCTGCCGCGCGTGACAGGCTGGCCCAACAAGCGACCCGTGGCGGGTAGCCCACGCGCCCGTCCGCAACTTTGCAGCAAGGTCCTCGAGCTTCTGACTAATGCTGTGACCACTATACGCACTGTTTCTACCGTCAGCAGCTTTGCGAAAACACCCGCCAACTCTCCCTTCTTCTCATCCGACCGGTCCCCGACATCCCCCGGACGCGGCGGCGCGGCGTCCACCGGCACTCGATGCTACGCCGGGCGCCGGGAGTCTCGGCTGACTCCGCAGACGAGCCGACCGCCATCTAGGGCTCCTACTGCTACGCAGGGAGGTGGTTGGGGCCCGGAGGGGCATCTGAGACCGGCCAACCACGGCGGACGGCCGGAGCACGAGTTTCCCGACGCCGACGAGGCCGTTCCGGTGACCTAGAGACCTAACGGCGGTAAGGTGATCACGTACAAGCAGCTAAAGCTCACCGCGATGCAAGCGCTTACGACGGTTGAAGGTGGGAATGGTTGTGGTGATCCAGCCACGTGCGTCCGGGCACGGCGGTGACGCTCCATGGCGGACGCGACGCGTCACCACACTCCCGAGGAGGGCCCTGCATAGATAGTCGTGAGCAATGGCTAGAGGAGGTCAAAACGAGCACGTAACTACCATCAATCGAATCATTTCCCTCGGGTTGGAGACTTACCCCCGATTCAACGCCCACAGCGGCGTCCACGGCAGCGGAGGGGGAAAATCCGAATTGGCCGGCAACCGAGCTCGTCTGAGGCCGGGAGCAAGTCGGCTGGCTAGATAGCTTCCCAAGCTACGAGCTGGCGCGGGGAATCGGACGAAGATGCCCTGAGCTGGCGATTAAGAGGGGAGGGAGCGGCGCAGGGCCGCTGGCATGCCTCGGAAAACGGCTCAAGCAGCAGCGCTCTGCCCAGCGTGAGGCGAGAAGGAGCGACAGAGAGAGAGAGAGAGCGGAGGGAGAGGCCGAGCGTCTCGGGATAAGAACGGAGCGAGGGAGCCGAGCAGAGGGGACGCGCGAACGCTGCGCTGCGACTGTCACCAGAGCGCGACCGCGGGGCAGGGCGGCACGGCAGCGCGTGGCTTAGTGTCACTCCGACGGGACGCGGCTGCTCTCAAGCGGGGAACAAGCATGGCAGGGCGGCACGCACCGGCTTACGACCGGGTGCAGTCACACCGGAGGCCCGATTCGACGGTCAGCGGCAACAGCGCGGTCGGACAGTGGGAGAGGCAAGCGGCCTCTGCCAGCCGGGCATGGCCAAAACGCTGAAGGCGTGGTGACCACAGCCAACGGCTAAACCGGTGGTTGCCAAAAGCTTTGGTGAATTTATGCGACGGCCAAACAAACTCCAACCAACCAACCCTCACACCAACGCAAGGTCCTCACCTAGGTGCAACCAACTAAGAAAAAAAACTTGATATAAGCACTTAAGCATTTTCGTTGGAAATTAAACGTCGAAACGGCATTGCCATTACCTCTCTCAAACCGACGAGATCTAGAGTTTAGGTCGAGTTGAAATTCGAATTTTTGATCTTAGAGCTCGCAATTACTATTTAACAAGTTTTATTTTCCAAAACAAAAGTTGTATTTTCATCTGCTCGACTTGCACTTCAAATTTTTATTAAGTACTACATACGGTGGTATTTTTATTTTTATTTCTAAAAATCGCTTCTCACGACAACTAATTAAAACAACATATTGTTCTATTTTTCTAATTAGAGTCTCATTAGCATGTTTTTCAAGTAACCAATTTACCCAACATTATCCTTTTATCTTTTACGCGAGGTAAAAGATTTTTAAGAAAAACCCGAGAATTTGCTTACTTAGGTTCTTTAGACCCTAATCGAGGTGCTAAGCAAGCGTGTAACACCAGGGGTGTTACAACCAACCCCCCTTAAAAGAATCTCGTCCCGAGATTCGGGGCTAGAATCAGAAGAGGGGAAACACGAGTTCACTTCTTAGATCAGAGATTACAAAAGGTGATTACAAAAGGTGATTACATGGCTTCGAAAACTACAACCCTCGGGGATCTAGAGGCATCGCGGCTAAGAATAACTGATACAACTCACAACCTCTCTAGAAAACGACGAAGGCGGAGACAGTGAAAGAGCAGAAGGAAAACGATTATCCAGAACATGGCGTAGGCCCAGCAGAGCCAGAAACAAGAGACTGAGAATTCGAACATCGCGAACACTAAAACCTAACTAACCCGAGATGACTCGAACTCCTTTGAAGGAAACCAGATCACTTCTGTTGTGCTACACCTACATCTCAGGCTGGCGACCCTAGATCTGCGAGCAACGGTTGGATCTCGTAGCACTGCCTCCAACCACTTCCTTCCCAACTGCTCCCGAGCTCCTTCCACCTGAGCATGGACGGAGAAGATCGATTTGTGGGACTCTATTCCCGGTCTGGGGGTGGAATGGGGGAGAGACAACCAAGGTGGCATTTATAGACCGGTGGACGGAGGTGGTGGCGCAGCGCACCGGATCGGGGGCGGCGTGGAGGGGAGGGCGCCAGTGGGACACGAGGTGGGGAACAACAGCGCCGCGGTGCGCTCCCTATGCGAGCTTGAGTGGGGAAAAAGGAGAAGGGACGGAATGGGGTTCGCTCGGCAAGGAGGCGTGCGAGCGACACACCAGCGAGAAAAGAAACGAGGGGGGGTCCGGCACGGGAACGAGGGTGAAAATCGAGAGCCGACAAGTGTGCCGGGGAAAGAGGGGTGTACAGTGCAAGGGCAAGGCGAGTGCGGCGCCATGCCACGGCCACTCGAGCACGACTCACGTGGGTCCCGCCACCGACGGCTTCCATAGGACACATAGTGACAGCGACCCGGCAGGTGTAGAGCGGTCACCGGACACAGGGGCAACGCCCCATCGGTGTTCCAATTACCCCAGATCACTGGTGGCTATGCTTTCTTTGTCGCTCTTCTCCCTCTTTTCCTGTTGAATCCAACTTGCACAAGCCTTTCATACACACTGAGATCAGAACATACATGATTCTTCCAAAACCCGCTATCTCAGTCGCAAACATGAGAGCACTACTCCATCAACCCGTCGTGGATTTCCCGTTAGAACACCAGGATATTTTTATCAAGGAGAACGTTTATAGCAAGGGCGGTTCTGCGGTGTAACTCGGTAAAAGTGCTTGGTCAACAACCTCGATACCAGCACGCGCCGAGCGGCACAACCATGCGGTCGCGATCCACAGGTGGCCCTCGGTTCCGTCGCGGCACCATAAGTTATTAACCAGGCACTATTACCAACTTACTCGCAGTAAAAGCAGTGGGGTCATAGACCACAGAATCAGAAAAAGGATTGCAAAGAATTTAAAGCAACAAGGGTTCCTTTCCAAATCAAGGAACGAGGAACAAGGAGCTTAAATCCCAAGGCGGATTTAAATCAAGGAGATTCAAGTGTTCTACTGGGACATCCACAATTAGTTGATACAATGTCCTCTGTCATCCAATCACGACTGATCTGCTGCATCTAAAAACTGCTCCTCTTGCAACCTGCTTGTAGTCGTCTCAAAACCAAAACACACTCCAAGGCCCACGGGAAGACTGGCGTGACAACCACAACAGGTAAAAGCAACACTCATTCCAACGGCCTTACACGGCACAACATACAGGCACTCACTCTCCCACACTCGACACATCACTTGCATCCTACGACCAGATGACCTCAACGACTACGGACAAAGGACAAGGGAAAGGTTACAACACTGGAGGACACTGATGAAAAACACTACCCACTACGGTTACATCTCCCCTAGGACGACTAATCCACTTCGTCGGGGCGAACGACTTCGTTCCTGGGCTCTTGGGGCTCTTCTGCTGCACTGGGCTGCGGATACGCTTCTTCTCCTGGCAAAGGCTGGGTGGGAGGAAGGCAAGGCTCTATCTCTGAGACTTCCGTGGGTGGAGGTGCTGGCGGTACAGCGACACCAGCCCTCCTTCTCTCCAGCGGATGGACAGGGATCCCCTCCAAGATTAAGGGTTCCTGCCTTTCCGTGGCGAGTGTCTTACGCTTGGCCCTTGTGGCAAGATAGGCGTCCTCTAGCTCCTGGGCATGACGGTCTTGATCCACCTGGACGGCTTCCGCCATGGCCGCCTCTCGACTCTCCGCGGCTGCTAGATTGGCATGGGCTTCAGCAAGCTGCACTTCGAGCATCCTGGAGAAGATCTCGGCTTCCTCAGCTCGGCGGAGACACTCCCTCAGCTCCGAGGCCTGCCGGTCATACTGCTCATCCAGGGCCAGCAAGTACGAGGTCAGGTGCACCAAGGTCGGGTTGTCTTCTTGCACGTCTGGACCTTGCAAAGCTTCCATGCGGGCCTTCCATACCCGCCGATTCTTATCCCAAGGGGGAAAGAACCGCATGGGGGTACGAGCAATGGGCCCTTCAAAAATTTGGCAGAGATGCCGTAGGGCTTTACGGGCCGCAACTTGGTAGGTGTCGCCGAAACGAAACCCGGTTGCGGTCACATTCCAGGCTTCAGTGATATCGGGGAACTCCTCACTCTTGCCAATGTAGACGGTGACCTTACATCGCTCAGTACCACGCTTCATGTACTCACGGCCCTCATACTCGGGATGCTCCCGAACACCGAGTCTTTGCAGGGTGGCATACAGGATTTTGGGAAAACCCTCGGTGTTCAGGCAGTAGCTGCTAACCCAGACTCCGGCCATCCTTGGTGGGTGGTGAGTGGTGGTTGCAAGGAAGGCTTGAGCGAGAACTTGCTCAAGGAAAAAGGGCTAAGTGAGCTAGGATGCACTGAATGATGGTTCCCAATGGCTAGGCCTGCCCTTATATAGGGCAGAGCGCCAGTGGTCCTATCGCAGTGCACCCGCGAGCCCTGCGTGGGGCCAGTAAAAGTGAACAGCAAGATCTCCACACGCGCACGATGAGCGGTAACCGGGGTCATAAAGGGTTAGTACGACTGTAAGGCAGAGGTTCGACAAGAGCGCAGAAGGGGTACGACAACGTATGGGCTGGACATGCGTGAACCAAAAGGCGTGCGCGACGCACGAGACTACAGCACCATCGTGGCTATGCTGACAAAGACTGGTCGACCTCAACAACTAGTGCACAACAGCGTATGCATGAATGCACGTCCTATCCGTCCTCACACTGTTACCGACATATAAGGCAACCGTTCTCAGAGTTTTGGCACATCGTGCTCTCCCTGAAGCTAGTCGATGCTAGCGAACTAGTCTCGGGGTTAGGGTACCTGCAGAAAACTGGATTAGACCTAACTTAAGTCAGCAGAGTGCCATCTATCCTGGATACATAACCATAGTAATAGGGCTACTTATATAACTTCGCATGCAACCGCCCTAACTTTTTGAAAAGAATTTGTTGTCAAATTTTTATTTAGAAAGGGTTTTGAAGCTTTATTGTCTCATTTATGCTCTGATACCACCTGTGGCAGAATTGCCTAATCTAATGCCCTCCTAAGAGTACTTGTCTTCCACTAGACACTAAGTACCCAAGGGAGAACACTAAACTAAGTAATTCCGTCGAGCACACCGCAAGAGAGAACTCGAAAATCCACATTTTTACCTCAGGATCACAAATGAGAGAGTAAAGCTCACAACAACCATGTCATTGCTTACATCGCTTTTAGTACAACATCATAGTAATTCATTTTGTAGTTATAACAGCGGAAAATAAAACATTATCAGAGTTCAGCGGAAATGAAACCATTTAAAGAAAAGTTAAATATTAACAAGAGGTAAACATTTAACATGATGCTATTGTATAAGCAGGGAGTGATAACAAGTCAATAGTATTTTCCTTGTAAACTTTTGATGAGAGTTTTAATAAATAAACTCTACTCCGCATCGCAAAGGAAATCCTCGCTGAGCCCACCAGGAGGTTTCCACACACAAGTGTCAGCTCATCAGCACCTGTTACCTGCAACAGGGTAGAACAAACCCTGAGTACTCAATTGTACTCCGCAAGACTTACCCGTCAGGAGGAAAGAAAGAGACTCCAAGGATCATGCAAGACTTTCTGGCTTGTGGGTTTCTTGTTGCAAGAAGCAGCACTAAGAGTGGGTCCTTAATTTCTTACTTTTAATAGCCGTATTTGATTTCTTATCCAACCTTCTATGTAAGCACCTAGACTATAACCAAGCAGGGTTGAGCAAACAGAAACCAATTCTTCATCTTTCATCTGCCAGTTGTTACTACGATGCCAGAGCATAGTCAAGCCGTACCGTCACGTAGAAACGGCGATTCGCGAATCAATGTGCCCAGCTGGGTGCCCCGAAAACACACGCTTCGCTTGTACCCCGGGCACAAGCAAGACCAACCCGTTCCACTCCTGTCAAGGGGTCTAGGTCCCCGTCCAAGCTCAGACTCTAAGCCCCCAACACTGCAGGCCCGGCCTCAGTATGGTGCTTAGACCTCCTCAACCCAATATATATAACCACCCTAAAAAGCCGGTCCGGAAAGAGCCGGAACCCACGACAGGAGAGAAACAAGTCTTCCTAGCCCCCATCCGCTAGTATATGCTCAGGACAATAAATCTGTGACTTGACCAGGGTCCATGCAACGAACGGTCCTTAATTGACACAGGCGGAACCAACGCAACCAGAACCCTGCTCTATTGCCCAACCAGGTCCAAGTCCATCCAACCCGTTCCGCCCGGTCTCCAATTATCCATATACCTTTATATTTCATGTGATAGCATCATGATAGTAGTAACAATATTATAATTCCTATCTCTCGCGAGTGACAGAAAATCACTCGACTTCTACCGGAGTCCTATAGCATAGCAATCTACACGATCCTGACATACTAGTAAGACTCATGGGATCAGGATATTTATATGCAAGTGGGTTTCATTCAACTCCTTTTAACTTAATGCACAAACATAAAATAAAGTGCAGAATAATAGGGGTTATGCACCGGGGCTTGCCTGGGTAAAGATTTAAGTAGAAGTTAGCATTCCATCACGATGACACGATCCTCAAGGCGCCCTCTTCTCTGCTGCTCCAGATGACTTCGCAACCCACCATCGTTCCTATTATGATATGCGTGGATGCAACGGAAACGTAAATAATCAACGGTGACTGAAATACTTAAGATACGAGTACGCCTCTCGGGCTAACGAACTAGCTCATCGACTAACGCACTAGGCCACGTATCTATGTTACCAAGTAACGCGCCATTTTCCAAAGGGTATTTTTGCTATACAAACCCAAGGTTTCACTTTACTTATTTTGTCGGTTTAGTATTTATTAGAACTAAGTCTCATTAACGACCCTAGCCACTAATTATTTTGGAGCTACACAATTACAGTGAGTACCTAACATTGCATGGAGCCTACTGTACAAATTTCAGATTCCACAGTATTAGCAATTTATCATGGAAATTCCTACAACTGGCCATTTTACAATATCTCTTACCTTAAATCAATTATATAGCTTCCAAGAATATTATCACACAATGTGAACCAAAAATACTAACAGGTAGATCATGATTTTAGGAGACTAACAAAACTGGTTTCACTATTTTTGGACTTCTACCCAATTCTATTTTTAATTTACAATTTTACCCTAGAAACTAATTTGAGAAAACATGTTAGAAAAAGAAAGGTCAGGGCCAACGAAGCGGCCCAGCAACCTAAGCGGCCCACGCGGGAGCTGCCGCGCGTGACAGGCTGGTGTGGCGGAATCGCCCAGTTTAGCACGCTTTCAGGGCGCTTGCCTTCCACTAGGCACTAAGAGCCCTAAAAGTGAGCTATACCAGATGATTCCGTCGAGCCCACCCGACGGGAGAACTCGAACGCTCCACATTTTTCACCCGGGATCCAATAATGAGTACAAACTTACAATACTTAGTCTAGTTCATACAATACAGAGTCTCAGAAATATTTATTACAATACCAGAGGTTCAGAGTGCAATGATTAACAGCGGAAATAAAATAACATCTAGCGGAAACGATGAGAATCCGTCTGTGCCCACCAGAAGAATCCTCCACACACGACAAACCTGCTCAAAGTGCACCTGCAACAGGGGTAAAAATAAACCCTGAGTACACAATGTACTCGCAAGACTTACCCGACTGGGAATTTTATTTCCCGACTCTCAAGGGGCATGATAGGCTTTTATGGCTGGTGGGTTTCTTGTATGCGGAAAGCAGCACTAAGAGTTTGTCCTTAATTTCTTAATTTTTAAAAACCGTATTTTATTCATTAACCAATGTTCTATGTAAGCACCTATGCTACTATCAAGCAAGAGTTGAGCAAAACAGAATCCATTCTCCCTCTTTCAATTTCCAGTTCTTACTACGATGCCAGAGCGTAGCCAAGCCGTACCGTCACGCAGAAACGGCGATTCGCGAATCAATGTGCCCAGCTGGGTACCCCGAAAAAAACACACGCCTCGCTTGAACCCCAGGCACAAGCAAGACCAACCCGTCCCCCTTCTGTCACAGGTTTCCAGGTCCCCGTCCAAACTTGGACTCCTAGCTCCCATATTCGAGGCCCGGCCTCAATACGGTGCTAAGACCTCCACCTATCCCCGCCTCCAATCAGTCGGTCCGGAAAGAGCCGGAGCCCATGACAAGAGAGTAACAAGTCTTCCTAGCCCCCATCCGCTAGTATGTGCTCGGGATAAGGAGATCTGTGACTTGACCAGGGTCCATGCAACGAACGGTCCTTAATCGACACAGGCGGAACAAACGCAACCAGAGCCCTGCTCTGTTGCCCAACCAGGTCCAAGTCCATCCAACCCGTTCCGCCCGGTCTCCAATTATCCATATACATTTATATTTCAGGTGATAATAACATGATAATAGTAACCATATTATAATTCCTATCTCTCGCGAGTGACAGGAAATCGCTCGACTTCTACCGGAGTCCTGTAGCATAGCAATCTACACGATCCTGACATACTAGTAAGACTCATGGGATCAGGATATTTATATGCAAGTGGGTATCATAGAAATTCCTGTAACTTAAATGCACAACATTTAAATATATATCATATTTGCAAAAATAAGGGTTATGCACCGGGGCTTGCCTTGGGTAGGTGCACAGTCAGAGGTGTCACTAGCGGGCAGCTCCTGGAACTCCTCAGGTACGAAGATCTCCTCGTACTCCTCGATGACCTCCTCGTAGTCTGGCTCCTCCACTGCCACGTACTCGACTCCCTCGCGATCTACATGCATGCAATGATAGGACCACACTTAAAAGGTGACGAAGGTAACTCTAATAGCTGAAACGGTAAGCTAACATTCTCGCTACTAACAAGGTTGACCCGATGCAAAACGACTCCAGCAACTAACAGACACACCACTTCCCGATTACCGATTTGCTACAGGCATTACTAGGGAAAATTAGCTACCCTAACAAACAAGCTATTTGATGGCCATAAAATTTACAGCAAGCATCTAACAATATTAAGCAGCTACTGTAAAAATTTTTAGAGCTAGGGCTATCCTCGATTTACCACGAAAATTTCTACAAAATTGGTTGCATTAATAAACGTCACTTTAAGCAGAGATTTAATCGACCGAGCAACACTATAGTAGTGCACAAAAGGAAACTACTAACTGATAGGGCATGAATTTAGGAACTCAACACAAGTGGTTTCGCGATTTTTGGACATCTATACAAGTCGCAAAAATTCCTCAAAGTTTGCTTCAGAAATTAAATTACAAAGGTATTTCTAAAATCACTAAAATGGGAAACCCAAACTCCCGGCGCGGCCCACTCGCGCACAGCGCCACGCGCACCCACTGCCAGCAAGGTCCAGCCCGAGAACTCGGGGCGGCCCACTACCGCGCAAAGCGGCCCGCGGCCGACAGGAGCCCGCGCGCTCTGGTGGTTTCACAGAAAACACCCCGGACTTAACCGAAAACAAACCGCGCTCCAAACTACTATTACCCTTCTCAGAGATCTTGCACTCACGTCCCTGCAGTAACCCATCTTCACCACGCCTCGGTCCCTGACCGTCCCCGCGCACTCCGGCGCGGCGGAGACGGCACCGAGCGGCCATGCCGGCCAACCCAAACCCTCCCCGCCCAAGCTATCGGGCCGAACAGCACCTACGCCCCTACCGCCTACCCTAGGCGAAGCTACAGCGGCGGTGAAACATCCAGGCAAGGTGGCCATGGCGAGCGGCTGCCCGCGGCGGCGGCGCGACTTCTCCGACCAACTAAGACCTCTGCGCGGCGAGACAAAGATGCCAGAGCATCAGGGGCTTACCTCGGATACCGCCGAAACGCTTGCAGGAGCCAAGGTGCGACGTAGAGGGCTAGTCACGTGCGACCCGAAGGGTGCGGCGGTGCTCCGGGACGGCGCGGACACGCCACCGCTGGCTTGTCGTCGAAGGGCCTCCGGGGTGGTGCGCAAGGTGAAAAGGGGGTTGTGGTAGGCCTATCAACGCACCCAATTTCAGGATTCTGGCGAACGGGGTGGACTGCCACGGTGCACGGACGAGCGCGGCCTTAATGGCGTGCGGGCCGGAAAACTCCAAAATGGAGCACAGTGGGGCCTAATTGGAGGCGAGGTGAGTTCGAACGGTAAGATCACCTGGTGACGAAACCGCCGGCGTGGAAGATTTGCCGATGGTGGCCCCTCCCGACGGCTTGCCAGCAGCGGCCCTAGCGGCCAGGCGGATAGAGGAAAAAAGATGGGGGCCAAACACGTCGGCGCTCGGTCACACCCATGGCCAACGTGGGGTCACCCAGGTGCGTGCGATCAGACGGAGGAGCATCGTGGCGTGTGTTTTTGCGGCCACCGACCGGCCAGCGGCGGTGTCGGGGTCGGCGCGGACACAACACCCGCGGACCCCAGTGGCGAGCGCGGCGTCGTGTGCAACAAGGAAGGAGAAAGGGAGGGCGGCGGCAGCAAGGCCCAAACGCACACGCGAGCGGCCAGGGAGTCAACCGCAGCAGTGCGACGAAGAGAGGGGGGGCGGCACCACGCGACACACACAGACAGAGCCGGCAACCGCGCTGCGCGGTGACCCCGAGTGGTGACCGCGCTCAGGGAGGCAGCATGCGACGTCTGCACGCGTGCACGAGTTTTAAAGCTTCGAAAACTTCTAATCGGTGACAACCAACCCAGAACCACCCTTGCCAAACCCGAGACGACCTATGAGGCTACCAACCCGAGCTAACACACCGCAACCCTTCCTAACTCAAATTCACAAACGAAGACGCTCAACACGGTAGTGCCAGGCAGTCCTAGACTTGAGGTTTTCTAAGTGCTTTAAGTTGGAAAGATGTACTGAGCTGCAATTCCCAGCCACTGGAAATGGTAGCTAGCGACTGAAAAACTGTACAACACAAGTGCACAACCTCTGCACACTTAGCACTTCACATTTTATTTAGGGTCCGCACATATGTTTTATAGCATTCTCACTCAACCAAAATTAGTTTCTAACCTTAGTTGATATAATCCAGTTATTACGTCAATCTTCCAATTAACATTTGTGTTAGCTATTTAGGATTACCAAACGATTCTACGCAATTCAACATTAAGCAAAAACTAAAGAAAAAGATGCGTATGCTCAGCTTAGATGCATTGTGACACGCGGTAACACCGGGGTGTTACAGCTCTACCCCCCTAAAAGAAAATCTCGACCCGAGATTTCCCGTGCCTAGTGTGGAGAAAAGAGGGTAGGGCAAACTTTCACTGAACAGTTTACCTTCAGGGGCTAGATAAGAGATGGGGATAATGCTTCAAAATATAACTCTCAAGTTCCCAAGTTGCTTCATCCTCCGAGTGATGTTGCCATTGGACCTTGTAAAATTTCACCACATTGTTCCTGGTCACTCTCTCTTTTTCGTCCAAGATTTTTACCGGATGTTCCTCATAAGAAAGGTCCGGTTGAAGGGAAAGTCCTTCAATTTCTACTGCCTTAGTGGGAACTCGCAAACACTTTTTCAACTGAGACACATGAAAAACATCGTGGACAGCTGACAAAATATCCGGAAGTTGAATGCGATAGGCCACGGGACCACGCCGGGCCAAAACCTTGTAGGGCCCAACATAGCGTGGGGCTAGCTTCCCACGGACACCAAAACGATGCACACCTTTCATGGGAGACACCTTGAGATAGACATAATCCCCAACTTCAAATTCCAAGGGCCTCCTTCTTTTGTCTGCATAGGTTTTCTATCGATTCTGTGCTGCCTTTAAATGACTCCGGATAATCCCAACCTTCTCTCTTGCTTCAAGCACAAAGTCAGGCCCGAAATAACCACGGTCTCCCACCTCAACCCAGTTGAGTGGGGTTCTGCATTTCTTGCCATACAAAGCCTCAAAAGGTGCCATCTGGATGCTCTCTTGATAGCTGTTATTATAAGAAAACTTGGCCAACTTCAAACATTCGTCCCACTTTTCAGGAAAAGAGATGACACAAGCTCTCAACATATCTTCAAGCACTTGATTCACTCTCTCTGTCTGACCATCGGTCTGGGGATGATAGGCTGAACTTCTGAGCAGGCGCGTACCAAGGCATTCTTGGAGTTGTATCCAAAAACGCGACATGAAAACTGCTCCACGGTCAGAAACAATGGTAAGCGGAACTCCATGAAGGGTCACAATGCGATCAAAATACAGCTTGGCATACTGCGAGGCTGTATACCTCGTACCCACTGGAAGAAAATGAGCAGTCTTAGTGAGGCGATCCACAATGACCCAAATAGAATCATGGCCCTTGGCGGTGCGAGGTAATCCTGTAATAAAATCCATGGAAATATCCTCCCACTTCCAGACCGGAATGGGCAAAGGCTGTAGAAAACCCGGCCTCCGCAGATGGTCTGCCTTAACTCTTCCACAAATATCACACTCAGCAATATACTTGGTGATATCCTGCTTCATGTATGACCACCAATACAGCTGGCGCAAATCATGGTACATCTTGTTACTCCCCGGGTGAATAGATAACTTGGATTGGTGGGCTTCCTCCAGAATCTTCCTTCTTAGCTCCTCATTACCGGGAACCACTAACCGGTTCTTGTACTTCACCACACCCTGCCCGTCAATGCTAAAGTGCGGACCACGCCCTTCAGCCATCAACTTCTTGATGTGGGGAATCTCCAAGACATCATACCTTTGTTCCGCGATGATTTGCTCAAGTAACTTAGAGACTAAAGCAATCTGTGCCAACACTGCAGAGTGAGAGAGAGGCACGGACTCTCCCTCAGGCACGTGTGACTTGCGGCTCAAAGCATCAGCCACCACATTAGCTTTTCCCGGATGATAATGGACCTCCAAGTCGTAATCTTTAATTAACTCAAGCCATCTCCTCTGCCTCAGATTCAACTCAGGTTGAGTAAAAATATATCTAAGGCTCTTATGGTCCGTAAAAATATGCACTTTATTCCCCAACAAATAGTGTCTCCAAACTTTTAGAGCGTGCACCACTGCAGCTAGCTCTAAATCATGGGTTGGGTAATTCACTTCGTGCTTTTTCAGTTGACGCGAAGCATATGCTATCACACGCCCCTCTTGCATAAGCACACACCCAAGCCCAGTCCTGGAGGCATCACAATAAACATCAAAAGGCTTCTCAATATTCGGTTGAGCCAGAACAGGAGCTGAGGTAAGGAACTTCTTCAAGGCCTGAAAAGCTTCTTCACAAGCCGAACTCCAGACAAACTTGGCATCCTTTTGAAGTAACTTGGTCATAGGTTGGGCTATTTTAGAGAAATCTGGAATGAAACGCCGATAGTATCCGGCAAGACCCAAAAACTGGCGGATCTGATGCACGGAGGCAGGAGACCTCCAATCCAACACATCCTGAACCTTGCTAGGATCTACAGACACACCCTCAGGGGTTAGAACATGTCCCAAGAACTGAACTTGATCCAACCAAAACTCACACTTGCTGAACTTAGCGTACAGCTTGTGCTCTCGCAACCGGGTCAGGACGGTGCGGAGATGCCGTGCATGCTCTTCTTCATTCTTGGAATAAATCAAGATGTCATCGATGAACACTACTACAAACTTATCCAACTCCGGCATAAAGACTGAATTCATGAGATACATGAAAAATGCAGGAGCATTTGTGAGACCGAAAGACATAACTAGGTACTCATACAGCCCATACATAGTAGCAAAAGCTGTCTTTGGTATATCTTGTGGCCGGATCTTTATCTGATGATATCCCGACCGAAGATCTATTTTAGAGAACACCTTTGCCCCAGCCAACTGATCAAACAAAGCATCAATACGAGGCAAAGGGTACTTGTTCTTAATGGTTACCGCGTTGAGGGGACGGTAATCCACACACATGCGAAGAGTGCCATCTTTCTTCTTCACAAAAATGGCAGGACAACCCCAAGGTGAAGAACTGGGACGGATGAACCCTTTATTCCGCAATTCTTCTAACTGCTTCTTCATTTCAGCTAACTCCTTCGGTGCCATACGGTAGGGACGTCGGGAAATAGGAGCAGTGCCAGGCTCTAACTCAATGGTGAACTCCACATCTCTATCCGGTGGTAACCCCGGCAAATCATCAGGAAAAACATCTGGGAACTCACAGACCACTGGAATAGAGGTGAGATCAGAAGAGACTTCCACATTTGCAGCAACTGGAGAAGTGAGTTCCGAGGGAATGAGAAGAGACATCCTATCCTCAGACCCAGGAAGTCGCAACTCAACAACCCTCCGCTTAAGGTCCAACACTACCCCGTAAACCTTCAGCCAGTTCATGCCCAGTATCGCATCAATGCCATGCCCAGGTAGCAACATGAACTGAAGGCGATAACTGTGGGTGGCTAGCACCAAACTGACAGTATCCGTCCGGGTGTTGATAAACATGTTCGCACCCGGAGTGCTGATTCTATAGGCCTTAGGGATGGCCATAATAGGTAGATTATGCTTCTCCGCATACCCCATGCTCATAAATGAATGCGATGCTCCAGAATCAAATAACACAAGTGCTGGATGAGAGTTGATGGTGAACATACCAGCCATCACAGGTTGATCCTGCAATATTTCCTCGGCCTCCGTATAGTTCAACTGTCCCGAACGGCTTACTGGGGCTTTCTTCTTGATAACCGTCCTCTTGATCAGGCGAGAGTTGGCAGACGGCTGGGCAGACTGAATAGGCCGGTTCTCGGGGCACTCCCGAGCAAAGTGGCCCTCCTTGCCACACTTGAAACAGCCAGTAGACTTGACCATCTGTCCCTGACGAGGTGAAAACTGCTATCCCTGTGGCTGTTGCACCTGCTGGGAAGGTGCACGGTACTGAGTCGTCGGAGCCTGACGAGTCTGCTGAGGCTGTCGCGACGGCTGTCCACCAGAAGAATGGTAGGACATCCTCCTAACAGCCTGCATCTTCTGCGCCTGCTGGTGACCAGAAGACCCAGAAATCCCCCGCTTGCGCTTCCACTCTGCCTGAGTGTCACGCTGCAGACCCTCCATAGCAATGGCTGCATTCATCAGGGTGCCAAAAGTCTGGTAGTTCCCGGTGTATAGCTCCTTCTGCAGAACACAAGAGAGGCCACGGTAAAAGCGGTCCCTCTTCTTCTCATCTGTGTCAACGTGAGTGCCAGCATACTGTGCCAAGTGGTTGAACTTGTTGACATAATCCATCACGGACAGGCTTCCCTGCTTCAGGTCCAAGAACTCCGAGAGCTTCCTGTTCAGAACGCCCACCGGAATGAAGTACTCTCGGAAAGCGACAGTGAACTCCTGCCAGGTCACCCGGTGGTCCGCCTGTTGCATGGCGTTAAAGGTATCCCACCAAGCACTGGCAGACCCCAGCAGCTGCTGTGCGGCGAAGCGCACCTTCTGCTCATCGGTCACCGTGAGTAGAAGAAACTTTTGCTCCAGCACACGAAGCCAATGCTCCACGTCCAGAGGCTCTGCAGTCGGTGCGAACGTGGGCGGGTTAGTCTTTAAGAAGTCCTGATATGAACAGGGCCTCTCAAGACCACGGGCACCGCCCCCGTCCCCACCGTTGCCACCGGGACCCCCACGAGCGAGGCCACCGACAGCCTGTGCCATCAGTTCCAGGGCACGGGCCGTCTCACGACGAGAAGCTAACAACTCCGCCATCATCTCCGCTTGAGTCATTAGAGGCGGCGGTGGCGGTGGAAGAGGAGCCAAGCGTGGGGCGTCGTGACTGTCCCCGACATTCTCGCGACCATCCTCCGGGTCGCGGCCCTCCGGGTCACGGCCCGCTCCAGCGCTGGTACTCCCATGAACAGACCCAGCTGCCCCACGACCGGACCTCAGGTTCATCTGTAACAGATAAGAACCAACCATTAGGGCACTCCTCCCGATTAGAGAACGAGACTGAGACGATGATACGGCCTTCGAAAGGATTAAAGCAATTCATTTTAATTCTTATTCTACCCTGTTACTATCTGTGATTATCGTGAAGGGGTTTTTAAAATTAACCAGGTTTTTAACTTAGGAATGCATGCATCGCCCTACACGCTCACTCAAGCCGGAAATATAGCGGCCTTTCGCTAAACTTTGGCACATCGTACACTCACTTCCGAAACTAGCGTTTCCTTACGCAACGTAAGTTAGTGTACCTGCAGAAGATAGTTAGGAAAAATAGTGCCACTATCCTAGTAAACCATATTGCTAGGGCTTAATACTTAACTACGCTGACTTTACCGCATCCTAATTTTTATAAACCTTTTGTTGGTCAAATTTTTTAAGCCTTTTGAAATAGGTGATTTAGCTTGTAAGCTCATTATTGGCTCTGGTACCACCTGTGGCGGAATCGCCCAGTTTAGCACGCTTTCAGGGCGCTTGCCTTCCACTAGGCACTAAGAGCCCTGAAAGTGAGCTACACCAGATGATTCCGTCGAGCCCACCCGACGGGAGAACTCGAACGCTCCACATTTTTCACCCGGGATCCAATAATGAGTACAAACTTACAATACTTAGTCCAGTTCATACAATACAGAGTCTCAGAAATATTTATTACAATACCAGAGGTTCAGAGTGCAATGATTAACAGCGAAAATAAAATAACATCTAGCGGAAACGATGAGAATCCGTCTGTGCCCACCAGAAGAATCCTCCACACACGACAAACCTGCTCAAAGTGCACCTGTAACAGGGGTAAAAATAAACCCTGAGTACACAATGTACTCGCAAGACTTACCCGACTGGGAATTTTATTTCCCGACTCTCAAGGGGCATGATAGGCTTTTATGGCTGGTGGGTTTCTTGTATGCGGAAAGCAGCACTAAGAGTTTGTCCTTAATTTCTTAATTTTTAAAAACCGTATTTTATTCATTAACCAATGTTCTATGTAAGCACCTATGCTACAATCAAGCAAGAGTTGAGCAAAACAGAATCCATTCTCCCTCTTTCAATTTCCAGTTCTTACTACGATGCCAGAGCGTAGCCAAGCCGTACCGTCACGCAGAAACGGCGATTCGCGAATCAATGTGCCCAGCTGGGTACCCCGAAAAAAACACACGCCTCGCTTGTACCCTAGGCACAAGCAAGACCAACCCGTCCCCCTCCTGTCACAGGTTTCCAGGTCCCCGTCCAAACTTGGACTCCTAGCTCCCGTATTCGAGGCCCGGCCTCAATACGGTGCTAAGACCTCCACCTATCCCCGCCTCCAATCAGTCGGTCCGGAAAGAGCCGGAGCCCATGACAAGAGAGTAACAAGTCTTCCTAGCCCCCATCCGCTAGTATGTGCTCGGGATAAGGAGATCTGTGACTTGACCAGGGTCCATGCAACGAACGGTCCTTAATCGACACAGGCGGAACAAACGCAACCAGAGCCCTGCTCTGTTGCCCAACCAGGTCCAAGTCCATCCAACCCGTTCCGCCCGGTCTCCAATTATCCATATACATTTATATTTCAGGTGATAATAACATGATAATAGTAACCATATTATAATTCCTATCTCTCGTGAGTGACAGGAAATCACTCGACTTCTACCGGAGTCCTGTAGCATAGCAATCTACACGATCCTGACATACTAGTAAGACTCATGGGATCAGGATATTTATATGCAAGTGGGTATCATAGAAATTCCTGTAACTTAAATGCACAACATTTAAATATATATCATATTTGCAAAAATAAGGGTTATGCACCGGGGCTTGCCTTGGGTAGGTGCACAGTCAGAGGTGTCACTAGCGGGCGGCTCCTGGAACTCCTCAGGTACGAAGATCTCCTCCTCGTACTCCTCGATGACCTCCTCGTAGTCCGGCTCCTCCACTGCCACGTACTCGACTCCCTCGCGATCTACATGCATGCAATGATAGGACCACACTTAAAAGGTGACGAAGGTAACTCTAATAGCTGAAACGGTAAGCTAACATTCTCGCTACTAACAAGGTTGACCCGATGCAAAACGACTCCAGCAACTAACAGACACACCACTTCCCGATTACCGATTTGCTACAGGCATTACTAGGGAAAATTAGCTACCCTAACAAACAAGCTATTTGATGGCCATAAAATTTACAGCAAGCATCTAACAATATTAAGCAGCTACTGTAAAAATTTTTAGAGCTAGGGCTATCCTCGATTTACCACGAAAATTTCTACAAAATTGGTTGCATTAATAAACAACACTTTAAGCAGAGATTTAATCGACCGAGCAACACTATAGTAGTGCACAAAAGGAAACTACTAACTGATAGGGCATGAATTTAGGAACTCAACAAAAGTGGTTTCGCGATTTTTGGACATCTATACAAGTCGCAAAAATTCCTCAAAGTTTGCTTCAAAAATTAAATTACAAAGGTATTTCTAAAATCACTAAAATGGGAAACCCAAACTCCCGGCGCGGCCCACTCGCGCACAGCGCCGCGCGCACCCACTGCCAGCAAGGTCTAGCCCGAGAACTCGGGGCGGCCCACTACCGCGCAAAGCGGCCCGCGGCCGAGAGGAGCCCGCGCGCTCTGGTGGTTTCACAGAAAACACCCCGGACTTAACCGAAAACAAACCGCGCTCCAAACTACTATTACCCTTCTCAGAGATCTTGCACTCACGTCCCTGCAGTAACCCATCTTCACCACGCCTCGGTCCCTGACCGTCCCCGCGCACTCCGGCGCGGCGGAGACGACACCGAGCGGCCATGCCGGCCAACCCAAACCCTCCCCGCCCAAGCTATCGGGCCGAACAGCACCTACGCCCCTACCGCCTACCCTAGGCGAAGCTACAGCGGCGGTGAAACATCCAGGCAAGGTGGCCATGGCGAGCGGCTGCCTGCGGCGGTGGCGTGACTTCTCCGACCAACTAAGACCTCTGCGCGGCGAGACAAAGATGCCAGAGCATCAGGGGCTTACCCCGGATACCGCCGAAACGCTTGCAGGAGCCAAGGTGCGACGTAGAGGGCTAGCCACGTGCGACCCGAAGGGTGCGGCGGTGCTCCGGGACGGCGCGGACACGCCACCGCTGGCTTGTCGTCGAAGGGCCTCCGGGGTGGTGCGCAAGGTGAAAAGGGGGTTGTGGTAGGCCTATCAACGCACCCAATTTCAGGATTCTGGCGAACGGGGTGGACTGCCACGGTGCACGGACGAGCGCGGCCTTAATGGCGTGCGGGCCGGAAAACTCCAAAATGGAGCACAGTGGGGCCTAATTGGAGGCGAGGTGAGTTCGAACGGTAAGATCACCTGGTGACGAAACCGCCGGCGTGGAAGATTTGCCGATGGTGGCCCCTCCCGACGGCTTGCCAGCAGCGGCCCTAGCGGCCAGGCGGATAGAGGAAAAAAGATGGGGGCCAAACACGTCGGCGCTCGGTCACACCCATGGCCAATGTGGGGTCACCCAGGTGCGTGCGATCAGACGGAGGAGCATCGTGGCATGTGTTTTTGCGGCCACCGACCGGCCAGCGGCGGTGTCGGGGTCGGCGCGGACACAACACCTGCGGACCCCAGTGGCGAGCGCGGCGTCGTGTGCAACAAGGAAGGAGAAAGGGAGGGCGGCGGCAGCAAGGCCCAAACGCACACGCGAGCGGCCAGGGAGTCAACCGCAGCAGTGCGACGAAGGGAGGGGGGGCGGCACCACGCGACACACACAGACAGAGCCGGCAACCGCACTGCGTGGTGACCCCGAGTGGTGACCGCGCTCAGGGAGGCAGCAGGCGACGTCTGCACGCGTGCACGAGTTTCAAAGCTTCGAAAACTTCTAATCGGTGACAACCAACCCAGAACCACCCTTGCCAAACCCGAGACGACCTATGAGGCTACCAACCCGAGCTAACACACCGCAACCCTTCCTAACTCAAATTCGCAAACGAAGACGCTCAACACGGTAGTGCCAGGCAGTCCTATACTTGAGGTTTTCTAAGTGCTTTAAGTTGGAAAGAAGTACTGAGCTGCAATTCCCAGCCACTGGAAATGGTAGCTAGCGACTGAAAAACTGTACAGCACAAGTGCACAACCTCTGCACACTTAGCACTTCACATTTTATTTAGGGTCCGCACATATGTTTTATAGCATTCTCACTCAACCAAAATTAGTTTCTAACCTTAGTTGATATAATCCAGTTATTACGTCAATCTTCCAATTAACATTTGTGTTAGCTATTTAGGATTACCAAATGATTCTACGCAATTCAACATTAAGCAAAAACAAAAGAAAAAGATGCGTATGCTCAGCTTAGATGCATTGTGACACGCGGTAACACCGAGGTGTTACAGCTGGCCCAACAAGCGACCCGTGGCGGGTAGCCCACGCGCCCGTCCGCAAGTTTGCAGCAAGGTCCTCGAGCTTCTGACTAATGCTGTGACCACTATACGCACTGTTTCTACCATCAGCAGCTTTGCGAAAACACCCGCCAACTCTCCCTTCTTCTCATCCGACCGGTCCCCGACATCCCCCGGACGCGGCGGCGCGGCGTCCACCGGCACTCGATGCTACGCCGGGCGCCGGGAGTCTCGGCTGACTCCGCAGATGAGCCGACCGCCATCTAGGGCTCCTACTGCTACGTAGGGAGGTGGTTGGGGCCCGGAGGGGCATCTGAGACCGGCCAACCACGGCGGACGGCCGGAGCATGTTGACGGTCCTTAAGTATCAATTATAACTATCAAATAAATAGAGAAAAGGATCCAAATGAAACCAACACCTAGACTTAGGGTTTTATCTGACAGAATTCCACGAGTTTTGCTGTTTATCTATTTCTGCAGGGGGTTATCAGGAAATACGGAAGAAAGGCCCACATGTCAGATTAATGACGGGATATTAACCGAACACGTAATTATCTTACATCTAGAAGAGTCCAGAAGCCACGAGAACGAATGGGAGGCGTAACAGAGCCGGGGACAGGGCGCCTGCCGGTCAAGAGAGGCGATCCAGGACGCCCCGTCATCCCGATCTCCATCGGCATGCGAGACTTCCCAGAAGCACTCTGTGACTTTGGCTCCAGCGTCAACATCATGCCCAGGGTACTCTATGAAAAACTCTTTTCACAACCATTATTAGAAACAACCATGTGTTTGCAGCTTGCAGATAGGACACTGAGTTTCCCGAGAGGAATATTGAAGAACATCTGTGTCCGAGTGGGTTCCTCGTACGCTCCAGCAGACTTCGTAGTGATAGAGACCGGTTCTGATGAGAGGGCTCCCGTCATCCTAGGGAGACCATTCCTGAACACCGCGGGAGCTGTCATCTATGCTAGTGCTGCCAAGATCAGTTTCTACATCAAGGGGAGGAAGGAAACGTTTTCCTTCAAGAACAAGACCGCACAAATCCCAGAGCAACCCCAATATGAACCAAGGAAGAGGACCAACAGGAGGAACAAGAGCAAGAAGCAAGTATGGACCGAGACAGCTAAGATGGTCACTGCCGTGCACAAAGGTCAAGATCGCCAACTCAAGTTACCGTTCTTGCCTAAGAAGGACGACACAGATATGCCAAGCATTTATTGCTCCATTAATGGGTCCCACTTCTACAAGACACTTTGCGACACTAGGTCGGGCGTCAACATAATGGCCAAGGTCACCTATGAACTTCTGTTCGGAACCATGCCCTTAAACCCAACATATATTCAGCTCCAGATGGCAGATCAGACATTCCGACAGGTCGAAGGTACAGTAACTAACGTCCCTATCAAGATAGACGATCACTTTGTCCATACAGACTTTCAGGTTATTGACATAGGAGAAGATGAATATGATCCACCCATCATCCTTGGAAGACCATTCCTAAGTACTGTCAAAGCAATCATTTACATTGGAACTGGAGAAGTCCACATGCACTTCCCCTCTGAGAAGGTACATCTTTACTTTACTGACCCTAACTATGTATTTGAAGAATCCAAGCAGGTCAGGACAAGAAGAAGGCGGCATAACCACAATCAGAAGCAACAGGTCATCAAGGACGGATGGGCAGATTATGAAGGGGAAGTGGTAAGATCTGAAGACATACCACTCAACCAACACTGTCCTAAGGAGACCGAAGCACCGAGACAAGTATGGAAAGAAAAGACAGTTGCACATGAAGAAGAGGCGCTGCCGGAACCACCGACTACGCCATCCACCAAGTCCCAGGACGACTGAACGAATAAGAGTCTCGTTCGGAGGACTTAAAAACACCGAACGCCTTGCCAAGAGGTAACTTGGTAGTTATCCTTTCCTTTTAATTATTTACTTTATCTTAAATAGTTTGCTTAGTTAATCATATTCATACTATCTTAAAAAGAAAATAAAAATGTTAAAAACCCTAAAGCCCCATGTGAGTATGCGAGTGGCATAAAACCCATAAGTACATTCACTGTGGTGGCATAAAAAATATATATATAATAAATACATAAATATTTTCTTCTGCTTTATAAAATTTAAAAAAAAACATAAAAAAAATCAAGGAGGCTCAGCATGATAAAGGCTAGATATTTATGCTAACACTTAATCAGTTCCACAAAGCTTTGTTGTCTATTTGAGCTTCACAGAATTTAAGGAGACTAGCAGACAGAGGACATTCTAATCGCTGTCAGGGTGCTGCCGACTTTCAAATACACCTCCGCCATCTGCTAGCTACATCAGAAGAGATTATGTCAAGATCCAGCTTGGAGGAGAGCACCTCCATTATCTTGCTAAGTATTTCTATCTTTATCTTTATATTTATATATACTTCTACCTTATAAAAATAAAAATATACATAACTATGAAAAAACCAAATAAAGATTTTGTGCTTATATATATACCTATATCTTTTGCTTAGTGTGTTTTAATAAAATAAATAAAGTGGCTATGCTAAACTGAATCTAGATAATAATAAAACTCTAGCATGGATATGATGAATAGTTGCTTTGCCTAACTTTCAAATTTGAAGTCCTCTCTCTAAGTTTAGACATAACTATTATCATTTAAAGCTTGCTCTAAACCTGAACTTGTGGGAAGAGAACTTGATCTAAAGTCTAAGTTGTTAACGGATATGATATGGAAAGGTTGAGCTGCTGTTTATCTATTCCTAGAGATGCTAGAATTCTGGAGAATTTTATCTTTGAAAATCTTAAAATGCTACATGATGAGTTCCTGTATGATGAGAGTTTAAGTTCCTACCACAGCCATACATACATGCTTGCTAGACTTTAAGCCATACCTTTACTTTTTACTGCTTATGAGCATTGAGTGTAGTCAAGCTGTGTAGACCCTTAGGAGCTTGTCATGCGGTTAAAATCAAGATTCACTTGCACGATCACTCATACATGCTGCTTCTACTCCAGAAGTACGCATCCACATATATCCACTCATTCTCATCTCCAGATCCACATAAAATTATTCTACTCCTAATCCGGGAGAGAATAGCCAAAAATATTTTCCCATTCTTGTTATCCCCTGTGAAATAAATGCTCAAGCTATTTTGGTTACTACCACTTGCTATATTGTTCTAAGGAGATGAGTGCTCTATACGAGGAAATAAAAAGGGGCAAGTGCCCGGAACCTCGAAAAGAAAAAGATACGAGGAAATAAAAAGGAGCAAGTGCTCGGAACCTCGATGAACAAAAAAAAAGTGTGAGAAGAGAGGTAAAAATGGATAAGTGTCCGACAGTAGAATTAGGGGTACAAGATGCCCACCTGAGAGAAAAAAAAAGAAGAAAATATAGAGCACCTCATTCTCCTCAAGAGCTTTAAAAGCAAGAAAGGTACGTATCCCCTCAAAAAGAGCAAAAGTAGAATTAGACTTTCATCATTGTTATCATCACTACCACCGTACACCATTTATTCGCCACACATGCACATCTTGATTTGACTTATTGGCTTGTTTCTCTGGATCCATGGTTTGACTATGCAATAAATGTCTTGTAAGTATGTATACTTTATCTCCCACCGATGAGCTCTAGATATCAAAAGCCTTATTTGAATAGGATGAGAGAGAAGGCAATGTCACTCTGCCTTATACCACAAATACTACATAATTTGCTTTGAGAGAAGGCAGACATCATTACTGTGAGGATCCAGAAATACCACAAAAGAGAGACTTGAGAGAGTCATACAAGGAATCTCTGAGTTTTATTTGAAAATCTGCAAAAAAAACTCCAGAGCTATAGCTGATCAAGAATAAGAGACATGGCGCTTGACTAGACTGTTCTATCTTTTAACCGCTCAAGACAAAGGTGACGGTTGCAAGCCCCATGGTGAAAGGTATAATGAGTAAGTTTTAAGTCTTGACAGTTTACTTTAACTCAGAGATGAGACTCTATTTGAAAGTATGTGTACCGTCAAAATTCAAAGGCATTTCAGCAACTACTGAGTCTCTCCTTGCTCAGGGACGAGCAAGAGGTAAGCTTGGGGGAGTTTGTTGACGGTCCTTAAGTATCAATTATAACTATCAAATAAATAGAGAAAAGGATCCAAATGAAACCAACACCTAGACTTAGGGTTTTATCTGACAGAATTCCACGAGTTTTGCTGTTTATCTATTTCTGCAGGGGGTTATCAGGAAATACGGAAGAAAGGCCCACATGTCGGATTAATGACGGGATATTAACCGAACACGTAATTATCTTACATCTAGAAGAGTCCAGAAGCCACGAGAACGAACGGGAGGCGTAACAGAGCCGGGGACAGGGCGCCCGCCCTAGTCCCCAGGGCGCCCGCCCCCTCCTGTGGACCAATCAGGCTCCGCCTCGAGGATTATGCTCCACCGACCTAGAGGATCAAGGAAAACCACACGATCAATGTCGGTTTGATCCAACGGCCCAGATTCATCCGAAAGGGCTATATAAGCAAGGCCCCTGCCCCTGGAGGAGAGGCCCTCGTCTCATACTTCAAACCCTAATTCAGGAGGAGAGCCTCTGATCAAGCCCTAGAGCCACCACATCAACTAGATCTCTAGTTAGCATAGCTACATAGGATTAGAACTAGAAGGAGTCAATCTTCGATTGGTTCCCGGATCTGTCAAGAGGATTCTTGGTAATTCCTCTCTTGTTCTTCAATTGTTTATCATTGTTCTTCAATATTATGAATATGACTTTGTTCTATTTCAATATATTGATTATGACTTTGCTCTACTTGATTATATTTGCAATTATATTGTTCTTAGTTTATCATAGTTATATGCTTGGCTTAGTTAGATTGGAATTATATACATGCCTAGGATCGTATAGCGTTTATCCATGTGTACAGTGGGTGAATGATAATTATTGTGTAGACGTGGTGTCTATACCGTATTTATCTGCGATTGCACCCTATATGCCGGATTGTGGGGTAGTTCGCGATAGTGACAGCTTCGTTGATTCTTATATAGTCCCCCTCTCGTGTATAGGGCAGGCAGAGCAACACTATTACAGGGGAGTGATTGCTATGTTCTTCATCTTCCTTGCTAATATTCACTATGCATGGATATATCTTTTCTCACCATGATTGCCAAGTATAATTGCACTAACTATGATATGCTAGACTTTATAGTTAATAATAACTTAGGGAATATCTTTGTAGTTCATCCTAATTCCATGCTAATGACTTGCTAGAATATCTGTTGAGGTGCTTATCATTATTATATGTGGCTAGCTGATCAGATTAATTATCTTTGTCACCATTATCACTTTACCTTTACTTAATGTGACATTTATACCTGTATAAAGAGATTGATAAATACTCTCGGTTATACATGCAATGATGTGTACTCAGTTCCATATTCTCATTCCATTATCAACCATGATACTTAGAAATCCCTTCCCAGTGGTAAAAATATAAATAATGATACCTGGAATACTTCCCGGTTAAAATGCTACATCGGTATTAATCTGTGCGCTTGCAGATCCCTTTTATTATTTATCTTGATGAGCAAATGCATATTTCAATACCGCGTCTCTCATGTCATGCTGGGGATGACAACTTGGCTTAAGTGGCATGAGGGATAGGTTTGGCATTTTTGGCGCCGTTATCAGAATTAGAAAACTAAGTCTACTTTTGGTAGTGACGTTAAGAATGCCCAACAGAGCACGAGTTTCCCGACGCCGACGAGGCCGTTCCGGTGACCTAGAGACCTAACGGCGGTAAGGTGATCACGTACAAGCAGCTAAAGCTCACCGCGATGCAAGCGCTTACGACGGTTGAAGGTGGGAATGGTTGTGGTGATCCAGCCACGTGCGTCCGGGCATGGCGGTGACGCTCCATGGCGGACGCGATGCGTCACCACACTCCCGAGGAGGGCCCTGCACAGATAGTCGCGAGCAATGGCTAGAGGAGGTCAAAACGAGCACGTAACTACCATCAATCGAATCATTTCCCTCGGGTTGGAGACTTACCCCCGATTCAACGCCCACAGCGGCGTCCACGGCAGCGGAGGGGGAAAATCCGAATTGGCCGGCAACCGAGCTCGTCTGAGGCCGGGAGCAAGTCGGCTGGCTAGATAGCTTCCCAAGCTACGAGCTGGCGCGGGGAATCGGACGAAGATGCCCTGAGCTGGCGATTAAGAGGGGAGGGAGCGGCGTAGGGCCGCTGGCATGCCCCGGAAAACGGCTCAAGCAGCAGCGCTCTGCCCAGCGCGAGGCGAGAAGGAGCGACAGAGAGAGAGAGAGAGCGGAGGGAGAGGCCGAGCGTCTCGGGATAAGAACGGAGCGAGGGAGCCGAGCAGAGGGGACGCGCGAACGCTGCGCTGCGACTGTCACCAGAGCGCGACCGCGGGGCAAGGCGGCACGGCAGCGCGTGGCTTAGTGTCACTCCGACGGGACGCGGCTGCTCTCAAGCGGGGAACAAGCATGGCAGGGCGGCACGCACCGGCTTACGACCGGGTGCAGTCACACCGGAGGCCCGATTCGACGGTCAGCGGCAACAGCGCGGTCGGACAGTGGGAGAGGCAAGCGGCCTCTGCCAGCCGGGCATGGCCAAAACGCTGAAGGCGTGGTGACCACAGCCAACGGCTAAACCGGTGGTTGCCAAAAGCTTTGGTGAATTTACGCGACGGCCAAACAAACTCCAACCAACCAACCCTCACACCAACGCAAGGTCCTCACCTAGGTGCAACCAACTAAGAAAAAAAACTTGATATAAGCACTTAAGCATTTTCGTTGGAAATTAAACGTCGAAACGGCATTGCCATTACCTCTCTCAAACCGACGAGATCTAGAGTTTAGGTCGAGTTGAAATTCGAATTTTTGATCTTAGAGCTCGCAATTACTATTTAACAAGTTTTATTTTCCAAAACAAAAGTTGTATTTTTATCTGCTCGACTTGCACTTCAAATTTTTATTAAGTACTACATACGGTGGTATTTTTATTTTTATTTCTAAAAATCGCTTCTCACGACAACTAATTAAAACAACATATTGTTCTATTTTTCTAATTAGAGTCTCATTAGCATGTTTTTCAAGTAACCAATTTACCCAACATTATCCTTTTATCTTTTACGCGAGGTAAAAGATTTTTAAGAAAAACCCGAGAATTTGCTTACTTAGGTTCTTTAGACCCTAATCGAGGTGCTAAGCAAGCGTGTAACACCAGGGGTGTTACACCACGTAAGCGCTTTTGATGATGTAGCAAGGTTTTTAATAAGAGAGAGAAGAAGTGAGTTTTATAGAGATGAAACTCTCTTGGCATGAATACAAATTCTCTATGAGTCATGAAATTAAATTTCTATAAAACTCTAGAACGAAACTCACTATTGAGAACGTGTGTTTCATCCATATTTCATTCCATTCTATATGACGTGGCCATCTTGGAAACAACACAATGAAACTCTCCACTGAGACTGGCCTAACTTTTCTATGACACATAGCTCACAATAATTTTCCATACCTAACAAACTAAGCAAAAAAAACCCATGGTATACTCCCACTCCTTCCACACCCCCAACCCAAAAAATCATCGACTCCTAAGGAGACCAAAAGTTTTAGATTTGATCAAACTTATAAAAAAACTACTAGGGTTTATGATATCTAATAAATAACATTAGATTAATTAAAACTAGAAGCATAACCTAGCGCGTTGCCGAGGGATTCTCTTAAAAATAAATATGTTTTATATATAGCATTACTATATGGTATTCTTTATACCAAATGTATATATATATATATATATATATATATGAATTTGACTTGCATGTTATTTTATTGTGTTGGATCTGGTAAACAATCGGTAAGCTAATAAAAGAAAAACTAATAGAATATTTGATCACATTATAAAAGAATAGGTGATCAAACAAATAAAATATGTGGATGACTTTACATTAATAGATTAAAGATTAAAAGTATTACACATAATAGAGACGATGTGGATATTTTTTGTAATTAATATGGTATGACATGAATAGCTTGAATGAAAGGATTGCATATTAATGGGACACTTAGTGATGAATGATGTGGACAACTTGCATTAAGAGAGAAAACATCTAGTGGGGTTGCTTTATAAAAGTATATATAGATATATTTTCATAGTAAATCTATTTTGATATATAAATGTTAATATTAATTTTTATAAACTTGGTCAGTTTTAATTAAGAAAGCTTGACTTGTTCTAACCATATAATTATTTTTTATGGAAGGATTATGCAGCAAGTAAATTTGAGTCGTATCTTTGGACCTGCTTGATTGCTAGCCATGCTTGAGGCGTGGCGCCGCCAGAGTTAGAGTTCAGGCGCAAAAAATCAACGCTACATAGTGTGACGAAATGTAGCCTGTTTTCATTCACTGGCGTTTTGTTTGTGGCTGCCTCCACCTATTCATCAACCAAACAAGAACCAAATTGTGGAAATAATATTTCATTTTAGTTGACATGCAGTTTTTCGTGTTAGTAGACATGCATTTTTTTCGTGTTAGTTTTGGACTACAGCTAGTTTAGTTAGTAGTTTGCTGTTAGGGTTAGTTTTCTTTTAGTTTATTTTTGTTTAGCTAGAGTATAGGTTTGCATGGTACTTCATTTAACTGATATAATACTTTGCATGATGCTACTCGTCTTTTGTTTACTTTCCCTAAGGCATGTTAGATTAATGGTGAAACTATTTACCTTAACTACCTATGGTTCCACACATACCATTTATTATTGCAGGTTTCGTACATGTAGCGTGTTGGTATCATATTATAATGTGTTTGTCCCTTCGAAAGGTCTTTGCTCCGTCCTTCTCGCTGACATAGGACATAAACGGCTTTCGATTCAAATCTATGTAACCTACATCAGTTTTAAGTGTTGCTTCAAAAATGCTAAAGTTTTTTGTCGGGTCCTGTCCGAAAAAGAGGAGCATCTTGGGTGATGTTTGTGTCAAGAAACGAAGGAAAATAGCATGAAATAATGTAATTGGCCTTTGGGCGGCCGATAGGACTGTCAACATTGGAGCTACCAATATGAATGTCGGTTACTGGAGGGCCGATTGGCCTGTTGACCGGCCAGGAGCCGACAGGGCCTATCGGTCATCCAGCTGCCGACAGGCTCTCCCGGCAGGCGAAGGCTGCCACGTCATCGCCACATAGGCTAGTCGGCTCCTCAGCTGCTGACAGGTGCTAAACTTGCAATTTTTGGATAACAGCTTGTACATTTGCAATTTACCATTAAAAATATTATTCAAAAAAATCCCAATCTGTGGTAGTGTGCCATTTTATGACCAACAACCAAGCAACCCTCCATCTTAGCATGAAGAAGACAACAAAGTCAGGGCCGGCTCTGCTCCTCTGCCTTTGTACGATTGTACCTGTACGGTTGCCATAGGCAAGGAACAAAATGGACGTGCCAACGACTCGTGCCTTCGGTTGCAACTTGCAACAAGGCCCGTGTTCAGTTCCGGAACTGGTGCTCGGTACACGCAGTGTACCAATTCGTTTGTATTTGGTAAAAATTATCCAAATTTTAACTAATTAGACTCAAAATGTTCGTCTCACAAAGTACAACAAAACTGTGCAATTAGTTTTTAATTTCATCTACATTTAGTACTCCATGCATATACCAGCATTTTGATGTGATGGGAATGCTCGGTACACGCACTGTACCAATTCGTTTGTATTTGGTAAAAATTATCCAAATTTTAACTAATTAGACTCAAAATGTTCGTCTCGCAAAGTACAACAAAACTGTGCAATTAGTTTTTAATTTCATCTACATTTAGTACTCCATGCATATACCAGCATTTTGATGTGATGAGAACCTTCTTTTTGCATAGTAAAATTTGGGATTGAATTTGGAAACTAAACAAGGGCAAGGGCGTCATCGCAGCTGGGGCAAAGCTGTTGCTGTCGCTGATGTGACGGCCTCTCCGGCAAACATTAAGCACGTCTATCGGTCGGTCTATACTATGCATCTCCTGCCGGAACTGGCATTACGTGATCCTTGCGTGATGCTACATCGATCGATCCTATTCCTGCCCCCCTTCGCCTCCATGGAGCACACTGGTCGTCACATTTAGCATTGCCACGTGAGCCTCAGATTGCAGGTCACATGTTGTTAGGCGATTACGAGAGTAGTACGTTTTACCTCTGAATGAAGAGTAAATTACACTTACCATACAACAACTATCTAAGTCGGTGTAAGTTAGTCGAACATCTTTTAATTTGTCTAATTTAATACAATACCTATCTAGGTGGATGCATATTGGTCCAGCATTTTGTCACATATTTAATTTGATTGCGAGAACTTAGCTCATAGGTGCATATATGGCCCAATCATTGTAACTGCGTCTCTCTGTACACTCTGAACCATTGTCATTGGAAGCTATATCCCAGCACGCTCATCTCATCCATCAATTAGCTCGAATCGTTTATTATATATATTATGATACCATTTCTTAATTTGGCCAAATATAAAAATGGCCATTAATTTCATAAATATAAAATATACGAAACCGGCCATTTTTCTATACTATAATACTTTTTTCACCCTTAATAGTATGACTATTTCTATACTTAAATTCAAAACAGAAATTTAAAGTAAGCCTTCGATGGTTAAATAAGCCGCAGCGATTTGAATTGGGGGAGGGGGGTCTCCTTGTGTTGTCATGCACCCACGAATGCTTATAATATGTCCATATCTCACAAATATCATTATACTCTTAATTGTACTAACATCAATGTGCCAAAACCCATTAGGGTCCTAGATGCACTTTCAACTGTATACTTTCCAAAAACTTGATCATCTGGCACACCCGAGCAGATGTCGTAGTGTGGCCCGGCTCTTGCATGCTCAAGGCTCGGCGCAGCGGCGGCACGCGCGCGCGTGTGGCGTGCCCTTCAAGTTTTTAATATGAACACACATAGTTCACCTATTTAAATTGAGTCAACATTTAGTCAAAATCCCATACGAGACTAAACTATATGACACTATATATAACATTTAAAATGAGCTAAGATTTATTTGATTGCATTGGATTACACATAGTTCACCTATTTAAATTGAGTCAACATTTAGTCAAAATCCCATACGAGACTAAACTATATGACACTATATATAACATTTAAAATGAGCTAAGATTTATTTGATTGCATTGGATTAAAAATGGACCAAGCCTAAATTAGATCCGGTGAGAGATCAAGCTTGCCTGAGTCATTATCCCACTGTTTCCAGCTAAGCATTGAACGAGCTGAGTACGCTATGATGTGGTAGCTCCCAATGACATCGGACACATGTGTTTGGAGCCAAGTTCTCGCATCAAATTAAACAGGCTACAAGATGTTAGACCAACATGGACCCACCTAGATAGTGCCACATTATATTGGACAAATCACAAGATGTTGGACTAAAATGCACCTACTTGGATAGTGTGTTGTATGGTGAGTGCAATTTACTCTTGAATGAATTAAGGTCATTGTTCTTGTCCAACGCGTTATTAAGAGTTTTCTAAAACCTTTTTTGGATGTCTTTTTTTTTTGTCTTTTAGGGTGCGATCGCAGCACCCCTAATGTTTTTAATGTTTTTACCATGTCTAGGTGTTTGTACCCACAAAATACTCCAATTTTAAAATAAATCAAGCTAGAAAGTTGTCGACTATATTAAAACAAAAAAAAGATAGACTGAGTATATAGTACAATAAAACAACAAAGCCCTATAGAGTTGAGCAATTAAAAACAACAAAACCGCAAATGACACAAGATTGCCAAATGTCTCAACATGTAAGAAAAATGTACTTTGCCAGGCTTATCATCTAAAAAAACTCAAGAAAATAATATTATCTCCTTTTCAAATTATAAGACATTTTGGTTTTTAGATACACAATTTTACTATGTACTTGGATATACTATGTCTAGATATATAATAAAAAATATATCTAAAAAAAAGGTCTTATAACTTGGAATGGAGGGAATACGTTCACATGTGGCCTAAAATTTAATCGATTGAAAAAATATACTCATCAAGTCAATTTTCCTCATTATCAATGACACACTTAAAAAAATTATCCTAAAACATAGCGAAAACATAGATGCTCACACCTATATGTACTCTTGTTCCTATATACACCTACAAAAAAAAACTGTGCTAACAGATCTTGAAATTGAAAAAAAAATCAGTGTTAATGTCTTGCTGACATTGGACATGCCACTTACCACTAAAGAAATAGCTAAATTAAAAAACGATCATCTAAATAATTCTAGGACTTAGAAATCATGTACTCCATCGGTTCTAAATTATAAGTCATTCCAAATATTTTGGAGAGTCAAAGCATCTCAAGTTGATCAAAATTATAGAGAGAATTACAAAGATTTATGACATCAAATACATATACTATAAAAATATAATTAATGAATAATCTAATGATACTTATTTGTATCATATATGTTACTATTTTATTACATAAATTTGGTCAAACTTGAGATGTTTTGTCTCTCCATGAAAATTGAAATTACCTATAATTTGGGATGAAGGCCGTAGTGTTTAAGATTTTACAAAAAAATTATATTAAAACCAAAATAAAAAACAATCAGAATGGAATTTACCCCTGGTCTCGAATTGGAATCAAGTTTGTCTGTATGGGTCCAGGGGTTAGGCTGTGTTTAGTTCCCCTGAAAAGAATGAAAAATGTACTGTAGCACGTTTTGGCTTTATTTGATAAATAGTGTCCAACCGTTGGCTAATTAGGTTCAAAACGTTCGTCTCGCAAAGTACAACCAAGCTGTACAATTGGTTTTTAATTTCATCTACATTTAGTACTCTATACATGTATCACAAGTTTGATATGACGGGAAATCTTTTTTTTTTTTGCGTAGTGTATTTTTAGAGGAACTAAACACGGCCTTAGTACTACTGGCTACTGGCCAATTTTGTAATTTTGTAACAGGTGTACACATGGTACACCTGTGGTAGCCTCGCAGGAGTGTATGGTCTGAGCCGTCCACAGCAGGCTGTCGCCGGCACATGGCCGTCCGTCGGTTGGCCAAGCAAGGTGCGGCGACGGCAAGAACTCGTTTACCTCGTGGGTGTACGCCGTAGTAACGTCTACCGTGCTGTGATCTTGCCATGTTCTTGTTCTAGGGCAGACCGTCTGTTGCATGCCCTTGATACCCTCTCCTTCCCTAAATGCACACATAGTGGTTGCACAATGTACAATACTGTTAATTAACCTCTGTTTCACGATATTTAGCATTTGTTTTTGCTCTACTATTGAACGTTTGGTATGTTTTTATGTGAATATTTATACAAAAATGCAAAAAAAAATATGACCTGTTTATGAAAAAAAAATCAATGATACGTTTCTCACTTGGCTTAACTAAGTATTTAAACAAACATTGTTAGTCAAATATGAACAGTAAATTCAAAGATATTAATTATTTTAAAAACAAAGATTCGTAGCTGCCTTATTTATTGTTGCTACTAGCCAACGTACTTGTTGAAATGCTGAACAACTGGTTGCTTGAAGATTTATTCAATGATCACATCATGTATTTTAATTTGTCTAAAAATTGAACTGTGCCTCACATAATCGGCTCTAACTCTCGTGGACACGTGAAAGAGTGATGAACTATGAAAACATTTCGTATCCCAATTTGTTTTGAATGAACTCTGTATCATGTTTGAACACACTGCTCTAACTCATAGTCAAAAAAATATTAGGTCTGTCGGAATCCCATCAGTCTGTTGTCATTGATGAAGGACGGGGCATTAAGGAATTGGAACAGAAGTGCAAGGAATAAGAATCATGTTAGACTTTGGTCCATAATAGTTGGCTGTGCACATGGAATGTATAAATATAAAATATATGGAACATCTTAAATATAAAACCATGTACTCCTCCGTCCTAAAACAAATACACATTTCACTTGTCGATGAGTTGAACTCTTTTGAAATTTGACTAAGTATAGGTAAAATAATATCAACATTTGTATTTCCAAATAAATTTACTATAAAAGTATATTCTATAACCAATCTAATGATACTCACATCATAGATATGTTAGTATATTTTTATATATATTTGGTTAAATTTGAAAAGTTAACTCTTCGATAAATAAAATGTGTATTTATTTTAGGACGAAGAGAGTATAGGACTAGCATGTACCATTTGAGAAATATAATTCAGAATTACGTATTACTACACGGTGATTGGTGAGTGAAAAATTGAGAAAATAGCTTGACGGAGCCCCTGGCAAGTGGGTCCAAGATCCCCAGCTATTACTGTAGTTATCTTTCTTCTACTTCAGTGGACCCTCACTCCCTCCTAGCTCGATCTCCATCCTCTTCTCATCAGCCAACAAACCTGACGAGAATCTTCAACCCCATCTTCGCCGACTCCTCTCCCCCAACCCATCTCTCACCACGCCATTCCCAAATCAACCCAAACACCAAATTCCAAACCTGACGATTGATCCAAAAGCGCCACAAATCCCACCAAATCCACCTCAAATTCGCCACCAAATGCGCCAGATTGGCACCCAAACCCCGCACCCACCACCAATTCAAATCTGACCTCGCCATTCCCACTCCTCCCCCTCGACCCACTCGCATACTCCAGATTCCCACCGCAATGGCGACCGCGCTCTCCAAATCCGCCGTCAAATCCCACCCTAGGTCGCCCACCACAGCGCAGCCGCCGCCGCCGCCGCCGAACCCCGGCTCCAGCGCCGCGTCGGCTGGCGGAGGGGCGGCGCCTCCGCCGCCGTCGTCGGCCGCCGCCGGCGCGATGCCGTCGAAGAACGCGGCGATGGCGGAGCTCAAGTCGCGCGTGCTCGCCGCGCTCGCCAAGCTCTCGGACCGCGACACGCACCACATCGCCGTCGAGGAGCTGGACCGCATCATCCGCGCGCCGCCGTCGACCGACGCCGTGCCCATGCTGCTCAACGCGCTGGCATCCGACTCCCCGGGGCTCGCCTCCCCGGCCAGGCGCGAGTCGCTGCGCCTCCTCGCCACGCTCTGCGCATCGCACCCGGACGCCGCCGCGCCGCACATCCACAAGGTGCTCGCCCACCTCGCGCGGCGGCTCAAGGACCCGGCGTCCGACACCTCCGTGCGCGACGCGTGCCGAGACGTCGCGGGCCAGCTCGCGGCAGTGTACCTCCGCCCTCTGTCCGCTTCCGGTGTTGCCGAGGCGGGCAATGCGACCGTGACGCTGTTCGTGAAGCCGCTGTTCGAGGTGATGGGGGAGCAGAGCAAGGCGGTGCAGGGTGGGGCGGCCGCATGCTTGGCCAAGGCGGTGGAAGGGGCGGGGCCTGGGCCCGGTGCCATCGGGATGTTTGGGAAGCTCGGTCCTAGGATTTGCAAGTTGCTCGCTGGGCAGGGCGTGCAAGCCAAGGCGGCATTGCTCGGTGTCATGGGAAGTTTGGCGCAGGTGGGTGCTCCCTTTCTAAATTTTGTTGTGCGTGCCTTCTGTTCCAGGATTTTACTCAAGGAACACCAGATATTATAAGGACTTGTTAATTATTGGTCATGTCGTATTTTAGGCAGGAATTTTATCCTAGACTGGGGGCAGGGACCAGGGATTATTTTGAAGTCTTATGTTCTTAGTTTGAATCATAATATTATTTTGGTTGTGGCCTGTGCATTTCCTGATAACTTTATTAGGTATTGGAAAATACAGGCAAGGTTTTGGTCTGTAGGGAGCAGGTCAAGAATTTGCCATTTGGTACTCCTAGATTACTTGCAGTGTGGGGCTATGAATGTTATCCTCTACTCAGGTTAGGCCTTCCAGCGGGTTCACTCCTGCTTTTTAGTACTGTGGCTTGTGTATCTCACAGAAAAATATAGGGTTGACACTTGTAAGTTTTCAAACTGCTGGTGAAACATTACTGAGAATGGCAAATGGAAATAGAATTTAAAATTATAAGCTCTGTGATCACAATGTGATTCCTGATAGAGTGAATGTGGAAGTTCAACGCTTGATGTCTTCCCGGAGAACAAAGAGTCTGGGTTTACTTGTTTCTGTTTGACTTGATGGACAATGGAAAACATCATATTGTTGTGATTTTCTGAGGTCTATGAATAGGATCTTAATTGACGTTGTATTGACATATCTCCCTCTCTTTATAGTTTCACCATGGATTATGAGACATAGAGATATGACATAGAGTTCAATTAAAATGTTTTTTTTCCTGATTTATTATTTCATGTATTATCTGAGACAGTAGAAGACAGTCATTTTGTCTATCCTATTACTTGTTGGCTGTGTGAGCCATGTTGGATGGTGGTCGTGCATTAGTCTTTTGATTTACAGTATTGGAGCGTGTTTGAGTGTTTTCAGATATTTTCTAATCATTTTTAGACTTTGATTTACAAGTAGCATGTAGCTTGCTAGGTTGGACTGTACTTGTGGCTTTTGTTTATTATTACTTTTACATGATTCATCTGTATTACGATAACATGGATCATGAGTGTAAGGTTAAGGTTCCAGCTCACCTCTTTGAGTTTTGTTGGTTATATTCATATAAGATTTCAGGGCTAAACCTACAGGAGCTTTAGGTAGCTTTGTCATGATTCAGGAGCATTATGTAGTTTTATCGTGACAATATTTCCATCAATGCTAGTATTGTTTCGTTGTGCTTATGATGCGGTTATGCCATTCTACAATGATATTATGTGAACTATCCCCATGGTTATTGGGCTTCATAATTTGAGTATCTGTTCATATCTCGCCTTTCAGGTGGGAGCAATCAGTTCCCAGAATATGCAGCAGACTCTACAAAGCATCCGTGACTGCCTTGAGAACAGTGATTGGGCTACTAGAAAAGCAGCTGCTGATACATTATGTGTCTTTGCTACCCATTCTGGCCACTTGATAGGTGATGGAACTGCTCCAACCATTGCTGCTCTCGAAGCTTGCCGTTTTGATAAGGTAACCGTAACCTAGAATTCTTTGCGCCCCATCTATGTTTGAGGCCCTCTTGCTGCTCATGAAACCTTTTCAGATGACCACAATATACATACTTTTGTATTCATATGCCATAGTCATCATATTCTTCTCTCAGGTAAGGCCTGTCAGAGATAGCATGATTGATGCAGTACAGTTGTGGAAAAAGTTGACTGGAGAAGATGCAAATGGTAATGTTTGTTTGTTTACCAATTGTACTATATCTTTGAGTGTTTTACTATTTCTTTCTTAATGTAAAACAATTTAGATGCAGCAGACGGTAGAAATAAGGATCTAGCTGATGGTGAAGGGAAACTGGACCCAAGAAGGTCAATGCAAAGAGGTGGAAAATCAGAATCCTTTGATGCTTCCTCTCCAGATTCACCTAGTAACAACGTGAAGGGCAGTAGCATAGCTGAAAAGGCAGCAGTTCTTTTGAAGAAAAGACCAACATTAACTGACAGGGAACTGAACCCTGAGTTTTTCCAAAAGCTTGAGGCAAGGAAAACAGATGACTTGGCAGTTGAGGTTGTAGTCCCCCGCAAGACTCTACAATCTCACTTACGAAGTGAAGGTGATACAGAAGAAGATGATGATCATGTTGGTCCAGCTGACAGCAATGGATCAGCTGAAGATGAAGCAAATCTAACTCAAATGCGTGCTAGCTCTAATTTTCAAAATATTCGGGATAAATGGGCTGGCCAAAGGGGAAATAGAAACAAAGATACAAAAGCTAGGACAGCTGATGTTGAAGATAGGGGTGAACCCAGTACAAAAGACTCCACTGCTGCAACCATGAACATTCCTGGAGAAGGCCCTTTCATAAATAATAAAACAAATTGGTTAGCAATACAGAGGCAATTGACGCACTTGGAGAGACAGCAAACTAGTCTCGTGAACATGTTGCAGGTTAGTATATCGTTATTTCTCTGGAATGTTTGAAGTTCCATTTCCTGTTTGCTGCTAAGAAGAATCTAGAAATGGATATCACAGACTTTCTGAATGGTGACAAGGAACTAACGTAAGAAGTGTTAACTATTAAGTCTCTGCAAATAAGACTTTTCTCAACTCAGTGAACTATGCAGGTGAAATTATAACTCTTGTCATGAAGCTATGTTGTCAGCATTGGCCACCTTTTGATGTCGTTTGTTTTTTCCCCTTAAGCCATCATACAGAGACTAGAGTTGTGTCACTACACAACAGCTCAAGTGGTCCAAGCTTTTTACATGTATGGCAAATATTGAAAGCTTGGGCCCGACAAGCCTTTACTAGGCTTGATCCCAAATGCCCAATTAAGCTGAGATTAAGTCTTTCTTGGGATCAAATACTTGAGCTTGGGCTTTGTTGAGCTCTCTTGAGGTTGGCCTAATTAGGCTTGAAGATATACATATGACATTAATGTATTCATATCCTAGTGAGCATTGAACTTGTTTGAGCTTATAAGATATATTTGTGGACGTGCATCTATAGAGTTTTGGAGCTTTAATGCCTTATTGAGTTCAAGAGTATAACATATACTCAACTAAAAAACATGCAATAATGCAAGCTTTTTGTCCTTATTGAGCTGAGCTTGAGCTTATTCATGCTTCTATAGAGCTGACCTCAGACTGAGGTTCAAACTTGAACTTGAGGTTGCCCAAGCCTTAAGCTTACTCATGCTCAGCTCGTTGAGCTCTGGTACCCAGTTTATTTGTTATTTGAAAATAACTTTCTAGTACATCTTTGCAAAGAAAAATGACTGCTTTGTGCCTACCTGATATGGTACTTGACTACTTTGTTGCATAATTCAGATACGTGTTGTAGCTTCCTGCTTCCTTTAGGTATACTAATTTTTTTTATCTAGATTGCAAATGAAACTAAAAGTATCTGATAGGTGTATGGCTGCATGCTGATTTTGTGGACAAATTTAAACTTACTAGGCATTTTTTGGGCTAACTATAGAACATCGCTTGTTTTTGAACTTTCAGGATTTCATGGGAGGATCTCATGACAGCATGGTAACTTTAGAGAACAGAGTACGCGGTCTTGAGAGAGTTGTTGAGGAAATGGCTAGGGAAATATCACTCTCGTCAGGCAGGAGAGGTGGTGGTCCAGCGCTGGGCTTTGATTCGTCTCCTGGCAGATCATCTAAATACAATGGCTTCCATGAATATTCTAATTCAAAATTTGGAAGGGGTGGTGATGGACGGATGGGATTTGCAGAAAGGTATTTCTCTGCAGATGGTATGGCTTCAGGCACGAAAAACCCATCTTGGAGACCAGATTCTGAACAGTGGGACTCATATGCTTATTCTGGTTCAAGAAGCAGTATGAATGCAAGGAGAGGATTAGATCCTGTTTCATCTGACAATAGGATGCCAAGAAATGAACGGAGTAATGATCAAGTGGGTCCCCGGAGAGGTTGGGACAAAGGGCAGGGACCCTTCAGGTTTGGTGAGGGTCCTTCTGCCCGAAGTGCATGGCGGGCCTCAAAAGATGAAGCAACACTGGAAGCTATTAGAGTGGCTGGTGAAGATAATGGAAATTCAAGGGCTTCTGCAAGAGTTGCTATTCCTGAACTGGATGGAGAAGCTTTGAATGATGACAACCAAGGGGATGAAAGAGGCCCACTTTGGGAGGCCTGGACTCGCGCAATGGATGCTGTTCATGTTGATGATATGGACTCTGCTTATGCTGAGGTTCTTTCAACTGGTGATGCTGAATTACTTGTAAAGTTGATGGAGCAAACTGGACCAATTGTTGATCAACTTTCAAATGAGGTTGCAAATGAAGTCCTACATGCCGTGGGGCAGTTTCTTGTGGAAGAAAGCTTCTATGACGTAGCTTTGAACTGGCTTCAGCAGGTAATCTACTATATCCCTTTGCAGGAATATATTGATGTTGTCATTGATGAGAATTATATCAGGAAAAATTTGAACTTTCAGCCATTTTTTCCTCAGAACTGAGGCTGAATTAATTAATGATTCACTTTCATCATAAGACTATGCAGCATTCTAAGATGCATTTTAGTGTGCATTTACTTAAGTACCTTTTGTATCTGACACTTTGGTAGTCAATTCAATTTGGTAATAGGATAACGGCATGTCTAACAAGCTAATTTTTAGAATTCCAGTGATTAATCCCAGTCCATTAGCATTGCTGTTAGGATAAAATGTTCAGCATCCTTCAGCCAAACCTGGCTGTGCACATTACATTAGTTCACACATGAGAAAGCAGAAACAGCTGCACAACATTATTGTTCTGATAAACACGGAAACACCCCAAATAGTAGAAGTTGGACGGCATGGCTGACTAACAAGCTATGACGATAAATCATTTTGAACAGTTATGTTTTGAAATAATGGCTCCTTTCAAGAGAATGAGAGAGCCAAGCACTGCCAGATAGACTGAATTAATTTGTCGATGTTAGCCAGTGAATTGAAGTACTGAAGCATTCGAAGCATATGTTGGTAAAAATTCATTTGGATAGAGCATTGAACTGTTATTGATTGACTTTTGGTCCTTCTGCCCTCAAACAGAATCCTGGTTTTTCATTTGGTCTAGAATGAAGGCCCATCAGTTTTACTGGATTGCTCAAGGTTGAAGGGGAAACTGTAGTGAAGTATGTGATGGATATTTGATGCTTTCTTACCGAACAGATGGGTTCTTATTTGGTCAAACTTGTTTTTATGTTGTCCTTTGTTTGCCCAATGATAATTAAGGTTTCCACCTGGACAACAGGTATGCGCTTGCATGCTTGTATAGGTTGAACTAATTCAGCTGTTACAATTGACAGGTGAAACCAATGCATTATTATAATCTATGCATGCCCTGACATGGGTTGATTAAGCTGGATAGATGTTGTATCTAATCTATAACATGAAACATTAATGTTAGACAAATAACAGTTTTCAAAGATACGCCTTAGCATATGCTATTTCCCTTTTGTACTCAAATGTCTGGCTCTGGCATTGTCTGGTAATCTTGTTTACATTTCTGAGCTGAAAGCTTAACTCTGAGCTAGACATCTCACCAAAAGATATCTCAATGTGTTGCAGTTGACTGATCTGGTAATGGAAAACGGCTCTGATTATCTCGGGATACCTCTAGATGCAAAGCGGGAGCTCTTACTGGGACTTCATGAGGCTACTGTGATTGAGCTGCCTGATGACTGGGAGGGAGCGACACCCATGCAGATAATGAAGCAGCTAGCTTCATCCTGGCGCATCGACCTGCAGCAACTTATCAATTAGGGTTACATTGATTGTCGACATATGAGTTAATTTCATTTGTTCGTTACCTCTTGTTCTTGTCTGGCCGGTTGCTATTAGTATTAGGAATATTATATTGGGTGGAGTGGAAGTGGCACTGTGTTGAAATGGATTGGTTGTATTGGGAAATATGATGTTGATATTGTCTCACCTTAATTGAAAGCCTTTCATAATTCATAGTTTGATTCTCCAGTTATATTGTAAAACCTTCTCACCTCATGGTGCTCTGTGGTTTGATTCTGGTGCATTAGTTAGTACATAGAATTCAAAATGAGTAGCAATATATTGTTTATTGGCTAAAATATTGTCTCCAGCAACACTTGTATGCAGAAGGCAGATCTTACGCATTTGGATATTTTGCCCATGTGACGAAGGCCTTAGCGCTGAACTGATTTTGAGGCCAGTATCTCCGCGAGCATCAACTCTTTCTGTAGAGGTATGCATGCAGCCAGTTGTGAAATCTATGGGGCAGGTGAATTTGTTTCAGAGCATTGTTATGCATATGGTATGTCAGTGTTGGGTGCTAAGGGCCTACCATTGGCCATTGTGGTTGTTCATGAGTCATGACTGCATGTTGTGGACTCTGATGTTGGGGCGTTGTATGTCCTATTCGAGGCTTGTAAAGCAATGTTTTTGGCGAGGTTTGCAGCGGTGCGGTTCCATTCCGGCGGAGAGTGCGCGCGCGCGCGCAAGCAGTTTTCTGTTAAAACCAGATCCACATGTTTCATCAAAACCCTTTTTTGTATGCAAAACTAAAGAAAAGCTTGCTTCCAGTGAAAAACAGAGTCTTTTACGTTTTAATTTACAGAAACCGACCCGACATTCTAAGCTATTTTGGGACCTATATACACAGGTGAGGTGAACTGTGAACATCTTGCCTGTTCGTTTGGCTGAAAATAAGCGGCTGAAAGTACTGTGGGTTGATTTGTTGTGAGAGAAAAAGACTGCTGGCTGGCTGCAAATAAGCAGCTGAAAGCTCAAACGAACAAGCTGTTAGTTGGAATCAAGATACTGAGAGCATTTCAACAGTTTGCCATCCGGCTTTCTCATCTTTAATTTTTTTGCAAAATGAGAAAAAACTCTCTCCAATAGTTTAACATCCTCCGTCCTCATCTTTCCCAAACTCGCAAAAATCTATCCTGAGCGCGCATATATACGTGCGGCCTAGGAGCACGCATGCGGAGTTTCCCGGCCCGTCTAGTAAAAAGGAAGAAAGATAGGGTTTTAGGTGAGAAAAACGCAAGAGAAAAAGATCTGATCGAAAGACTTAAACACGTACAGAAACAAATTCAGGGTTCCTGATACAAAACATGAGACCGGGTCGTAGAAAAAAGTGCCGAGAAAAAAAAACTTTTAAGATAGAAATATAGAAAACTTTTGGAGATGACTTTTTTTTTCTTTCTATACTGATTTAGGAGTCGGCAAACACCATATTTTGGGAAACAAAATATGAAGAACTCTTGGAGATGCTCTAAGCTCCACACGTTCAAAGTTCTTTTTTTAAGTAAAAGCAGGATCTCTACCGCTCAAGGAAAAAAAGAAGTCTATGTACAAAAGCACCCATAGTGCCAAGCCAAACACACCGGTCATAGCACCCAACACAATTAGCCACCGCTCACACACACACACTTGTTTTACCTCGCAAAACACGTAGCCCTACGTTTTGAACAATATCTTCCTTGGCGTGCCGACGTTTTCCACACGTCCAAAGTCAGCAGGCGCTCTTGCTTGGAGAAGCCATGTCTCTGCTCTCGAGCTCGATGGGTAGCCCGTTCAGCGGCGACGGCATGGGGTCCCTGACGAATGTGTTGTCCTTGTCCTCGCAGCAGAGCCTCCACCTGAAGCGCCTCAGCAGGTGGTGCATGGTCACCAGCGTCTCCACCCTGGCGAACTCGATTCCGGCGCACAGCCTCTGCCCGCCGCCGAACGCCACGAACGAGTAGGGCGGCGCCTGGCTCTCGAACCGCGACGGCTCGAACTTGTCCGGGTCCGGGAAGATGCTGGGGTCCATGTGCGTCACGCTGGACGCCCAGAACACCTGCCACCCCTTGGGGACGCAGTAGCCGTCGAACTCGATGTCCTCCAGCGCTCGCCGGAAGCTGCCGAAGATGGGAGGGATCATCCGCAGCGTCTCCAGGGCCACGCGCCATGTGAACCGCATGCCGTGCAAGTCCTCCCATGTCAGCGCCTCGCCGTCGGCCTTGTTCCTGGCGATCTCGTCGTGCTCTGCATGCGTGCATGAGACATCCATCCATGGTCACGAGCATTTGATTTGTTTATTATAGGCCATAGAATAGAGAGCTGTGGGTTCTTTCTTGACGATTACCTTGAACCATGGCGGCGAGGGTTGCGGGATCGCCCGCGAGGTGGCGGATCATGAAGGTCATGAGCACGGACGACGTGTCGTGGCCGGCGACGAGGACGACCATGGCGTTGTCCACGATCTCCTCGTCCGTCAGCAGCCGCTCGCCCCCGCCGCCGTCGCCCTCGGCGCGCAGGCTGGCGAGGCAGCTGACGAGGTCGTCCGCGGGCGACGCCTCGCCGCGCTCCAGCCTGGCCCTCTTCTCGGCGAGCGTCGCCTCGAGCACCCGCCGCGCCCGCGCGCTCGCCCTGAGGCTCTTGCGGAACGTCGTGAAGGGCAGGTCCAGCGGCACGGCCCACATCCCCTCCAGCATGTCCGCGAATGCCGCGGCGAGCCGCTCCCTGACGGCGCCGCACTCGAGGCCGAACAGCAGCGTCGCGATGATGTCGAACGTGAGCAGCTTCATCAGCGGCAGCACGGCGACGGTGCGGCGCCCCGCCCACCGCGCGTCCAGGTGGCGCGCCACCTCGGCGTCGATCGTGCCCACGTACCGCCGCAGCATGTCGGGCTTGAGGAACTGCATCATGGCGCCGCGGACGCGGCGGTAGTCGTCGCCGACGAGCTCGAGGATGTTGCGGCGGCCCAGGATGAGCGGCAGGCACCGGGGCTGCTTCGGCGCCAGCGCGTCGCTCGCGAACACGAGCTTGTTCGCGGCGGGGCCCGTCATGAACACCGTCGGGGCGCCGAACAGCGACAGCTTCGACACGGGGCCGTACCGGGCGACACGGTCACGCAGCCAACGCTCGCCGGTGTTGCTCCGCATCGCGCGCAGCAGGCCCAGGCTCTGCCCGATCATCGGCAGGCCCAGTGAGCCCGGGGGCAGGTTGCCCGGCAACGGCTTCTTGTTGGGCCTTGTGAACAAGTAAACAACGACCGGCGTGAGGAAGGCGACCAGGAGCGCAACGGCCACCGAGGCCACCATTGTTGTGCGCTAGCTAGAGCCTAGACCTTGTTGACTAGCTAGTCGTTAGGTCACTATAGGTAGTTGGTACCAGAGGTACAGGTAGGGTGCAAGCGCCATATATGATATCGTGCCGCCATGTAGACGTGACGTACGTCGGTACGTGTGCTGCCGCGAAGGTGAAGCGGACAAAGCGGCATCTTCACATAGCGTGCTGCATTGTGACTTAGACGATGCCGCCGGGGATGGTTGCCTCGATCGGTTGGAATCAGCGTGGCAAACATCTGGTACATGCTAAGACTACCCGCATTGGGTACTCTAAAACAATACTCTAAAGCTTTAGAGTATGAATATAGAGTAAAAACTGCTACACTGGGTACTCTAAAACGATACTCTATCCTTTCTCTTACTCTATATTTAGAGTAGTACAGTGCTTACTTTATACTCTATAGTGGCGGGCCCCACTAGCTAAACAAAGGGAAAAAATGCTATAACTCACAAACCAAAAATCCAAATTAAATTTCGATTGCACCATTAAATTCGTCTCAATAAATTCTTCAAAATTAGATCACACATGGATATATTTAGATAAAGTGACAAGTGGGTCCCACAGTGGATAGAGTGGATAGAGGATGATATAGAAGATGGATGGGTGCGGGAGAATTGAGTATAGAGGAGAGAATCTGGCTGACTAGGACGTATAGAGGATGAATATAGAGGTCCATGAGTGTGGGTAGTCTAAAAACGTAATAGGGACTACATCCATGGCAGAGAGAAGAGATGGTGTTCACTGTTCACCGATCCAAAGAAAAAGGAAAGAGAACTATGCAACCATTCACCAACGGAATCTAGCATTCGTTGGCTGCTGATGCGCGCAGAATGCGCGCATAGATTCCCCCTAGCTAGGCAACAAATATAAGTGTTGCTGCAGGAATTCGGCTCCAAGAAATTGCTGCACGCTCACAATCAGCGGAATGGGGACAAATGCTGTCATGTTACGTGTGTTCATCGTTAGAGTCTGTATGCGTAACGGTATATGTTAAAGAAAAAGACAAAAACCGCCTCTAAAACCGTTTATAACCGGGTCAGGGAGGTAAAACGTACAGTTTTAAAAGTTGAGGAATATGGTTTGCCCAGTTTTGGAGATCAGGGAGGAAAACCGTACTTTCGTAAAAATTAAGGAAGAAAAAGTGGATTTTTTCCTAAATTTTCTATACCCATCCAAAGGCCCATATTGTGAACTTTTTCTATGTTTTTCAATCCTATGTTTTAGCGGGTGTTTGGTTCAGAGATATAAAATTTTAGTCCGTGTCACATTGGATGTTGATTGGGGTTGACCATGAGGTGTTCGGATACTAATAAAAAAATAAATTACATATTTCATGAATAAATCGTGAGACGAATTTATCAAGCCTAATTAATCCGTCGTTAGCATATTTTTACTGTAGCAATTAGTGCTAATTAGGCTTAAAAATATCGTCACGCAAATTATCCTCACTATATATTTTTAGTTTTACAAATAGTTTATATTTAGCACTCCGTGCACGTGTCATTTGATGTGATAGCGACTAATTTTAGTCACCAGTACTTCCCATGCAAACCCAAAATATTTCCTCTTCTACCCATCACATCAAATCTTTAGACGCATACATGAAGTATTAAATGTAGGTAAAAAAGATAACTAATTGTATAGTTTATCTATAAATGTCGAGATGAATCTTTTGAGCCTAGTTAGTCCATACTTGAACAAACTTTACCAAATAACAACAAAATATGCTGCAGTAACTTTTCACCGACCGAACACACCCTTTGTATTCGTGTGAAATCCCTAGGGTAACAGCAGCTGCCCCACCAAACGCCGAAATGTCGGAGATGGCAGCTGCGGCGCCGGCGGCGGGGAAGGGGAAGCGAAAGCGCCACCTCTCTGAGGACGACGTCTACCTCCTCCTCCACAGGTCCGTCCGTCCTTCCTCCGCCCCCTTGGTCCTCGGCCCGTCCCTCCTCTCCGGGCGGCTCGCTTTCGCCTAGGGTTTTACTTCACAGCGCCGCTTGCAATCCTTCTCCCCCTGCAGGTACGCTCCGGGGACGATCCTGACGGCGCTGCAGGAGGTGGCGCAGCACGCGGAGGGCCGGCGCATCGACTGGAGGGCGGTGGTTGGGAAGTCGGCCACGGGGATCACCTCCGCCCGCGAGTACCAGATGCTCTGGCGCCACTTCGCCTATCACCACGACCTAGACGATAGCGTCGACGCCGGCGACCAGCCTCTGGTTTGTAATCCTACCCACTTCTCAAAGCCTAGATTTTGCTGCCCCCTTTTGGATTGGCTTGCAAGGCGTCAAGTAGCTGGGATTCCTGTAGTGTGATTGTTTGGATCTTAAGGTAGCAGGCACAGGAATTCAGTTTGTTCTTGTGTTGGCTGCTCCTTCCGTAATTGGTGCTATACCTATTTTTTTATGTTCAATCTTCTTGACAATGGTAGGGTGATGACAGTGACCTGGAATTGGAGCTTGAACCCAACCCCATCCCGACCAAGGAAGCTTTATCTGAGGCCTCTGCATTAGCCAAGGTATCACTTCTTGTTTGGAAAGCATACAGTAGGATGGTCATTTTGATTTTTGAATGCATGATGCCAAATCCTGTTCAGTTCTCTCTTTTTTCACTGAATTGATTTTGATGCTCTAAAATATCCAGGATGAGCGAGAGGCACCTGCTTGCATAGCATTTGCTCTGCCATTTTTCAATACCTTATTTTACCATGATCAAGTATCCAGAAGTGTTTTGGCTGCATACACTTATTCGTAAGTGGAGGCGGGAACGTTGGTCCTTTATCCAAAAAAAGTATTCAGAAGTGTTGCGCTGTTGTGATTGGCTTGCTCAAACAAATCTTTTACAGCAATCTTATCCAGAATGATTATAGAAGCGCCATTTGATTGAGTTGATTCCATCAAACTGATGCAATATTTTGAAATTCAAATACTAATAAGGCCAGTCTCAGTGGAGAGTTTCATAACGTTGTTTCCAAGATTACCATGTCATATAGAATGAAATGAAACATGATGAAACACCCACTCTCAATGGAAAGTTTCATTCTATGGTTTCATAGACATTTAATTTTATGACTCATAGATAGTTGGTAATCGTGCTAAGAAACTCAATTCTTCTCTCTTCTTAAAAACGTTGCCACATCATCAAAAACACCTATGTGGCAGCTTATTAAATGCAAATGAAAGTCTGATGAAATTCCCACTGAGACTGGCCTAAGAACAAATCTTAAGTCTAGAGGCAGCTTTGTGGTAGTTGGAGAGAACTGGAGTCTGTTGAGCCAGGGTGGAATGCACCGGTCACTGACGCCCAGTAGGTGGCAGTGATGCCTAGCAGCAAGAGTCATGGCAGTTTTACAGCCCATGAGAGGCAGTAACAAGCGGAGGCACACCTCAGGCTCAGGTAGGCATACACTGGACTACTGGAGAGACAACCAGTGGTGGGAGCATCAGGGCTGCTCATTGGTGGCGGCAGAGGTTGGGGTGGCTGGTAGCTTGCCATGTTGGGATTTGGGTGAGGAACAGGGCCGGATACCAGAGGGAAATGCTAGTGTGAATGATGATGCTTGCTACACATGTGGGCGTGTGCTTGTCAATGGTCATGGGCTGAAAAGGACTGTGATCAGGTGTTAGGTGGGATGCTGATTGGGCTAGCGAGGATAGTGCTATTACATATACCTATTATTAGGCTATTACAGGCCAGATGGTCTGGCCTGACATTTCAGCCTGTATAGCAGTTGACCTGGTCGCTGATTTGGATAAGCCAATAGTTATTCTGGTATGCATTTAGTATTTTAGATAGTACACAAACATGAGTCTGTTCTAGATTATTGTTGATACACAATGTTGACTCTTCAAAAGTTTGATTGATGCCTTACTAGTAACTGGAGGATAAAGCTTCACTTTGCCACTAGATATCAGATGGCAATGAAATATAGTTGATTTTTTTTTCTATAAATAAAAAGAAAACTTGCACGTTTTTGTTTGATGAAAATTGAGTTCTTATGATCGCTTGCTGACATTTATTTCTCCTTTTCAGTATTTATTATGAATATGAACTTCCATTTTATTTAATTATTAATTTACAAGATGGGTCTCATAGAATGTCTCAAGAAAGTCTTCATTTAAGGTTCCGTAACGTGAAGGTGTTCGATACTGCAACTGCCCTCAGATGATGATATGCCCCAAACATCATTCCATTGATAGCTCAATGTTCATTACTTGGTTGTTTTGAAGAACTTTGGTAGCGCAAAATCATGGTTTAGAAAAAAAAAGGGGTTCTAACTGGAGGTTCTAGAACTCTAAAAAGACTACAGTTTTAGCAATACGCATGTTTTTAAAAACTACAGTACTATTTCATCCAAACACCTCTTACCTTTCGAAAACCAATGCATTTTGCAAAACCATAGTATCTTCCCAGAATTCCATAAAAAAAATACTTTGTATCCAAAGAGGGCTTTAGTGAGGGAACTCCGCCTATGTTGGGGTGCCTATGGTGTTTCAGCATAGCAGGTCCCAAGCCCTGATAAAGGAGGAGGGTTGTGTCAGGCTTGGCAAAAACTTAGCTACTAAAATGGAGATGAAATGGAGGGTTTTAGTGAGGGACTGATAGTGCTTGCTTATGTCAACTCTGTAACTGGGAGTATCTACGCAGAATGACATGAAATGTCCATTGTATTTGGTTTATTGAAAATAAAATGTTATCCTTTTATGGCAACTTACTGGAAAGAATCATGTAAGTTTGATACTCGTTAGTAGTCCTATGTGGTTTCGTAATGTGTTATTATGCTATCATGTCTTTCTGTTATGTTATATGCATTCCTAATTTATTGGTACCTTAGATACTCTTAACATATAATACATTTTGCAGGCGCTAATATCCGGATCTTCACGTGAGCAAGCCTCTGGTCATCGCATTAACTTGGATCCTCCTGTGCTGAACACCCAAAATGAAAAGATAGTGCGGGTTCCATCTGAGAAACAGCTTGCTCAGAGTCATCGTATAACAAATGTTACAGGTCCTGTTGCCAATTCAAAACAGCCATCTCATATAGGACCCTCTCCTGGTCATTTGGATCCAAATGGAGCTTCTAAAAAGAGAAAGAAGCCAAAAGCATGGTCTAAAGAGGAGGATGCAGACCTAGCAGCTGGTGTGCAGAAGTATGGTGAAGGAAAGTGGGAGGATATTTTGCATAAATGTAACTTTGATAGTACAAGAACGCCTGATCAGTTATCTCAGGTAATATTGTGTTCACCTTGTCAATTGTGTAATAGCATGCACTATTCTGCCATATTGTATCCTTATTTACATGTGTCGGGAATTATCCTGAAGCCATCTTAACCTATGGTTGCATATTTCTCGAATATACTTAAATGGCAGAGACGCAGAGTGTCCATATGCATGCATCTGTTGCTTTACTGAATAATTATGTCTTGCGCCTGGGTTCCCAGATCTGCCATCAAACCTTTCCCTGTCCCTTTATATCCTGGAGTTATGTTTATTTGTTCTTATTACTAGGTACAATTGGTTGGCTTATTTTATGCCTTTTATTGCTTTTAATACTACTCCCTCCATCCCAGTTGTCTTAAGTCAACCTTTTTTAAGTTTGACCGAATTTATAGAAAAGAGTGCCAAGATTTATGACACCAGATTAGTATTATTAGATACACCGCAAAATATATTTTCATAATGTGCTCATTTGGTGTCATAATTAATTGTGCTTCTTTCTATAAATTCGGTGAAGCATAGGAAAGTTTGACTTAAGACAAGTCTAGGAATTGATTTATTCAGGGACGGAGGTAGTATTACTATTTTGGTGTTGCCTTGAGAATTCCTCTTATCCTAATGTAGATATCGTACATTAGCGTATTTTATAAAAAGGTTAATATACCATTCCTTTCAGAGATGGGCGCTAAAGCGTCCAGGAGGATCAACCAAGCCTGCTAGCGCTAAACATGCTTCTGTTGGCTCAGAGGAAAGATCAGCAGCTCTCAAGGCACTTTCATTGGCTGTCGGTCCTATGCGTAGATCAGGTATTTATAGAGTTTTGATACTTCGCCATGAAAGCTGATATTTTGGCATAATGTTTCTATGCTGAGCTATCAGCAACTCAAGCATTGTTCTGTGGCTTTGTTTACGCATCGCAGCTGTTGTAACCCTGTCCTGTCTTTGTGGTTCTTACGTAAATTGTGCATGACAGCGTTTGCTCCTAAGATGCCTGAAGTAAGATCTGCAGCAACCCCTTCACCGGCACCGGCACCGGCACAGGCGCTGCCAGTCCCAGTCCCAGTTGCTATGCCTCTGCGTGTGGCAGCTCAAGTGCAGACTCCGCTTCATCAAGGGCAACAAGCTCCTGTCCAAGCTGCGCCACCAAAATTGTCAAATGCTTCAAATAAGACACGGAAGAAGCAAGCAGCTCAGCCAAATCCCACCATCGTTCCTTCCTCAATACAAGCAGCAGCAATTGCTGCTGGTGGGCGACTTGCCACAGCCTCAACTGCCGCAAGTTTTTTGAAAGCCGCACAATCTAAGAATGTTGTGCACATAAAATCTCTAGGAGCAACATCTTTGAAATCTTCTGCAAGCTCCAAGGCATCGATTGTGGTTGAGCATGGAACACAACCTGGGGGCTCCCAGCACCTAGAACCTCTAAATCCTAGCGCAGTTCATGGTGTTTCAGGAGTTACTGTAGTTAATCAATCAGGGCTACCTGCTGGGGCACGTTCGTTGGAAACTAAGAAGGCATTGAGTACCACACTAGCACCTGTCCCATGCGAGGAGGATGACTCTGAATTTTGTGTGATTACGATAGATGACTTGTTTCCTGAAGATGCAAAGCAGCCAGAAGTTGTTGATGCAAAGCAGCCAGAAACTGTGGATACCAAGGCAAAGCAACCAGAAACCACGGGTCTCAAGGCACAGCAGCCAGAAAACGCAGATCCCAAGGCAATGCAACAAGAAACCATGGACCCCAAATCAAAGCAGCCAGATACATTAGAGGTTGAGATAGTAGATCCCAAAGATAAAGACATGCTAGAGTTTGATCAATATGTTGCTTCTCAAGGAGGACACTTAAATACGGATGATCTGAATAAAAGCAAGTGTACTGACAGTGCTTCCCAAGCCCAATGTCTTGTTGGCAGCCAGAAGAAGCCACAGAAACTGATTCCTGCGGATGGGAAAGGTAACCCTGTAACTGTGGTTGGGAAAGTTAAGCCTGTAACTGCTGGAGTGGCAGCAACTGGGAAGAAGACTAAAATTCCTGTCTCACATTCGGCAGCAGGGACCCCACGTGGCATTGTTGACACAGTCAATGCCAATGCCCCAAATAAAACACTAGTAAGGAGGGCAGCCACCCCTGTACCTGCTGGTTGCCAAGCGCCTCCCCTGAAGCATGCTGTGAACACAAAAGGTAACCAAATGACAACCAGCAATGCCACGGTTTTCAGTTCTGGAGTACCAGCCAGCAGCCAGACTAGTGTGGTTGCAAAAGGTGCTAGCAAAGCAAATCCACCATCCAGCAGCAGCCAGGCTAAGCCGAATAGTGTGGCGGTGAACGGTGCTAACAGGGTGGTGAATCCAACGTCCAGCAGCCAAGCTAGCGCTGCGGTGAACAACACTAACAGGGCTGCGATACCACTGTCCAGCAGCCAGGCTAGTGCGACTGTTGACGGTGCCAACAGAGCAGCTAATCCACCACCCAGCAACCAGGCTAGCACAGCCGTGAATGGTGCTGCTAACAAGGGGAATCCGCCAGCAGCAGCCAGGCAATAGATAGGCCCTTAATACAGTAAATTTTGTAATAATCCCCATAGGACTTTTGTGCGTCGATTGTCCCTTGAAATGTGAATAGGGCATTAGGCAGAGATCGTGTCATTCTTTTCACCTTGCATTTACAGTTGCACCCATGAACTGGAGACCACTAGATTGGATTGATTTTTGTCTGGTATTTCCTGCTGGCCATCGCTAAATTGTCCAGTTCCCTTGTGAATTGTGATGTTTGTGTTTGTCATTCTTTGTTGGAATGATTGGCCGACGTGCCGGTGCGCTGCTGAGGCCTGTTGAAACGGTGACGGTCACATCAAGCCGTTCCATCGTTGTGATGGATGGTCCTGGGCCCGGTGCCATCGGGATGTTTGGGAAGCTCGGTCCTAGGATTTGCAAGTTGCTCGGTGGACAGGGCGTGCAAGCCAAGGCGGCATTGCTCGGCGTCATGGGAAGTTTGGCACAGGTGGGTGCTCCCTTTCAAAATTTTGTTGTGCGTGCGTTCTGTTCCATGATTTTACTCAAGGAATACACGATATTACAAAGGCCTTGCTAATAGGTCATGTCATATTTTAGGGAGGAATTTTATCCTGGACTAGGAGCATGGGTTATTTTGAAGTCTCATGTTCTTAGTTTGAATCATAATATTGTTTTGGTTGTGGCCTGTGCATTTCCTGATACCTTTATTAGGTATTAGGTATGGAAAATACAGGTAAGGTTTTGGTCTTCAGGGAGCAGGTAAGAATTTGCTATTTGGTAGGTTACTTGCAGTGTGGGGCTATGAATGTTATCCACTACTCAGGTTAGGGCTTCCAGCGGGTTCACTACTGCTTTGTGGTACTGTGGCTTCTGTATCTCACAAAAGTGTAGGGTTGACACTACACTGTGATCACAATGTACTCCTGATAGAGTGAATGTGGAAGTTCAACGCTTGATGTCTTCCCGGAGAACAAAGAGTCTGGGTTTACTTGATTCTGTTTGACTTGATGGACAATGGAAAATATCATATTGTTGTGATTTTGTGAGGTCCATAAATAGGAGCTTAATTGACCTTGTAATGACATCTCTCCCTCTCTTTATAGTTTCACCATGGATTATGAGACGTAGAGTTCAATTAAAATTAATTTTCCTGATTTATTATTTCATGTATTATCTGAGACAGCATAAGACAGTCTTTTTGTCTAATCCTATTACTTGTTGGCTGTGTGAGCCATGTTGGATGATGGTCGTGCATTAGTCTTTTGATTTACAGTATTGGAGTGTGTTTGAGTGTTTCAGATATTATCTAATCTTTTTTAGACTTTGATTTACAAGTAGCATGTAGCTTGCTAGGTTGGACTGTACTTGTGGCTTTTGTTTTATTATTACTTTTACATGATTCATCTGTATTACGATATCATGGATCTTGTGTAAGGTTAAGGTTCCAGCTCACCTCTGAGTTTTGTTGGTTATATTCGTATAAGATTTCAGTGCTAAACCTACAGGAGCTTTAGGTAGTTTTGTCATGATTCAGGAGCATTATGTAGTTTTATCATGACAATATTTCCATCAATGCTAGTATTGTTTCGTTGTGCTTATGATGCGGTTATGCCATTCTACAATGATATCATGTGAACTATCACCATGGTTATTGGGCTTCATAATTTGAGTATCTGTTCATATCTCACCTTTCAGGTGGGAGCAATCAGTTCCCAGAATATGCAGCAGACTCTGCAAAGTATCCGTGACTGCCTTGTGAACAGCGATTGGGCTACTAGAAAAGCAGCTGCTGATACATTATGTGTCTTTGCTACCCATTCCGGTCACTTGATAGGTGATGGAACAGCTCCAACCATCGCTGCTCTCGAAGCTTGCCGTTTTGATACGGTAACCTAGAATTCTTTGCGCCCCATCTACGTTTGAGGCCCTATTGCTGCTCACGAAACCTTTTCAGATGACCACAATATACACACATTTGTATTCATATGTCATAGTCATCATATTCTTCTCACAGGTAAGGCCTGTCAGAGATAGCATGATTGATGCAGTACAGTTGTGGAAAGAGTTGACTGGAGAAGATGCAAATGGTAATGTTTGTTTGTTTATTTACCAATTGTACTATATCATTGAGGGTTTTACTATTTCATACTTAATGTAAAACAATTTACATGCAGCAGACGGTAGAAATAAGCATCTAGCTGATGGTGAAGGGAAACTGGACTCAAGAAGTTCAACGCAAAGAGGTGGAAAATCAGAATCCTTCGATGATTCCTCTCCAGATTCACCTAGTAACAACGTGAAGGGCAGTAGCATAGCTGAAAAGGCAGCAGTTCTTTTGAAGAAAAGACCAACATTAACTGACAGGGAACTGAACCCAGAGTTTTTCCAAAAGCTTGAGACAAGGAAAACAGATGACTTGGCAGTTGAGGTTGTAGTCCCCCGCAAGACTCTACAATCTCACTTACGAAGTGAAGGTGATACAGAAGAAGATGATCCTGTTGGTCCAGCTGACAGCAATGGATCAGCTGAAGATGAAGCATATCTAACTCAAATGTGTGCTAGCTCTAATTTTCAGAATATTCGAGATAAATGGGGTGGCCAAAGGGGAAATAGAAACAAAGACACAAAAGCTAGGACAGCTGATGTTGAAGATAGGGGTGAACCCAGTACAAAAGACTCCACTGCTGCAACCATGAATATTCCTGGAGAAGGCCCTTTCATAAATAATAAAACAAATTGGTTAGCAATACAGAGGCAATTGACACACTTGGAGAGACAGCAAACTAGTCTCATGAACATGTTGCAGGTTAGTTTATCGTTATTTCTCTGGAATGTTTGAAGTTCCATTTCCTGTTTGCTGCTAAGAAGAATCTAGCAATGGATATCAGAGACTTTCTGATTGGTGACAAGGAACTAACATCAGAAGTGTTAACTATTAAGTCTCTGCAAATAAGACTTTTCTCAACTCAGTAAACTATGCAGGTGAAATTATAACTCTTGTCGTGAAGCTATGTTGTTGTCAGCATTGGCCACCTTTTGATGTCGTTTGTTTTTTTTCCTTAAGCCATCATACAGAGACTAGAGTTGTCACTAAACAACAGGGCAAGTGGACCAAGCTTTTTACATGTATGGCAAATACTGAAAGCTAGGGCCTGACAAGCCTTTACTAGGCTTGATCCCAAATGCCTAGTGTCACTCGCCTGGACGCCTAGGCGGTGCGTAGGCAACAAGGCGCCACTGTTTCCCAAGGTGAGCTGGGTATGCCTGGACGCCTAGGCGTCGCCTTTGAAACACTGCAAATGCCCAATTAAGCTGAGATCAAGTCTTTCTTGGGATCAAATACTTGAACTTGGGCTTTGTTGGCCTAATTAGGCTTGAAGACTTGAAGATATACATATGACATATTAATGTATGCGTATCCTATTGAGCATTGAGCTTGTTTGAGCTTATAATATATATTTGTGCACGTGCATCTATAGAGTTTTGGAGCCTTATGCCTTATTGAGTTCAAGAGTACTCTAACATATAATCAACTAAAAACATGCAATGCAAGCTTTTGTCCTTATTGAACTGAGCTTGAGCTTATTCATGCTTCTTAAAGCTGACCTCAGACTGAGGTTCAAACTTGAACTTGAGGTTGCCCAAGCCTTAAGCTTAATCATTTTGAACAGTTATGTTTTGAAATAATGGCTCCTTTTTCAAGAGAATGAGAGAGCCAAGCAAGGTTCGAAAAAACGCAATTAAACTTCGTTTAATCATGATTAAACGCTAAACGGAGGCCCAACGTCTCGTTTAGGGCCTAGGCGCCCAATTAAACGCTGGGTGCGCCTAGACGCTGCATCTATGCGCTAGGCGGCGTGTAGGCAGCGCGAACGCGTGAAAAATCGGCGCTAGGCGTCGCTGGGTGGGTGGGCGGCGGCTACACGTGCATGGAAAACGCGAGCGGGAGAGGGCGCGCTCGCGTGGGAAAAAGGCGTAGGCTGCGGGTGGTGTGCGCGAAAATAGAGTGGGCGGGAGGGATTAGATAGGCATGGAAATTACTCTGCTCCTTTCCTTTCCTCACACACGAGAGGCCATGACCCGCCGCCGCTCTTGCCGCTGGTAGTGAGCGGAGCCCTGAAGGGTCGAGATGGCGGACTAGAGGGAGGGTGAATAGTCCTTTCTAAAACTCAAACGCGTTGGCTAACCGAAACAAATGCGGAATTAAACTTATCGGTCTAGACAAGACTACACCCCTCTATCTAAGTTTTCTAGCACCTTGCGAAGATCCTAATTAAGCAACTAAGGTGCTAAGCTTACCAAGAGATCACCTAATCAATTCTAGAGCAAGGTCACACAAACCTATGCACTAGTACTTTGCCAACCGAGGGAGCTCCTACACAACTAGCGAAGTAAAAGCACAAAGCTCCTAAGCTCACTAGAAATGCTCAATAACAAGGCAACCAATGCCAAATTAGAGAGCGCAAAAAACTTAGCTACACAAACTAAGCAATGTGACTAACAAGGTTACACAAACCGAATTAGCCACACAAAGGGGATACTTCTAGCTACACAAGCAAGAAGATATCTAGCTAGCTACACAAGCACAACTAGAACAAGAGCAACTACACAAGCACGATATATATATGAAAGTAAATACAAACTTGTGTTGCACGAAGGCAAACCACCGAGAAGAGTAGACAATGTTGACACGGTGATTTTTCTCCCGAGGTTCATTTGGTTGCCACCAAGCTACGTCCCCGTTGTGTCGACCAACACTTCGTAGTTCGGCGGCTAATCGGTCACACACCGAGCCTCTCAAAAGGCGCTGCAAGAAACCACCATCAAGTGTGGTAGCTCAATGACACGCTCAACTAGAGTTGCTCTTCGCGATCCCCCTCACAAAGCTTCTCCGGAGCCTCGCACAATCTTCTTGCGAGCTTCGACGGAGCCACAAGCCACCAAGCCGTCTAGGAGGTGGCAACCTCCAAGAGTAACAAGCACCACCGGCTTGCAACACGATCACCTAGTGCCACTCGATGCAATCCTCACGATGCAACGCACTAGAATCACTTTCTCACTCGATCCGATGAACACTATCAAGCATGAGTGAGTTAGAGCGCTCCCAAGCACCACAACATAAGCCACTAAGGCTAAAGTGTGCTCAGCTACCGGCCAAGGCCGGCCAATGGGCTATTTATAAGCCCCTCCACGAAAAGAGCCGTTGTACCCCTTCACTGGGCACAACACGCAACGACCAGACACGCTGGTCGAACTGACCGGACGCGCTGCACCACGTCCGATCGCCCTGCGCCGTCCACGTGTCCTCCTGAAATCAACCGCGACCGCTCGATCCTCCAACGGTCACTGCGTGCCAATGGTCAAACGCAATCGACCGGACGCGCCGCCCAATCGACCGGACGCGCCGATCGCACAGCGCCTGCGCACGCGACGCACCGACCGGACGCGCTCCACGCAACGACCGGACGCGACAGTGCCAGCGTCCGGTCGCGGTCCAGAGAGCTCCCATCGCGACCGGACCCGTCCGATCGCGTGTGACCGGACGCGCCGCGCGTCCGATCAGCTCTTCGCCACGCTCTACACCTCTGGGTGCCCGACCGGACACTCCGGTTCCGCGAGAGACCGTACGCGCCGGTTGCAAACCCTAACACCCGCGCACCAGACTGCTACGTTGAACTGACCGGACGCGTCCGGTCAAACCGTGACCGCGTCCGGTGCAGCGTCCGATCACCCTGGTGACCTCCGTTCGCCTCCGTTTCTTTCCACGATGACTTAGAGAAAATCTCCGCCACCGGCGTAGTGGAAAATAAGCGTTTCATCTCCTCGAAAACGCCTGAATCCCGCCGATCTCGGCGGGAGGGAGAGAGGAACCCAAACCCCTCTCTACCGCCCAAACTCCACCGCCTTCGCAAATGTGCCAACACCAACAAGTGTTCACCACCTTGTGCACGTGTGTTAGCATTTTCACAATCATTTTACCGAAGGAGTTAACCACTCAACTTGCCACGCCACTCGATCCTAGCAACGATGCATAGTTAGATCACTCGAGTGGCACTAGATAACCGATATGCAAACAAGTTTGCCCCTCTTGATAGTACGGCCATCTATCCTAAACCCGGTCATCAACTTCTCTACACACCTATGACCGATGAAATGGGAATGCCCTAGGATTATACCTTTGCCTTGCGCATTCCATTCCAACTCTTCCGACGTTGATGCAACACATGCACCAACCAATCACCAAATGATATGATCCACTTCATATCATCACGTGACCATATTGGTTCATTGATCTTGACCTCACTTGCTCTTCTCCGTTGCCTCGGTCCTTCGGCGCCAAGCCATCACAACTTGCCCTTCACCCTAGCAACCGGTCCATTGAGCCAAGCCTCATCTCGATCTTCTCCACCTTGGTCACATGACTCCATGTCATGTCTCATGTGCGATAAGCTCTTTCATGACACAATCACATGTAGACTAATTTCCTGTGTATCTCACATTAAACATAATTAGTCCACCTAAGGTTGTCACTCAATTACCAAAACCAAACAAGGGCCTTTCAAGCCCCTGCTCGAGAAATCGCACAGCCCGGAGGGGAGTCCAGGGAGCTGCTCAAGAAATCGGCACATCCTGGAGGGGAATCGAGTGCAGGAGCAGCTGGTGCAGGCCGCGGTGTTCTCCTGTGGTCCGGCCCCGTCCCTTGTCGCCAGCAAATCCCTGCGCCCCTGCTGCACACCCGCATCCCTCCTCGGCTCCTCGACATAGCTGCCTCCAATCTAGGTGTTATTACTTAGTACTTACTACTAATCTTGCTCCCAGCAAGAGGTATGGTCACTGTTATTACTTCTAGTTGTGTTATTACTATTGATTTTGCTCTCAGCATCACCAAAAAAAAGTTTAATCACGTTTAATCTACGTTTAAACTTCATAAACTCTAAACCATAGGCTAGCGTTTGCCTAGCATCTAGCGTTTTTTTGAACATTGGAGCCAAGCAATGCCAGATAGACTGAATTAATTTGTCGATGTTAGCTAGTGAATTGAAGTAGTGAAGCATTTGAAGCATATCTTGGTAAAAATTCATTTGGATAGAGCATTGAACTGTTACTTTTGGTCCTTCTGCCCTCGAACAGAATCCTGGTTTTTCATTTGGTCTAGAATGAAGGCCCATCAGTTTTACTGGATTGCTAAAGGTTGAACGGGAAACTGTAGTGAAGTATGTGATGGATATTTGATGCTTTCTTTACCAAACAGATGGGTTCTTATTTGGTGAAACTTGTTTTCATGTTCTCCTTTGTTTGCCCAATGATAATTAAGAGGTTTCGACATGGCTGACTAACAAACTATGACGATAAATCATTTTGAACAGTTATGTTTTGAAATAATGGCTCCTTTTTCAAGAGAATGAGAGAGCCAAGCAATGCCAGATAGACTGAATTAATTTGTCGATGTTAGCTAGTGAATTGAAGTACTGAAGCATTCGAAGCATATCTTGGTAAAAATTCATTTGGATAGAGCATTGAACTGTTACTTTTGGTCCTTCTGCCCTCAAACAGAATCCTGGTTTTTCATTTGGTCTAGGATGAAGGCCCATCAGTTTTACTGGATTGCTCAAGGTTGAAGGGGAAACTGTAGTGAAGTATGTGATGAATATTTGATGCTTTCTTTACCAAACAGATGGGTTCTTATTTGGTGAAACTTGTTTTTATGTTCTCCTTTGTTTGCCCAATGATAATTAAGAGGTTTCGACCTGGACAACAAGGTATGCGCTTGCATGCTTGTATAGGTTGAACTAATTCAGCTGTTTCAATTGACAGGTGAAACCAATGCATTACTATAATCTATGTATGCCCTGACATTGGTTGATTAAGCTGGATAGATGTTGTATTTAATCTATAAACATGAAACATTAGAGTATGTTAGACAAATAAAGTTTGCAAAGATAGGCCTTAGCACATACTATTTCCCTTTTGTACTCAAATCTCTGGCTCTGGGCATTGTCTGGTAATCTGGTTTACATTTCTGAGCTGAAAGCTTAACTCTGAGCTAGACATCTCACCAAAAGATATCTCAATGTGTTGCAGTTGACTGATCTGGTAATGGAAAACGGCTCTGATTATCTCGGGATACCTCTAGATGCAAAGCGGGACCTCTTACTTGGACTTCATGAGGCTACAGCGATTGAGCTGCCTGATGACTGGGAGGGAGCGACACCCATGCAGATAATGAAGCAGCCAGCTTCATCCTGGCGCATCGACCTGCAGCAACTTATCAATTAGGGTTGCATTGATTGTCGACATATGGGTTAATTTCATTTGTTCATTACCTGTTCTTGTCTGGCCTGTTGCTATTAGTATTAGGAATATTATATTGGGTGGAGTGGAAGTGGCACTGTGTTGAAATGGATTGGTTGTATTGGGAAATATGATGTTGATATTGTCTCACCTTAATTGAAAGCCTTTCATAATTCATAGTCTGATTCTCCAGTTATATTGTAAAACCTTCTCACCTCATGGTGCTCTGTGGTTTGATTCCGGTGCATTAGTTAGTACATAGAATTCAAAATGAGTAGCAATATATTGTTTATTGGCTAAAATATTGTCTCCAGCAACACTTGTATGCAGAAGGCAGATCTTACGCATTTGGATATTTTGCCCATGTATGTCGAAGGCCTTAGCGCTGAACTGATTTTGAGGCCAGTATCTCCGCGAGCATCAACTCTTTCTGTAGAGGTATGCATGCAGCCAGTTGTGAAATCTATGGGGCAGGTGAATTTGTTTCAGAGCATTGTTATGCATATTGTGTGTCAGTGTTGGGTCATGGGTGCTAAGGGCCTACCATTGACCATTGTGGTTGTTCATGAGTCATGACTGCATGTTGTGGACTCTGATGTTGGGGCGTTGTATGTCCTATTCGAGGCTTGTAAAGCATTGTTTTTGGCGAGGTCTGCAGCGGTGCGGTTCCATTCCGGCGGAGTGTGTGCGCGCGCGCGCCAGCAGTTTTCGGTTAAAACCAGATCCACAGATACATGTTTCATGAAAACCTTTTTTTTTTGTATGCAAAACTAAAGAAAAGCTTGCTTCCAGTGAAAAACAGAGTCTTTTACGTTTTAATTAACAAAAACCGACCCACCATTCTAAGCTATTTTTAAAGTAATGGCAGGAACTTTGCCGCTCAATTAAGAAGTAAAAGAGGTTTATGTACAAGAGCACCCATGGTGCCAAACATAGTGGTTATAGCACCAAACGCAATTAGCCACCGCTCACACACACACTTGTTATTTTACCTCGCAATACATATTGCCATCTTTGAACAATATCTTCCTTGGCCAATGAGGTGACTTGTGCCGACGTTTTGCACACGTCCAAAGTCAGCAGGCGCTCTTTCTTGGAGTTGGAGATGCCGTGTCTCTGCTCTCGAGGTCGATGGGTAGCCCGTTCAGCGGCGACGGCATGGGGTCCCTGACGAATGTGTTGTCCTTGTCCTCGCAGCAGAGCCTCCACCTGAAGCGCCTCAGCAGGTGGTGCATGGTCACCAGCGTCTCCACCCTGGCGAACTCGATCCCGGCGCACAGCCTCTGCCCGCCGCCGAACGCCACGAACGAGTAGGGCGGCGCCTGGCTCTCGAACCGGGACGGCTGGAACTTGTCCGGGTCCGGGAAGATGCTGGGGTCCATGTGCGTCACGCTGGACGCCCAGAACACCTGCCACCCCTTGGGGATGCAGTAGCCGTCGAACTCGATGTCCTCCAGCGCTCGCCGGAAGCTGCCGAAGATGGGAGGGATCATCCGCAGCGTCTCCAGGCCCACGCGCCATGTGAACCGCATGCCCTGCAGGTCCTCCCATGTCAGCGCCTCGCCGTCGGCCTTGTTCCTGGTTATCTCGTCGTGCTCTGGATGCGTGCATGAGACATCCATCCATGGTCACGAGCATTTGATTTGTTTATTATAGGCCATAGAATAGATAGCTGTGGGTTCTTTTTTGACGATTACCTTGAACCATGGCGGCGAGGGTTGCGGGATCACCCGCGAGGTGGCGGATCATGAAGGTCATGAGCACGGACGACGTGTCGTGGTCGGCGACGAGGACGACCATGGCTCCACGATCTCCTCGTCCGTCAGCATCCGCTCGCCCCCGCCCCCGCCGCCGTCCTCGGCGCGCAGGCTGGCGAGGCAGCTCACGAGATCGTCCGCGGGCGACGCCTCGCCGCGCCCGCGCGCTCGCCCTGAGGCTCTTGCGGAACGTCGTGAAGGGCAGGTCCAGCGGCACGGCCCAGATCCCCTCCAGCATGTCCGCGAACGCCGCGGCGAGCCGCTCCCTGACGGCGCCGCGCTCGAGGTCGAACAGCAGCGTCGCGATGATGTCGAACGTGAGCAGCTTCATCAGCGGCAGCACGGTGACGGTGCGGCGCCCCGCCCACCGCGCGTCCAGGTGCCGCGCCACCTCGGCGTCGATCGTGCCCACGTACCGCCGCAGCATGTCGGGCTTGAGGAACTGCATCATGGCGCCGTGTAGACGTGTAATGCGTGCGGCAGCGATTGGGATCGGCGAGCAGCCGCGAAGATGAAGCGTACAGAGCGGCATCTTCACGTAGCGTGCTGCGTTGTGATTTTTCTAGCTATAGGCGATGCCGCCGGGGACGATCGGTTGGAATCAGCGTGGCAAACATCTGTACATGCTGAAAACGTAACAGGGACACCCGGACCCAGAGAGAAGAGATAGTGTTTACCGATCCAAAGAAAAAGGAAAGAGAACTATACCATTCACCAACGGAATCAAGCATTTGTTGGCAGCATCATGCGCGCATAGATTCCAATTAGCAAGCCAACAAATAAGTGTTGCTGCAGGAATTCGGCTCCAAGCAATTGCTGCACCTGCACGCTCTCAATCAGCGGATTGGGGACAGATGTTGTCACGTTACATGTGTTCATCGTTATAGTTTGTATGTATAACGGGATGTTAATCTTGTAACTTTATTACTGAACGTTGTGGCGTGCGTGCTGTTAACTACAGTGGTGACTACGTCAATCGCGTTGGGATGATTACATCACGATCAGGGTGTAAACAGTTTAGATATTTTTCGTTCGGATAGTTATTTGATTTTGATATACAAGTTTTGAATATCCACAATTTTTTCGGATGTCAAATATAAATGCATATAGTTTTCTATATCAAATACAAATAAAATTTAACCATTATCTATCGTATATCCAGTCAGATATGCTCGAAAAAAAATCTGATGAGCATTTAAATATAAAGACTGCACATTATACAAAGATAAAAAAACAAATATTTATAGTTATATACAAAAGCAGCCCCTAATCTGAATTCTCAAGCTGAATTTGAAAGACACCCCCCTCAAACTTTAATACTGGATAGCAAACACACCTAAACTTTTAAAACCAGACAAAATACCCTCCTTAACCATTCCAAAGTAAATGCTCGAAATACCCTCCTTAACCATTCCAAAGTAAATGCTCGAAAAGAATATCCGAGGAGCATTTAAATATAAAAACTATACATTATACAAGGACTAACAAACAAATATTTATAGTTATATATAAAAATAGCACCTAATCTAAATTCTCAAGTTAAATTTGAAAGACCCCTCAAACTTTAATACCGGATAGAAAACACATCTGAACTTTTTAAAAACAGACAAAATACCCTCCTTCCAAAGTAATTTCCTGAGTTTGTTTAGAGGCCCAAATTACTAACCTAATGCTTCATGCTCAAACCAAGCATATAGAGGTCGATTTCCACTTTGTTCGAGAGCAGGTTGCACATAATGCTTTACATGTCTGGTTTATTTCCATAAATCAACTAGCAAACAAGGCATTGTCAAGAGCACCGTTCAACATGATATGTGAGTATGTGACAATCTCAACTCCCTGAACCATGGCTGAGATTGAGGGAGGTGGTTAAAATTTGTCTGTGTAACGGTATGTTAATCTTGCAACAGATGACAACTATTTTACAAATAACACTATCATATTACAAAATAATATTTGCAATGAATTCTACAATACTTCCTAGCATCATGTTCGCTTGCCAAGTATGATCCACGAATCATAGTGTCGGGTACCAAAAACAAGGGGTACCCACAATCAACGATTAAGAAAAACAAAACCACGCCAAAACCACTGCCCACAAAAATGGGACGGGCCGAAACAGCGAACGAAACGCCTCGACCATGTTCCGACTCGTACGAGGCACGCTCGACGAGACGCCTCGACCACGTTCCGACTCGTACGAGGCTCGCTCGACAAGACGCCTCGACTACCGAGAAATCTCCGACTCGCACGACCCGGGGTCGGGCCACTCGACCCACCTTATTCACCAACTCTGAGATAAAAGTCAGAGCATTTAATGCGACTACCAACCACTTTCTACCCTCATGGCTACAGCAACAACCGGCATGGGGGCGGTACCGGTGTCAAATCTCATTTTTACTGCCCATCCCAGGATGGGAGGTGAAAATCTGTCACTGTACGCGCCATACCATGCACTATTTCACCACTAATCACCCTCGAGGGAGAATATGACAAGTACCGTACCCCGCGATCCCGGGGACTCGGCCTTATCCATCCGTCGTCGATCCACCTCGACCCGTCCTCGACCCAGCCTCGACCCACCGACTGTCAAAACAAGAAAGCAAGGCTTGTGTAACACTGTAAGGTCTAAAAGGCTAGAGGGGGGGGGTGAATAGCCTATTTAAAATTCTACAAGCTTCACTAAACAACCACGTTAGTATAAAAGATGGCTAAGCTAATTCTAGCACTAGCTCAACTACACTATGCAAGCCACCTATACAATACTAGTGAAGCAAGGCTATGATCTCTAATACACACCAACAAGACTAAGTCACTAAGCTACTTACTCCTATGTGATAAAAGCTACACTAGGACTAGTACAAGAAAGTAGAGAGTAAGTGACTTGATTCTTATACCAACGATGTAGAGAAGTAATGCACTCGAAGAATCAATCACAATGATCAACCACAAGAGAAATCCTCGGCAAAGAGATGACACAAGATTTTTACCGAGGTTCACTTGCTTCCTGGCAAGCTACTCCTCGTTGTGGCGATGCACCCACTTGTCGGTTCGCGAGCTAATCGACTATCAAGAGTCGAGCCCTCGGCGGGCGCCGCACAACCGCACACAAGATGGGGATCCTCCAAGCCACGAGCTTCACTAGAGTATCCAATTTGCGAACTCCCGCGGGGAAGGATCAAGAACCCCTTACAACACTTGGTGAGGGCTCCAACAAACTCCAATTGCGAGCTCAATCACCTCCGCTGCTCCAAGCCGTCTACCGTGTCGGGAAACACGGAAGAGTAACAAGAAATCCGCAGCAACTCGAAGATCAAGTGCCTCTAGAATGCAACTCTCAAGCAATGCACTTGAATCTCACTCAATCTCACTCAAGATGTGCAACTAAGCAAAGAGATGAGTGGAGGGGTTGTTCTCTAGCTCAAAGGATGTCTCTAGGTCTCAAAATGTGCAAGAGTTACCCTCAAACCCTGGACACCCTCTATTTATAACGAAGGGGTACGCAGCTAGCCGTTACCGGACGACGCAGTTCAAATCGCGCTGACCGGATGCTCCGGTCAGGGTGACCGGACGCGTCCGGTCACTACCAGACAACCGTGAACAGTGCGCGTCAGAAGTTACCGTTGCTATGACCGGACGCGCTCAACCGTATGACCGGACGCGACAGTGCCAGCGTCCGGTCACGTTCCAGTAAGCTCCCGTTGAGACCGGACGCGTCCGATCACACGTGACCGGACGCGCCGCGCGTCCGATCGTCACTTCGCAGCTCTCTGCTCCTCTGGACGCCTGACCGGACGCTCCGGTTCCGTGAGGGACCGGACGCGCCGGTCGCGCGCTTTTCTTTTACGCCCAGGTGAACTGACCGGACGCGCTGGTCAGGCCAGACCCGCGTCCGGTCACAAACCCTAGTGCCCGCGCTGTAATGAACTGACCGGACGCGTCCGGTCAAACCGAGACCGCGTCCGGTGCAGCGTCCGATCACCACAGTGACCGCCGTTCGCCTCCGTTTCTTTTCCGACTTCCGGCGCAATAGAAAATAAGCATTTCATTTCCTCAAAAACGCCTGAATCCCGCGCTCACAAGCTCGGCTGGAGGGAGAGCGAACCCCAAACCCCTTATTACCGCTCAAACACCACCGCCTTCGCAAATGTGCTAACACCACCAAGTGTACACCACCATGTGCATGTGTGTTAGCATTTCACAAACATTTTTCAAGGCGTTATGTTAGCTCTCAACTAGATCCTAATGCATATGCTCAAGACATTGATCTAGTGGCACTTGATTCCCGAGCTAACCGTGATTGCCCCTCTTGATAGTCGGCTATGTATCCTAAATCCGGTCAATCACTTCTCTACTCAACTTAGACCGGCAAAAGAAAAACCCTATGGTTATACCTTTGCCTTGCGCTCTTAGATCCTTCTCCTCCACTTGATCATCATGTCCATCATATTATGTGCATCTCCACCATGATCGTCATTTCATGTCCATGCACGATTTCTTTGTGATCTTGTGGCCACCACTCCTTGCCACATACACCTTCATCATATGTGTTGCTCATGCCTAGCTCAAAACACTTAACACATGGCATTAGCAACTTGGTGTCATTAATTACCAAAACCAAACTTGGGCTTTCAATCTCCCCCTTTTTGGTAATTGATGACAACCATCACAAAGATATGAAATGAAATCAATTTTCAATTTCGATAGTATTAGCTCCCCCTACATATGTGCTTCCATGAGTTTGGTTCAATTGTGCACATATGTATGGATTTGAATCTTGGGAGAGTTACTACTATCAAATTGATGCTAAGGTATATAGAATGGACCTTTAAAGCGTGATACCAATCGGAGTTGCCTTTATATACCATCCTTAGCATCGATGTAGCTAGACACCACTTGTAATTCATCACTTGTAAAGATCACAAACACTAAAGTACCCCGTGAGATCATCATTAAAAGCAAAGGGTGTCTAGAAACCACTTGTAAAGCTACTCTTAACAAATCATCATTCAAGTTCTATTTCTAGCAATCACCATACAAACATGAATATGAATTTAAGCTTTGCAATGCAACAATTCATCATGTTAATGCACATACAAATGCAACAAATAGTTCATGAGCTTGCTCCCCCTACTTGTGTGCTCAAATTTAATTGATCCCTTTCCAATGTCATAACTTTTGCTTTCTCTCCCCCTTACTAAATCTTTTCTCTCCCCCTTACTAAATCTTTTTCCTCCTTTGCAACTTAATTTTTTTTATCTCTTTGTGACTTTTCTATCTTTGTGACTTTTCTCTCCCCCTTTGTCAACAATCACCAAAAAGGTGTCAATTTTAGTGAGAGTTAAGTCAATCAATATGAGGGAGTCCAAATTATGGTTCAATCTAGATCACTTGCCTAGAATATGTAATTCGGTTTGATCCAAGGACAAGCTTCTTCACACCTCATAAAGTATAAGGGTTATCTTGACCATGTTGAATTACACATCATGAGCTCATTTTCTAGATTCAACACTAGGTTTGCAAGCCCACAAACATGTCATATGCTACCACTAGATCAATCAAACATAGAAGCAATAGTGGTACCATATATACATCAAAATCATTTGATTTTCATGAATGAGCCTATTTATTATGCCAATATGTCTATATGTTCTAAACATGTCCTTAGCAAAGTATGGATGATATGCCAAACAACTTTACCTTGCTATGTCGGAGGAGAGGCATGTCATATAAGGATGTGGGGATGCACTCATTTCAAGTTGGAGAAGTCAAGTATGTTCAATTCATTCTTCAGCTTGTAAAATCTCTTCTCATCAAGTGGCTTTGTGAATATGTCGGCTAGTTGATCTTCGGTGCCAATGCTTTTAATGCTAATATCACCCTTTTGTTGATGGTCCCTTATGAAGTGATGCCTTATATCAATGTGCTTGGTTCTTGAATGTTGAACCGGATTTTGAGTCATCTTGATAGCACTTTCATTGTCACAAAACAATGGCACATTCTTGAATTTGATTCCAAAGTCATTCAAAGTAGCCTTCATCCAAAGCAATTGTGCACAACAACTACCGGCACTAATGTATTCGGCCTCGGCGGTAGATAGTGCAACACTATTTTGTTTCTTTGATGACCATGAAACAAGAGACCTTCCAAGCAATTGACAAGTGCCACTTGTGCTCATTCTATCAATCTTGCATCCACCATAGTCGGAGTCCGAATATCCAATCAACTCAAAGTTTGACCCCTTGGGATACCATAGTCCAACATCATGAGTGCCCTTAAGATATCTCAATATCCTCTTGGTTGCTTTCAAGTGACTTTCTCTAGGTGAAGCTTGATATCTTGCACACTTGCACACACTAAACATTACATCCGGCCTAGAAGCGGTGACATAGAGCAAACTTCCAATCATAGACCGATATTGCTTTTGATCTACTATGTTGCCACTTGCATCAACACCCAATTGATCATTTGTGCCCATTGGTGTACTCATTGGCTTAGCATCTTGCAATCCAAACTTCTTGATCATGTCCTTGATGTACTTTCCTTGACTTACAAAAGTGCCATTTTTCATTTGCTTGATTTGAAGTCCAAGAAAGTAGCTAAGCTCTCCAATCATAGACATCTCAAACTCTTTTGCCATCATATTTCCAAACTCTTCACAAAAGTCTTGGTTAGTTGATCCAAAGATAATGTCATCCACATAGATTTGTAACACAAACAAGTCATTTCCAAGCTTCTTGGTGAAGAGAGTGGTGTCAACCTTTCCCATCTTGAACCCTTTAGAGAGAAGAAAGTCCCTCAATCTCTCATACCATGCTCTAGGTGCTTGCTTCAAACCATACAATGCCTTTTTGAGCTTGTAAACATGGTCGGGCTTCTTATCATCTTCAAAACCGGGAGGTTGCTCAACATAAACTTCTTCATTGATGTAGCCATTGAGAAATGCACTTTTGACATCCATTTGATAGAGCTTGATGTTGTGTGCATAAGCATATGCTAATAAGATTCTAATTGCCTACAATCTTGCAACTGGTGCATATGTCTCACCAAAATCAAGACCTTCAACTTGTGTGTAACCTTGTGCTACCAATCTTGCTTTGTTTCTTACAACTACACCATCTTGATCTTGCTTGTTTCTAAAGACCCACTTAGTACCAATCACATTGTAGTTCTTTGGCCTTTCAACAAGTTCCCAAACTTGATTTCTAGTGAAATTGTTTAGCTCTTCATGCATGGCATTTACCCAATCGGAATCTTTCAATGCATCTTCTATTTTCTTAGGTTCTTCAAGTGACACAAATGAGTAGTGCTCACAAAAAGATGCTAATCTTGATCTAGTTTGAACACCACTTTGAATTCCACCAATGATTTGATCCAACGGATGATCTCTTGCAATGCTAGTAGGTTGGAGTATTGGGAGTTGATTGCTTCCACTTGTTTGACCTTGATCTTGCACTTCATCATGAGAACCACTAGAGCTTGCTTGATTTGTATCAATTTGCACACTTTGGTTGATCACATGAATATCATCATCATCAACTTGCCTTGGCCTAACATCACCAATGTCCATGTTCTTCATTGCATTTGACAATTGATCTCCTCTTACATCATCAAGGTTTTGATCTTCATTTTGAGATCCTTGGGTTTTATCAAACTCAACATCATGAACTTCTTCTAAGGTGCCATTAGTGAGATTCCAAACTCTATATGCTTTTCTTGTGGTAGAATAACCAAGTAAGAACCCTTCATCACATTTCTTTTCAAACTTGCTCAATCTAGTGCCTTTCTTGAGAATATAGCATTTGCAACCAAACACTCTAAAGTATGCAATGTTGGGCTTTCTTCCATTCAATAGCTCATATGGTGTCTTCCCAAGCTTCCCATGGCAATAGAGACGGTTGCTACAATAGCAAGCCGTGTTGATGGCTTCACTCCAAAATGAATGACTCACATTGTATTCACTAAGCATTGATCTAGCCATATCAATCAAGGTTCTATTTTTCCTTTCAACTACACCATTGGATTGAGGAGTGTATGTAGGTGAGAATTGATGTCCAATACCAAGATCATCACATAAATCTTCAATTCTTGTGTTCTTGAACTCACTACCATTGTCACTTCTAATCTTCTTGATGGTAGTCTCAAACTCATTTTGCACCCTCTTGACAAAAGATTTGAATAGATCATGTACATCACTCTTGTCATAAAGAAAGAACACCCAAGTGTATCTAGTGTAGTCATCAACAATCACAAAACCATACTTGTTGCCACCAATGCTAGTGTATGTTGTTGGCCCAAACAAGTCCATGTGCAATAGCTCAAATGCCTTTGATGTGCTCATTTCACTCTTACTAGGATGTGTATTTCTAATTTGTTTGCCGGCTTGACAAGCACTACAAGGTTTATCCTTCTCAAAGGTGACATCCTTCAAGCCTCTAACTAAGTCATGCCTCAAAAGTTTGTTCAATTGTTTCATTCCAACATGACCAAGCCTTCTATGCCACAACCATCCCATACTAGATCTGCTAAGCAAGCATGATGTCAATTGTGTCTCACTATCATTGAAGTCAACCAAGTATAAGCTACCATGTCTAAATCCTTTGAATATCAAATTTGATCCATCCACACTAATGACTTCAACATCATCACTACCAAATATGCACTTGAAGCCAAGATCACAAAGTTGTGCCACCGACAAAAGATTGAAGTCCAAGCTCTCAACTAGCAATACATTAGATATGCTCATGTCATTTGAGATAGCAATTTTACCAAGCCCCTTGACCTTGCCTTTCTTGTTGTTGCCGAAAGTGATAGCATCAAAACCACCATTTTGACTTGTATCAATTGATTTGAACATACAAGAATCCCCGGTCATATGTTGAGTGCACCCGCTATCAAGCACCCAATGCCTTCCTCCGGCTTTGTAATTGACCTACAAGATAAGATCAATTCTTTTTAGGTACCCAAACTTGTTTGGGTCCTCCAAGGTTAGTGACCAAGCTCTTTGGTACCCAAATGGCTTTCTTCTTTGAGCCCATCCATGGTGCACCAATGAACTTAGCATGAACATCATTTGTACCCTTGGTAAGTATATAGAAAGAGTCAAACTTAATTGAGGATACATTAGCATTGGATTTCTTGTTCATGCAATGTCGCTCTATGTGACCAACTTGCTTGCAACTTTTGCAATAGCTACCATTGTTCTTCACAAAACGAGTCTTGTGAGGAGCAAAAGCGACCTTGCCTTTCTTGGGGTTGTAGGGTCGAGATGGCGGACTAGAGGGGGGGTGAATAGTCCTTTCTAAAACTTAAACACGTTGGCTAACCAAAACAAATGCGGAATTAAACTTATCGGTCTAGCCAAGACTACACCCCTCTATCTAAGTTTACAAGCACCTCACAAAGATCCTAATTAAGCAACTAAGGTGCTTTCCTTAGCAAGAGCTCTCCTATTTAATTCTAGAGCAAGGTCACACAAACCTATGCACTAGTACTTTGCAAGCAAGAGGGAGCTCCTACACAATTCTAGTAAGCAAAGCGCACAAAGCCTAAGCTCACTAGCAAAGCTCAATAACATGGCAACTAATGCCAAATTAGAGAGCACAAGTCACTTAGCTACACAAACTAAGCAATGTGACTAACACGGTTACACAAACCAAATTAGTCACGCAAGGGGAAGCTTCTAACTACACAAGCAAGAAGACAACTAGCAAGCTACACAAGCAAACTAGTTAAGAGAGCAACTACACAAGCACAAGTATATATGAAAGTAACTACGAGCTTGTGTTACACGAAGGCAAACCACCGAGAAGAGTAGACAAAGTTGACACAGTGATTTTCTCCCGAGGTTCACTTGGTCGCCACCAAGCTACGTCCCCGTTGTGTCGACCAACACCTAGATGGTTCCCCGGTGTGACCCTCAAGTCACTTGCCTCTCAAGGCACGCCCCGCAAGGCACCGCAAGACACCACTCTCAAGTGAGGTAACTCAATGACACGCTCAACTAGAGTTGCTCTTCGCGATCCCCGCGGGGTGAGCACAATCCCCCTCACAAAGCTTCTCCGGAGCCTCGCACAATCTTCTTGCGAGCTTCGATGGAGCCACAAGCCACCAAGCCGTCTAGGAGGTGGCAACCTCCAAGAGTAACAAGCACCACCGGCTTGCAACACGATCACCTAGTGCCACTCGATGCAATCTCACAAAGCACTCGCACTAGAATCGCTCTCTCACTCGATCCGATGAACACTATCAAGCATGAGTGAGTTAGAGGGCTCCCAAGCACTACCACATAAGCCACCAAGGCCAAAGTGTGCTCCACTGCCGGCCAAGGCCGGCCACAAGGTCTATTTATAACCCCACGGTCAAATAGAGCCGTTACCCATTCAGTGGGCAAAATTCGGGACCACCGGACACGCCGGTCGTAACTGACCGGACGCGCTCAACCGCGTCCGGTGGCCCTGCGACGTCCACGTGTCCTCCAATTTCAAACTTGTCCGTTAGATCCTCCAACGGTCACTGCGCGCCAACGGTCAAACGAGCGACCGGACGCGCTGTTGCGAACCACCGGACGCGCCGGTGCGCACAGTACCCGCGCCCGCGAAGACAAGACCGGACGCGCTCCTCGCGACGACCGGACGCCACAGTGCCCGCGTCCGGTGGGAGTCCAATAAGCTCCCTGGACCACCGGACGCGTCCGATGGTGTGTGACCGGACGCGCACCGCGTCCGACGTCCTCGGTTCCCTCAGGGCGCATGACCGGACGCGCCGGTCCCGTGGGTCACCGGACGCGCCGGTGGCAAACCCTAGCTCGCTTGAGCACTTGATTTCTTCGTCAAGCCGGTTGGATTTGCATTTGTTACTCTTGGGTTCTTGGAACCCTAGCCGGCTAGGCGTCGCCCGTGGAGCTTCCAACTTGTGTGGTAGCCCCGGGAGGTTTGTAATCACCCCAATCATCTAGTGAAATCACCCCTCATCTCAAGAGATTGCTCTCTTGACTTGAGAACGAGGATAGGGTTGAAAGAGACCCGAAAAGCCTGTGTGGTTTCCTCAACAACGTGGACATAGGCAAGCCTTAGTGGCGAGCTGAACCACGGGATAAATCGGTGTCTCACTTGTGTTCTTGTGATTTGCATTGCTACTTGGATTTGTGGTGGTTCTAGGGTTTGGTCCCGATCTATGTTTGGAGGCATCTTGGCATCAAGGAAGTGAGCTAACATCTTCACCTAACCACTAGGAAGTGGGGTTGTAAGTTATTGGCTTCACAAAGTTTATTTGAGCACTTGTAGTTCTTTCCCCGTAGGCGTCGGAACTGCTGACAGTTTGCGTCGGAACTGCTGACGACGTCGGAAGTTCCGACCTGAACTGTCGGGACTTCCGACAGTTGCTGACAAGTGACTTCGAGTTTTGTGTAGAAATTTTTAGATACGCCTATTCACCCCCCCTCTAGGCGACATCAAGGTCCTTACAAGTGGTATCAGAGCTAGGCTCTCAATTTCGGGCTTAACCGCCTTGAGAGACGATGTCGACAAGTGAGGAGGTATCTCTAGAACTTCTACTTTTAGATGGCTCAAATTATGCATCTTGGTCCGCTAGTGTGCTTGATGTGTTTAGGGCCATGGGTCCTCATATTGAGTGGATTGTAGATGTGAGCATTTCACCTCCTAGTGACGATTTGGCCATCTTATCTAAAGAGGAAGTGAAATGCTTACAACACAATGCTCAAGCTACTAATGTCTTATTTAGTGCTTTGAGTGAAGATGTTTTTGATGCCGTCATATTTGGAGATGGTGAACCGCTTGATGATGCTCATCTCATTTGGACCACGCTCAAAGAAAAATATGACAAGTCCAAATGTGATGAGAAGTTGCTCTCATTAGAGGAACTACTTGAGGAGTGCTCAACTTCACCAACAAATGACGAGCCTCAAGTGATTCTCCCAAAAGGCCTAATGGATCATGCCACATCCACTTCCTCACCAACACATGACTTAATGGATGGTAATGAAATGGTTGGTGAGAATAATGATTTTACATGTGGTACTTCTACTTCCTTTAGTTCTTGTGAGACTAACATTTTGAAGGAAGGAGAAGCTTGTGATCGATGGAGACCAAATGATGAATCCACCTCACCTAGAAGCTCAACTCTTCATGCCACTTCTCCCGTGTGCCTCATGGCAAAAGGTGGGAAGGTAACATCAAAAGCAAAACCTCCTTCACCTCCTAGTGACATCTCTAGTAGTGATCTTAGTGATAGCTCTAGTGATGATGAATCTAGTGATGAAGAGATCGATAACACAATTAAAAATTTAGATCCTAAGACCAAACTCTTCATCTCTAAGCTAATGGAGGATTTAGAGAGCATCCAAGCCGAACTAGCAACTAGAGATGATGATCTCATTGCACAAGAAAACATCTATATTGCTAGTAAGAAAGCTCTTGCGGTAGAGAGAAGTGAGGTGGCCTCTTTGCGCAAGGCTTTGGCTATAGAGCAAGATGACCATGCTCTCACAAAGAAGGCAAATATTGCACTCAATCAAAAGTATTGTGACTTAGATGAAAAGCACAAAAAGCTTGAGTTGCAATATAGTCTTCTTTGGGACAGCACCTCACATCCCTCTAAGGTAAAGGATGCCTCTACTCCCTCCACTAGCCAAGGTTGTGAAAAATGTTTTAATCTTGATTTGAATATTTATGCCACTAACCTTGCTAATATGGAGGCTATGAGAAAAGAGATTGCTAGGCTCAATGAAATGATAGCAGGAGGGTGCATGAATGACATGACTCAAAGTGGTTGCAAGAAAATTGAGAAATCAAAAGGGCCACAATACAAGAATGGGTGGCATCCCTCAGTTAAAGATGAGCTCAGGCACACAAAAGGAGCTAACACAAATGGTAAGAAACTAGTGAATGGCTTTGGATGTGTGCAGTTTGAGATGAGGGAGCAGATTGGTACAGTTCAGCCTGCACAGACCGCGGCAGTGCCGCACCTCAAGGGCGGCAGTGCCGCACCCCGCAAAAATGGGAAGGCTACCAATCTGACTTTTGATCAAACTAAGCTCATAATGAAGATGCCTAGACAGAACAGCAAAGCCCCCAAGGCCACCAAGGTGCAACTTCAACCAAAGACGACTCTCATCACTTGCTTCAAGTGCAAGAAAGAGGGTCACCATGTAAGAGATTGCACCTTGAAGAAAGGAAGGAAGGGCGTGAGCAAGATTCAAGAGAGGAAGAAGATGGCTCATGTCAAGTGCTCCAACTTGGGACACAATGCCTTTATGTGTTTCAACAAAGTTGATGACCAAGCCACACTTCCAAAGAACAAGACAAGAAGAAGCAAGAGGAAGTGTTATGGATGCAATGAGAAGGGTCATGAAATTGCATCATGTCCCTCCATGAAGGATGAAAGCTTGGTATCATCAACAAAGAGGCTCGTTAGCGAGGTAGCAAACAAGAAGCAAGACAAGAAGATGTCCTACAAGATTAAGCGCCACATTTGCTACACTTGCCGAGGCAAGGGACATCTAAGTATGGATTGTCCTATGGGTAACACTCCTAAGCTCAACTCAACAATTGATTCAAATATGCTTAGGAGGCCCAAAAATGACACTTGTGCTAGAAAGGTGATTGGTTCACCACGTGCTAGCACAAAGGCCATTTGGGTGCCTAAGTCTCTTGTGACTAACCTTAATGGACCCAACATGGTTTGGGTACCAAGTTGTGCTTGATAAAGTATTGTAGGTACTTTAAGGTGATATGAAGGCTTTGGGGTGCTTGAGCAAGATGATTGAAAATATTTACTCAAGCTATCAATCAATTCATATTGTCTTTTCTAATATGGTTGACCCAAAGATAAATCAATGGATATATTTCTAACTTCATACTCACCTCGGTAACGAGTACCTAACCCTTGCTAGCTAGCCACTTAACTTGTGTAGTCTCTAGTAGTTCACAAATATGTGTGTTTGTGAATTATTAGGAGTGGCTAGATGCTTGTGCTTCATCACTTGTTGTTCCATATGATGCTTTTAATGGCTCTCTAGTAGAGCAATATCTTTAGATGTGTTGCAGGTACTCATATCATAAAATATAGCAAGAGAAAAGCACAAGGCATGGATCAATATAAAGAAGAGCATAAGGAGCTGGGTTGAGCCTGTCTAAGTTGGCCAGGCCGGGTTGCAAAGCCGGCCAGGCCGGGATGGCAGCTAGGCTGGGTACATGGGCCGGCCAGGCTTGGTTTCACAACCTAGGAAGAAAAGTCTACTTGTGTGGAATTCTTCCCAGCAAATTATTTAATATGCCTATGCATGATCCATGTAACAAAATGGTTGTGAGTATTGCTCTCTCTAGTTAAACTCTTGTTCAATACTCTCTTTATGTGAGTTAGTTATAAAGTGAGCATCCCTAGTTAAGAAATTGGCTATGTGCATTGCAAAGTAATTCCAATACTTGATGCACTCATTTAGGGGGAGCTCACTATATATCTAGTCTCGTTGTTACTAATCTTTTCATTGAGTTTAAGTGTAGATTCAAATGAAAAGATTTCCGTTTCAAGTATGACCTCTATCATTGAACATTAAAATACTACTTGAGACCTATTCCAAGATGTGCACTCATGTTGTCTTATAAATCAAAGGATCTTGTGAATAGCTTTGTTAGTATTTCTATGGCATAAGTTCAATTTGATTATTGCATTGTTGCCATGACCTAGACATAGAGTGAAATCCCATGTTCTTAAAAGAATTAAGTGCTATATGAGTTATTCAAATACTTAGAGCACTTATCAAAGGGGAGCTTACTCTATGGCTAGTGTTGTGAGACTAACCATTTCTCTAAGTGATTTATGTAGTCTCACTAAATGAGAATGTGTTTCTCAAATGAAGTGTGCTATCATATGAAGGCTATCAATCCAAAACATTGTGATAAATTCAACAAGAAGAGGTTATGCTTGGGTAATTGGATGAGTCACAAGCCTAAAGGTTACTCTTCACCTAAAGTAAGATGCTGCTGCTAGAAGCCAAAGAGACAAATTCTCAGTTGAATAAAATCAAGTTTGAGCTTGAAGGTGTTTGAGATCAGTTGGAATATAGTGTAAACTTCTCCCTTGACCTTATGTTATTGATGTGTTTGAGTGTGCTGTATGTGCTCTTGTATGCACAATTAAGGGAGAGTTTAGACTATATCTTGTGGGACTAATGATTTCTTTCAAGTTCATATTGAGTAGTCTCACACATTGGAGATAAGGAGGATGGATGGTTCCTTTTGGACTCTCTAGGTGCTTCACAATTACTCTAGGAGGTCTTGGTCTTTATAAACCAAGTGCTCCCGGTTTAGTATTGAATGCCCCAATCCTTTAGTGGAACTGAATTTGAATGAGTTGGAGAAAATAATTGAAGAGTGGACTTTCATTTTGCTTCTCCTCTCTAGAGCTCCTCAAGTGCTCATGGATCCATCTCATTGGTCATCCAAGACTATGTCAACAAAGGAATGGTAACCCTTAGTTCTCAATTAATAAATTTCATAAATTTTACCTCTTGCTCTTTATGTGAGTTGCCTTAGGTAAAGAAAGAACTAGGAACCTAATATGGATCTTGGATGATCACAAGAGCTTTCAATTTCACCACATTTCATCAAGTGAGAATTATGGTAATCCAATCACTAAAGTCTCACTTGTGATGGTCATGACAATCAAAATTTATGTGGTGATCTATCTACCTTGGTGGTGGTATGTTTCCTTGGCATAATTTCAATTATTGCAAGATTGTTATGCCTTGACCAAGATATAGGATGAACTCCTCTAGATTCTTAAACCGATTCAAGTGCATTTCACAAGTAAGTCAAGTACTTGATGCACATATTAAGGGGGAGCCCATTCTATGTCTTGTGTCTTTTGAGACTAACCTTTTCTTCTAGTAAATTTGTATAGTCTCTTGGTGAGAATGAGTTTCTCATGGGTATGCTACATTAACTCAATCCAAATTGGTAAAGTTATCCTTCATATTTATTTGGAATGCAATATTTATCTCTTAAGTAGCTACTCTCCATAACATAGCTTAAATTCCCTTGTTTGGACTTAATTGACCAAAAAGTGCATATGTTCTTGCTTTCCACATATATATGTATGCACTATCAAAAAGGGGGAATTTAGTCTATGTTATGAGGTTTTGCAATTAGTGATCCACTTGCCATCCACATCTAAAATGATCACTAGTTGTGAAACTCTAGCTTGTGCAATTTAATGCTATCTCTTGTCTTTATGAGCATTTCCTAGGTGACATTATGAGATACAAGAATCCATTCCAATTGGCATCAACTTGTGAAGGCTCTTTCAATTGATGTCAAAATTGTAAAGATCATATTTCAATTGGTATTGATGGATAATCTCTAAATTTGGTGTATCAAGAAATATGTCTTAAATTGGTATCTCAAAATGACAACAAAAGCTAGCAATGGACTTTAAATTGAAATCAAGTCCAAGTTTGTAATATCTCCTATGATCGAGAGAGATGGGCACAAATGAAATCTTTTGCATCGTGCCAAGCCCATCAAAGCACTAAATTTAAAAATTCATGATCACGGTGGAGATTATGAGGCTTAGAACAAAGGTATATCGCTCCATGAACTCTTGTATTACCTTTGTGCATCTAGGCCCTTACATGCTAGTGTGTGCATGTGTGATAGAATTCAAGCTAATCTAAAAGAGTGTCATTTGTTGACCTTTAAGAGATTTTAAATTGTTGCACACCTTGTTTGATCAACTAGCATCTAGGCAAAAGACTTGAAAAAGTTCATAATGTGCTTCAAAATGCTTTTTCAAAAGAGAACTTGCATTTTATGGTCATTGCTTATTTTGGTTATCTTTTGTTGACCATATTATGTCAAGTTTGTTGTATCCCTCTTCGTTCTTTTCTCTCTTTTTGGTGCTTGTTGCCAAAGGGGGAGAATGAGAAGGGAGAAGAGAAGGGGGTACAATTTTTTTTAGTCACCTTGATTGCTTGTGTGCACACTTGTCATATGCATCACGGTTATCATGTTGACACCTTGCACCCCACGGATCCTAAGATATAGGTGGGTTCCCACACTTCTTCTTGAATATGTGCATTTGGCATTTGAGGCCAAAATCTGAATTTCTTTCAGTGCACACATTTAGAGGGGAGCTCACTATATCATAGGATTCAAAATCTTATTATTTATCAATCTCTTGTAAGCTTTAATTGTGTTGTCATCAATCACCAAAAAGGGGGAGATTGTAAGTGCATCTAGCCCTTTAGTGGGTTTTGGTGAATTGAATGACAACACCATTAAAGATCTGACAAAGTTTGCAAAGTGTTGAACAGGAAATTGAGTTTATTGCATAACTTGTGGATTGTGAAATGAGAAGTATATATAGGTTCAACAAGAAGGCAAACCATATGATATTTCACATATCAAGCTTGATTGATCTCAACATTTATATCAAGAAGATATTCAAGCAATAAGGATCACAATATTGAAGAAATGGTTTTTCAGTGGATGCTTAATATGATGTGACTTGAGTATGGCTCGATAGGGTGAAGATAGCAAGGAAAGGGCTTCGAGGGACTAAGCGAAGGTGAAGGGCAAGCAATGGCTTATAGACCGAGGTACCATGGCTAAGGTGAAGAAGAGAGTACTTGCATTGAGTCGAGGTACTAATTGAGCCATGAGGAGTCATATTGTATTGAGGATCAAATCATTAGTGGAAGTGACTTGAAGCCATGGATTGAACTCACATGTGTTGAAATTGTCCAAGTCACATGCTCAAGTTGTACTTGCTCAAAGAGAGAAGATGAAGTTGATTGCATCCCCTTATGAAGTGATATTGAGAAGAAGTGACATATGAAGACATTGAAGACTCAAGTGGTTAAAATGGTAATATTCTTTTGATCTTGAGTTTAGGCTATGCCGCACTATAAAGGGGGATGCAAATTTAGGTGGTCTGAGGAAGATAGAGTGCTCAAGTATTAAAACTAAATTATAAGAGAGACACTCTAGCACCTCACGAGCACATAGAATAGTTTTAGTGACTTTTGGTGTCGGAAGTCCCGACGTATGTCGGAACTCCCGACGGTCGGAAGTCCCGACCCTCGCCAGGAGTCCCGACGCTAGGCCCATCGGCTCGCTCTGCTGACTGCTGCGTCGGAAGTCCCGACGTACGTCGGAAGTCCCGACGGTCAGAAGTCCCGACGTACGTCAGAAGTCCCGACGTATGTCAGAAGTGCCGACGTATGTCAGAAGTGCCGACGTATGTCAGAAGTGCCGACGTATGTCAGAAGTCCCGACGTTGGCCTTCGCGCAGTGACTTTGACCTAGCATGAACAGTGTTTTCTTCATACGTCGGAAGTCCCGAGATCTGCGTCGGAACTTCCGACGTAGATCTGAACGGTTAGATTTCTACTTCAAGTATAAATAGCTCTCCCCTCTTTTCTAACCGTTGCCCACTCACTCTCTCACGTCCCAAACTTCAGAGAAGTGCCTCCTAGCACTCAAGAGCCTCTCTCTTCTCTCCTCTTTGCTCCTAGCTTCAAATCTTGAAAGAGTTTGAGTTGAGAGAAGGGATTTGGTGAGAGAAACATTGTTTCAAGCTTGAGCACTTGATTTCTTCGTCAAGCCGGTTGGATTTGCATTTGTTACTCTTGGGTTCTTGGAACCCTAGCCGGCTAGGCGTCGCCCGTGGAGCTTCCAACTTGTGTGGTAGCCCCGGGAGGTTTGTAATCACCCCAATCATCTAGTGAAATCACCCCTCATCTCAAGAGATTGCTCTCTTGACTTGAGAACGAGGATAGGGTTGAAAGAGACCCGAAAAGCCTGTGTGGTTTCCTCAACAACGTGGACATAGGCAAGCCTTAGTGGCGAGCTGAACCACGGGATAAATCGGTGTCTCACTTGTGTTCTTGTGATTTGCATTGCTACTTGGATTTGTGGTGGTTCTAGGGTTTGGTCCCGATCTATGTTTGGAGGCATCTTGGCATCAAGGAAGTGAGCTAACATCTTCACCTAACCACTAGGAAGTGGGGTTGTAAGTTATTGGCTTCATAAAGTTTATTTGAGCACTTGTAGTTCTTTCCCCGTAGGCGTCGGAACTGCTGACAGTTTGCGTCGGAACTGCTGACGACGTCGGAAGTTCCGACCTGAACTGTCGGGACTTCCGACAGTTGCTGACAAGTGACTTCGAGTTTTGTGTAGAAATTTTTAGATACGCCTATTCACCCCCCCTCTAGGCGACATCAAGGTCCTTACAGTTCCAACTTCTCCCCCTTTGTCATCAATTTCCATAAAGGGTGTGCTTCTCATTGATGCAAAGACTAGCATTGGGGTAGATGGTTGAGACTTGAATCTTGCATTTTTGATGGACATTACCATATATGTTGGAATGACAAACTTTATGGTTGCTCTTGAGATACCACTTAGGATCTTTGACCTTGATACCATTAGGTGGGGCTTCTCCCCCTATGTCATAGCATGGGTCATTCACTTGATAACCTTGAGCTCTTGTGTGTGAGGGAACTTTCTTCATTTGATGATCACTTAAAATTGAGGATCACTTGTGGAACCACCGTCTTGTATAAATGATATCATGTGTAGAAATACCACGAATAAGGGTGTGATACCAATTTGAAGAATCCTCTATCATGGAACCACTTGTAGGATTTGTCAATATGATCTTTTCTTGAACATTTGCTATCTTTATGAGTACCACTTGTAGGATATCACTTGTAGATCATGATCTAGACACCACTTGTAAATACCAATTGAAGAAATACTTTGAGTCTAGATACCATTTGAAACACCCTAGATATCCATTTGCATTGTTGTCTTGTGCTGGTACCCATATCATTGTCATGAGCTTCTAGTATGACTTGAACTAAGTTGATTTGCCTAAGATTCTAAGTCCGGTTTGATCCAATGACAAGCTTCTTCACTCCTCATACTAAGGGTTATCTTGCCAATGTTGTACTTGTCACTTGTTAGCAATCCAAACTAGATCAAGTACTTGGGTTCACTAACTCATGAACAAATTCATACACATACCACTAGATCATTTAAACAACTCAAGCAATAGTGGTAGGCTATGAATTTAAACATTTCATTTGTTATGCATGATCCTAGTAAGCATGTAATATATGCACTAATCGCATACTAGTAAGGGATGAAATGATCATGCTCATTACAATGATACCTTTGCTATTTTGGAGTAGAGGATAGACACATAGATTTCAATTCATTACTCCAATAGCAATGTGAAGTCCAATTTATAAGCTTGGTGAAGACCAAACATTATAGAGAAATCCATTCTTCACCCATATGAAATGAGAACCACTAATAATCAAGTGCATTATCTCTTGTTGTGGTTGGCTTGCTTCATCTTTTTGATCAATGCTTGCATGAGAGAACTACTTAGAATACCACTTGAAATACATGATTAGTTCTCTTTTGGGTGTTGCTTGCTTTTCTTGATCAACCCTTTTGATTGCTTCAACTAAGCATCACAAGTTCCTCGGATCACCACTTCCATATTAGCCTTCCAAGTCCCAAACTTGGTTTCACCTACACACGGCGGCAAGCCCCTCACTAGGGAGAAGTGACCTTTCTCCAAAGAACCACTCTTGATACTCACTTGAAATGCCTTTGATTGATTGATCTATGGACTTAACTTGATGAGTAACCTTGAATTATTCTTTAAGTCCTTTTCTTTCTACCAAATGATCTCCAATCATTACTAGAACTTGAACCTCATCTTCATCTTGAGTTTGATCTTCATTTTCAAATTTGAGTACCAAAATTTGTACACTAAGTACATTCCACAATCAATGCCCTTGTACTCATTTCTTGTCATGCTTCTAGATCAATTCAAAACCAAATTTAGGTACCTCAAACACTTATAAATATGTTTCCAACTTGAGGACCTTTCACTTAAAGTGACTCTAGATCAATCCAATAATTGTCACTTTTCTGGCAGATTCTGTACCCTTCAAAGATTAATTCATATCTCCCAATGTACAGATCCAAATGCCATGAAATTTGGTGGAGATGTGATTCACGAAGTCATCTAGCAACTGTAAAAATTTGAGCTTCATTTGACTTTTAGATTGCTACCAGATTTCAAGTCTTCCACCACTGCTGCATGCTGAAAACTGCTGCACTATAGCTGACAAGATGTGCTTTAAAACCATAGCATTTCTTATCCAATTATCATGAAATTTATACAGCATCTCATATCATAAGTCTAGAGCATGCATACCAAATTTCAAGTCAATCCAATATGATTTGGTCACTCAAACTCAGACTTGATCTCAGCTAGCTCAGATTTTTTAATAATGGACAGATTTCAAAACATTGAGCTATACTTCACCAAAATGAATCAAACTTGAAACTAACTTGTTTGAACACTTTCATAAGACATATATCCATTCAATCCACTTACTAAATGTCATCTCATGAATTTATCCAACACAAATCAATCCAAATTTGATTGCTAGGCATTGAATCCATTCAATCATCTCATAGCAAGCAACATTGCATATGTATCCAATTCAATCAACTTATATGCACCCAAATAAAATGATCAACTAGAGATATACCTTGGTTATCACATTATCATCCTCTTAGCAAGCTCCAACTCAAATATTTGCAAGCCATCAAATATATCCAATAAATCACCACAATCTTTATCATTGCACTTGTATGTTGTAGCACTTGGACTTCACTTATTTTGACTTGGCATTGGGATTGGATATGCATTGAGTTTCATAACTTGACTCAATATATGATGAGCAAAATGAAACCAATTGAATCAAGCCTCCAATGCCGATGATACCTACAAACAATCATCCACTCTTTGATGGTACCCAAATAAGTTTGGGTCCTCTCAAGTTAGGTGCAACATACTTAGGCATTGCCTTAGTATGAATAGCGGGATGTTTTGCAATTGCAATCATAGAGGTACCATTGCCATCCTTTCTAAGCACATTAGTATTATCAATTGAAATAGGCTTAGAATTGTTACCTAGGGGACATGATTGAGCCATGTGTCCCCTTTCCCGGCATAAGTAGCAACTTCTTTTAGAGTGAGCCTTTTCTTCCTTGCTCATGTGTTGCTTCTCAATGCCTTGCCTCTTATGAGTTGCTTGAGCCTTCTTCTCAAGCTTGGTAGGACACTCCGAGACAAAGTGTCCCATATCTTCACATTTGAAGCACTTGATGTGAGTCAAATTTCTTTTCTCATTTTGGTTCTTGCTCATCATCTTGGCATCTTGAATTTGCATTGGATGCCTTGCTTTACCACCCCTTCTTGTTTTCTTTTTCTTCCTCTTCAACAAGTCACCATCATCTCCATGGTTGATCTTGATTTGTTCTTGGGGTGTCTTCTCTTGCTCAACTAGTGGCTTTGGTTGAGGCTTTACTTGTTGCTTCACCAATTGCTTGGTTGGGCACATTGAGGTGAGATGACCCCAAGTGCGGCACTTGAAGCACTTGACATGCTTAAGCCTCTCTTCTTCCTTCATCTTCTTGAGCTTCTCAATGTTTGGGCAACCATTAGCAAGATGTCCCGCTTCATGGCATCGATAGCACATGGAATGCGAGAGCTTCTTTTGGAGTAGTCTCTTCATTCTCTTTTCTCGCTTTCTTTCACCCTTTGTCATTTTCTTCTTGAAGCCAAGGCCACTTTTATCACCAAGGTTTCTTTGAGTCTTCATTATGTGCTCAAAGGTGACTTTTGAGTTGTAGCACCTCTCTAACTTGTTGCTCAAATTCTTCACTTCACTTTTGAGCTCATTGTTCTCCTTCAAAAGGTTAGTCTCACAAGACATAGAAGTAGAACAAGCATTTAATTGTGAAGAACATGGCATATCTAATAAATCATCACAAGAGGTGGATACATGCTTCTTGCCTACATCACAAGGGTTAGTAATATGTGATTGATCATTTGACCCAAATGATGAGCTCTCACTAGTTTTGGTTTCTTCATTAGAGAGCTTCTTAGTGAGTAAAGCATGTTCTTGTGCCAAGTTATCATGAGCAACACTAAGTTCCTCATGAGCCAATTTTAGCTCCTCATATGAACAAGTAGTAACATAAAGTAGATGCTTTTGTTGTTCACATGTGGTTTTTAGAAATGAGTTTTCATTTTTCAATTTACTTGTTTTTGCCATCTCATTTCTTAGGGCCTTTGAGAGTTTATATAGAAGCTCAAAATTTGGACCATCACAATCAACAACAAAACCACCAATAGATACCTTAGTGTCACCATGTGATGATATTGATGAGCTTGTTGAGGCATCACTCTCATAGCCATCATCTTCACCATCAAGTGTGCATGGAGTAGAATCATTGCTTGCATCACTTGTGGCATTATCATCATTCTTGTCAAGTGATCTTGTGGCATGATCATCATCATCATCACTTGACATTGAGGTGGAGCAATCTTCCACAACCACCTCGTTGTGGTCATGCTCAACATCCTCATGTACCTTCATCACTATGTGATCATCCTTCTTGAATTTTCCATCATCCTAAATTGAGGAGCCACAATAGTGATGCTTGAGCGCCGTCCACATGCTATGTGCACTTGAGAGACCCCTCACCTTATCAAAAATCTCATCATTCAAAGCTTTGATTAGATAAAACTTAGCTTGTGCATCAAGCGTTCGGCAATCCTTTTGAGCTTGGGTAAGGTTACCACACCCATCCAAGTCATGAGAAAAGCCAACAACTATGATCCACCAAAACTTAGGGCCAAGAGCACGAAAATGATCAAGCATGTGATTTTTCCACCGTGCATAGTGAGTGCCATCAAAAATGTGTTCCACACAATCATCTAGCCCATAAGCCGCCATCCTCTCGGGTCGGTGAAGACCACAAATGAGAGACCCGGCTCTGATACCACTTGTAGGGTCGAGATGGCGGACTAGAGGGGGGGTGAATAGTCCTTTCTAAAACTTAAACACGTTGGCTAACCGAAACAAATGCGGAATTAAACTTATCGGTCTAGCCAAGACTACACCCCTCTATCTAAGTTTACAAGCACCTCACAAAGATCCTAATTAAGCAACTAAGGTGCTTTCCTTAGCAAGAGCTCTCCTATTTAATTCTAGAGCAAGGTCACACAAACCTATGCACTAGTACTTTGCAAGCAAGAGGGAGCTCCTACACAATTCTAGTAAGCAAAGCGCACAAAGCCTAAGCTCACTAGCAAAGCTCAATAACAAGGCAACTAATGCCAAATTAGAGAGCACAAGTCACTTAGCTACACAAACTAAGCAATGTGACTAACACGGTTACACAAACCAAATTAGTCACGCAAGGGGAAGCTTCTAACTACACAAGCAAGAAGACAACTAGCAAGCTACACAAGCAAACTAGTTAAGAGAGCAACTACACAAGCACAAGTATATATGAAAGTAACTACGAGCTTGTGTTACACGAAGGCAAACCACCGAGAAGAGTAGACAAAGTTGACACGGTGATTTTCTCCCGAGGTTCACTTGGTCGCCACCAAGCTACGTCCCCGTTGTGTCGACCAACACCTAGATGGTTCCCCGGTGTGACCCTCAAGTCACTTGCCTCTCAAGGCACGCCCCGCAAGGCACCGCAAGACACCACTCTCAAGTGAGGTAACTCAATGACACGCTCAACTAGAGTTGCTCTTCGCGATCCCCGCGGGGTGAGCACAATCCCCCTCACAAAGCTTCTCCGGAGCCTCGCACAATCTTCTTGCGAGCTTCGACGGAGCCACAAGCCACCAAGCCGTCTAGGAGGTGGCAACCTCCAAGAGTAACAAGCACCACCGGCTTGCAACACGATCACCTAGTGCCACTCGATGCAATCTCACAAAGCACTCGCACTAGAATCGCTCTCTCACTCGATCCGATGAACACTATCAAGCATGAGTGAGTTAGAGGGCTCCCAAGCACTACCACATAAGCCACCAAGGCCAAAGTGTGCTCCACTGCCGGCCAAGGCCGGCCACAAGGTCTATTTATAACCCCACGGTCAAATAGAGCCGTTACCCATTCAGTGGGCAAAATTCGGGACCACCGGACGCGCCGGTCGTAACTGACCGGACGCGCTCAACCGCGTCCGGTGGCCCTGCGACGTCCACGTGTCCTCCAATTTCAAACTTGTCCGTTAGATCCTCCAACGGTCACTGCGCGCCAACGGTCAAACGAGCGACCGGACGCGCTGTTGCGAACCACCGGACGCGCCGGTGCGCACAGTACCCGCGCCCGCGAAGACAAGACCGGACGCGCTCCTCACGACGACCGGACGCCACAGTGCCCGCGTCCGGTGGGAGTCCAGTAAGCTCCCTGGACCACCGGACGCGTCCGATGGTGTGTGACCGGACGCGCACCGCGTCCGACGTCCTCGGTTCCCTCAGGGCGCATGACCGGACGCGCCGGTCCCGTGGGTCACCGGACGCGCCGGTGGCAAACCCTAGCTCGCGTGCCTGACCACGACGCTGTACTGACCGGACGCGCCGGACGCACAGTGCCCGCGTCCGAAGCAGCGTCCGGTGCTGCGTCCGGTGCAGCGTCCGGTCACCTCTGTGACCGCGTTCGCCTCCGTTTCTTTTCCGACTTCCGGCGCAATAGAAAATAGGCGTTTCACTTCTCCAAAAAGCGCCGAATCCCGCCTCGCAAGCTCGGCGGGAGGGAGAGAGGAACCCAAACCCTCTCTACCGCTCAAACTCCACCGCCTTCGCAAATGTGCCAACACCAACAAGTGATCACCACCTTGTGCACGTGTGTTAGCATTTTCACAAACATTTTCTCTGAAGGAATTAGGCACTCAACTTGCCTCGCCACTCGATCCTAACACGTATGCAAAGTTAGATCGCTCAAGTGGCACTAGATGACCGATATGCAAACAAGTTTGCCCCTCTTAATAGTACGGCCATCTATCCTAAACCCGGTCATCAACTTCTCTACACACCTATGACCGGTGAAATGGAAATGCCCTAGGTTATACCTTTGCCTTGCACATTCCATTCCATCTCCTCCGACGTTGATGCAACACATGCACCAACCATATCGCAAATGATATGATCCACTTCATATCATCATGTGACCTTGGTCCATCGATCTTGACCTCACTTGCTCTTCACCGTTGCGTCGGTCCATCGGTGCCAAGTCTTGCTCAAGCTTCACCGCCTCACGGTCCATCGCTCCAAAGCCTCCGACTTGCCCTTCACACTTGCAACCGGTCCGTCGAGCCAAGCCTCATCTTGATCTTTACTACCTTTGGTCACATGACTCCATGTCATGTCTCATATGCAATGAGCTCCTCCATAACACCATAACCTGTGGACTAATCCCTGTGTATCTCATATTAAACACAATTAGTCCACCTAAGGTTGTCACTCAATTACCAAAACCAAACAAGGACCTTTCAGGGGTTATAGCCCAATCCCTCTTTGTAGAGAGAAGCTCTTTGGCTACCCAAGCACATAAGCAAGCGGTCCTCACCACCATAAGCCTTAGCTAAGGTGTGATTGAGCTCTTTTACCTCCTTCTTAAGATTTTCATTCTCAACTATTAGTGTGGAGTCACAAGTGAAACCGTCACTAATAGATGAGGATGATGTAGATGCGCTACATGAAGGGTTAGTGGGAGCAACAACAATAGGCTTGTGACAAGATTCATCAATTATATCACAAGATATGCCTATGTTGCAAGTTTTAGCTTTCTCAACATTAGTTGGCATGTTTTCACATTTTTCAACTAGAGAGGAATGAGCTTCTTCAAGCTTAGTGTGAGACTTTTGAAGCTTCTTATGGTCTACCTTTAGACTCTCATAAGATGCCCTAAGCTCATCAAGTTCTTGCATAAGGTTTTTCTTTTCCTTAAGCAAGCCCTTGCACTCCTTTCTAGATTCTTTAAAATGTTGAGTGCAATCTTCTAGCATAGTGATTAGTTCATCTTTAGTGAATTCTTCTTCATCACTATCACTATCACTAGCATTATCATGATCACTCTCATCGTCGGATGATACCTTAGCGGCCTTAGCCATGAAGCACGATGGAGTGTCGAAGAGGGAGACCTTCTCTTGAATAGCAATGCTAGCATGTCCCTTCTTCTTGCTCTTGTTGTCATCCTCATCATCACTTGAGGAATCATCACTATCCCATGTAGCAACATGAGAATCATTCTTCTTCTTATGAGAGCTCTCCTTCTTTTCTTGCTTCTTCTTTTGTTTCTTCCTTTCCTTCTTGATAGCATCTTCATCATCACTATCATAAGGACACTTTGCAATGAGATGGTCCTTGCTATGGCATCTAAAGCATCTCATGGTATGCTCATTCTTCTTGGATGAGTTCTTTCTTCTTCTTGCACGAAAGCCTTTCTTCTTCATGAACTTGCCAAATTGCTTGACAAAGAGAGCCATCTTCTCATTAATGTCATCACTATCGCAAGAGCTTGAGTCTTCATCACTTGATGATTCAATCTTGGATTTGCCCTTGGATGTGGTGGCTTTGAATGCCACACTCCTCTTCTTCTCATCATCCTTCTTCTCACTTTCCTTCTTCTTTTTGACCAACTCCTCTTTCTCATCATCTTCTCTATATGAATCATCGGTCATCACTTCTTGGAATACTTGTTAAGGAGTTGAATCCTTCAATGTAGTCCTCACTAGCACGGTGATCAATGTATCAAATCTCTTGGGCAAGCTTCTCAAGAACTTCATAGAGAATTGGTTGTCCTTGACCTCCTCACCAAGTGCCTTGAGCTCATTCACAATGACTTGCAATCTATGAAACATTTCCGGTACACTCTCATCTTCTTGCATCTTGAAGCTAGAAAACTTTTCTTGCAAGATATATGCCTTAGCGGTCTTTGTGCCTTCGGTGCCCTCAAATGTTTCTTCTAACTTGGCCCAAGCATCATGTGCAACTTCTATGTTCTTCACTTGCTCAAATGTCTTGTCATCTAATGCCTCATGAAGAGCACTAATGGCAATATCATTGCATTGGAGCTTTTTCTCTTCCACCGGTGTAGGTGCTTCCGGATTAGCAACCTCAAATTTTGTTTCGGTGACCTTCCACACTTCTCTATTGATTGACTTGAGGTGTGCGGTCATCTTAACCTTCCAATATGCATAATTTATGCCATCAAAGTGAGGTGCCTTCTTGGTGTTGTTGATGTGCAAACTTAATTGAGCCATTTCTTCTTCACCGTAGGTTGTTAAGCCTCAAATAAACGGTGCCTCGGCTCCGATACCACTTGTAAGGTCCAAAAGGCTAGAGGGGGGGTGAATAGCCTATTTAAAATTCTACAAGCTTCACTAAACAACCACGTTAGTATAAAAGATGGCTAAGCTAATTCTAGCACTAGCTCAACTACACTATGCAAGCCACCTATACAATACTAGTGAAGCAAGGCTATGATCTCTAATACACACCAACAAGACTAAGTCACTAAGCTACTTACTCCTATGTGATAAAGGCTACACTAGGACTAGTACAAGAAAGTAGAGAGCAAGTGACTTGATTCTTATACCAACGATGTAGAGAAGTAATGCACTCGAAGAATCAATCACAATGATCAACCACAAGAGAAATCCTCGGCAAAGAGATGACACAAGATTTTTACCGAGGTTCACTTGCTTCCTGGCAAGCTACTCCTCGTTGTGGCGATGCACCCACTTGTCGGTTCGCGAGCTAATCGACTATCAAGAGTCGAGCCCTCGGCGGGCGCCGCACAACCGCACACAAGATGGGGATCCTCCAAGCCACGAGCTTCACTAGAGTATCCAATTTGCGAACTCCCGCGGGGAAGGATCAAGAACCCCTTACAACACTTGGTGAGGGCTCCAACAAACTCCAATTGCGAGCTCAATCACCTCCGCTGCTCCAAGCCGTCTACCGTGTCGGGAAACACGGAAGAGTAACAAGAAATCCGCAGCAACTCGAAGATCAAGTGCCTCTAGAATGCAACTCTCAAGCAATGCACTTGAATCTCACTCAATCTCACTCAAGATGTGCAACTAAGCAAAGAGATGAGTGGAGGGGTTGTTCTCTAGCTCAAAGGATGTCTCTAGGTCTCAAAATGTGCAAGAGTTACCCTCAAACCCTGGACACCCTCTATTTATAACGAAGGGGTACGCAGCTAGCCGTTACCGGACGACGCAGTTCAAATCGCGCTGACCGGATGCTCCGGTCAGGGTGACCGGACGCGTCCGGTCACTACCAGACAACCGTGAACAGTGCGCGTCAGAAGTTACCGTTGCTATGACCGGACGCGCTCAACCGTATGACCGGACGCGACAGTGCCAGCGTCCGGTCGCGTTCCAGTAAGCTCCCGTTGAGATCGGACGCGTCCGATCACACGTGACCGGACGCGCCGCGCGTCCGATCGTCACTTCGCAGCTCTCTGCTCCTCTGGACGCCTGACCGGACGCTCCGGTGCCGTGAGGGACCGGACGCGCCGGTCGCGCGCTTTTCTTTTACGCCCAGGTGAACTGACCGGACGCGCTGGTCAGGCCAGACCCGCGTCCGGTCACAAACCCTAGTGCCCGCGCTGTAATGAACTGACCGGACGCGTCCGGTCAAACCGAGACCGCGTCCGGTGCAGCGTCCGATCACCACAGTGACCGCTGTTCGCCTCCGTTTCTTTTCCGACTTCCGGCGCAATAGAAAATAGGCATTTCATTTCCTCAAAAACGCCTGAATCCCGCGCTCGCAAGCTCGGCGGGAGGGAGAGCGAACCCCAAACCCCTTATTACCGCTCAAACACCACCGCCTTCGCAAAGGTGCTAACACCACCAAGTGTACACCACCATGTGCATGTGTGTTAGCATTTCACAAACATTTTTCAAGGCGTTATGTTAGCTCTCAACTAGATCCTAATGCATATGCTTAAGACATTGATCTAGTGGCACTTGATTCCCGAGCTAACCGTGATTGCCCCTCTTGATAGTCGGCTATGTATCCTAAATCCGATCAATCACTTCTCTACTCAACTTAGACCGGCAAAAGGAAAACCCTATGGTTATACCTTTGCCTTGCGCTCTTAGATCCTTCTCCTCCACTTGATCATCATGTCCATCATATTATGTGCATCTCCACCATGATCGTCATTTCATGTCCATGCACGATTTCTTTGTGATCTTGTGGCCACCACTCCTTGCCACATACACCTTCATCACATGTGTTGCTCATGCCTAGCTCAAAACACTTAACACATGGCATTAGCAACTTGGTGTCATTAATTACCAAAACCAAACTTGGGCTTTCAAACACAGGACCCGGAGTCTTTTTGCCGTCTCATCCTCAACGTCACCATGGTGTCCAGAGATGGCCGGCCATTCTCGGGGCACGTCGCTACAGCAGCCTCCACAGCGTTCGACAAAACTTCACCTCAAAGACACCCACGGCATCCCTGCCTCCTCTTACCCTATAAAAGGGTAGGCAGGGGGCTCTACAAAGGGGGGCGAACGACGGACGACGAAAAACCAGTCTCCATCCCACCATAGAAGATTAACATCTCAAGCAATCTTCTTTGTACTCCCACTTTTTCTCTGAGACCTGGGATCAATTCCCTCTCTCACAGCTTGTAACCCCTACGCAAGCACTTAGGTGCAAGGAAATACAATACTCCCCCCTTTCCGCTGGACGTAGGGCCTTCTTTTGCCCGAACCAGGATAAACCTCCGTGTACTCTCCTTGCATCACCATCCAGATTAGGGACACGCAGCATTGACTCACTCGTTGGCTTAGGACCCTCGCAGGACCAAACGCCGACACATAGCGTAAGGGAAACTCCAGTTTAGTGGTGAGCTGACTCATCAAAAAAGCACAACCATGCGTGCTATGTTCAGCATCGTTGTGAATCTTCTCTCTAGTTATATGTACTAAACATGCGAGGCCGATTCACCTTCAACCGTTCAACAACTTGAAAGACAACAAAGCAGGTTTAGGTTTGTGTTACTGTACACACATATTTGTTCGTTAATGTTCATGCTTCAACTCTTCAAACCATTGTTTTTATTCATCATTAGAGAAGCAACACACCGGTTGGCAGAGCTATATACACTCCAGGGGTGCCAATACACAACACATTCATGAAAAAAAATGCAAAAACAATTATTATGGTTAATTTTTCACTATCCATGCACCAAAGACAAATTCATGCATACAATATAAGTACACCTTGAATTTTGTTAGCATCGCCTGCTGTTGTCTGGGTGGTTCTGCACATGACCCAATAAAAAAATCAACCTATGAACAAAACTATGGAGACAAAAACGAAACAAATCAACACAAATATTTTAAGAAATATAGACCATAAAAAAGTTGAGTACAAACAACTCCCGATTAGATACTACAGGCTAATTGTTAGCCAACTAAAAATTAGTCTTAGCCCATCCAAATAGGAGGTTAATAGGTAGACTAATTATTTAGTCAAGCCTCAAACTATTTGTTAACAAACTAGCCTTGGCTAATTTGAGCTGATTTTTAGATCTACATGATAAGTAGCCCTCGCTAATCTAACAGCCCTTTGAAATGGTAACCATGTACAAGAAATTTGGAGTCTTATTAAGTCATCTAATTTGGTGTAAATCATAATTTCTGAGTCCTGACACAAGGCGAATACATATTAAATCATCCCAAGAACCTATCAAAATATATGAAGTATTTGCTCTACCTCATTCCATGAACCAAAAACCCCATATACATTTTCCGAAGAGGCTAGGTCGGGACGTCTGGACAGACGCCTGCGTTCGGACGTGGCTCACAATAATAGGCGGGAGACCGCGCGTACACGCGGGACTGTCCAACATATAGATGAAACATGTGGCAGAACCGCCTAATCTAATGCTCTCCCAAGATTACTTGTCTTCCACTAGACACTAAGTACCTAAGAGAGAGCACTAAACTATGCGATTCCGTTGAGCACACCCAACGGGAGAACTCGAATATCCACATTTTCCCCTCAGGATCATAAATGAGAGATAAAGCTTCCAATAATCTTAGCTATTTCTTACATCACTTTTAGTACAACATCAGAGTAATTCATCATTTGACAATAACAGCGGAATGTAAAATGTTATTAAGAGTTTCAGCGGAAATAAAATCATTTAATGACAAGTGAACAGTAACATAATAAACATTTATATACATAAAATGATAACAGGTTGTAAGTCTTTCCTTTGTAAAACATTTTTGGTGAGAGCAATAAATCAACTCTATATCCGTAACGTAAAGGAAATCCTCACTGAGCTCACCAGGAGGTTTCCACACATAAGTGTCAGCTCCATACAATCCTGACACTTGCAACAAGGTAGAACAAACCTTGAATAGTTAATTATACTCCGCAAGACTTACCCGTCAGGAGAAAATAAAAGACTCCAATGGTATGCAAGGCTATCTGGCTTGTGGGTTATTACAACTGCTGGAAGCATTACTAGAGGTGCGTCCTTATATTCCATTTTTATTAGCAGTCATCATTAGTGCATTAACCGACCATTCTATGTAAGCACATATGCTACTTTCTAGCAAGGGTTGAGCAATCAGAATCATTTTACCATCTTTCATGTTCCAGTTCTTACTACGGTGTTAGACCATAGTCAAGTCATATTGTTATGTAGAAATGACGATTCACGAATCAATGTAGACCCAGTAGCCCACCGTGGCCTGCGCAGGCATGGGCGCGCACCAGCAGGCCGGCCCAGTAGCCCATGGGTGGACGCAAGCCACACACGCGTCAAGGCAGCCCAACACGGCCCAAGCCAGAAGGCCCGCGCGCGTTTGCGCCTTTGCAAAAAGGGGCTCGCGCTTTTAGGTAATTGAGTGGTGCAGTGAACTACTATACAATAGAGTCATGGTTTGTATAAATCACCCCGGAAGATGTCGTCTTTGCAACGGCCGGGTCCCTGACGTGCCTGTGCGCATCGGCACGGCTCCGGCCGGCACCGCATGGCCACGCCGGCGTACTGGGCACCTCAACGACGCGTCCGCTAGGCCGACATGGACCTCCAGCTGCGTAAGGATGGGAGGCGACGGAAACCCTAGCGGTACACTATTGAATACTATTCACGACGGCGGGCGGAACCACGCGACTGCGCTCCTGTTCCGGTGACCTAGAGTTCGAACAAGGCGGTCGAGATGGCGGGGAAACATCAGGAGCTCACCACGGTCCGTGCTGTGGTGACTGTTGAGTCAGAGGGAGTTCGAGCCGACTGGCCATGTGCGCCTGGCCGATGCATCGGTGCTCTGACGCGGACAAGGTGGCGTCAGCACGTCGTCGGTGAGGTCCCTGTCCAAACCAAGGCGAGCACCGGAAAGGGGAGGTCAGGGTGAGTTTGCGGGTACAAGCAATTGAAAAGTTATCAACACTACGGGCCCTACCTCCAATCACCGATGCGGCGGCGCTTTTTGACCGGCGGCGAGTACTTCGTCAAATTGCCGGGCCAAAGAGCTTGACGGGAGCTTAGTGAGGTGGGGGCGGCTATTTCACTTCCTATGCTACCTACTGATGTGAGGAGATGGGCTGAGAAACCATGGCTAAGCGAATTGGAAAGGCGGGCACGGTGCCCAGGCCGAGGCCCCGTCGCGGGGAAAAGCGTGTGGACGAACTCAGGCGGTAGGGCGCGTTAAAGCGGGGCGGCTCCGATTGACGGTGGCAACGCGAGCACGCACACAGTTGACGGGACAAAGGAGGCCCAGGCTCGAGCGGGGCTCACCGGCGTCCACTTGCGGGGACAGGCGAGGCAGAGAGGTGTCCCATCGCCGCTGTGATCAAGTAAACGACCACGCCCGGCGACAGCGACCATCCATCCAAGGACGCTACGCGGTAGCTGGAATCGAGCGGTGGAGCGAGCGCAACGATGGCCACGCCGCGATAGCCACGGCCATGGCGCAGCCCGGTGCACGGCCCAGCGGCCAGCGGCGCGCGCGCAACAACGGGGCCAGGCCAACGCGAGGCTAAGACGCCGTGCGGCCCCGACCGACGCGCAAGCTGGTCCACAGCAACAGCGCGGACACGGCCCGCGGCCGGCGCCAGAGTGCCAGTTTCACGGAATCTCGGATTGTATGGGCTTAAGTTTGGTAAATTATCTGCCTCGACGGAAGATTTTCTTACTTAATCTCGTATAATCATGTTGATCCGTTACAGCCAGCGCGCGTGGTGACCGTGAACATGGAGCCAAACGGCACTTGCACAAATTTTGAAGCGACGCAAAGACTGTCCAACAGTGCGATTAAAGTTCAACCAAAAGCACTAGCCTAAAGTTGACACTAACAACTGTCTAACGCAGCCCATGACACGGCCAGAGAGCAACCAAGGAGGAAGATAGGGAAGTGCCAACATTGGCCTGCCACTGGAACGCCGGTTCATGAGCAGGCACCGATCGACCTGGTTACAGCCCGTTCTAACGATGTTCGGACAATTTTTACGAGAGAAGCATGACACCTCACCCAACTACGGCCTATACCAAGCCCAAGAGCTCACTGCGAGGCAATCAACTGGACCAGCACACAAAGTTGGTGTTAAAGCATTTTTATTAGAACCTGAATGCCAAAATGGCATTGTCTACTGCCCAACTCCAACTTAGAAAAAATTCAAGGCTGCAGTGAGAACCTACGGCCCTAACACTTTTACCCTAATTTTTAAGAGGTATAAACCTTGCCGATTTCAACTAACTGACATAGCATGACACAGCCCATACCTCATACTAACTTACAAAAACAAAACATGCAGATATTATTTTATTATTTTGCACGCTACAGTTCACCAAAAAGGATACTTTTTAAACATGAGTTATATCGCACTTGTATTTATAGAATTTGTTTTCACGCTAAATGATTAAAACAACTTATTCTATTTTCCTTATTAGGATTTCTCTTTAACATTTTACGCACTAAGTAATTATCTTACGATATTTATTTGATCTCCTTCAACCACAAACGCGAGTCGCATAGTATTAGTTTATCGTTTCATGTGAGTTTTAATTCTAAAAATCGAGGAACTCGCTGGTAATTTCTCTCCGACTTTAACCTCGTGGCTAAGTGAGCTCGTAACATTAGGGGTGTTATAAAACACTTGCAACGTATATCCGAAATAGCCGAAACACTTGCAAATATGCATCTCAAACACTTGCAAAACACCTGAAAACACTTGAACACGTGTGTAGCCATTGCAAACATATGCAACATCCAGATCTACTTTTGCAACATTCAAATAAAACATTTGCAACATATGCATGAACCACCTGAAACACTGGAAACATAAGTTTGCAACATGCATGTTACGCAACATCCATATCTACTTTTGCAACATTCAGATGAAACACTCGAAACATACGTCTGAAACACTTGAAACATACATGGCTATATAGCCATTGCAAACATATGCAACATCCAGATGAAACACTTGAAAACATAAACATTTGAAACACAACATCGCCAGTGGCTACGGCAGGAAGCTAGGTTAGTGGTGGCGCGGCTCCCTGTCGTGGTGTCTTCCGCCGGCGGCAACCTTTTCCTGGTTACACCGGGGTGGTGGTTGCGCGATGAATGCCGTCGCCGCAACAGGCGAGGCGAAGTGGGGCGCGGCGAGGCACGGGATTGAGGCGCGGCAGGGGATTGGTGCGGCGATGAGGCGGAGTGGGATGAGCGGACGTCCCGTCACTGCCACGGTGCGTGGATGGCTCGGTGGAGGTGGCCACGGCGGCAGACGGCACCGTATAGACAACCACGACAGTCGAGTGAGTGGGGAAATATTCTAGACGACGCTCAACGGCTCAGTACACAGATGAGTTAGGGAGGGTGCAGGCTGGTCCCCACCCTATCTAAACGGGCGTAAGTAGGGATGAAAATGATACGTATATTTTCCGACCGTATTCAAGACCGAATCCGTTTAGAGGTGTTTAGATCTGTCCGTATCCAAGTATAAATATTCAATATCCGATATCATATTTGTATCTAAATACTCAAATCGTATATTTATGATGTCGATATCCAATCGCCATCCATTTTTGAATCCGAATCCGGAATGAAATACGAAAACAAATGAAAGCGATATCCGTCCGCGTTCTATCGGTTTTCATCGCTACGTAAGTCGTGACCCGAGCATTACCGAATGTTTTGTTTTTATGCCCCCGCGGCATCTGCGCATGCGATGCTCTTGACTTCGTCTCCGGGAACAACATTGCCGAAAAGATCGAAGAGAAACCCCAACCACATAGACAAACAGAACAGCACTGCGGACTGCAGTGATGCGACGCCTATGTATATCATCTCTACGCCGCCTATGTATATCATCTCCTGGGCCTGGGACTCCTGAGCATCCTCCATTCCCCCGAGTTGAGGAGGCTGTAGCATCACCAACTCTTATCCAATGGATTCCTCTCTTGTCCTAGCGCTAATCGCCGTCGCCTTGCCCGTGCTCCTCCATCTTCTAACGAGGGCAAAGAAGCCACGGCGGCCGGCGGCGGCCAAGCTGCCCCCTGGCTCCCTGGGCCTGCCGGTGATCGGCCAGAGCCTCGGCCTTCTCCGCGCCATGCGCGCCAACACCGCCGAGCGGTGGATTCAGGACCGGATCCACCGGTACGGCCCGGTGTCCAAGCTGTCGCTGTTCGGCGCGCCGACGGTGCTCCTCACGGGGCCCGCGGCCAACAAGTTCATCTTCTTCAGCAGCGCCCTGGCGTTGCAGCAGCCCCGGTCAGTCCAGAGGATCCTGGGGGACAAGAGCATCCTGGAGCTCATGGGCGCCGACCACAAGCGGATCCGCGGTGCGCTGGCCGAATTCCTCAAGCCGGACATGCTGAAGCTGTACGTGGGCAAGATCGACGGCGAGGTGCGGCGCCACCTCGACGAGTGCTGGGCCGGCCGCCGCACCGTCACGGTGATGCCGCTCATGAAGAGGCTCACGTTCGACATCATCTCCCTGCTGCTCTTCGGCCTCCAGCGGAGCCCGCTCCAGGACGAGCTTGCCGGCGACTTCGCGCAAGTTATGGATGGCATGTGGGCCGTCCCGGTGAACCTGCCGTTCACGGCGTTCAGCCGGAGCCTCAGGGCCAGCGCCAGGGCTCGCCGGCTGATCGCCGGGATCGCGCGGGAGACCAGGGCCAAACTGGAGAGGGGCGAGGCCTCCCGGAGCAGCGACCTCATCGCGTGCCTGCTCAGTCTGACCGACGACAGCGGCGCGCGGCTGCTGAGCGAGGACGAGATCGTGGACAACTCCATGGTGGCCCTCGTCGCCGGCCACGACACGTCGTCCGTCCTCATGACGTTCATGGTCCGCCAGCTCGCCAACGACCCGGACACCCTCGCCGCCATGGTCCAAGGTAAGAAACCCAACTAGAACGCAACGGTTCCAGCGTCGTCTTCGCTATGCTTTGAGGTGACCACCGCCGTGGCTCGCGACGCAGAGCACGAGGAGATCGCAAAGAACAAGGGCGACGGCGAGGCCCTGGACTGGGAGGACCTGGCGAAGATGAAGTACACGTGGCGCGTCGCGCTGGAGACCCTTCGCGTGGTGCCTCCCGTCTTCGGCAACTTCCGGCGAGCCATACAGGATATCGAGTTCGACGGCTACCTCGTCCCGAAAGGATGGCAGGTGTTCTGGGTGGCGAGCGTGACACACATGGACACGGGCATCTTCCACGAGCCGGCCAAGTTTGACCCGTCTCGGTTCGAGAACCAGTCGGCGGCAGCGGCGCCACCGTTCTCGTTCGTCGCGTTCGGCGGGGGTCCGAGGATCTGCGTCGGCATGGAGTTCGCCAGGATCGAGACGCTGGTGACGATGCATTACCTCGTCAGGCGATTTAGGTGGAAGCTCTGCAGCAGGAACGACACCTTTGCCAGGGACCCCATGCCGTCGCCGCTGCACGGCCTGCCCATAGAACTTGAACAGAAGCAATCGCCATGATCGTCACAAAATTTGGCAGCAGCTCTGCATAACAGCGTTACACTAGAAAGGCACTCTATAAGATAACGCATCTCATTTGCCAATTGGATCACAGAAGAAACGCATGCACTATAGCAAATCAGAGAGTTTAACAGTGTACAAAAACAGCTTCACTTTTCTTGTGGCGTCCATGCTGTACAATTCAATTATTGATGGGACGTCATCACCGCTGATAATCTTGTTTGGTTACAGTGTTTGCCTCGCTAAAATACAACTGATAACATAGATGATTTTGTTGTCTTCACATTTAATTGCCATAGAAACAGCACGTACACCAGACGACCCACGCTCCAGCAGACTCACTCCGCACTCACCGGGATATAAACCTTGTTGCCACCAGTTGATATCTTGTACACGTAAAATATCAATACGATTGCACTGTAAATGAATGACAGAAGGAAATGATGTCATAACGAGGTCTGCTGTCAGGACACAAGCCTACGACTAAAGAATGGCATAGTGAAGGTCACCGGATTGCTAGTTTGCAATAACTAAAGAGTGCAAGGATAATGCAAGTAGAATGTTTAGCCAAACTTTGGAGCCATTCGGTGCTCCATCTGCAGTGGACAAGAATTGAAGTTCAGGAACTAAATAACTCATTTTGTTCAGATCATTTGGGCATTTTGCATGTGTTAGAAGAGTCAATGGTCTATTGGGCCTTAGCCCGTTAGGGTTAATTAGTCGCTTGCTTAGGAATCAAGTAAGCCTTACTTGTAAGTCAAGAAATCATCTCTATATAAGGAGAGCAGATGATTAAATCTAATCAAGTAAGAGATTAGAAGGAAAAACCTTCTCTCTTGCCGGCCGTGGACGAAACCCCGCGGCCGGCGTTCCCAGCGCATCTCACAGCCCTAGCCGCCTGCCCCTCGGCCTCTCACGTGAACAGTACCGCGGGGGTACTGTAGCGCAACGTTCGTGCGTGAACAGTACCGCGGGTCCTGTAGCACACGGGTACTGTTCACGTCGGCGAGCCCCTCTTCCTCCTCAGTCCTCCCAATCCCAACGACGTCCATAACATCTGTTATCGGAGATGTCAGGTTCCGATGAGCCGCCGTGGGATCAAATCGTCAAGGCGCTGGCCGACATCAACGCACAGCAGGCGCACATCAACTCATGGTTGGCCGCCTTGGAGAGCCGTCAAGCGGCATTTGCGCGTCAGGTGTCGGCGGCGGTGCGGCTGCAGGCGGCGGCGCGTGGCCTCCTGGCGCGCCGGCGAGTGCGGCGGCTGTGCGATCTGCAGCTAATTCAGCCCCGCACCCCGTCGCAGTTCCTCCAAGCTGTGCTTCGCCGCGCGAAGGCAGACACCGCACAACAGATCAAGCAGCGAAAGGACATCGCAGCGCAGCCGATGCTTATTCACCAAGTGTCGGCTGTGGTGCGGCTGCAGGCTGCTGCGCGCGGTCTCCGAGCACGGCGGCGGCTGCAGGAGATGCGCCAGAAGATGCGGGAGGCGGTCCTGGCGGCGGTGCGGTTACAGGCTGCAGCACGCGGACTCCTGGCGCGACGGCGGGCGCGGGAGATGCGTGGATTGTAGCTGGTGCTGTGCCCCGTGCCCCTTTGCTTCGCCACCAGGCTGCGCTTCGCCACATGGAAGGCCTCGATATCGTCCTGCGTCATAGAGATCGGGCATGGCATCGCCACCTCGGGTGGCGAACTCGGCGTCTACAGCGCCGGCGTTTGGGGATGTGGGTGTGTGGCCACCCATAGGCGGACCTTAATTAGTGTTGTCGTGCTCCAGCACCGGCTGCCGCGAGGACGTCTCTGCTGGTCACTATCGCGACTAATTTCTGGTGGCTATACCCGTGCACCCCTCTCGTTCCGGTGGGCTCCATGAGATCCAGGTGGCTACACACGTGCAGGTCCATCATGCGGAGGGTGTCTGTCGTATCTCAAAAAAATCAAAAATAAAGAGTCACAGTCTATTTCAGATCAATAAAATAAGCCGAGATGTAAAAGGCTTGTTTTTAAGTGATAAGTTTATGTCGAGTCGAGTTAGGTTGCAGCTCGAGGACGAGCTGCATGTCCAGGTGGGGTGTAGTGTTAGAAGAGTCAAGGGCCTATTGGGCCTTAGCCCGTTAGGGTTAATTAGTCGCTTGCTTAGGGATCAAGTAAGCCTTACTTGTAAGTCAAGAAATCATCTCTATATAAGGAGAGCAGATGTATCAATCTAATCAAGTAAGAGATTAGAAGGAAAAACCTTCTCTCTTGCCGGCCGTGGGCGAAGCCCCGCGGCCGGCGTTCCCAGCGCATCTCACAGCCCTAGCCGCCTGCCCCTCGGCCTCTCATGTGAACAGTACCGTGGGAGTACTGTAGCGCCGACGTTCCTCTCGGGCGTGAACAGTACCACGGGTCCTGTAGCGCACGGGTACTGTTCACATCGGCGAGCCCCTCTTCCTCCTCAGTCCTCCCAATCCCAACGACGTCCATAACAGCATGATTGTAGCTATGCTATTGTACTTGAAAAAGACAACAATAAGGAGCTCCCAAATCATAGATAGAGATATAACAATGCAAAGCTATGGTCATGCTTGGCTGGACACACCAGAAACATCGATATAGAACGTATCAGGACCAGAGGCCAGCAAACACGTCCAGTTCAAGTGGCTAAAGATAGAGTTTGTTTAGGCTTTGTTGGAGTCATAGTAACTTAATTTATGAGAGCAATAACTTAGTTAACACAGAGGAGAGGGAGGCTATATATGCAGCTTGATAACCCGTGAGTTAGGCAAACAAGAAGTTAAAACCCAGTTCCCTTTATCTGACCTTGTCTTTGTTGGTGCCGTCAACACGGTTGCCAAGTTCAAGTGCTCAGCTACTCACCGCACATATGTAAAATCTACACCCACACCAATATCCATCCCCATGTTGTGACAACTATATAGATGTACAGTAGCAGTTTCCATGTCATAGGTAGTGTAGCTGTCAAAGCAGTAATAGTTGGAATTTTCCAGAGACTGAGAAATGGTCAGTGCTTTTCAGTAGGTTCAGGCAATCAGTATATAGCCTGACCTCAAAACATATGCAAGATAAAAACTGAAACTAACTAGTATAACTTGCTGCCACACATAATTTGTTTATGCTCAGATTATGATATATGCTGATTACTTTGGTGGTTGGTGCCTGTGTTCCATCTTTTCATTGAGTTCTTATGATCCCTAGATTCCAGTGGAGACTATTTGTAGTTTATTATTGCTGAATCATGATTAGCACTTGCTCCATGATCTGTTTGTACAGGTTTACTTATGCAAATCAGAGTAAAATGCACATCTGATTCTTTGGATTGTTGAATACTTATATAGTTCAATATCCTTGCATAATGTTAACCATTTTTAACATGGAGTAAAAATTGAAGCAAACCATTAACCACCGCTTATTGAGTTTTGTAGTTGTCCGAAATATTATTGCAAAAGATACTGCAAACCGACAACATAGTAGTCTTGGGTTGACCTATAATACGGCCATTGGGCAGTGAGACCAAAGCCTTTAGCTGAACTGGGCCGCTCCGTGGCCTTTCAAATTGGCCTTGAGGCCACGGGGCCTGGTCCAAGGCCAGGTTCAGGCTGGTCCATTCCCATCCTGACATATATCTCTGAAAATCTTACTCGGACCCTAGTATGAACAATATAAACTGTTTGCAATGAAAGTTCAATATGGAAATGAAACTTGTCGAACAAGTTAGCATCTTCATATATTTATATCAAACACCAGATTGCAACTCCTTCTGTCTACTGAGGGTTAGCCTTGTTATGCAGTGGGGCACATAAGTTTAGCTTCAACAGAACAAAAAAAAATAGAATTATGCACCACATAATCAAACAAAATTAACTTACTGGCATAACGTGTAGGACCGACCAAATCATGTACCATAAGGAGATTGAATACATACATAATATAAGAACTTGGCACAACAAACTCGTGCCCTTATGAAGAAGGGAGGTTTGAGCAAACCTGATAGCAGCAATAATTCCAGCGGGCATTATCTTTCGTGTTTTGGCGTATCTTATTCCCATGACAACGGTCAATAGCACAGCACAAACTGTTAAAAAAACAAGGTTAGAAGATATACTAACTGATGAATACCAAGCATAAGACCGTAGAGCTTGGACACAGCATAGACCTAAATAGTAAATCATGAATGAGCAGTTCTTCCAATCAATGTTAGTGACCAAATCATGGAAATGGATCAAATGTATCATACAAAATTACAAATATACATAAAATCATATTTCCCTCTAAATCAAAGCACTCAGCTAGAGCATACACTAGTGAAGCAACAGTCGGGAACTAGCATACTGCATACAAGTTACTGGAGTAGTCAACCAATTCAATAATAGGGTGTTTGGTTTGTGGAATGAAGTGGTCCATCATCATCTCACTCCCTAGTATTTTGTTTGGTTTGTGGAATAGAATGAGTTGATCCATCTCCACCCTATTCCTCACAAGCTAATAATTGGTACTAGTATGAGGAATGGGGACATTCCACTAAATTTGAGGAATGGATTCATGATGCATCCATCACTCCATCTAGAATGAGTTGATTTGTCAAACCAAACACACCTAAGAGTTTTCAGTTCAGTGGAAATGGGGATGATAACAGCGTGATTGCATTGGGAGACAATTATTAGGAACTGAAAATGTGGTGCATTCTGCACATCCCATCATGTACATTTAACCGCAAAACTAATGTCACTGCAACATCAGATTTCATGCCCAGAGTCGAAATCGCTACAATCAAAGTGCGACCTAGGATCCCCGCAACTGCAGTTCCAGTGTTACCACACGAAAGCATGAATCCGTGCAGACTCTTGTGGCTCCACCGGTTAACCCAAATAATTACGATTGACGAGCGGTCGAGCGCTACTTAGAGAAGGCAAGCAAGCTAAGAGAGAGGGTGAGGAAAGAGAGCGGCGGTATGCAACGGACCGATCTGAATGACGGTGGCAAAGATGGCGGCAGCGCCACCCCCGCCGTGCGCGAAGGACCAGGCGCTGAGCGCGCCGGCGAGGAGGAGCGCGGCGCCAAATCCGCCCCCCGCGGCCAGGGAGGCGGCGCTGCCGCGCTTCACGTAGCCGGCGACGCCGCCGGCTAGGAGCAGCAGGCCGTAGGGGATCGTGACGTAGAAGTCCTCCATGAACGATGCCTACTTGCCTAGGCCGCACTCTCCTTCCCCCTGGTGCTCTCGGTTGGGCGCTTTTCTTCCGGTGGCTTCCGTTGGTCGCCGGGACCAAACTGAGGCTGACGGCGGAGTGGACTTGCCAGTGGGCCCGTGGCAGCGAGAAGCCGAGGAGACGACTATTTTGAGTAACCTTGGGCTGGCTCCGCGTCTTGGGCCTTCGCCAACCTGCTTTTTATGTTTTTTATTTTTACTAGTCGAGTGCCCGTGCGTTGTTACGGAAACCAAAATTTTTTCATGAGATAACATGTCAGGATGAAACATCTAAGTTAATCAAAGATAAATCATTGAGATCACCATTTTTAGTGTACACTATTTTCCTTTTGACGGCAGCCAACGTCACTCACTCATTAACAACTTTTTATACGTATAATATTAACCATACGAGGAAAACAGACATGTTAGAAATACTATAATCAACAGGTTTCAAATTATATATAATCTGTACATCCAGTCAATAACATGTCAACAAGTCCCGCGCTACTGGTCCCTCTTTTTTTCATACTTCCTCTATTACCTGAAATACAAATGGATACGAGAATGTCAGTAATAAAGGACACAAATGTAACAAATATAACACTTGTACAAACACGGAAGATAATACCTTTTTATAGAGTTAGGACCTCCTTGTAGACAATATTTTTTGTGTATGTATCCTTTATTTTTGTCTTTTTTTATTATCCTTCTTATCACTGGGTGGGACGGCAAGCATCCTAATGTTCGATTTGACAGTGGCTCTAGATAGCGCAACATACAGCTAACCATGAGAGAACACCAGTTTAGGCAAATACACACCAGCATTGGGGATAGTTTGCCCTTGTGCCTTGTTAACCGTCATGGCAAAACTGAATCTAACAGGAAACTGCTTCCTTTTGAATTGGAATGGAAACATTTCATCATATGAGGGGCATAACAGAATCCGTGGTAGGAATATTCGCTTTCCGGCATGGTCTCCGACCATAATTTCAGCATCGATGGTATTTCTTTGGAACCCTCGAACCACCAGCCTGGTTCCATTGCAAAGTCCACCCGCAGGGTCGATGTTCCTTAGCAATATGACCGGGCACCCAATCTTGAGCTTTAGCACATGTGGAGAGAGACCGTTGGGGGTCAAAGTATTGAGGAACTCAGATGGGTAGTAGTTGTGTGGATCATCCACCGCAATGTCAAAGCTATGGTACACCATCTCATCCCCTTGGAAACGGCTTATCATCTTCATGTTAATCATATCAACCCAGTCGTTTCACGGAGATAATATTGCTCGTGAGGTGATGTAGCTCTTATTTGACATATTGGCATTGAGGGCAAAGAATATGCAGTCAATTAACATATCAAGATCACTGTATTTCCCGGTCTATGGTAAGCATATATCATCAGGAAGGTGGATTTCACCATCACCATTAGCTTCCTCAGAGCCTCCCCCGATGCGTAGCATCTGCAAACCATGGGTCTCTTTTTGCCCTCATATTGCGCACCAGTTTGAGATGTCGCATGGAATTCCAAAGGTACGACATCCGCAGTGAAGCACCAACTATTTGAGCCCTTGACCCTCTTCGAACAACTGGGAGAACCTGCCTGAAATCTCCATCAAACACCACAGTCTCCCCCCAAACGGTTGGTCAGGACAGTCCATGATATCGCGGAGGCTATTGTCTAGCATCTCGACACCTTGCCTCTTTATCATCGTCACCTCGTCCCAAATAATAAGGGATGCAATCCGAAGTAGCTTGGCGGTACCACTTTGTTTTGTGAAGCTGCAAAAGGCTCCATCATCGAGGGTTAGGAGAATCTTGAAGCGTGAGTGAGCAGTTCTACCACCAGGCATTATTGAGGTAGCAACATGAAAGCCCAAGTTTGGTTTTGGTAATTAATGACACCAAGTTGCTAATGCTATTGTATCAAGTGTGATTAAGCTAGGCATAAGCAACATGTGATGGAGGTGGAAATGGCATGGAAAGATGGCCACAAGACCACATGATTTGGTGCATGAAATGATGGACATGGTGTTCAAGTGGAGGAGAAGGATCTAAGAGCGCAAGGCAAAGGTATAACCATAGGGTTTTCTTTTTGTCGGTCTAAGATGAGTAGAGAAGTGATTGACCGGGTTTAGGATACATAGCCAACTATCAAGAGGGGCAATCACGGTTAGCTCGGGAATCAAGTGCCACTAGATCAATGTCTTGAGCATATGCATTAGGATCTAGTAGAGAGCTAACATAACGCCTCGAAAAATGTTTGAGAAATGCTAACATACATGCACATGGTGGTGTACACTTGGTGGTGTTAGCACATTTGCGAAGGCGGTGGAGTTTAAGCAGTAGAGACGGGTTTGGGTTCCTCTCTCCCTCCCGCCGAGCTTGCGAGGCGGGATTCGGCGCTTTTTGGGGAAGTGAAACGCCTATTTTCTATTGCGCCAGAAGTCGAAAAAGAAACAGAGGCGAACGGCGGTCACTGTGGTGACTGGACGATGCACCGGACGCGGTCTCGGTTTGACCGGACACGTCCGGTCAGTTCAACTCGGTGCTGCTAGCTAGGGTTTCTGACCGAACGCTGGTCTGGCCTGACTAGCACGTCCGGTCAGTTCACCTGTGTGCAGAAGTAGAGCGCGCGACCGGCGCGTCCGGTCCCTCATGGAACCGGAGCGTCCGGTCAGGCGTCCAGAGGAGCAGAGTGTAGCGGAGTGCTGATCGGACGCGCGACGCGTCCGGTCACGTGCGATCGGACGCGTCCGGTCGCGGTGGGAGCTTACTGGACTCCGACCGGACACCTGGTGTAGCGCGTCCGGTCAAACGCCACGGCAACGGTTACTTCTGACGCGCACCATTTTCGCTTGTCCTGTAGTGACCGGACGCGTCCGGTCACCCTGATCGGAGCGTCCGGTCAGCGCGATTTCAACTGTGTCGTCCGGTAACGGCTAGCTGCGTACCCCTTCTCTATAAATAGATGTTGTCCGGGGTTTGAGGGTAACTCTTGCACATTTTGAGACCTAGAGACATCCTTTGAGCTAGAGAACAACCCCTCCACTCATCTCTTTGCTTGGTTGCACATCTTGAGTGAGATTGAGTGAGATTCAAGTGCATTGCTTGAGAGTTGCATTCTAGAGGCACTTGATCTTCGAGTTGCTGCGGATTTCTTGTTACTCTTCCGTGTTTCCCGACATGGTAGACGGCTTGGAGCAGCGGAGGTGATTGAGCTCGCAATTGGAGATTGTTGGAGCCCTCACCAAGTGTTGTAAGGGGTTCTTGATCCTTCCCCGCGGGAGTTCGCAAATTGGATACTCTAGTGGAGCTCGTGGCTTGGAGGATCCACATCTTGTGTGCGGTTGTGCGGCGCCCGCCGAGGGCTCGACTCTTGATAGTCGATTAGCTCGCGAACCGACAAGTGGGTGCATCGCCACAACGAGGAGTAACTTGCCGGGAAGCAAGTGAACCTCGGAAAAAAAATCTTATGTCATCTCTTTGCCGAGGATTTCTCTTGTGGTTGATCATTGTGATTGATTCTTCGAGTGCATTACTTCTCTACATCGTTGGTATAAGAATCAAGTCACTTGCTCTTTACTTTCTTGTACTTACCCTAGTGTAGTTTGCTTAGTGTAGCTTTTATCACATAGGAGTAAGTAGCTTAGTGACTTAGTCTTGTTGGTGTGTATTAGAGATCATAGCCTTGCTTCATTAGAATTGTATAGGTGGCTTGCATAGTGTAGTTGAGCTAGTGCTAGAATTAGCTTAGCCATCTTTTATTCTAACGTGGTTGTTTAGTGAAGCTTGTAGATTTTTAAATAGGCTATTCACCCCCCCTCTAGCCATTTGGACCTTACACAACACCAAATGTTGTTGTTGCCACAGGAATCTTGTTCTGACTACGTAGCGAGCAGGGCCTTGTATAGATAAGTCTTTCCGGTGCCACCAGGTCCATCCACAAAGAACAAACCCCCATGATCGCTATCAATAGCATACATAATCTCAGTGTAGGTAGCTTGCTGCTCCTCATTAAGGGTCTTTGATAGTGCCATGTCATCAACGCTAGCCTCCTTGAAAATCTCCCTAGGAATATCACTAGACGGATCATATGTGTCATCGATATCAGGAAGTGGGTACATCTTTATGTCCTTCTGCATTGATTCTAACAACTTTCGAATATCTATGAGGACCATCTGCTCCACTGCAAAGTTGGACTAGTTATTGCGCTTGTAGTCCTCTGACATTGCCTCCTTGTGCTTTCCCCAGAGTTCTGACACATCACTCGGCTCACAAAATACCAAGATTGTCGCAAATAGCCTTCGTAGTGCATATGGCATCATCCACAGAGTAGCTTCAGCAAGGCCCTCGTGCAGTGTGTTGTCCGCTTCAATAAGGTCCCTTCTTTCTACAGCTTCACGAAAAGTCGGTAGGAGTATGCCAGAAACCGTCCTTAGATCAATGAATGAGGTTGCACCAGCCACGTGGTTTAGAAGAACCCCAAGATAGTAATGCTCCCCTTCGGCTAGATTGGCACATACAATTCTTTCGATCTGTCTTAAATGATTCTTTTGTGCCCTTCTAATCCAAGATTTTCCCTGTGAGTCCCACTTATAGTACTTAGGAAAGTCCCGATACAATATACCGCGGGCATGTTCAGATGTGTTGTTCTTCTCGAAGTAGGTTGTAAGCATCGACCTTTCAACACCTAGATGATTAAGCACTCGTCGAACACCCTCACGCTGGTGAAATGACACCATGTGCATGTCAGGAAGATGGAGCTGCAAGGACAACACCGAAGGGGACCTATCACTTATATCAAAACCATATATCCTCCACAAGGCTTCTGGTGGAGTTACCCATCTAGCATCTCTGTACTATTTGATCTCATCGATGTTTTCTTCATTGTCCTCCTTGTCAACCTCTCTCACAACCACAGACACACGGTCATGACCCTTATAAATGTACTTAAAGAAATACTTGACAGCCTTGATGCTCCCACACGTCTCAACATTGATGTGGCAATTGAACAGACGTAGGAGGTATGGGTTGTAAGGCATGACCCATCTGTTGTCAAGGTCATGCCCGCGAACTTTTTCTTTTCTACCATCATCATGTCGTCTGTAAACTAGGTATGAATCCTTGCCCTGTAATGTGGCATCACAAAAAGGTCACGGGTAACGGTTCTTGCATGATTTACGGCCCTTTGTGCATGGAAATTGTGATTAAGTACTCCACATGGGCCATGCATCATATGCTTTGTAACCATTTTATACAAGTCTAGATACTTCTTCTTGTTTGGGAGCTCGGCTGAGATGAGAAGGTCATATTGCTCTAGGCACGTGATTTTGTAGCATCCCTCCATGATTAGCAAAAAAATGTGCGTACGGTAGACCCCTCTTCTGGAACTCCACAACATACACATGTGCACGAACCTTTTCAAGGGTATCCTTTTTTATCAACATGTGCTTAAGCTCTTCTAGTTTTGCCCTAAAGACCCGATCAATAAGATCTGGATGATCCTGTGGTGTTTGTCCAGGGTACAACTCACGTGTGATCTCATCCCACTTTGGACTACATATCATAGTCAGGAAGATATCTGGTTTTTCAAATCTCCGCACAAATGCCATGGCATCCAAGTACCTACGCCTCATGTCCCTCGGGCCTCCGATAAACGATGAAGGCATCACCGTCCGCTTTCCAACAGCTTCTGATCTACCCTCACCAGCATGCAGGCTATCAACCAATCCTTGATAGAGGTCGGCCCTAATCTCGGTTTGATTATTGCGTATATAATCCAATCAAGAACTCTCAATTTTGATGTACGTGTCCACCGCAAACTGTTGGAAAAGACGTTTGCCATAAAGTATGGGATTAAAGATTCATAGCCGTATCTGGAACTTGTAGCAGTAGTAGTCACGCATAGAAACACATAAATTTCCTGGAGAGTCTACAAAAAAAACTATGGTATTAGAGGTGTTTCGAGGATAACAGTTTGATATAGATGAAAACTATAAGAAGATAAACAAACCTGTTTCTTCTTCTGTACCACTACGAGCCTTACGCAGGGCACGAGCCGTGTTGACATCCTCCATAGTAACACCTTTCTTTGGGATATCCATATGTCATCCAAGCTCACCGCTAGGGAAGAAAAGTGGGTATGAAAGAGCATCGTAGCATCCATGGTATGATCAGATGCCATGCTTGCTCCTATCTTTCCCATGCAGGACAACACTATTTTGAAACTGACCAAGGAGTTCACTACCCTCGATCCAAACAGCAGCCACCTCTAATGCCATCGGCACGTTGTATGTCCTTTGGTCCAATTGTTGATCAAGGTTAAGTGTGAGACGATAGTCCTCAAGTTGTTTATCCTGCCCCATACTCCTCAAATGTCATGAGTATAGGTTATCACGAAGGATAGCCACCAATCTCTCTATAACTTCTTTGTCTTTTTGGTACTGCTGTTCACGACACCTTCGGTACCGGTGCTCAAGGCTCGGATCATCATCATAGAAGTAAAGCTCAAGATGTCTGGGCTCCTTACCATCTTCTCTCCCAAATGATCTTATGTTATGATAGATCATGCCATGTGCACGGAAGGTATATATGCCGTTGTTTCTGATGTTAGCAGTAGCACTGTTGAGGCAACAGTAGAGAGAAGTGAAAGAGAAGTGGCCATTGAAAAACCTGATATTGTTACAAAAGTGCCTAGCGTCCGCGTCGGAGCTCGTCCAAAGCCTCATGAGCTGGTCTGGTATGACTGGCGCATTCAAATCGACCTTTCCGCTGCGGCAATAGAACCCAGGAGGTTCTTTTGGAAACCTCTTCGCACCGCAGTGGCAGCAATCTGGGATAGGTTTTAGCATGTGTGTCTCCCTAGGTATGTTACTATACACCTTTTCGTATGGGTCAGGTACTTTAGGGTTAGAAGCCGTGTCTTCCTTAGGAGTATCACTTTGGGCATCGTCATCTGATTCCTCTATTGAAATGATATTTGAACATAAAAATAAAGGTTATTAGATAAAGGAGTGGATGTTTAGAAAGGTATTCAGTATTTGGTACAAATACCTTACCCAGCAAATAGGTATCCCTCATCCTCTTCCTCATCATCTTCAAATATATCGCCCTCATCATCGTCTGTGATCATCACAGTGCCATGAGATATTACAACTTGGGTAACAATAAAGGAAAGCAAATATTGTACACAATGTTAAAAGTAGTGCAAATTACCGGTGTCATCAAATAATGGTTGTTCAGGTGTAGCTGATGCATTTTGATTGCTTGGTCCAGTGCTTCCTGTCAATCACATAATGGACATGGTTGAGATAGGAATAAAGTTGTTTCATGACAAGGAATGGGGGTAGGGAGGCCTTGTTATTTACCGTTGTTGGTCACGGTTGATTGAGGTAAGGGCGTATTTTCATCCATGTGGTCTCTAGTCATGCATTCATCATCATCGTTAGCTTCTCTTGTGTTCTGACTGATGCGGCACTCAAACACATTGTTACGACGGGCTAACAATGCATGCCTTTGCCCAGATGGAACATTTTGTCTATGTGACTTATGAGCTGACAGTATATCACCACATTCATCATCATCATTTGTCTCCTTAGTAGCTTGTGGGAAGCAAATAGGTGTTGTACTGGATTCTGGGATATCCCAATCACTGGGGCTTACTATGGGTCCATGAGGCCCAGATGAGTTTGTAGTGGGCCACTCCATCTTTGGATTAAAGAGTGGATTCTCCATTGTGATTGACTCACTGTTTAAGGTGTGTCTCCGCACCTCCCTAGAACGGTCTCTAGTCACTTTCATTGCCTCTTTATGAAATGGAGATTTATTGTAAAGCCTCTGTTGCTTGCTCCTTTGTTCTCGTTGCTCAGGTGTCATATTTTCATATGTCATCCTACTCCTTGCAATAATGTCTGCATATGTCATGCTACACCTTGCACCATCAGTCATGACTTGCTCATTTGGTAACTCTATCGTATGTGAAGCATCGCAATTTGTTACACCTGATGTTAAAACTTGGGTGCATTGTGACCGCATTTCTTGGTTAACTATGTTACGAGCAGTAATTGTATCATCACCTACATAGTTGTGTTTGAGTTAAAATAGTAGCAAGATAACCAGGACACACCAAATATCCGTCAACAATCCTCTCATTGTTTATAAAGCTATTGATAGATTCACCAACACAAAAATGTAGGCATTGACGCCATATTACCTGATAACCGATTGGATATAAGTATATCATCAATGTTGCTTGCATGGAGTGAATCATTCCTATGCAACCAATCATCTGTTTCATTAGGATCCATATTTTCCTTGTTTGATGCATCCTGGCCATCTACCAATTGTGACACATCACATGTAAGAAACATCAATAGTAATATATCTATTTCATATTATTATTCACCAACGTTTGTATACAACCATTGGTAGTTTCAATACGTAGGTGTTGGTCCTTTCTTCTCTTATATGCTTCTTGACGTTTTTTATTTTTTTGTCCTTTTTTTCTTGAGACATTGCGTGCCATCAAGCCTTATCTCTTTCTCTCTTGCGTTGTCCAGCATCACTTCCTGCAGTGTTACATCCATATACTATTGATTATCATTTATATAAACAATACGGTGAACTGAATATGGTAATTGCCTGTGTATTTTGGTTACCTCTATTAAAAGTAGTGTTAGTCTTGTCACCCAATGGTGCAGGTGAGGCACTATTTTTCATTGAATCACAAATATGTAGCTTATACTAACGGTTGCTCACCTTCTGAATTGTCCTATAAAAAATTGATTTAGCATGACTCCAAAATGACTCTAATATACTAAATAAATAGAGATCTTGATTATCATTATAAAATTACGTGTATCCTCCTCCCAACAATATGCTCAAATTACAGGACCGCAACAATGTGGGAATAGATCATGACCACAATGTGATATGAAGATATGAACTACTGTGGCAGGGTTTGGGATTACTGCATTCGAACCATGGCGCACGCATGTTCAGTTGTCAGGCAATGTTGCAGAGAAGTAAATGCTTTTTTAACAAAGATGATATACACAGACATTAATCTCAGTTATTAGCCTTTGTATTGGGTACATTTTACTATTCCTTGTCAGCAGTAATAAAATACAAAGTGTTTCTAAATGGCTAAGTACATAGCTAACTTGGAATAAAAGAACATTTTGTGTGAGCATATCATCACATAAGCCTGTTAGAATAGGAGCCTCATGTATATGCCAGATGGAAAACAAAACATACATATAATGAATCTACATTCGGATAATATGGTTTAACAGCTATCGACAAAACCAAAAGCTTCACGATGCTGTGATCATTACCTGAAAAGTGCTGGCAAATGTCAGGGAACCAAACACAAATCGGATTTATCAATTGAAAGTTAGTTGACGGCAGCCTAAAGTTCAGTAAGGTAGCAGCCCAAAGATCAGTAGGAATTGCAAAAATGCAGGAAAACAATATGCTATAGAACCAGATGCCTGTGCTTCCTGAGTCTCAGCCTAAAATTAGCTGTTGAATGAGCAATTGCCACCATCTCTACATTTATATGTTTAATAGGTTTTTTTGAGCTCTATACAACACTCAAATTTTAGAGCCATCACATTACATTGGCCTACTAAAATCCGAAACTTATATAAAATGGACGAACATTTAATCATGAAACTGAAGGATGTAATGTCTGTACAGTCTCATTAAATAGAGTAGTATTTTGAAGGCTGAGAAAATAATCAAGGTTGGCCAAAGAGGAAATCTCATGAACTCAGTTTGAAGGTACAAATCCTCTGCTGTATGGGTCCTGGGCGAACAAGCAGTTGAGTTAGGCTTGGGTCTCGGTGATAGCGTACCCCAACTTTCATTTTTTTTCTGCCACAGAAAATGACAGTTCTGATTTCTGAGCTATATAGTTTGGTTGACAAAGATATAAATTTTCATTATCCTTTGATCACTGCAACTCGACAAGGCTAATGCACCTGCATCTACTAACAGAAAATGACAGTTCTGAATTTCTTTTGTCTGAATCTCTTACCTACGCCATTGTGTCAAGCTTCTTACTTTTTATCTGTTCCTTCTGCTGCAATATAAGTGCGTTTGAGCAGAAATATTGTGGGTTGCACCAATGTTTCATATGAGTATTTTTATCTGTTCCTTTTGCATGTTATGTTATATTAACCTCTTGGCTCCTAAGTTCATATTTACATGTGGATGACCCTTTTCTTTGGGTTGCTCCAGTATGAGGTAAGACATAAGGCAGCTAATATGTTTTGTACAAAAGTTATTAGCCGCATGATTCAATTTTATACTGCCAGGCATCTCTAGGGAATTCAGTTGGCTAGCCGGCTGGTTGTCAAGAGTGTTGAATTATAACCAGGCATCTCCAGGGAATTTAGTATAGCTTTACTAAATTTGTGGTAATAGTATCCTTAAATGTCGAACATGTTCTTAGAAGGTTCTCCATCTTCGCCATAGGATGAGAACAAGCTTAGATGCCACTGAATTGTACTATCAGTTTTGTGTGGATGAATTTAATTGTGCTTGAGAGTAAACCATACTTGCTGCTAAGGCTACAGTTCAGAAAAAATTGGTAAGCCAACAAAATCTAGCTGGCGGCAATCCTAAAGTGAACAAACCATTCACGTGTTGGAATATTCACTCAGCTAAAATGGAATGCTTGCAAGCCGGCCATTAACCAATAATGCTGTAATTACTAACATTAGTCTTCACCAGTAAGTTAGATTTGCCAAATAATTATTTTGCTCCATGGGGGCATGAGCCAATAGGAAAGATAATGCAGTTATTTCAACAAGTCTTCTCTGTATATTACTGATGTTATTGACATTCACAAATATTTAGATGGTGTTCCGTGGAGTGAACATTGTATCCATTTATCCAAGCATAACTCAATTACTGAGCAGCAACCCCTCTTTTGCATTGTTATACATATTTTCTGGCTTCATTAAATGCGATCATAGCAAGTTAGTTTACAACATGCTTGGGTACTGCGAACACGAAGTCAGATATCCTTTGATGGATGGTACGGTAATTCATTCCGATAGCATTGCCTCTTTAATCAAGAAGATCAAGAGGCATAAAAAAATTCAGAAACTAAGTATACAGCAAGAACAATCGTGAGAGAAAACAAATAACCAACAAGAAACCTCATGCATTGGATGCAAAGAGAAGGTATATTACCTACCTTGTGGGCTCGGACCGGGCAGGCAGCCTGGGTGGCTTCCTTGCCGCCGGCAATGGGTCCTTGCCGGTGAGAGGAGGAACGGGAGGAGATCCGGTCGGGCAAGAGGAAGAGCGGAGAGGGACAATCCACGGTGTCGTCGATCTCTAGGTAGCCACCACCGGTGCCGCCCTCCGATGACCCCAAACCCTAGCTCGGCGAGGCACTGCGAGACGACGAGCGTGACGCAGACATCGGAGGCAGCGCGACGACGGCGGAGACGTCGGGCCAGCGCGCGCAACGGCGAGGGCGACGGTGCGGGGAGAGATTGCGGGTGCGGCGGCGACCTATCGCGTGGGGAGCCGGGCGGCGATCTATGCGCGGGGAGTTGCAGAGCTGGCCGGCGTAGGGGAGCTGCGTGAGGGCGACTAAAACCGTAGGGATGGGAGGAAAACCGTCTCGTGCGCGGGCGTTTAGCGTGGCTAAACGGGGATTAGCGGGGCTAAAACGATATCATTCGGGGTTTTTTAGCTGTAGAGATATGTAAGAGAAAAAAGAGAGACCAAATGACTGGTGGGCTGCACTACCATGTCAGCATAACCATACAAGAAACCACTTTAAAATGGTCAAGCGGGAGATTTTGTCTCGTGTAACCTATTTGACAACTAACCTAATGCTTCATGCTCCAACCAAGCATATAGAGGTCGATTTCCACTTTGTTCGAGAGCAGGTTGCACATAATGCTTTACATGTATGGTTCATTCCCACAAATCAACTAGCAAACATTTCCACCAAGGCATTGTCAAGAGCACCGTTCAACATGATATGTGACAATCTCAACTTCATGAACCATGGCTGAGATTGAGGGAGGTTGTTAAATTTGTATGTGTAACGATATGTTAATCTTACAACAGATGACAATAATTTTACAAATAACACTATCATATTACAAAATAATATTTGTAATGAATTCTACAATACTTACTGGCATCATGTTCGCTCGCCAAGTATGATCCACAAATCGTAGCATAATGGCAACTCCAATTTAGTGGTGAGCCGCCTCATCAAAAAAGCACAACCATGCGTGCTATGTTCAGTGTCGGTGTGAATATTCTCTCTAGTTATATGTACTAAACCATCATGCAAGGCCGATTCACCTTCAACCGTTCAACAACTTGAAAGACAACAAAGCAGGTTTAGGTTTGTGTTACTGTACACATATATTGTTCATTAATGTTCATGCTTCAACTATTCAAACCATTGTTTTTATTCATCATTAGAGATGCAACACACGGGTTGGCAGAGCTATATACACTCTAGGGGTGCCAACACATAACGCATTCATGAAAAAAATGCAAAGACAATTATTATGGTTAAATTTTCACTATCGTTGCACACAAAGACATAAATTCATGCATACAAGACAAGTACACATCGAATTTTGCTAGCTTTGCTTATTGTTATCTCGGTGTCTCTGCACCATGACCCAATAAAAAGAAATCAACCCATGAACAAAACTAAGGAGAAAAAATGAAACAAATTAGTACAAATCTCAAAGAAACATATACCATTAAAAAGCCGAGTACAAATAACTCCGGATTAAATACTAAAGGTTAATTGTTAGTCAGCTAAAGATTAGCTAAAATTTTTAGTCTTAGCCTTTCTTTTTTTGCGATAATTAGGAGGCTAATAGGTGGACTATTTTTTTTAGCCACCAAGCCTCAAACTATCTGTTAACAAACTAGCCAGTAGCCCTCGCTGACCAAACATCCCTTCAAAAGGGTTGCCATGTGCAAGTAATTTATAAAGTTGTCCAGTTTGATGTAATTCAAAGAGAGCATGCCATGCATTTGCAGTCTATTCTATAGTTATATGAGAGTGTGTCTGGCTAGACTATTAACAAGGAGAAGTCAGCTGTTCTTTTTAGTAGAAACACGAGGAGCAGGGATCGGCGAGATGTGAAGGATTCTCTATAGATTGTGTAGGAAGCCATGAATGATTGCTATCTCGGTCTTCCGGTCAATGTGGGAAATGATGGAGCCAAAAACCTTTGCTTATCTAAAGGACAGAATATGGCAGCGGATCCAGGGATGGAAGGAGAAAATGCTTTCACGTGCCGGGAAGGAAATCTTGATTAAAGCGGTTGCATAGGCCATCCCAACTTTTTCCATGGGGTGCTTTGATTTGACAAAGGATCTCTGTGATAAGATCAGCGCGATGATTGCGAGGTTCTGGTGGAGCCAACAAGATAATGACCGAAAGATACATTGGCTCAGCTGGGATAAATTAACAAGGCCAAAGGAAGAAGGAGGCTTAGGCTTTCAGGACATCCATGCTTTTAATTTAGCGATGCTAGCGAAACAAGGGTGGAGAATCTTGATGAACCCTGATTCACTATGTGCCCAAGTGCTATGAGCAAAATAGTTCTCTGATGGTGATGTGTTATGAGCCAAACCAAAAAGGAACATGTCTTATACTTGGCGTAGTATCTTGGCCGGAATTGAGGTACTCAAGAAGGGACTGATCCGGAGAATAGGTGATGGAACAACCACTGCTATATGGACTGATGATTGGATTCAAAGGGATCAATTGAGGAAACCATACACGCCGAGGGGTGGAAATATACTGACATGAGTGCATGAACTTCTTGATCCAACAACGGGGCTCTAGGATGAGGAGCTTGTCTGTGCTATTTTTTGGCAGGAAGACGCTGAGGTTATACTGAGTATCCCTATTCATGAGGGAATGGATCACATGATTGCTTGCCACTACAACAAGAATGGCATCTTCTCTGTAAAGTCAACCTACAAAGTCCATGTTGCCGATAGGGAAAGAAGTAATGCAGCTAGAAGTGTGTAGGGTCGAGATGGCGGACTAGAGGGGTGAATAGTCCTTTCTAAAACTTAATTGCACCGGCTAACCGAAACTTATGTGGAATTAAAACTATCGGTCTAGCCAAGACTACACCCCTCTATCTATGTTCTCTAGCACCTTACAAAGATCCTAATTAAGCAACTAAGGTGTTGGACTAGCAAGAGCTCACCTAACCAATTCTAGGAGCAAGGTCACACAAACCTATGCCACTAGTACTTTGCACATCGGGGAGCTCCTACACAACTAGTAAGCAAAAGCACAAAGCTCCTAGGCTCACTAGCAATGCTCAATAACAAGGCAACCAATGCCAAAAAGAGAGCATAAATTACTTAGCTACACAAACTAAGCAATGTGACTAACAAGGTTACACAAACCAAATTAGTCATGCAACGGGAGCTACTTCTATGCTACACAAGCAAGAAGGTAATTAGCAAGCTACACAAGCTAACTAATTACAAGAGAAACTACACAAACACAATGTATATGAAAGTAATTACAAGCTTGTGTGATGGGAATGCAAACCAACGGGAAGACAAGGTTGACACGATGATTTTATCCCTAGGTTCATGTGTTTGCCAACACGCTGGTCCCCGTTGAGACAAGCTCTAAGGTTCCCGCCGGTCCTCTTGCTAGTGGCGACCCGCAAGTCACACTCTCCCACATGGAGTGCTTACCATAAGCTCTAGCACTTGACCCGGCTGGACCACTTGTCGCCCTCCGTGTCTCGCTCTACTAGAGTTGCTATTCATGGCTCCCACGGGGTGAGCACAATATCCCTCACAATCGCTTCTTCGGAGCACCGTACAATCTTCTCGCTGGCTTCGACGGTGACCACCACCAAGCCATCTAGGAGGTGGCAACCTCCAAGAGTAACAAGCACCACCGGCTTGCAACTCGATCACCTAGTGCCACTCGATGCAATCTCTCAATGCAATCGCACTAGAATCACTCCCCCACAATTGATTCGCACTCTTGCAAGCACAAGTCAATTAGAGGCCCTCCTAGCACTCCCCAAGCATGGACACTAAGTCCCAAGGGCGCTAACCATGTGCCAAGGCAGGCCACACACTCCTTTTATGGCCCCAAGGGCTAAAATAGCCGTTACCTCCTTCACAGTGCTGATTTTTGTACTGACCGGACTCGCTACAGTATGACCGGACTCGCTACAGTAGCGTCCAGTTGCAAAGTCTGGTTGCTAACAGAGAGGTTTTAGAGATGATTTTTATCGACCAGACGCGTCCAGTCACTACTGACCGGACTCTCCTAGCGTCCGGTCGCTCTCCCTTAGCTTTTCAGGCCCCAAACGGTGGCACAGGCGCGTCTGGTCGCGCCCCGGAGCCAGAGTTCGATCGTAGCCATAGATCAGCCCTCTCAGCGGCACTGACTAGACTCTGTGACCGGACTCGCTATAGTATGACCAGACTCACTACAGTAGCGTCTGGTCGCAAAGTCCGGTCACAAACGTTCGTTTGTTCGAATGGCCGTAACTCTTAGCTCTGAACTCCGAATTCGATGATCTTAGACATTTTGGAAAGCTTATTCAGAGGGTTACACAACCCACATGAACACTTGATCCAAAGCATAATGGATCAATATAGTTTTCCAATCCAAGAGTCATCACTTAGTTTGGAGCACACCGAAAAATCTTTCTCTCTTCTCCAAGTTGATAAAAAACAACTCCAACACTTTCTCCTTTGCAAATGTGCCAACACTACCAAGTGTACACCATCATGTGCAAGTGTGTTAGTATTTTTACAATCATTTTTAACAGGTTATAAGTTTTCCTTTGTAAATTATTTTTGTGGAAACTTTAAATAAACTCTAGATCCGCAAAGTAAAGGAAAACCTCGCTGAGACCACCAGGAGATTTCCACATGCAAGTGTCAGCTCCAATGATCCTATCACATGCAACAGGATAGAACAAACCCTGAGTACTCAATTGTACTCCACAAGACTTACTCAACAGGAGAAAAGAAAAGACTCCAAGGATATACAGGGCTATTTGGCTTGTGGGTTATTACAACCGTAGAAAGCATTACTAAAGGTGCATCCTTATGTTCAAGTTTTATTAGCAGCATCATTAGTTCATTAACCAACCATTCTATGTAAGCACCTATGCTATTTTTCAGTAAGGGTTAAGTAATCAGAACCATTTTATCAACTTCTATTTTCCAGTTCTTACTACGGTGCCAAACCATAGCCAAATCGTGCCGTCATGTAGAAACAGCGATTCGCGAATCAATGTAGCCCAGCTGGGTACCCTGAAACACACGCCTTATTTGTACCCTAGGTACAAACAAGACCAACCCGTTCCACTCCTGTCAAGGGGTCTAGGTCCCCGTCTAAACTAGGATTCCAAGCCCCCAACACCTGAGGCCTGACCTCAGTGCGGTGCTTAGACCTCCACCCAATAATCCACCCTTAACAATCAGTCCGGAAAGAGCCTGAACCTATGACAAGAGAGTAATAGGTCTTTCCACTCTCATAAGCAAGTATGTGCTCAGGATAATAAGTCTTTGACCTAACTATCATCCATAGCAACGGACGGTCCTCAATCGACACAAGCGGGACAAATGCAACCAGAGCCTCACCCGGATTGCCCAACCAAGCCCGTATCCATTTCCAAGTATAATCCCGCCTGGTCTCCAATTATTATACATGTATATTCCATGTGATAGTAACATGATAATAGTAACCATAATATATTTCCTATCTCTCGCGAGTGACAGGTAATCACTCGACTTCTACCGGAGTCCTATAGCATGGCAATCTACGCGATCCTGTCATAATAGTAAGACTCCTAGGATAATGGTATATATGCAGGTGGGTTCCATTCAACTCCTTAAACTTAATGCATATCACATAATATAAAGTGCAGAAAGTAGGAGTTAAGCACCAGGGTTTGCCTGGGTAAATTTATAACCAAGTTAGCATTCCACCACGGCACCATGATAATCAAGGCACCATCTTTTTGGCTACTCCAGATGACTTCGCGATCCATCGTCATTCCTATTGTGATATACGTGGATGTATATATGGCCATCAGGCCAGCACGGCACGGGCACGGGCCAGGCATGGCCCGTAGGGTCTCGGGCTGGCACGGCACGTTGTGCATCCCATGCTAGGACAAAGCGTGCCTCGTGCCTGGCCTTCGGCCCAAGCACGAGCCTGCAGGCCGAATTTCGTGTCGTGCTGGCCCGATAAGCACAGCCAAAACCCCGTGTCGTGCCAGCCCACGGCCCGGTGATCATAAAACACCTCAAAATATTCAGCTCAACAAACACTTGTCAAATTTCAAATATGTTATCCCAGATAAGTTACAAATATGATCACAATTCACAAGTCAAAAACTCATAAGTCACAACTCAAATAGAAGACACAGCAGAAGCACAACACAGAGAAGAATTTAAAAGATAACTGAGTTGTGTGCAATGCTGCCTCATTAAGAACCTTTCTGGATAAAACTCACCCTTGTGAGAAACCCCAGAAAAGGAAAAAGAGTGTAGCACGGCTCTTAAGATTAAATCTTAAAACATTGTTCAAAGGTTTACATCACATATCACAGATAGTCTCAACTCTCAAGTCTCACTCTCAGTCTCACTCTCAGTCTCTCACAACTCTCAACTCTCAGGTACTAGCAGAAGCCACAGATGCAGATGTGCTAGCAGAAGGAGGCCCAGACCCAGATGCATCTTCATCAAGGTAGAGCTTCTCGAAGGAGTCTGTCAGTTCTTGGTTGTCAACAGCATGCTGCAGTTTTCTATCACCTAGCTCCCAATCTTTTATGCAAGCAAGCATCTCCACATGTTCAGGCAACGGTCGTCGTCATCGCTCCTCAATTATTCTTCCTGTCAAGCTGAAACAAGATGCTCTAGGGCCTCCAAAAACAGGAACATACATAATGTTTCTAACATGATAGAAAGCACTGGATAGGTTAGCTTATGGTCACGCCCCAGAAAAGTAAATCAAATTCATCCTCATATGCAGTGACATTGTCATTGTCCAGATAAACTGAAAGTTCACAAGCAGCAGTAGAAGCATATAGAGATGGAGTGGGGGCAGAGGCAGGGGAAAGTCCAACAACACCAGATGCTCTAGGGCCTCCAAAAATTCTTCCCCATGCTTGCTTTCTCTTACCTGTGTTGCTTGCAAGCTGTGCAGCCCTTCTTTGAGACCTAACTGAACCAAACTTTTCCTCATACTTGTTAAACAACTTAAAAATTTTAGTTTTCACATTAGCATAATAAGAACTGTAGTTGCAACCAGCTTTTTCTTGCAGTATTTGAAGAACATTAAATAAACCTCTCATTTTACCTCTAGGATCAAGAATGAATGCAAATGAATATAGCATAGGTATGTCCTTCCAGTATTTTAGGTATTTAAGCTTCATAGGATAAACAACAGCAATCAGATTTTGATCCTTTTTACCTTCATGCAAATGAGAAATAATTTCTAGTAGATGGTGCAAAACAAGTGGACTAGTTGGATAATAAACACCAGATAGAACAACTGTGGATTCATAAAAAATTTCTAGGAAGTCAAGTATTTTTTTAGCAACATACCAATGTCTAACAGTTAACAATGTTGAGCCATAATTGGAATTAATGAATACAGAAAAGACATCTTTATATGGCAGCAAGTGTTTAAGCATAAGGTATGTAGCATTCTATCGAACATCCATATCCAAGCCAAATTTTCTAGGTGTAACACCCTGTGCAATGCAGTAGTTCTTGAACATAGCAATTCTTTGATTAGAAGAATTGAAGAAGTTGATAGCAGTTCTAAAATCCTCGGTGTAAGGTTTGAACCTTAAGCTAGATTTTACAATGAGATTAATAATATGGCAGGCACAACGTTGATGCATCAGATTATACTTAACCTTATTAGGATCTAAAGGTTCAGGTACAGGTTCAGAACCAAGATAACCAGCAAACATAGGTGTCAAAATTTCCATGGCTCTAGCATTGGAAGAAGCATTGTCAAGAGTAACAGAGAAGATCTTATCAAGCAAACCAAACTCTTGAACCACACAAACAACCTTTTCAGCAATATTCTCACCAATATGTTTTACCTCAATCAACCGGAGACCAATTACCTTTTTCTGCAACTCCCAGTCAGCACTAACATAATGAGCCACAACACTGATATAGTCTTCCTTAGCATTACCAGACCAAATGTCTGATGTTAGAGCAATAGAAGAAGCACCAGGCAACACAGAGTTCTTAATAATATTATGTCATTCATTAAAAAGCTTGCTAAGATCTCTAGTAGTGGTCTGTCTAGAGACTTTAACAAATCTAAGATTATGAGCTCTAACAATGTATTCTTCCCAAGCATCTGTCTCACCAATTCCTAAAGACAGATCAAGCTTAGCAATCAAATGACATAATTTAGATCTAGCAACATCAGATTTATAGTCCCAGTTATACACAGAACCATTAGGATTGTAAGAAAGCCTAGACTAAACCCTAACACACGTTGATCAGTTTTAAGCCTACATGATTTTTGGTGCCTTTTTAAGTGACCAGTGCCAGCAGCAGATCTAGTAGACAAGGTAGATTTGCACATCTTACAAACAGCCTTCGTGCAAATCTTAACACCATTAACATCCTCAAAGATCTCCTCAAAACCAGCCCACACAGGGGATTTACGCTTACCAGTGTTAACATTACCAGCAACCGAAGGAGCAAAGCCATTGGAGTTCACAGTCACCGTCACACCTTCGCCACCGTCGCCGTCCAGATCGATCAGACTGGGAGCAGCAGAGCCGTCCCCAAGATCGATACCGAACAACACAACAGTGTTGGCTCGAGTGTCGTCGTCGTCGTTCTCACCCTCTAGGGCCAGGCCAGGCGGTAGGAGGCCATCGTCTTCAGCCATGGTCTCTCCAGCTCCGTTCCTCGACAGTGCGGGTGGCCGCCTTGCTCGCTCTATGCCGCAGCTAGAGGACGAAGCATCAGCTACCGACCTGCAAAACCAACGAAGCAAAGCATCAGACGCAACATAAGGTTGAAGAATGAAAAAGATAGAAGGGATTAGGGAGGGTTAGGGTTAGGGTTATGGTTTACTGTGCAACCAGAGCCTGGTGCCGGAGAAGACACCGACCCAGAGGCTAGAGTAGATGACAACGACACACGGTTAGCAACAACGGCGAGCGGTGGCGGAAGGACAGACGGAGACAACAAACTCACATATCACCGAGATCTAGAGGGCGGAGATGGAGATGAGAGGGAGAAGGGAGAGGCAGAAAGGAAGGGGCGGACGCCGATGGTAGTCAGTTCGAGTCGAAGTCACCGGAGTCGAGGTCGAAGACCGGCGTCGAGCTCAGGCGAGGCGAGTGTGACTGCGATGCGAGTGCGAGAGCACCGATCACGGGGAGTGCATTAGGGTTAGGGTTGGAGGGAGGCTGGGAGGGGGGCGCCGTGGCGAGCGCGTTATATAGGAGGGGGTGGGAGGAGCCGTTGGCTCTGGGCCGGCTTTTAGCTGGGCCGTGGGGTGGGAGGAGGTGGCCACTGCCCACTGGCCAGGTGAAAGGGGGCATCGGGCCGTTGCCAGGCCACCCCCTAAAGGTCGTGCCGGCCCGTGCCAGCCCGCAGGCTCGACTAATGGCCCAGGCACGGCCCGGTGCTCCATGCCGGGCCAGCCCGAGCCTAATGCCCTTCGGGCCGGGCTGGGCTCGAGTCGGGCCAAAAGGCCGGGCCTCGTGCCGGGCTAACCGGCCTCGGGCTGCATGGCTTTCTATACGTGGATGCAACGTAGAGACATAAATAATCAACGATAATTGCAACTAGGAGAACACGATACGCTTCGCAAGCTAATGAGCTAACTCTAACGTACTCGGCTATGTACCCATGTTGTGGAATAAGACATTATTTTCCCAACAAGAATTTTAGTTACATGAACCCAAAGTGCTGCTTTATTCATTTTATCAATTTAATAGATATTTAAACTAGGGCTCATTAACTATCCTAGCAAACTAATTATTTTGGAGCTACAAAAATTACAAAGAGTAGATAATAAAATTAGGAGTTTACTGTAAAATTATCAGAGTCAACACTTTTACCATTTTCTTATAAAAATTCTCACAAGTTTATGCTTAGCAATATAAAGCATTTTAAAAAATTAGCGAATTCCTAAAAATATTATGCAACTATGTGGATAAAATACACTAACAGATAGATCCGGATTTTTGGAATCTAACAAAGTTGGTTTCACTATTTTCGGATTTCTACACCATTTGATTTTGAATTTACAAATCAGCCTAGAAACTAAATTAGAAACTCATTTAGAAAAGGGGAAAAACTGGTGGCCCCCAAACTGGGCCAGCAGCCCCCTCCCCGTGGCCTGTGCAGGCACGGCCGTGCGTGACACGGACGGCCCAGCAACGGCCCAAGCAAGAAGCCCCCGCGCACTTGCACACTATTCCTACAGAGGCGCGCTTTGCGGACAGGCCCCCGGACTATCCCATCTTCACAACCGAGTGGTCCCCGGCGGCCCTGCGCACGCTGGCGCGGCTCCGACCGGCATTGCGCGGCCACGCCGGCCTACCGAGCGAAACCTCGGCCTGATGAGCAAGCCGACGGGCATCTCAGAGCCAGGGCGAACCCTAAGGCGACGGCTAGAAGCTAATCAGTAACCCCTATCTCGCTGCTCGCGGTGGCGGATTAACCACCACAGTGACGCATCCATTCCGGCGATGCTACGGCCTCTTGAAAGAATAGGAATAACATAGAAGCACCAACGGCTCACTGTGGTGCACTCTATGTCAATGGTTGAGACAAAAGGGTGCCAAGGTGGTCCGGCCACGCGCGCGCAGTTAGGGCGGCGGTGCTCCGAGGCGGCACTGTTGAGTCAACTCGCCGACGACAAACGCCCTAGCCAAAACAGCGCGAGCACCGGGTAGAGGTAGTCACGATGGGTCCAAGGCTATGAGCAATCGAACTCTTAGGCCTTACCTCCCTCTTACGGGCTGCGACGACGCTCATGGCAGGTGGCGACGAAAACTCAAAGCGCGTGTGTGACATAGGGTTCGACTAAGCCTTAATGCGAACGAGGCGCATGGATGACTCCGTCAACTACACACTGATGCGGGGAATCGGACGATGGAACCTTGTGTCGTGTGAACTGGGGCGGAGGGGAGCTCAGGCCGTGGCCATACCGTGGAGGGAGCACACGAGCGGGGGCAAGCGGGTTAAGACGAGGCGAGGGCCGATCGGTAGCAGCAGCACGTGCACCCGAGTACAAACTTTGAGATTGGGAGACCTAGCGTGACGTGCACGAATTGGAGCCGTCAACCCCGAGCAGTCCCTCCGGCTTCGGCTAGCGGGGCAACAACGCAGAGGCGCACGCTTCAACACAGGGGTCGGGGCCAGACGGCCATCACGCAGCGACAGTGGCGCATTTCTGGGAGCCCGATGGGGTTGGTGAAATGGAAGGACGGGCGGCGCCACGTCGACCAAACCCCGGCAGCCACGACTCGGTTCCGCGCGCGGTACAACGGCCGGCCACCCGAGTGTGGTGCGCTTGCGACAGCGGGGCCAGGCCACCGTCGGCCAGGGTCGGCCACTACGCGAGGCGGCGCAACCGGCCAACGCACCGCGTGGCACATGTGCGAGACACGCCCGAGCGCGTCGGCACACACCGTGGGCATGTTGACTGTGGCCACAGGCCAAACGGCTGCACCCGGTGCCGTGCACGCATTTTAAAGCCAAGCGTAAGTTACTGACGATCACGGTTGCGACTCAAGAAATCCCCTTAACCCTAAGCCAACAACACCAGCTGTCTAACGGAACAACCGCCATGGCCAGCGAGTGACTGGATAGGGAGGTAAAGGAATGCCAACATGAGTTCGTCACGCCGATCACCAGTTCACGAGCTAAGCATCAACACACTGCTCACAGTGCGTTCTAACGATGTTCGGGTAATTTCTACGAGAGCAGCGTGACACCTAACCCAACTACGGTCTACACCATGCCCAAGAGCTCACTGCAAGGCAATCAATTGCGCCAGAACACGAAGTTGGTATTAAAGCATTTTTATTAGAATTTGAATGCCAAAATGTCATTGTCTACTACCCATTTCCGACTTAGAAAAATTTGAGGGCTCAGTTCAACTAACAATCATTTGGCCTAATGCCTTAATTTCTAAAAGGTCTAAACCTTGTCAATTCCAACTAACAACATAGCATGACATAGCCCATACTTCCTACTAACTTATAGAAACAAAATTTGTAGGCATTGTTCAATGATTTTGCACAAATTAATTCTCCAAAAATGGTACTTTTCAATTATAAACTATATTGCACTTTTGGTTATAGAAATTGTTTTTCATGGCAAACAATTAAACAATTTATTCTATTTTTCATATTAGAACTTCGCAAGTATGTCTACACATTACTTAACTCACCATATATATTTGACTCCTCTTCTCCAAAAAGATGAGACATACAATTTGATTATTATTTCATGAAAGTTTGAAATTTTAAAACCCAAAAACTTGGTTTGTTAATTCCCTTTAGGCCTTAACCAAGGTGCTAAGTGAGCTCGTAACACCAGAGGTGTTACAGTTCTTTGTTTCGATTCCGATTCCAACTTGTCTTGGGAGGAGGCGGCGCTGACTGCTCCATCTTTGCGTCCGCACTTCACGCGAGACGGGAGAAGCAGCGGGGCTGCACGCAGACGGGAAGAATGGCGGCGCGAGACGGACCGGAGAAGCGGCGGCGCAACGAGCGGACGGGAAGAACGACAGCACTGCGCGGCGTGGACCGGACGAGCGGCAGCGCTGCGCACGCGTGGACGGAGGAGCAGCGGCACGGGGAGACGAAGGTTTTTCCGACATGAGTCAGGTGACCACCTGAGGTGAAGCTAGAGTGGGCCGTGAGTGGGCCGAACGCGAGAGAGTGGACTAGACAGTTGGAACAAATTGAATGGGCTGGACAAAAAAAAGGGCCTAAAATTTTGTCTTTTTATTATTACTAGCAAACATGTCTGTGCGTTGCAACGGGTTATATAACTGTTGCATGGTACTGATGCAGTCGTGCAAATAAAAATAAGGTAGCCATTTTTTTGAAATAAAATAAGGTAGCCATTTTTGTTGACCTTATTAATTGGACTACCATATATCAATAGATTCCAAGGCAATAAATGCTAGTGCAAGTTTTCGTTCAAAAAAAATAAATGCTAGTGCAATAAAGTATTGACCATGTGTGGAAAATTAACAGGAGATTGATTTATAATTTGAAAAAAAAATATTTATATGTACCTGTTGTGAGTTTAGAAAGGTAGAAGGCAAGGTACACACATGCACGCATGCCATGATGCGAACAGGCTTTAACAGCCATGACATTAGTGGTGCACCGTCAACAAACACATATATCCATGTGTTATAACAAAACACACCAAACTTTTACTTAGATAACTTATGGCTCGAAAATCCGAAGAGCGAGATTGACTCTATAGAGTGCGTATAAAAAATAGTAAAGCTATTGAAGGGTAGCAATATATAGAAAGCGATTTCTATTAAAATGTCTCTAAAAAAATTGCTATACTGAGGTGCCTAAATTTTTACGTAGTTAGAAAGATAGATCACAAGAGACAATTTATAGTTTTTTATAGCTAAACAATGATAAAAAAAATACATGCTATCTAAGCAACAATAAAAATCAGGCGAGGCAATTAAAGGGAAGGGGAAAAAAGACAGTAAAACCTTTGGTATAGTGCCACAGTGGTAAATTAGAAGGAAATACAAAAAAAATAAATAAAAAGGAATTGTCTTACGGGCTATGGCACTTTCAGTGTTTAGTGGTCTTAGTATTGGGCTTTTGGTCCTTCCATAAACCAAACCGGTATGGCAGCAAACACGACTACATGAGAAGGAGCGTCCAACATCGTACGTGTGCTGCAGTTCAAATCCGACTCGATCACACACGATGTGCTCCACATCGAGTTGGCCGTCGACCACGCCGACACCGGACCTGAAGCCGCCTAGCGCCCCAGGCGGCAGGCCGTTGCCGCTGCTCGTGCAGGGCCAGGCGGCGGCATCATCGGAGCGTGAGAAGACGCCCATTCAGCAAATCCAACAACCGAGGGATCATGCCACACTACGGTGGTAGCTCAATGCGGTAGCGAACGCAACCGAGGCGGCCAAGATGCACATGAGGCACGCTGAACGGCACGAGCGGGAGGCGGCGGTGGAGCTCTGTGGTCTCGTTGTCACGGGGACGAAAGGGATGGCGGACGTGATCGACATGCGAAGCGGCGCGCGGGGGAGGCACCGGCAGAGCTCCGCGGTCTCGCCTTCATGGGGACGAACGGGACGCAGGCCGAGAAGAAGATGCGGGAGCTGAGCGAGGAGTTCAGGGACACAGAAGACCAATTAGAGTTTCTTTGCTTTCAAGGCTGCACCTGTTGATCTCTGAGTTCGAACCAAAGTCACATATTTGATTAAACTACATGTGTCTGGATTTGCCTCTCGTGCTTGCCCTTATACGTCATGCTCAAGTACATATGTTGCCAAAAACGCAAATAATTAACAAATTTGAGTTGCTTCCTTGACATCAGCAAATTAATCGTGCGAGTTCGGTTCGTATAGGACATGTAGAGTCTTAGTTTACAAAACAAACACAAAAGGAATCTAATCGGTACATTTTGTATTTGTATTTGGATTAGGATTCCTAGTTATATTCTGATTATTTCAAGATGTCACACATATATACATATAACGTGAAAGCGATAGACAAATGTGAAATTCACAAAGTTAGTTAGAGGACGATGGACGGAAAAAAAGACCTGAAATTTTGCCTCTTTATTATATACATAATATAACGTGAAAGCTATAGACAGACATGAAATTCACAAAGTTAGTTAGAGGACGATTGACGAAAAAAATGACCAGAAATTTTGTCTCTTTATTATTTCAAATATGCTCGTGCGTTGCAACAGGAGCTTGTTGCATGGTCACTTAGACCACGTGTGGCTAGAAGATTTATTCAACAATCACATCATATGTTTGAATTCACTTAGGAGTCAAACTTTATACTATGTCTTGTATGATACATGATAGAGTGACAGACTATGAAAACATTGTAACCCAATTCATTTTTGAATGGGACATCAGTTTATCAAATTGCACCAAAGTACTCTCTTCCTCAACAAAAAGAATACACTTCTATAGATATTTGTTGCATTGCAGCCATGAAATCAAATTTATTGCTTATTTAATCCCCTAACAAATTAATTTGTAAAATGTATTGCAGATCTATTCACCTGGCAAATTGATTTGTAAAATTTGCTGCAGATCTAATCACTTGGCGTGATAGTCGGTTTTATATTTTAAATTTTATTTGCGATCTATTGCCTAAGGGAATGTTGGTTTTTTCTATCTATAGGAGCAAAGATAAGTTCGATCGCTATTTTCAAACATCTGTTTCTGAGGACTCCTTTCTGTGTAAAATAGCTTCAGTGCTTTAAACAATTTGTAGTGGAGTAGTCTGAAATTTAGAATATGGCAGAAAATCTTGTGTTATTTTTTTATTGATTTCCAACTCCTCTTCCATTGTATTGGAGCTTAGGCCGAATTTTTCTTCTATTTTCTTTCCTTTCTTATGATTCTCGAGGAGGAATTTGATTCCGACGCTAACACAACTCATTGCAAGTAGCATGCAACGCCCATACGCAGGAGGAGCTGGAACATATGTTTGGAGTACATTACGTCATATTTAAAGTAAACTGACAAGTCTAGCAGCGAATATATTTCAACATTACTGCATATAATATATGCAAGCAATACTATATTTTCATAGTTTTATTTATTTATTTATTGTCTTACCAACCATAACAAGGTTGTCATATATTGGAGGTGTTTGCACCGGTAAATGAAACAAACTTCATGAACCTTCACTTCAACATATATACTGTGGTGGTACGCCCTTGGGATTTTGATGTTGGAAACCACGGTTCGAATCCCTCCCGTGGCACAAAATTTTTGGCTTTTTCCCGCGGGTGGGCCAAGGCTGGTGGCTGGACTGGGCCACCGGTGGGCTGGACGCAAGCACTGCTTGATCTGTTCCTGCGGGTGGGCCAAGGCTGGTGGCTGGACTGGGCCGCCGGTGGGCTGGACGCAAGCACTGCTTGATCTGGTGGCTGAAGTGGGCCACTGAGCGAGTGGACCTAGAGTGGAGAGCGAGTGGATCAGGACGGCTGGGCCAATTTGAATGGGCTGAACGAAAAAAAGAGCCAGAAATTTTATGAAATTATTATTAGGGATAGATAGGTATAGATATCACCTCTGGCTTACCTGCACTCCTGAGCCGAGCATCCTGCATTCCTCTTCCTCTGAGTTCAGGAGGTTGCAGCATCACCAACTTCTTCTCCAATGGATTCCTCTCTTATCCTACCGCTAATCGCCGTCGCCTTGCCCATGCTCCTCCATCTCCTAACGAGGGCAAATAAGCCACGGCGGCCGGCCGCGGCCAAGCTGCCCCCGAGCTCCCTGGGCCTGCCGGTGATCGGCCAGAGCCTGGGCCTTCTACGCGCCATGCGCGCCAACACCGGCGAGCGGTGGATTCAGGACCGGATCCACCGGTACGGCCCAGTGTCCAAGCTATCGTTGTTCGGCGCGCCAACGGTGCTCCTCCCAAGGCCCGCGGCCAACAAGTTCACCTTCTTCAGCAGCGCCCTGGCAATGCAGCGGCCCCGGTCGGTGCAGAGGATCCTCGGGGAGAAGTGCATCCTGGAGCCTGGAGGTCATAGGCGCCGACCACAAGCGGATCCGCGGCGCGCTGGCTGAGTTCCTCAAGCCGGACGTGCTGAGGCTGTACGTGGGCAAGATCGACGGCGAGGTGCGGCGCCACCGCAATGAGTGCTAGGCCGGCCGCCGCACCGTCACGGTGATGCCGCTCATGAAGAGGCTAACATTCGACATCATCTGCCTGCTGCTCTTCGGCCTCAAGCGGAGCCTGCTCCAGGACGCGCTCGCCGGCGGTTCGAGCACATCATGGATGGCATCTGGGCCGTCCCGGTGAACCTGCCGTTCACGGCGTTCAGCCGGAGCATCAGGGCCAGCGCCAGGGCACGCCGGCTGATCGCCGGGATCTTGCGGGAGACCAGGGCCAAGATGGAAAGGGCCGAGGCCTCCCGGAGCAGCGACCTCATCGCGTGCCTGCTCAGTCTGACCAACCACAGCGGCGCGCCGCTGCTGAGCGGGAAGGAGATCGTGGACAACTCCATGGTGGCCCTCGTCGCTGGCCACGACACGTCCTCCATCCTCATGACGTTCATGGTCCACCAGCTCGCCAATGACCCGGACACCCTCGCCGCCATGGTCCAAGGTGAGAAACCCAACTAGAACGCACCGTTCCCACGTCACATTCACTATGCTCTGAGGTGACCACCGCCATGGCTCGCGACGCAGAGCACGACGACATAGCAAAGAGCAAGGGCGACGGCGAGGCCCTGGACTGGGAGAACCTGGCGAAGATGAAGTACACGTGACGCGTCGCGCTGGAGACCCTTCGCTTGGTGCCTGTGCCTCCCATGTTCGGCTGACTTCCGGCGAGCGTTACAGGACGTCGAGTTCAACGGCTACCTCATCCCAAAAGGATGGCAGGTGTTCTGGGTGGCGAGCGTGACGCATATGGACCCGGGCATCTTCCCCGAGCCGGCAAAGTTTGACCCGTCTCGGTTCGAGAATCAATCGGCGGCGGCGGCGGCGCCACCGTGCTCGTTCGTCGCGTTCGGCAGGGTTCCGAGGATCTGCGTCGGCATGGAGTCCGCCAGGATCGAGACGCTTGTGACGATGCATTACCTCGTCAGGCGATTTAGGTGGAAGCTCTGCTGCAAGAACGACACATATGCCAGGGACCCCGTGCCATTGCCGCTGCACGGACTGCCCATAGAACTTGAGCAGAAGGTATCGCCATGATCGTGACAAAACCTGGCAGCAGATCTGCATGACTGTGTTACGCTAGAAAGGCACTCTATAAGATAATAATGCACCTCATTTGCCGATTGGATCACAGAAGAAACCGTATGGCGCTATAGCAAATCAGTGAGTTTAACAGAGTACAAAAGCATCTTTGCTTTTCTTGTGGCGTCCATGCTGTACAATACCACAATTCAATGATTTTGTTGTCTTCACATTTAATCTTGTTTGGTACAGTGTTTGCCTCACTAAAATTCTACTGATGACATAGATGATTTTGTTGTTTTCACATTTAATTGCCATAGAAACAGCATGTACACCAGACGACCCAAGCTCCAGCAGACTCACTCGGCTCTCACCGGGATATAAACCTTGTTGCCACCAGTTGATATCTTGTACACGTAAAATATCAATACGATTGCACAGGAAATAATGTCATAACGAGGTCTGCTGTCAAGACACAAGCCTACGACTAAAGAGTGGCTCAGTGAAGGTCACCGGATTGCTAATTTCCAAGAGTGCAAGGATAATACAAGTAGAATGCCTAGCCAAACTTTGGAGCCATACTAGGTGCTGCATCTGCTGTGGACAAGAATTGAAGCTCAGGAACTAAATAACTCATTTTGGGCATTTTGCATGATTGTAGCCATGCTGAAAAAGAGAACAAAGAGGAACTCCCGAATCATAGATAGAGGAGATATAACAATGCAAAGCTCTCCCTCCTGAGGGTTTAGCCATGTTACGCACTGGGATACATAAGTTTAGATTCAACAGAACAAAAAATTTATGCACCACATACGCAAACCAAATTAACTGCCTGACATAACGTGTAGGACCAAATCGTGTACCATAACGAGATTAGAATAGAGTACATATATACAAGAACTTGGCACAACAAACTCGTGCAGGAATGAGGAAGGGAGGTTTGAGCAAACCTGACAGCAGCAATAATTCCAGTGGGCATTATCTTTCGTGTTTTGACGTATCTTATTCCCATGACAACAGTCAATAGCACGGCACAAACTGTTTAAAAAAAAACAAGGTTAGAAGATATACTAACTGATGAATATCAAGCCTAAGAGGGTAGAGCTTGTACACATCATAGACCTAAACAGGAAATCACAAATGAGCAGTTCTTCCGATCAATGTTAGTGACCAAAACATGGAAATGGATCAAATTTATCATACAAATCTACATATAATCATATTTCCCTCTAAATCAATGCAATCAGCTAGAGCATACACTAGTGAAGCAACAATTAGGAACTAGCATACTGCATACCAAGTTACTGGAGTAGTCAACCAATTCAATATAAGAGTTTTCAGTCCAGTGGAATTGGGATGATAACAGCGTGATTGCTTTGGGAGACAAATATTAGGAACTGAAAAGGTTGTGCAATCTGCAGGATACTGAATTATCAACATCCCATCATGTACATTTAGCCGCAACCTAATGTCGCTGCAACAGCAGATTTCATACCCAGAGTCGAAATCACTATAATCAATGATGCGACCTAGGATTCCCGCAACTGCAGTTCCAGTGTTACCACACGAAAGCATGAATCCATGCAGACTCTTGTGGCTTCACCGGTCAACCCAGAGTCCCAGACAATTACGATTGACGAGCGATCGAGCGCAACTGAGAGAAGGCAAGCTGAGAGGGAGTGTGAGGAAAGGGAGTGGCGGTAGGCAATGGACCGATCTCAAGGACAGCGGCAAAGATGGCGGCAGTGTCACCCCCGCCGTACGCGAAGGCCCAGGCGCTGAGCGCGCCAGCAAGGAGGTAAGATGCGACTGATGCTCCTTATCTTCAAGCAAGTCTCACTTACCACATTATCATGCTGATTTAGTAATAAAATAAAACCAAAAAAGAGACATTTTGATTTAAAACTTATTTCACTTTCTATTTAGTAGTGATATTCTAATATGATCTGCAAATTGAATGTTAAAATTATGCATGGCTCATGTCAATTTTAACCATTGTGTACAGTTAATTTACAAAGTACAAAATTCCACTGGTGCTTAGTTAGAACTAAGAATTCAATTAGAGAATCCGATAGGGCATAATTGCTCATATAGTAAATTATTTTATCAATTGGACTTTTGTATTGCCTTATCATCTCTCAGTCTATGCTTTTCGGTGCTTATTTTTAAAAGCTTATTTTTTATGCATCCCTTGTAGGCCAACGATTTCATGCTAATATAAGATAGGGCATACAAATGGAACATATTTTTTCAGTGAAGGGAACTCTGAATAGGCTACAGTCGAACTTAAATGCATACACCATCTTTTGGTCGTAAATTTAACAAAAATAAAAAAAATAAAAAAAGTGGTCTGGCCTCATCCAGAATGAGAATATGATTTTCATCCTCTGGAATTATCGCTGATACAATATGGCTTGGTGACTTGCCTGTTTTTTATGGTTCTTACTACTGTTGTTAGGCGGGCTCCCCTCTTTACTGACACGCTTCATAGGATCAGAGCTAATGTATGATCCCATTGGCAGACCCCATCTCTCCCTAAATCATATCTGCATAAGCTCCACCTTAAAGAGAAATCTGAGGGTCATATACACAAAAAGTATCTAAGATGCCAGAAAGAACAGAGAGAGAAAATATAATCCAACACAACAGACAAGAAAGCTCCCATGATATGGCATTTGGATAAAGCTTGTAATGCAGGCAGCCAGATCATGATAACCCCGCATTCAACAACAACAACAATAACATAGCCTTTTGTCCCAAGCAAGTTGGGGTAGGCTAGAGATGAAACCCAAAAGAGACGATAAACAGAGACACATAAAGGGACATAAATGGCACAAGACAGAAAGAGGTCACAGTTCAGGCACGTTGATTGCCAGTCTCCAAGCGCTCCTGTCCATAGCTAAATCCTTAGAGATATTCCACTCCTTAAGGTCTCTCTTAACGGACGATAACCCCGCATTACACAAACTAAAATAAAATGGATTCTCTCAGTCCAGATGAGATGCCAGGAAACTTTTATGACCAAAAAATCTGCATGCATTACTCTGATTCAAAAGATACCTATCACTAGCATGGTTCTACACACAACACCCTATCCAACTTGCAGCTACTCCCTCCATTCCAAATTGTAAGACGTTTTGGCTTTTCTAGGTACATAGCTTTTGCTATGCGCTTAGATATACATTGTCTAGATACATAGCAAAAGTAATATATCTATAACAGCTAAAACGTCTTACAATTTGGAACAGACGGAGTATATAAGAAAATTCACATTAGCATCAGAGATTCCCCTAGACATAGTCATCATGCCATTGTGCCCCCATGAACCAGGAGCACAGCAGATGCAATTGTCTTTGCTTTTCATCATTTGCCAATTTTGCCCATAGGGTAAATACAGCATGTTTGTAACTCAAATATATCTATAACAGCCAAAACGTCTTCAATTTGGAACAGATGGAGTACATAAAACATTAGCATCAGAGATTCCCCTAGACATAGTCATCATGCCCCCATGAACCAGGAGCACAGCAGATGCAATTGTCTTTGCTTTTCATCATCTGCCAATTTTGCTCATAGGGTAAAACACTGCATGTTCTCAAATATATCTATAAAAGCCAAAACATCTTACAATTTGGACCAGACGGAGTATATAAGAAAATTCACATTAGCATCAGAGATTCCCCTAGACACAGTCATCATGCCATTGTGCCCCCAAGAACTAGGAGCACATCAGATGCAATTGTCTTTGCTTCTCATCATCTGCCAATTTTGCCTATAGGGTAAAATACTGCATGGCTGTAACTCAAATATCAGACAAGCTAAAGAGAAATCATTAACATGATGCTGACCAAAGCACAAGCAGCCCAGACTGCATTGCAGTGCTTGATAACAGGAACAGCTTTTCCGATAGTGGCAAAGAACTCATTAAACAAGTCAAATGAATTTAGGCGGGGCATTCTTCCAATCTGGGATAGCCTTCATAACTTTTGCATCTACAGACGCATTTCCCGGAGCCTGCTCGGCCAGCTAAATGGTGGACGAGGAGCAGAGGATATATACACATAGATAAATGTATGCGTGTGTGTGTGTGGTTGTAGTTTCCCTCAGAGAGAAAACTACTCACATATTTTTGGAACGGAACGTGGCTGATAAGCCAGGCTGATAAGCTCAAGCGAACAGGGCGATGATCCACCACGGCGGTCAAGCAGGCTTCGACGGGAAGCGCATTAAGATCTCCGTTCTTTGTGCAAAGAATGCTAATCATCAGACTGGCAGATTAGAATAGGCCCCGTGAAAAATAAGTCAATCATCTAGTCAATAGCCCCGTGAAAAATAAGTCAATCATCTAGTCAAGTCGGAACGAAGCAGAAACCACAACCTATTTAAAGGGATTATGCACTACTACCAGCTCATAGATCCAAGATCCAGGCCCTCAATATCATCAAGAATCCAAGATCAAGAATGTAGGCTTTAGAAAGCAGATTCCTCGAGATATGTTTGGAAATTTCACGGCCACTTCATGGAAATCGGGAAAAAAAAGAAAAAAATAGAGATACAAGGCAGGGGCACAAACAAACTGAGGTTATCATCGGAGTTTCGTGCGACCCCGGCCGAATCCGCAACCGAGGGCTCCGCTGACTTACCTGCCATGCCCCTTGTCATTCGCCAACCTTGATATTGCTCCCGTGGGGATAGATACAACAGCCTGATCAGCTGTGCTACGTGCACCTGCCGGCGGCGCTCGTCTCCGTGTGGAGCCAGTAACTGCGCTGAGCGAGGGATATGACGGACGGCCGCCTCCAAACCCTAGACTACTGGACTCACTCGCGGGATGCAACCGGATAAGAAGGTGCGGCCGTGGGCTGCGCTGTGCTGCTGCAGCTGCTTGGGCCGCAGCCGAGCGGCTTTGCTGTACAGTTGCAGCCCAAACAGCCGAAAAGGCAGAAGCGACCAAATACCATTGTAAAATACAGGCTTGTAAGATTATACAGGTTGAATTGAGAAATGCCGTTTGGATAGCTAGTTCACCTACTAAAATTACAGGTGGTTTTGACAGTTACAACCGGAAAATTATAATTACCTCACGAGCGGAGAATTTTTTTCCGAGAAAAGTCGGGCTCAACCCGTCGCCCCCAGCCCCCACTGCGTCCATGCCTACTATATGGGCTTCTTCAATGTCAGCACTCCTCACGACGCCGCCGGACACCACTGTCTTAGCCTGTATTTGGGGAGTGCGTAATTTCAAGTGCAAATCTTATATGGAGAGAACCACACCCTTTTAACGTTGACGGTTGCAAAATTTTTAGTTGTGAAATGTAGCAGAATTTTTGGCGATTGACTAGTTTGGTACATTAGCTAGTGCATGACTAAATCTGTATAACTGGAAGACTAAATTGGGGTATGTTTTGTACAGAAGCCTTGTTTATATGTTTATTGTAATTCCTGATTGGTGTTACACCATGCTGAAAGAATAAATGTTATTGGGTTGTATTTCTGATTGGTGTTTATTGGATCAGCTTGTTTAATTTAAGTTAATATATGCTCAAAGTAGTAGTTGTAGCTGCCTGCACTCGAATTCTCTGTGCTCTTGCTGTATTTGTAGCTGCTTGCTACAGTCAACTAGAACTACCTGTTGCTACTGCAGTTCTACACAAGAACTATTTTTTTATCACTAAGATTGCTAGTGCGGTACCACTTCACCAACACTGTACCTAGTAGGAATAATCCTGTTTGTGCGTCAACAACATTGAAGGGATTATTCAAGATGTAAACATCAGCATGACCTGTCAAGCTGATCATACTTCTGCCCTTCACTTTGATTCATGGTTAAATTGGTTCATTTAATATTGCCTCACTTGTTTTTTTTTGTGGTAAAGGAGGTGTTGAATATCTTGCAAGCATTTCAAATTTTCTGGACATCCAGAACAATCATAGCAGCTGGCCTTCATTGCTGAGAAGTTATTGGTTGAAGGAACTTCTGTGAAACGGTAAGGTTTATTTATCTAGTTCTCGTTCATGACTACTAGATTGCCTTGTTCTAAGCTTCTGATCTGTCTTCTGGTTGTATTGATGTGCGATGTCTTGTGGTTGGAGATGCTCTAAAGTACTTCAAAGAAGCCTTTCACAGAGTATACAAATCTGAATTTTCATCATATACTAATTGGAACTTTTAGTGTGTAACATGTCCTAATTATCTTATAGCATTCAGCACTTGCTTTGTGTGACATGTTGTTGCTATGATTGATGTAGAGCCCAAGATCTGAGAAACTTGATGAGGCCAATCACGATGAGGGGTGAAGAAGGTGATGATTGTACAGGCCATGAAAACTGTGATGAGAAATTTTTTGTCACTCAGCATGTTGATGGTTGTATTTTGAGCTTTTGCCCAATGTTTGGTGGCTTCCGTGGACAGCACGTGCTAGTTTGCTTTTGTTCATTAGCTATATATATATATATATGTTAAAACAAAAGTATAGCTTCATGTTAAGTGACATGATTACATATGTACTCATTTGATAAATGAATGATAGTGTGGCTAATATAATATTCTTATTTGTGTATGCCATCCTAAATCTGTGGACATTACTTCAATATTGCACTGGTCTTGAATGTATGATCAAATGTACATGAGTTTTAGACATACAAGGTTCTATTTTTTTTATCTTGTTTAATTGGGCCTGATGGATTGTTAGTCGCTAAAAGTTCTAATTGCAATGAACAGTCAGTCGCTAAAAGCTCTAACATGTTATCGGTTGGTAAAAGTTGGACCATCGAACTGTCCGTTGCTAAAGATGATGTCCGTCGCTGTATACATATAACGACGGCTTCATTAGCAACTGCAGGGGTCCATCCCTATAACATTTAGTAACTGACTGTCCATCGCTGTACACCCTTTTCAGCAACTCCAAATCAGTCGTTGTTTAAAGGTTGTGGTGTACTGCCACGGTCGCCGCTGTAGCCGCCACCATCCACAAACATGATGCTGGCACTCGGAAGCCATTGCTGCCGCCTTATAGAGAATAAGTTCTCCATACTTGCGTCCGCCGCACGTCTCGTGTCCGCACACACCGTCTTCGAGAGCCCTCCCGGGCTCCCGGCCCTCGGCACCCTTTGATGCGGCGAGTCGGCAACATCGCTCCCTCCGAGCTCCTGCCAGCGGGGTCCTGAGCGTCGTCGTCATGCATGCATCCACATGACCACATCCACTCATGCAAGATCATGGCCGTCGGCCCCGCCGCACCTTAGCTGCGCAATCAACCCGGGCCTCGGCATCCAACTTCAACCTTGGCCCTCCGCATGGCGGAGCCGACTGCATGGTCAAGAAGCTCTGCAGGCCGTCGTTACTTTCTGACGAGCTCAAGTTACTTCCCGACGAGCTCGATGATGTGGAGTCTGTGCGATGATGTGCACAGCTGCACCAATGCGATGCGTCAATGGTGATGCCTCGTTGTATCCGGCGAGCGGCGTGACCTGTTGTGGCATGGCAGCTCCAGGGAAAACTGACCAAACAAGTATTTTACAAAGGTAAAAAATTGCAGCTATATTCTAGTGCACAAGATATTACACTTAGAAGCTGATTACCAGTGAATAAATTTACAAAGCTGCCAAACAGGGCCTTAAACTATATGAAAATTGGCAGTGCTAACGCCCGAACATTCGGATAGATATGCGCGTCCGGACCCACGCCTGTACTCCGTTTCGCATGCCCACACGAGGCATGTGCTGTCCAAACGTCGCCCACACCTACTGACCCCACACGGAGACCGCTCGTGCCCTCTCTACTTCCCTGCCGGAACGCCTGCTGTGGTAGGTGGGTCCCCAGCTTTAACACCCGCTTTGTTTTTAAAATATTCAAATAAAAACATTTGCAACGTACATCTAAAAACAGATGAAACACTTGAAATATACGTCTGAAACACTGGCAAAAACACCTGAAAACGCTTGAAAAGCCATTGAAAAACATATGCAACATATGTGTGAAACATATGCATCATCTAGATAAACACACTTGCAACATACGTTTCAAAAAGCATATTAAACATTTGGAACAGAGCTTGCAATATATGTGTACATTCATTTCAACATATGATATATTCTGATCTACTTTTACAACATCCATATGAAACACTTGCGACATACCTTTGAAACATCTGAAACACTTGAAATATATGCTTGCAACATTCGTTTTCAAGTGCAACATCTACTTGTTGTTTGGATGAATAGAGTCTCGTCGATGCGGTGTAGGACCGGTGTAGGGTCAGTCGCACATATCAGCAGCATGCCATAGGCAGCACCAGCAGCAGCGATGTGCCAGCCGATATCCACCTCGACGAATGCATGCCAGAGATGGAGGGCGAGGTGAGGCGAACGTGTAGGTAGCATGGCTGGCTAGGTGGACGGTCACCAGGGACGACTCACCACAGTTCTTGTCATGTGGCTGCAACGAGCAGGAAAAAGGGGGCGGCTGCAGGATTTGCTTGGCGAGCATGCACAAGGAGAACTACGAGCCTGAGACGGCGTTGGTGGAGCTAGGAGTGGGGCACGAGAGGCCCAGAAGAAAGGGAGCAACGGTGACAGGGGAGCTCTGGGCTCGGCCGGTCCTGTCCACGCGCGAGCAGCAACCAGAGATGAAGAGAGAGTGGCAAGACGAGATAAGGGAGTGTGGGAGAGAGAGAAGAGCAAGCATATTGGGCTTCGAAGGCCCGGGAAGTCGTCCGGACTAACGGACTCTCTGAGGGGAGCATTACGGTATGAAAATACAGTTTGTAATGCATCTAATAAAGCTCATTCCATATTGTAAATATTGTTGTTCTTTTCTATAAACTTGGTGGGTGGTTTCACTTTGAACTGCTAAAAATCCCTTTTTTAGGATGAAGGTAGTACATGACTATCCTCATATAGAAATGCAGTTAATGTTAATCTATTACCTAAGATATGCTACCTTCTAAGGTAATCATGCAAGTGTACAACTTCACAAATCGGCAATAATATGGTGCAATGTAGTTCTGTTCTTTATGACAGTTGTCCTCTCTAGAATTTTCACACCCTAAAACAAGCTATTTAATGCTAAATCATGTAATCATTTCACATTAAGTCACCTAATACATTTAGTGCTTCAGTTTCAGAATTTCACTTGTTCCAAAGAAGAACTTTGTTTTTACATGGTATTTAGATGTTTGAAAGCAAATAGAATCCGTTGCCAGGATCCTATTTGTACTACTATAAACTTGCCTATATGGATGTAAAAATGATATCCTCTCAACACATTTTACGGGACAGCGGCATCAAGAGGTGAAATCGTTTGATCTGTTTGCCATTGCCATACGGTTTACCTCCTCTCTCCAGGAGATAAAGCTTATTTTGACCAGGACTGACCCAGAGACGGTGGTCAAAAGGCTAATACATAAAGTTTATAGATAGATTATATATATAGCTCGTTGGAACTGATGTTGATTGTGGTGATTTACCGAGTTTGCCGTGATAGTGTAGCGAAGTTGAGCTTTGTAAGCTGACTCTTGAGAGTTTCAATCCATTTGCAAGCCACATGTCAGATGGTAATTCTGAAATTGCAAAGTGAATTTGAAGGGATGCTGTTGAATTGTATTATCTCTACTGTAGATAACGTGTCTGTTTTTTTTTTATCTCAGATAACGTGTCTGCTAGTCGTACACGTCTTTTACTGTTTTATTTACAGTTCCGACTTGCCACAACTGCGGCAATTTTCTGGTTGGGGCGTATTATACGGGTCGGCCCTTCACTTTATGCTGCCCAATTTCATTTTAGCGATGGTTCGTTGAAAGAAAGCGATCGTTCGCTGCATAGAAAAACCAGGAAAGGGAACGACCGGGTGCTAAAAAAAAGCAAAGGGAACGACCGCACCAATTTCTGTGTTTTTTTTGAAAGATTCATTTCTGTAAAATTTTTATTTTTATTAAAAAGTTACAAAGTTATATACTTATAATCACATTTTTGTGTGTAACATTTTGCGGAACCGTACTTATTACCAGAACTTTTTATCGTAACTTTTCAATACATTTCTTGACATAATTTTATAAACAACTTGTCACCATAAATTTTTATCATAACATTTTTAATACAGTTTCTAACACAAACAATCTTATCACAATAACTTTTTATCATGACGCTTTTTAAATCAAAAGAAGAGATTTATATATTAACCTATATTGACGACAACTTTTCACCATGATCTTTATGTATTAACCAACAATTCCATTTTGACGATGGATCGAATCCCCACGTCCTTGCAATTGTTACTTTTTTTTTCTTCTTCTCTCTTTTCCTCTTTTAAAAATTTGCATGTCGATTGACATTTTTTTCTCCTATATGCTATGAACAATTTTTAGGTTCAGAAGTTTATCTAAAATAAATATGTTGGACAAGAAAAATACAAGTATAAATATATTATTTGTAAACTTTATTATATAGAATTTATGTTAGAAAATTATATTAAGAAATTATCATGATAAATTTGTCCACTCATAGTTATGAAAAAACATATTGAAAAGGTTATGATATAAAATTGTGGTGGTAACTTATATCGCATAAAATATTTTACATAAAAGTTATTAATGTAGCTTTATAACTTTCTAAAAAATAAAAATGTAATTTCTAGTCCATCGAGCATACTACTCCCTCCTTCCCTTTTTTTATCAATTTTTCTCACTTTCCGAAAACAAACCTTCTCAGTTTTTACTAAATATATTTTAAAAAATATATTGATATATATAGTACATATTTGGATACATCTTTGAATGTATTTTTATAATTATCTAGAGGTATAAGTGTGGCTAATATTTTCTACAAATTTAATAAACTTTAAGAAAAATGACCGGCCCACGAGGCGACATGCGATCAGTGGTGTCGTTTTGCATCTGTCGCCCAGTAGCCTTTCGGTTTGGAGTTGAGCCCAGAGTGTCCATGTACACCGGAAAGTTTCTCAAAAAAAAATGTAGGGCACGTTTAGTTCCATTAAAAAGTGCACTACGTAAAAAAAGATTTCCCGTCACATCAAACTTGCGAAACATGCATGGAGTACTAAATATGGATAAAATCAAAAACTAATTGTACAGTTTGGTTGTAGTTTGCGAGACGAATGTTTTGAGCCTAATTAGTCAACGATTGGACAATTATTATCAAATACAAATGAAATGCTTTGGCACTCCAAATTTAGGAACTAACCACAGCGTACACTCTAAGTGAAGAAACTGCAGGCCAGCTGTTCTGCGGTGGGCCCAACGCTTTGTTGATTTGATTGACATAGAGAGCTTAGACTACCCGTAGTGGTACTCTAAGATTATCCGCACTCATGGAGCTCTATATTCATCCTCTATATGTTCTGGTCAGCAAGATTTTCTCCTCTATACTCAATTCTTCCGTACCCATCCATCCTTTGTATCATCCTCTATCCATTATATCCATTATAGGACCCACTTATCACTTTATCTAAATATATTCATGTGCAATTTAGTTTTGAAGGATTTATTGAGACGAATTTAATGGTGCAATCAAAATTTAATTTGGATTTTTGGTTTGTGAGTTATAGCATTTTTTCCTTTGTTTAGCTAGTGGGGCTCGTCACTATAAAGTATAGAGTAAGCACTGTATTACTCTAAATATAGAGTGAGAGAAAGGATAGAGTATCGTTTTAGAGTAACCAGTGCAACAATTTTTACTCTATATTCATACTCTAAAGCTTTAGAGTATCCTATTAGAGTACCCACTGCGGGTAGAGTACCCACTGCGGGTAGTCTAAGTGGGTAGTCTAATAGGATACTCTAAAGCTTTAGAGTATGAATATAGAGTAAAAACTGCTGCACTGGATACTCTAAAACGATACTCTATTATTTCTTCCACTCTATATTTAGAGTGGTACAATGTTTACTCTATAGTGGACAGTGGCGGACTCCACTAGTTAAACAAAAAAAATGCTATAACTCACAAACCAAAATTTCAAATTAAATTTCGATTGCACCATTAAATTTGTCTTAATAAATCCTTCAAAACTAGATCACACATGGATATATTTAGATAAAGTGACAAGTGAATCTCATAGTGGATAGAGTGGATAGAGGATGATATAGAGGATGGATGAGTACGGAAGAATTAAGTATAGATGAGAGAATCTTATTGACTCGGACGTATAGAGGATGAATATAGAGGTGCGGATAGCCTTAGCCGTTAAGGCAGCGTGGCAGTACGAGGACGTAGAGTAGACCCGCCAGCGTGACGTGGTGCCCCTGCGAATGTGCGATCCAGCGTGACGGCGTGCGCGCATCACGGCGGCCAGTGGTAGGAGTGTAGTATGTGCATCTGCAAAGCAAAGATATGGCTGCCGGCAGTGTAAGAAAGGTGGTGTTAAGTTTCTTCCGAAAATTTTTTCACCCCATCCTATTGGATGTTTAACACATGTATATAGAGTATTAAATATAGATGAAAAAATAACTAATTACACAGATTACGATAAATTTGCGAGACGAATTTTTTTGAGCCTAATTAATCTATGATCTGACAATGTCGTGCTACAATAAACATGTGCTAATGATGAATTAATTAGGTTTAATAAATTCATCTCGCGGTTTCCAGACGAGTTATATAATTAGTTTTTTTATTAATATTCAAATACACCTTTCAATATCCTATAAAATATCTAATGTGAAAAAAAAATTCCTCAGAAACTAAGCACCCGTGAGTGACGAAGAATCTGTGAGTGATGAATGAGACACAAAAAAGACACATTGAGTGGGAGTGCGTTGCTATCCATGCATGAGGGGTTGTACGTCACGTTCACACTTCGATCAGTGAGGTGCACGGATGCATGCATAAGAAAAAGCTCACAAGTAACCACACGACCTGCTTTGCATCGGTTCTCCGTTCTTTTGTTTTTTATAAGTAATCTGAAGAAAAAAAAATACAGTGTATGAACATTAATAGAAAAACAAATAACATCTGTTTTATTCTTAAATGACAGTGAAAGGCTCGATGAAATATATATTACAACTTAATATGAGCTGATTAAGGTTTCAATCCACTATATGACTGAGAATTCTAGTTAAGCAAACTGAAATAGTGAAGATGCAACAGTACAAATATTATTGTTGTCACTGTGGTTGACAATCACAATGTCGTTCCTCATTGTAATGAACAAATTATGCAGGCAAATCTCAGCAAGTCATTGCACCAGTGAGCAGTGTATAGTCTAAATTGCCGGCAGATTTAGCTCAACATTATCCTCATTGCTATGACATCACGTTGGGAAGATAAAAGGAACAAATCACCCAATAAAACGGAAAGAATTTTTACAATAAAAAGGTAACGCTGGTTAACGGACAGATCAGAGAGATCAGATGCTCCTTGAATTGTCATATATGAGAAGTACTATTGTCTGACCAGAAAACATAATATTCTGCATGCAACTTGCAGCGGGATATAAAGAAGAGAAAAATTCACTGGCGGTCCCTGAACTTGGCAGCTGGTGTCACTTAGGTCTTCGAACTTTGAACAGTGTATTTCTAGGTCTCTGAACTTGGCTTCAAGTGTCATCTAGGTCCTTGAACTTGGCTTTGGGTGTCACTTAGGTCCTCGAACTTTGAACAGTGTATTTCTGGGTCTCAGAACTTGGTTTCGGGTGTCATCTGGGTCCCTGAACTTGGCTTCGGGTGTCATCTAGGTCCTAATGCTGACGTGGCGCGGCCCTACATGTTGGGCCCACATGTCAGTCGGTTATATTTCTATTCCGGGGTACTGTAGCTATAATTTCTAAAATATTCCAAAAATTGTATCTTTTTCATATGATCTCGGATGAAGATGATTTTTATATGAAAAATGTAGCTCTCGACGAGATCTACAACTTTTTAGTTTTGAGTTTTTTTAATTTGAGATCATTAAATTGCTTAAAAAATTAAACAAATTTTCAGTAGTGTATTAATTACGTACAAGCGTTTGTCGCCTTGGAAAAATCATATCTTTTTATATGCTGTCAAATGGAGATGATTTCTATATGAAAGTTGTAGCTCTCGATGAGATCTACGACTTTCTAGTTTTAAGTTTTTTAATTTGAGGTCGCTAAAATGCTCAAAAAAAATTTAACAAAATTTGTTTAATTTTTTTGAGCATTTTAGTGATCTCAAATTAAAAAAACTCAAAACTAGAAAGTCGCAGATCTCATCGATAGCTACAACTAGCCCTGGGCATTCGGTATTACCGAACCGATCGGTTCGGTACTTCGGTTCCTCGGTAAATTCGGTTCCTCGAAAACAGGTACCGATCGGTTCCTTAGAAAAATCGGTACCGAGGAAATTCGGTTTCGGTAAATTCGGTTCGGTTCCGGTATTTACCGAAAAATACTGAACTGATCACAGAGACATATAATTGCAATTTCAAAAGCCATTTTTGACATAATTTTTCATGATTCCATAGAGAATTATAGTGCCAAATACACACAGATAAAAGTCCACAAGACTATAAGAGTAAAGTACCACAATTACATAATATAATAGTCTACAATAGTACAATCATTAACATAACAACACTCACAATCAACACATTTCGATAAATTCGGTAAACCGAGGTAAAGAACCGAATATACCTCAGTAAATTTGGTTCCTGGGAATTGGGAACCGAACAGGGTACCGAAAATTTCGGTTTCGGTACTTTCGGTTCGGTTTTCGATACTTTCGGTTCGGTTTTCGGTACTTTCGGTTCGGTATTCGGTATTTCGTGCCCAGGGTGAGTTACAACTTTCATATAGAAATCATCTACATTTGACAGCATATAAAAAAGATACGATTTTTCTAAGACGACAAGCGCTTGTACGCGATTAATATACTGCTGAAAATTTGTTTAATTTTTTTAAGTATTTAATGATCTCAAATTAAAAAACTCAAAACTAGAAAGTTGTAGATCTTGTCGAGAGCTACATTTTTCATATAAAAATCATCTTCATCCGAGATCGCACGAAAAAGATACAATTTTTGGAATATTTTAGAAATCGTAGCTACAGTACCCCGAAATAGAAATATAACCGACTGACATGTGGGCCCCACATGTAGGACCGCGCTACGTCAGCATTGGGACCTAGATGACACCCGAAGCCATGTTCAGGGACCCAGATGATAGCCGAAGCCAAGTTCAGGGACTCAAAAATACACTGTTCAAAGTTCGGGAACCTAAGTGACACTCAAAGCCAAGTTCAGAGACGTAGATGACACCTCTGTTCAAAGTTAAGGGACCTAAGTGACACCGGCTGTCAAGTTTAGCGACCACCGATTAATTTTTCTCTATAAAGAACACAAGCCATTTGTCAGACTGCACTTGCACAACCCAGCTCCAGCCTCCAGCTCCCAGCACCTCAGAGCTCGGAGGAGAAGCACACTGCGCACAACGCGCCGGCGTTCGGCAGCTGACTATGGACCGCCTTCCGCTGGCCGTGCCGCCGTCGCAGGGCGCTGGGAGGGTGCTCGACGCGTACAAGACGGCGCTGGCCACGGCGGCCTCCGCGGCGGCGTACGCCGTGATGGCGCGCAGCATGGCGCGGGAGCTGCTCCCGGACGAGCTGCGCGCCGCGGCGCGCTGGTGCGCGGCCGCCGCGCGCGCCCGGTTCGGCAGCGGCGCAAAGGAGCGCCACACCATCGTCATCCGGCCTCAGTCCGACGGCGGCTACAACGACAACAGGCTCTTCGACGCGGCGCGCGCGTACCTAGCCACCCGGATCGACCCGCGCGCCATGCGCCGCCTCGGCCTCACGCTCTCCCGCGCTAGGGACCCCGACGGCGCCCCCTCGTGGAGCACGATCCTGTACATGGAGCCCGGTGGCTCCACCGTCGACAACTTCGAAGGCGTCGAGTTCACGTGGACCTCCGTCGAGAGCGACGGCGAGGATGGAAACAAGGGCAACCGCGGCGTCGTCGGCGGCCCGCGCGAGAACCTGGAGCTCAGCTTCGACGCCGAGCACGCCGCCGTGGCGGTGGAGCGGTACGTGCCCTTCGTCATGTACGTGGCGGAGCAGCTGCAGCTACGCGACCGCGCGCTCAGGATATTCATGAATGAGGGGCAGTCCTGGTACGGCATGAACCACCACCACCCGACCACGTTCGACACGCTCGCCATGGACCCGGCGCTCAAGCAGTCCATCATCGCTGACCTCGACCGCTTCCTGGGGAGAAGGGACTACTACCGCCGCATCGGCAAGGCGTGGAAACGTGGGTACCTCCTCTACGGCCCGCCAGGCACCGGCAAGTCCAGCCTCGTCGCCGCCATGGCCAACTACCTCCGCTTCAACCTCTACGACCTCGACCTGTCCGAGGTGCACTTCAACTCAGACTTGCAGAAGCTGCTCGTCCACATGCCCAACAAGTCAATCCTCGTCATCGAGGACATCGACTGCTCCTTCGAGGGCGTCGCGTCAAGGGAAAGGGAGGACGGCAAGGCGCCGAAGCAGGGCCTGAACGCCGACGACTACGGGTCTGACGGCAGTCCACCGGCTGCGTACCATGGTCCTCCGAGTGGGATTACTCTGTCCGGGCTGCTCAACTTCATCGATGGGCTGTGGTCCACGTGCGGCGAGGAGCGCATCATTGTGTTCACCACCAACTACAAGGACCGCCTCGACCCGGCGCTGCTGCGGCCGGGCCGCATGGACATGCACGTCTACATGGGCTACTGCGGCTGGGAGGCGTTCAAGACGCTGGCCAGAAACTACTTCCTCGTCGACAACCACAAGCTGTTCCCGGAGATTCAGGAGCTGCTCTCGGTAGTGGACGTGACGCCGTCCGAGGTGTCGGAGATGTTGCTGCGGAGTGAGGACGCCGACGTGGCGCTCCAGCTTCTTGTAGAGTTCCTGAAGAAGAAGAGACAGAGGTCACGCAATGAAACAGAGAACAAGAAAGCAGCAGATGACAAGGAGGGCGTATCAGAGAAAGCAGTGTAAGTAAGCTGTTACTACAAATAGTATAAGTAGTAATTGCACTAGCGGTCACTACTAATGATGTTGTACTGGACCGAGAAGAGGGGTCATGGACTTTCCTTCCCGAATAGGAATGAACTCACTAGGAACGGCAACGGTCGGACGTGCTGTACTGGTGTAGATGGAGTAAACACCCGTCATCGAGTATTATTCAAGGTTTTAAATCGCCGGCTAAGGGTATTTAGCGGATGACCTCTAAAACAGCAATAGCGGAGGCTAAATAGAGATATAGCGGGATATAGCGGGTTATAGCTCGTAGCTTGACCAGTCTCAAACAGCTATAGACGGCTATATCTTCCGCTATAGCCGGAGATTTAAAACTATGGTATTATTACAACCATCCTTGACACACCCTGTGGGTGCAGTTTTACACCCGTGCCCGCAGGTTGATTGTGGGTTTCGGGCATCAATCATGAGCAATGTTGAAATTACCATGATTGTATTAGTATTATGGAAACTTAAAACAAGTGAAATTTTCCATTTATACATCATGCATCTAGTCATCTATCACATATGTGCCACGTAATTATACAAGTTTTTGAAATGAATTTAGAGTAAAATGCATTAGCGGTCCTTAAACTTGTTCGGTTGTGTCATTCCAGTATCTAAACTCACGAACTACTCGTTTATGTCCTCAAGCTTATTCGATTGTGTCATCTTGATCCCTAAACTTACAAATCGCTAGTTTAGGTCCTCAATCTTGTTCCGTTGTATATATCATTTCACTCCATAAACTTGCAAATCGCCCGTATAGGCAGGCTTGAGCTCTTTGTCTCTCCTATCTCCTTTCTCTCTTCTCTCGTGAGCTCAGGGGTGACACAACTGCAGTGGGCTCCAGGACGTGGCTTAGGGGCAGTGCTCGGCTAGGGGCTCATCCGGCCAGGGCGACCAGGGCATGAGGAGAGAAAGGATTAGGAGAGAGGGAGCTCAAGGGAGAAAGGGAGAAGGGAGACAGAGCTTACATGTGGTCCCACATGTTAGCGTTGATAATGGGAATAATGGGCATAGATCTAGACCTGTTTGAACTGACTATGAGCCACGAAAAAAGTTGGGGGATCTAAACGAGCAATTTGTCCCCCTGTTCGGCTGAGCTTATCAGCACGGCTTATCAGCCGTGGAACAGTATTTTTCTCTCACAGCAAATCAGCCACAGCCGGCTTATAAGCCAAAAAACAGCCTGCCGAACAGGGCCTGTATGTTTAGAGAACGGGATGACACAATGGAACAAGTTTGAGGACATAAATAGACAATTTGCAAGTTTAGGGTCCGGGATGGCACATTCGAACAAGTTTGAGGATCTAAATAGCCGATTTGTGAGTTTAGGGACTTGGATGACTTAGTCGAATAAGTTTGAGAAAAATGAGGACCGCTCGTGAACTTTACCAAAAACTTGAGACCTAGGTGCTAAGCATATCTTAACATCTGGATGTGGATACTTGGTTACATAAGATGATCCTATTCCAAGCCTTCATCGGCACCTGCGGTTGCGATTTAGCACCTACACGCAACCCTCGTTCATTTTAGGTCCCAGCCTAATGAGACCCGCGAGTGTGATTTGGCACCGCACCCGCACCCACACCCACGAGTTCAACTGCCACCAATAAAACTCGCCCCTTGTGTGAAACATTGTTTATATAAACTTATGAGAATCATTCATTCTTTAAATCACTTGTTCAAGTAGCAACCATTCATTCATCCAAAAAACCATCATGCTAGGAAAAGAATAAAATTGAATATATTAAGTTTGATAGCCTAAGGGCTGCAGGATCAAAAGATGGCATACACATTATACCATGTCTATCTAATGTAATCATGCAAAATTTCATTCTTACAATTATATGGTATATAACTCATGATGAGATTTTACTAGCATAACGTCTTATAGAACATGTTGCCAGCGATTAGGACTTTTCTCTCCATGTCTCATGATCAAACACATAGATGAAAATAGAAGAACATATAGGTAATAGCTAGGGGGCTGAGACTATTCTTTAGTCTCTAGATATTAGTGATTACAACATAGAGTTCTCACATATATATTGTCTAGAAAATGTCTAAGAGTAGGTAACAGCCCACTAGAGAAGAAACTATTATTAGGACTCCTCCTCTTTCTTTTCTTTCATGTTAGTCCTTATATTTTACAGAAATAATAAGATTAAAATGATTAAATGATTTATTTGATTATATGTGTTTTTAAGATTGTGCTAGTTTAGAAAGGGTGCACCAGAGCTGTTATCCTTGTAGAGTTCCTAGTACTCTCTCCATTCTAAAAATAATGTAATCTAAGTTTGAGACTAGTTAAACATTCTTAAATTTGATCTACTTTATAAAAAATTATCAATAGGATTAGTATTAAAACTATATATGTATGCTCATGTGTTGTATCTGGGTCAACAAATTTTTTTCCACGCTTACAACGATGAATTTGTAGAAAAAATTGAAAAACTAATAAACGATATTGTTTTGGGAACGCTACATTATTTCTAAATCCATTAATGTAAACAAAACAAAATTCATCGTTTAAAATGAAATTTCAATAACACCCTAATTTTTTCAAGTTATCGATATATGCGTGTGCGTTGCACCGGGGCAATGCTTTTTTTAGATTAAACCTTAGTAATCGAACACAGACACATAAGCTCTGAGGACTTAGTATTCGATACGGACATGTGGATCCAGTCTTCATAATGGAACCGGGTAGGACGCGGACACCCCAATCAAGGGCGGATCCAGCGTGGGGGCTCTAGCTAGCACCCCAATCATGTTGTCCACGGACCCTCTATAGAGCTCGTCTAAATTTTGTGGCCATGGATGAGGAGAAAGAAGAGGAGAAAAGGGGAAAGAAAAAGGGAAAGAGGAGAGGGAGGACGGAGAAGGGGAAGTTGAGCACCCCCTCTCGCAAGTTCCTGGATATGCCCCTGATCAAAACACAGAGATCTGACCAAGGATGGGCAGTGACGCTAAAGATCACCCCTTGTTCATCCCGAGTCAGTTCCTGGCTTGATGGAGAAAGCTAATAGGAGAAAAGAGAAAAATCACAACTAGGTTAATCTGAAAGAACACTTACAGCAGCAGCACACTCCACTTAGATGCATGCAAGACTCTCCATGTGAAATCGGTTGTAACGTGATGGCCTTAGGCCCACGGCTGTGTGTTATATAGGCTAGGAAAAGCCCTGCGTGACAATAAAGGCCCTGTTCGCTTGAGCTTATCAGCCAAATCAGCTAGCTATTTAACAGTATTTTTATCTCACAATAAATCAGCGAATAGTATTTTCAGCCATGACTTATCAGCCAAGCGAACAGAGCGTAAGAAGACTAGAAAGATTTACATAAAAAGAAATATACATAAATAAATCTACTTACAATACCAGGAAACAACAAATATGGAGCCGTATCTACATTGCCTTGTGAAACAATTAGCATCACCTGAGCAACATCGTGATGTGCGTAACACCTCTAAAGGCACACATATTTCAACACTCCATACACTAGATTTCAGGGCCCTCCGTAGTGTGAGTGCTGCATACTGCTATTTGCATCTGCCATCATCAAAAAAGCAACACCGCTCTTCATCAGCTGTAGTGCCCATGCAAACCGGGCATCACTCTCAGCACAGGTGATAGGACTCCTACACAGCCTCACAAAGTCCTACCGGACCTGCCACATTCTATTTTTTTATCAAGTTAGCACCGGCCCAACTACATGATGCGCTCCCAGTTTTGTTGACGTCAGTAGAAGTTAGTACCACCTCTTCCAATGTGACAGAGTGACTCCTCCGTCCTCTCTCTCCTCTTTAAGCTTCACTTAGGTCCTGTTCATCTGGCTTATAATCCGTCTTATTCAGCTTGTTTTTTCAGCCGGAACAATATTTTTCTCTCATAAAAAATCAGCCAACAGTGTTTTTCAGCCGGCTTATAATTCCAGCCGGAACACACTGCAGAAGGCTTTAATCACATCAGATGTTTATATGCCAATCAGGAGGACTAAATATGAGTTATTATAAAATTAATTACATAAGTTGTGGGTAATTCGCGAGACAAGCCTAATTAATCTATGATTAGCTCTTCTTACGCTGCTGTAAACATGTCTCGTCTCTCTCCATTGTTCGCTCTCGAACATTCGGGCCTCGTTTAGATTGCAAAAAAATAAACCTAATGAATAGTACCACTTTCGTCTTATTTGGTAAATATTGTCCAATCGTGGATCAACTAGGCTCAAAAGATTCATCTCGTGATTTCCAACTAAACTGTATAATTAGTTATTTTTTTACCTATATTTATCACTTTATGCATGGGTCAAAGATTAATGTGATGGAGAGAGCGAAAAAATTCTAAACAAGGCGTCGAGAAGGCACCAACGGGCTGTGGTCGCGTTGTTCGTTAACCCGTTACTCTTCCTTCCGAAGGAAGGACCGCAGAGGAGACTTGGGAGTCAATAAAGGGGTCGTCACAAATGATACCACTCTCCCGGTCCTTTCCCGGAAACTCGCATGAACATGCAGTGCATCGGACCTTCAGCTTTTACGGCCCTACTACAAGCCTACAAGAGCAGCCACCTGTGAGAGAGTGAGAGGGCACACACGCCAACCTATGCGATCTCATCACTAGTGCCCGGCCTCCACTACAGAGGAGCAGCACACTTTAGCAACTAGCCATGGACCACCTGCCTCTGACCTCGCCGGCCGCCGCCGCGGCGTCGCTGTCCCCCTCGCAGGGCGGCGGCGGGAGGGTGCTCGACGCGTACAAGACGGCACTGGCCACGGCGGCCTCGGCCGCGGCGTACGCCGTGTTGGCGCGCAGCATGGCGCGGGAGCTGCTGCCCGACGAGCTGCGCGCTGCGGCGCGGTGGTGCGCGGCGGCCGCGCGCGCCCGGTTCGGCCGCGGCGAGAAGGAGCGCCACACCATCGTCATCCGCCACCAGTTCGACACGGGCTACGGCGAGAACCACCTCTTCGACGCGGCGCGCGCGTACCTGGCCACCCGGATCGACCCGCGCGCCATGCGCCGGCTCTGCCTCGCGCGCTCCCGCACCAAGGAACCCGACGGCAGCGGCAGGTGGAACACGCTCCTGTGCATGGAGCCCGGGGGCTCCACCGTCGACGTCTTCGACGGCGTCGAGTTCACCTGGGCCTGCGTCGAGACCGGCGGCGACGACAAGAAGAAGGGCAAGGGCGGCGGCGGCAACCCGCGCGAGTCCTTGGAGCTCAGCTTCGACGCCGAGCACACCGAGACAGCGCTGGAGCGGTACGTTCCCCACGTCATGTCCACGGCGGAGCAGCTGCAGCTGCGGGACCGCGCGCTTAGGATCTTCATGAACGAGGGCCGCTCCTGGCACGGCATCAACCACCACCACCCGGCCACGTTCGACACGCTCGCCATGGACCCGGCGCTCAAGCAGTCCGTCGTCGACGACCTCGACAGGTTCCTCAAGCGCAGGGACTACTACCGCCGCATCGGCAAGGCGTGGAAGCGCGGGTACCTGCTCTACGGCCCGCCTGGCACCGGCAAGTCCAGCCTTGTCGCCGCCATGGCCAACTACCTCCGCTTCAACCTCTACGACCTCGACCTCTCCGAGGTGCGCCTCAACTCGGCGCTGCAGAAGCTGCTCATCCACATGCCCAACAAGTCGATGCTCGTCATCGAGGACATCGACTGCTGCTTCGCCGACGCTGCCGCGTCGAGGAAAGCCGTCAAGGCGCCGGAGCCGGTTGACGACCTAGACATGGACCCCGACTACACATCGGATTCCTCTGAAGAAAACTGGGCCCAGCCGGGATTCGCTCCCCTGAAGCCGAAGGGCATCACGCTGTCCGGGCTGCTCAACTTCATCGACGGGCTGTGGTCCACGTGCGGCGAGGAGCGCATCATCGTCTTCACCACCAACTACAAGGACCGCCTGGACCCGGCGCTGCTGCGGCCGGGCCGCATGGACATGCACGTCTACATGGGCTACTGCAGCTGGGAGGCGTTCAAAACTCTGGCCAGAAACTACTTCCTCGTCGACGACCACAGGATGTTCCCGGAGATACATGAGCTTCTCTCGGCCGTGGAGGTGACGCCGGCCGAGGTCTCCGAAATGCTGCTGCGGAGCGAGGACGTTGACTTGGCTCTCCGGATTCTTGCAGAGTTCCTTCGGCAGAGGAGACGGAGGACGAGGAAAGAAACAGAGGGCAGAGAAACAGAGGACAAGAAGGACGCGGCAGAGGACAAGGAGGAGGTAGTAGCGGAGAAAGCTGTGTAGCGTCCTGTATTATTCAGGGCTCCTCCATGGATCGTTTTTATTTCTGGAGCAAGGAATCGAGTGATTAGCACGAGAATAAATAGCTAGGCCCTTTAGGAGTACGCCAGTAGCGTTATCCTATCCCCGGTTGCTGCATGTTTTTATTGATCGTCTGCTTATCTGTTTCTGAATCGGAACGGTGCCTGTAACGCTAGTACTATGCCTAATTCAGTTGTCCCATTTGTCATCCTTCAATGTACAAACGTATCCACTCTCATCCATGGAAGCGATGATAACAGAGGCCAAAGTTGACCCCGAACACATCATGTGCTGAAATTCAGATCTGAAAGTAGCACAAGTTCATGAGTCCCTGCTATAGCCTATAGAGATAGTGAATGGTGTGTGGGAGACACACATGTGTGCCCCTGAGTTTCTCTGTTAAACCATAATCGAGTGGTTCATTGGTTGTAGCACTACCACAAACCAGCCATTCCAAGTTTTAATGGATTGAACACACAGTTACTCAATGGGCACAAGACTTCAACCAGGCCTCTGTTTGAAGTTTGAAAAAGGAAACTGTTTGGAGCTGGGAGTTTGGACTATACAAATCAAGAACAGGGTTTGTTTGGAGAAGTGCCAAAATAGCATCCGATAAAAAAAAGGGACTAAAGGGAATGTGGAAATCAAATACAACAAGACAAGGCATGTTCAGACATACTATAGCAGGCGTCAAGTTGGAGAGCAAGATCACAGCAGAGCTGTCAACTTCTAAGCAATGCTACAGTTACTCACCAACACAGGTCTTATTATATCAATCAATCTCATTCGGCCACTTAGGCCTTGTTTAGATGTACTCCAAAAGTTAGAATTTTTTCACTTTCTCTCCATCACATCAATCTTTGTACACATGCATGAAGTAGTAAATATAGGTAAAAAAACTAATTACACAGTTTATAGCCTGTTCATTTCGCTGGTTTATTGTGGCTGAAAGTACTATTCGTTGGTTTGTTGTGAGAGAAAAATACTGCTGGATGGCTGCTGATTCCGCTGAATAGCTCAAACGAACAAGGTGTTAGTTGGAAATCACGAGATGAATCTTTTTAGCCTAGTTGATCCACGATTGGACAATATTTGCCAAATAAGACGAAAGTGGTACTATTCACCGGGTTCATTTTTTTCAATCTAAACAAGACCTTACATATAAATTGTAGTCATTCATCAATCAACTATAGAAAATAGCCAACACTACCAAGCTAAATCACCCAACCCTGAATCGGTCAATCCCGATTTAGAAATCTTCCATGGCCACTGAAAAAGGTATTATATCAAAGCTCATTTGCCAGTAACCTCCACAGTCACTAGGATAAAACTATCTAAGTAGTCATGATAATAATTTTAGAATCTATCAGAAGAAAGCCCATAACTGACAACACCGACATGAAAAGTGCAATATATTCCACCTTTCATCAGGTATTAGACAGAGCACCTACCAGATTTTGGCAACACTATGACTCTATGAGGAAGTAACATTTAGAGAATTTATTTTGATTTTCTAGATTGATTAGCCCAAATCAGTTCCTAGTTTCCTGTGCTTTCGGAGGACCAAACAAGTATCCAAGCAACTGTCACACCCATTTAAAGACCAAATGAAATGCATATTCTTATGTGTGCCCAGAGATCAATCACACATAAGTTAACAAATTATAACGAAAGTATCATCATAAATGTTATTACATCACGATATTTAACACATAGTCTTTACATAAATATAGCGGAAGTAAAAATATAAATCTCTCGTGGTAGCTCCAATCACAGGCACACTAACTGGTTGACTGCAAGTCTAGTAATCTTCAGGGAAGTAGGAGTAGTAGTCACTATTAGCACCATCTGTTACCCATCCGGGGTTTTTTATCAAAGTAAGAAAAATAAACAAGCGTAAGTACATCTCGTACTCAATAAGTGTAACATGGGGTTCATGAGGCTCAAAGGCATAGTATTGGTTTATCAGCATGTAGCTTTTAGTTAGCATAATTTTAGCATATCATTAGCATCAAGATGTCTCAATATAAACAATAAACATATGATCCATGTGAAATGATTGATGAATAGCAAAAACATAACCATTAATAATTATCAACTATTCCATAAGCGTTCAAGGCCACTCGTGACCGTGAGCACGGCTATTATAATAGTTTTACACTCTGCAGAGATTGTACACTTTCACTCTGAGTCGTGTTGCCCATATGCCCGGGTTAATTACTCCCAAAACACTCCCAAGGTGAGCAAGCAGGGAAACACTATGAAGTCCTTCGAAGGTTCATCTAACAAGTTAGGGCCATTAGATTCACTCGACAAACAGATGTAGAGCCCCCCTTCCAAAATGACATAATAACACGCAGCTTATACACATAAGGACAGAGGCCGCACTATACCCGATTCGTCAAGCCATTCTTACGCCAAAAAGGTTACCACTAACAAGCTAGAAAAGGTCCTTCTATATGACTAAAGCCAGAGCCATATAGCCCCCACAGTTGTACTGTAAATCCCGGATGTTTGCTTATAGATGAGTCCTTATGGAGAGTAATTAGAGCATAAAAAATAACCCCATGCTCTAATCCCCTTTAAACATTAATCAAAATCATCTTTTAATGTTTGTTGCATATTCTATTAATCAATTTACATGATCATAGTCCATGTTTAAGCACTAGCCATACTACTCAATGCAATATAATGGGTATCAAGGTATAAGATCAACACTAAGTCATCCTTAACAAGGAAATAGATGCATAATGATATTATTTGCATATGGTGAATAGGACAACAAGGATAATCCCATGCTATACTTGCCTTGCTCAAACTGGTCCTGAAGATATTGCTCGTAGAATGACTCTTGATCCCCAACGAATTGCTCACCATCTATACTCGATCAACAACAACAACAACACACATCCAGAGACAATCATGCATAAACAAACAAAACTATAATTAAAATAGTACACCAACAGTAAGAAAATAATATAAAAAGTCTTTAAAACGAATCTACAACTCGCTAGGATCACACATACGCAAAAATCACGAAAAACGGAGCTAAAACGACGAAGTTATGAATTTACGATGATTTCCTATAGAAAAATAAATACTTTAATGTAAACTCAAAAATAAATTATCTCAAATCTACTGTACAATACTACCAACATGTAGAGCTCACAAATATGAACCTAACGCAATTTGAACGGGTCAAATCGGAGTTAAAACGGAGATTCTACACACAAATTAACACAATGGCAATTCTGTAAATAAGTGAAAACGTATTTCCAGAAATTACGCGATCAAAATACGCTTTACGGAAAATAAAACGTAAACCAGTAATACGCTTTGGACTGTGGGTTAAGAACTTAAAAATTACAGGGTCTCTTTAGCAAAATGACCGGCCGAACCGGTATCGTGTAATATCAGCCGTTGGATTTGAAACGGACGGTTCCGAGTGGATCGGGGAGAGAGCCGGCGGCGCTCCAGCCGGATTTATTCCCGATGGCGACCTTCCGCTGCGGCGCCATGGCCGGAGTAGCCTAACTCGCGCTATGGTGCACGAAATCACGAAGCAAAGGTACCGGCAGGTAGATAACTTCAATGCAATCTCACCTAGGGCAAAATTGAGGCCGAAGACGAAGCGAGGAACGCGTGCGGCTCAGAGGGGCGGATGGTGGAGGCGGAGCTTTGGCCGTAGCCACCACAAGGCGTTGGAGCTGTGGTTTGTGGACGAATGTGGAGCGGGGAAGTGCGGCGGCTCCGTTTTTATAGCCCGGAGGCATCGCTAAAGAAGGAAAGGGGAGGATTAAGGAGATGGAATCGGATCGGGAGAACGAAGGAAAGGAATCCGGCGGTGGCTTGAGGAAGGAGGTAGCTCTGACATGTGGGCCCGCATCGTCAGCGACTGCGCAGAGAAGGCGACGGTTCGGCCCAAGAAGAAGCGGGGTGTGGGAGAGGGGAAGGTGGGCCGCGCGTGGGGAAAAGCGGGCGGGGCGCTGCCGGGTTGCTGGCTGGACCGGGCCGAATTCCGAGAAGAGAAGAAAAACCTTTTCTTTTTCTTTTTCAGTTTTTCAAAACCATTTTCCAAAAGATTTTGAAATCCATTTTGAATTTATTTTAAACCAGTCAATACAAAATTTCAAATGCAGCAGCATGAATGCTCAATCATGTTTCTACCCTTATATTTGATTTTAAATTTATAAAAATTATTATTATTCTAAGTTTGTATGCTCACAAAAATACATAAAAATCATATTTTTCCTATTTTTATTTCTTTCAAAATTTTAGGGTGTTACAATTCTACCCCCTTAAGATGAATCTCGTTCCGAGATTCGACTGATGCTTACTCAAACAGTTGCGGGTAGGTTTTCCTCAGATCCTCTTCTCGTTTCTAAGTAGCCTCTTCTGCAGTGTACCGATTCCACTGTACCTTACACATTTTGATTGTTCGACTCCTCGTGACTCTGTCAGCAGTCTCTAAAATTTTAACCGGAAACTCTTCATATGTAAGATCCTCTTTAACAGTGAGTTCCTCTAACGAAATCTGTTCCTCTGGTACTTGCAAACATTTCTTAAGTTGAGACACATGGAACATATCATGTACACCTGCCAAACTCTCAGGTAATTCCAACTGATATGCCACTTCACCACGTCTCTCTATGATCTTGAAAGGTCCAATATATCTTGGTGCCAATTTACCTTTTATGTTGAACCTTTTCACACTCCTCATGGGTGATACTTTTAAGTAAACATAATCCCCTACCTCAAAAGTTAACTCTCTTCTACGAGTATTAGCATAACTTTTCTGTCGGGACTGTGCTATTTTCAGATTATCTCTAATCATCCTCACTTTCTTTTCAGCATCCTTGAGTACATCAGGCCTAAACACTTGACTTTCCCCTATCTGATTCTAGAACAACGGGGTCCTGCACTTTCGTCCATACAGAGCCTCAAACGGTGCCATCTGAAGACTCTTCTGATAACTATTGTTATAAGAGAGCTCTGCGTAGGGCAAGCTCTTATCCCAGCTAGTACCATATTGTAAAGCATAAGCTCTCAGCATATCTTCCAATATCTGATTAATTCTCTCCGTCTGTCCATCTGTCTGTGGATGGTAAGTCGTACTAAAGTTTAGCTTGGTTCCCAGTGATTCATGTATCTTTTGCCAATAATGAGATGTAAACTGAGTACCCCGATCAGACACAATTTTCTTAGGAACTCCATGTAGACTCACTATTCTTTCCATATACAACTCTGCCAACTTTGCACTACTATATATAGTCTTAACTGACAGAAAATGAGCAACCTTAGTCAGACGATCCACTATCACCCAAATTGAATCATATCCTCTCTAAGTCCGTGGTAACCCAACTATAAAATCCATACCAACTTCTTCCCATTTCCACTCGGGTATCTGCATAGGCTGTAACAATCCTGCAGGTCTCTGATGTTCAACTTTCACCCTCTGACAAGTGTCACACAAAGCAACATATTCAGCAACATCTCTTTTTAAACCATACCACCAATATTTCTCTTTCAGATCCAGATACATCTTAGTACTCCCCGGATGTATGGAATAAGCTGACTCATGAGCTTCACGCAGAATTGCCCCTCTGATATTCTTATTCTCAGGCACACAGCCTTTTTCCAAACCATAGCGTACCATTATCATCCTTACGGAATCCTGGTGATTTGCCTTTCGCTATGTTCTCTGCTATCTCTCTCAACTTTTCATCTTTCAACTAACCCCTGCGGATTTCTTGCTCCAGAGTAGGCTCTAGTAGTAATTCCACTGCATTGGTGGTAAACCCTAAGTTCAGATGCTTACATTCAGCACACAACTCTTTTGGCATAGGCATTACTTGTATTTCATTAGCGTAGCTTTTTCTACTAAGATCATCAGCAACGACGTTGGCCTTTCCTGGGTGATAATGCACCTCTAGATCATAGTCCTTTATCAACTCCAACCATCTACATTGTCTCAAGTTCAGATTTGTCTGAGTGAAGATATACTTTAGACTTTTGTGATCAGTGTATATATCACTCTTATGTCTAATCAAATAATGTCTCCATATCTTTAGTGCATGAACCACTACAGCTAATTCTAAATCATGCTTCCTCAACTGTCTCGATGCATATGCCACAACTCTACCCTCCTGCATAAGAACACATCCCAAACCCAATCGAGATGCATCACAGTAGATAGAGAAGTGTTTATTCAGATCTGGCAAGACTAAGACTGGTGCAGTAGTCAATCTTTTCTTCAGTTCCTCAAAATTAGCCTGGCACTTCTCAGACCACACAAACTTGGCATTCTTCTCCAATAATGTAGTCATTGGCTTTGCAAGCTTGGAAAATCCCTCTATAAATCTCCTGTAATAGCCAGCCAATCCTAAGAAACTACGAATCTCACTTACATTGATTGGTGGCTTCCAGTTCAATACATCTTTCACCTTGCCAGGATCTACTGATATTCCTCCATTTGAGACAATATGACCCAGAAAAGAAACTTCCTTCAACCAAAACTCACATTTACTCCTCTTGGCATATAGTTGGTGTTCTCTAAGCTTTTGCAAGACCAACCTCAAATGTTCAGCATGTTCTTCCTCAGTCTTGGAGAATACCAAAATATCATCAATGAATACCACTACAAACTTGTCCAGATATTTTATGAACACCTTATTCATTAAATACATGAAGTATGCAGGGGCATTAGTTAGACCAAAAGACATCACTGTATACTCATATAAACCATACCGTGTGGTAAAAGCTGTCTTTGGTATATCACTGGCATGATCTTCAATTGATGATATCCAGAATGAAGATCAATCTTGGAGAATACACAAGCTCCTCTCAACTGATCAAACAAGTCATCAATTCTAGGCAATGGGTACTTATTTTTGATAGTAACCTCATTGAGAGACCGATAATCTACACACATCCTCTGAGTACCATCTTTCTTGTCCACAAAAATCACTGGTGCTCCCCACGGTGAAGAACTAGGACGAATAAAACCCTTATCCTGCAACTCCTTAATTTGTTTCTTAAGTTCTTCTAATTCATTTACTCCCATTCTATATGGACGCTTAGCTATAGGTGCAGTTCCAGGTAATAATTCAATAATAAATTCAATGTCACGGTCTGGTGGCATACCTGGCAATTCCTCAGGAAACACATCGGGGAACTCCTCCACAACCGGGTCTTCCTGGTTGGCACCATCATTAAGCTGGTTCACTGTAGCGGTCTCCTGTTTGTGCACTTTCACCTCAACCTTGATTCTATCTCCCTTTGGCGTTTGTCAGCACTACTGATTTATCCTTGCACTGAATCTCTGCTTGTTATTGCATCATCCAATCCATTCCCAATATAAGATCAATCCTAGCTGTTCTCAATACTATAGGACTCACTGTAAACTCTATCCCCCTTAAATTGAGACTAATCGGAAGACAGCGATAAGATGCTGGCATGCTTCCACCAGGTGAGTTTACTAATATAGGGTTCTTCATGGCACACAAATGAATTCTATGTATTCTAACAAATGATTGTGATATGAAAGAATGTGATGCTCTAGAATCAAAAAGAACAGTGGCGGGAGTGGAATGGATATCGAACGTACCAAGCATAACTTCTGGCTCCTCCACTGCGGTTTCTTGGGACAAGTGATTCACCCTTCCAGTGTTAGGGGCTGGCTTCTGGTGGCTGCTCTGCCTCTGGGGAGTCTGCTGGTTGGGCTTCTCAGGACAATTGTAGGACAAGTGACCTTCTTTCCCACATCAGAAACACCTGTTAGGGGTACTGGGAGCACTAGTCTTCGTAGGAGTATTATTGGAAGGGCCCTGACGCTATGCTTGATTCTCACTCTGCTGCGGAGGACGTAGGTTGCCATTCTGCGGTTGAAATGGGGGACGTTGCGGGAACTGACCGTGAAAAGGGACCTGACCACGATTCCACTGACCAGAAGGAGGCCTCTGTTGATTATTCTGCTGAAAACCAGTACATGGACAAGTGTTGCTATCGGAGGCTTGTCCCTGTAACCTTTTCCTTTTAGCATCCATCTCCTTGCGCTTGTTATCCACCATGATAGCGTGGTTCACAAGCGTCTGAAAATTAGGATAGGTATTGGACATTAACTACAATTGTAGCCCATCATACAATCCCTTCAGGAAGCGGCACTGCTTATCATTGTCATTAGCTACTTCATGTGGAGCATATCGTGACAACTGAGCAAACTTGTCACGGTACTCAGCTATAGACATTGACCCTTGGGTCAAGTTCCTAAATTCCTCCGCCTTGAGTTCTATCATTCCTTCAGGTATATGGTAAGCTCTGAAGTTTTCTCTAAACTCCTGCCAAGTGATTGTGGGAGCATTGACGGGACGACCATACTCATATGACTCCCACCAATCCTAAGCTTCTCCCTGGAGTTGTCCAGAAGCAAACAACACCTTCTGCCGGTCATCATATTGTAGAATATTAAGCTGCTTCTCCACAGCACGAAGCCAATCATCGGCTTCCAAAGGATCAGCGGCATGTGTGAACACTGGGGGACGACCCTTCAAAAATTCACCATGCTTATCACGTGGTTGAGCCCCAACAACTGGCTGATTTTTCTGATTTTGCACCAGTTGTTGCATAAGCTGTGTCTGCACTGCCAACAGTTGCTCAATAGTTGGTAGCGGTGGTGGTGGTGGATTTGGGGAAACACTTCCACGACCCCTGCCTCTTCCTCTTCCGGCCATCTGCCATCCATAAAAATGCAAACTTTAAGAATTCCATGTTATCAACCACTTATAAGATACAAAATGAGATCTGAAAGTTTTCTGGACGAGTAGCAATATTGACAGTTCAGTATTTCAATCATATCTCGAGCTACAGAAGTTCAAAAGAGGCGTGCTTTATATGGTTGGAAAGCTTATGAAATTATCCACAACTTTTATTCAGACCTTAAGATCAGATTCTGTCGTTAAGTTAATGAAAAATAAAGCGTAACAGAAACTGTTTCAGATTCCAGACTGTGCAGAAACTTTAACTTGTGACAATTATATCTCTCGAACCAGATCAGATAAAAAGGTGATTCCAGTGGAATTTGAAAGATGCTTAAGTCTAGTTTTTCTCATAAAAATTTCATAAATATTGCACGAACCGTTTTTGAACCATAGCATAAACATTGCAGACTGCTCCAGAAAACAGCAAAGACAGAAAGGTGATAATAACAAACCCAACTATTATTCCCTTGACTATTAAACTTATTATTCTTAAAAATGGAACTTGTAGACAGGCCTACAAGCCCCAACACTCATAACAAAAATCCAACTCACACATAAGTATAATAATAAAGCAACTAATACACCAAAGTTCAAACCACACGACAGACTCGATGACTCAACTGACGTTACTAAGAACATTTTTATTACATAAAGGACTCCTATTTCCTAAGGACGTGGCTCATGCTCTAATGTCTCATAAATCTTGGCCATGCCTTGGTTTGCTCGGAGTTCATCAATGGTTGCATGGCACCTCTTGATGGTCTTCCCTTGTGCCTTCACCATCTCCTCCAACTGCAGCTTCCTCTCCATCATATCATAGACAAGGTTCACCATCACCCTAGGTAGTGGTTCTAGCTGCACTGGATCCGTCAAAGCCCATCCAAGGTCGAGGTATGCACGAGGAAAGTAGCGATGAATGCCATGCTTCATGCTATTAAAGCGAAGGTAGCGGAGGCCCATACATGCTTCGAAAGTGGCATCTTCAATGCTATCGTCCATGGTAGCTCGATGACCCATGTGAGAAAACATCCTGTCCAGCTGGTACGCCCCTTTTTCTTGTTTATGTGTAAAAATACTCGCCCTTGCCTTCCAGTAAGTGTCCTCCAGCGGATGAGTGTACTCCCAGCAGATGTACTCCACAGCTGGATGCCAATCAGTGAAGTAGGCAGTGAGCATCCCCACAAGTCGCAGATGAGAGACAACATTCCCTCCATTTTTGTGGTAGATCTTCACAGTCCACCCCATTGGAGGAGGTGGCACATATCCAGCAGCTTCATGATGCGGTGGAGACGGGGTTGCCCTCCTCCATTAGCCTCCTCTTCATCATCTTCAATCTCAATGATCTCCGGATCTTCTTTAGTCTCGGGCTCTTCCTGGGGAGGTGCTAGTGCTTGGATTGGTGCTTCAGGGGCCTGCTCCTATTCCTGGGGTGCTTGCTCTTATGGCTCTTCAGGTGCAAGCAAAGCACGAGGTGGGTAGTATCCTCCAAAGCTGATACGGGCAGTCTTACGGTCACGAACCATCTACAAAATTTTTAGATGTAGTTAGAATAGAAGCAAATTTTCGTAATAGAATGAGACATAAGAAGCATAAAAATTTATCAAATAACAAGAGCAAGATAATAAGCATAAAAATAGTGTAAAGAAAATACTAAATCGACCAATTCTAGCTAGGCTTGCGTCCTACAGTCAACAAAAGCTTTTATACCAATTTGTCACACCCATTTAAAGACCAAATGGAATGCATACTCTTATGTGTGCCTAGAGATCAATCACACATAAGTTAACAAATTATAACGGAAGTATCATCACAAATATTATTACATTACGATATTTAACACATAGTCTTTACATAAATATAGCGGAAGTAAAAATATAAATCTCTCGTGGTAGCTTTAATCACAGGCACATTAACTGGTTGACTGCAAGTCTAGTAATCTTCAGGGAAGTAGGAGTAGTAGTCACTATTAGCACCATCTGTTACCCATCCGGAATTTTTATCCAAATAAGAAAAATAAACAAGCGTAAGTACATCTCGTACTCAACAAGTGTAACATGGGGTTCATGAGGCTCAAAGGCATAGCATTGGTTTATCAGCATGTAGCTTTTAGTTAACATAATTTTAGCATATCATTAGCATCAAGATGTCTCAATATAAATAATAAACATATGATCCATGTGAAATGATTGATGAATAGCAAAAACATAACCATTAATAATTATCAACTATTTCATAAGGGTCCAAGACCACTCGTGACCGTGAGCACGGCTGTTATAACAGTTTTACACTCTGCAGAGGTCGTACACTTTCACTGTAAGTTGTGTTGCCCATATGCCCGAGTTAATTACTCCCAAAACACTCCCAAGGTGAGCAGGCAGGGAAACACTATGAAGTCCTTCGAAGATTCGTCTAACAAGTTAGGGCCATTAGATTCACTCGACAAACAGATGTAGAGCCCCCTTCCAAAATGGCACAATAACACGCAGCCTATACACATAAGGACAGAGGCCGCACTATACCCGATTCGTCAAGCCATTCTTACACCAAAAAGGTTACCACTAACAAGCTAGAAAAGGTCCTTCTATATGACTAAAGCCAGAGCCATATAGCCCCCACAGTTGTACTGTAAATCCCGGATGTTCGCTTATAGATGAGTCCTTATGAAGAGTAATTAGAGCATCAAAAATAACCCCATGCTCTAATCCCCTTTAAACATTAATCAAAATCATCTTTTAATGTTTGTTGCATATTCTATTAATCAATTTACATGATCATAGTCCATGTTTAAGCACTAGCCATACTACTCAATGCAATATAATGGGTATCAAGGTATAAGATCAACACTAAGTCATCATTAACTAGGAAATAGATGCATAATGATATTATTTGCATATGGTGAATAGGACAATAAGGATAATCCCATGCTATACTTTCCTTGCTCAAACTGGTCCTGAAGATCTTGCTCGTAGAATGACTCTTGATTTCCAACGAATTGCTCACCGTCTATACTCGATCAACAACAGCAACAACACACATCCAGAGACAATCATGCATAAACAAACAAGACTATAATTAAAACAGTACACCAACAGTAAGAAAATAATATAAAAAGTCTTTAAAACGAATCTACAACTCGCTAGGATCACACATACGCAAAAATCACAAAAAACGGAGCTAAAACGACGAAGTTACGAATTTACGATGATTTTGATAGAAAAATAAATACTTTAATGTAAACTCAAAAATAAATTATCTCAAACCTATTGTACAGTACTACCAACATGTAGAGCTCGCAAATATGAATCTAACGCAATTTGAACGGGTCAAATCGGAGTTAAAACGGAGATTCTACGCACAAATTAATATAATGACAATTCTATAAATAAGTGAAAACGTATTTCCGGAAGTTACGCGATTAAAATACGCTTTACGGAAAAGAAAACGTAAACCGGTAATACGCTTTGGACTGCGGGTTAAGAACTTAAAAATTACAGGGTCTCTTTAGCAAAATGACCGGCCGAACCGGTATCGTGTAATATCAGCCGTTGGATTTGAAACGGACGGTTCCGAGTGGATCGGGGAGGGAGCCGGCGGCGCTCCGGCTGGATTTATTCCCAACGGCGACCTTCCGCGGCGGCGCCATGGCCGGAGTAGCCTAACTCGCGCTACGGTGCACAAAATCGCGAAGCAAAGGTACCGGCAGGTAGATAACTTCAACGCGATCTCACCTAGGGCAAAATCGAGGCCGAGGACGAAGCGAGGAACGCGTGCGGCTCGGAGGGGTGAACGGTGGAGGCGGAGCTTCGGCCGTAGCCACCACAAGGCGTTGGAGCTGCAGTTTGTGAGCGAATGTGGAGCGGGGAAGTGCGGCGGCTCCGTTTTTATAGCCCGGAGGCATCGCTAAAGATGGAAAGGGGAGGATTGAGGAGATGGAATCGGATCGGGAGAACGTAGGAAAGGAATCCGGCGGTGGCTTGAGGAAGGAGGTAGCTCTGACATGTGGGCCCGCATCGTCAGCGACTGCGCAGAGAAGGCGACGCGCGGGCGGCTGAGCTGGGCCGGCGGCCGCGGCTCGGCCCAAGAAGAAGCGGGTGCGGGAGAGGGGAAGGTGGGCCGCGCGTGGGGAAAAGCGGGCGGGGCGCTACCGGGCTGCTGGCTGGACCGGGCCGAATTCCGAGAAGAGAAGAAAAACCTTTTCTTTTTCTTTTCCAGTTTTTCAAAACCATTTTCCAAAAGATTTTGAAATCCATTTTGAATTTATTTTAAACCAGTCAATACAAAATTTCAAATGCAGCAGCGTGAATGCTCAATCATGTTTCTACCCTTATATTTGACTTTAAATTTATAAAAATTATTATTATTCTAAGTTTGCATGCTCACAAAAATACATAAAATCATATTTTTTCTATTTTTATTTCTTTCAAAATTTTAAGGTGTTACAGCGACCTTTTCATCACCAGTACTATTTTTTTTTAGAATTACAGGGCCGAGCCCCCGTCTTTTAACTATTGCCAAAAGACAGTATAGCAGTTTACAGCACAGCAGATGGGAAGACCACCTGTTCACGTTACAGCATAAACGCCAAAATCTTAGAAACACCATAAGACTCCTTATCATAAGCTAAAGATCGAAAACGAGAGCTAGAACTACTAAGAATACTATTTTTTTCCAACTAACGCATCTAGCCATCTAGGCACAGGATCACCATTCTGTCACATATTACCTGCCGTTGCTTCTTGATGCGACTGCACTGATTCCCCTTCACACAATGCCTGCTTCTTCTTTCCGAGGAACTCTGCAAGCACCCGGAGAGCCACGTCGACATCCTCGCTCCTTAGCAACATCTCTGACACCTCAGCCGGCGTCACCTCCACACCTGAAAGCAGCTCCTGTATCTCCGGGAACCGCGCGTGGTCGTCGACGAGGAAGTAGTTCCGGGCCAGCGTCCTGAATGCCTCCCAGCCGCAGTAGCCCATGATGTGCATGTCCATCCGGCCCGGCCGCAGCAGCGCCGGGTCCAGGCGGTCCTTATAGTTGGTGGTGAAGACGATGATGCGCTCCTCGCCGCTGGTCGACCACAGCCCGTCGATGAAGTTGAGCAGACCGGACAGAGTTATGCCGGGCTGCGCAGCCGATCGGTTTCCCGTGTTAGCAATTTGATTAGTTTTTCTTTTCCTCGAAAATCTACAATAATCAGGATTCCTTGATCCTATGCAGCTTACCTGCGAGCGAGTTGATGATCGAAGGTGACTCTGATCAGATAAGTCATCTTCCTCCTTCCTTGACTTGGTGCTGAAGCAGCAGTCAATGTCCTCGATGACGAGGATGGACTTGTTGGGCATGCCAGTGAGCAGCCTCTGCAGTGCTATGTTGTAGCGCACCTCCGAGAGGTCGAGGTCGTAGAGGTTGAAGCGGAGGTGGTTGGCCATGTTGGCGACGAGGCTGGACTTGCCGGTGCCGGGCGGGCCGTAGAGCAGGTACCCGCGCTTCCACGCCTTGCCGATGCGCCGGTAGTAGTCCCTTCTCCCCAGGAAGCGGTCGAGGTCGGCGACGATGGACTGTTTGAGCGCCGGGTCCATGGCGAGCGTGTCGAACGTGGACGGGTGGTGGTGGGTGATGCCGTGCCACGACGAGCCCTCGTTCATGAAGATCTGGAGCGCGCGGTCCTTCCGCCGCGCCTCCGCAACCGTCGCCGTGATGAAAGGGGCGTACCGCTCCAGCGCCATGTCCGTGTGCTCCGCCGTCCGCGTCGAAGCTGAGCTCTAGCGACCCGTTCCCGTTCCCGTGCTTGCTCTTGCTGCTCTGCCCCGCAACGGAGGCCCACGTGAACTCGACGCCCTCGAAGACGTCGGTCATCGAGTCACCGTCCTCCATGGAAAGGGTCTTCTTGCTCCCGCCGCGGAGACAGAGGCGGCGCATGGCGTGCGGGTCGATCCGGATGGCGAGGTACTCGCGTACCTCGTCGTAGAGCCCGCCGCCGCCGTCGAGTTGCGCCCCCCCCCCCCCCCCCCCCCCCCCCCCCCCCCCCCCCCCCCACCCAACGAGAAGCGCTTGATGACGAGGGTGCGGCGCTCCACGGGTGCGGGCTCGAGGCGGGCGCGGATGAGGGACGCGGCCCAGCGCGCTGCCGCACGGACGTCGTAGGGGAGGAGCTCCCGCGCCACGCCGCGCGCCAGCACGACGTACGTGGTCACCGTGGCTGCCGTGCCCACAGCTGTCTTGTACGCGTCCACCGCCTTCGCGAAGGACGGCAACGTCACGGCCGCCGTAGCCGCCTCCACCGACGCTGATGGAGGTCTGGACGGCAGCGTCACGGCCGTAGCCGCCTCCACCGACGCCGATGAAGGTTTGGACGCCGAGGGATCCATCCCGACGAATTGGGGAGTAGGCAAACGATTAGATGGTGCTAGGCGACGTGTGCGGCTTTAACATAGCGCGGCGGCGCCTCGAGTCGGTTTTCTCGCCTTTTTTTCGTTCAAAACAACAAGCTGGAAGACCGAAGGCCTTCTCTACCCTCCGTCACAAAATAAATATCTTTTTTCCCCAGAATTTTTTTTACATTTTACTAAATGTATAGAAATATTATCAATATCATAATCTCATATTATGTGTATTGTGAAATATATTTCACTTGATCCAATGATAGCTATTGCACATAAAAGTATTAGTATTTTTTAATATTTGGTCAAAATCTAAAAATAATTTCTCAAGTGAGATATGCCGTTATTTTTGGATGGTGAGAATAGACATGGTAAAATAACATTTTTTAGAGTCGATTATTTCAGATTCATACAGTCTCTAGTGCTGCTCGTTTGGTTTGAAATTAGTGGTGGCAATGCTACAGCTTGTGGAGTTAGGATTTTCAGAGACAACTGCCTTAGAATGCCAGCTTCTAAAAGAAGATGAAAAGAGCTCGTTGCGGTACACTAAATAAATGTGATCCAATTATTAAATTAGATCGGATGATTAAAATTATCTATTACTTCTTAGGAGATAATACATAAAATATATTTATTTAATTTAAATTTTGTAAAATATGATAAATAAGAAAAATTTTAGATATAAAGATCTTTCTTTAGCTCTAACTGATGCATGCATGATCTATTGGATTGGTAAATATTTTTATTTTTACAACTTATATGACATAATTTAATTAACATCAACTACCTATTTTTTGCACATAATATGTGCCGCACCTATAGGTGACCATTTAACGTCTGTACAAGCCCAACGTACTTGTACTTGTCCAACGTACATGAAATTTTACGTGGCCACTTTACATGCGCATTGTACGTGATAACTACGCCCTTTATGAGAAAGCTCTCTCAACTATGTAACACAATTTTAATCAAGTTAGCATAGTGCATACACTTGACTATGTAACTTATTAGCATGCAACATATTTTAGATCGCTAAAGTTTATGGTTTTTAATTAACGTGTTAGCTATTGATTTTCATGTATGTAACATATTTTTCTAATTGAGTATGTAACATGACCGGTCTATATATAATTTTAACATGACTGAGGCCCTGTTTGGATGTTAGTGAAACATATACGGTTGTAAACGGTTTACACTTGCATTCTGATGTGCACAAGAAAACCAGTCAAAAATAATTAATCCGCTTGTAAAATATATGTTTGGAAGCACAGTGTTGGACTTCGTACGCACACTCGCCTGTTGCTGGCCAAATTTGCTGACAATCGAGCTGCCATCCAACGATTGCTAGTGTCTGATGACTCGCTGCCTCATCTGCTACCTTCACGAGCAGTCCTTATTGGACTCCACCGAAGCTAGGGCACCGTGGCCAAAGAAATCAACCACCAGCCGCCATTACTGCCCAAGCCCGCGGAGCAGCCTTGGTGAGCCCAGCGCCCTGGCAGAGTGGCAGCTCTCCGTTGTCGATCCCCGGCTCAACTAGACCGTCTTCACTCGCGCCGTCAATCCAGCCCGTCGTCGATCTCAGACGTCTCCTGCTCGGCGCACCCTTGCCGCAGATCAGGCTCGTGCGCTCGCTTGAGGCCTCCATCGGCTCCGGCGGGCGAGGTGAGCGGTCATCGAGGGTTGTTTGGGGGGGGGGATGGGGAGGGACCGACGGAGTGAGATAGGGTGGCGGCGTGGCTCCTGGGCGCGGGGCGCCGCACGAGACCTTCGTCCATCGGCACCGAGCGGCGAGCGGAGGGGAGCCCGATGTTTATTGTATTTTTTCTCTGGCCTCAGGAGGTGATATTTTTTTTCCAACGGTTTTGGATCAAACCAGATGTAAAATAAGTGGGCTCATCGGTCATCCAAACAATAAATTCTAATCTGTGTCGAAAAAAGTTTAGTGCCTGTAATTTATGAAGGTTTTAGAGCAAATACTGGGCTTCCAAACATGCCCGTATCATAAAAAAGATTGACCATTCTTAAGACAAAAATATCATCAGGCTTTATGGTAGATGAATTTGCATTCTGTTATATACTTTATTTATCAACTATTTTAGTAGGACAAAACTTATGCACGCAGGGATGTAGTGGTTTAAAGAAACTAAAAAAATAACGTAATTATTACTAAATGTTTTAGTGATTTAATATTTAATATATCAAACATAAATAAAACTATACATAAATATTTCAATGTATATAATATTTGCCAAAATAAATAAAAATTTATAAAAGGAAAGGAAGGATACAATATCAAAAAAGAAGGAAGGAGACACGGAAAGGAAGGAACGAATGCTGTGCATGGAAATGAAGGAACGAAGGGCTCTGCATGGAAAGAAGAGGCCACCGCTCGTTGTCTCCTGTGTCATGAGGGGATTTAAAAATATTTTCATTTTATTTTCCTATATTCATCAATTAAGTAATTTAAAAAATCAAAAAAAATCAATGGCTCTAAATTTAGTATTTGACTTATTACCTTCTAGTAAGTAACTAAAGGGAGTAATGTAAAAAAAAACGCAGTTTGCGTCGGTGTTGGGTTTGCTGTCATCAACAATCTTCCGATGGCCCTCGTTGTTGATCCTCTTCACCGAACTTGGTGGCCTCTACGAACATGTGTGATGTACTGCCTCTTCACTGAAGCATTGATAGCCTGCAACATCCATCCATGGTCCAATGCTCAACATCAACGACAACCTCAACACAATTCTCTTTGGCATGAGCTTGAAGTTTCAATGGCCGAGGTAGTGAAGAGCAGCATAAGGATGGACTACCGCTGCAAAAACACGATTCACATGGCTATTAGCTAAGTACATTGATACTCACCTCGCATTGTTAATAATCCAAAAACTTGTACACTGAATTTGAACCAGAAAAGGGTTAGGAGACTTGAAACTATTGAGCTCAAATTGTCAGCACCAATTTACATAATGGGAAAACAAACACTGTCCCCCTAAAAAGCCAACAACCTGTTGAATGAACCAAGCACCCGAAAGCTCTCCACTCAGCACCGGGGAACTCAATCAGATACCTTGCGTGCATCTGCAGATTGACCCCCCGCCCCCCAAAGAAACACAACTGCAGATAGAGCAACCCCGATGATATCCTAACCTGGCACGAAGAGTTGAACACTGTTTCAGAAGGTCATACCACTTTGCTAGCAACACTCATAAGCCTATTTGTAGCAACTTTAGTGAAAATTTTGAAGCTAGCATTAAGCAGGAAAATAGCTATCTATCACTGTATTTTTGTGGCCTCTTTAATTTTTGGAAGTAAAATAATTACTCCAAAATTAAGGATGAAGAGCGATGTAAGATCCTCTTTTTATAATGTTCCAAAAGACTTGGTAAAGCTCAGCTAGGAAGCAATTGGAGCCAGGAGATTTTATTGGAACAATGCCTCTTTTACTTCTTTATTTCAGTGAACAAAGCTATGAGAAGATTTTTTTTGTCCCCTGCCACTTTGTGTAATACGATGAGTTTGGGTTTTCTCGTAGAATTAAATTATTTTCATTTGGTGGACCAAAAAACTTATACTCCCTCCATCCAGAGATGATAGGCGTTTTTAACCAGAGAGAAAGTCAATTTTAAAATTTTTGATCAGTAATGAGTCAAATTATATGCAAGTTTAAGACATAAAAATTACATCAATAGATTAGTGTTCAAAGTGGCTCTAAGATGTTATTGAGTTTTAAGCAATTGACTACTAAATTTGTCACAAATTATAAGATGTTTTGGCTTTGCTAGATACATTAATTTTACTTTGTATCTAGACACAATGTATATCTATGTGCATAGCAAATGTAACATATCTAGAAAAACAAAACGTCTTATAATTTAGAACGGAGGGAGTACATATTATAAGAATCTATTTGGATGTTGGTAAAGAATTGGGTCAGCGGAATTGGGTTTGTGGTGAGATGCTGAAATGGTACTGGACTCTGAATCGATGACAGCTGTAATGGTATTGTTCGCTTTTCAACACTTACCTGGCTGGATAATTAATACATTTAGGCAGTGTTTAGTTGCTTCAAAATTTCAAAAATTTTACAAGATTTCTCGTCACATCGAATCTTTAGACGCATGTATGGAGCATTAAATATAGGTAAAAAAAATAACTAATTACATAGTTTGGTTGTAAATCACAAGACGAATCTTTCGAACCTAATTAGCTCATGATTGGACACTAATTGCCAAATAAAAACGAAAGAGTTACTGTGCTTCCAAAAATTTTACACCCCCATCTAAACACAGCCTTAGAAACTATGATGATTTCAATATTGGGAGTGCCCTAATTAGACTAATTGCTTCAGTTTTTTTTCATCCAACACATTAATTGTTGCAATTAATTATTGATCTGAGAGATCATTAGTTTCTCGAACAGACACATTAAAGACCTACTGAGTAGTATATAAATCAAACAAAGGACGAAAGTTGAAGCAGAAATCTTGGTGCCGAAAATTAGTCGGATTAAAAATTAATATTTAAGAACCACCCAACCCCACCTACACACATAAAGCACCGCAATACATAAGGCTATCCGCACTTATGGACCTCTATATTCATCCTCTGTACGTCCGTCAGCAAGATTCTCTCCTCTATACTCAATTCTCCCGCACCCATCCATCCTCTATATCATCCTCTATCCACTCTATCCACTGTGGGACCCACTTGTCACTTTATCTAAATATATCCATGTGTGATATAGTTTTGAAGGATTTATTGAGACGAATTTAATGGTGCAATCGAAATTTAATTTGGATTTTTGGTTTGTGAGTTATAGCATTTTTTTCTTTGTTTAGCTAGTGGGGCCCGCCACTGTCCACTATAAAGTAAGCACTGTACCACTCTAAATATAGAGTGAGAGAAAGGATAGAGTATCATTTTAGAGTACCCAGTGCAGCAGTTTTTACTCTATATTCATACTCTAAAGCTTTAGAGTATTCCTTTAGAGTACCCATTGCGGCTGGTCTAAGTCAAAGCATATTCCAATGCACCAGAATTTGATAGATTTCTCCTAGCCAATGGCTCCATGGACCACATGGTCAGGAGATGTCCGGTCGGCACCCTCGCGTGCAGGGTTGGAGCTCCCACGGGTGCACTTGTTTGTTTGCCGGAGGTAAAAAAAATCCTCTTATTTGTTCCGTGTTTTCGTCGACAAAATCTGGTCGGCGGTTTACCGAAGGGTATACCCACGGTAGTAGATGAATCGGCAAGGAGCGTGAGAGGCAAACTAGATGTGACATAGAACGCGATGTAGGCAGGTTCAGGCCGTCAGCGTGACGTAATACCGTACGTCATGTGTCTATGTTGGATTGTATTGCTTATGATCAAATCTAGGGATCTGTCTGGGGTTGCCGTCTAGGGGACCCCTGCCCCTTCTTATATACTCTGGAAGGATAGGGTTCCCAGGAAAGTATCATATTTGGTACTATACAATATCTAATACATCTTGTAGCCTTGCGGTGCACGCCGACAGTGTCATGCGCCACACGTCTTGATTTTGTGGGTTGGGCCACTTCTGATGGTGCGTCCATTCTTGTCCTGTGGGTACCAGGGGTCATACCCCCACAGCTGGTCCCCGAGCGCCTTGTATCCTCTGAGAACACTGTCTTGAGCTTGTCCGAGCTGACCAACGTGCTGCTAATCACTAGGAGCAGGCTTTCGACCCGTTTAATTGGGAGTCGAGCTGTTGAAGAAGATGTCCGAGCAGTTGGTCAAGCGTCCGAGCTGTTGGAGCGAGTGTCCGAGCTGTTCGACTGGGAGCCGAGCTCGGACTTGCGTGAAGTCTAGGTTTGTCAGAAGAATGTAAGGGGCTCAAGATAAAAATTTGAAAATTCTCAACTTAGACGAAGTGTAGCCACTTAGACTCCTTAATCAATAAGGAGGGTAAATCAGAAAAAAGCGCTACATTCACCGCCGGGTAAAGTGTAGCCACTTAGTCCCCGAGCCTGGTAGTAGGTGAAGTAAACACATGGTGCTAGGGTCCAAAGTAGCAGTCTTCAAACGCCGATCTAGTTCAGCTTAGCTTAAAACCAGTGTAGAAATAAGTTCAGTCATCGTCAGATGACGTGCACACACGTAGTCCCCGAATCTGCTGGAAGATTTTGAAGATATCTTGTAGCAGGGTCAGAGAAAGAACCTTGAAAGCTTGCCAGCGTCATCTGTCACGTGCGTATCAAGGCCTCAGCGTGCTATCCAAGATCAGCACCCTGATCCGAACAGCATGGAGCAATTTGATAGCGCACCGATGAGACATAGCAAGATCCACGAAGAAGTCGAATGCCAAGGAGTCCTCAGCGTAGCTGATGATGAAGCGACGAAGAATCCGACCAGCTGGTTGGCGAAGAATCGAGCGCTGGGCAGTCCAACCAACTGGTCGACGGCGAAGTAAATATCGAGGAGAAGTGAGAGCCTAACTGTCCGACCAGTTAGTTGGCGGTGAAGTCCGTCTACCAGGTGGTCCGACCACCCGGATGATGATACTCTTGTCCTTCCTGACTGATCCAGTCCCCGAGCGTAAAAGATGAGCTCGACAACCGAACTAAGCCCCTATAATAAAAATATGGAGAACGGGTAGTACATAATGTAAAAATAAAATATATGAACTTCGGAGAGAATGAGCGGTGATGAAATAGCATATGCAGTTTGGCGATCAGTTGCAGATGAACATTATGTTCGTGTAAAGTTGCTTAGCGGCTCGTGGTGAACACTTAGTGTTGATGTGAAGTTTGTGTTTATATGCAATATAAACCGTCTGACCAGTTAGTTTGTAGCTGAGTCTCTAGCCCTAGCTAGCCCGTTAACCGTAACGCGGAGCGCAGAGCCTGTGTGCGTGTAGGAAAAGGCGTCGCCAAAGAATTGCTGCTGGCCACCCATAACGCAGAGGGCGGACGCTCGCGCACGGTGGGGAGAAGCCGGAGACAGGCCGTCTCTGAAAACATCCGAGCGTCAATATGACTATTCGGTGATTTACTTTAGACATAGTTGTATGTCATCTATAAGATGGTATATATGAATGAAAATCGTTTGGAGAATAAACATGGACAAAACAGCTCGGAGAAACATCATGGAGATATATGAAGGTTGAAAAATATTTAGAAAAAATATTAAAGCGTGATTTAGCTTGATTCGGGGCCGAGTGAAGTAGAGGAGCCGTAATGTCCAAGTAGATGGATGTGATTTGCTTGATAGCTCGGATGGATTGCTTGACAGCTCGGACGAGCACATGAAGTCATAGGCGAACGAGTGTAGTCGGAGCCTAACAGAGTCAATCCGCGTGGGGAGGTGAAGCCCTCGGGCGTGTCCGGCTGAGGAGAGGCATAGCCCGAGATCCTCTCCAGTTAGCTTGTACAGCCGATCGGCATCTTTGGTGAAAACACCGCTCCACATCGCTTTAACGCCGGTGGCTTTTAATTTGCTTGCTTGCATCTTCTAGCTTGTTGCTATCTGGCTGTTGCACTTGTCGAGGCTGTATGGCCTTGCTAGACATAGTTCGGCGTGACGTCACATGCTCCGACCGAATTGCCGCCGTCGAGGATTGCTAAGAGTCGACGAAGATTGCCGCATGATGAGCGTAACTGCCATTAATAATCATGGATATAGGTGTAGATACCCGGCGACATGTAGATATATGAGAATTTTTAACTTGGAAAAGCAAGGCATGGCTTAGCTTGATTGACGATCGAGTGGAGTTAGTCGGCATGTCACGATGTCCGAGTAGACGGATTGCTGGACAGCTTGGCAGCTCACATGACAGCTCAGAGGGTTCGCTTGACAGCGCGAGTGGCTTGCTTGCTTGGCAGCTTGGATGGCTCGCTTGGGAGCTCGGACGGCTTGATAGAATCAATCCACGTTAAGAGGCGAAGCCCTCAGGCGTGTCTAACCGAGGCGAGGTGTAGTCGATGACGTGGGAGGATGGAAGGGTTGCTGAGTTAGTGGCGCGAGCTGCAGCGTGCTGGCGACGTGTTGACAGTGCAGGACGACGATGAAACCAAATTCCTCCCAATAGAAGATACGTGCGCATATCAGAGATAAACATATTCGCTAGAGTATTTAATATTTAGAATATTTAATGGGGATAGAAGGTTCGACTTAGCTAGTTCAATTGAAGTGGTCATCCGATCTTGGAGACGCAGGCGAGCAGCAAAGGAACGCACATGCATTCGTGATGCATACATGCATGCGCCCATGATTGATATGTTGATTGCTTGACTATCCGCACTCATGGACCTCTATATTCATCCTCTATACGTCCTAGTCAGTAAGATTCTCTTCTCTATATTTAATTCTCCCGCACCCATCTATTCTCTATATCATCCTCTATCCACTCTATCCACTGTGGGACCCACTTGTTATTTTATCTAAATATATCCATGTGTGATCTAGTTTTGAAGGATTTATTGAGACGAATTTAATGGTGCAATCGAAATTTAATTTGGATTTTTGGTTTGTGAGTTATAGCATTTTTTTCCTTTGTTTAGCTAGTGGAGCCCGCCACTATAGAGTATAGAGTAAGCACTGTACTACTCTAAATATAGAGTGAGAAAAATGATAGAGTATCGTTTTAGAGTATCCAGTGCAACAATTTTTACTCTATATTTATACTCTAAAGCTTTAGAGTATCATTTTAGAGTACCTACTGCGGCTAGTCTTACCTTTTGCTGGTCAGACTTGCCTTGTTCCAAGTTCCATGATCCTGTGGATCGGATCTTTTCTCGGCCTCACAGTAAGGTGTCGAATGCCCATGATAGGATGAAGCCTTGCCGCCTTGCATGTGATTGGATCAAGCTCGATCGGATCTTAGTGCTTGATTGACGCTGGCGCGCGACGCAGTGTGACCGGCTTGTGTAGATACCGCTCGGTACTGCTGCTCTGGTCCAGGAGCCACCGCCGTGTGGAGCCGATGTAGAGCCCCGCAGCCTTGGGCCGACGTCAATGTACTGACCTGATTGGTCGAATTGCTGGAGAGCCATGCCACCGATCGTTGGGGGCTGCCGCGGTGAGTTGTGTAGGGACGTTGAATCGCCATGGACGATGTTGATGAACGAATTCCCATTTGATTCGCCATGGATTCAGCACGCACATCCCCTATCTGACGTGTCACTGTCGACGAAATCTAGTCGACAGTCTATTGAGGGATATATCCACGGTAGTAGATGAATCGGCAAGGAACGTGAGAGACGAACTAGATGTGACACAGAACGCGATGTAGGCAGGTTCGGACCGTCCGCATGACGTAATACCCTACGTCCTGTGTCTCTGTTGGATTGTATTGCTTATTATCAAATCCAGGGATCTATCTGGGGTTGCCGTCTAGGGGACCTCTTCCCCTCTTTATATACTCTGGAGGGGTAGGGTAACAAAGAAAATATCCTATTTGGTACTATAGGATATCTAATACATCTTGTAGCCTTCTGGTGTACGCTAACAGTGTCGTGCGCCGCACGCCTTGATCTTGTGGGCTGGGACACCTCTGATGGTGCAGCCCATGTCTTATCCTGTGGGTACCGGGGGTCATACCCCCACAGTTTTCCAAAGCACACGTAAATGAACCGGTCCACTCACAGGGTAATGGGCCCCTGTATGAGGGCGGGGCATGAGGTTCAGGGGTTTTCTCGACGTGAGAGGTCTTTATCGATACAGGACCCTCAAGGTTACTCATTGGAGCAATTACTGGCAATGGGTCCTGGCCTGGCCCCTCGCAAGATAGAAGAGGCGTGATGACAGACGACGTCGATTCCGAATAGAACAGGCCAGTAGCCGAACTCCTAATAGAAAGTACCTTTTGTAATTAGATCAGGACACCTTCTTTGATCCGACTAGAATTGTAACTGCAGCCGTCTCTTCCTATATAAAGAGAGGCTGTGGACACCCCTGGAACAAGACGATCATAACAATCAATCCAACGCTAAGGCTAACGCCGACAGGACAAAAATGCTATTACTCGATCATGATCGTCCGAACCAGTATAAATCGACTGTCTCTTGCGTTAACCGTCGAGTTCTGCATACACCAAAGCCCGAACAACTATCCCAGGTACCTCCGTGGCAAGCTATCGGTGGTAAAACATCGAAAGTTGGTGCGCTAGGTAGGGGCTTTCGGTGGATTTGCATCCGAGAGCTTGACAGACCTCAACTACATGATTTTCCCGGTGGGAACAACTTTTATCTTTGGATCCTGGATTTGCGAGGTAGACGGTGACGGCAAGCTCCATAGCTGCCTCCTCATAGATTTAGGATTTCACGAAGGCCTCATCGACTCGACAACAGCGGCGGACCAACTCGTTGAGGAATTCTCATAGCTCGCGACGTCAGAACCGACTCAGATTTCACGAGTAATTGACTCCTACTCGGGCTCTGCCTCGGCATCTGACCCAAAGTCCAACCAGAGTTCTTTCCATAACAAACCGAGTTCTTTTTCCGATGGGGCTCCGGAACACAGCATCAACCTATCAAGAATTCAACTCGAGATTCCTTCGGAGGTCCTTCAAGAAGCCGGATACTTTCCCACTTGGACTCAACAACATGGCCGCATCTTACCAAGCACTACTTCATGGATCAACCAGTCCGATATGAGGGGTACTGCTTATAGGAGCTCAAGAAGGCCTCATACTAACTATAACGTCTCAAGACTACATCGTCCACTGGCTGAGTTCTATTCCTGAATATGACAGTACCAGGCTAGTTGGCATGACGGTGGTTCTACCTTACCAAGAAAGCCTTCACTGAAGTGCTAAACGGCTCCAAAAATATAGAAACTAGTGTGAACAATGAAGCAGTTAACACTCGAGAAGTATTCATGATTCGTCGTCCCCGATCAGCATTGATGCCTCAAGAAGCACCCGATGTCAGATCATCAGATGAATCAAAATCCAATATATCAACCTTTGCTCAGGGACACGAAAGTGAAACTGAGAGCCAGAAGTAAGCTAGAGAGAAGGAACAAGCTGAAACAGGGAGGCCAACGCCATGCCAGGCAGCGCAAAGAAGCCTGGGCCAGATATGAATCTGACATGGCCGAGTACAATAGGAGAAAATCAAAATAAGAAACCGAAGAAAGGCGTACGGTCGGGAGGACACACAACTCTCCATACACCAAGATTCAAGAATTGGCTGAAGAACTCGAAGCTATCTCTCATCCCAATGTAGAATAAGCGCGCCTTAGAGAAATTCTTCGATCAACAGCTATCGGATGCAAGGCGAAAAGGCTCATTCAAAACAACCCACCAGGTCAAATTCGCAAAGGCAGGATAACCAAAGTCAACAAAGATCTGCTTTCGACATGCTAGGTCCAAACGAAAGCAGCAACAAAGTAGGGAAGACCAAAACCAAAGTAATCGAGTTGAACGAACAGGGATAACAGGAGCAGACCACCAATTCCTTCAGCTCCACGAAACTGCTCGCATCGAATCAACAGCTGGCAACAAGGTGGAGCTGAGTCTGAATACAGGAAAGCTAGAGTACCTGATAGATTCCCTTGTTTCGCAAATCGGCTTCTTTTAGTACGATTACCTCATAAATTCAAGCCGTCCAACCACTGCAAGTATGATGGCAAGACCGAACCTAAGCAGTGGCTCAGGATATATTCTCAATCAATCGAGCTAGCTGGTAGTGATGATGATATTAAAGCACTCTTCTTCCCTATGGCACTAGAGGCTATGCCGCTCCAATGGTTCGACAAGCTGAATCCAGGATCAATCAGGGGCCAGGAGGACTTGCAGAGAGTTTTCTATGATAATTTCACAAACATCATCACACACCCTATCACCCATGTAGAACTGAAAGGCCTCAAGCAAAAAGGAGGCAAGAGTCTTCGGGACTATTACCGACGGTTCGGTGAGTTGCATGCTCAAGTACACGACATCAATGAACGGGAGGTCATTGAAGCTTTCTCCTATGGGATTCTAGCCAAGTGGCAATTTCAGGATTTCTACAAAGAGAACCCGTGAAGCAACGAAGAATTCAAGTGCACGGTGGAAAGGATGATCACTGCGAAGGAGAAGACCCGAGAAAGATTTCTAGATCGAAACAACCAGGACAACCCTGATAGACAAAATCATAGAAATAATGGGTATCAAGACAGGAAACGCGGGCCCGACAACACTGTGGTTGTAGACAAAGCAAAGAAGTTTTCCAAGCCTAGAAAATTTGACGACATTGAAAATATGCACTGCATGTGGCACCCAAATGGAAGTCACACGACCAGAGATTATCACATCTTTATTGATCGGTACACAAAAAAGGGTAACAATGGAGAAAGAAAAGAAGATAACCAGAAAAAGGATGAAGACAATCAAGAAGATAAGAAATTTCAAAAATCTAAGGAAATGGTAGTAGTAATCTTCGCCGAAGTCCCGGGTTCTAGGAGCAAGCATCAAAGCAAACTGGCTCTACGAACCATCATGGCAGCAGAACCGGCTACTCCTAGGTACCTCAATTGGTCGTAGTATCTAATTCAGTTTTCAAGAGAGGATCAATGGACTAGCATAGGAAACGTCGGTCACTACCCACTGGTTTTGGATCCAACCATTGCTGGTATGACCGTCACAAAGGTGCTAATCGACGGAGGATCTGGACTCAACATTATATTTTTAGATACGCTAAAGAAGATGGGACTAGAACTTGCTCGGATGATTACTCCAACAAGTGTACCTTTTATGGGATAGTACCCGACAAGGCCGCTATGCCACTCGGACAAATCACCCTGCCAGTCACATTTGGAACTCCCGCGAACTACCGTACCGAGTTCATCAAATTTGAGGTTATAGACTTCTAATCATCATATCACACCATCCTTGAGCGACCAGCATTAGCCAAGTTCATGTCAATACCACACTACCTGTACCTCTTGCTTAAGATGCTAGGACCCAATGGTGTTCTCTCTCCGAGGTGATCTGAAGCGTGCTTTTGACTGTGATGTTCAAGAAATCCAAATTGCGGCCAAGGCACAAGCAGCCAGCGGAAGGGAAGAGATAGCCACTATTGCAGCTGAAATAAACCCGGAAGAGCTAGAGATCCTGGCTAAGAGGCCTAGCATCCTTGCACCATAGAAAGAAGCCGACATTAAGCAAATCGACCTGGGCACTGGTGATCCCTCCAAGACGGCGACCATCAGTGCCGACCTCTCTGCAAAATAGGAACTCACGCTCACCAACTTTCAGCCAACTCTTTCAGGACACTCAGCCAACATGCCAAGTGTCCTGAAAGAGTTGGCTGAGCATAGAATCGACATTAATGAAGGATCCAAGCCTGTGAAGCAACGGTTATGACGTTTCTCCCCTGACAAGAAAGCAACAATTAAGAAAGAAATCACAAAATTGATGGCAGCTGGGTTCATAAGGGAAATTCTCCACCCCGACTGGTTGGCCAATCCAGTCCTAGTACAGAAGAAAAATACGGCTGAATGGGGCATGTGAGTCGACTACACGGATCTCAACAGACATTGCCCGAAGGACCCGTTTGGGCTACCACGCATTGACCAGATTATTGATTCAACAGCAGGATCTGCTCTATTGTCCTTTCTTGACTGCTACTCAGGATATCATCAGATTGCATTAAGAGAAGAAGATCAAAGCAAAACCTCTTTCATCACACTATTTGGTGCCTACTGCTACAAAACCATGTCTTTTGGACTCAAGAACGCTGGCGCTACCTATCAAATGGCCATCCAAAATGCCTAGATGAGCAGATTGGTGAGACGTAGAAGCCTATGTTGATGATGTAGTAGTTAAGACAAAGGACACGGAGATGCTAATTGAAGACTTGAAACAAACCTTCGAGAACTTAAAGAAGTGGAAGTGGAAACTCAACCCAAACAAGTGTGTTTTCGGTGTACCATCAGGACAACTACTCGTTTTCTTGGTTAGTCATCGTGAGATCGAGGCCAGCACCAAGAAAATTCGAGCTACAACAAGGATGGGTCCTCTATGCTGCGTCAAGGATGTGCAAAAGCCGACAGGCTATATGGCGGCTCTCAATCGCTTTATCTCATGACTCGGCAAAAAGGGACTACCTTTCTTCAAACTGCTAAAAAGAATAGGCAAGTTTGAGTGGACTGAGGAAGCCAATGATGCTTTTGACAAGCTTAAGGCATACCTCACTTCCTCGCCCGTTCTAACACCCCAAAGAAGCATGAGGCTATGATGTTATACATCGTAGCAACCAACATGGTGATCAGTGCAGCGATTGTCGCAGAAAGGAAAGAAGAAGGGCACGTATACAAGGTACAACGACCCATCTACTACATCAGCAAGGTACTTTTAGATTCAAAGATCAGGTACCCGCATGTACAAAAACTACTCTACGCCTTCCTGATCACCTCTCGCAAGCTCCGGCACTATTTCGACAGTCATATGATCACGGTGGTAACTGACTTTCCACTTGAAGACATCCTACACAACCGAGACGCAACTAGGCACATTTCTAAGTGGGCAGTTGAACTCACTCCTCGCAAGGCCATCAAGTCTCAAGCACTCACAGATTTCGTAGCAGAATGGACAAAAATCCAACAACCAACACTAGAAACCATCCTCGACCACTAGAAGATGTACTTTAATGGATCACTAAAACTAGGTGAGGTTGGCGCAGGTGTCCTCTTCATATCTCTAGATGGAAAACAACTCAAATATGTTCTTCAAATCCTCTCACAAGCTACGAACAATGAAGTCGAATACAAGGCCCTTATCCACGGGCTCTGGGTAGCTATTACTCTTGGGATCAAGCGACTACTCGTCTACGGTGATTTGACAGTGGTTGTCAACCAAGTCAATAAAGATTGAGATTGCACCAAAGACAACATGGACACCTATTGTGCTGAAGTACGATAACTCGAGAAACATTTTCAAGGGCTAGAAATTCTACATGTCTTGCGTGATTCAAATATTGTAGCAGACGTCCTCGCCAAGCTCAGATTGGACAGGGCAAAGGTCCTACCCAGTGTGTTCGTAGAGGAGTTGTCAGCTCTCTCTATCAAACAACCCGGTGAGATAACCCCTGAACTCCCAGCTCCTAGCACCCAAATCTTGGTAATCACTCCGTAATGGACTCATGCTTTTATTGATTATATCAAAGAAAATAAACTACCAGCAAACAAAGAGGAAGCTACCCGAGTTGTTCGAAGGACCAAGAACTATGTCCTGGTAGGGGACAAACTCTACAGACGAGATGCCTCATCAGGACTACTTCTCAAATGCGTCTCATTATAAAAAGGCAAAGAAATCTTAGGAAAAACACACTCAGGATGCTGTGGTAATCAGGCTGCATCTAGAATGTTAGTTGGCAAAGCTTTCTATTCTGGATTCTATTGGCTGACTGCTTTAAAAGACGCGGAAGAACACGTCAGAAAGTGCAAGGGCTGCCAAATATTTGCAAGACAGGTGTTGACGGTTGTTAACGTCAACAATATATAGTGAAATAAACATGAGAGAATGGTCAAAATACATGAAAACATAGAAGACTAGGGTGTTATCTAACGAATTCCATGATCCTTGCTGAATTTTTATGTTTGCAGGAAGTTATACAAAAAAGTGGAGAGATACCTAATTATTAAAAGAAGTTTTGGAATTTCGCCATGAGATAAATACTAGTATATTATAGAAGACCCCAGAAGACACCGGAACAAAGCGGAGGTTGAGTGCCTGCCAGGTGGGGCCAGCCAGCCAGGGGGTGGCCGGGTGGCCACCCCCTTCTCCCCCCTTCCATGAGCTTCTGGAGTATTCTTCTACCAACCTTGAGGATCAATCCTATCCCTACGTGAAGTCGGTTTGATCCAATAGCTCGCGTGCGTCCCACCGGGGTATAAATACAGGGGCAGACCCCCCTGAAGGCATCAAGTCATTTGAAGATCAGTGCATCTGGAGCCAGAAACCCTAGATCATCAGAGTTTCTCTAGTTCATATCTTTAGTGTTAGATCAGGTCTAGAGAAAGTCAAGCTGAGTCAACCTAGCTTGGTTTCACGATCGTTGGCGAGTGTGGAGTTTTGGTAATGTTCTAGTTCGCTGCTCTTATTGTAATTCTGTCTTTGCACAATTATTGCAATGTCAACATTATTCTTCATCTTTATTACGTTCTTGAATGCATCGTTCATTGTCTACTTCAATTCTAGTATAGTTAGGTTGCTATTTAGTACGATCACATGTTCGTAAAGCGCTCATCTATTTGGCCATAAGATGAGTGGTATGCATTATGTAAGTGTGGTGCTTAGATGCTTTGCATATCTGCGAATGCCTCCAATTGTTCAGGGTCGTATGGTAGATCGTGGGTGTGACTTTTATAGGCCCATTGAGTCCTCTGTAGTCCTCCTCCTGTGCTGTGGATTATGGGTAGAGCAGCATTGTCTGGTTAAGGATATATTCGTATATCAGAAGTTTCTGAACTCAACTTCTCCTGTTCATGGCTCCATTGTGGTTGGGACATATGGTAATATTACTTGACTATGATTATTAGTTGTAGTAGCTTGACATATAACTTGAATACTTAGGAATTATTCCTTTAATATTCTGATTGGATTACGTTATTAGTAATAGTTAGGGAGCTCGGAGTGTGTCTACTTATTTATTTATGATGACTGGTCATTACTTATCATATATATATCTTTTATCATGTGACTTATCCCTGTTATTGAGTAAGAGTGCATAACATTGGTTTAGTCTCTTTATCATGAATATAAAGTTTATGAATACTCTAGATAGAAGTTTAGCTAGACCTTCCCAGTGGTAAAATTATAAATGACAACCTGGTAATACTCTAGATAAAATGCTACAATCGTATAATTATCTGTCCGCTTGCAGATGTTCTTAATTGTCCTTATTCTTAATTGTTCATATCTTTATATCATTTATATTTCTGTCTAGTCATATAAAATCATAGTGCCACTTATATACTTCTAAGCTTTATTCATTAGGGATGACAACCTAGTTCCATGCTAAGAAGTATAGGTAAATATAAAAGGTGACTAGTATTTAGAGACATGTTAATTTATTACCATGCATTTTTAGCGTCGTTGCTTTTTAGCGATTGTGTTAATTAATGTCAACAACAGGCTCATGTCCCAGCACACAACCTTATATGCATCCTGCCTGTTTGGTCGTTCTCCTGCTGGGGGCTGGATCAGGTAGGGCCCCTCAAGAAAGCCATGGGTGGTTTCAAGTACATTTTTGTGGCCATCGACAAGTTCACCAAATGGGTCAAGTACAAACCACTCATCAAGTACAGCGCAGCCAAGGCAGTCGAGTTCATCCAAGACGTCATGCATCGTTTCGGCATGCCTAACTGAATCATCATGGATTTGGGCTCTCCTTTCATAGCTATTGAATTCAGAAGTTGGGCACAAGACTGCGGTATCAGCATCGATTATGCATCAGTAGCCCACCCCGAAGCCAACGGATAGGTGGAAAGAGCAAATGGCCTCATACTAGCTGGATTGAAGCCCAGAATGTTGTTGATGGTCGTCAACCATCAATTTCAAACCATCAATAAAACATGAAAAAGGGCAAATAATAAATAAAAATGTAGAATAGGGGTTTAACTGATAGAATTTCATAGGTTTTGGTGAATCTGTGTTTCTGCAGGGAGTTATCAGGAAGTAAACGGAGAAATGAATAAACATCAGGCTAAAAAGCATATTCCACAGCGGCATGAAGTGAAGAAGGATCTAGAAGATACGAGAAGGCAGACCCCCGAAGGTGGGACCCACCTGGAAGTGACCCAGGTCGGCCGACCTGGCCTCTAGGTCGGCTGACCTAGAGGTCCACCTATCAGCCTCGGCCTTCGCACACGATGCTCCACCGCCTTAGGGTTTCAATCTCCTCCGTTGTTTCAAGTCGGTTTGATCCAAGGGCTGTGGTTCATTCCACCGGCCTATATAAACAGAGCCCACCCCCCTCCTGAAGGGGGAAGGCAAGAGGAAATCAGTTGAAGCCAAGGAGAAGCTCTCCACCAGAGATTAAATTAGCTACTCAAAGTTCTAGTATAGGCTAGCTAGCAAGGTTTAAGTAGAGTTCGGGTTCTCGCTCGAGGATTCCGGATCTACAGTCATCTGGAGTCTGGTATAATCTTTTGTATCTCTCCTTTGTTATGACTTTGTTCTATTTCAATATTATATTTCTATTTATTATATTCCTAGTTTGCTCTAGTAGTATATTTGATATAGTCATGATTGATTATGAGTTTATGCATATGTTCGTAAAGCTCTTAATCTAGTACTTAAGTTGGTTAAGTGGTAGCCAGTATGTAAGCATGGTGCTTAGATATTGTATGCCTGCCGATGCACTCTATATGCTGGGAAGTGTGGTAGATCGCGGGCGTGACAATAATTCCGTTGTGTCCTTTGTAACCCACACCTCGTATATAGAACTAGTAGAACCCGATTACAGAGGAATAGTCTAGCTATGTTCTGGCTCTCCTCTAGCAATGTTCCTTATGTGTAGATGAAGAGTCCTTCGTGCTATATATGATTGAATATTTGCTAGAGTACGCAAAAGACTTAATGAATTAGTAATTACTTAGGGATTCAACCTCTTAACTAATCTCTTGTCGGGTTTTACTAAACTTGTGTAGTATCTATTTCTAGTGGCAGATATACCAGGGGGGCTGCTGGGCTCAAGCCCCCCTGCAGCCGGCAAGCCCATGGAGCGCCCCCTAAGCCCGTCCTAAAATTTTTCACCATTGTTGTGCCTCAAGAAGGAGAGGTTGCATGCGTGAGATGTGTCTAGAGGTTGAAGAAAGACCTTTGGTCATGACTTAGGCCAGCCACTTGTATGTTCAGCCCCCCTATTATATTTTCTTGGATCCGCCACTATCTATTTCTATCTCTGGGGTTATCAATATTTATGCTTACATTTATTCATTATCCTTATTTATCTACCATTGGCTTACCCCTATTTGGGCATGTCCCGTGTGATTGATTTTCATCATAAGTAATCCACAATGATTTGTTATTTCATGCTGCTCAATTTCAATAGCTTTTCCCTGTGGTAAAATATAAATAATGATACCTGAAATACTCCCGGTGAAGTGCTACAATGGTAGGATTAATCTGTGCACTTGCGGATTTATTGTTATTTAGTATATTTTATATATTCAATATTACTAGTCACATGAAATGATAGCCAATTTGATAATACATATCTAGCTTCATTTGCTGGGGATGACAACCTGGTTCCATAGTTAGATGTGTAGTGATTACTAAGTGACTACTACTAAAACAAGTGCTGCATTAATAAATACCAACAATTGTATGAAGAATTAGAAGACTACGGTTCCAAGTGGATCGAAGAGTTGCCTGAAGTAGTATGAGGGCTTCGAACTCAAGTTAGCAGAGCCACCGGTACTCGCCTTTCTTCCTAGTTTACGGATCAGAAGTAGTGTTACCAGCAGACTTGATATGGACATCACCAAGGATACAGCAATATGTTGAAGGAGAGGCTGAACACACCCAAAGGCCAGAGCTAGACAACACAGAAGAGGTCAGAGTCAATGCTACTCTACAATCCACTCTCTATCTCCATGGCTTGAGCCACCACTATGACAAAAACACCCAACCTCATACCCTTCAAGTCGGAGATTTGGTACTTCACCGTATTCAGAAAACAGATGGACGACACAAATTATTCAGCCCTTGGGAAGGCCCTTTTATCATTGTTAAAGCCACCGGGCCAGGATCATACGAGTTGATAACCGAAGATGGCATACCAGTCAGAAACTCATGGAACATCAGCCAGTTGCGAAGATTCTATGCCTAAGGACACGAGACATATTTTTGTCTCTAAGATATTATATAATCAAGGTTCATGATTAATATAATAAAGATGATTTTCATCACCAACACTTGTATTACAAAACCAAGCTATCCTAGGTTGTTCCCAACATCGAATGAGAGTAAACATGCTGACCAAGCCTACGCTCACCCTATCCCAGGTTATTCAACCTGGATGAGAGTACATATACACTCGCCCCGTCCCAAGTTATTCAACTTAGATGAGAGCAAAAAGGCTACAAAAGCCAACGCTCGCTCTATCCCGAGTTATTCAACCCGGATGAGAGTAAAGATACACTCGCCCTATCCTGGGTTATTCAACCCAAATGAGAGTATATTTACACTCGACTTATTCTAGATTATTCAACTTGGATGAGAGTAAAAAGGCTACTAAGCCTACACTCGACCTATCCTGAGTTATTCAACCCAGATGAGAGTAGACTAACACTCACCTTATCTCAGGTTATTCAACCTGGATGAGAGTATATATACACTCGGCCTATCACAGGTCATTCACCTAGATGAGAGTATATATAACACTCGGCCTACACTCGACCTATCATGCTCAAAGCGCTCTAAGTCACGAACCCCATATAGCACTTAGCTAAACACGCTACAATACGTGTTAAGCCCAAGATCGACTACTTAGATAACTCGTTTGAAAAATAAAAAAGGCGAAGACACGCATATAGAAAGAAAGTTGCATTAAAAGATGTAATCTACAAGTAAGGAGCTCGACAAGTTTGTTTACAACGAGGTCAGGTGCTGTCATCAGGAGAAGGAATATTGATGTTCAGATTTTTAGCACTCTTCCTGGCTAGTTCATCAACTTTGGGCTCCGCCTGCTCGACAGCATCCAAGTACTCTTGGCTCTCAACATCCACTGCAAGCTTCACCAAAGGAACAGCCGGAGCAAGAACCCGGACCTAGGCCAAGACATTCCTGGTACAAACTTGGGCGCACTTCTTGACAAACTGCTGAAAGCGAGTAGGGATCAGCAGGACAAATTAACCCCATGACTGTCCATCATCCGCCGGAGTTCGAAAAAGGTCAGTGATCGAGCGGAAAGATTACCACAAGGCATTCCAATTATTCATAGCCACCGCCAGCTTGCCAGTTAGGTCTTCTATGATTTTCTTAGCCTACACAAGATCCCGGTTAGCCCCATGCCTAATCAGCTTGGTAAGGGCAAGTTCTTCCACACCACGTTCATTTATCTCTTCAGCCCAGTTGTACTCAAATTGGACTATCGCCTTCATTGCCTCGAGATCATCCAAGAGTTTCTCGTTGCTCCTCTAAAGAGCTGGCGATACCGAAAACAAAAATAAGAAAACCAACGGACAAGGAAAAAAGAAAGTACAAAAGAACTTGGATACCTTCAAAATCCCTCTTGTGGTCGTTAGACTTCTCGGATGCTTCCTTTAAAGCAACCAGGGCATCCTCTTTTCACTTCTCTGGCTCGGCAACTTGAGCGCGGAGGACTTCTTCTAAATTCTTACGTCCCTGGTGCTCGGCTTCAAGATTAACTTGTTTGATGACCAATTCTGTTTTCAAGCGATTCACCTCGAAGACCAGCTTCTTCTCGACCTTGCTTGAGCCAAAGAAGCTGGACTGGCCCGAGAAAAGACCTTACATAAAGAAGAAGGAAAGTAAGAAAGAGAAGGCAAAAAGAAGCTAGGACACCAAATCAAAAAGAAAGGAAGAGAGAAAGAGAAGGCATTTACCTGAAGCAGCTTTCCAAAAGAAGTTGTGCCGACCGTCAAGTTTGCCCATGCGGCAGACAACTCGGACAGACGATGGGTAACATCAAACTCCTGTATCACCTCATTAGCTAGATGTTGGTCATCTACAAATCGACCGGCTAGGAAAGGAGATGGCGAAGAAGTCGACGCCAAGACCAAAGCCATATCCAGGGCAGCGGAAGCTCCAATCGCAATCGCAGCCGGGTACTTTTCCACGGTCATGGTCTCCTCAACCCGGATAGACTCAACTTGGTCAATAGAAGTCTGCCTAGCCAAGGTCCTCGTCTCCATCGCCGCTGCCATACTGATGGTCTTTTCTGAATCTTGAGACCCAGCAGGCAGAGAAGGGCTGACCGCAAGAGCACACTCAACACGGCCAGAAGAAGAACCTGGCTGAGGGCTAGGGAAAGGTGTCGGTGATGACCTACAGAGTACAAAAGAACTCCTCAATAAGAAAAAAAGACCTAAAGTAGAAAGACGGGCGAACAAGTCGGAATAATTACTTGGCAGTTTTCTTCTTTAAGCCAATACCTACGAGCCAACCAGATGACTTGGGCGGAGGCATGGCAGAAGACAAGATATCAGCACCTGCATGCACTAAGACTGGCAATACAGGCACCATGGCTCCACCAGAACCCTAGCTCATTCCTCGACTACAAACAAAAGAAATCAAATCATCATGACAAAAGAAGACGGATCATCAAGGCTAAAGAAGTCAGATCATTACAGAGAACATGGATAGATATTTTGACTACTTACCGACCGGTGATAAGGGCCACATTGTTGTCTTCCCCCTCATCCTCATGTAACTCTGCCAAAGTACCATCTGAACAAACGAGAGAACTCAGATAAAAAAGAAACCAGAGAGAAAAGGCAAAATAGAAGCAATGATTTGCTCACCTAAGAGCATGCTACCTGTAATATGGGTACTCGGTGGATGAGGTTTCTTTGAAGCCGATGTACTGACGAAAGAGCCATCCACCTGCGCCCTCTTCTCGACAGATCGGGTACCTCGAGCCATCGAAAGAGGGACATAATCCACAAACAACAATCTGGGTTCACCCGTAGAAACCCCCAGAAGGATGACTGCAGCTCCGGACTCACTCATCCCAGTAACGGCCCCCTGGTTCCCACCTTCTCCAACCCTGCCAAGGTTGTTCTCCAAAGGCAGTAGAGGCATATCATCAAAGTTCCTCCCCCACTCCTACAAACAACCAAGATCAACATCTACAAGCCTGAGCAAGGAAAACAGAGAAGAAAAGTAAATTCATGACAAAAACAAACTTACAGATGGAGGCAAATTCGTAGCAGTGAACTCGTCTACCCTATGCGGGATGACACTCACACCCTTCAAGATCTTTCAGAGGCGCTCTAAGATCTCCTCCTCCGTCAGCTCCAGAGTCGGAACCATTCAAGACGGATCCTCGACCATGGCATACTCGAAGCCATAACTCTCCCTCGCCTTCAAGGATTGAACCCGGCGACGGAGGCAGCTGGCAACGATGCTAAACCCAGTCAAACCCTATTGCTTTAAAACCTTAATCCGTTCAAGGAACGGCTTGATCTTCTTAAGGTCTTCAGCTGACAACAGCATCTTCTCCCAACGATCATTGACGATCGGCTCGGCATATGAATGAACAGCAAGGGAAGGCTACACATTGCCAGCATAGAACCACTCAGTTCTCCAATCTTTCACCGAATTAACAAGAGTATACTCAAAGAACTCTTTTTTCTTGTTTTGGTGAAATTGGATACGACACCCACCAAGAACAAAAGTATTGTTGGATTTAGGGTGCGGCTTCAAACGAAAGAAGTAGCGAAAAAGGGTAATAGAAGGGGGGATGCCAAGGAAGGCTTCACAGAAATGAACAAAAATAAAAAAGGTGAAGAACCCCGTTTGGGGTAAGATGGTTCAAGGAAATATCAAAATAAATAAGGAATCGATGAAGAAAAGGAGAAGATGGAAGGCATAGACCAGCGCAAACAAAAGGAACAAAAAGAACATTCTCACCAGGATTGAGAGAAGGAACCCGGTGATCTCCAGGCGCCTTCCACTCGGCAAGACCCTGATCCTAGATCAATCCCTCAAATGCCAACTCCTTCAACTGCTCCTCTGTGGTGGAAGGAACAGGCCAGGAAGACGCTGCAGCCCTCATGGCGAGAAACTCCTTGTTCTCGATCACCTCAAGAACTTGATTTTATTGTCCACCACAGTGATCTTCTTGCTGCTCGATACACCCGAGTTCTTGCCCTTGCCCATAAAACGGCAACGCTCTCCTAGAAAAGGGTGTATGACTGACGGACGAGCGGTGGCAGACGGGCAGTGAGGACGAGCAGCGGTGGCGGCGACGGCGGCGCTCTGGAGAGTGATGCTAGGGTTTGCAAACGCTGGAATGTAGGAAGGCAAGAGCGAAAGTGAAGAAAAAGGAAGAAGAAGGGGGCCTTTATATGTTTACAATGGTAAAAAACGCAGCCCACGCTCCCATTTGACGCGACTAAAAAGACAACGATTGGATTTCCATCTCATATTAACTGCCTGACGTGGCTGAAATGACAACGACACACCTTTTCACACGAAACAGTGCAACGGACAAATTTTAGACTTATCCATCCACAGAAATCGCTGCCCCGGAAAACTCAGAAAGAACTCAGCAATTACAATATAGGCAAAGAAGTTTCAGGAACAACCCAGAAATCATTTAGAAGTACTCGGGTAAACGCAGAAGACAACAATCCGAGAAAAAGATTCTTCCCATTACAAATATCTTCAAAAGATACAAGATTATAGACTTTACAAGACCGATCGAACTCGGTACTATGACAAACAAGGTAACAACAAGGAACCCAGTGAAATTTGGCTCTACAACGACTACGTGCTCCTAATTGCTACTCAGCAAAACACACTCTACTCGGCTACACTGTTTTCTTCAAAGGAAGAGCGCAGTGCATCCAAGATTGGTGTTAACGGCACAGCGGGACAACATGGAATAAGTGGGGCTCATAGGCATTAGTCTACCCAAGTCCGATGTGATGCTGGATCAGGTGTTGATCTGCACCGGTCAGTCGCGAGGCAGAGTGGAAGGATCAACCCGGAGCTGCTGGATGAGGGAACGTATCCCACATCACAAGAATTCTTCCATGTGCCAGAATAGACTACCCGGCGCAATACCGCTGAGAGATTAGTCTACCTCTAATCTCTATCACAAGACTTCTTCCATCTACTACAAGCAATACAAGATTCCAACTCACGCCCGGGGGCTACTCTACCTCACAAACCATCGTATTCATGACTACAAGCTTCAAGCTCTACACTAAGACTTCACTGGTTAACAACATCTCGCTAGGAGGGTATTTATAGACCAAGGAGCGGTGTACATAGACCAAGCCACCAACAAATTCAACCTGACAGCCCCCCAGAAAAAGGGTTCAGAGCAGTGACAGAAAGTCGGAACAGTAAAGTGACCACATGAGAAACTACAGTACACCATGATGGCATATCCAAAGAAATATTCCAATACTGTGAGGCTCGTGACTATGCTGCCTTTACTACGCAACGGTCAACCAGCAACTACCTCTGACAGAAAGACATTAAAAGACTCTAGCTACATGAGTAAACTACAAAAGGACCTTTCGTTCGAGTTCTTTTCATAAAAGAACCCGGACACAGGGTCGGGGGCTGCAAGGTATATATCCTCAGGAGAGATTTTTAGTTTTTTCAGCTCGGAAGATTCAAGACCCTCCAACTTTTTGTTCCAGATAGCAAGAGGCTCAAGGGCTACAGAAAAGACCACTTTAAAGTTTCTCTTCGAAAGAACCCGGACCAGGCTTGCTTCTCCTGACAAGACTAGAGAAAGTAAGGAGGCTTTTGAGTTCAACTATAAAACGTTCGGAGGCTTGTCGATATGGGACCCTCAGGGTTCCTCATCGGAGCAATTACTGGCAATGGGCCCTAGTCTGGCCCACCGCCAGACAGAAGAGGCGTGATGACAGATGACACTAATTCCAAGTAGAACAGGCCAAACTAGCCGGACTCCTAATAGAAAGTACATTCTATAATTAGATCATGACACCTTCTTTGAATCCAACTAAGATTGTAACTGCACCATAGTCGTCTCTACCTATATAAAGAGAGATTGTGGGCACCCCTGGAACAAGACGATCATAACAATCAATCCAATGCTAAGGATAACGCCAACTAGACGTAAAGGCTATTACTCGATCACAAGGGCTCGAACCAGTATAAATCGACTATCTCTTGCGTTAACCGTCGAGTTCTGCATACGCCAAAGTCCGAACAACTGTCTCGGGTACCTCCATGGCAGGCTATCAACAGTAAAACATCGACAGTCTTTTACCTTAAGCATAAAGTTGCGGGGACTATCTGCCCACCGCAGGCTGAGTTTTTTTAGATTTCTCCTAAAATACCCGTCGTCAGATAACTAACAGATTTCTTATTCAATTCTATGCCTGAATAAAATTGCCTTGCACTATTAAAATTAGCATATTTTAGGAGCTCTAATCTTTAATAGTGCAAGTCAGCCAACGTAGCTTGGTCCATGATGATTTACTTCCGGTAGGGACTAATATGGGCGAAATTAGCCCTATTTATCAGGTATAGTAAAATCGTTGAATCCTTTATTGAAGCTTATCTACAGTATATTATTATGTAGTGGAGTTAACCTGGATGATGTTTTCGGCTGAACTCGCTCTCGAGGCTGCCCAGTGCCAATATTTGGTAGGAGGAAAACAACGGGTGCTACGGTGGACAAGAAGGGTTCACAATTCAGTAAGACCTCCTACAATGCTCGTTAGAAGTGTATCATTGGTACGGTTAAATTCTTCTTCTTAATTACGATGTACACAAATCTTGTGTATTCGAGAGAGAAAAAAACACTTCACAGCCCGGAGCCATGACCATTTAATCCCCAAGCTCTTCGTGAGAGGCCGAGACACGCCACCTCTTGTCCGTGTGACTGGGTGAGGCTGTCTCGGTGACCTGCCTTCCACAGTTCCGCTTCCACTACTCTTGCACGGAAAAGGGTCCTGCGTGCCAGTGCCAGCGTAAAGAAAACGATAATACTCGGACTCGAACTTCCAGCATTTTCAGACCCGACAGATAACGATCGGCTACGGCGCCCACGTGTTCTCCTCCAAACGTATTGTTACAAGCGTTGATCTAGATGTTACAAGTGTTTTACACTTATGTTGCAACAGTATGTTTCAAGATATTTCATCTGTATCAGTCTTCTGTTGCAGCAAGTGCTTTAATGTTGCAAATTGCAAGTGTTCTATTTGAATGTTGCATATATTTTACACATATGTTGTAACTGTATATTCCAGATGTTTCATCTATTTTGAGACGTACGTTGCACTCAAGTGTTTCATGTTGCACGTGTTTCGTACTGTTCGGAGAGTCAGAGGGTGCCGGAGAGGAGGGGGTGGGGAGGGGGTCCGATGCCAGCTAGGCCCACGTGCATGTGTGGGAGGAGAGAGCTTGTAGATGGGCGCGCACGCAGTGGTAGAACAATAGCGTCCGCATGTGTCTAGACGCGCCCTATCCGATACGGACGTTCGTGCTAAAGAAAAGCCTCAAAGTACTATCTCCATCCACAAAAGAATGCAATTCTTACTTTTCGAGAAGTCAAATCGTGTAAACTTTGACTAAATTTATATAAAAACTACTAACATTCATGGTACAAAATAAATATCATTAGATAAATTATTATAGAATATATTTTTATAATCATAATAAATTTATTGAAAGATATAAATGCTAATATTATCTATTATAAACTTAGTCAAACCGGCGCTGATCCGGTAATTGCATTATTTTGTGGACGGATGGAGTACTTCCTCTGTCAGTCGCAGGCCAGCCGTTGCAAATTGCAATGCCTCCCGCGTCTGTGCTCCGAGTTCGGACACATGCACGGTGCGAGAGGCACGGAGCGACAGAACGCGTAGGTGCAGTTGAGCTTGCGTGCTGCCATTGCCCATTGGGGACTTGTTTAGGGCTCTTTGGTTCACAGGACGGGGATAGGAATTTTGTAGGATAGGAATGGCGTAGGAATTTTTCCTTTCCTGCCGTTTGGTTGACACAAAACCAAAGGAATTGTTCCATAGGTATCGAATCCTATACCTCGATTCCATAGGAAAAAAACAATGAGCTCAAACTTCATGGAAAATTTCCTACAGACGGCGTGCTGCTTCGCGGGAGAGAGAGCAGAGGCTTTGCAGAGGGAGAGAGCGGAAGGAGAAATAGAGAGAAAGGCTTTGCGGGAGAGAGCAGAGCGGTGGGAGGGAGACAGCAGAGGGAGAGTGGAGCGGGGGGCAGGGCGCCAGCGGCTCAGGTCAAAGCAAGGGTGGGGAGATGGATGGAGGGAGCATAGGGGGCTAGCAGAGCAAGGAGAGGAAGAGAGATGGAGGGAGAAGAGGCGGCGACAGGTCTCGGCTCCGGCGAGGTGGCTCCGGCGGTGGCGGGTCAGGCGCGGTGCACGACTTCAGGCGGCGTTGGGCTCCGGTGGTGCGCTGGAGCTTGGTGGCCGCAGAGGCGGCGTCCTTGGGGCCAGCGGCTTTGAGCGGGCCCATACTGAGCCCCCGCGTCCGCCCTTGGGTGGCTTCGGCTGCTGGGCGCCGCGGTTGATGGACCCAGAGAGGAAGAGCGGAGTAGTACTGCACGGCATGCTGCCGGCGCCGAAGGAGTGGTAGATCGGCTCATCGGCACGAGCAGGGAGGAGTTGGCGGCGACGGAGCTTTTTTTTTTCCTGGCGGCGTAGCAGATGTGTGTGGCTGATTCCTTTGTTTCACCAAGGTGCTGCCAAAGGCATCTATATACTTTCCTTTGCCCATAGGAATAGAGGAAATATCATCTCAATTCCTGTGTTTTCCCCTTTCCTTTCCTTTTCCTATCCTGCCATCCAAAGGGGCCCTTAGTTTCTTAAATTCATCCCTAAATTTTATTATGCAAAAAGAAGATTTCCCATCACATCAAAATACCGGCACATATATGGAGTACTAAATGTAGATGAAATCAAAAACTAATTTCACAGTTTGATTGTACTTTGCGAGACGAACGTTTTGAGCCTAATTAATCAATATTTGAACAATTATTACCAAATAAAAACAAAATTACTATAGTGTAACACAGTAATTCGACGTTCCCCAGATCCGGCATCTAAACACGGCCTGGTTTGCCAGCCTGAACGGAATCGCTCTCGCGAACGCTTCCGGCCAGTCTCCGACTCTCCGGCCTGCTGGGATCGGTCCGGGTGTGCTCTTGTCCGTAGCGGGCCATGTCAGACTGATCGAAGTTCAAGTTCAATGGAAAATCCAAATAAGGTTTCAAGTTCATCTCCGTATCTCTAAATACTAGTATTTCCAATTGAGGTCCAAAACCAAAAGGTCTCCAGTTCAAAAGGTTGAGTATTTGGAAGTGGAAACTTGGACATATATATTTTCTTCAAACAATGGCCCTGTTCGGCAGGCTGTTTTTTAGCTTATAAGCCGGCTGTGGCTGATTTGCTGTGAGAGAAAAACACTGTTCCACGGCTGATAAGCCGTGCTGATAAGCTCAGCCGAACAGGGGAATAGAATTCTAGGGTTAGGCCACTATAAAAAAAACACTATGGTCGTGTTTGATTTAAAAATTGGCAAAGTTGTTTGGCCTCGACATTCATCCGAGGCTATCGATTTTGGGTGCCTGGATCGGATGGATCTACCTGGTCAGAGCATCCAGGACAGTATTTGAACCAAACGAGCCTTAAGTGCCACATAAACTCCTTGTTTGTTGTCCATTGCTGTTTTTTTTACTAAACTGGAGGCGCCAAGGCCCCTACAGATTCGCCCTGTTCGCTTGAACTTATCAGCCCGGCTTATCAGCCATGGCACAATGTGTTTCTCTCACAACAAAACAGTATCAGCCAGCTTATCAGCCATAAAAACCATCAAACCAAAATCGTCAGAAATCGTCGTTGTCTATAAGTACCAACCACTCAAAAAAACTTTAAACATCCCCTCGAAAGAATTACAGTACTAAAATTAGAGAACAAGTCTTTGTACAAAGCAGTGTCTGTTGAAAAAGTGAGAATCCAAGCTAGATATATACCAATAATAACGTAGAAAAAAAGAGATCATGATCAGACATACTCGGTTTCAGAAAACAAGACAACCCTGAGTGTTGGATCGTCCTTTTATAGCAACAATTGAGTCGGGTCTAGATTTTATAGCCGTCTTCAACAGATGGAAAACTCCTACTGTTCCAAATTATAAATCGTTCATCTTTTTCTATATAATATGTACTATCAGAAGGAAAGTCGATGATATGAGTTGTTTATTCTGTTCTGATATCTGAACCTGAAAGTGTGCACCATTTGCTATTTGAGTGTTGTGTGGCATAAATAACTTGGAAGGTGATTGCTGACATATGTGATGTAAGCCTGGGTTCAGACCTTGCCTCTATAACCAAATGGTGGATTTGTAATAAAAACATGGCTGCAATGAAATGTGCTGTCAGCAGCTGTTATATGGGTGATTTGGAAACTAAGAAACAAATTGTGCTTTGGGGGAACATGCTGGTGAGATGTGAACATGCTTTTGACGAATACAGCAAGGATGGCAAAAGACAAGATCTTGTGCAACAAGAAGGATGGTGTGAATCAACAAGTATTGGCGGGAAGCAAACTCAACCAAGAAGAAGTGTACAAGCAATTTGGACATTGGGCTGAAGATGTCCATCTGAGATTGAAGTGATAAGGGGGGATTAGCCGCACTGGGTTTTTTTTATACTGTTAATTGCTACTGATAACTCTGTGCTGCCTCTTGAGAGGGTGAGAAATGCTGTTAGCGAGCGCATTGTCGAATACGACGAATCTGAAACCTATGGTCTTTTTATTCAGTAAATAAAACAGGGGTCAGGGGCTGCTGCAGCTACTTATGTTTCCTGTTGGTCCTGGTTAGCTGGAGCTTTGAAGCTGCAGCCTCTACCACGGCAGCAGCAAGCTCACCCACCACGTTCATGAGGCACAAGCACCAGAAAAAATGCAGGCATACACCAGAACTAGCAGAGTCACAAACATCAGTGAGTTTGATGGTGGAAATCAGTTCTTATACTCGGCAGTTGCAGGTTTGCAGCTAATGCATGACAAAGATATCAGGACCGGATCAATCAGCATTGCAGAAATCATAGTTTGCACTGCAACAAAAAAAGGCTTCTTTTCCTCTCTAGCTCGCTGGTTTCATGACGCCGCTGTGCTATTTCTGTTCGCCAATTGCTCGCTTCTTCTCTCCGAGGAAGTTGGCCAGGCCCTGGAGCGCCGTGTCAGCGTACTCGCTCCGCAGGAGCATCTCGGACATCTCGGCCGGCGTCACCTCCACAGCCGAGAGCAGCTCCTGTATCTCCGGGAACAGAGGGTGGTCGTCAATGAGGAAGTAGTTATGGGCGAGCGTCTTGAAAGCCTCCCAGCCGCAGTAGCCCATGTAGACGTGCATGTCCATGCGTCCTGGCCGGAGCAACGCCCGGTCGAGGCGGTCCTTGTAGTTAGTGGTGAAGACGATGATGCGCTCCTCGCCGCTGGTCGACCACAGCCCGTCGATGAAGTTGAGCAGGCCGGCCAGAGTTATCTTCTGCTGCTGCTGCGGCTGCGCAGCCGATCGAGTGCCCATGTTAGCTAGCAGGGTCAGAAAACTCAGGGCACACCGCGGCAAAGAATAAAAATAATCTCATGTTGCTGCAGCGTCGCGTACGGCGTACCATGTCCCAGGGATCTGGTGCATCGTCGTCAGAATAATCCGACTCGAAGTCGTCGCCGGAGTAATCCGACTCGAAGTCGTCGCCGGCCTGATCTTTTTTTGCCACCGGCTTGATCTTTTCTGCCACCGGCCTGATCTTTTTTGCCGCCTTCCCGCGACGCGGCGCTGAAGCAGCAGTCGATGTCCTCGATGACGAGGATGGACTTGTTGCTCATTCTGCTGAGAAGCCGCTGCAGGAGCGTGTTGCCGCGCACCTCGGACAGGTCGAGGTCGTAGAGGTTGAATCGGAGGTAGTTGGCCATGGCGGCGACGAGACTTGACTTACCGGTCCCTGGTGGCCCGTAGAGCAGGTACCCGCGCTTCCACGCCTTGCCGATCCGACGGTAGTAGTCCCTCCGCTTCAGGAACCGGTCGAGGTCGGCGATCACAGACTGCTTGAGCTCCAGGTTCATGGCGAGCGTGTCGAACGTGGCCGGGTGGTTGTGGTTCATTCCACTCCACCCAGGGCCCTCGTTCATGTAGATGAGGAGCGAGCGGTCCTGGCGCCGCGCCTCCTTCACCGTCTCCGTGATGAACGGGACGTACCGCTCCAGCGCCATGTCCTACTCCGCCGCCGCCGCCCCGGACCGGCCTTCCCCCGCGACGGACGCCCACGTGAACGCGACGCCCTCGAACATGTCGACCATGGAGTCGCCATGCTCCATCGAGAGGACCTTGCTGCAGCCGCGGACGCCACCGCTGAGGCAAAGGCGGCGCATGGAGTGGGGGTCGATCCGCGTGGCGAGGTCCTGGCGCACCTCATCGTAGAACCCGCCGTCGTCGCCGTCGTTGTGGAGGGACGACCCTAGGGCGCGCTTGATGACGAAGGTGTGGCGCTCGGCGGGGCGGGGCTTGAGGCGACCGCGGAGGAGCGACACAGCCCAACTCGCCGCGGCGCGCAGGTCGTGGGAGAGGAGCTCCCGCGCCATGACGCGCGCCAGCACGGCGTACGCGGTCGCGGTGGCTGCCGTGGTCACCGCCTTCCGGTACGCTTCCACCGCCTTAGAGTAGGAAGGCAACGCACCGCCGACGATGAGCGATCCGACGCCATCCCCTGCTAGGTCTTCCTAGTCATCTATTGACAGATTTAATTGGAAATAATCTGTTGAGATTTTTAACAACGACAGTGATATTGCGCGGGCGTCCGTCCCGTCTGGATGGACACGCACGACTCGACCTAGCGTCGCGCGTCCCCGCGCCTTATCCGTATCACATCCCGTGACCCCGCGCCCACTCACTCGCTCCGCTCGCCCGCTCCCCCTCCCCGCTCCTTCGCACCCAGTCCGCTGCCGCGCCTGCGCACCAGGTCACTGTGGCCCCTCCCACCCCCTCTTCCTCCGTGACCTCCATGCGACTCCCACCGAAGACCAGAACGACGACGGTGGCTCCGACGAGCGAGGTCGGTCCTCTGGATCTGAGCCCTCCTCCTCCTCTAGATCTGAGAGACGCGGTGGTGGCTAGGGTTCTGGTGAACTCTGGGGTCCTTTCCTCCTCCCTCCGGCGAGCTCGGAGTTGATAAGCTAGGGCTAGAGCAGCCTGTACCTAGAACCCATCTCCTTGGTGTTTTTCGTACGCCTTTTTTGCTATTTTCTCCAGGTTGCAATGGGATTTTTGGGATGTTGCAACAGATGATTTTTGAATATTGCAATGAGATTTTTTGGGTTATTACAGCAGATGTTTTTCCAAATGGTTGATTTTTGCGCTGTTGCGGTACATATTTTTCGATGTTGTAGCACATATTTTTCATTGTTGCCGTACATAATTTTTTATGTTGCCGCACATATTTTTTTCGACGTTGCAGTACATATTTTTGATGTTGCATTACTTGTTTTTTAATGTTGCCGTACATGTTTTTTGATGTTGCAGCACATAATTTTCGATGTTACAGTACATAATTTTTTATGTTGCAGCACATATTTTTTCGATGTTGCAGTATATATTTTCTGATGTTGCATTACTTGTTTTTTCGACCTTGCAGTACATGTTTTTCGGTGTTGCATATATAGTTTTGCGATGTTGTAGTATTCATATTCCGATGTTGCATTACACAGTTTTTCTATATGCTTTGCGATGTTGGACTTGGAGTTTTTTGTGCTCTTGGGACATGGGGCGCGTTGGGGGAACGAGGTGATGCGGGGGGCGAGCAGGCTCCGTTCTATTCTCGCGGCGGGGCGGACGGTTTTGGAAAGCAGGGAGCGGCGTTCCGTTCTATTCCCGCGGGAGGCGAGCGGGGTTGAGATGGGAGCGGCGTTCCGTTCACGTTCTATTCCCGCGAGGGGCGGGCGGGTTTGGGAGGGCACGGTGCGAAGGGCCCGGCGATCGGATGCGTCTCGTGTGCCAGATGTCCGGGCGCTAGGATTACCGTTTTAACAAATGTTGGAACATCGTTGGCTCAGATCCAGCCATTCGTTTTATAAGGGCTCAGCTTATCTTCAACCTCACATCGCAGCCTCGCTCCCAAAGCCGTTACCAGCTTCGTTGTGACCCTGCTTGCTACCTCACTTTCCACCGACCGCCGCCGCCCCACCTAGCTCTGGCGCCCTAACCTCTTTGACATGAGTGCCCTCCTCCCCCATGGGTACGGCGGTACACCGCCGCCGCCACTAATCCGTGCCATCTCCAATGTATGTAGGGCTAGTTAAATTTTAAGTATTTATTTACTATCAGATAACGACTTCTTCTCAAAGTGTTGGTAGGACTCCTCCGACAGAAGCTAGTAGGCCCTACATTGTAGTAAGGAGGCTCTTTTCTCTCTCTTCCACGGATGAATAAGAGTCGCTTCTGTGTTTTGTTTTCCTCCTGCTACTCCGAAGGAGCCAGGGTCAAAATAAATCTTACCAAGGTCTAAATCGATCTGGTTGCCAGAAGTTCGACTCCTCTAGTATGTGTGAGCGCTTCTTTGTCACCGCAGAATACCTTGCATGAACTTATTTTTACGTCTTAGGTCTTGTTTAGTTTCAAGGTTGTAAAGTTTTGGGATGTCATATTGGATGTTTTATGGGATGTCAGAAAGGGTGTTCGGATACTAATAAAAAAATTAATTACATAACTTGCCTGTAAATTGTGAGATGAATTTATTAAGACTAATTAATCAGTCATTAGCACATGTTTACTGTAGCACGACGTTGTCTAATAACAGACTAATTAGGCTCAAAAACTTCGTCTCGCAAAATACACGCAATCTGTGTAATTAATTATTTTTTTAGTCTATAATTAATACTTCTTGTATTTATCCAAACATCCGATGTGATAAGGTGTAAAGTTTTAGGAAAAAAACTAAACAAGACCTTAGTCCGAAGACATATGTGGGGCTACGGCACATATCTGTCTTACCACAAACATTAATGCTGGCATTTTTCTTTTACCAAAGGTCCATAAATACCTATCGCTTGAAAAAACTTTAAATCATCATAAGACAGCCTGTTCGAAGCTGCATCTGATTGCTACCGGACATATACTCCCCGGTCACAAAAGAATGCAATTATGGGATCCACGTTAGTCAAACTAACTTAAGTTTGATCTACTTTATAGTAAATAATATTAGCATTTATGTCTCCAAATAAATTTATTATGAAGATATATTTTATAACTAATCTAATGATACCTATTTATAACATTAATGTTGTTATTTTTTTATATAAATTTAGTCAAAGTTCAAACTCTCTGCATTTCTCGAAAATCCAGAACTGCATTCTTCCAACGGAGGCGGTACTTGTGTCAGAAAATAAGACTACCCCGCATGTTGGATCATCATAGCAACAGCAGCCATTTACAAAAGCGGATCAGATTGCGTCAAGCCAATTGAGGCCTTGTTCGTTTATTTTTCTGAACCAACAGGGTTGGAGAGGATTAGAGGGGATTGAGGGCAATTTTGACTTAACAAGACCTAAGTGGGATCCATACTATATCATAGCCATCTTCTAGACATCAGCCACAAGGGAAAATATACAAGTATAGGACAAAAAAGAAGATCCAAGTATCACTGAAATTTCAGATTTTGTAGCGCCACAAGAAACACTGAAACAAAGCATCACGTCAAGGCATTAAGTTCTTTTTTTCTCGAATCGAGGCATTCCCCATTTCCATTATCATATAACGGAAATACAACATTCATAGATCTGATCAGCAAGCACGAGACAAGTCCAGAACAATCTAATTACACTTTGCTACTAAGTAAATCTAATTCAGACAACCTAGTCAACAAGCAGATCTAGACAAAAAAACGATCAGAGGCATCAAGTTCATTTGATCACCTCTTCAGGCACTCAACGATCAGAACTAAGCACAATAGCAAATTACAAAATCCATCATCCGCACTACCACGTCCATTAGGCACAAGCACCAGAAAATCCAAAATGAGACTGCATACAAAATGTTGACAGACACCAGAATTAGCAGAGTAGCAAGTGACACACAAGGGTGATGTTACAAAACAAAGAACACAGGGCCGGGGGTCATCATAGACTGATTAGCCGAGATCAGTTCCTATTCTTCAAGATACAATTGCTAGAGAACAATCAGGACAAAAGTTGCAGAGTTCCAGGTTGCGCTTGCAGCTAATGTAGAGAAAAGAAATCAGGAATGGATCATCAGCGTTGCAGAAATCATAGCTTGCAACACAAAAAAAAGGCTTCTTCCTCCTCGCCGCGGCTGCGCTAATTCCCTTCGCCAATTGCTTGCTTCTTCTCTCTGAGGAACTTGGCGACACCCAGAAGCGCCGCGCCGGCGTCCTCGCTCCGCAGCAGCATCTCGGACACCTCGGCCGGCGTCACCTCCACAGCCGAGAGCAGCTCCTGTATCTCCGGGAACAGCGAGTGGTCGTCGATGAGGAAGTAGTTGTGGGCGAGCGTCTTGAAAGCCTCCCAGCCGCAGTAGCCCATGTAGATGTGCATGTCCATGCGTCCTGGCCGGAGCAGCGCCCGGTCGAGGCGGTCCTTGTAGTTGGTGGTGAAGATGATGATGCGCTCCTCGCCGCTAGTCGACCACAGCCCGTCGATGAAGTTGAGCAGGCCGGACAGAGTTATCTTCTGCGCAGCCGATAGAGCTCCCATGTTAGCAGTTCAGGGTTAGAAAGACAGAAACTAACTCAGAGCACACTGCGATGAAGAATAAAAATCATGTCTTGTTGCTGTGTAGCGTACCTTGCCCACGTCGTCGTCAGAATCATCCGCCACGTCGTCGCCGGCCTGATCTTTGCCATCATCCCGCGACGCGGCGCTGAAGCAGCAGTCGATGTCCTCGATGACGAGGATGGACCTGTTGCTCATGCGGTTGAGAAGCCGCTGCAGCATCGCATTGCCACTCACCTCGGAGAGATCGAGGTCGTAGAGGTTGAAGTGGAGGTAGTTGGCCATGGCGGCGACGAGACTGGACTTGCCTGTGCCAGGCGGGCCGTAGAGCAGGTACCCGCGCTTCCACGCCTTGCCGATCCGCCGGTAGTAGTCCCTCCGCTTCAGGAACCGGTCGAGGTCGGCGATGACGGACTGCTTGAGCTCCGGGTTCATGGCGAGCGTGTCGAACGTGGCCGGGTGGTGGTGGTTCATGCCGCTCCACCCCGAGCCCTCGTTCATGTAGATGAGGAGCGAGCGGTCCTGGCGCCGGGCCTCCTCCGCCGACGCCGTGATGAACGGGACATACCTGCCCAGCGCCATGTCCGTGTGCTCGGCGTCGAAGCTGAGCTCCAGCGACTCCGCCACTGCCCCGCGCCGGCCTTCACCAGCGACGGACGCCCACGTGAACGCGACGCCCTCGAAGTTGTCGATCATGGAGTCTCCGGGCTCCATGGAGAGGACCTTCCTTGAGCCGGAGACGCCGCCGCTGAGGCAGAGGCGGCGCATGGAGCGAGGGTCGATCCGGGTGGCGAGGTACTGGCGCACGTCGACGTAGAGCGCCGCGTCGCCGTCGCAGGGGTGGTGGTGGTGGTGGTGGTGCGACTCCTGGTCGCGCTTGATGACGAGGGTGCGGCGCTCGGCGGGGCGGGGCTCGAAGCGGGCGCGGAGGAGGGACGCGGCCCAGCTGGCCGCGGCGCACAGGTCTTGGGGGAGGAGCTCCCGCGCCATGCCGCGCGCCAGCACGGCGTACGCGGTCGCCGTGGCTGCCGTGGCCACCGCCTTCCGGTACGCGTCCACCGCCTTCGCGTAGGACGGCAACGACGCCGTCGATGCCGAGGTTGGATCCGTCGCCATGCGCCCCCAGAAGCGCGGTTCGATCAGGCAAACGGGGCAGAGAGAGCGAGTGAGAGTGAGACGAGAGACCGAGTGGTTGGTTGGCACTTGGCAGGGGAATTCTGTTCTTTCTGCAGGGCTTATGTAGCATGTTTGCTAGTTGCGGTCTTGAACAGTACGGTGTAGAACTGTAGAAGTAAGTTTGCATAGTAAAAAAAAAAGGTAAGGCCGCAAGGAATTTCATGGGAAAAGGATTCATAGTGTTTTTTTAATAACAAGGCCAGCATTCTTTTGGCTCATAGTGTTGTTTTTTTTATAACAGGTTCATAGTGTTTTTTTTATAATAGGCTTGTAGTGTTGAAACATAGTAAATTTGAAGGAAACATTCCTACAGCAGCCAATTTGATTGGAAAAAATACAGAAACAAAAAACATTCACTCGGCTCGCTAGAAACAAGTGTTGTTGTAGCTGCAGCTTTTTTTTGGCTCCTTCTAGAGTAAATGGTGAGTGGAAGAGCTGCACATAACCGCAGCACAGCCGAGCAGGCAGCGAGCCAAATCACAGTTAGCACCAAAAAAAAAAAAGAGAGAAGCTAGAGGGACAAGCGTCACATTGGTGCATGCAAGATTACGAGGCTGTTTGGCTCCCGGCCACAGCCAACCACGCCTCTGTGGCGCGTCCGCCGAAGGTTAGGCGTTAGAAATGGCCGCCTGGGATCGGCGCAAAAATGACTTAGAAAAACTGTGGCAGCCACATCCGTGTGAACCAAACAGAGCTATTAATTGCTGTGGCCGTGGCGTGGCTGGATGTGGCGTCCAACCAAACATACGTTATACACCAAGGTTTCTATTCCTATGAGTTTTCTATACCCATCTAAGTAAGCACCTAGATTAAATAGTTTTCTAGTATTTTTTTATCCTCTGTTTTGCAATTGCATTCTTGCAAAATTCTTAAGTTTTAACTATTGCTATGTTTTTTTTGCAATTTTGTAGTCGAAGTTATTTCAAAATTCCTATGTTTTTACTATTACTATGTTTTTTGCAATTGTGTAGTCAAAGTTATTTTAAATTCAAGCATATCGATATAAATATTTCAATCATAAAGAAATAAGACACCATAAATATTTTAAACTATGTATAAAAATTTTAATCAAATTTAAGATAGCTTCACTTAAACAATGATTGACAGTGGCATGTCGAGTGTTGTTTGGTGCCAGTGATCAAGCACAAATCCATACTGTAGAGATGACCCGGTTTTTTAAGTCCGAATAATGTGTTTTAGAGTATATAGGGTAAGCGTCCGTCTTGTGTAAGGAAATATTTGGATTCATCTCCTAAAATTTAGTCGCTGTCTCATCCGATATTTAGACACATGCATAGAGTATTAAATATAGACTAATTACGAAACGAAATGCACAGATTGAGACTGTTTTGTGACACGATTTTTTTAAACCTAATTAGTCCATCATTTGACAATGTGGTGCTATAGTAAACATGTACTAATGACGGATTAATTAGGCTTAATAAATTCGTCTTGCGGATTACTGACGGATTCTGTAATTTGTTTTTTTATTAGAGCATCTCCAGCAGGCTACATATCCTATATTTGGGTAGTGGAGGCCAAAAGATACACTCCAACAGGCTACCTATCAGGCTACCTAAATTTGTTAGCCCAACAAATTTCCCCTTCCACTACCTATATCCGTTGGGCCAAGAGATGGGCAGCTAAAAATCTATTCGGTCGTTACCCCCACCCGCGCGAGCTCGCTCGACTCCTTCCCCGGGCCGCCTAGACCTAGGTTTCCACCGGTGCTTCCACTAGCACCGGTGAAAGCCCAAGTTTGGTTTTGGTAATTAATGACACCAAGTTGCTAATGTCATATGTTAAGTGTTTTGAGTTAGGCATAAGCAACACATGTGATGAAGGTGTATGTGGCAAGGAGTGGTGGCCACAAGATCACAAAGAGATGGTGCATGGACATGAAATGACGATCATGGTGGAGATGCACATAATATGATGGACATGATGATCAAGTGGAAGAGAAGGATCTAAGAGCGCAAGGCAAAGGTATAACCATAGGGTTTTTCTTTTGCCGTTCTAAGATGAGTAGAGAAGTGATTGACCGGATTTAGGATACATAGCCAACTATAAAGAGGAGCAATCACAGTTAGCTCGGGAATCAAGTGCCACTAGATCAATGTCTTGAGCATATGCATTAGGATCTAGTAAGAAAGTTAACATAACGCCTTAAAAATGTTTGTGAAATGCTAACACACATGCACATGGTGGTGTTAGCACATTTGCGAAGGCGGTGGAGTTTAAGCGGTATAGAGGGGTTTGGGTCGGCGGGATTTGGCGCTTTTTGGGGAAGTGAAACGCCTATTTTCTACTGCGCCGGAAGTCGGAAAAGAAACAGAGGCGAACGGCGGTCACTGTGGTGACCGGACACTGCATCGGATGCGGTCACGGTTTGACCGGACGTGTCCGGTCAGCTCTCGCAGCAGTCAGGTGCGCGGGTGCTAGGGTTTGCAACCGGCGCGTCCGGTCCCTCACGGAACCGGAGCGTCCGGTCAGGCACCCTGTGGGGCAGAGCTGGTCGTAGAGCCGACCGGACGCGTGGCGCGTCCGGTCACGTGCGATCGGACGCGTTCGGTCGCAGTGGGAGCTTACTGGACTCCGACCGGACGCCAAGTGCAGCGCGTCCGGTCACGACAACGGTAACTTCTGACGCACACTGTTCACGCTTGTCCTCTAGTGACCGGACGCGTCCGGTCACCCTGACCGGAGCGTCCGGTCAGCTCGTTTTTTACTGCGTCGTCCGGTAACGGCTAGCTGCGTACCCCTTCGCTATAAATAGAAGATGTCCGGGGTTTGAAGGCAACTCTTGTACATTTTGAGACCTAGAGACATCCTTTGAGCTAGAGAACAACCCCTCCACTCATCTCTTTGCTTGGTTGCATATCTTGAGTGAGATTGAGTGAGATTCAAGTGCATTGCTTGAGAGTTGCATTCTAGAGGCACTTGATCTTCGAGTTGCTGCGGATTTCTTGTTACTCTTCCGTGTTTCCCGACACGGTAGACGGCTTGGAGCAACGGAGGTGATTGAGCTCGCAATTGGAGATTGTTGGAGCCCTCACCAAGTGTTGTAAGGGGTTCTTGATCCTTCCCCGCGGGAGTTCGCAAATTGGATACTCTAGTGGAGCTCGTGGCTTGGAGGATCCCCATCTTGTGTGCGGTTGTGCGGCGCCCGCCGAGGGCTCGACTCTTGATAGTCGATTAGCTCGCGAACCAACAAGTGGGTGTATCGCCACAACGAGGAGTAGCTTGCCGGGAAGCAAGTGAACCTTGATAAAAATCTTGTATCATCTCTTTGCCGAGGATTTCTCTTGTGGTTGATCATTGTGATTGATTCTTCGAATGCATTACTTCTCTACATCGTTGGTATAAGAATCAAGTCACTTGCTCTTTACTTTCTTGTACTAGTCCTAGTGTAGTTTGCTTAGCGTAGCTTTTATCACATAGGAGTAAGTAGCTTAGTGACTTAGTCTTGTTGGTGTGTTTTAGAGATTATAGCCTTGCTTCACTAGAATTGTATAGGTGGCTTGCATAGTATAGTTGAGCTAGTGCTAGAATTAGCTTAACCATCTTTTATACTAACGTGGTTGCTTAGTGAAGCTTGTAGATTTTTAAATAGGCTATTCACCCCCCTCTAGCCATTTGGACCTTACAACCGGGGAGATGACTGCCACCACCCCGTGACCTCACCGGAGCTCCCTGACTGGCATCGGTCTTCCTCCTCCCCAGCCCGCGCCCTCCTCTGCTGAATCCGAAGGGCCTCCGCCCTAGTCGTCATCCCAGCGAAGGAGGCCGCATTGTTCTTCCTCTTACACGCCGGCCATCTTCCACCACGCCGAAAGGCTCGTCAGGTCCCGATCTGTGCCGCCCCAGGTCATCTTCCTCCGCCATCCCGCTCCTTGCCACCCTAGGTCGTCTTCCTCCACCGTCCCGCTACACGCTGATGGACGACCCCAGCTCGGTACCACCTCCTCCTCTGAGTCCTCTCTATTCATGTCTTGTTTGCAAATTTATGTGTGAATTAGTTTGTTGTGGCTCTTTGAATTAGCTTCCAATGGATTTCGAAGGCACGTACACAGATTTGGTGCTGGATGCCACTAATGTTGATTCTACACCTGTTCAATCCACTCAATCAAAACCCAAAAGAGAAGTACCAACTATATCCAAGATGAAGATATCCAACTTTGCCTTTCTTGAGAGAATGTCAGCTCCGATCCAATTGTTGGCAATGAGCAGCTGGGCAAGGCATATTGGTCAAGAATCACCCAACATTTCCATGCCAACAAGACCTTTGAGTCTGATAGGAATGCACTTGAGCATAGATGGGGCACAATCCAGAGGGAGTGTATGAAATTTCAAGCAATATTTGAGGATGTGGAGCGTCGGCACCCGAGTGGAGTACCATACCAAGAGCATGTAAGTTGTTCTGTTCTTCACTTGTAAATTGTTGGTCATGTCACTTTAGACTTTAATTGATTATTAGATACTGTTATGTGGATTAACTGCATGAGTTTTTGTTCTATCTTTTTTTCTAATGAATATAGTTGCAATTTGGAATATGAATTCAACCATAGACTCACACATCCTGCCATTTGCTTTTATTTGGTACATGCACTGATGTGTGTCAATTGATCTTATTAGGGGTAACCTTTATTTGCCCCGGTACCCACACTTACACATCCTATCACTTGATTTTCAAGAATCCAGATGGGAGATCTGTGACTCAGATTACATTTGCTTGTGTACTAACAAAAATTTAGCTGCTATGAGAGGCTTTATGAGTAATTTTTACCCATTGATTTTTATGTAGCTGTTGGAAGCACAACTCACCTGCTCCGGCAATAAGAAGAAAGGATTTCCTTTCCTTCATTGCTGGCTCCAAGTGAGAAACTCAGTCAAATTCTAGTTAGTGAATCCAAAGGAGAAGAAGAAGGCTAACAGTGCCAAGAAGTAAAAGACTAGCAATGCTACATCTTCCAATCCAATCCTTGTTGATGAAGCCCAAGGTATGGGGAGCCCACAAACTCCTGATTCATCTCAGGTATCACAAGGACAAAGACCTATGGGAAGGAAGCGTGCAAAGGAACAACTCAAGAACAAGGGAGGAGATGATGGTTCATACAAGAATGTGGTTCAGGAATTGCTTGTTGAGAAGGAGAAAAAGAAGATGGATTTGAGGTGGCAAGAGGCCAAGGCAATTCATGAGCGTAGGATCTCTATGGAGGAGAAACGGTTGATGTGGGAACAAGAGCAAAAGATAATGTTTTGTGATATCAACACTTTAGATATAGATCAAAAGAATTATATCTTGGCATTGAGGGTTCAAATCACAGCACATAAGATGGCTGAGTTCTCCCAAAGCCTTGGTGGTTCCAGTGGTGGTAGTCGTAATGTAGGAGATGATGGACTTGGTGGCGAAGCATCTATTTGAGCTTTGTTTATTTATGTTCCAATTGTTGTCATCGTACTTTATTTAAGTATATGTTTGAACTTTATATGATCCTATATCCTATTTATTATGTTCCAATTAATTATGTTTAAACTATGTGTTTTATTTGTGGTTGAAATACTTTTGGTTAAATTATAGAGGAGAAATGAAGATTATAGAGGGACAACATGTATTTGTGAGAAAATAAAATAGGTAGTCTGTTTTAGGTAGTATTGCTGGAGACGACAACAAAAAAATAGGTACTCTGAGAATTGGTAGCTACCTAAACAGAGAAATAGGTAGTCTGTTTTAGGTAGTATTGCTGGAGATGCTCTTAGTATCCGAACACCCCACGCGACACTCCTACGTGACACCTCCTAAACTTTTGTCACCGGATCCAAACAACCCCTAACTTGAGAAAGTGGGAGCAAGAGAGAAGAAGAAATAGAAAATGCAAGCTTGCTGTAAACTTGTGTGATGTTTGATTCTGGTGTTCCTATCATAGTTGTAAATTCCATTCCGGTGCCGGCCGGAATGCCTCGTACCGGCACCTAAACCGGTATAGAAGAGCCCCAATCCCGTACCGGGTCAAATACCGGTCAATGCCGGCCAATACCGGTCAATACCGGCCGTGACTGCATGTATTATATTTTTCCATGTATGAACTTTGGAGTTTAAACTTTGAAATAAGGTCTTATGAAGTTGTTGAATGATATTTTAGTTTGGTAAAAATGTTAATTACGCCATAAGTTAAGTCATAATATATTTATATGTATATTTATGTATAAGTTTATTCACATATTATTATTATTATTATAAAGTCCGAAATGGTACACCGGTATGGGCCGGTACCGGAATGTTTTATTTCAATAGCCAAAATGGAATGACCCCGAAATAAAATTTATAAGTTAGGTTCTATGAGTGTTTTGGTCCAGGTGAAAAGCTATCAAATCCAGCCGTACTTGGTTTTTTTCCTGAAGTCCTGTTTTTAACTGTCGTCGATTTTCAGATAGAGTTCTTTTAACGATCAATCATTGTTTGAATTACTATCCTTTTGCACTTTAAAATTAAAGGCGTTACTTCACGTGTTAGGTCCCATGCTTTTACTGCAGGCTTTCACTACAGTCAGGAAATTGCAACAAGCTGTAGGCCCTTGTGGTTGTGACAAACACTGTACTTTACGTAGTGGCAACGGAGAAAAGGGTCATGGCATGGGGAAAGAAACACTACTGAACCATACTACTACTGGTGGAAATTTTTGGAGCCTTCCTCTGGCTGTCTTGATATGGGACTGGGAGCTCTCTCCATGGCACGGCAGTCCAACAAGAAGAAAGCAGGTTCCGGACTTCCGGTCAATTTTGGCTGTTCCACTTCCGCAGACCACAGCCAGCCAAGCCTGACGTCGCACGGGCCAGGCGGCCAGCCAGCCATGGACTGGTCACTGGCGGAACTCGGGGAGCGCAGGCTAGCCGTGGCCCGTGTAGGCGGTAGGCCAGCGGTAGCGTAGCAGGCACAAGCACAACAAGACAAGCAAGCAGACCAAGCAGACCAAGCACTAGGAGTAGTACACAGCTGCTTTTGACACTTTGCAGAGCCAGAATGCAGACCAAGCAGGCAAGCACTAGCGCCTTGTTTAGTTCCCCTCAAAATCCCTAGTTTTTTCACTCTCTCTGTCACATTAAATTTTAGTTGTTTACAAGGAGTATTAAATATAGGTAAAAAAATAACTAATTGCACAGTTTAGTTGGAAATCACGAGATGAATTTTTTGAGCCTAGTTGGTCTATGATTGGACAATATTTATCAAATAAGACGAAAGTTGTACTATTCATCGGACGAGGCCTAGTACAAACTTTTGCGACTTGCGAGCATGGGTCCGGCTGCCTTTTCTGTCCGAGCCGTCCGGCGATCGCGCGTCCGGAGTCCGGACTCGAGTTACGGGGTCGCCTCGCCTCCACCTGCATGATCGGTGTGCCGTGCCGGACCAATTTGTTGTGCCAGCCGATCGATGCCTTGTGCCAAGACGGGGACACCAATACACCATCAACTATTTGTTGTGTTGCACACCAACTGCTGCATCCTAGTACTTTTCTGTGCGATCTTTTTTTTTTGGGGGGGGGGGGGGGGGGGGGGGGGGGGGGGGTGGAATGAGATCCCCTGCAGTCACCCTCATCGACTTCACCCTGCAGTCATGGGCATCGGACCCTTCACTAAACATCCAACGGCGAATGGCTCCCATCAGGCTTCCATGCGTTGGGCCTTAGCCCATCTCAGCCCAGGCCACCATGCTAGCTCGCCTTTGTCCTTGTCTTCGTCGTTGCCGTGCCGCATATCGCCGGAGAAGGAGCACCGCAGAAGAGGAGGAGAAAGGTCTCGTCCCCATGGTGAAATCGCCGTTGCCGTCTTCAGCTCTGCAGACCGGCGTTCTGAGTGTCGCGACGTCGCCATCCCCTCGTCACGCCATCCCTGCGCCGAGGGCTGCACCATCGCCATCCTCATCGTCGAGGGCCGAGCCGTCGCCGCCCTTGTTGTTAAGGGCCACATGCCATCGTTGTCCCGGTCGCTGCTGGCATGCAGTGACTCCACCTCGCCTCCTTCCTTCACGGCGCTCCTGGCTGCCACGGGCCCGTCTTGGCGCCTCCGCGGCTCGCTCCCGCAGCCGGGCGGCGCCTCCGGCGGGTCTGGGTGTGCAACCACCGCACGCTGATCGACCCGTATACGTAACTACGTGTCCATCGCGCTGGACTGCCTTGCGTGCGCCGTGTCCTACAGCCTGAGCCGCGTGTCCGACCTCATCTCCCCGATCGCGCGACAGTGTGCCTGGCCCGGGACCGCGCCCACGACGGCACCGCCATGGCGCACCTCCTGGCCCGACAGCGTGGTGGTCTGCCCCGAGAGCACCACCTGCCGCGAGCCGTACCTGCTTCGCTTCGGCCTGCTCTTCGCCGAGCTCGGCGGCGTCGTGCTTGTCGCGCTGGTGGCTGGGACCGGGATGTGGTACGGCACGACGGCCAGCGGGTCTGCGCGAGGCGATGGCGACGGCGCGGCTCTCCGCGACGGGATGGCGACGGCGCGGCGCTCGAACAGAAGACAGCGGCGGCGATTTCCCCTGTCCTGGGGAGCTCTCGGCAGGGGCTGCCCGCTGCTTTTCACGCTTAACAGGCCGTGTTGTTGGGCCACACAGCGTGCGAACGAGGTAGAGTGCCTGGGCTCAGCTGCTCCGTTGGATGGCAATGAACGGCAGCAATTGAGTGACTGCCGGCAGCAGTCATGGAGACCGACTTCAGAGGATCTCGTTCGGGGGTGGGTGGGTGGCGCGACAGAACTCTGTGCGATCTTTCCATGGCAGATAAAACGACGATGCTAGGCAACACGGTAGCCGGGTCGGTCCCGGGGAAAATGCATCTCGCGGCCGATCTGTGCGATCGAGCCCACGAGGTAGCTTCTAAGAGTTCACTGGGCTTGGGCTGAGTTCCGTTGAGCTGACCCCAAGCGGATTTTTTTTTTTAGTTTGAAGCGCGGGAGAGCCTGAGGTGAGCGCAAGCAACGGATCCCTTGTGTGGGCTACTGGGCTGGACGTACCATTACTTCACCGGCACCGCCGCAATTGTTTTTGTCAAACTAAAATGTCATGGAAAATTTATTCTTTTTACCTCCTTAAAATATCGCCGTGGTTTGCTTTTCTTCTCAAACTTCAAAACTAACATTCTAACCTCTCAACTCTTAAAACTGTTTAAATTATCTCACACTGGTTTTCAAGGTAGTTTCAAAACTTTTTTAGTTAAAAGAATCAGACGAATACCTGATAAGGCTTTGAATCCATGAAAAAATTTCAAAAAAATAAATATTCTAGAATAATCCTAGATAATTTATTGATACATGAACATTACAAATGAAATATTTAGAGATCATGAAAATATCTCCAGGAGTTCCCAAAAAAAACAGATTTTGCTATAAGGATAATAGTAAAGGTATAAAAAATATTAAAAATTCAAAAGAAAACTAATCGGTGCATAGACACACTTTAGAAACTTTCCACAATAAAACATAAGACGCAACCACCATAAATGCATTCAGCATTCATGAATGTTATATTCACGATGGTTTTATGTTGCATGTTTGTTGAGTCAAATTTTAATAACACATTTATGGATCGATCATAAGGTTTTGTATTGTTTCCTATTTTGGATATTTTTCTCATGTTCCTAGAGGTAAATCTAATTCTTTTGAAGCTTCCAACAAAACTTTCATGAGTTCAAAATATTTCATTTGGATTTGTCGTGTCTCAATCTTTCTTGAGGAATTTTTTTTCAAAATTTTTAGAAACCAAGCGACTTTTTCATGGTTTAAAAACATTATCAATTATTCATCGGAATTTTTATAACTAGAAAAGAAGGAACCACTCTGAACCCCACCTCAAAACAACATAGGAGGTAATCAGCTTTGCAAGTTCATAGAGTAGGACGCCTAGTTTTAAAGTACAAGGAGAAAACTTATACGTAGTGATAGTTTAGAGAAGCAAAATGGATCTTTTCAAATATCAGCACTGCACGTGCTTTATTTTCTCGGACTGAGAGTCTCAGATTTCTATAACAACTATCGAGCATTGATGAGTTTTTTCATTAAATACAAACCATGCAGTGCAAATCATGTCAAAAAAGGAATAGATCGAATTCTAAAATAGTTGGTCATAAAGGTTTCTTTTAAAATCCATTATAAAAAATAAATTCTGGTAAATTGAATCCCTAGAAAGACGTCGTCAATCGCTGTTGGCCCTGGCTTGGATGCACATGAGCGTGGATCAACAGGCCACTAATTTAAAAGAAAAAAAAAAAGAACAAGACGAAGAGCTCACACTATACATTTTTTAGACAATGGAACCAAATGTTCCGGCTACAGCTTCTCACAAAAGAGAAGCATCAGACCAACCTTATTACAAACTTACTCCACACGAAACTCACACAGGTGAAAACTAGTTTCCAAGACGATAACTAAAGTTCCAACCAGTTAAAGCAAAAATAAACATGGCTTTTGACTCTAAATTTCTGCACTCATCTTGAATAAGCACCTTGTGTTCATCCAGCCATTGCAATGGAGCCCAAAACCGGAGCCGGTATGTTGCCCTGAAGAGTCACTGCAAAAAAGTTTTTGGTTGACATTCATTAAACACCAAATCATTCCTTGGGAGCCAAATAATCCAACAAGGGCCGCTGCACCTGTCAATAATATATGAGATTATGTTTTTGTTGATCCAATTTAAACCAACCTCCAAACATATGGGCCATGTTCCTCAGTGGTCTCAAACCAAAAACCCAGTGAACCATATGCCACGGAGCCTTAGCGACAATACACCTATTTGTGAGTATAACCCCTTTTTTTAGGAACCACAAGAAAATCTTAATTATCATAGGGAGTTTCATTCGCCAAATCCCTTGCGTAACCTTAACCTCATTATTGCCAAGGTGATTGTGCATTGATTGAACTGAAAAGGATAAAAAAAAAAGAACAAGAGGAAGCGCTCACGCTGTACATTTATGATCTTACAAACTTACAGCAATTTTGAAACCTCAAATTTTGACCTCCTGAGTCCTGTCTCTATTAAAATAGTTCCCTCATCTTATTCTAACCACTACTCATCTATGCACTTCAACCGAACTCTCATATTATCTCTTTATATTCGCTCACCTCTATTTTATATGTATATCTTATATACTAGCTAACAACAAGCCAACCATTTTATCTGTACACAATATTTTTATCGCATGGTTTAAAGTTTGCCTATGCCTCCATAACTTTAGGTTTATGCTGATGGCATGTATGTCTCTGATCTCTTAATACGATTCACGCACTAAAAGAAGGCCAGGGAGCGTGGCCACGTCAACAGCCTTTCTCGGCCGTTGGATCGGGCTCACGAACGGTCCAGATCGTGAGATGGACGGCGGACACGGGCTCGACCTCGGACGCCGCGGCCCGTCCTCGTCGCTGCGTACGGTCGCGAGCCGAGCCGAGCTCGCCTAGCCGCGAGCACACGCCTTGGCCGCCGGTGCCGTGCAGTCTGCCCTCGTCCGCGGCGCGGCTGCCGCCAGGCTCCGACCGCCGCGCCCGCCGTTGCGTGCAGCCGCGTCCCTGCGGGCCTGCCCCCGCAGCACCGCCTCGCCGCCAGGGAGCTGTCCCTTCGGCTGGAATCTGTCCGGCCACGGCTGAGGCTGAGGGCAGCCATCGTCGTGGCCTGCCGGGCACCAACGTCGCCGAGAAGGGGGCGCCCGCGCCCGCGCCGGGGGCGGCCACCGCTGGGGCCTGGTAGCGGCTGCAGCCACCGCCGGAGCCCACCCGCACCGGTGCCGCCGCGCCGGAGGGCGACAACCGCGGGTGGTCGGCCGCTGCAGCACTACCTGCGCCTGCGCCAGGGCGGCCGGGTCTGCCGCGCCCATACCTACGCCTGCGCCGGGGTCGCCGGGGCCCTCGCCTGCGCCAGGCTGACCGGGGCCGCCGCGCCCGTGTGCCCCCGCAGAGCCGCCAGCGCAGGGGCAGCTGATGCCGCTCCGGGATCGTCGGGGGCGCTACGCCCGCAGCCTCCGCACGTGCCAGGGTGGCCGGGGCCGCTGAGCCGTGCACCCCCTGCACGCGCTAGGTTCGCCGGGCCGGCCGAGCCCCACGCCCGCGTCGCCACCGTGCCCGCGCCCCACGCCCGCTGCACAGTGGCCGCAGTCGCCACGGTCGCACCCCCGCCAGCGCCACGGTCATCGGGGCCGCCACGCCTGGATGGCCAGGACCAGAACGGCTCACACCGCAGCGCCCGCACCGTTCCTCATGGCGAGGCCGCCTGGGCCGCTTGGGCCCCCGCTCGCACCAAAATGAGTAGACTGACGCGCCCATGAACCCCACCGCGCACGATCTGGGGTGGCCTGGGCCACCGTGCCCACGCCTGCCGCCAACGCTAGGCCACAGCTGGAGACGACGGGTGAGGGGAGAAAGATAGCGTGGGAGAAATGAGAGATAGAGGTCAGAGAGCGTGTGAGACTCAGACAGGATGGACTCGAGGGGTACCGGACTTGAGTGGATTGAATAGCGGACTTCAGGCTCGATTCAACTGGAATCTATGGAATTTTATTTCAGGTCCAGAAACTCTATCCCCACACCACATACATCCAACCAGGCAATGACCCACGGACGATACAGTGATGGTGGTACGATACCTCCGCCCTGTGCTGCTCCTGCGCATAAATAAAAAAAAGGGTCTTGTATTCGATCCCTCAACTATGCTTATTCACGAGTGTCCCAGGCTACTATATGTGTTTTTTTTAGGAAGACTACTATATGTGCTATGTCAATTTCAGTACGCTTATTCCAACACAAATTTACCATGTATTTTTAGCGACCATCACGGATAACTGATCTCAAATAAGTAAAGACTAGGAGTAAAAAAAAAGCTACGTAATACCAACTAACCAAGATTTTTTACCAATTCATATTACCATAACTGATATTAACATTAATTAATATATAACATGGGTGCTCTTGCTATGGGCTATGGCCAATGAGCATTGAATGTCTTTTTCTAAGACAAACGAACTATTGCTCCGCTGAGCGGCTTCCTCAACGCAACAGAGCCCTATAAACAACTAATACTTCCAAAAACAACTCATAACAAACTATTTACAATCAAAGCTTAACACATAACAATACTTTATTATGGAATTGGTGTCAGTGCCTAGGCCCATCCTCTACACTGCAAGCAGTCCACTGGCCATAAGTACGCGGCAAGGCCGCGACCATTTCTAGTCCTGCGCGATTACGCAATACCAGGCTATCGTCTGAATCCCGATCGTAAAAAAAGCAATATTATCTGGGCGAGAAACCTCTCCCCTTTGTAGTTTTGTCCGTAAAAAAATATTTTAGCCACACTTATACCAACAAATTATCGTCATTTATACGGAATGTTTTTGTCTCTTTTTGTTTCCTTGCGTGTACTAAAAATCTTCACCCTGTTCGGCTGAGCTTATCAGCCGTGGAACAGTGTTTTTCTCTTACAGCAAAATAGCCACAGCCGGTTTATAAGCCGCAGAAACAGCCTGCCGAACAGGGTGCTTGTTCTCTGACATGTTCCTTCACGTGGGATACCAAAAACAGGACACATCCGAATCGATCTCTCACTACTGTCCACGTTGCTCCCATGTAGTATCAATGAAGCTGCCCATTTCTCTATCTTTCTGCACAGCAAAGAATACACGAATAATAACGAATGAAATTGAGTAATTGACTGGGAAAAAAACAGCACACACATGGCACTGTACGCCTACTATCTGCTGCCAGTCGGCTCCCCTCCTGGCAGCAGTAGCATTGTAGCAGGCAGATACATGCGGCACGCGCGAGATCGCGCACCATCATGTTGCCGAGCGCGCTCCTACTAGCGACCCTCGTCCTGGCTACTGGCTACTAACCATCACGTTGCCGAGCGCGCAAATTTTTTCAAGGTTCCTCGTCACATCAAATTTTTAGACACATGTATAAAGTATTAAATATACATAAAAAATAAAACTAATTATACAGTTTAGATGAAATGGACGAGACGAATCTTTTAAGCATAATTAGATCATGCTTGACACTAATTACCAAATAATAATAAAATTTGTTACCGTGTGATTTTACTAAATTTTTGGCAACTAAACCGGCCCTATGCCGGAAGATTCGATGGCGTGGCTTCGGCCGTCCGGCGTAGGCCGGCCGGACCACAGTGCGCCCTGCACCGCAGACCGCAGTGCCTTGTCCCCGTTCCGTTCTCCACCGGAGAAGCATCTAGGTCGCCACGGCTTGTTACGCTGAAGCAGCAGTCGATGTCCTCGATAACGAGGATGCACTTGTTGGACATGGATGTGAGCAGCCGCTGCAGCGTGGAGTTGGATTCCACCTTGGAGAGATCAAGGTCATAGAGGTTGAACCGGAGGTAGCACGCCATGGCGGCGACGAGGCTGGTCTTGCCGGTGCCTGGCGGGCCGTAGAGCAGGTACCCGCGCTTCCACGCCTTGCCGATGCGCCGGTAGTAATCCTTGCGCTTGAGGAAGCGGTCGAGGTCAGCGATGATGGACCGCTTGAGGTCCAGGTCCATGGCGAGCGTGTCGAACGTGGCCGGGTGGTGGTAGCTGCTGCCGCGCCACGACCCGAAGTCGGTCGAGAAGATCTTGAGGGTGCGCTCCCGCCGCCGCGCCGCCTCCGCGGTCGCCGCTATGAACGGGATGTACCTCTTGAGCGCCATGTCCGTGTGCTCCGCGTCGAAGGTGAGCTCCAGCGACGTCACGGGGTCGTTGCTGCCATTGGTCTGTCCCTGTCCGACGGTCACCCACGTGAACTTGACCCCTTCGAAGACGTCCGCCATCCGGTCGCCGGCTTCCAACGACAGGACGTGCCTCCCGCCGCCGCCGTCATCTTCGGCTTCGCGGCCGCCGCCGTCTCCGTACCCGTCCCCGTATTCGTAGTCGTACTCGTAGTCTCCGCCGCCACCGCCGCCGCCGCGGCCGACGGCGCTGCGGCGGGCGATGCAGACCCGCGTCGTGGCGTGCGGGTCGATCCGGGTGGCGAGGTAGGCGCGCGCGTCCGCGAAGAGCCCGTTGTCGCCGCCGCGGCTCTCCTGGTCGAACCGCTTGATGACGAAGGTCCGGCGCTGCGGCGGCGCGCGCAACCTGGCGCCGCCGCGCAGCAGGAAATCGGCGGCCCAGCGCGCGACCTCGCGCAGCTCGTCGGGCAGCAGCTCCCGCACCATGCCGCGCGCCAGCACGGCGTACGCGGTCACCGTGGCGGCCGTGGTCGCCGCCTTCTTGTAGGTCTCCAGCACCTTGCCGTAGGACGGCAACGACGCCGCTACCGCCTTGGACTTGGACGGATCCATCGCCCACGCCGCTCCGCCGGAAGCGCAAGCAGTCGAGAAGGGAGACTAGCGCGCACGTATAATATGCAGCGGCCGCGATGCCGTCGTCTCGTCTGTGCAGAGGATCGGAGGAGATTCTGAATAGAATCACCACGTATATGTAGCCACCACCAATGTGTTGTGTGTCCCTCGTGTTGTATGGGAGTCGGAGGGAGATACACAACCGTATATGTATACGGATGAAAACGGACGGAATTTTTCCCGCTCTGACCCGTCCGTTTTTCCACATTTTACCGAGCCGTTTCCATATTTTCGGAACAATCTGGATTCAGGTCGGAATCCGGGACAGAAGCTATCGGAATCGGAACGAAAATAGAAATAGCATTTTTCCGTCCGTTTTCTCGGAATTCCGGATTTCATCGGAATATTTCCGGATTTTACCGGATTGGTTCTGGAATCAGGCAGGCAGACAGTTCCCAAAGTGCAAAGGCCAACTCACAATTCGCAAAGCTCAAAGCCCATGAGCCCATCTAAACAAAATAGCTGCGGTCGGCCGGTCGCCCTAGACTCCCTCAGTCCCTCCGTCCCTCATTCCTAATCCTACCTCTACCTGCGCCGCCGCTAGCTTGCGGAGCTGCTGCGGTCGCCGGTCTGCGCCTCTGCTCTGCGGAGCCGAGCGCCCGACGGCCTGACTGCGTTGCTGCCCGCTGCGGAGACTGGACTGCGCCGCTGCCCGCTGCGGTCTGCGGAGCCGAGCGCCCAAGAAGCGCGACTGGGAGGTGGAAGCGGAGACCGGAGACCGAAGACGCCGAGTCACAGTAAGCACTCCTGACTCCTGACTTCCTGAGTCCTGTCCTCCAGGCTCCACTCCGTCCGTTTTCATCCATCCTTAATCGATGCCGCCTCTTTACCAGCCCACCACCATGCCGAATCGTGGATCCAAATCGGTGCATCCAGCTCGTGGAGGAAGCAGTGCCGGCTCAGTGCCGCCGGAGGAGCATCTTGGTTTGGGCACCATGTTGCCAGCACGGCGACCACCATCTTCGATTAAAGACAGCTCTAGTGGATCCTCAGGTAGAGAGTTGCAGTCTCCATTTTGCGTTTGTCAGTTAATGTATTGTGTCAGTCTCCATCTACTGATGCTCTGAGCCGCACAAATTAATCAAAATTTTTTTCTTCTTTGATAGGAAAAAAGATGAAAGCCGGTGAACCTTCAACATCTGCGTCTTCAACAGGACAAAATGAAGTGGATGTCAATGGAAATTTAAGCACTGCAGAAATACTTGCCCTTGATGATGATGATCCTGAGACAGAGGAGGTTGCTGGATTAACAGGAAAGAGAAAGAAAAGGTGCACATCTGTTGTGTGGCAATATTTTACCAAGACGGTAGTGGAAGTAGAGGTTGACGGCAAGAAGTATGAGCAGCTGTGGGGCTATTGCAACTTCCCGAAGTGCAAGCAAAGGTACAGAGCCGAGTCTACCAATGGAACAAATGCATTTCAGAGCCATTTGAGAACATCCCATAGTATTGTAAAAGGTCAGATGCAACTGAAGGCTGAAAAGGACCGTGGAAAAGATATTACCAATGTTCAGCCTTTCAGGTATGACCTTGAGACTAGTGTGAACAAATTCTATTTGGCAGTAATCATGCATGAATACCCATTCAATATTGTTGAGCATGAGTACCTTGTGGATTTTCTTAAGTCTTTGCGTCCAAGTTTTGCCTTCAAGTCGAGGGTCACTGCTAGAAAAGATATTATGGACATATATACAAAAGAAAAAGATAAGTTGTATGCAGCTTTGAAAAAAGTTCCATGTCGCTTTAGTGCAACCATGGATGTATGGACATCATGTCAGAACAAAAGTTACATGTGTGTGACCTTGCATTGGATAGATGATGCGTGGCATATTCAGAAAAGGATTGTGGGTTTGTTTCATCTAGAAGGCCGACATGCTGGCCATAGGCTGGCAGAGGCCTTTACTGAAGTATTGCTTAAATGGTTTGTTGAGAAGAGACTGTTTGCCTTGACTTTGGACAATGCATCAAATAATCTAGTAGCGGTCACTGATATTATTGAAGATCTTCAATTGAATGGAAATGGTTCTTTGGTTTGTGATGGCATATTTTTTCACATTAGATGTGCATGCCACATACTTAACTTGGTTGCCAGAGATGGGATGGCTGTTATTTCAAAGACACTAGACAAGATTAAATCACTGTGTCTTACTGTGAAGGGCTCTCCCTTGCAATGGGAGGAGCTCATGAAATGTGCTACTGAGTGTGGATTGGATAGATCAAAGGGCATTCAACTTGATGTCTCAACTAGGTGGAACTCAACTTATTTGATGCTAAGGGATGCACTGTACTACAAGCCTGCTTTCATTAGGCTCAAGATTGCAAATCGCCGTAAGTATGAGAAAATTTCTCCCTCTGATAGTGAATGGGGTATGGCTGCTACAATTTTTCAGTGCTTGGAAAAATTTTATCATCTTACTGAACTGCTTTCTGGCACCTCATACCCCACTGCAAATCTGTTCTATAGAGGCTTTTGTGAGATAAGAGAGTTGCTTAGTAAATGGAAGAATCATAACAACTTAACTATTAGGGAAATGTCAACTGCCATGAGTATAAAGTTTGAGAAATATTGGGAGTGTTCTAGTAGAAGTCTTGCTGTTGCATGCTTTTTTGATCCTAGGTATAAAAAAAAGATTATAGAATTCTTTATGAGAAAGTTTGATGGTGACTACTATCAAGTTCAGCTTGAAGAGTTTATGGCTGTTGTTAAGAAGTTGTACCAGTTTTACAGTGCTTCTAAACCTACTTCTCCAAGTAGTGCTACAGTCGTGGATGCTAGCACAGCAGAAACTAATGAATATTGTGAACTTGAGAGCTTCTTGTATGATGATTCCACACCTGGTGGAAAGGAGACAAATGAATTGGACATGTACATAGCAGAGCCACTGTTGAAACAAGATTCATTTGATATTTTAGCTTACTGGAAGAACAAGACAGACAAGTACCCTGTTCTTTCACAAATTGCTCGTGATTTGATGTCCATACAAGTGTCCACAGTTGCTTCTGAATCCGCATTTAGTGCTGCTGGCCGAGTAGTTGATCCTTATCGAAATCGTCTTGACCCTGAAATGGTACAAGCACTTGTCTGCTGCAAGGATTGGACACATGCAACAGCAAAAGGTAATAATTTTCTAAATTGTTCAATTGATCTATCCATAGTGGCTTATCTGAATCTATTAAACCGTGTATTCTGTCTTTTTAGATCGTAAAAGCATTCCATCCATAGTGGCTGATCTGAAACCGGAAGACAATATGCCTGCAGCCCCAAATGATGAGGTATGTATTGTACACTTGTATCGTACTATCAGTTGAACCATATATTTGCACTGATGTGATGTACTGTGTTAACTAATGTAGGAAGATGACAGTGCAAGTGATCCTGACGAGATGGATGATACTGCAGAGCTGTGAGCTTGTAATGAAGATCTGTCAAAAATGTGTCAAGTTATTATGCCCTTATGTTATGTATTGTGTTGTGTTTATGCATTTATGCCAACTCATTTTAATTTGTTAGTTTGATCTATCCTTATCGTTGTCAAAGATATATGTGACTGTAAATCTGTTATTGACTATAAAAATGTGTGGTATTCCGGCTTAAGTTTCCGGCTTCCGACCGTTTCCGTTGATTTTCCGGCCGTATTTGTTCGTTTCCGCATATCCGTATATTCCGATTCCGTTTCCGAACCCGCATTTTCCGAACCGGATTCCGTTTCCGCCAAAAGATATAGAAACGGAAATAGAAATGGTATTTTTCCGACCGTTTCCGTCCGTTTTCATTCTTATATATGTATATGGTTGGGATTACAACAGCCGGGCTGCCGGGGTATGCAGATGTATCCAAGTCTGGTGAGATTTTTTAACGAAATTGTTAATAGTTTCTATATACAACAGAGATATATATGTTTTTTTTTAAAAAGCACAAGTGTACCAATAATACTGATATAACCGACGCGTCTGCTAGCACTAGTAGGAGTACTTATTAGTGGCGAAATAATGTCGGGGAGAGTGGATTCACGGTCATTTGAGCCGCGCATCCGACGCGGTGGTCGAGCAGGAGCGTCCGCCGGCCATGACCATTGCCCATCTAGTCAAGTCAACCCTGCAGTCCTGCTTGGCTGGCTTGCCGTTCTTGGGATTTTTTTTGCCTTTTGCCGCGAAAATCATAATTACCTGCCTCCATACCCTTACTGTTTAGCGGAGTGTGGTCACCATGCTTAAGGACTAAGGAATATGTTTTACTCCCTCTATCCCTTTATATTTGTCGCTACGAGAAATACGTTGGTTAAATTTTCTTAACTTTGACTAGGATCGTACAAAATATTAACAATATTTGTATCTCCAAATAAGTTTGTTTATATAAAATTAGATTCAACGATCTATTTAATAATATTAATAATGTACTATAAATATTAATATTTTTTATATATTTGGTTAAAGTTAATTACGTTTGACTTCTCGGGAAACGAGAACGACAGATAAAAAGGGACCGAGAGAGTACCGGCTACTATGTTACAAGTTACAAGTGATTGACACGGGCGAGGTGTCCCTTGGCAACCTTACAAACCAAACCAAACCAAACGTCCAAGGCAGACCAAGCCTAACGATCCAACCGATTGCAGCAAGGACATTGGTCAAATGGTTATTTCTTTCCTCTGTATATGGAAAGCCTGGTGACGCGCCGAAACACTTGTTCATGAAGTGCCACTTCGCTAAAGCAAATCAAAACTATAGTTGGCCTTTGGACGATAGGGCTAACACCTCCAGCCTCTTGCCTCAAAACTGGGAGGTGTGGACGCCAGCCTACTGGACTCGTACGTCACCACCACTGCAATGGTTGTTATATCTGGGCCATTTGGCAAGAGAGGAGCCTAGTGCTTACAGACTTTCAAGACCTTCGCAAGACGCTCTGCTCTCTGCTTATCACACGGATGATGGCGCGAAGCACCTAGGTCTTTGTTGGTTCAAATGCTTAGTGTGCAATAGCATTTTATTTTTCTTTTACCCTGCCGGGTGGTCTACGCGTGCAGAGTTGTGAGCACTTGTAAAGTTCTACTGCTTCTTTCTTTAGGCCATGTTTAGTTCCCACGTCGAAACTTTACACCTCATCACATCAGATGTTTGGACACATGCAGGGAGTATTAAATATAGAGTAAAAAATAACTAATTACACAAATTGCGAGTACTTTGCAAGACGAATCTTTTAAGTCTAATTAGTCCATGATTTAACAATAAATGGCTATAGTAACACATGCGCTAATGACAGATTCTGTAATTCGTTTTTTTATTAGTATCCAAACACCCCATGTGACATCCGACGTGACATCTTAAAACTTTATACTCTGGAACTAAACAAAGCCTTAATTGAGCCGGAATCTTTACTGGGTCTTTAAAAACTTTATAAGGCGCTGACACTGAGCACGGCATCACTAGTGAAATCACCAACGCAACGGAACTCTTATTGTGTGCTCATTAGTTATTAAGATTACCGCGGATAAAATCCATTAACCATGCAAGAAAACTAATCAAAAGAATAAACTAATCAGAGATATCTATAGGCATTCTTACAAGAAAAGAGAGATACCTAACATGCAAAGAAAGAAGGTACTATATTCTAACTGGACTTAATTGATTTGTTTCCTTACATAGTTGATTGATTTTTTTCTTTTCTCTTATGAATATGTCTTTTTTTTCTTGCATGTCGGTTTTTTAATCTCTCTCTTTAATTGCATGAGAATGCTCATACATATCTCTGGTCAGATTATTTGATTGATTAATTTTCTTGCATGACTAATAGACTTCATTTGTTGCTAATCTAGTAATGAATGTGTCCACAATAAGAATTCCGCACTTTCAGTACACAGTTGTTTCACGCCAAGCTTGGACGTGCAACAACCGCCATCGTTCTACCCGTGTATACAAACTTTAAGTGGTTAATGTAAAAAAGAGCAGATCGATCATAAAACTACTTTGACTCTGATTTAGATGATTAACATCAACAGTTTATACGATGGACATCCAGGTCGTCGTTATTTAAGAGCATCTCAAGGGCTCCTTAAACAAATCCCTACAAACGTTTTCTTGTGAGTCGTGACAAAACAAAAAAATCAGCCCTAACAACTCCCGATCAACACTCAGAAACTTCCGCGCGTCTTAAATCAACTGATCTACTCCTCAACTATCTGTTAGTTGGCTGGTTTTCTCTCCCCGCGTGGTTTGGGTGGAGCCGTGGAGGCTGGCTGTCCTGGCTAGGACTAGGAGCTGGCCGGCGTGTTGGAGCTGCGGGCAAAGCAGATGGAGAGGGTGAACGCTGAACGCACAGGAAATGGTGGCAGTGTGCGTACCAAGCAGGAACGGAGCAGGCAGAAATGACGACGGGTTCATTTTTTTTAAGGAACCAACTATTGGGATTCATTGGTGGAAAGCAAATATTTTGCTCCCAACTAATTTTCACAACATGGAATACTTATGGGTTTAGCGCGTGTCCATCTTCAAAGTTAGAATTGCGTTTGTTTTTGGATGGAGGGAGTACTCTTTTCTAGCAACCACATGGAGATGTTGTAAGTTGCTTTTAGAGAAATTTCCTTGACTGCCACTCAAAGTTATAACAATCCATTTGCAAATTCAAAAAATAACTTCCCTTTGTTGTCATCTCTTTACATTTTTTTCTTCCCTTCATTGACAATACCCTCTCGTGCTTTATGCCGCTTTTGGATCATGACCCTTAGGCACGCGAGGCACATCAGGTCATATGCCAATATGGCAAGAGGCTTTGCTTCGGCCCAAGCACCACATGGCATGATGACACGTTTTAGTGTCTTGCCGGTCCAAGCACAACCATCAAATGCCTTTGCTAGTTTTCTTTATCCACTTGTATCATACAAAAAATATATTTTGTGTGCATTCGATGATTTTCATAATACATTCAAGAATTAGACGAGATGTAGTCTAATAAATAGAAAATTGTATTGTAGTATTTTAGATATGCCATGCTATTTTCATGCCATGTCGGCCCAAGCACAGCCCAAAATGTAGATCGCATTCGTGTCATGTTAGCACGGCCCAAAAATATTTCATGTTGCGCCATGCTTTGGATGTTGCCACGGCACAAAATATTTTGTGTTGTGTCATACTTTGGATGTTACCATGGCTCTCACTCAAATGGCACGGCCCAAGTTCCGACTCTAGCCAGTAGTAGATATGCACGTACGGCACACACACATTTATGGTTATCAAAGTCGATATCCTAATACAATTATATTATACTAACCGACTTATATTTCCTTGGATAATATTAGAATCCTACTACAGGCACACAATCATTTCATTTTTGGAAGATATGATACATTATATAAATATAAAATGTGTTTGGTTAGAAAATATATGTGCGACGTCCTATTATTATAGGTAAAAGAAGTTTCAAACTAGTATGATATGAAAATTAATAAATTTTGATACTTGCAGCAAATTATGTGAATAAGAATTATTAAATGAAAATATTTATTTAGACCTATCGTAAGTGACAAATTATATTTATAGTTATAACCGTAATGGTTTATGGAAGTGTGGTACATGTTTAAGTTGAAAGATTTTTGTGGCAATTACTCGACAAGCTGGGGCAACAAGCTCGTTTTGGAGGCCCATTGCACACCCAGCCGAAGACCCAGTCGTCTGCGACATAACTCAACACCATTTTTCTAAATAATAACGTTGAAAGACCTTGCCAAGGACAAATGTCGAATGGCAGCGAGTAGAAAAGGTAGAAATGAAACATTTCATTAGACTTTTTTTTTTTTGCGAACAAAACATTTCATTAGACAACAGTCTGTTTTACTAAACGTCTAGCATTACCGACATAACAGGTTCATGACGAAGCATTTATAAAATGCTATACAAAGATATTCAGAGCTTCAAAGCATCTGCCTCAACAAAACTATTTTAGTTAAATCAAACTCAGTCAATGGATGCAGCCATTGAGCCATGCAGGAAGCGCAGCCACGAGATGTGAAGAGTGCAACATAACGATTAATTAAGTAGGATTTAGAAGTCAGGAAGACGAGCTGCTACCATCCACTACGATGTTATGCATAGACCAGCAAGTATACCAGCAGTGTCTTGCTAGTAAGTAGTAGCGTGACAATCTGACAACATGACACTTGTTGCCAAACAAAATACCAAGAGAAAGCAGTTCATCTGGTTCCCTAGCAAGCTCTCGATGCGATCGCGTTATTACTTCGATGGTTCCCTTGATGCCTCCTCCTTCCCAGCTGCTTCTTCACTCTGCTTCTCCTCAGTAGGCACTGCCTGCTTCTTCTTCTTGTCCTCGAGGAACTCCACGAGCCCCCGAAGCGCGACGTCGGCGTTATTGCTCCGCAGCAGCATCTCCGTCACGGTGGCCGGCGTCACCTCCACCTGGGAGAGCAGCTCCTGTATCTCCGGGAACAGCGGGTGGTCGTCGACGAGGAAGTAGTTGTGGGCGAGCGTCTTGAATGCCTCCCAGCCGCAGTAGCCCATGTAGATGTGCATGTCCATGCGTCCGGGACGCAGCAGCGCCGGGTCGAGGCGGTCCTTGTAGTTGGTGGTGAAGACGATGATGCGCTCCTCGCCACTGGTCGACCACAGCCCGTCGATGAAGTTGAGCAGGCCGGACAGCGTCACCTGAGGTTGTTCCAGGGCGCGCGCGCACCATTATTGGCGTCGAGTCAGTGACGATGCAATACAACAGTGACCGCTGCGATGATCAGGATGATTGAAACGGGTGTAGTTTAGTTACCTGATTGCTGTTGGATTTGTTGGGCGCAGCAGTGCGCGGTGGGGGAGCGCCCGAATCTGATGTAGGGTCGTCGTCGATGTCATCGTGGCCACCATCGTCTCCGGTGGTACGTCCGCCGGTACGCACCGGCGGCGCCTTGTCGTCCGTCCTCGACATGGCATCGCAGCAACAGTCAATGTCCTCGATGACGAGGATGGACTTGTCGGACATGCCGAGGAGCAGCCACTGCAGCGAGGTGTTCAACTGCACATGGGAGAGGTCGAGGTCGAAGAGGTTGTAGCGGAGGTGGTTGGCCATGGCGGCCACGAGGCTGGACTTGCCTGTGCCCGGCGGGCCGTAGAGCAGGTACCCGCGCTTCCACGCCTTGCCGACGCGGCGGTAGTGGTCCCTCCGGCTCTTGAAGAGGTCCAGGTCGGCGACGATGGAGCGCTTGAGCGCGGGGTCCATGGCGAGCGTGTCGAACGTGGCCGGGTGGTGGTGGCTCATCCTGTACCACATCCGGCCCTCGTTCATGCAGATCTTGAGCGCGCGCTCCCGCTGCTGCACCTCCTCGGCGGCGTCCATGACGAAGGGCACGTAGCGGTCCATGGCGACGTCCGTGTGCTGGGCGTCGAAGCTGAGCTCCAGCACGAAGTCGCGGTCGTCGCCGGCGCTGAGCTCGCCTCCTTTCTTGGCCTTCTTCTTGGTCCCGCCGCCGCTGGACGTCGGCTCGACGCACGTCCACGTGAAGCGGACGCCCTCGAAGTCGTCGACGGTGGAGCCCCCGGGCTCCAGGAAGAGGAGCCTCCGCCAGCTGGCGCGGCCGGCGTCGTCCTTGGCGCGCGCCAGCGTGACGCCCAGGCGGCGCATGGCGCGCGGGTCGAGCCTGGACGCCAGGTACGTCCGCGCGGCCTCGAAGAGGAGGTTGTCCTCGCCGCCGGCGCCGGTGCTGCTCGGCTGGCTCCGGACGACGAGCGTGCGCCGGTCCCTCTGGCCCCAGCCGACCCGGGCCCCGAGCGCCGACGCGGCCCAGCGCGCCGCGGCGCGGAGCTCCTCGGGGAGCAGCTCCCGCGCCATGCTGCGCGCCATGACCGCGTATGCCGCCGCCGAGGCCGCCGTGGCCAGCGCCTTCCGGTACGCGTCCACCGCCTTCCCGCCCACCGCCGCCTCCATGGGCTCCATCCGCCGATCCTCCAAGACGTTCTTTGATTGGCTTCGACCTGCTTGTGTTGCCTGTTGCCTCTTGCTGCAGTACAACAGCCTGCTCGGCTGCTTTGCTCCTTCCCTATAGCGACTGCCGAGTTGCCGACTAGCGAGACGGCGATGCGAGAGGTTAGCTGGTGCGCAGTGCCAAGTCTTTTCCGTTTAAGGCAGCACCTTTTCGTTGTGCCCCTGCCTGTTGCCTCTGTCCTTTGTACCGTGCGTGGCGGGCGGGCAATGGCCGGTCAGAAAAGCCTGTGCGCACTGTACTGCAGGATTCGCTCGGCCAAGTCGCAATGTCATGTTTAGTTACTCAAATATTTTACGGTATTTTTCGTTGTTATTTGATAATTAGTATCAATTATAGTTTAATTAGGTTTAAAAGATTCGTCTCGTCTATTTCATCTAAACTATATAATTAGTTTTATTTTTTATCTATATTTAATATTCTATACATGTGTCCAAAGATTTAATATAACGAGAAATCTACTGTTTTTTTTGAAATATTTTAAAACTAAACGAGGCCTGCCGCCTTGCCCGAGTCACGTGCCGCCGTACTGGTCGTGACGGTCGGACACCGAGCACGACCAGTGCTGGGCGAGTGGGCCGTGGTGCCGCCTCCGCCTTTCACCGTTGCACGTCAAGGGAAGACCGCGATGCATGATCGAGTTGACTGCCAGTGGGAGACGACGAAAATGGAGGCCGACCCGAGGAGAGGACTCTGAGATGGGGAGTGCCCTGGGCGGCGCCGCCGCCGGGAATCAACGCACGACTGGCTCCTTCTCACGGCTGGGTACGTTCGTGCGCCTCGCACGGGAAGGAACAACGACAGCGATGCACAGTGCTCAGTGCATGCAAGCGCCGACGATGCTTTTGCACGATCGAGAGACGAAAGGCGACTATACATTGATCTTGTTCCCAACATCGATTGCGACCGGCATCGTCTGCCGCCTCCTTCCCTAATTCGCCCTATCATGCGTCTTCGTGCCTTTTTGCTTGTCTGTGATAATCGGGGATATGGGATAGAAACCAGTGAAAACATAAAACTAATTTAATAAATGCTTTCATGTAACTCCATTATCTAAAAAACTCGATTTTTTCTGAAAAAAGTAGGGGAAATGATTTGTATTTTTTAGTATTCGTCTATAATTTGATGCAAGCTTTATGTTGATACATTTATTTAATACACCTAACTATGTGCGTCGAGGTCCGCAACTGATTATCGTGTGTTCTTTGGTGTAGGCAGTACAAACCATAACTCCAACGTTGAGGCAAATAACCCCTCTATTTCAAATTATAAGTTATCTCGATAAAAAACGACTTATAATTTAAAACCGAGAGAGTAGAAAGGTACCAAGTGTTTAGTAAAAATAGGAAAAAGTATCTCTTAAAAGTTCCACTCATAGACATATATATTCTAAGTATTGATTGCAGCACAATTTTTTAGCTACGATTTAATGATTTTTGCTCTGCTTGAATGAATGAATGATTAGAGTGTTTCAAACCGAAAGAAAAACGAGACATCATTTGAAAAAGTTCGAAAAGAAATTGATGTGCCTCGGTGCCACTGCCTCGGCTCATGTAACCCTGGCCCAACAGAGTAGCGTGCTTTTCGAAAGGAAATCCCACTGCAAATAGATTGAGGCCCATGTAAGCCTGTCCCAACAGGCAGCAGAGGAGCGTGCATTTCGAAATTCGACCGTTCGACAACCAAAACCATGAATCCCGCTCAAACGCCAAACAGTGACCCCCCAAATCCCCAACCATTCGAACGCCACGGCCGTCCCCCTCGAATCCCCGCTCCCCTCGAACATTCCCGAATCCATGGAGGCCGGCCCCCAAACCTTCTAGAACGTCCCTCCCCTGCCGCCATGAGCCGCCGCGAGCCCGCCGCCTCCCCATTCCGCGACCTCTCCAACCTCCGCACCCCGAGACCCAACCCCAATGCCGTACCCCCCTCGCCGCAGTTCTTCACCGCCTCCAAAGCCCCCCTCCAGGCTCCCACTCCGACGCCACTCCGCCGCCGGAGGCCTGGCAACGGCGCCCCGACCCCGACGCCCCTCGGCCGCCGCCTCCGCGCGCTCGAGGTCGACCAGTCGCGCTCCGCCCGCCGCGCCGAGTCCGGCCGCGAGCGCGCCCTCCGTGCCTTCGCCGCCTCCGCCTCGTCATGGCTGTCGCTCCTGCTACGCGACCCCTCCGCCTGCGGCTGCTCCCCGGCGGTCACCGATTCCGCCGCGGCGGCCCAGCCCTGCGCTGCGGGGAAGCGCGGCGCGCTCGATGGAGAGAGGGCGCGTGGGGGGCGCAGTCCAAAGAGGCGCCGCGGTGCTGGTGATCGCGGCGGGGAGAGGAGGAAGGAGATGACGCCGGCGATGGTGGCCGCATTAAGGGAATCTCTGAGGGAGGCGTGCAGCCTGGAGGATGTCACGGAGAGGATGGAGAACTACATGAGTAAGGGCGCGTGTGAGGAGGTGCTCTTCATGATGTTTCAAATTTGTAAGGTAAGAAATTTTCGAGGGTTCAAACTCTACGGCTTTAGCATTTAACATTCTTGTTGTTGTGGCCTACGTGCTTGTTAGGTTAGAAATTTGAAACAATGAATTATCCAATTTCGACCTGTCTTCGGACTGAGACCAAACTGCTAAACTGATATGTGTTGTCCGTTTTCTTTTTGGATTGTATTTGAAGTGCTGGACATGGTAACATTTAAATTACGAGCGTAGATGTGATAAAGTATAGTCTCGTCTTTGAAAATAACTTATGTAAGATGCGAAAATTGGATATGGGTATATGACACATATATGGTGACTTATGCATCACTTTGTTATCTGTATAAGAGTGCCTGCAGTATTTTCCACAAGAAGATATGCTAAAAATCAGAGACTGCAACGATTATTATAGTATCTTAAACTCTTATTCCATCTGTCCTGAACTATAGTCGTTTTGCCTTTTCTACATAGCTTTTGCTTACCTTATGTCTAGATATATAATAAAAAACTATAAATTTAGAAATGTCAAAACAATATATAATTTGGAATAGAGGGAGTACTTCTCATGCACTTTCTTATTTTCTAAACTCTACCTAGTGCTTATAAATGGTAAAAAAGTTTTCTCCCTATATTACACAGTAGAATCATTATCCTCTAACTGGCACAGTATTTCCCCCACATTTTTCAGAACATTGACGAAGGCAGATTGAAGATGAAAGCACATTGCCCCCTTGTTACTGACCTTAGGCTCAAAGAGAAAGCAACTAGGGCTTTCATGTCCTACAACCCATATTGGCTCAGGATTGGCTTGCATATTATTCTTGGCGGTGATTCCTTGCTGCAGTCTGGACAAGGAAAATGGGACAAGGAGGTTCATTTTCTAAAACTAATTCTGGAGAAGCATATGTTTTCTCAAACGATGACTGCAAAATCATCTGGTCACAAGAAGGTGGTAGAAGAGCACCGTGTACAAGGTTACAGTAAAGTGCTGGGCAATATTATATTGAAAAGAATTTTTCTGCTTGTTATTGCACTAGACAGAGCGAAAATAGAAAGTGCTCTACCTCTCAAAGCTGGAATCGATGGCCTTGATGGTGGATCCCCTCTTTTATTTTCTCACCAAGGTCAAATAAAGTCTAGTCGTCAAATCATTCAGGGTAATATAGCTGAATCCATCGCTTTTTATTATTGTTTTTTTGCGCCATGCAAGTGTTATATTGAGTTGCCATTCTATTATTTGACTGATTACTTAATTCTAGAGTCTTTGAGGGAGACCATGCATGGAGAAGGTGACATCCTGATACACCTCACAACTATGGGATATAAGCTGAATTATCAACAGGTATCCAGATTTGCTGTATTGCTGTACCAAACAGTTTGTTTTTGTGTTTTTGGTTGTATAAGTTTCTTTCAGGAATGGTATAGTTTCAATTTTGTTTGAATATTGTCAGATTATACTAATTTTCTTTTTCTCGCCAGCCTGCTCTGTCAGAATATGATTTCACCATGAGGAGTTTATTTGAAGATCTCCAAGATGGCATAATTCTTTGTAGAGTTGTTCAGCTGCTCCTCGCAGATGCATCAATCATTTCGGTAAGAATTTCCTTTTGCTACACTAATCAGCCAGATCATATTAGCATTTGATTTACGGTGCCAAACGCTTCATTTCAGAAAGTAATTGCTCCCTCAGATACAAACAAGAAGAGGCTAAGTAACTGCAGCACTGCTATACAATATATCAAACAAGCTCAGGTTCCATTATCTGATTCTGATGGAGTCACAATTTCGGAGGAAGACATCGCTGCTGGGGATAAGGAGCTTATTCTTTCACTGCTGTGGAATATGTTCATCCATATGCAGGTCAAATGTTCAATATAACGCTATTGAATTTTTATTGCTAAGTTTACCTTTTTTTCCCACAAAGATAGAGTTCTAGATTGCTCACTGTAGGAGTTAACCTTCAGTTTCACATCATTCTCGTTAGGTTTCGTTAATTGCTTTTACTTTGTGGTTATGTGTATTATTTAATCTTACCATCCTCTGTTCTCACCCAAAACTGTTAAATTATACTGTAAATATTCATGTAATGGTTTTATAGGTTACTGTGCAATTTGTAAATTAAACGTCTCTGAATGCTTTTTTGTCAAGGCAATGTTTTCATCTAACTCATTCAGATTCCAGAATAATTGATATGTCTCATTAACTCTTGTTACCTTTTGCTCCTGTGCAGCTACCGTTGTTAGCAAGCACAGCCTCACTAGCTCGTGAATTAACCAGGCTAAATGTACATGTAATGGTGAGTGATCCGTTCATCTATCTTAATAAACAGTTAAAATATGTGGATAGAATGGGACAACATACCATGTAGTGCGTATTTTATTCCCTCACAGTAGACAAAAGTTCCTTGATGAAGCTACCGTATATGTTTGCTTCTGTGCTTATCATTTTGATCTGAGACTTTTGTTCCTTACTTTTAAGGAGGGGTTCTATTTCTTTTATGAGAACATGCTGAGGACATGTATTATTAAGAAGTTTCTTTTATTTCAGGAACAACAAATGTCTGAGAACAAGCCACACATGGGTTTGCTTTACAATTGGGTTCAGGTAAAAGGATTCCTTTGTTTCTTTTATCTGTTGCTCACATAGTTGTGTGCTAAAAAGATGGGTTACATCATTTCGCCAAAACTAAGTGGAGAATTTCTAAAGTTGTAATAATAGCTTTCCTCAGCCTGATTCATGAACCAAATATCAAGACTTCTTTTTCTCAAATGCACAGGAGTGTTGTGTATCATTGCATTAAGAAGTATCAAGACTGTTAAAAAATGCTTATTAAATGTTCTTTTGTTTGTAAAAAGGCTGTATTCATTGCCATTTCATTGTATCCTTTCTGTTGAAAATGCCCCTTTCTGTTGAAAATGCCCATGCCTGGGTTTCCGTGCACCACAATGTATACGCTATTTTCCGTGCCTCAATATGTTGCAAGCTCAAAGACAACACAGTAACATCATTGATCTTTTTGTCAATCTTAAATGTTTTGGTCATTTTGGTCTAGTATCCTTTTAAGCATACTATTTTTGAACTTGTATTGTGCTAACCGTACAACCCTGTCTTTATTGTCTAATTGCTACCTATGTTGTTTTGTTCTTCTGCAGGCAATATGCTCAAAGTATGGCATGACTGTTGAAAGCTCATCTCAGTTTGACAGAAGAGCACTGAACTGCCTCATCAACTATTATTTGAACATTGATATGTTACCCCCCAAGGTTCTCCTGAACTATCATCATTTTTTGTGTTTTGTTTGCAGTGTAATTACACCTTTATCTTTATGTGCCACTTTGATATTGACGTGATCAACATTTCTTGTTGATTATTGTTTTTAGGAAACACTAACTGGATGCCGAAAGGAATTGTTCACCTGTCACCAACTTGATACTATAACTGATATCACTAGCTGTCCATCTAGCAAGATGGGGAAAGTACTCTCCGATGTTCTTCATGCGGTGGTAAGTGGTTTACTTTTTTCGTTTGCACAATCAGTAGTTTCTTTCTCAAACCTTTTTCTGCAATATGCAGGATATTCCAGCAAGTGACATCCTAGCTGATGGTGTATTATTTGATGAGAAGAGTACCATTCTTTTGCTAGCGTTCCTATCTTCACATCTGACTAATGACGAAAGATTGGTAATTTGCTGTCACTTTCAAATTTTCCCTCCTTGTGTTAAAGTCCTGTTCAGGATGCATAAAGCATCTTCTTTAATTCATATAGGGTCATCTAAAGAATTTGATCAACATGAGGTTGGACTACAAGTGTGCGGAGACTAAGATTTCAGCAAGACGTACATCTCGAGGAAAGATTGATACGAAGTATCATACCTCTCAGACAGATAAAAAAGATGGTGCATGCACCAACCAGGGTTTGTTCTTTATCTATTCTTTAGTTTGTAAGTTTCTGCTGCTGAAATGAAATTTGGTAATATTATTGTGAAATGTTATTCTCCATAACCATAACTGTACATGATATTATTATGTGAATTCCACCATATCAACTATGATGGTAGTATAATAGTTTTCCGCAATCTAGTGAAATTTGTCTTAATCTTCTTTCTGCAGTGGAGCACTGTGAGGATGTGGATACGTTGAGAGCTTCTGTTGCTCCTCATATTCTTTGTTTTGATGGCATGGATAGTCTAGACTCAACAACTCCACTGCAGCTTAGCGGCAGCCAAAGCAACTCTATAACTTCTACCACTCAGCTATGGAAAAGTGGGCATGAGTCTATACCTCCTCCCAATTCTTCATTGGATATGTTTGAGAGTAATTGGCGGTCGTGTGTGGTTGAGACGTCCAATGCAGTTTCTGTCAGTAAGCTTGCGAGTGTGGATGACATGGAGTGCAGCAGTAATATTTCTTCTCAGGAATTCTTAAAGCCTGTATCTACCTGTATTTATTTCCCTGTTTGCAAGGAACTAGTTGCTGCTCAAAGGATACAAAATGCATACCGAAGATTTTTGAACAATAGAAACAGGATAACTGCTGCAATTAAAATCCAGAGCCAGTGGCGATGCTATTCAGTACGCAAGTGCTTCACAAAGCAAGTTCAGGCTATTGTAGGAATCCAAACATCAATAAGAGTATTCTTGTGCCTCCAAGCTTTGCAACGCCACCGACTCGCTGCAGTACTGATTCAGCGAGTTGTCAGAGGATGGTTGGCTAGAAAGAGACTGTTAGGTTAGTATGTACATCTAAGATTGTCCTTGATATATTTTTGTTGCATACTGACCGTTGTTATGGCAGTTGTGTTATGGATGTAAAACCGCTAAGATGTGATTCTTATTGCATTATCTAAGTATTACTGACTGATGCTACTTATACAGGTTCTTCTTCACTGCGAACCTACACAAGACTTTGTGTAATTGACCAAAGTCAAAAGAGAAAATGTTATCAAAGCCTTGAGTTGAACATTGTGCTAGATTCTGTCATAAGGCTACAAAGGTACTGGAGGAAGTTCCTGCTGCATCAGTCTGTCAAAACATCTGTGATCTCAATCCAATCTTTTGTCCGTGGCTGTTTGGCACGAAAACAACTAAATCAAACTTTATGCTGCATCAGCATCATTCAAGTATGTATGATATTTATTTTATGCTTGCAGACTGGGTAATGCCATAATTTTAGTGTCAAAAGAGTTACTTTAATCTGGTCCATTTATTTGCAGAGATGGTGGCGAAAGGTTCTCCAATCGAGGAAGCGAGCTGTGATTGTTATCCAGACTCATTTCCGTGGTTGGATTGCACGACAAGATGCTATCAGAACTAGAAACTCTATTAGTAACATACAGGTACACAAAGAGGCGATGACTGATCTCTGTAAATTTCTTTTTTTATTAATTGATATGCACAGATTACTAAATGATTTCATACTTGACAAATTTGTTTGCAGAGATGGTGGAGAAAGGTTTTGTTCAATAAATTGAGGAAGCAAGCTGTTTTAGTTATCCAGGCTCATTTCCGTGGTTGGATAGCACGACAAGTTGCTTCTAGAACTAGAAAAAGTATTACTACAATACAGGTATCGTATGCGTGTTTTTGTTAGTTGAATATATGGAAATCAAATTCATGGATCTATTTAGATACCAAATGTATGAAACATGATTTCATTACGCAAAAATCCTTCTATTCATAGAAAAACGATTGTAATTAAGTTCACTTTTCTCATTGACATTTATCTAACTGATTGTTGCAGTCCTATGTCAAAGCCTACCTTGTGAGGAAGGCCTCGAAGCAAGAAGTTGCACAGATAAGATCTAGACTGCAGAAGTCTTCTTCACAAGTTGATGGTAGTATGCGCCTGATCAACAGACTGGTGTCTGCACTGTCACAACTCCATCACTGTCGGAGCATACACAGCATTCGTCAAACTTGTGCAACATTGAGTAAATACAACCCTATGCTTCCTTTCTAATTTTTTCTCCAACCTAGATTTATCATGGGGCATAAGATTGTGATATCATACTCCCAACTGTCTCAGTTTAGCATCAACTTGCCAGTCTAAGCACTTATGTTCAAGAGCTAAGAGGTTATATGTTCTCTTTCTCCTACAGGTACTGCTACTGAGTATTCCAAGAAATGCTGCGAGACACTAGTCACTGCTGGTGCTGTAGATATATTGCTGAAGCAAATCCATTTGCTGAACCGTGGGATTGCTGATCAGGAAGTCTTGAAGCAAGTGTTCCTTACTCTCAGGAACATTGCTCGCTGTGCAAATCTTAGACAGGTGTTAGCCAGCACTCCAGAATCTGCTGAAATCATCTTCCAGGAATTACTGAGGTATCTATATGTCATATGCATTATGCAATGCTCAAGTTCACATGTTGTATTTACGTTGCCTGGTTAGTTTCTTGCTGCACATTCGAGTCATTATGATATGTTTGATGTTCCCTCAACTGAGGCTTAGCTGTAGTTAGTGCCTCCCTCTAAAGCTCTGTTCTTCATTTTTTTATCTTGAGCATATACTAGATTAAGAATGGAGACGGCTTTGAGTTTGTTGGTTTGTGAGCATTATATACTTGTCTGTATTATAAGCTGTGTTTTTGGGCATGCCATTCTTATATGGTGGGATGGATGTGCTTAGGAACAAAGCAGATGTGTTCTTCATCGCGTCTGATATTCTAAAAAGCCTATGTGAATCCAAGGAAGGCCATGAAACTGTCCAAGCGCTGAGTCACCACATCAAAAGGCTGCGCAATCTGGTGCAAGACCTGGAAAAGAAGGTGGAGCTCGACAAGAGGTAATGCAATACATCAGTTCGTAACGTTCCATTGATGCTTTTTTTACCGCATCATAATTGCCCTTGCCGATGTCTGGTCCGCTGAATGGGCTCCTCTTGTTTCTGTAAGGAATGGACGCACCGGAGCCGCGAAGGCGAACAATCTGCGGCGGCTGCGGGAGGCCGCTACTCTCTATCATCTCCTCACTAGTCACTAGTGAAGTTGTGAAACTAAAACTGTTCGGCAGTACAGCTAGCTGAAAGGCTAATCAGACGTTTTGTTGTACAACCATTTAGTCGTAGAAGGTTTTCATGCAACTGGAGGTAGTCACGGTGCACTGTCAGGATCTTCTAAGTTGTGTTGCTGGTTTTGGTTTGTGATTGTATTGTGTCACAGGTGTGAGAATCATCGGCTTGATGTGTTGGGTTATTAAGACTTATTAAAGAGTGAAGTCCATTTGTCGCTGAGTTAACCCTAAACGTCCTCAGATGTCTTGGATTAACCGCCTTCTATATGTTCTAACAAATCATCAGCTTTTGACGTGTTTGTGTTTCAGGAACCTCTCAATCCTAGTATTTGTGAGTTTCACATACCAAACAAAAAAAGTCGAGTGCAAACAAAACACCCCTGAAAACGAGAATGTAGCAGGTGTGAGAACCAATTGTTTATTCATGTGCTGCGTCTTTCTGGTTGCCATTTCATGGCTGCTTTAGACGACACATGATTAGGGGTAGAAATGGATTTTTTAATAGATTTTTCCGTAGATTTTTTTAGAATAACATAATATAAATCTGAAATTGCAGAGGGCATCGATCGTAGCCAGGTACCAGCAGTTTGTGTTGGCATAGCGCTAGTTTATTGAATTAGAAATAGAAATGAATCTACCAATGTCTGTACCGCTATAAAAGGGCAAGTCTGTCCAACAATTCTTGCCCTGTTAGCATTACACTTGAGAGCTGATACCAATACATACAAAACAACACAATGAACTATTGTACATGTACACCCGCTAGCTACGCCTAAGTCATAACTTATAGGTCACAGCCCATCCTGCCTATGAAGCCGCCACTGAAGTCACAACAATTAGAAGAATCAGACTCTAGATGCCCATGAGTCAGTCTGCCATTGGCGTTCATCCGCTGGATTCCAGATTGATCGGCTGCATTAGGTGAGCGGCTGACCTTTGCCTTCGCTTCCCATCTGGAGTCAGCCTGATCGCTGTCTTGACAGGAATCTTGCCATTTTTATGCAACGGCTTCTTGGAGCACTCATGCTGTGCCAGGGAAGACTCGCCACCTTTGCCTGCATTTTGCAGTGGGGACTTGACTCTCTTCCGAGCAAAGCGTGCCTCCATTTCTGGCCTCCGGTTGGGACCAATGAGCCTTACATGGAATGGATTCTCTGCTGTGTAACACACCAACTCATTCGTCGTTTGTCCTTTGTCCAGATCAACACTTCCGCCGTTCACCTGTAACATTCACGTGGCTAAAAAATGTTGGGGGTTGCACCAGATTATGAAACTGGGAGAAAAGGGAAGTTTACCAGCTGGAGAAGGGCAGAGAATGTTCTGGCAACCTCATACTTTGGTCTGCCACTAACAATCTCACTAAAAGATTCAGTTCCTGTATTGTCAGTTCTTAATGAAAGTGTGTCAAGGATTTGCTCCCCATATGAACCAATATCAAAAGGTGGGTTTTTATCCTGACAAGACATGGATGTAGGGGTGAGCGCTAAACAAGTTCATAGATGCAAAATTGTAAGCAGTTCAAGCCAGCAACAAACCTGCTCTTCCAAGGCATCCTCAATTCTTTCTTTCCATGTTGAAACTCAAGCATCCATCTCACTCTGCTTTTCAACCTTAGCGATGCTGGCAAGGAGAGCATTCTGTATGAAGAATTATCTATCAATTTTGGAAGTTGAAGAGAAAAGGCAAATTCAGGACACAACTCAAAATTAAAGTTCTCGATTGCAATTTGGATTCTAGAAATCAGCAGGCAAAATGAAGTTTCTAATCATATAAAAGCTTTGAAGCATCACCTCCAGGTGTGCTTCGAGGATTTTGTGTGTATGAGTGGATGTGTAATATAGCTAAGTTAGTAGAGCTTCGCTTTAACATCATGTCAATAAGACTTTAGGTGGTTTTTTCACGAACGCGCCTGAACATGTATATTTCATTAAGGGGGATAGAAAGTGCGATCACACACACGTCCAAGCCAGAAAAAAGCTTAGGCAGCACCAAAAACAAAAGTGCTTGTTACGCAAAAGGAAATAAAAAGTGACCTACGACTAAGAATCTAACTCTACATCTGAAAATATTCAGCTAAGACATGCATGCATCTCATTGTTCAGGCAGTAACAACATTGATCATCTATATGGGGGAAACAACCATATGCCCAAAATGGCATGCCTTAAGTCCTTAACCAGTGCATGCATCAAAGGTGGAAGCACGTTAAATATACCAGCATAATATTTTATTTAGACAATTTTAGCGCCAAGGATTGCTGCATGGGAATTTACTAATCACAGTCGGTTCCTCTTGACACTTTATTCCAGAAACTTGTCTGTAAAACCCAACACATGACAAAGATGAAAGATCAGAATTGTTGGTAAGATATTGCAACTAATCCTACAAGCAATTTTGTCCAATGCAGCAATAATCTATTATAAAGTTTTATTCTAGCATGTTTTGACAAGCTTACACCTAACATATATTTAGCCAACATATTGATTTACAGGGCACCAAGATGCTTGTAACCGCACAAGACATAGATGTAAATGGAATATAGAACCATTAAAAAAACTCACTAGATGTGACCGACACAAGTCGTCGAGGCTTGCATGTGTATCTATGTCATCCTCTGTACCATTGGGAGTCGCAGCAATAGTCTGAACAGAGGAAAAATAAAAACGAAATATTACCCAAATGTTGGATAGCTAAACACAGCAACCAGCAAACAAAAATGTCAATAAAATAAACCTCATCATGATATGTTGGAACATCAGGATCAACATCTAAGTCGTTTGGCATGTCTGGATCATCATCATCAAAATTAATGCCAGTATTTGATCCATTGTCATCTTTCAAATCTCCAAACACATTGAGATTTTCTTCTCCAAATTCAAATGATCTCAAAAACTGCATGTTCGATGGTTAACAAATTAAATAATTTCTATTTCACCAAAAAGATATAAATTAAATAAGTCAAATCAAAAGATTAGACATGCCTAGTTTACATGGGCACTGTAACAATGCTGAGTACCTTTTCAAAACGAGGGGGTGATTGGGAACCATAATGTTCCTCCTGCTGAGACTGTTGTGCTTCAAAAGATTTAGCATGCTCAGGTATGACGAAGCCATCCATCTTTGCCATAGGAAATAGAACTGTGAGAGTTTTCTTTTTCGAAGTGCCAATAACCACCCGTGGAGAACCTTTCACTGCTCCAAAACAGATCAGTAAGACAGCTCAATACATAGGTCATCAAAATAGCTTTACAAGGCATTAAACAAAGAGATATATCCATAAATAACAGCTTCCTGTACCTCTCCTGTAAGGCCGAATCTTTAGGTTGCCAGGTTCATGTGGATTCAAAGGTTTCCATGGATCCTCATCATCAGAATAGTCTCCAACAGGATCCTCTATATCATCTGGGTGAGGCATTTCAACATCAGCAGCAAAACTAGGCTCAAAAGGATCAGACCAATGATTGTCATCTGGACTGGTTTCTTGAGTTGAAGATTGGTCAGGATTCTCCTGGGTTGGATCTAGAACTCCTAGGACTTTTCCAGCGGCCGATTTACGACCTGTGCCCGCTGATCTTGCATTTGGGGAAGCAAAAACATTGGCTCGGGTTTTAGAAGGTGCTGAACTGCCTTGACGAGCCACACTATTTTCTTTACCAGAATGTTTTCCTTGCAGAAAGTCAAAAACAGCTGGTGCATCACAAGGATCCAGCAGAAGGAAATCTCCATAAAAATCACATGTTGCTAACTGCAATACATAAATAATTACAACTATTTCAGTATGGAAGTGAAAATTGACCAAATTTTCCAGTTGAAATTAAGGAGATAGAAAGTTTACCAAATATGTGTCTAGCTCACTTGCTTCGCTATCCAGACAGTCCCCTTCAAACACCAGTAGATTTGCTGGTGGTCTCACAATTTTTCTTTGTAAATCATCTCGATTGACATTGTTATCCAGAGATGTCCTTGTTTCCACTGGTAAATTTAAACAGGGTTAAACAAATGTTCTTAGCTCCATGACATTCAAAGTAAGCTCATTCAGTGAAGGATCCACTTACCTGGGACATCATCTAACCCCATAAATATATCATCTTCTTCAATAGGAATCATGCTAGGGTCGTTTTGCTTAGCTTGAGCTGAGTCATTTTCCAGATGATCCTGCCTGGTATAGTTATAATGCCTAAGTTTATTGTAGCTAATAAGAAAAGATTATCATGTGATAGTATTAGAGAAATCCTCAAAATATCATTTAAATGTTGAACACCCAAGGTATCATACTGATCTAGACAATCATAAGAACCACTCTTGTACATACAATGAGTCAATGACAACTTGATGAATCATAATTCTTTTCTCCCAGCAGTACTATAAGCTGAGAGTTGTCAAGATGTTTATCAGGCTATTGCAGCATTTTTCCACTACTTAAAGAGTATTCCAAAAATGTAGGATTGAAGTAATCAAGCGGTAAGACAAGATGACATATCTGCCGACTACCATGACACCTTTTTTGACTCGAAAATACAGCAGGGGAGACCCCCATTGTAAGAGATTTTTATTAATTTTCAAAAAGAAGAAAAAAATGTACAAATTAAAGAGGGGCTAAAAGAACTAAGCCACACAACCAGCAAGAGGGCAGACTACCGTGACACCTAGGCACCTAAGGCATACATGAGGCAATGTGTACCCTCCTCTCTAGAATGGAGGTGGAACAGGGTTCAAGGAAGTAAAGGAGGACATGCTTACAATGATATTAAGAGTGGTAGCAGCAACGTGAAACAAAGGAGAAGGCAATGGAACCGTTGATAAGGGGCAAGTTAGGTCAGATAATAAAAAATAAAAAGAAAAGAAAGGTAAAAGGACAGGATTTACAAGGCCTGCATAAAACACTGGCAATTTGGCTACAGGTGAGCCATGATAGGAGTCATTGGCCTCACCTGTTTACCATTGCATCTTTGCATCTCTCCATCTCATCTCTTTTCTCTCCTTCCATCCAGATGAGTCTTTGGCAATTGGCTATTTTGCAAGGAGGCCCAGATTACAATAACATAGACGTGTTCATCTCCTCCCCTTCTCTCCATGCAACCATTAGGCAAGGCGTCAACTATGGAAGTTACTGCCGACCACCATAATGCCAAAGCAACACCTGGCAGGGGTGAATCTAGGCCACATGACCATCAGCGCCATGCATGGGGCGCCTCCTCCTAGGTTTTGGAATTTTCAAAATTAGCTCTACATACAGTAATATTCCATTGGAATTTCCAAAATTCGTCGGGGTCGGCTGACCCCGATGGCAAGTAATATTCCATTGGAATTTCCAAAATTAGTCGGTTCGGCTGACCCCGAAGGCAAGCTGTAGCTCCACCCCTGCACCTAGGTGATGCCTTAGTACCATGATTAGATCGCTATCTTCTAAAGTGCATAAAGGCCTTCGTTTAGCAATATTTTGGCATTGATCCCTTTGAGCACAGAGTAAATCTAACCAAGTGAACATGGATGTGGGCCATCTACTTGAGCTCAATGCCTGGGAGCTACATATAGAGTTTAAGACAATAAAATGCCCGGCATGGTGAAGTCCCAAGAGGAAGAACGAAAGGTGCCAATGCGGAGATCATCTGAAACAGGCATACTTCACCAAGGTTGATGCCTTATTTCAAAACTTTATGGTTTCCGAACCAAGCAGCAAATGAGTATCTGCCATGTGACATTTTTAAAGCCTACTCATTTAAGATGCGCAAAAATAAGCAATTAGTACATAACGGATAAATCTGAAAGCAACATCAATCTTTCCTTACTTCTTTTGCAAGAGGAACTCTAACGCGTGAAGCACCAACGAGTACAAGTACTCCACTTTCCTACTGTACACTTGAACCGATCCTTGGAGTAATAATGCCGTTGCAGATAAGAAAACACAAATTAAAAGGGCAACTGCTGAATTGAAAAAAGAAAAGAACTTATTTCTGATGCAACACCCATATTAAATGGAAAAAGTCTAATTGACCCCCCCAAATATAGGGGGTGGTCTAGTTTACCCCCCGAACTATGAAATGGTCTAATTTACCCCCTGAACTTTGCAAAACCGGCCAAATCACCCCCTCGGGCGGTTTTGGGCGGTGGTTTTGCTACAGTGTCAGCGGTTTTGCTACAGTAACAGCGGTTTTGTCTTTTTCTTTTTTATTTATTTCGTCTGAATGTTTGAAAAATCATAGTAAATCACAGAAAAATCATAAAATGAAAAATCCAATTTTGTTGGACTCCACATGAGTAGATCTACACAGTGAATATATAATATAGTATGGTTTAGTACAAAGTTTTTGCTGTAAATTTTGATCTATTTTTTTCTGTAATTAATTTGAATAATTCATACAACAAAAATTTTGTACTAAAGCATACTATATTATATATTCACTATGTAGATCTACTCATGTGGAGTCCAACAAAATTAGATTTTTTATTTTATGATTTTTCTGTGATTTACTATGATTTTTTAAAGATTCAGACGAAATAAATAAAAAGAAAAAGACAAAACCGTTGTTACTGTAGCAAAACCGCTGACACTGTAGCAAAACCACCGCCCAAAACCGCCCGAGGGGGTGATTTGGCCGGTTTTATAAAGTTCAGGGGGTAAATTAGACCATTTCATAGTTCGGGGGTAAACTAGACCACCCCCTATAGTTGGGGGGTCAATTAGACTTTTTCCCATATTAAATTGTCCTTAGAAAGGCTAAACCTTGGGTGAGCTAAACAACTAAAAAGAAGCTACTTCCTTTAACATTTATTCAAGCAAAGGAAATAACACCACGCAAAATCAAACAAGTCCACATGTTCCAGCCTCCATCCATAGTCAATCCACCCAAAGTGTCAAAATTTCTAACCTCACACTCCCAATTCCCAGCTCTCCAGACCCCTACAGATAGCACGCTCGCTGAAAAGAAGTGCCGCACGTTGACCGCAAGAAACCCCGGCCCTCCGCAGTCCGCACCGCTATACCTTCGGCAAAGTTGACAGAGTGGGCCCCGTCCTCGCCGGAGACCTTCCCTGAGCAGATTTTGAGCAGGTACTCCTCGAGGCTCTTGGCAACGTCCACCTCCCAATTCGACTCGGGTCCCTGTTCGCCTGCAGAATCGGGAACCTCCCGCCGGTCGAGCCCACCTCCCCGCTGCCGCCGTCCATGCCTCCGTCCCAGGCTACTAGGCGCAAGAAAGCATCTTTTTGCGGGATTAGGGCTAGAAACCTGGTTCCAGAAGCTTCTGGAAATTGGGCGGGTGAAAGTCCCTAGTTTGGTTTTGGCTAATTGATGAAACCTAGGACTAACCTTTGTATCTAAGTGGATGATTTAGATAAAGGTGGTCATTGCATATGAGACATGACATTGACTCATGTGACCAAGATGGTGAAGACCAAGATGAGGCTTGGCTCGATGGACCGGTTGTGAAGGTGAAGGGCAAGTCGAGGCTTCGAAGCGAAGGACCATGCGATGGTGAAGCTTGAGCAAGACTTGGCGCCGATGGACCGATGCAACGGTGAAGAGCAAGTGAAGTCAAGGTCGATGGATCGAGACGGTCATGTGATGATATGAAATGGATCATATCATTTGGAGAAACAAAATGGGCTCAAGGCAAAGGTATAACCATAGGGCCATTTTGTTTTACACTCAAGACACCATAGAGGGTGTGAGTGGTTTAGGGTCGATAGCCGAACTATTAAGAGGGGAAATCTTATCGGTTATTCGACGCATGGGTGCCACTAGGTGAATTCATGAAGTGCATTGCATGTAGGGCCTAGTGAGCTAACTGGAAAACCTTTGAAAATGATTGAGAAAAAGCTAACACACAAGCACATGGAGATGTACACTTGATGGTGTTGGCACATTTGCAAAGGTGGCGTTGGTCGCGCTGTGGTTTGCGGGTAGAGAGGGGTTTGGTTCCTTTCTCTCTCCCGCCGAGCGTGCGAGCGCGGGATTCAGGCGATTTCGGGGAAATGAAATGCCTATTTTCCATTGCGCCGGAAGTCGGAAAAGTAACGGAGGCGAACGCGGTCACGGAAGGCACCGGACGCTGCACCGGACGCTGCACCGGACGCGGTCAGTTCCGACCGGCGCGTCCGGTCAGTGCAGCGCGGGCGTCAGGCGCGCGAGCTAGGGTTTGACACCGGCGCGTCCGGTGACCCACGGGACCAGCGCGTCCGGTCTGGCGAACAGCGAGTCTCGAAGTCGTCGGACGCGGTCCGCGTCCGGTCCCTCACCATCGGACGCGTCCGGTGGTCCAGGGAGCTTACTGGACTCGCACCGGACGCGGGTACTGTGGCGTCCGGTGGTTGCGAGGAGCGCGTCCGGTGATGTCTTCGCGCGCGCGGGGACTGTGCGCACCGGCGCGTCCGGTGGTTCGCAACGGCGCGTCCGGTGGCTCGTTTGACCGTTGGCGCGCAGTGACCGTTGGAAGATCTAACGGACGTTCTTGAATTTGGAGGACACGTGGACGTCGCAGGGGCACCGGACGCGGTTGAGCGCGTCCGGTGAGTTACCACCGGCGCGTCCGGTGGTCCCGCGAAAATCGTGAGTGGAGTTGTAACGGCTCTATTTGGATGGGTTGCTTATAAATACTTGTTGGCCGGCCCTTGGGGAGGTCTCTTGGCATTTCTAACATACTTGTGCATCCTTTGAGCTAGAACAACTCCTCCCACTCATCTCCCTTGCTTGATTGCAAATCAAAAGTGAGATTGAGTGATCCCAAAGTGCATTGCATAGCTTGAGGGCATCTAGTGGCACTTGTGGGTGGTTTAGCCGGTGGATTTCTTGTTACTCTTGGAGAGTACCGCTCCTAGCCGGCTTGGAGATTGTTGGAGGCGTTGGCAAGAGAAGGTGATTGTTCTTGGCCACCTCCGGTTGTTTGTAAGAGGTTCTTGTGCTTTCCTCGGCGGAGTGCCAAAAGCAACTCTATTACATTGCGCGTGTCATTGAGTTACCTCACTTGAGAGTGGTGTCTTGCGGTGCCTTGCGGGGCGTGCCTTGAGGGGCAAGTGACTTGAGGGTCACACCGGGGAACCATCTAGGTGTTGGTCGACACAACCGGTGACGTAGCTTGTCGGTGCACAAGTGAACACCGGGTGAACAAATATTGTGTCTCTTGTCTCCCGGTGATTGGTCATCATATTGTATTGTTGTCAATATTGATTGATTGTATATCATCTTGGTGATTGGCAACATCTTCACTTCACCGTCGGTATAATAATCACAATCCTCTCTTGCATTTACATTCACTAGTTTTATCTTGTGTAGCTCTAGTAGTAGCTTTGCTAAGTAGTGTTAGCTTGTTCTCTAGTGTAACCTTAGTGACATAGCTCTTGTGTGAACTAGAGATCTTAAACTACTAGACTTGTGGATAGGAGGCTTGCATCACAACCTTTGGCTAAGCAAAACTCGCTTTACGCCGTTTGTTATTCTAACAAGTTTGCTTAGTGGTACTTGTAGATTTTTAAATAGGCTATTCACCCCCCCTCTAGCCATCTAGGACCTTACAAGTGGTATCGGAGCCGTGGTCACCGTTTTATTCAAGGCTTAACATCCTTCGGTGTGAAAAATGGCTCAAATTGTGTTCAATCATGTTGGGGGCAAGCCACCGTTCTTTGATGGTGTTAGTTCTTTTGCTCATTGGAAGAGAAAGATGACAATGTACCTTGGTTCTATTCATGAGAGAGTATTGGAAGTCACCGAGAATGATTTTGCTATCATTGATCCCGATCATCTCACCGATGAAGATAGAGCAAATAGAACATGCAATAGAATGGCTCTCAATACACTTTACAACAATATTGACACAAAAGTATTTGAGGGCATCAAGGATTTGGAATTGGCAAATGAAGTGTGGACAAGGTTAAGTGAAACATATGAGGGCACTAAGGTTGTGAAGAGTGCCAAGCTATATGGGCTCAAGAGTGAGTTTGAGAACTTCAAGATGAAAGAAGAAGAAACAATCTTAGAGATGTTTCATAGATTGCAAGTCATTGTGAATGATCTCAAGAGCTTAGGGCACAAGACACAAGACCAAGATTTTTGCCACAAGTTCTTGTTGAGCTTACCTAAAAGATTCAAGATGTTGATCATGATGCTACAAAGAGATGGGCTTGAAACAATAAAGCCCAATGATTTGCTTGGAGAGGTATTGACCTTTGACAAGTATGATCAAGATGTTGATGAGAAGGAGGAAGAAAAGAAGAAGAAGACCGTGGCATTCAAGGCCACCTCCTCAAAGGGCAAAGCTTCAATTCAAGAAGAAGATGACGACGAAGAAGATGAAGAATTGGAAGTTGATGATGAGGCACTTGCTCTAGTTGTCAAAAATATTGGCAAAATGTTTATCAAAAGAAGAGGCTTCAAAAAGAGAAATGACAATTTCAAGAGCAATGAGCAACAAAGGAGGTGCTTCAATTGTGATAGCACCGAACATCTTCAAGCCGAATGTCCCTATGACAAGAAGAAGAACAACAAAAGGGGCAAGTTTGAGAAGAAAAGAGAGGCCAAGATGACATTCAAGAAAGGCAAAAATGGTGCCTATGTGATCACTTGGGAAAGTGAAGATAATGAAGAAGAAGAAGAAGAATCATCCAACAAGGCTTTTGCTTCCATTGCTATCAACAAGAAGCCATCACTATTTGATTCATCCTCTTCATGCTTCATGGCTAAAGAAGCTAAGGTAATATATGATGAGAGTGATGATGAAAGTGAAATGGAATATGCTCATGATAGTGATAATGATAATGATAATGAAAATGATGATGATGAACCAACTAAAGAACAACTATATGACTTGATGCAACAAACTAGAGACATAGCTATTGCCAAGGACAAAGAGTGTAAGAAGCTTTCAATAAAAGTAGCAATACTTGAGAAAGTCCTTAGTGAGCTTAAGACCACTCATGAGAGTCTAGTGGAAGACCATGAGGATCTTGATAAGGCTCATTCCAAGCTTGAAAAAGCTCACTCATTGCTACTTGAGCAACAAGCAAAGAAGGAGGTTGTTGTATCATGTGATATATGTGTTACATGTGATATAATTGATGAATCCTTTAATGAACCTATCATCATGTCAAATGCTAACCCTTCTTGTAGCTCTTCATCCACCACCACCAACTCTACCTCCACTACTAGTGATGGTCTCACTTGTGATGCCTCACTAATGGTTGAGAATGAGACTCTCAAGAGAGAGGTGGATGAGCTCACTCACGCCCTAGGCAAGGCCTATGGTGGTGAGGCCCGCTTGCTTAAGTGCTTGGGTAGCCAAAGGTTCTCTCTTAACAAAGAGGGATTGGGCTACAACCCCAAGAAAGGCAAGTCGGCCTTTGCAACTCCAAAGCCTAGCTTTGTGAAGGGCAATGGTCGGTTTTGCAATAGATGCAAGCAAGTTGGGCACCTAGAGCATAATTGCAATAAAAAGAACCAAAGCAAGAACCTTGTTAATGCTATACCTTTTGATTCTTGCTATGTGCTTACCAAGGGTGTGAAGGGTGTGCAAGCTAAGTTTGTTGGTACACCAATTGTGGGCCCAAAGAAGAAGGCTATTTGGGTACCAAAGAGCTTAGTTACTAACCTACAAGGACCCAAACAAAAATGGGTACCTAAACTCCATTGATTTGCTTGTAGGTCAATTACAAAGCCGGAGGAAGGCATTGGATTATTGATAGTGGGTGCACTCAACACATGACCGGTACATCAAGAATGTTTAACTCAATCAATGACAATGATAGTGGTGTTGACTCTATCACATTTGGTAATAATAAGAAAGGCAAGGTTATTGGCTTGGGGAAGATTGCAATATCAAATGACATGAGTATCTCCAATGTGTTACTAGTTGAAAGCTTGGATTTCAATCTTCTATCCGTGGCACAAATATGTGATCTAGGCTACAAATGCATCTTTGGGGTTGATGATGTGGAAGTTATTAGTGTGGATGGTTCAAATATGGCATTCAAGGGATTTAGATATGAGAATCTCTACCTAGTTGACTTCAATGCTAGAGAAACTTCGTTGACAACTTGCTTAGTCTCCAAATCAAGTATGGGTTGGCTTTGGCATAGAAGGCTTGGTCATGTTGGCATGAAACAATTGAAGAAGCTTACAACTCACAATCTTGTCAATGGTTTGAAAGATGTTGAATTTGAGAAGAATAAGCTTTGTAGTGCATGTCAAGCCGGGAAGCAAGTTGGAAGCTCACATCCAAAGAAGAGTACAATGAGCACATGCAAAGCATTTGAGTTGATGCACATGGATTTATTTGGACCAACAACATATACAAGCATAGGCGGCAACAAGTATGGCTTTGTCATAGTGGATGACTTCACAAGATTCACATGGGTATTCTTTCTTAGTGACAAAAGTGAAGTGTTTGACACCTTCAAAACATTTCTCACTAGAGTTCACAATGAGTTTGAGATTAGAATCAAGAAAGTGAGAAGTGACAATGGAAGTGAGTTCAAGAATACAAGAATTGAAGAACTTTGTGATCATTATGGTATTGGACATCAATTCTCGGCCAAATACACTCCACAATCAAATGGTCTAGTTGAGAGGAAGAATAGAACATTGCTTGATATGGCTAGATCAATGCTTCATGAGTACAATGTGAGTCAATCTTTTTGGGATGAAGCAATCAATACCGCTTGCTACTACATCAATAGACTATATTGTCATCCATTGCTAGAGAAGACCCCATATGAGCTACTTCATGGAAGAAAGCCCAATATTTCTTATTTTAGGGTATTTGGTTGCAAATGCTATATCTTGAAGAAAGGCACTAGATTGGGGAAGTTTGACAAGAGATGTGATGAGGGGTTCCTACTTGGTTATTCAACTACAAGCAAAGCCTATAGAGTTTGGAACAATTCAAGTGGCATTCTAGAAGAAGTCCATGATGTGCAATTTGATGAAACCAATGGGTCACAAGATGAAGAAGAAAATCTAGATGATATTGGTGGAACTCTATTAGTGGAAGCAATGAAGAACATGGACATTGGAGACATTAGAGCAAAGCAAGTAATTGATATTCAAGATGATGATAAAGATCAAGTGCTCAATTCACCGCTCAAGCTAGTTAGTGACTCTCAAGTGCAAGATCAAGGAGCTAGTTCTTCTCATCAAGATACATCAAGTGATCAACCAAGCTCAAGCAATCAAGTGCAAGTACTCCAACCACAACATGTTGCAAGAGATCACCCCATTAATAGTATTATTGGTGATATTAGAAGTGGTGTGCAAACAAGATCAAGATTGGCTATGTTTTGTGAGTATGCATCATTTGTATCAACCATAGAACCAAAGAAGATAGAAGAAGCTTTGAGGGATGCCGATTGGATCATGGCTATGCAAGAAGAGCTTAACAATTTCACAAGAAATGATGTTTGGGAGTTGGTAGAAAGGCCAAATGACTACAATGTGATTGGAACCAAGTGGGTGTTCAAAAATAAGCAAGATCAAGATGGCATTGTAGTGAGAAACAAAGCAAGACTAGTTGCTCAAGGTTACACTCAAGTTGAAGGTCTTGACTATGATGAAACATATGCTCCCGTGGCAAGATTGGAGGCAATAAGGATTCTATTGGCTTATGCTTGTGCACACAACATCAAACTATATCAAATGGATGTCAAAAGTGCATTTCTCAATGGGATTATCAATGAGTTAGTCTTTGTTGAGCAACCGCCCGGATTTGAAGATGACAAGAAACCCAACCATGTGTACAAGTTGAAGAAGGCTTTATATGGCTTAAAGCAAGCACCTAGAGCATGGTATGAGAGGCTAAGAGATTTCCTTCTCTCTAAGGGATTCAAGATGGGCAAGGTTGATACAACTCTATTCACCAAGAAGATTGGAAATGATCTATTCATAGTGCAAATTTATGTTGATGACATCATCTTTGGATCAACCAATCAAGCTTATTGTGAGGAATTTGGTGCTATGATGGCCAAAGAGTTTGAAATGTCTATGATTGGTGAACTTAGCTACTTCCTTGGTCTCCAAGTAAAGCAATTGAAGAATGGGACATTTGTGAGTCAAGGGAAATACATAAGGGATATGTTGAAGAAGTTTGGAATGCAAGATGCAAAGCCAATTTCAACTCCAATGGGTACAAGTGGCAATTTGGATAGTGATCTTGATGGCAATATGGTGAATCAAAAGGAATATCGGTCTTTGATTGGAAGTCTACTCTATGTCACCGCATCAAGGCCGGATGTCATGTTTAGTGTTTGCATGTGTGCTAGATATCAAGCCTCACCTAGAGAGAGTCATCTCACGGCCGCAAAGAGAATATTGAGGTACTTGAAGCAAACAAGAGATGTTGGACTATGGTATCCTAAGGGGTCAAAGTTTGAATTGATTGGATATTCGGACTCCGACTATGGGGGTTGCAAGATCAATAGAAAGAGCACAAGTGGCACATGTCAATTACTTGGAAGATCACTTGTGTCATGGTCCTCAAAGAAACAAAACAGTGTGGCAATCTCTACCGCCGAAGCCGAATATGTGAGTGCGGGGAGTTGTTGTGCACAATTGCTATGGATGAAATCAACTTTGAAGGATTATGGTCTCAACTTCAAGAATGTGCCATTGCTATGTGATAATGAGAGTGCAATCAAGATGATACAAAATCCGGTTCAACATGGAAGAACAAAGCACATTGACATAAGGCATCATTTCATTAGAGATCATCAACAAAAGGGAGATATTGCCGTTGAGAGTGTTGGCACCGATGATCAACTTGCCGATATTCTCACTAAGCCACTTGATGAAAAGAGGTTTTGCAAGCTAAGGAATGAATTGAACATTCTTGATTTCTCAAACATGAGTTGAATGCACCCCACTCACTTATTGACATGCCTCTCCTTCGACATTGCAAGGTAAAAGTTGATTGACATGTCATTCATTCTATGCTAAGGACTTGCTAGAGCATATAGACATAATAAGTGGTATGCATGAGCATTCATGATAAATCAAATGAATTTGATGGATATATGTTACCACTATTGCCTCTATGTTTGTTTTGATCTAGTGGTAGCATATGACATGTTTGTGAGCTTGCAAACCTAGTGTTGAATCTAGAAGATTTGCTATAAGTGTTTAATTCAACATAGGCAAGATAACCCTTATTATGAGGTGTGAAGAAGCTTGTCTTTGGTTCAAATCGAATTAAATATCTTTGGCAAGTGTTCTAGGTTGAACCAAAATTGATGAATTTTAACCTACTCCATTAAACATTTTTTCATCTCTCCACAATTTGATCCCATTTTTGGGTAAGTTGTTGACAAAGGGGGAGAGAGAAAGATGATTCAACATGATAAAGGGGTAAATAAAATTTTTGATGCACACAAGTAGGGGGAGCAAGCTCATAAACAAAGTTGTTGCATTTGTTTGTGCATTTTCATATGACTTGCTCATTGCACATGTATTTAAATTCAATATACATGCTTGTGTGGTGCAATGCTAGTATAGAACTTGGATGATGAGATGATCTACTAGCATGCATAGGAATAGTTTTACTTGTGGTATCTAGACTTGCCTAAAAGTTTTTACAAGTGGTCCAAGAACCTTTACTATAATGTTGATCTCACGGGGTTCTTGAGTTTTTGATGGATGTCTAGTTACTTCATGATGCTAAGGATGGTGTAAAAGGCAACTCCGATTGGTATCACGCTTCAAAGGTCCATTTCTTACACCTTAGCATCATTTTGGTAGAATTACTCTCCCAACACTTCTATCCATGCATATGTGCAAAGCTTTCAATCCAAACTCTATGCACATATGTAGGGGGAGCTAATGCTACCAAAACCGAGCTTGTGATAATTGTCCAAACTTTACTTTTGAGCAAAATGATTGGACAAGTATGACAAGTTCAAAACTTTTATTATCAAAATCATCTTTGTGAGGGTTGTCATCAATTACCAAAAAGGGGGAGATTGAAAGTCCCTAGTTTGGTTTTGGCTAATTGATGAAACCTAGGACTAACCTTTGTATCTAAGTGGATGATTTAGATAAAGGTGGTCATTGCATATGAGACATGACATTGACTCATGTGACCAAGATGGTGAAGACCAAGATGAGGCTTGGCTCGATGGACCGGTTGTGAAGGTGAAGGGCAAGTCGAGGCTTCGAAGCGAAGGACCATGCGATGGTGAAGCTTGAGCAAGACTTGGCGCCGATGGACCGATGCAACGGTGAAGAGCAAGTGAAGTCAAGGTCGATGGATCGAGACGGTCATGTGATGATATGAAATGGATCATATCATTTGGAGAAACAAAATGGGCTCAAGGCAAAGGTATAACCATAGGGCCATTTTGTTTTACACTCAAGACACCATAGAGGGTGTGAGTGGTTTAGGGTCGATAGCCGAACTATTAAGAGGGGAAATCTTATCGGTTATTCGACGCATGGGTGCCACTAGGTGAATTCATGAAGTGCATTGCATGTAGGGCCTAGTGAGCTAACTGGAAAACCTTTGAAAATGATTGAGAAAAAGCTAACACACAAGCACATGGAGATGTACACTTGATGGTGTTGGCACATTTGCAAAGGTGGCGTTGGTCGCGCTGTGGTTTGCGGGTAGAGAGGGGTTTGGTTCCTTTCTCTCTCCCGCCGAGCGTGCGAGCGCGGGATTCAGGCGATTTCGGGGAAATGAAATGCCTATTTTCCATTGCGCCGGAAGTCGGAAAAGTAACGGAGGCGAACGCGGTCACGGAAGGCACCGGACGCTGCACCGGACGCTGCACCGGACGCGGTCAGTTCCGACCGGCGCGTCCGGTCAGTGCAGCGCGGGCGTCAGGCGCGCGAGCTAGGGTTTGACACCGGCGCGTCCGGTGACCCACGGGACCAGCGCGTCCGGTCTGGCGAACAGCGAGTCTCGAAGTCGTCGGACGCGGTCCGCGTCCGGTCCCTCACCATCGGACGCGTCCGGTGGTCCAGGGAGCTTACTGGACTCGCACCGGACGCGGGTACTGTGGCGTCCGGTGGTTGCGAGGAGCGCGTCCGGTGATGTCTTCGCGCGCGCGGGGACTGTGCGCACCGGCGCGTCCGGTGGTTCGCAACGGCGCGTCCGGTGGCTCGTTTGACCGTTGGCGCGCAGTGACCGTTGGAAGATCTAACGGACGTTCTTGAATTTGGAGGACACGTGGACGTCGCAGGGGCACCGGACGCGGTTGAGCGCGTCCGGTGAGTTACCACCGGCGCGTCCGGTGGTCCCGCGAAAATCGTGAGTGGAGTTGTAACGGCTCTATTTGGATGGGTTGCTTATAAATACTTGTTGGCCGGCCCTTGGGGAGGTCTCTTGGCATTTCTAACATACTTGTGCATCCTTTGAGCTAGAACAACTCCTCCCACTCATCTCCCTTGCTTGATTGCAAATCAAAAGTGAGATTGAGTGATCCCAAAGTGCATTGCATAGCTTGAGGGCATCTAGTGGCACTTGTGGGTGGTTTAGCCGGTGGATTTCTTGTTACTCTTGGAGAGTACCGCTCCTAGCCGGCTTGGAGATTGTTGGAGGCGTTGGCAAGAGAAGGTGATTGTTCTTGGCCACCTCCGGTTGTTTGTAAGAGGTTCTTGTGCTTTCCTCGGCGGAGTGCCAAAAGCAACTCTATTACATTGCGCGTGTCATTGAGTTACCTCACTTGAGAGTGGTGTCTTGCGGTGCCTTGCGGGGCGTGCCTTGAGGGGCAAGTGACTTGAGGGTCACACCGGGGAACCATCTAGGTGTTGGTCGACACAACCGGTGACGTAGCTTGTCGGTGCACAAGTGAACACCGGGTGAACAAATATTGTGTCTCTTGTCTCCCGGTGATTGGTCATCATATTGTATTGTTGTCAATATTGATTGATTGTATATCATCTTGGTGATTGGCAACATCTTCACTTCACCGTCGGTATAATAATCACAATCCTCTCTTGCATTTACATTCACTAGTTTTATCTTGTGTAGCTCTAGTAGTAGCTTTGCTAAGTAGTGTTAGCTTGTTCTCTAGTGTAACCTTAGTGACATAGCTCTTGTGTGAACTAGAGATCTTAAACTACTAGACTTGTGGATAGGAGGCTTGCATCACAACCTTTGGCTAAGCAAAACTCGCTTTACGCCGTTTGTTATTCTAACAAGTTTGCTTAGTGGTACTTGTAGATTTTTAAATAGGCTATTCACCCCCCCTCTAGCCATCTAGGACCTTACAGCGGGAGACGAGGGCGCGAGGAATCGGAGGTGTGAAGGGGGAGAAGGGGGCTAGCCGGCTAGAGTTTGGCGGGGGTTTGAGGAATTTTGGATTTCGGGGTTCTCCCGCTCGATGGATTTGTATTAGCGGAATTCGAGCTTCAGAGAGGGGCCGTTGTGCAATTTGGAAGGAGTAGTAGGCCTTGAGGGTAGTAGATGTCTAGATGGGTCATGGACTTATGGGGAGCTAAACGTTTGGTTTTCCTTTAACCCCTTTTTTTAGGGAATGCCTTAATTTTTCGGTAATTCTACACCTTACAGAGCGTTGGAACACTCAATTCCTCTTCTTCTCCATCTTCGGCCTCTCCCTCTCTTTTCCATCTCCAACGGGCTTAGAAGAGATTTTGGGAGGCAAGCGGGCCAAGCGGTAGGGGCGGGAGACGGTGGTGACGCCACCGAAGCGAGCGGTGGAGGAGGTGGCCGGGCCAGGTTAGGGCGGGGGCGACCATAGGAGCTACATGACCGCGGTCGTAGAGCTCCGCTGAGACCCTATCGCGCCGCTGTGGGGCGGTGGGCGGCGGCGGCGCGTTAGGAGGAAGAAGATGCAGTAGAAAATAATCAAGTGTGAGGAGAGCTCAAAACACTCGAGTGACAACTAGACCGACTCTAATTTTTTCTTATTGTGTGATGATTTTTTTTCTTATTGTGTAATGAAAAACTTATTATTAACATACTCGTAATCGCCACGATTGTAGAGCAAGCCTATAGTTGATAAATGTCTTTTTCTTCAATGAGGAATATGGTGCATAGAGTTAGCACTGCTTGTCGATCTACATTCTTAAAAAATTAATCGTTGTTGGAGGGAGGTCTTATTATATATTTCAAATGTTTGAAAATAGTGTATTCTCATCAAACTCAAACATATTTGTAGTAGTGTTTGCATGTTGCCAGGCCTAGAAGAAGCTCCAGAGGAGTTAAAAAAAGACATGACACGGGGGATGAAGGATACGCAGGGTGAGGAGACTCGAACACCAGTGACCACGGATGTCAAGAGAAACAATTGATTAGGAAGGCCCAGTGAAGATAGCGCACCATGATCCATATGGCACTTATGGTTATTGTGATAGGTGTGGTGGTAGGCATATGGATTCAATGGCAAAGACATGGTGATGAGTGGTGGATGGCAAGGGAGCCAACACAAGAGCATTTGTGTTCAAAGGAAGGAAAATGAAATAAGATGTGCGCAGCCAGAATCAGCCAGTCATTCAGCAGTATTTTCTCTCACAACAAATCAGTATTAGCACCAGCACCCATCACCATCCAGCGAACAGGGTGGTGGACTTCTTGGTCATATGGTGAAAATCAGTCAATAGGGATTAGTGATGATTTTCAAGCAACTGTATCGCATCACCCATACCACTCATGCCTGTTCTCTTTTATTTTTGTCTAACATGGACATGACATGCGTGTTTCTTTTCTATTTTTAGTTACAAGCGTTGGGTTTCATTTTCTTTTAGTGACACTAATAAAATGTATTAATTATATACCTACTAAAAGTTTTGGTCATTGTATTTGCTTGCTCGCAAAATGTTCTAATAAAGTAGTGGTAGATTAGTTGGTTATGTTCCATATGATCAAAAGTGTCTATCTTCATCAATCTCATGATATCTTTATCTAGATTCTCTAAGGTCGAGAGCTTAGGATGTACAACCACGCCTTCTGACAAGCTGAAGCAGCCCCATCTTTCTTGTAGCTATGGTTTCTTATAGTGGTGGACCTTGTGTTTTTTCCTTCTTTTTACTGTGACTAGTAGACATGCACATGCGGCACACACGTGCTATATGAAATTTTTTTGATACACAGTGAATATGAATCGACTCTATTCATAAACGTATATTGATATATTGTTTGAAATATATATCAATATAAAAATTGTGGCAGATTTGTCACTCTACCAATAAAACAACCATTCAAAATAGAGCAATAATAATAAAAACTTTACTAAATGATGCTCATCGTAATACAATTAAATAACTTGAGGTTGAGGCTACAATTAAATAACTTGAGGTTGGCCTCAACGATATCCTTCATCTTGGCAGATAATTTACTTCTATTGGTCTTAGTTAACCACAGTCATCGGCTTTTCCCTAGGGCCAGCCACGACCTTGAACAACTATAGCTTCATACACGGATGGTTCAGATAACCTCCAACTGATCAACCACTTTGTGCCAGCATCAAGGTGAGCAACATTAGTCAGTAAGGGCATCAAATGAGAGAGAAAAACACAATATGGTAATTGGTTAATTCCAAGCATTTAACTTTGAGAACTCAATAACAGGTAAATTTTCGAACCCGCAGTCCAGAATTACAACCCCAACAAAGATCACAATGACAATTTCTGAAGGACACCATTGTATAGTTCAAAAATGTAATTGCACAGCGAGCAACCCATCTAAGCAGATCTGGAGTAGCTACACCAGAGGCAACAACATAACTACTGATTGCAAATCTGGTAAAAAAAACTTAATAGAGTTAATATGTGAGATCAACTTTCACATATTAAAGTAGCCCATATTGGGCTTAGCTTCTTTATACCTGACATAAAACGAATCCACAGAAAAAAAAATCATAGTTCAATCTCACAGAGGATAAATCTTTCTTGACTATCAATTAACATGTCATGAGAAGTTTGAAGCTTGAGGTGTAATGTATTGCAGTTTAGTTAAATTATTTGGTGATTATCCATATATAACATCATAGAACGTTGTGTTACATAGAAATAAGGATGTGCCAACTGGATTACAAATAATAGATTTTTAAAAATAAACTGATCATAGTACAAATCTGTCCTCTCAATGCGCTTGTGGAAACAGGTCTGTGTAAGCCTATATAAAGCATAAAAACACTATCAGAACAAGCATAAATAAATCAAACAGAAACCTAAATGATTTTATAATTTACCATTTGCATGTAAAATAATCCAATTTCTTTATCAATGTAGTAAATGATTGACTATGATGATTAATGCAAATCTGATATCGAAGTTGCAATCAGGATACACTGTCTTTTTTTTTAAATAACAAACAGCAATAAGCTCAATTATTACTGTTCATCAGAAATGTGCATCAAGGGAGTAAAGTAATTGTCTGTCACTCTCAGGTAGATTGGAGTTTTAGCAACATTTCTCCACTAAAATAACACATGTTACCAGCTTCCGGTGCACTATATGTTGTGTAGGTGAAAATTTTAGGTTCATATAAGTTTTATTTTATAGAATAAGAATACTTTGAATATCCTACTGCATATCATAGGTCTATAGTTTGATAGAATAGAAATTGAAAGTGGTCACAAACATGCCTCTTACCTGCACACCATAAGCCTTGAACTCCAGACCTAATGTAGAGATAGTAGGATCTTTGTACCACGAATATGGAACTTCTCTAAACAGATCTACCAATTTTTACATCACTCTGCAGTCTGCATCCGTGAAGCCAGTTTCAGAGGATTGGTGAAAACATTAGATGACCTGGACAGTGACGACACTGGGCATTTACTGAGATATAATTCATTAGCATATTTTTTCAGACTTCAAAGCCTTAAATCTAGTAAGCACCACTTGTAGTTATATGTACCTATGGGGATTAAGCACTAACTATGTGATAAAAAAAGTACAGCAACAAGATAATTAGCCGAAGGTGAGAGGACACTCAAGACAAACTGTCAATACATAAAGAACCTGAAAGGCCTGTTACTTATGTACTATTTTTTCCATCTTACCTAAGCATCTACACAAAAAATAAAACAGAAGAGAGAAATGAGAAGGGGTTTCTTTGTATTTGATCTGAGCACAAAGAAACTAATCGAATTTCACTGCATCAGCTGTGGCCAGGGTTCCCATTTAAACTAACTGAATTGCAATGTCGCAGGGGCTTTCCCTCAACCAGGTTGACTGCCAAGTTCTATAACTTAATTGCAATGTCGCGGGGGCTTTCCCTCAACCAGGTTGACTGCCAAGTTCTATAACTTCAGAAACCATTAATTTTCTTAGGTCTCATAGCCTTCACAAGCATCCGTATCTGTGACTGTGAGACCTTGTATGCATGCAGCAACGATCCCACAAACTGGCGCAAAATTAGATTGAGACAGGAACAATGGAGGAGATTAATAGAGTTGGGGGGGGGGGGGGGGGGGGGGGGGGGGGTTGGGGGGCGCGCGGGGGTGGTGGGGGGAGGAGAGATCAAGGCGGGAGAAGGCAGCTAGGAGCCTCATCTGCTGCCGCTGTCACCGTTGCAGTGGGGACGTCCTCCATGGTGGAGATCTGTACTGTGTGATTTGAGGGCCTACGATGGAAACATAGAGAGAGAGCCGTGGGTCAGGAAGGGAGGCGAGGGTACGGCGGGTGGGTAAAATTTGTTTGCGTGAAAAAAACAAGCGTGGAAAGCCGACGTAGGAGACAAACACGTTGTCATTGTAAAAGAGGTTCTGACCGTTTCCCACCGGATCCGTTTGTCTCGTCAAAGTGGGTATGAAATATTCAAGTGAAAGACTATTTTTATTTTCTTCGCTCTTTTATAGTACTAGCGGAGATGCACGTGCGACACACACGTATTCATAAAATAAATATCATTTATAGTGAAGATGTAACAAAGAAGTTTTAATAAACCAATTGTTATATTTGAGTTCATAGTTCTTGGTTGAATCTAGCTTGTTACTAATTCTTCTAAAAAGTCTATGTGAAAAAATAAAGTTTCATGTCTATAATGTAAATAAGGTCCAATTAGTTGGAAAACTCAATTGATTCTTTTTTGCATTGCAGCAGCCAAAAGATTCCGGGCTTAAAAGGCCTTTGAAAGCTTTTGTCTCACACGTGTTTAAAAAAATCCTTATTGATAGATGAAGATGACAATAGTTTTTTTTAGACAATAGCCTTATTAAATCAAGCCATTTAGTGAAGATGAAAATTTGTGCTCGAATTCTTCCATGCATGATCTAATATATACACACACACAATGACACAACAATAGAATACGATCTCTTTCCACATATATCAAGCGCATGGGGATGTGTCCGTTCTATAATAAGTATTCTTATTTATCTACTCGATTACTATTGCAACATTATTTTTCTTTATAACTTCTCTACTGCGCATCCTTGAGGCTCAAGTGACCTCGTAAACTTTACCATGGATCGATCCCCTCTTCCCACCGGACTTGGCACCTTTCTGGTCGGCCAGCACACATCTAGCTCACGACAACGTGCATGCAAACGCAGATTAAAGCAAACATGTACCTGGGCTGGAGCATGCAGACTGCCATAGAGGAGTTGACGGTGCTGATGACGAACTCACGTAACTATGACATCTATGACGACGCCGGGATGAATTCGGTGGTTGGCGTCATCCGGGCTCCGACTTGATCCTTGGCCAAGCTGTAGGCGGTGACTTGGGAGGCGGCACAGGAGGGAGAGAACATGGAGAGGATTGGGTTCGTACGTGCGTAGGTCATATACTCGTAGTCTAAGGCTATTGACAGTCCAGGAAATCGTCGTCAACGATTAGGATCAACTGGGCGGTTGTGGTCGCTTCGGTCAAGATTAGGACGTGATATTGAGACTTAGGTTGAGAGGAGTCTTACATCTAAGATCACGTACGACGAACGGCTCATATAGCATGAAGTCCAACTCGCTCTTTTACAGTAGGAATAGATAGATAGATAGATATAGACTAGTATGTTTTTTCTGTTTGCGATGGGACATGGCTCTATGCACCTCAAAGCTGCATGAATGCACACAGTGCCATCTGAAACCCACTAACCAAACCGCACCAGCCTGACCCTGTAAGTAACAAAATCGACGACCAAACAGTGGAAACAAAACCAACCCTTATCAATTCACATGCTTGTGACTGGGGTTCCAAACAGCTGAGCCCGTTCCATGAATAGGGCTAATACAATCCATGCATCCAAAACTAAATGTCTAGGATTAGATATGATCCTGGCCACCCAACCCGACTAGTACATCGGGTGAATTTGGATCGCAATTTCAATGTGCAACAACCATCATATCATATAATATAAGGTGTGGGCGAGGGCGACGAACCCGGTCCAACGAGAAATACCGAGACCAACCCAACTCGATATGTCATTCGAGTGGGCACATGAAAAAAAAAACAACCCGACGCTGCACTCGAGACTCAACTCGTGAACCATGCCCGGCAACTTGTTTGCTAGGGAGCAGGTTTGCTAACTCGAGGTTGCGCACCATCGACCACCGCTGTTACAATCATATCATCTGAATTAGTCAAATTTCATTGGACCGGTGTAGTCGCTGGTATGCAAGACTCCTATTTTTGGTAGTATGACTTCTATTTTTTTCATCTTTATTCATTGCATGTCAAAATAAATACACATCTAATAAGTCAACTAATCTTAAATTTTACCAAACATATAAAAAATAATAATATTTATGATACTCATTAGGCATCATTAGATTAACCATGCAATATATTCGCGCATTAAATCTAAGAGTGAGACCGGTCAGGCAAATATCGAGATCAACGAAGTCACCACAGGCGACTTTTTTGTCGACGGATACAACGCCTACTATTCAAACAAAACGTAGTTAAATCTTACAGTAAATCTAGAAAAATACGTTGATCCACTTAAATACGTATGTGTGAGTGATAGCAGTTGGGAAGGGAAGGATCAGAGGGAAGAGTTGGGGAAAAGCCTGGGAAAGAAGAAGAAGGAGGAGGAGAACAGGTGGGCGACGGAGGAGTTCTTAGATTGAACAGAATTTGGTTCATGCAATGACTGAGTTCCTCTCCGGGGCTCTCTCTCTTCCCTTTAAACATTACAGAGGCTGCGCCCCTTTCACGCGTGCAAGCGTCAGTTAGCCCATGGGCCGCCGAAATACTTGGTGTTCTGCTTCTTGGGCCTGTGGTTCCTGGGCCGCCCGTTCTGCCCCGTGGCTTCCTTTTCTGAAGACGGTTCATCATCGACCTGATGGAGATCAGGGGCAGGCAGCTTGCTGACAGTATGGGGAGGGTTTTTTTTTCTTTTTGAAGAAACGGGTAGGCAGGTCTATCGTAAGGAAACTAATCGGCTGAGCTTAGTTCGCCTATTTTCTATAAATATAATTAAACTCGAAATTTGTTGAATCCTCAAACTGCGATATTTATTTTGGTCCGGAGAGAGTACTTGGGATCAGATCAATGCTCACAATCACAAATAAGTTGCACTTTTTTAACAATCAAATAAGTTGCAATCGGATGAACCAAATCAACACGTACATGCTACAAGAAGGCTATAAATCACGAATCAGGCCGCCCGGGCCGCGTGGTCGCGGGCCGGCCCGTCGCCGAGGACGTCGGCAACGGGCCTTGCCCGGGTGTGCATCCGCGGGACCGTCACGGTCAGGACGCCGTGGGTGTACGCCGCCGAGATGCCGTCCACGTCCACCATCCCCGGCAGCCGGAACTTCCGGTCGAAGCTCCTCGCGCCCGCGGCGGCGGCGGCGGCGGCGTCCAGCTCGGTGCGGATGACGAGGTACCTGGCGTCCTCCACCTCCACCCTGATCTCCTCCTTGCGCACGCCTGACGGACACACAGAGGACAAAGCGAGCGTCAACGCCACAAACGAACTGCTATTGGGTAAACCGAAGAAGAAGGCGAGCTTGCTCGGCTCAGCTCAGCTCAGCTGGCTGGCTGCACCGATCGACGAAGGCGAGCGAGTCAGGGATCGAGTGGGGTGGTGGGTTACCCGGGAGGCTTGCGGAGAAGAGGTGCGCGACGGCGGTCTCCTCCCAGCTGACATGGTTGGCCGGCCGCCGCGGCTGGAGCAGCTCCGGCTGGGACGAGAGGAGGGAGAAGAGGCGCCACTGCCACTGCCACTGCCACTGCAGCTGCGCCGGTCGGAGTCCTTCATGCTCCTCCATTGGGTAATAATAATCCATGGCGAGCGCAACTTGTTCTGTGACTGAATAATTGGCCGTCAGGTTGCTGCCCTGCCTGCCTTCAAATAGTGTGCGTGAGTGTGACGGTGACACCGTGACAGCGGCTGCTACTCCTCCATTGGATGCAAATTGCTGCTCCAAGTTGCGAGGGGGGCTGGTCGGCATGTGCGGTCCCCATGTGCGCACATAAATAGAGAAGAAGCGTATCCATTGATTCATTCGATGGAGACCGGAGAAGACACGCTTTTGCCTGCAAAATATCTTGGCCATTGGCCGGGAGCAGACCGGGATGATGAGTAACGGGCCACGGGCCACGATCTTTAGCGTGTCTCTCGCAGTATAGGAAGCCCGCAATATAAGTTAGCAGTAGTTTGGGCCGGCAAAGGTCACAGCAACAGATAACAACACCTATATCATGTTGTAAGAGACATAATCGTAGGTTCAAAAAAAGAGACATAAGCGTGAAACACGTGAGACTATCTATTGACTCCACGGTCCACACTAACCTCTTGTCTTTTGCAGTATTCAACGATTTTTTTTTTTTGATTCAGCTAGCTCTATGCTAGATCATTAGGGACAACTTATAGCACAGAACAAAGAACACTCACCAAGATACATGCACGTAGGAGCACATTTTTTAAAAAAAATCTTTTGTGACAATAAAATTCAGCATTAAGTAGCATTCTACCAAATTATAAGTCAGTTTTAGTTTTTCTAAATATATAACCTAAATACATGCTATATGTAATGTAATGTATGTAAAATGGGCCAAAACTAGAACTCTAAAATGGACCAAAACAATCTATAATTTAGAACGAAAGTAATACTATAATTCTATAGATTTCAATCTTTGTTATCTCATTTTAGTCAATTTGGCACGCAAAACCATGCATGACACTTACTACGTGTAAAAGGAACATCATGTGGTTGTGGTGACGCAGGAGTCAGGAGGGATGGGGAGGGTTGCCCACGACTTGGGCTTGGACCCATATTATAAAGGGTTTCATGATTAATCTGGATCTAAGATCAAAACCCAAATAGAGTTATCATTGCTTTTCAACACATCCAGAAACGTCTTAACTGGACTCCATACGAGGAATTAAGCCGATTTAGTACAACGTTATCTGCTAATTACGAACCGAGCTCAACTCTGAGTTAAAATCAATAGGAGCTCCACACGACTTGACTCATCCATAGTTACTCGCATGTTCTTTATGATCAAAATATCACGAGAATTTAGTAAATATAAAGCGAGAGTAACGAATTCACCTCACGACTTAAACGGCGTGCACAAGCTCTGGTTCCTTTACGAGCTGTGTACTATAGCAAAGATATCTATATCCCCATCATACTGAGTTTGTTTGGTAGATGTTGCCATAGCCGCAACTGTAATTCCATCTTACTAAAGCTTTTATTGAAGTGTTTTGTATTATTTAAAAGGTTCTTTTTGCCATGATCTATGATAATCCATGTCTCGTGTCAATGTGTATGCTCAAAAGTGTTCTTATAAAAGTGGTTGGTTTTGTGGAGAATACTCCTACCATTTCAAATTATAAAACCTTTTCGCTTTTCTAGATACATATTTTTTTCCATGGATTTATATATACACTAATTCTAAATACATAGCAACAATAATATATCTACAAAAATCAAAGCATGCTATAATTTAGAATAGAGAGAGTAGCATAAAACTATATGGATATGAATACAAAAGGATCTTCCTCCATTGGCCACAAAATGGTACTTATTACATGCCTTTTGGTTTCACAAGTTATCAAGACATTAAGTGACACAACACAACAGACACAAGTTTAAACTTGTATCACATGTCATTATATCATCAAAAATTAAACCTACTGTGAAAATTAAAATTTTAAAAATCAATATATTTTTTAAGCGAATTAAACAGTTAAGCTGCAAAATGTATTTAAAAAACAAACTGGACATGATAATGAAATTACAACTTAAAGAGTCAAAATGACAACGACAACAAAGCAACAACCAAATTCTCTAATGACAACAGTCGATTGAAATAGGATACCAACACACACCAGTAAATTCTGATACCATTTGATTTTTCAAGCAAGAGCGGAATCATGATATATATGCCGACACCTCCGTGTCTAACTCGTCGCTTTGGAGCAAATTTATAATGGCCCTTCACGTAAACAAAAATGTGTTTACGATTTGTTTATCAAAATTTTCCAAATCTGGATACCCGAGCACGACAGAGGGCTGGTTCGGCTGGTGGAAAAGCCGGCTGGTTTCGGTTGATTCAATAGTGTTCTGTGAGAGAGAATAAGCTGAAACAAGCTGAAACAAGCCGAAACATGACCAGCAGAACGGGGCCAGAATATTTTCCAGCCTAGCCCTCAGGGCTCAGGACTCAGAGTCAGGAGTAGCGGTCAAGGCAAGCCCTCAAATAGCCAAATCCAGTCCGGGCTAAAAACCCTGGCACCGGATTTGCACGTCTTCTAGAGCCTTCCAGCCCTACTTCGCGGAACCCTAAACCCTAGTAGCCGCCATGCGCCGCCCGAAGCGCCGCGTCGCGGCGAAGCAGACTCGCCTGCGGGAGGTCGACGAGATCCGCCTCCTCAACGAATGGATCGACGCCGGCAAGCCCCTCCCGCGCACCATACCCCCGCCCCCGTCGGAATCAGCGGGACCGGCGCCGGCGGCCGGGGAGCACCCGGAGTACGGCGCGTGCACACTGTTCGACGAGCTGCCGCTGTCGCAGAAGACCAAGGACGGGCTGCGGAAGGCGCGGTTCACTAAGATGAGTGAGATCCAGCGCGCCGCCCTGCCCCACGCGCTCTGTGGCCGCGATGTCCTCGGCGCGTCCAAGACCGGCTCCGGCAAGACCCTCGCCTTTGTCATCCCGGTAAATCTCTCGCTGCTGCTAATTTACTCCCTTAAGTTTGGGTATTGAGATTGCGGGCTAAGAACGGTCCTAACACTGGGAGTGTGAATTGAATTGCGATCATAGTTTCAAGGTTTAGTGCTGGGAATTGTGCTGATGGTGCCCTGTACATTGCTGTTTGTTACACCTTGTGTCTGGCTCATCATATTTCCATGTCAGTTGATCCCCTATAAGAAGTAGGTTCATCATGACAGCTAATATTCCTTATGAGCTCACCACATCACATTTCATCTTTGCAGGTTTTAGAGAAGCTGTACAGGGAGAGATGGGGTCCAGAGGATGGTGTGGGCTGCATTATTCTCTCCCCCACAAATGATTTGGCTGGGCAGATTTTTAAGGTGATCACGGAGGTGGGGAAGTTCCATAACTTTAGTGGTGGTGTCATTGTTGGCAAGCGCAAGGGTATCGAGCTAGAGAAGGAACGTGTGAACAGCTTGAATATCTTAGTGTGCACGCCAGGGCGGTTAGTCCAGCACTTCAACGAAACTGCCAATTTTGATTGTTCACAGCTCCAGGTAATCAAGCATATCCTGTTCTTTGGTTATAGTGAATACCTTTTTTTTATTTTGGTAATCTAATAAAGTGCTCTTGTTTCATTTTTCTTTCCCTATGGGAAAGCAGATGTTGGTACTTGATGAGGCAGATCAAATTCTCGATCGTGGTTTCAGAAGCCAGGTTGATGCTATCATTTCTCAGATTCCCAAAGTTAGACAAACTTTACTGTTTTCTGCTACACAAACTAAGTCAGTTAAAGACCTAGCAAGGGTTAGCCTAAGGGACCCTGAATATATAAGCGTGCATGAGGAAGCCAGAACAGCCACTCCAGATACTCTTGAGCAGTATGCCATGATTGTACCTCTTGATCAGAAGTTAAATATGCTCTGGAGCTTCATTAAAAGACATCTAAATTCGAAGGCGATAGTCTTCTTATCTAGTGTCAAGCAGGTAATCAGTTATTATTTCTCTGAAGAGTACATTTTTGTTGCATAGTTATATTTTTTGAAATTTTGCTCATTTCTTCCACTATCGGACTTCTGCAGGTCAAATTTGTTTTTCAAATTTTTAAGAAACTTCGTCCTGGTATTCCTTTGAAATGTATGCATGGAAAGATGGCTTATGTGGTACAGCAGGCCATAGTTGCAGATTTCAATGAAACTACTTCAGTTCTTTTCTCAACTGATATAACCTCTCGGGGACTGGATATAAAGAATGTGGATTGGGTGGTACAGGTATGCCATTATGTTAAGCACTACCATTTTTCTTGTACTTATTCTCATGCTGTAACCTTTTTATCTCATTTACAGGTTGATTGCCCAGAAAACATTGATAATTACATCCACAGAGTTGGCCGTACAGCTCGCTACAATAAGAAAGGAAAATCACTTATATTCCTTTGTCCTGAAGAAGAAGCAATGCTTGAAAAATTGAAGGCAGCTGAAAGTAAAATACCTATACATATTCGAAAGGTTGGCAGCAGAGTTGTCTGTTTTTAGTGCTTAATTGATTATGGTTGATCTATGTGGTAGATGCTGAGACAAGCATTTAGAATGGTTATTCGGTCTGAAGTGACATAAAATTTGACAGCTGTTTATACCATAGAACTGCCACTAGTTCTTGCATTTCTTCTTTTTTATTTGTTACTTACTGTTCTTAATTGCTTTAATGTAGCCAAAGGCAGAACAACTGGAGCAGATATCTCAGAATATAGCCTCAGTGCTGGTTAAATTTCCCAATCTGCAGGAATTGGGTAAAAAGGCTTTTGTTACGTATCTTAGGTCAGTATACCTCAAGAAGGTGTTCGACCTGAGCAGGTTCTCTGCAGAGCAGTTCTCTGCATATGCTGCTTCGCTTGGTCTGCCTGTTACCCCCACGATCCGCTTCATAAGCCACATGAAGAATGTGTCGAAGAAGGATATGGAGGACATTGATATGAAACAGATGAAATCCAGTTCCAAACGTGAAGTAATCATCAATCCAAAGGTCAACAGTGATTTGACTGTGTGTGATGGAGATGATGATATCCTTTATCCCAAGAAGCCCACTGCAGATGCTAATATGGACAACGGACTTGATGATGTCCTTCATCCCAAGGAACCTGCCTCAGATACAGATGTGACCAGGTATGTACCATGCAACACATTTTTCCGAACCAAGACATTCCTACCTTTCAAATTTGATGCTACCAAATATTTAGTTCCAGGTTTTGTTTGCCGAAGTTATGCTAACCAGTTGTCCTTGACAGACTTGAAAGACCTTTCAAAAAGAAGAAACTGAAGATAAACGTGAACAGGCCATCGGGAACAAGGGTCAAGTATGATGATGAGGGCAACGCCATCCCACCTCTCGCATCCATTGCTGAAGAAATATCTTTAGAACCTGTGGTTCACAAGGATAAAAGTCTGTTCTATCTCTCTTTCTATGTCACCCATGATTTGCACGAAGGATGTGAACTCTAAATATGAACTTGCTTATTGTCTCTGTTGCTCCAGTTTCCCAGCGGTATGCAGAGATGTTGAGAGAAATGCAGGAGCATGACAAGGAGGACAAGTTTGAACACAAGAAGAGCTTGCGGGAGAAGAAGCTGCAGAAGAAGTTGAAGCTTAAGCGTAAGAGGCACGAAGAGACTGAAGCGGGGTCAGAGGATGATAGTGGTTCAGAATCAGACAGAGCCAACAAGGGTAAAAAGAGGTACTTCAATAGCGACGACGAAGAAAATGACGTTGCGAAGGACGGTGATGTTCTTGCCCAGCAGGAGGCGTTGGCACTGAAGCTCCTGAGTAAAATGCACAGTTAGCTTAGGAAGCTGATGGTGTAGGTGATCCTTGATAGGGGGTTGCCTATTAGCTAGCTCCACTCCTGAGTCAATTTTGACCGCTCTGTTTTATATGTTTTCTAGGAGTTGGCTTCCACTTACCAGGCATACGCATGGATGCATGAGAAATCAGTGTGACCTGCCGTATTACGCGAGAAATCTTACTTAGATGAGGTTTTAAGTAAATGCCTTTGGTTTTATAAAGTTTAAAAATCGCAGTAAAATGATTGTTACAGCATCCTTGTGGAGTCTGATGAATTTTAATGACAGGTGGAAATGGCATGGTCATGGTTCCCTCGGATCAACAAACATATACAGATGGCTAGTTCTGATGGCGTTTTGGAGCAGCGGACCGGTCGTTGTCTTTGGCTGTGCTCCCTCCCTCGTCCTCGTTGATGTCGACGGCCCCGCCGTCGCCGTTTGCTTGGGATTTGAGCTGAGCGACTGCAAGTAAATTCCCTCTCGCACCGTATCTGCCCGTGCTCGACTGCTCGCTTTGGATCCAGCTTCCATCCGCCACCCCCACCGGAGTTGCTCTTTCCTGTTCCATCACCTCAACCTCCATGACTCCATCCGCCTACCACCAGAGCACAGTACGACAGCTCTTTGCCTGCTTCATCAGCCTCGGCGCCCTTCCAGCAGTGTTAGCGCTCCTTCCAGCAAACCGCGAGCGTGGCTGAATCTGATCCACTACACTCCGGTGACATAATCTCATCAAAATCTCACTTAGGCCGACACCGGCCCTCCTCAACCTCCGTTCCACGCACGTTTGATACCATAGATTAAACTTTAGTCATCTAAATTATTGCCCTAAATATCCAAATAGACGGACCAAAAGTGAACTGTTTTAGTTTTCAACCCAACTAGCATTGATGTATTAGTTGGCAAATCTGGATTAATATAGACTAAGAGGTGCACATGAGTTTTTTTAGTCCACCTGAACTACAGTCAACTAAACTTTCAGTTCACTTTTAGTCCAGCATTAGACTAAACTTTAGCCACCTATAAAACTTTAGCCATCCACCTAAACTAAGCTTTAGGTGATCCCCTACGTTTTAACGTTTATGTGCTCACTAAGTTTTAGATGATCCCCTACGTTTATGTGCCGTCAAGCGTCATTTTTTTTTTGCGACGGGTGTACAGTATGCTCCACGCCGCAAAGTGTCAACGTCCTTTTGTCCTGACCAAGAGTGCACAAACGTTTGTCAACCACCCTACACCGACAGCTCACTACGAAAGGAGGTAAAGTGCAAATGGTTCCGGGCCATCTGAAAGAAGCAAATAAACAATCTGACGAAGGCATCAATCTCAACAGAGCATACTTTAACGGTCAAGATCTCAACGACAAACAAAAGAAACATCAGGAGTGCCATCATCGATTAACACTGGTGCCCAAGAACAAGTCCAACCACACCCATGCGACTACATGACCTCCACATCTATAGGATGTCTCATTAGGCAGTGCCCTGTGGCTCTACCATCCCTCTCATCTGATAGCGCTCCAGAAAGCAATCATCACCTCGATGATCGTCACTGCAAATGCAAATGAAAGACAACAAAGTTACTCATCGACCTTGTCAACGTCCCAACATAGAAGACTCGTAACATAACACTGTATGGCTCAAATTATCTTCATCAGCAGTTGGCTAGTTCAGGATAGTAAGATTTTTAACAGTCAATTTCCTAATTTCAACTATAAAAGGATAGTAAGATTTATTAAGCAATGGGGATTGTCGGTGTCCTACCTGCTGTGGAGGTGGAGGCTGCTGCTGCTCCTGTGCTGGTGGAGGCTGCTGCTGCTGCTGCTGCTGTTCCTGTGTTGGCTGCTGCTGCTGCTGCTGCTGCTCATAGTTACCATAACCAGGATATCCATAGTAGTTTTGCATGCTTGGGTCTTGTGTATTGGGTGCAGCATAGCCATAACCTTCATAACCCTGCTGTTGGTATCCATAATAGCTGTTCCCATTATACTGGCTGTTGGCATCTTGCTGAGAAGCCTGATGGAGAATCGCCTTGGATTAATCAACTGTTATAGGTAAGTGAGAATTCAGCAAAAACTAAGATTCCATCACACACAATACCTGTCTGTTTTGAGTACGGCCCCATGAAAGCCGAACTTTCTGCCCACCAATCTGACTCCCATTCAGCATTTGGATGGCTTCCTCAGCACATGACCTGAAAATACGGTAACCCAATCAAGCAACAAAGAATTAACTCACATATATCACAGTCTGAATGGTTAATTAAAGAGCTTTAAGCATTTATATGAACCTGCTGGTAAATTGAACAAATCCACAATGCTTGCCTACAGGAATCTTCACATAGGAAATTTCTCCATATGGAGTAAAAATTTGCCTTAGATACTCCTCATCTACATTGGAATCTAACCCACCCACAAAGACCTATTGCAAAATAATGAAAGATAAGGTAACAAGAATTCCCAAGTCTCCTTTTTAGAAAAAAAAAAAGTCCACTTACTGTTGTATTGTTGGGATCATTCTCTGAAGAATTTCCTTGAGAGCTCTGGTATGCTCCTGCAATGGCAAGACAAACCATCATCAACAAAGCTGGCAAACTGGCAGGGAATTCAGACTCCCCCAAAAGTCATTGGAACACTGGACACCCATATTCTGGCCAGCAAAAGTAATAGCTTAACATATTCTAGTAAGTAATAATGATCCAAAATAGCGAACACCATTTGAGGTAATGTAAGTAAACAAAACAAATAAAGAAATGGTTAGCATTCCAATGAGGTCAGAGGAAGAATACAAGAAATCCTTGCTTCAAAGAGTTGTTCACTGCATGCACTGCTTGGCTGCAACAGAAAAAATTTAAGTACTATAGCTAAACTGTCAGTAGATAAGCTCAGATTATCTACGACATCCTGTATCTTTAAATTACCCCAACTATGTAGCAGCAACTGTGTGCATTAATCACTACCAGGAATTATCCCCATGTGCTACCACAGGCATGAAGTTGAACATATTAGCTCAACTATTTCGTTTTTTATTTTTTTAATCTTATCCCCAGGCATCAACTGCCGATAAAATATTTCACATAATAAGAAATTAAATTTTACTGTGTTGCCAAGCCATACCAACTACCAAACCCAAACTCAGATAAGCAGAAACAAACAAATATGCATAACTACAAAGTGCATTCAGGGGAAACTACTGAGAAATAAAAGCAAAAGGCATCTGCAGCATGGAATAAACCAGATAAAATGCACGAGGAAGTAGGTGCAGGCACAAGCACCTGAAAGTTGAACAAAAAAAATATTTTCTGCACCGCAGCAGAATTTGGTACTACAAAATGGTACATTGAGGATACCACATAAGCCGCAGGTGAAATTTTGAGCTTCCTGCACTATACAGTACAATGTGGACTAAACAAACATGTTACAGGTGACATTAGGAGCAGATTAAGAAATCCAATCCAAAGATGAGAAAAAAAGGGAATATATAAAAATAAATATTACAAAACCCATATAAAATCTGTACACATTAGCTACTGGAACATGATGGACAGTAATTTTTTTAAAATAAACTGAAAGCACTGGAAGACTGGAAAGTAAGTTCAGATAAATTGATGCCTGAGAGAAAGTACAAATATATAGCATAGTTGGCCCTCTAATGTACTTTAGAACCAAAATCTCACGAAATTTAAACACTGACCTAACCGAGGCACGGTTACAGGAGACATCTGAAGACATTTCCAGGCCCTAAATGCAGATGGCATGGCATCCTGCTTTGAGAAACATGAATTTTGTTTAGTGGTTTTATTACTTTGTTGTGTTAAGTTATCCCAATCTTAGACTTGGAACGGAAAGAGCTGGAAGGAAATGCCTGTTTACAGAAAGAAGCTATGCCAGCTACGCTGCGGTGGAATGACTAGAAAGAAAACTGCTATGAAAACACTATCATCCAGCAAGAAAAATGGAAAATGGAAAAATAAATCAGAATATGTAAGTGGGTTTAGTTTTCAAGATGCAGTGATGCACTTAGATGCTCTCATAATCAGTACTCCTGCAGGATCCTACACAAGCAAGTATGAAACAATAGAAAAAAATTAATTTTAAAACCTATAGGAAGATGTTCCACAAGTACATACCGTTAGTTGCATATGTTTGCTGAGCATCCGTATTCTTCTTGTTAGCTGCAGCACCAATCCTCATGTGCCTTGTAGATAACATCATTCCATTCATCTCGGTCATAGCGCGTGCCTGCTCATTCAGATCTCCAAAACGCACGAAACCATATCCTTTGGGCCGTCCAGTGATCCTATCAACAACAACTTTAGCTCCTCTAACTGAAGGGTAGTTAGCTCTGAACACATCTTCCAACATGGAGTCAGTAACATCAGGAGCCAAATCACCAACAAATATTGTGTGATCAGAACCACTATCTCCACGCTTATCCCCAGTGCTAGCAGAAGCCCAGTTCAGCTTATAAGCCATCTCAACATTAGGCATCATCTGCCCATTGAAGTTCATCAGAGTATGTTCTGCAGCGGCTCGAGAGTAAAACTCAATAAAACCATAACCTTCTGAATGCCCAGTCTGCTTGTTCCTTATAATTTTTACAGAGGCAATCTGCAGTTACTTGAAAGTATTAGGCCAACAATAAATAATTTAACAAATGTATTAGGATTCCCATCAGATAACAAGCACAGTAGTTGAACTAAAATATATCACAAGAGACTTATATTACCTAATCGTTGTATTGAACTTCCAAATTTACAAAATCAAACTGTATATATGAACTAGCAACAAGCAAGATATAACATGGAAACTATAGCATCTGTCTTACAAAATCTTGGTATAAGTTTGTTATAAATAAGTCAATGTACTCACCTAAAGAATGACAGATTATCATCAGTTCATGAAGAGACACGTTGCTCATCACGCACAACAGAGATGAGCATTAAAAGTTGAAAACAGAAAAAAAAAACACCTTGTCATATGTGCCTACAGCTTACAATCACAGTCATATGCATGCTTCTGGGCCTAAAACCTAACATCTTGATTGAAATAGCATGTAGGTATGCAAGAAATGAGCTCCTTAGCTCCTCAGAGAAGACACTGGACTAAATGATCTAGTATCCACGGCTATAAATATAATAAATAAAATAAACGAGAGCATAACAGCACCTACAGCCGCAGGCATATCAAAACCAAATTAGCCAAACCAATCGTACAAGGGCGCCCACCCTCACATTTCCAATGCCACGGCTTTCGGGGAGGGAAGATAGAGAGAAGGATCACCTGTTGGCCCACGGGAGCGAAGGCAGTGTAGTGGAGGTAGTTCTCGTCCATCCAGTACTGAAGATCTCCGATCCACAGCGTCCTGACCTCACCGCTTCCCGGCGTGGTCCCATACTGCGGTGGCTGCGCGTACTGCGGCGGCTGCGCGTACTGCGGCGGCGGCGGCTGCGCGTACTGCTGCGGCGGCGGAGGGGCGTACTGCTGCGGTGGTGGCCCGTACTGCTGCGTCTGAGGCGGGTACTGCTGCGGTGGTGGAGCGTACTGCTGCTGCTGCCCCCACGGCTGCGGCGGACCCTGCTGGTAGTACTGCGGCGGCGGCGGCGGCTGCTGCTGGTAGTACGGCGGCGGCGGCGCCTGCTGCTGCGGAGGCGTGGGCGCCCCGGATCCCTGCGGCTGAGGCGGGCCGTGTTGCCCGTTCATCGGCGGCTGGTGCGGCGGCTGCATCGCTTCCCCGGCGAGGCAGAGAAACCCTAGGGCGCGGTGACGAAAGCCTGGCCTCCTTTGGAACACGGGAAAACCATAGGAATTTCATAGGTATAGGAATGGTAGGAAAGGAAAGAAGATTTGTCGTTTGGAACGAAGGAACGTAACCTTCCGTTCCGGAGGAAAGGATTCCATCGGCACACAAAACACGGGAACTAGAAAATCCACTCGGACCCAAGGGAACGCAGGGAACGCTTGGCTGCTCGCTCTCTCGACTCTCCCGCGCCCACTGCTTCCCTCTCCCGCGCCCACTTCCTCCCTCCCGCCATTACCTTCCATCCTCCCGCCATGGAGCACGGCGATGCGCTCTCCACCCTCCAGCTCGCACAGATGACGAATCCAAGACTTCAAAGTGCATCTACGGGACAAAAACGGACTCCACCCCTTCCATCTGCAGCAGCAGAACATGTTCTTGGCGTTCCCCAATCTGGAGTGGATGGTGAGATCCCACAAGAACAAGGTAATCAATTTGATATCTGAGTAACCCCTTGCTGGATTTTCTTCCATGGATTGTTAGTCTGGTTGGGATGTCGTTCGTAGGTGGAGTTCTAGATTAGATCTGAACAAACACGATTTTTGGGATTGAGGGTGTAAGCAGCAAACCCCAGCGTTCAACCTGTACTCCCATGTCTGCAGTTCAGAGGAAAATATACATTCCAAGCAATCTGACATCAAATTGCCAAGTCCAGTGAATAAGAGTTTATCAGCAAAGTTATGCTTTCAGAGAGAAATGGCATTGCCCATTAGTATGACATCCCTGCTTAAAGTTAGAATCCAATGTGTAAAGACAAACTGAATCAGTGTATCTTCAACGAGAGAGAATTGGCAACCTTTTTAGATTCAGCATGCCATTTGAACTGAATGGGTCATAGACCTCAGTTCCTGGCTTCCTGCTACATACATCATGAACAAAAACAATTTCATTCAGAAGAGAGGTAAAGGCCACTGGCCACTGCCCTACTCTAACAATCTATTCAACGTAGAACCATTTACAACCAACATACATTTTGATATGGGCATTACATAGGGGTGACCACGAGATCTACACTACCGAATGAACGATTTATCTCCTAAATTCTGGTGCCAAAATTTCCACCGAAGAAAGTTGTAATGTGGTCAGAGAGGCGGCCCAAGTATTCAGATCATGGGCATTGCTACTATGCTACCTACATGTATGCCACCAAAGCATTTCTCCAAATGCTGGATTCTGAACTCCTGTCAGAATGCCCCCCAGTAGACATGATCTCATTCCAAGCAGTGTTCATCCATCCATTTTCTGATATATTTGTACAGTGACGGGATGAGTTGATGAGTTGCGATGATGCCATGTGGCATGTAAAGCCTACATCCCAATCAATCATCACCGATCCTGCACCGGATGTCCCAATGCTGTTCTCGCCTTCTTTTGCACCTGAGCTCCTCATGCCTTTACATGCTTAGAGATTATAGCATAAATCCTGGTAGTAGAAAGTATTCATTATCTATTCCCAGCTCATAACTGCAAAGCGAGGTCTGGCTGCTGTGCTTCCAAATTGATGCCAGACGTTCGTAGGTGGAGTTCTAGATTAGATCTGAAATACTCTGATCCCCCCTCCCTCCCCCCAATTTAAGATTGCATCTGCTAGTTTGGTCCGTAGCATTCTGAATTTTATTCATCATCGAAGACATTTCCTTTTCTTCTTTGCATTTTTTTAGTCCGTGGCATTTACCTTTCCCATTATTTTGTTAGGCACCAGAAGAGCTGCTGGTAGAGCAAACTGGAACCACCAGAGGATCCTTTATCTTATTGGACTTTTAAAACAACACGATTTACCAAGATTTCGGACAGACAATGCATGGAGTAAGGAAGCATGGACTAGTATGGTTGGTCAGTTCAATTCAAAGTTTTCTTTAGCATTCACCCTGGCTCAAGTAAAACAAAAGGAACAAGATTTGAAGAAGGAATTTCGAGTTGTAAAGGATTTGCAAGAAGAAAGTGGTTTTGGTTGGGATTCTAACAGAATGATGGTGACCGCACCAGAAAGTGTCTGGATGGGGTTGGCGGAACGTCGAAACAAAGACTCTCTTCTTCGATGGCGTGACTAATGATACTGCAGGACTGATACTAGCATATCTTAGCATGTCTCTGCAGTGTACTGAACTAGTAATCCTAGCATGCCTTTTGGACCGGTGGTAGTGTAGAATTGCTACTAGCATGTCTAGTACAAACTAAGTTACATTAAATATTTAAACCTCTCTATCGTTGACTTGTTCTTCTAGAAATGTAATCGTGCCACATCCTATTTGCTATTTCATCTCTCATATCATTCCCAACTTGGCGTAAATTGTTAAATGTTGGCACATCATTATTGTATTGGTCGTCTCCTTCTGGTACATCTTGCATGTTACTTTGATTGATATCTTCGGTGGCACCATGCGCCAATGACATATCTCCATTGTACAGCCGTATAAAATTATGAGTTACACAACAGGCTACAGAGATGTCAACTTGTGTGTCAATATCATATAATGATGCAGCCTTCAGTATGGGGTACCTCATTTTCAATATGCCAATAATTCTCTCTATATGGTTTCGAAGTTGAGCATGTCGTAGATTGAATAATTCCTTGTGATTTTGTGGTTTTTGTCCAGCTCTGCCCTGTTCTTGTAGATGATACCTAGTTCCTCGGTATGGGGCAAGAAATTCTGGTGTGTTAGCATAGCCTGCATCTACTAGATAGAATTTACCAGGAGGGACACTAAATCCATGGATAAGTGCATCCTGAAGAACTCTTGCATCAGAAGCAGATCCCTCCCAACCAGCATGCACACGCACAAACTTCAGATCAAAGTCATATGCTACCATCATGTTTTGTGATAGACCTTGCTTTCTATTTCTATATGGCTCTTGTTGTCCGAGAGGAATAGTCATAGGAATGTGAGTGCCATCAATGGCACCAATACAGTCCTGCATGTATTTGTATGCTTATTAATACTAAAACCACAAATAAAATTAATTTTGCTTTGATATACCAGAGAATACAGTATCTGGAAGTATGGAGCAAATTTAGGTTGTCTTAAGATCCGATGCCGGTGCAGAGAAGGTAGTCGTATGTAGTTACATGTGAGTTGTGTAAGTGCATCGAGCACTGATCTAAAGTGGCGGCTAATTGTTTCTCCGCTATGCTGAAATATATCTTGCAATGTAGTATTGCTTGCATTTTTTGATATGGCATAAAGGAATATGCCTAACTGCTCTTCCACAGAAACATACCTTGAATCTTTAAGAAGGTCATTTTCAGTTATATAGTGACGAGAAGCATTGCTAGTCTGGATGGGAGGGAGGTGCAAGTTATATAGTGACGAGAAGCAATGCAACGGGTAGAATTTTCAGGCCAGACAAGCAAGTAGTAACGGCTACTGGCTTGCATGAGCATCAGACCTGAGAAAAGAAAGCAACGGCTACTTTGTGTCATTGGAAAACGTAAAGATTCAAATTCATTTCCTGCAATCCAAACGGTCCATATTTTTAGTTCCTATGGTTTGCAATCATATAGTTTTCTACTTTTCGCTTTCCTCTATTTCTGCGTTTCCTACCGTTCCTCTGTTCTGCGTTCCTTTGTTCCAAAAGGCCCTAAGAGGAGGGCTTTGCAATCTCGATGTGCGGGAGATAGGAACGAGGCGGAGCCACGGAACGCGTGGGGCGGGGCGGGGCGGGATTTATATGGGCCGGGCCGCTGCGTCAGAATCTAGGCTTTTGGAAGCCTCCTCCGCCCTCCGGTTCGTGACGGGCCCTGATGGGAATCGGATACGATTGCGAAGGTGGCCCGGTTCCATGGATGAGGAGTCTGCTGCCGTTAGATCTGCGATGAACTCGACTTTGGACCACAGCCTGATTATTTGCCAAGAAGCAGCAGCATGCGTCCATGACGTGAGTTTGTTTGGCTCGTAGGAGATGTTTGGATCCAATGTCTGAGACGTAGGTAGGAGATGTTTGGATCCAAATAGTAGATCATACTAGTAATTACGGTAATGTTATGATTAGGGTGTCCGGACACCGGACGCTACGTGGCTTCACGTCGTCTATTTATTGTATCCACCACAAATATCTGCAGTTGCCTCCCAAAATAAAAATCCCCACTCCGCAAGTTGCCAGCCGCAAAAGCCTCACACACGTACTGCTTCTGTCAGATCCAGTCCACTCAAACTCTCCTCAGGTCCGGCAGTCAAAGCAACGCCCGTCGATGGCGTCTTCACCCCACTCAGTGGAGGTCTGGACCACCGGCGACTCGCTGAAGCCCACCACCGATCTCCTCTCCTCCTCCGTGGTCGCACCCCCGCCCTCATCCGCCCCCGCGTCCTGCTCTTCCTCACGGCAGCTCTCGCTGCCGCCACAGTCTTTGTCCTGCTCTACCTGCCCCTCACCATCATGACCGTGGCATCCGCTGCCACACGACAACTCTCCAAGCTCCTCGAAGCCCATGGTGTTACTCGTATCCTCGATAGCTTCTGCTACAGTACACGGTTCCTCTCCCGCACATCCGCCGCCTCATCCCCGGCGCCAGCACCGGCGTCCTCCTCATCACCTCCTCCTGCGGCTAGAGGCAAGGGCGTCGTGGCCGCGTTGTACTTCGCGACCGCCTCAAGGCTCGCTAGACATGGTGGTCGCCGTCCACTAGAGTGTCGCGCTTGACATGTTGCAAGCGTATGTTTCAAGTGTTTTAGGGGTTTCATATGCACGTTGCAAAAGTGTTTAACATGGATATTGCAAAAGTAGATCGAGATGCTGCATATGTTGCAATGGTTGTACATATATGCTGCAAGCAACTGTTTCAAATGTTTCATTTGTTTTTTTTAAACGTATGTTGCAAATATGGTTATTTGGATGTTGCATATGTTTCATACATATGTTGTAAGTGTTTTATCTGGATATTGCATATGCTTTCAAATGGCTTTTCAAGTGTTTTTGCAAGTGCTTCAGATACATGTTTCAAGTGTTTCATCTGTCTACAGACGTATGTTGCAAGTGTTGCATCTGGATGTTTCAAAAGTAGATTGGGTGTTGCATCTCCCTCCTCGCCTTTTCTGTTGCCTTGCCTTTGTGTCTTCTCCTCCTCCCGGCGCCGGCTGGGCATCTGTCACGTTCTCCCTTCTTCTCGATGCTGGTGATGTTCGGGACGGCGCGGCCCTGCGTGGGCGCGCGAACGACGGCACGACGCGGGGGGAATGGCCATGGGCTTACGAGGCTGATGCAAGTGGGTGACGTAAGACAATACTAGTCTATAATAATAATTCACTGAGGGCGGTCCGTGCGGGCCATGCGCACTGTCACCTGACGGAATCATCCGATATTTGAAGCAGCATCCGGAAGTCTGGTCGCTAGTAATTCCCTAGTAATAATCTACTACTCCCTCGATTCTAAATTATAAGATATTAACTTTTCTACATATATTGATTTTACTATATATATATATATATATATATATATATATATATATATATATATATATATATATATATATATATATATATATATATATATATATATATATATAAGCCCGTAACAAGACTTATGTATTAAAAAAGACAAAACGTCGTATAATTTGGAATGGACAAAGTAAATAATCTGAAAGCAATATTCTAAATAGTTTGTTTTGGTGAGGAAACTAGATCCCACTCCACCATATATACTTATATATTGCATTAATTAGTTGAAGCCCGTCTAATATTCTTTCAAGTTGTTTAGACTATTTTAGACGGTTTAAATGTGTTTAAACGAACTAACCGAGGTTCTTATCGACACAGTTGACCTTCCTTTACCGTTACGATGACCGGTTGGCCTTTTAGTTTACTGTTACAACGACCTCAAGACAAATCGATACATATGTGTTTTTTTTTTCCAAACTACAGAAATCTTGAAAATACTCCTTTTCAAATTATAAAATGTTTTGGCTTTTCTATATATACATTATTTTTCCTTTGTATTTTGATATAGTATATATCTAAATGTCTAGAAAAACTATATATCTAGAAAAACTAAAAGGTGTTGTAGGTTAAAATGGAGGAGTACTTGCGGTCAGTGTTCATAAAGCTTGACCGGATTTTGGCCAAGCGCCAAGAACCCACCAGCTCATTGGGCGCGTTGAGGACAAGCCGGCCATGGATGTCACCAGATCATGCAACTCCATGCCAAATGCACGCACAATGCGGTGCCACGCAGTGGAAACTTCTGAGCCATGCAATCATTGAATTGAAACGTATATGTACAAACAAAAAAACATGCTTCTCGTTGTTGGTAGGAAGACCGAAGAAAATACAGAGCAAGCTTCAGGTTTGGACTGCTCTTGTGTTAAACAAAGCTCCACGGCCACCAATCCCTTCCGGACATCGCTGCGCTGCTGACCTCCGAATCGTCCATGGCGGCTGGCTCGCGATTAGGTTTATCGCCTTGTTTAGTGCCGGGAGACGCCTCTGATGTCATGCAGCTTTCAGAGGTTTCTGTGCGCGAGTGACAAAGGCCCCGCGAACTTTGTTTGCAGGCGGCGTCATCTTGATGCCATTTGTCAACCACGCGTTCAAACCCCGGCGTCTTTTAATTCCTTTCAAACTGATGAGCGTTTCTTTGAGGGCCCCCTCTCGGGGTTTTCAGTTCAAATGGCACCGCATTTGTAAAACACGTTCAAATAATCGAGCGTTTTGTTAAGCCTTGTAGGTCAAACCGTCAAAGATAATGATAGGGAACGTGAGACACAAGCTATCCACTTTCGTTTTCCGATTGAGACGCATGTTTAGAACATGCTGAGGTCAAGCGTTTTATTCAGCCTTCAAAGTTTTCGACGGATCGATTTTGGTTCGATCTCTCTCTACTTTTCCCCTGTGATGAAGTTGAAGGGACCATCTTTTTTAATGATTGGTTAGTTGACCGTGGGGAGAAAAACGGGTTGCTTAGCTTCAAACGGTTCATGATTAGTGTGTGCTCAGCTGCTGTCTGCGAAAAAAAGGGTAGAAACTAGACCACAAATCTGCCTTTTGTTCTTCTACCATAAACAACTGGTCACTCTCTTTCTGTGTTGCAGAGGACCGGCAGGAAACGTGCACGCTCGCATACTCTGGGTAGTAGGTGTTTGTTAAGCTAAGTATGACTTTGTTTTGGTGATGGTTTTGTTTGAGTAACTTCCAGAAGAACAAGGGGGAAACATCATCAATTGTAGTAAAAATACTCTGTATTTACACTCTGGAACATACGACGGCGATTCAGTGATTGAAGATTCAGAATGGCTCCAACGAAGGAACAAGCAAGATGAGTGTTTTACTGGTCATGGTCACATGGTAAATCCTGCTGGATTGCTGCAGCAGATGCAAATAAGCATAAGCGAGGTGAACCATACTGCAGATCTAAACAGTGGAGGCAGTTGGAGACAGGGTGCTGGATTACTGGAAAAGATGATACAATGTGACAGAGAAACTAGCGAAGTCTAGAAAAGGGAAAAGGAACTAAGATCTCTGACTTCTGCAGAACATGCAGAGCAGGATTCCAGAACACAGAGAGGAGTAAAAATGCAGCCTGGACAGGAGGAGCATTTCTTGATTGCTACAACTGTTACACATTTTGTATGTATATATGATTCCATTCCAACACCTAATTAAACAGATACAAACTGATCCCGATCTCTCAGAAAAGCTCAGATGTTACGAACCATTGCTTTGATACGATCCATGGCTCAACACCCAAGAACCAAACAAGCACGAGGATTCCTCCTCCCGGAAGCCTGGCAGAGACACAGGGCATCATCAAGAAGGCGACCCCTGAGCTCCGTGGCCGACGAGCCGCCTCAGGTTCCTGAGGTGCCTCTGCAGGGCCCGGCACGCGCGCGCCCTGAGGCCACGGACGGCGACCCTGAGCTTTTTCAGCCGCACGCCGATCCTGGGCCTCGCCCGCGCCAGCGCCGGTGGCCTGCATCGCGCCGCGGGGCTCTTCTCCTCCAGCACCTTGTGGATGAGGTACTGCGCCCTGAGGTGCCGTGCCTCCTCCGCGTCCACCTTGTCCACCTTGGCGTACCCGAACGGCGTCGATGCCCGCAGGAGCAGCATCTTCGGCTCTTCGCGAAGCAACGCAACGACGGCGAGGAGGAAGGAGGAGGGATCGGGAGAGGGTCTCTTGGCGTGAGCTAGCTTTCCCGCAGTGGCTGGCTGTCTGGCCTGAGACGACGTGTGCGCCTCTACTGTTATATAGGCTGCTGCCTGCTTAATCGTCCATCCTGCAGCCTGGCTCTCTGGCCTATATTTCTGTGGAATTATTATTGATGGGATCATGAATTATTAAGGTGTTGGACAGGCCGTCTCAATGCTGATATCATTGTTTATTTCTTGCACCGGCGAGCTTATTTATCTCTTTATTTTATCTGATCTCTCGACACATTTCGCAGATTTGAAGCTCATGAGTCATGACATATGCTAAAAACGATGGATGACATGGTTGCATTATCATTTTCCTAAGTCCTAGAGGAAACTTCAGTCACATCTATTATCTCTCCGATAAGTCTCTCTCGTTGAAGAGAAGAACAAGCTTCAGATTCATTGGCTTATTCAGAAAAAAAATATCAAGCAGGCTGTAATTGTGTACATGACGAACAAATCACGAGCTTTGAATGCGAACCCCAGTACCCGGAGAATTTTGCGCTCTCGTCATTATCTGGAACTTCTCTGAAACTTAGCTGTCTTTCCCTTTCTCCCTTTAAACAGAGGTTGCATATTTCTTCCAGCTTTAAATCATCAAGTCCGGACTCTGTGAGGTACCACGGCGCTAGTGTGACCTTGAGGATTGTTATGTGCGTCCATCCATATGATAATCATCAAGCCTAGACTCAAAGATCAAATGGCTAGACCGTGACACGGTGTAGAGAACCCAGTACACTTCCAACTCACTTAGGTCTCGTTTGGATCCACCTAGCTAATTATTAGTTGTGATAGCGACGAGAGGCCAACTAATAGCTAATTGTTAGCTATGTCGTAGGTAAGACATTAGTTAGCCTATTAGCTGAGGATTTAAACATGGCCTTACACCGACCTAACTAATAGCTTGAGGGATCCAAACAGGCTCTTAACTGTGAGGTTTGGGTTTGAGATACTACAAATCAAAATCCAATTTCAATGCTCATCACCTGGATTGGCTGAAGCACAGATAGAGTTGTCCCTTCCTAGAACACCGCTTTTCCCACCATTTTCTTTTTCAGCTTGTCATCAGAATCTCAACCAACCAGAGAGGGCCTTTCCAGTCCAGGCCATTCACCTCAGAAGATTCCCCTTGTTGTTAATCAACCCCTGCATGTCAAGGCTGTGGCTCGATGCAAGTCAACTGCGGAATAATAGGGCATAAACAAAGGCGATGTACATGTACGTTCTGATGCAAATCGCATCCGGGGCATAGGCAGGCCTGCACCGCACTAGAGATGCCTCACTTGGTGCCTGGGAATTATTTGCTCTCATGCATCGCCCAATGGTTGCCATACCGAATAGGTCAGCTTCTGACCATCTTCTCATCACCTAACACATTGCACGTCGCCTTTGCCGGCACTCGTGACTTGTGAGGTCACTGAATGAAAGAACCACACCAGACGAGGCATGCATGATTCTCCTTTCTAGTATATTCAAGCAGGTTTCATGAGGAGGTCGAATAACACCTAAACGTCACAGTTCCTTGTATGTACTTTGTCACGCTAGCTCTTTTCATGCTGTTGTGGATGGACAGTTCCCGTTCGCCTCAGTCCTGAACCGTGCCGTCCCAAGCCTGGAAATTTGTTGCCATGGGCCTGTTCGCTTAAAATACTTTGGCCCCGTTCAGCTGTGCTGATAAGCCGGCTGAAAAACACTGTTGGCTGATTTGTTGTGAGAGAAAAATACTGTTCCGGTTGATAAAACAAGCTGAAAAAGACGGATTATAAGTCGGATGAACAAGGCCTTTGCAAGCTTGCAGCCAGCAAAGCAAAGAACGGCCGCGAGGCTCCATAACGACACATAGTGGTGAACGTCTCGGGTAGGCGGAGAAAACATCTCCTTGGATGCTACCGCATCATTTGTCGTCCAATGCAAAGCTAAGGGTGCTCAGAGTTGAAATAGCCTTTTGTTTTCTGTTCATCATGACCTTGCGTTGAATTTGTCAACCGAACTAGCTCGTGGCTTCTCATGTAGTGTATCAAAAGATTTAAGAGGCAATTAAGACAAGGCCTAGCGTCCATTTGTCGCTTCCGAAGACTCTTGCGTTGCGTAACCCCTAAATATAACAGGATTTCGCTTCTTAATTAATATAATAAAGCGCAGTTCTCCTTACGTTTTGGAGAGAAACATTTCAGTAACCAAAGTCAAGTCGCTTCATTCTAGTATATTCATTCACTAATAATGCAAGTAGGCAGCTTAACATATTTCTTTCTGGCAATTGTTCAAAGAAATAATAAGTATTCCAGTGGGCGCCTCAAAATGGAATCAAGAGGTGAGGGAACATATGGTGCCAGTTCTGGAACAACATGATCTCATGCATGAAAACCGACTGAACTGCACATTACTGCATTGCTGAATTTTTTTTTTCATTTGAGGGGTACGGTCTATGATTGCAGTTAGCAGTGGCAGATGAGATAGCAATTTGCAGCAACTAATTGACGACTCTCCTCCATCCACTCCTGACATCATGAATTCCATTGTTTGGCAGAAGAGGCTGCCCTGCCTCGTGTCATCCGACTAATCTAGAGCAAAATCCAGAGTTGTATATACTAATTAAAGAACCTGAAATGACCACACAAGTTGGATGGAATAATTGCCCTAAAATAACACATGGACGCGTAACTTATACGCGGCTGGGCATGTGAGATAGATTTGAGGATCATCTGTCAGTGAGATCAGATCATGCGGCTACCGATGGCCACCAAAGGTGGCTTACAGCTTACCTCCTTGTTCTGATCAGTTGTGAATGCGATCCAGATCAGAATAAGTGTTTGCATGAGGGTGACCCCAATCATGCCTCCCTACAATCCCTGCAACGCCGCAAGATCCGTTTTCAGACTTGCAGAAGGTTTCCGGACAAGCATGCACTCGGAAGTCGGAGCTCTATAAGTCACAACTAACAAGTCAACTGGACATGGACGGTGATTTTGCAATCTCCGATGAAACAAAGCAGTGTACCACTACCTTGATGCCAAAGTCAAAGTTGAATCCAAGGATCAGCACATTGATGCGATAGTAGCATCCAATGCCATGTTGATGTACGAGACGGTTGCTTGCCACCCACAGAGCCAACAGCCACAACTCCATCCATCAGCTCAGTGAAAACAGTTTCAGATACACCAGTTCAGCTTCAGCTTCAGCTTCAGCCCGATCAAGATCGCACAAAACGAACTACGAGTAGTATTGTTCATCCCGTTCAGCAGCTGGCGAGTCATTTCTTGCCGGCCGGTTAGGTCATGGAAGATGCAGCTTCCAAGTCTGAACGCACAGCTTGGTCATCGTCAGTCATCACATAGCGATCGCATCACAGTATGGCAGCACCGTACGTGCTGAAGGTCTTCGGAAGCTCGGAGACATGTGTCTCTACAGTACGATACGGTGAGACACCGTCTCTTATATATTCCTTGCGTTTCCTGTCGATCAGGACATGGAACATGGGCCTCGCCGAGGCTCATAATTCAGCCACACGGTGACAGGAAGGATGATTTATCATTTTCTTTCGTATAAAAATGTGAATCTGCAATCAAGAGATCGAGGATATAAAATAGAGATAAAGTGAATGAAGTGAACCAACCTGGGCACCTGGAGCTGGAGGCCTGCAGAGTCGATGAACACCCATGACTGCATGGAAGTACTGCAGACAAATTAATCACCCAGCGGAGTGTATAAATCCATGGAGTTCGAATGACAAGACAAATAACTTTGCGAACTTGACGCTAAAAACGTAGCTAGGCCTATATCAATCCGCAATAATTTCGAAGGAATATAAAAAGGATTCAATCGGGTGAAAGTGGCACGGAAGTGTTAGTGTCGAAAATGTGAAAATCCATCTAAAAACATAGTCTGAAGTTTTGAAAGAGCGCTACCTATAACAATTTTAGGAGACAAGACCTGTTCGGCTGGCCGGAAAAACGGCTAATGTTAATGCTGATGCTCATCTATTGTGAGAAAAAAATACTATTATTTCGTTGAAACGGTACGGCTGATAAATTCAAGCGAACATGGCTTGATAGTTGTTGAGACGGTTAAAAAGTGTCCGTGTGCTAAAAATGCCGACTCCCTCTGTCTCTATACAGGTGTCACTGTGGGATGCGTGCCGGTCAGATTAACTTTCTTAAGTTTGACTGAGTTTGTAGAAAGTATTAGCAACATTTGTATCTCCAAACTAGTTTATTACAAAAATAAATTTAACGATCTATCTAATAATATTAATATATACCATAAATATTGATATATATTTAGCCAAAGTTGAGTATGTTTAACTTCTTGTGAAGTGAGAATGAAAATTAAAAGGGGACGAAGGAAGCAGTGAATTCCAGCGATCAGTACATTTAGGGCTTGTTTGGGACTGCTTTGCTCCAGTTTTTTCAGCTATACTCCAGGTGCCAACTCTATCATGGAGCAGCTCCACTGTGGAGTTACAGGAGCAATTGGTCATGTTTGGCACATAGTCTAGCTCTAGTTTTGTGAGGTTTCCTTGAGAAAATTCTAATATGCCCCTAGATGGTATTTGGTGTATGTTTTGTTGTAGTGTAAAATATTTTTTGTTGCCAATTGAAATATGATGTAAAATATTATAATGTAAAAAATATTGCAGCTCAACATTACAAATCAGCATACATAGGAAATAAAAAATAGTATACACACAAAAGAAAAAAAATAGTGAAGCTCATAGATACGGAGTAGAAAAGAAAAAAATACTGCCGCTCATCATACATAGAAAGAAAAATACTGCAGCTCATCAAAAGGAAGGGCGGGGCTTGAGCGCTCGCCAGGGCCAGGGCCGAGACAATAGAGTTGATGGAGAAGAAACGCATGGGGGCGGTAGTTGAACTGTGTTTTCATTAATGAGTAGCAAGAGCGGTAATTTTGCCCCAACTCAACGAGGGAATACAAGAGTCTAAATATTGGAGTGCCTCTTGAGGTGCTTCATAGAAAACATGGAGTTGATATTTGACTTCATTTTTCTCGTGGAGCAGAGTTTTAGGAGCCAGAAGTGTATGGCAAGACAAAGCTGGAGCTGAGCTAAAAAAACTAGAGCAGAGCAGTACTAAACACCCCCTTATAGATACAACCCAAAAACAATGTCTCTATAAATGGATTTTCAAAGATGAGTCTTTTAAAAAGGCCACAAATGAAAATAGCTATTAACAGAGCATTTTCAGCATGCTACCTAAGTAGGGTCTCTACTCTATTTTTGAGTAGTGGAGTAAAAAAATTCACTCCAACACGCTACCTAGTAGGGTCCTACTTTTGTTAGCTACCTGCTTTTCTTCTTCCACTATCCACTTCTGTTGGCCCAATAGATGAGCACCTAAATTTTTGATTGGCAGTTTTCCTCTCCTCGGGCTACCGTGCATACGACGCCTCCCTCCTTGACAGCGGCCGTGTCTCCGCCATCGTTGGCATCTCCAAGTCCGGCATGCGGGTCGACGCCTCCCCACTGGCGTGCCTCCTCCCCGCTGGTTGGTCATTCCACCTCCCAGCACTGCCGTCACTCCTCGCCGGCCGGTCAACGTCGTCTCCTCCCCGCCGCCGCATCCCCCGCCACATCACAACCTCCCGCCGCCACCGCCTCCATTCGAACCCTGCTCCTCCCGCTTGAGGCTGAGGTGAGCCTGCAGGGAGGACCCCGCCGGCTTCCTCCATTCCCCACTAGGCCTTCCTATGTCAATCGATTTATAGAGTTGAAAACCTTAATAAGCCCCTATAAATAGTTGCCTCAAAAAAAAGTTAGTAACTTTTGCATATCAAAGTCGTAGAGATCAACGAGATCTAGTTTTTTTATTTAAAATTATTTAGAGTTTTAAAAATATATTTTAAGTTCTCAAACTTTAAAATTTAGAATTTAGAATCTACAAACAATCTCGGAGGTTTACATTGTCTATACAAAAATTATAATTATCAATGTGGTCTATAACTTTGTAGTTGATAATTTTTTTATTTAAGTCATGAAGAGTTCTAAATATTCATTTTATGCTCTCAGATTTTGAAATTCAAAATTTTCAAATGACTTTCAATATTGACAAAGTTATAGCTGCTAACATGATCTATAAATTTATAGTTGACAAAGTTTTTATTTAAAAATTATTTATAGTCCAAAATATCAATTGAGACCGCCTTTGTATTGGCCCATTAACAGAAGTGGCAAAACCAATCACCTGTACAAATGGTCCACTCGTAATCACCATTTGGCAAAAGCGATCAAACCACCCCTCCTCTGTAGAGACAAACTGATCATGAATCAGTTGGTTGGGTTCCTTATGGTGGAACCTGTCCACTCAGGTTTAAGTTCTCGATTTGACACAGGTGCTCGTATTTTTCTAGATTTATTTCAGGATTTAACGACGCTATGCTTTCAGTGGTAGGCGACGTCCCCGTCGACAGCAAGGTGCCTGTGATGACTTTGTGAATCTCAAGATCTTCCGACTCAGTCCTTCGGAGATGCTCATAGGGATAGGATTTACATACATGTGTTTATAGGTGAGTGTGTGTGCGTGTTGTGAGCGTCCTATAATAAACTTTGTTGCAGAATTTGTTATTTTGACTTGCTCTTTCTAAAAAAATCATATGAAAATAGATACCTAGTGCATATGTACCTAGAATTTATCATTTTTGAATATTTTATAGAAAACAAGTTTCAATATCAACTCTTTCAAAGAAAAAGTACAACTTGACATTTTTCTCCAGTTTTCCCTGCCTCCCTGGATGTAAGAAGAGGATCGGATGAGAGCAGTGAGCGCGTCAAGCGCAACCTGTGTGTCGTGGCAAGGTGCAACTGTTTCTTTGGTGCCAATAGCCGGTAGCCTTGTGTGACCTTGCTGCCAAGCCGGTCGGTCAAGTAGATAGCTCTGGCTTGTTTACTTTTGCCCCATTTTTTTATTACAAAAGGAGGATTTGGTTGGTGGATTTTAACGTGGTGAGTAGTATTAGTTGATGGTAGGTTTTTATTACCAAGAATGTGTTTAGCTCTATTCAAATTAACGACGAATGTTTACCCCATATACATACTTACCTAGTATACTCGTTAGATTACTGATGGTGGTGTACCGTGATCCATCCAGTTCTTAGCGTATTATGTAAATGAGGAATGTGTAAGTAACATAAATATGTGAGAAGTGAATTATGTAAATGTGTGTGTAACACAAACACCTGAGAAAGTAAAACCAACTGTCGGTGTCTAGGGAACCGGGGGTCTAAACAGAGCGACGAGTAAATTTGTATCTGCGCGTCTAGGTTCGGATGGTGTGCAAAGCGGATACAAGGATGTATACTGGTTCAGGCATGAATGGCCCTACGTCCAGTGGGTTTTGTTGTTGCTCGTGTTGTCTTGCACCGGAGTGCTCGTAGTAGGGGTTACAAGCTTTCAAGAGAGGGAGCGGATCACATGTCTCTTTTTAGGGGGGGTGCATGAGTGTTGTTTTGATTCTTCTCGATTGTGTCTATGTGTTCTCCCTTGTCCTAGATGCGGCCCCTGCCTCCCCTTTTATAGCTTCTATGGAGACGGCTCGGGTTACATTCGTGGTAAAGAGGTAAAAATGAAAGAGAAAAACAAAAAAGGTGGCCTCGGGCGTGACCGTCTTCCTCCTTATCCGGTGGGAACAGTTTTCCTGTAGCGCAGAGATGCAACAAACTTGATCTTTTGACCTCTCCGTCTGCTGGTGCTGTAGTGGTCGTTACCCCCGTTGCTGTAGATGTATGGATGTCGTCGTGGTGGAATGACCGGGGTCATGTTGGGTCAGGGCGTGGTTCCCGTGCTCCTATTGACTGTGCACGGTCACGTCTGTCCCATCGGCGGGAGCGGGTGCCGCGGTTGGGGGCCCCGTGGCTCCCCGTCTTGCCTGAGGGTTCCACATGTCCCTCGGGCGAGGCGGAAGTACGCCGAGGGGATCGGGCGCTTTGATGACGTCACGGGGGCTCGGGCGAGGTGGAAAAATGCCGCCCAAGGCGCCTATCTCGCCCGAGACCTTTCCACAAGGCTCGGGTGGGATGGAGTTTATCGTTTGTGCCGCAAGCGAATGACATGCTGTCAGCGCCTTTGGCGGATCGATTTTACTGGGGCCCCTACAATGGGGCTTTAGCGATCGTGTAGGGTGCCGTATTTTACCATCTGTTGGGTACCCTGATATTTTGATACCCAACACCAACGTTGAGCTAACAACAATTTATTGTTTTTTCTTATACTTGAATTCATAAAGACCTGGGTCTTGTTTGGTATAGCTCCTGGGTGCTTCGGCTCCTCCTGAAAATACTACTGTAGCAGCATTGTTTGGAACTATAGTGTGGAGCCTCTATTCAAATCAACGACGAATGTTTACCCCACATATATACTCATGCAGTATACTCGTTAGATTACTGATGGTGGCATCTAGTTCTTATTGCGTATTATGTAAATGTGGAATGTGTAAGTAAAATGAATCTATGGGAAGCGAATTATGTAAATGTGTGCGTAACACAAACATTTGAGAAAGTAAAACCAACGTTGAGCTAACAACAATTTATTGTTTTTCCTTGTTTGGTATAGCTCCTGGTGCTCTGGCTCCTCCTAAAAATACTACTGTGCAGCACTGTTTGGAACAATAGTGTGGAGTCATTTTAGTTTTCTAGGTAAAAAATAAGGTGGGAAGAAGAGGAGCCGGCGAAGCCACGATTTCTAGGTCCACCGGTGGTGCCTTCAGCAGTTCTAGGAAAGATGGGGGGTGGGGTTTCCTACTCCGAGATGATCAAGGGCGTGTAGTGAGCTCGGGGGCAGGGTGAGAAGATTTCCTACTTGATGCCTTGCAAGGCGAACTGTTGGGCTGCCTTGTAGGTCTAGAGGAGATCGTGAAGTTGGGGATTACACATATCACCCTTGAAGTGGATGCTACTCCGGTGATGGAAGCAATTGAAACCAAAGCATATAGGCTAGCTTTCGTAGGAGGAGTCATCACAGACATCAAATAGATCATCAGTGCCAATCTTAGCTCTTGTATTGTGCTCTAGCTGCTTTTGGTTGTAATCCTGCCTCCTACTGCCTTATCGTGTGGTCCTGTACCGCTCACTAGTATATAGAGAATAGTTTAAATTTTGTTCGATTGTGTTTTCTTTCCAAAATAAAACTAGAATTTTTAACCATCTGATCAGGACTCATTGTTACTGATTCAACTCTATTAGGTAAACCCTAGCCCATCTTAGACACGCTCTGGCCCCTTCTTCTCAGCGCCGCCACCGTGAGCGCAAGTTCATCTCCACCTACCCCTCTACTGCTCGTCTATATATATTTCCTTCCTTAACCCTCATCATCGCAAGTTGTCGACTCCCCACTTTGAGTGTCACTATTGGTTATCCTGTGCCTCTAGCCTCTTACAACAAAGAGCATGTTGATCCCATCCACCATCGACGACTCTCTCATACACGACCGGACCGTTATCCACCATCGCTAGGAAAGTTTTATAGGGCGAGGGCATTGGATCTCGGACCCAAAGCCACCATCATACGCGGGCCAATGCACAAAACCTCAAGCGTATATCTCCAAGGTATGAAATTCTCATGGTTTCCTCGCTCACGTGTGGTAAGTAAAAGTAGCATGGAGCGAAGCGAAGCAATTTAGCATCACGCAGCTTAGAATCCCGTTCTATTTACTAACTCCATCTTCTCTAAATTTTGTGCCAATAGATTGGGAGGTGATGTCTGCTGGATCACACGAGTTGTAGATACTGAATCACTTGAAACACACATGATCGATAAGTCGTGTCGAGCCAAAGCAAGCAAGCAAAAATGCAGACTCCACAAGCGTTGGTCAAACGGTAGATCCCCATTTTTGTTTTTCCCAAACCTGAGATCTCTCGCCGACAGGAGATCTCCTGCGAGCCAGGTAGCCTTATGTGAGCCGACTCCAAGCCGGTCGGTCAAGTAGATAGCTCTGGCTTGTTTACTTTTGCCCCATTTTTTCTTATAAAAGGAGGATTTGGTTGGTGGATTTTAACGTGGGGAATAGCATTATTTGATGGTAGGTTTTTATTACCAAGAATGTGTCTAACTCTATTCGAATCAACGACAAATGTTTACCCCACATACATACTCACATAGTATACGTTAGATTACTGATGCTGGTGTACTGTGATCCATCCAATTCTTATTGCGTATTATGTAAATGTGGAATGTGTAAGTAACGTAAATATGTGAGAAGCGAATTATGTAAATGTGTGCGTAACACAAACATTTGAGAAAGTAAAGCCAATGTTGAGCTAGCAACAATTTATTGTTTTTTCTTGAATTTGAATTCATAAAGACTTAGGCCTTGTTTGGTATAGCTCCTGGGTGCTCCGGCTCCTCTGAAAAATACTACTGTAGCAGAACTGTTTGGAACTATAGTGTAGAGTCGTTTCGGTTTTCTAGGTAAAAAATAAGCTGGGAAAAAGAGGAGCCAATGGAGCCACGATTTCTGGGTCACCGGCTCCATGCTAAATATTGATGGTGCCTTCAGCAGTTCCAGGAAAGATGAGGGGGGGGGGGGGGGCGGGGTTCGTACTCCGAGATGATCAAGGGCATGTGGTGAGCTCAGGGGCAGGGCGGGAAGATTTCCTACTTGATGCCTTCCAAGCCGAACTGTTGGGCTGCCTTGCAGGTCTACAGGAGGTCGTGAAGTTGAGGATTACACATATCACCCTTGAAGTGGATGCTACTCTAGTGAAGGAAGCAATTGAAACCGATGCTTATTGGCTAGCTTTCGTTGGAGGAGCCATCACATAGATCAAACAGATTATCAGTGCCGATCTTAGCTCTTGTATTGTTTTTGTTTGTAAATGTGATAGCGATAGCACATGCTCTAGCTTCTTTTGGTTGTAATCTGCCAAGTGGTTGTTATGATACTTGAGAGGGGGTTCCTTGAGATTTTGAGGACTAATTGACCATCGATTAGCTGGGTCGGATGAGTTATAAAAGTTCTGAAAGTTCAAAAAAAAGGAAAAGTTTGCCTTATTATTTTGGCATGTACTTTCTTTACCCTATATCAGTATAGAGATAATTATTATTTGTTGTTTGAAAATATTTATTTCCAAAGTAAAATTTATAGGATGTCTACCCAACGTTTTAGATTTAACTCTACTAATATAAACCCCTCAATGCTATCACTACTATGAGCTTGAGCTCCTGCCTCCTACTGTGAGAAGTGAAATATGTAAATGTGTGTGTAACACAAACATTTGAGGAAGTAAAACCAACGTTGAGCTAACAACAATTTATTGTTTTTTTTCTTATACTAGCAAATATGCCCATGTGTTGCAACGGGAGAAAGAAAAACTATCAAACGTTAATGAAAAACGAAGATGGGACTGGTACAATCTATTTATGTTTTACTCTTTCTATAAAATTGTATAGTTATATTTATTTTGTGATAAACATGGCATCCATCACATGTGTTAATATTAATATTGATAGTAATGTGACAATATCCTATTAATTTTGTATTAGAATAAAATATAACTTTGGTAATTTTTATCTCCTGTTGTAAGGCATAGAAATATTATTTACTCACATCCAGCGGTTCATCGCGTCCACGATGTCCTACGAGTGCACCAGCTTCACCCAGAAGGTCAAGTACAAGGCGCTCGCTGGAAACGACGGCACCGTCGTGTCCAGGCCCAACATCGACAAGAAGAAGATCATGGGCTGCTAGCTTAGCACATAATTTGATCCTACGTATTCTGGTCTATGGAAGCCTAACAGGCCTCAGATTATAAAAGGATTAAAAGGCCAATAAGCTGCATCCTATGATGAATCAGAGCCAGAGCGATCTATTTGATTATAATTAGGATTCATAGCTATTCATGTCCAACAGAAAAACTCGGCAAACGGAAGCGTCGCAGGCTTGCAGCAAGACTGGCCCTTGTTTAGTTTCCAACTTCTCTCCCCAAATTCCACTATATCTGTGTTTAGATTCAAATTTTGGAGTACCAAAATACACTGTAGCATTTCGTTTGTATTTGGTAATAATTGTCCAATCATTGACTAATTAGGCTCAAAACGTTCGTCTCGCAAAGTACAACCAAACTGTGCAATTAGTTTTTGATTTTATCCACATTTAGTACTCCATATATGTATTGCAAGTTTGATGTGACAGGAAATCTTTTTTTTTTGCATAGTGCACTTTTTAATGGATCTAAACACAGCTTATGCAAAAAGAAGATTCTCCGTCACATCAAAATATTGGTAAATGCATGGAGTACTAAATGTAGATGAAATTAAAAACTAATTACACAGTTTTGTTGTACTTTGCGAGACGAACATTTTGAGCCTAATTAGTCAAAGTTTGGACAATTTTTACCAAATAAAAACAAAAATTACTACAGTACGATGTGACGGATAATGTTTCAAGTTGGGTCACCCAACTTGCCCCTTGTTTAGATGACATCAAAATTCCAAGTTTTTTCACTCTCTCCATCACATCAATTTTTAACCGCTTGCATGGAGTATTAAATGTAGGTAAAAAAAATAACTAATTACACAGTTTAGTTGTAAATCACGAGATGAATCTTTTGAGCCTAGTTGGTCCACGATTGGACAATATTTGTCAAATAAGACGAAAATGGTACTAATCATCGGGTTGAAATTTTTTTCCAATGTAAACAAGGGCTTGGGATCTAAACACGGACTGGGACGAATGCAGACTGCAGAGGCAGAGGCAGTACTGCGATGGTACACGTAACCTGGAGCAGTGGTGACGTCGAAGGGGAAGCGGCTCTCCTCCGGCGACGCGGCATCTGTGAGCAGCTTGAATCGCACGAGGATCCTGCACGGGCCGCACCTTGAAGACGTTCTTCCACCCGCGCTCCTGCCACGGCACGACGTGCCTCCGCCCGCTGGCCAGGTGGTGGTCGAGCCCCACACGTGCGCGTTGTTCTGACGTCTCATGCGGCCCAGGACTCGTCCACGCACCGCAGCGAGCGCCAGCACGACAAACACTGCTAGGTGCACTTGCAGCAGGTGGTCGTCGTCCGTCTGCAGCGAGCGCTGCTCCAGCACAGCGAACACCGCCAGGTGCACGTGCAGCAGGTGGTGGTCGTCGTCCGTGAGGGTGAGGTTGATCACCTCCCAGCCTTCCCTCGGCGTCTTCGTCAAGGGTCCATGTACAAGCGCGTTTAGGTACAAGTGCGTCAGCTCGTCCTTGTCGGCCTTGTAGTACTCGTACATGGTGATGTGACACATATGTATTAGAATCAGGCTCTATAAAATTGCTAGACACAAGTTGTTCTAACATATATGAGCACGAGCCCGATATGTTTTGGATTCGAACTCCGTGTTACACTAGACAAAAGCTATTCTAACACGTATGAACACGTGTTATATATAAGTCCGCACGGAAGAAACTCTGTAGCCAGAGGGAGACGAACAAAAAAAAAATAGATGGACGAAAAAATTGGCTGAAATTTTGTCTCTTTATTATTATAGTAAATATGCCCGTGCGATACAACGGGAGGAAAAAGGCTACCAAATTTTAATGGTAAATTCGGAGGACAGAAACGCTCCGGTGTCAAAAATGGATACAAGTTTTAAAAATTATATGGGGGCTTTGTCCATGGATAGAAGTTTTACCCATGGACAAAGCTCCCATATTATTTTACTATTATTATAGAAGAAACGTGGACAAAGCCATTTAGAACAAATAAGGGCTTTGCCCATGGATAAGAGTTTTTTTAAAAAAAAAATCTCATTTGTGACCTTACAAAATGACATGTCCACCTGCCACGTGTTCCTACGTCGTCCTGTGCTTCCGTAAGCTGGTGCTACAGGTCGTGACCAACAATTTTGGCATCAGCAGATGAAACGATGTGGCCTCGGAAGAATGGCTTTCGAGACAACGGCTACATCCTCGTATAGATTTATGGCTAGAAGCTTTTGTGTAATCTCATTGATTTTCTTTGTTACCTATTTTGTTTGTTGAGCTTTGTATGTGGAGAACCTGTACATCTTTTTAAAAAATTTAATAAAGCTCAGTAGAGGTGCGAACCCCTCCTATTTCATAAAAAAACATGCTGAACCACGTCAATGATGGCGACCGAACGAGCATAGCTGACATCATGGACCCACCGCTCCTGCTAGATGAGAACCACCTGGAGGAGGTGTGGGCAGTGGCCATCATCACCAAGACGTGCCTGAGCGCCAAGCCATCATGCCACTCCTCGGCGTGCTACATGCTACGGGCCCTGGTGAGCCCGTTGCGCGTGGCCGCAATGGCTCCTCTCGGTCTAGCTCGGTGCGGCGGCAACTATGGAGCTTATCATCTCGGAGTTTATGGCAGTCACCTAGTGTAGAGTTTGGACACCGTGGCGCTGGATCGGTGGCTTTCGCATGGTAGTATAGGCGTGGCGTTGTTCATGTTCTCATTCAAAGAGAACCGTGGCGATGGACATCGTGCCGCAGCAGGCAGTGGCGCTTTGACGGTGATGTCGTTGTTGATTAGTGTAGGAGGACTTTTCCGGGTTCTTAGACTGCCCGCACTCATGGACCTCTATATTCATCCTCTATACGTCCTAATCAGTAAGATTCTCTCATCTATACTCAATTCTCCCGTACCCATCCATCCTCTGGCCCTGTTCGGCAGGCTGTTTTTTTGGCTTATAAGCCGGCTGTGGCTGTTTTGCTGTGAGAGAAAAAATACTATTCCACGGCTGATAAGCCGTGCTGATAAGCTCAGCCGAACAGGGGGTCTATATCATCCTCTATCCACTCTATCCACTGTGGGACCCACTTGTTACTTTATCTAAATATATCCATGTGTGATCTAGTTTTGAAGGATTTATTGAGACGAATTTAATGGTGCAATCGAAATTTAATTTGGATTTTTGATTTGTGAGTTATAGCATTTTTTCCCTTTGTTTAGCTAGTGGGGCCCGCCACTATAGAGTATAGAGTAAGCACTGTACTACTCTAAATATAGATGAGAGAAATGATAGAGTATCATTTTAGAGTACTCAGTGCAGCAATTTTTACTCTATATTCATACTCTAAAGCTTTAGAGTATCGTTTTAGAGTATCCACTGCGGGTAGTCTTAGCTTCTTTTATTTGAAGGGTATCATTCTTGATTCTTTCCCCACTTAATATCACACCGTCCCATATGTGTATATTTTGTTCATATCTGATACATTCATCCGTGTTTGGACATGACAAAAAAAATTATGTTAGTATGTCTGATGATTAAAACAGAATGCCTCTTTCGATTTTTCACATCGTTCCATTGTCCAGGATTGTACTGGTGCATGCATATAAGATGCACATTTATTTAGTTGGACTAACAACTTGATCAGGATATAATAATATGAGTTTGTGTTTAATAAAAAATACATTAGTAATTTGGTTATAGAAATATTTATTTGTTAGTGAAACACGTGACGCTTAGTTGAATATGATGTGAAAAATAATGAAAATAGAATGAAAAAAGAAAGCATGACTAAACGTAACTGGAACCGAAAAAAAAGAGAGAAAGAAATCAAAACAAATCTGAATAGGAAAAGGAAGTAGGAAGCATTCCGTCTGACAAGGATTTAGCTTGGAAATCAAAAAAAATTGTGACTGACGAGAACTCACCCTTCTTCCTAACTCACACAGTCTCAGGTTCCTAGAAAAACAGAAAAAAATACTTGTTGATGTTTAATATTAGAATATATTCCTACTGTTTTGATTTTTTAGTTGGACTAAAATTCTTATTGAGATTAAGATATATTTGGATCATTATGATTCATAGGAATCTAGGTTACCTTAAGAATACGTTTTGGAATCGGACTCCATATCACACTTTTAGATTTATAGATTGGAGGACAACTCGGACTAGAATAGAACCCGGAGTGGAAGAAAAAGAGGTGGAAGAAAATAATTAGCGGAAATTTTGCCTCTTTATTATTAATAATTATTATATATATATATATGTATTAGGTATAGGTATAGATATAGATATAGATATAGATATAGATATAGATATAGATATAGATATAGATATAGATTAGGTATAGATATAGATTTGAATTCATAAAGACCTAGCTCTTATTTGGTATAACTCATGGGTGCTCCGGCTCCTAAAAAAATATAGCAGCACTGTTTGAAAGTACTATAGCGCGATTGCCGTTTTTGAAGTAAAAAAAAACTGGCAAGAAGGGGAGCCATGGAGCCACGATTTCAAGGTCCACCGGATCCGTGCTACAATGTTGCTATTAACCCTAGAATACCCGTAGGGCTTCCTACAGAACCACTAAAAGTGTTGGAGAGCAGATGAGAGCCGTGCCAGTACGCGGAGGGTGGCAACGGACGCGGCAGTGCTGTACGGCGCTGGAGCCGGCAGGTGGAGGCTGAGGCGAGAGTGTTCAGTCGGCGAGAAGCCAAGGGTAGCGAGGATGGAGGACGTGAGGTACATTCACTAGTTGGTGTACGGATGCATTGATGGTGTATACATAAAGTAGTTATGCAGTACTAGAGATTCTACCATGAGGCCGTAGTCGAAGAGCTGGATACTACCATTGCTGCCGAGGGACGGAGGCCGGCGGCGGCGAGCTGGACGTTGCCGAGATGGCAGCAGTAGATCCGTGTCGTGAACGACGTCGATCGTCGCCATGGGCCATGGCAAGCATATACACCATCACCGCGGGCGCGGCAAGAGGCACGATCGAGCAGTCGCGGCTATAGCTGTCCAGCACAGCCGGCGCCGCCATGCGCCGCGGCCACGGCTCGCTGGCGCTGGAGACCTTACTAAAATGGTGGAATTTTTCTAGTGTTTTTCAGCTGTACTAAAACACTACCACTAGTCATGCACATGAGAATCTTCACTATAAGGCATTTAATAGGGAAAGTTTATATTAAAATTTAAATGTAAAACACTAGGAGAAACTCACCACACTAGAAAAAGTTCAAAATTCTGGTTGTGAGAGCAACGCCTCCAGGTGACCGTCGTGTTCTCGCCAACGCCGGCGTGCTCACCACCCGCCCATCCCGTCGATGGCTCGATGACACTGATGATTGCACTGATTGTGGGATCAGTCCGTGACATATGTTTAATTTGTATTGCTGCAGCAGCAACAATAATTGAAAGACCTTTTTGCTGTGTTGGTTGTGATAACTTATAACAATCGTCAAAGGCGATGCCTCGATCGATCTCAATCACCGTTTTGCATGTCATATGTTCTAGCCGTGGTCTATTCCGGTGTCACAGATGAGGCGATTCAGAAGCATCAGCAGGTAGCCATTCGGTCCTGCAGCTATCCAGTGAAACTGGAATGATATGTTTGCATGATATATAAATATATATGGAAATGCTCTAACCCAAGCGTCCGGCGTCCGGACGCACCCACCCTCTTCGCCTCCTGCGCTGTGTCCACCCACCCTTTGTGCCACCGCCACCCAGCTCTGCGTTTCCGACGAGCTCATCGGTGACCTCCACGCGCACCGCCGCCCGTGCTGCCCCCACACCCACCCTCTGTGCGCTGCCTCCTAGCTCCGCATTGCTAGCGAGCTCCGCACCAAGCCGGCGAGCACACCGGTGACCCCCACGCGCCGACGAGCCTCCGTTTGCGAAGCAGCAAAGATATATTTGTGCTGAAAGAGCATGTTACAAAACATCTGTTTCAAGTGTTTCAGTTATTTCAGAGGTATATTGCAAGTGTTTTATATCGATGTTGCAAAAATAGATCGGGGTGTTGCAAAAGTACATCGGGATATTGCACATGTTGCAGTGACAAAATACGCATGTTGCAAGCATATGTTCAGGTGTTTTAGACGTATGTTGCAAATGTTTCATCTGGATGTTTCAAAATTAGATCTTGGTGTTGGATGTTGCACACATGTTGCAATGCCTATATACACATGTTGCAAGTGTTTCATTTGTTTCGAACGTATGTTGCAAATATTTTATCTGGATGTTTTAAAATTAGATCTGGTGTTACACATATTGCTATGGCTATATACGTATGTTTCAAATATGTCATCTGTTTTAGACATATATTTCGGACGTATGTTGTAAGTGTTTCATTTGCATGTTTCAAAAGTAGATCTCAGGGTAGCACATGCTACTGCTGCTAGTGCACCGCCTTGCCGCCATGGGTCACCATGCGCGCCTGCTGGTGGTGGTGCGGTTGCATACATGCGGGAGCGTGAAACGGAGCGGATTCGAAGTGGTCCCACACATGCATGGGCCCGCACGGCCTCAAAGCCGGATGGGTGCAGGGCTAGGGAGCTGATTGCCGCCCTAGAAAGTCTGAAATATATATCGTCTCTTGATATTGACAACCATAACAAATTCATTCTTTTCTACGATAGTCATTTCGCTGATTTATTATGGTTGAAATTACTGTTTGCTGCTGAACATCGCGGGGAATAGTATATCTGCTACCGTCACCGGTCTGTCTGTCTCTGCTGTCAGCTGCCTCGGTGTGTGCTCACTGCTCAAATTGCTCAGGTGGTGTACAGTAAGGTAGTGTTTAGATGGTGTAAAAGTTGGTGTAAAGTTCCTGTAGCATTTTTCGTTGTTATTTGGTAAAATTTATCCAATCATGGACTAATTAGGCTCAAAAGATTCGTCTCGACATTTACAGACAAACTGTGCAATTAGTTATTTTTTACCTACATTTAATACTCCATACATGTGTCAAAGATTCGATGTGACGGAGAATCTTGTAAAATTTTTGGAATTTTGAAGGGAGTAAACACTGCCTAAGCCAACAAATTCCTACGTGGCAGAGAAAAAAAAGGAGAGAGAAGGTAATCGGCGCCAGCCGCGTCGACCGTCGCAACGCGTACTCCAAGACACGGTCTGGGTCCCACACGTACTTTCTCTCCCCCTCCCTCGGCGCTGCCATCCTTCCATCTCTCTTGCAACTTGAGCGCAGCAGATCGACGGCGGGCTAGCGGCCGAGCAGAGGGCCATGCGCAAAGCGGACGACCGTGTGCCTGTGCTCCGGCATCGCGCCGGCGCCGGTGGAGTCTCTTGCCCGCGCGCATCGCAGCCCTGCTCCGCTGCGCCGGCTACAGGAGGAGGCACCAAGCTACCGAGGGCGGCGAGCTTGTGGCCGGCGCGGCGAGACCGAGTCGCGGAAGCCGTGTCACCGACGAGCTTGTGGCTGGCCGGTCAAGATGCAAACGACGGTGAGCTGTGGTAGAGCGACCTGCTATCTTTTGCTTCTATGGCTGAGCATAGACGAGACCAGGAAGGAAGGGATAAGGACGACGGCCTTGGTTGATTAAAAAATAACGTATTGGAACATGTGAATCGTCATATTGTTGTATGAATGATCTCTACACTCTGCTCCTGGATGACATGGCTGGCTATTACACAAGCTTATTGGCCTTGCTCTAATAGTGCCGTCAGGGAGAAATTGAAGGCATCAAGATTCAAGAGGGAGGCCCTGCAGGCTTCACTGACGATGATCCCCATCCTCCTCCATGCGCGACGAGCCTCCCGAGGTTCCTGAGATGCCTCTGCACAGCGCGGCGGGCGCGCAGCCTGATGCCCCGGATGGCGAGCCTGAGCTTCTTCAGCCGCACGCCGATCCTTGCCTTCACCCTCACCAGCGCCGTCGGCGGCCTCCTAGACCTTGCTGTTGACGACGACGACGTCGCCTCCTCCAGCACCTTGTGGATCAGGAACTGCGCCTTGATGTGCCGCGCCTCCTCCGCGTCCATCTTGTCCAACTTGCCGTAGGCGGCCGGTGGCGGCGTCGCTGCACTCGCCGGCAGCATCTTAATTTTCGATCGATGGCGTGGTGGCCGCCGGCTGGTGACGAGCTAGGAGGGACCAAGACGAAGGAGCTTTTCTTGCACCTGCCTGTTGGAACTTGGACGTGTGTGCTGTTATATATAACAATTTTTCATTTCTTGCAGCTCCAAGCAAGTTTTGTGTCCCTCGGAAGATTGCGCGTTTTGATCACATCCTTGACACCGTTGCCCCTCTTCGATGAGAAACAGAGCGGTTCCAGTCCCTGTCAATGGGTTCAAATTTCCAACTTCGGGCTGGTTTAGATTGCAAATTTTTGCAACTCTGGTAACTGTAGCACTTTCGTTTGTATTTGGTAATTATTGTCTAATCGTGGACTAACTAGGTTTAAAAGATTCATCTCGTGATTTACTATCAAACTGTACAATTAGTTATTTTTTACTAATATTTACTGCTCCATACATGTATCAAAGATTTGATGTGATAGAGAGAGTGAAATTTTTTTAAATCTAAACAAGGCCTTCGTACGAATGAAGAACAGGCCCTGTTCGGCTGGAATTATAAGTCGGCTGAAAAACACTGTTGACTAATTTTTTGTGAGAGAAAAATACTGTTCCAACTGAAAAAACAAACCGAATAAGACGGATTATAAGCCAGATGAACAGAGCCACAGAAGATGACCTCTCACCTTGATTTCCCCAGTACACATAGAATTTTGTGCTCTATTTGATTTGAAAGGATCCTGTAACATCTTGCAATCTTTTTCGGCTTTTGGTCATGTTTAATTTCTAAAAATTTTCAAGATTCCCCGTTACATAGAGAATGTTTGAACACATGTATGGAGCATTAAATGTAGAAGAAAAAAACTAATTACACAGTTTGATAGAAAACCACGTGACGAATCTTTTGAATCTAATTAGTCTATGATTAGATACTAATTGACAAATACAAACGAAATTGCTATAGTAGCAAAAAAAAAATGAAGAACAGAAGATGACCTCTCACCTTGATTTCCCCAGTACACATAGAATTTTGTGCTCTATTTGATTTGAAAGGATCCTGTAACATCTTGCAATCTTTTTTCGGCTTTTGGTCATGTTTAATTCTTAAAAATTTTCAAGATTTCCCATCACGTAGAATGTTTTAACACATGTATGGAGCATTAAATGTAGACGAAAAAAACTAATTACACAGTTTGGTAGAAAACCATGTAACGAATCTTTTGAGCCTAATTAGTCCATGATTAGATACTAATTAATAAATACAAACGAAATTGCTATAGTAGCCAAAGCCAAAAAATTTCGCAAACTAAACATTGCTTTCGAGAGAAGGAGATTATTCCCTCAAAAATTTTTTTTGAATGATCTTATTACCTCAAATTTAGGTCTTGTTTAGTTTCTCCACCAAAAATTTATAGACACATGCATAGAGTATTAAATATAGATTAAAAAAATAACTAATTGCACATATTGCAACTACTTTGCGAGACGAATCTTTTAATCCTAATTAGTCCATGATTTGACAATAAAGTGCTACAGTAACACATGTGCAAATGATGGATTAATTAGGCTAAATAAATTCGTCTCGCAATTTACTGACGGATTCTGTAATTTATTTTTTTTATTAGTATTCGAACACCCCATGCGACACCCCTTGTGACACCCAATTTGACACCCTAAAATTTTTGACCCTGGAATTAAACGAGACCTTAATATACATAATACAACCGTTTGATATCCCATGGTCTTCAAAATTAGATTTTGGCACTTGATTTCTAATAATATCACAATGTTTGTAACAACAAATCCAATGACGCCATTACTTTTACATAACAAAAAAATTACATCTTGTGAAGCTGATTGTTGGTTAAATATCACGAATTTGGATCTTTAGATACATGCACATCTGGTTAAAATAAAGAGTAAAGTATATCTCTGAACATCTTAAATTGTACGTCAGTTTCGATTTTCAACTACGGATTAGAAAACCACGTAATGGACTCCTCGAACAAATTAGGTCACTTATGGTTTGATTTTTTTTTGAGAAACGGTCATTTATGGTTTGACTTTTTTGAGTGGAAGTCATTTATGGTTTGATGATTTTGTCATTTTGAGCTGGGCTACAATGGCTCTGTTCGCTTGAGCTTATCAGCCATAGAACGGTGTTTTTCTCTCGCAACAAATCAGCATCGGCATTAGCCAAAAATACAGCCAGTCAAACAGAGCTAATAGCGATGAAACTACATTTCTTTTTAGTTGGACTGGCTCACCGACTAAAATTAAGGCCCGTGCATGACCTGAATTTTACTCTTGGCTACCTTAGGGAGACAAGAAAAAAAAGTTCATTTTACCTCTCTAAACTATCTTCAAAAGTCTAGTTTTTCTTCCTGAACTCTAAAATCGGATAAACCACCTCTCTCAACTTTTAAAACCGTTCATTTTACCTCCCTGACCTGGTTGTAGGTGGTTTCAAAGGCGGTTTTATATTTTTCTTTTTTTGTTATTTATTTTGGCTGAATTTTGGAAAAATTATAGTAAACCACAGAAAAATCATAAAATGAAAAATCTAATTTTATTGGACTCCACATGAGTAGATCTACACAGTGAATATATAATATGACATGCTTTAATATAAAGTTTTAGCTGTAGCTTTAGGTCTATGCTTTTCTGTAATTAATTCAAAACTGCAGTTTTTATGGTCCAATTGTGGTGAAATTTTTATGGTGGGCTGTAGCAAAAATTTTATTCTCATTGGATCATGTATAACTAAATTATAGATTTATTTAGTTTTATGCTTGTTAAATAGTTTAAAAATAGTTAAAAGTGTGCAAAAATAGAAACGAGAATGCAATTTTTACTACACCTAAAGCATACAATAATTAGACCACCATAAAAATTTCACTACAATTGGACCATAGAAACTGTAGCTATGAATTAATTACACAAAAACATAGATCTAAAGGTACAACAAAAACTTTGTACTAAAGCATACCATATTATATGTTTATTGTGTAGATCTACTTATTTGGAGTCAAATAAAATTAGATTTTACATTTTATGATTTTTCTCTGTTCTACTATGATTTTTCAGATATTTAGCCAAAATAAATAAATAAAAGAAACAAAACCGCATTTGAAAACCACCTATAGCTGGGTCAGAGAGGTAAAATGAACGGTTTTAAAAGTTGAAAGAGGTGGTTTACCCGGTTTTGGAGTTTAGGGAGGAAAACTAAACTTCGAGGACAGTTCAGAGAGGTAAAATAGACTTTTTCCAAGAGAAAACTACATTTTGCTCGCGCCACCCAACGTGTCGGGCCAGGTTGGGTTTTCTTCAGGCGAGTGGGACCGCGCATGATCAGTTCTAACCAGGGCCAAGAAAACCAAATGGTCTCAATGTGATTAATTCTTTTGTCATTAACCCTGCAAAATAAAGTTAGCCTTGTTTTGTTATTAACCCTGCAAAACAAAGTGGACTCGAAATGGTCCTTGTGTTCTTAAGCCTCGATGCGTTCATAAGCTTAAGCTTGTGTAGATTGGCTAAGTCATAGGCTCAAATGCTCTTCTATGCAGAATTACTTATACCTTTACTCTTACCTTCCTAAAGCTTAAATGCATGTCTTTGGATTACTTATATGTTGGGCGAGACTTGCTCACGCGGAGACAAGGAATAGCAAAGCACGCTTTGCAATCAGTGGCCTCAGACTAGCATGATTCCGTGAGGAGAGTATTTGGAGGATATTTGTGAACAACGTAAACTGACTGTGCTATGTTCTCGAGACAAGAGAAGCTATGCGTTGGTACATTTCTGAATTGCGTGGTCTATCCTTGCAGTTAGCGGTGGCAGAAGCGATGGCCACTGAAAGATAAATTTCAGACTGGATCAGCTAGCAGAAGCTTTTTGACTCTTCATCGACACCTGATACCATGGATCACTCCTTGCTTGCGAGAAGAGGCTGCCTTGCATCGTCCCACTTATCTAATCTTTTCCTCGCTTCCTCGACCTACATTCAGATGCAAAAAAAAAAGATAGATATACTACAGCACAAAAAATTTAATGCAAAACGCAGAGAAAACCAATTGCATAGCCTAAATGACCACACAAGCATGAACTTCGAAAGAATAGCTGCTCTAAGTACCGCATCGGAGCATGTGGATCAAGTCATGAAGATGAACTCATCAGCATGTGAGGTGGATTTGAGGATCATCTGTCAGTGACACGACACGGTAACCAAGGAATTTTACTGTCATCGAAAGGGTGGCTTACCTCCTTGTTCCAGTCAGTTCTCAACGTGATCCAGATCAAAATGAGTGTTTGGATGAGGGTACCCCCAATCATGCCTCCCCACAATCCCTGCAACACAAGATCCTTCTTCAGACTTGCGTGTGGGTTAGGGACAAGTACTCATAACCATTATTTTCAGTTTATAGTTAAATAAGCAATTTAAAACGTGACAGCATGTTCATCAGAATCAAAATTACCTTGATCCCAAAATCAAACTTGAATCCGAGGAGCACGCCGAGGGGTATGCCGATGAAGTAGTAGCATCCGATGTTGATGTAGGCAACCATTGCTTGCCACCCACAGCCAACGGCCACACCTTTCATCAGTCCAGTGAGCAAAAGTTCAGTACCAGTGGGAAGAAGAACAACACATCACTGAAGTTGAAGGGTCCCATATATAAAATATGTTGGCTCAAAGATTAATAGGCCGAATAAGTTTGTCTTCCAGTGGATGAATTAGCTGACATAAAACTGAAGACCCTTCAACAGGTTCAACCTCTACTAACTAGTAACACTCAGGCCACTAGTAACACTTGGATTAGTATGAAGTCTGAACTCTAATAAAGATGCACCACAGTTTCAGTTTGGAAAAGGAAAACCACCTGACAGCACGGGCTGGATCCCGCAGAGCACAATGGTCCCGACGAGCAGCGGGCACAGGTCGGCGACGGCGTGCGAGACGACCTCGCCGCTGGTGAAGATGTAGCTGAGCTTGTCCCTGAGCAGGAAAGTGACGAGGCCAGCTATCCCTGACACGAACGCCGACAGGGCGGTGACCATCCACGCAGAGAACGCGGCAGACCTGGGGTTGCCGGCGCCCAGCTCGTTCCCTACTCTCACACTGCATTGCAGATCAAACCTCTTCATCAGATGAGAGAGCTCAGACAAACAGATTCTTGACATGGAGAAAAGAAAACTATTTTTGGTTCCAAAAATGTAGTAAGTTGAAGGGGGAAAAGAATGTTTTATTATTTAGAAAAGTATATTGCCAGTCGTCTGATATAATAATTTAATAAAGAAGAAGAAATATAATCATCATGTGCCTCAGTTAAGGGCCTATGGCAATGCATGGGGTGTTCGGGTGCACTTGCATATTCTTTTTTCAGCCGTGTTCTTGGTGGTGAGGTGAAGATACGGGCAGATGGAACTGAATGCCTAGATTGATTACGAATGCAACTAGCTCATGTGGATCTGGGGAGAAAGCTGTACCGGAAGCATTTAGAAGAAGTGTCCCTTTCAGTATTGGATTAGTGTGTTGTTGCCGGTTTGGACATGGAGTCTCTGTTATATGCCCTGAACTGAAGACGTGAACAATACACGTAGGATGATGCAGAGTAAACCAACCTGGCAGCTGCATTGAAGCCCACAGAGATCATGAACACCCATGACTGGATCGACGTGCTGCAGACAGAAACAGAACATTGACATGGAGAGAGCGGCATTGCGAGTTGTGACTCAACTCTCAACTCTTCCGGCATTGCGAGTTGGCAGTTAAGCTAATTAGAAAATGACCATGGCGCAGTAACAGTAAGTAATTACCCACCAGACCGTGAGCGAGTCGAGGGCGACCTGCGGGTCCGGCAGCATGCCGGCGAGGAGGATGAGCACCTGGAAGTACCAGACCTCGAGCGCCAGCATCACCGCCGACGCGGCGGACAGGCCGGCGAACCCGGGGAGGTCGGCGAATGCGGCCCACGTGAACCCGGTCCAGGTGGCCCGGCAGCGTGGGCTCCAGACGATGTACGCGAACTGGCCCGCCACCAGCACCCACCACGTGAGGCTGAGCGTGAGCGAGGCCCCGAGCAGGCCGAGGCCCAGGCCGTAGACGGCGAGCCAGCTGAGCGCCACGTGGAGCGCGAAGCTGGCCGCCAGGATGTAGGCGCTGGGCGCCACGATGCTCTGCGCCTGCAGGAACTTCTGGATCGGGAAGTTGGCGGCGTACGCGAAGATCTGCGGGATGAGCCCGTAGGCGAACTCCGCGGCGGCGCCGGCGATCTCCGGCGACTGCCCCAGCAGCAGGAGCAGCAGCTTCGACAGCGCGTACATGGCGGCGAGCGGCACGCCGGTGGCCATGAGCAGCACCGTGGAGCGCTGCAGGTACACGCCCAGCATCTCGTACTTCTCCGCGCCGTACGCCTGCCCGCACAGCGTCTCCACCGCGCTGCCCATCCCCAGCTACATGCAATGCACGGCACGGCCATGCCCATGTCCATGTTCATGTCCGTATACGTAGACAGCATCATACATGTACACGAGACGAGACTTTGTATACGTACGTACCATGAGGCCGTAGGCGAAGACCTGGATGCCGTTGTTGCCGAGGGAGGCGGCGGCGAGCTGGACGTTGCCGAGCTGGCCGCACACGATCTGCGTGGTCGACGACATGACGATGATGAGCATGTAGACCACCACGGCCGGCGCGGCTAGGGGCGTCAGCAGACGCAGCTCCAGCGCCGTCGCAGACGCCATGCGCCGGAGCCATGGCTCCTCGGAGGCGGCGCCGGAGAGGAGCGCCTCCAGCCGGCCGTCGACGGCGCGGTGGTCGTCACCCGTCCGACCCATCGACTGACTGATACGCAGGTGCGGCTGCAGGAGTACAGTAGTTGCAAAGATCTTTTTCAAAAAGCAAAGGGTGACTGTGCATGTGCCATGTTAAGTGAGGAGTGGGGACAACCGCGGCAGGAAAGTTGAAAAGCGACGCTACTAGCCTTGCTCGTACGTCTTTCTCAGACTCAGAGCTTTCCTTTGTCCTGTACCGTCCGAGAAAATAAGTGTACTTCTAATAATTTTATACTTAACAATGTAACATAAAAATTATATATTTACCTTTATCAAAAACCATTTCAACGTTTAATGATTGCATTTAGAAATAAAAAAGTAAAAAGCGTCTACTGAGACTAGGTGTATTCTACCTAAAGGTGTATTTATCTTGGTACGAAGGGAGTATACCTAGTCCTGGAGATTTTTTTTACTTTCTCTACTTACAAAGTGCAATTACAGTCAAACGCCAATAAAAAATGGCTCTTTGTAAAGCATCCGGAGGAGGAGAAACCGTTTTTTTAGAGGAACCGATATAAAAAAAAGTAATTTATTTTGTTACAGAAGGAAACTTCAGAGTTTCTTTTCTTTCCGTTTGAAAACGCACGAATAGTTTCTTTCAAAAAAAACGCACGACTAGTAGTTTCTGTGTTAACTATCAAATCATAGGCACGAGTAGCTCCGTAGCAGGGAATCTTTGCTTTTGTGACCACTGTCTCGGTGCCATACCATCGCACACATGGACCAGGGCGCTCTGTGCGACCTCATCATGGATGTGTCCCATTCTGAACGGGTTTTCCGGCGCCTTTTTAGTTGTGTCGCTAAAGTTAAAATTTTTCACTTTCTCCGTCGTATCAACTTTTACACGTATATATTAAATATTAAATATAAATAAAAAATAATTAATTATACAGTTTAGTTATAAATCACGAGACAAATCTTTTAAACCTAGTTAATCTATAATTAGACATTAATTATCAAATACAAACGAAAGTGCTACCGTTAGAAAAATTCAAACTCAACACCAACTAAACAAGGCGCGGGTGTTCTACTGCTAGGTTCATTGCTTCATTGGTCACTGCTAGTACCGCACTATCATGGATTGTAAGAGGATCTCCAACAATATAAATTAGAAAGTTAATGCTAGTTCTAAGCTGTTAAACTTAGAAGAAAAACAGTTGCGTTTATATAATGTTGTGTGAGAGAGGTGCATTGTAAAGAATTCATTCTAGCCCCTTATCCTGCTAGCTCTAAACTATAGTTAACTAGATCGTTGGAGACATTATAACACAATTTTCAGCGCAAATTGTATGGAATATTGTGCATACCTGTCATGTTTCATACGCTAAGTGATGGTATCATGCCTAATTATGCTATTTTTGTCATAATTAATCTAGCGTATTTCTAAATTAAAATAATACAAAAACTACTAAAATATTTCACACTGTCACAAATTATTGTTACTCTCTTGTACGTACTCGTACTTGCGGTTACCAAGATCTTAGAGTTCAAAAAATAATTAAACTTACAAGATCTGCAAGATTCCTGCCACAACTTGGAGAAGACAATGAGTATCTAAGGCCTCGTTTAGTTACCAGAGTCGGGGGTGGCCGATTCGGCACAGTGCCACCCCCGACACTGTAGCACTTTTTGTTTTTTTATGGTAATAATTGTCCAAATTTTGATTAATTAGGCTCAAAATGTTCGTCTCGCAAAGTACAACAAAACTGTGCAATTAGTTTTTGATTTCATCTACATTTAGTACTCCATATATATGCCGACATTTTAATATGATGGGGAATCTTCTTTTTGCATAGTGGAATTTGGGGGTGAATTTTGGAATCTAAACAAGGGGTAACATAAAGTACATCAACTTTACAGGAGACTGGAAGACAAACATAGCAGGAAAACCGTACATGCTAAAGGGCACTCCTAATACAGAAACCACCGTAGTTTCTATGGATATTAATTGTACTGTTACTTAAATATTTTGCTGATATGGCAAGATAGTTATTGAGAAGAGAGAGCAAAAATCATAGAAACGAGTGTCTATACAAGAACCAAGACATGAAGGGATGTAATTGGTAGAGAATGGAGACAAGGTGTATGTGATTGGATAAAAAATTGTTAACTAGAAACTATCCATTAAGATCATAGTTTCTATATACAGGGTCTATGAAAATTAATATGTATAGAAACTACATGTAGTTTTTAGCATTGGGAGTGCCCCACCATATTCGTGGATTCTTTTTTAGAGTTCGATATTCGTAGATTCTTATCACAATCAAACCAAGTACTCTCTGGTTTTTTTTTTCTATTCAACTCCCTACAGCTTCAGTTGCAATGCTGTGCTTTTTTTTCTCTCCAAGGAACTCCACTATATATCATATATCACATCTCCTAAAAATGTGTATAGGAGATCTCCCATCAAACATCTCTCCTATTTTTCAATATCTCCTCTAGCAGCTACAGATTAAATTACTCATCAAATCTACCCTAAAACATACTCCGAGGCATAGGGTCCACCTGTCTGATTTTTTATCCCACCCTTTCCCTCCTGGTCACGTCGGTGCACCATGTAGGCCACAAAGGCCGACAAGGCTCAGCAGGCGACACAGAGTGCATTTTGGAATTTGGAGCACCGGTGGAGGCTGTGTTTAGTTGTCAAGCGAAAATTGACTACAGTGATAATGTAGTATTTCGTTTATATTTGATAATAATTATCCAACCGTTGACTAATTAGGCTTAAAATGTTCGTCTCGTAAAGTACAACCAAACTGTGCAATTAATTTTTGATTTTATCTACATTTAGTACTTCATGCATGTATCACGAGTTTGATGTGACGAGAAATCTTTTTTTCAGAGTACACTTTTCAATAGAACTAAACACAGCCCGAAGTGATGCCTGGAACCCAAAAAGCCATTTCGGGCATCGGCTTAACACTACACTCTGAAGGGCCTTACTGTGTCTACTAATTGATCGGACTGAAATTAAATTAGTACTCCCTTTGTCTTAGAAATTTAATGTTCTAAAAGTTAAAAAGACTACTAATTGAACTCATATCAGCTCTATAGTGTGGTTTGCATGTCTTTATGCATTTCTTTTAACAAGAGGTTTTAATTGACATGGTTCATCTTCAATAAATAGAGGTATGTGGACAATTTCTGGTGAGCACTAATTTATTCTAAAAATCCTTGAGCATTATACATAGGTAATTTCTATTGAACACTAATCTGTCCTAAAAATCATAAAACATTACTATATGATCTTTGGAGAAGATCAATTCGACATGAAAAGTACATATTTATATCTATCAAAAGCTATTTCAACATGTAATGATTGCACTTTGGAAGTAGAGAAAATAAAAATATATATATTAGGACTATGTGGACCATATCTAGAAATACATTAATTTTTAATAAATTTCAAATACTAGAAAAAACACTTATCTTAGGACACAGGGAGTAATTTTTTCACGCAGGGAATAAAATAAAGTACCATCGGCATGTTTTCTTGGTCTGTGCTGAAAGATTTTATAAAATTTTGCTTTACCCACTATTATGGACACATGGGGAGCACAAGCAAAAGACAGGGACACAAACAAGAGAAACATTTTTTGCCTTTCAAAAAAAAAGAAACATTTTTTGGGCCACTCTTCACGGCCTTTTCCCTAGTAGTACCAGTATATTTGTACTAGTACACATCAAGTTCTGGCCCAGCTTAATGTGAGTCTTTTCGCATGGCAGAATAGGCTTAGTTTGTCCTCTTATTATACCTGCGTATGTGCATGTGATGTCTTTTCGGATGGCCGAATGGTACTAAAGTTTGTTATTATGTTAAAAAACAGAAACTGAAAAGGTCAAATACGTATAAAATCAAATACGGACGTCACTTTTACTGTAGTACTCTTCTAATATCCCCAGATATTATTATTATTATAGATAGTTTGATACGTGTTTGGATATCAATCTAACATTATTGTCTATATAAGTATACATCCAATGGTTTAGAAAACAAGTCAGATATGAGAGATTGAAATACACTAAACTTCTATACATATACTTTGTAAATAATAACAAAAAAACATTGTTATAATAACTATATATATACACATTATAAGTCAAACAACCTGACTCCTTGTGCTCCCGGGTGTTGAAAGCAAAATATTTTCCTCATACTTCAGTGTTGGAGGCGAAAGCAAGGGCTGGGATGTCCTATATATAGCGCAGCATCCTTGGTGGTCTGGCTGTTATGAAGCAAGGCATGATTTGGAGAGTTGGAGAAGGCGTTGGACTCAACATATGGAAGGATGCCTGGATCCCAAGGGGTTCTTCCAGGAGAACCTGTACTCCAAGAGGTCATACTATCCTCTCAGAAGTTGCTGATTTGATTGATCCCTACACTGGACAGTGGGATGTGTAGCTGGTTCGTGATTCATTCTAGGAAGAAGATGCTGATCTGATCCTGGCCTTACCTGTTCACCAAGGCCGAGATAACACCCTTGCCTGGCATTTTGATAAGCATGGTGTATTCAGTGTCAAAAGTGCCTATAAAGTGGCCCGAGCTGATTTGTTGAGAAATAGATGTGTTAATGGGCAGCAGGGAGGGAGCAATAATAGTATGGACAGCTTGTGGAAGAATATTTGGAAGCTGAGATGTCCAAACAAATTTAAGCATTTCCTCTGGCGATTTGCTCACAACAACCATCCCTTGAGATGCAATCTGATTCGTCGAGGTATGAAAATGTGTACAAGATGTCCAGTTTACAATCATTTGGGAGAAGATGGAGGGCACCTGTTCTTTAAGTGTAGATTGGCCAAACAGCTATGGCGCCTGCTAGGTCCGGAGGATAAGAGAAATATTTTGGCTTCTATCCAAACCTCCTTGGATGCAGTTGAGGTTATCTTGAAAGCAAGAAAATGCTGATGATCATTGCACTATGGTTTACGTCTGAACGAAATGCCATCAGGGAGGAGGGGAAATGGCGAAGTCCCCGAGTCCTGGCTAGATGTGTGGAGATGTATGCTAATGAGAATATTGAGCAACCCTGATTGCCGACTATCAGACAAGGGAGGCAACTAAATCATTGGACGAAGCCACTCGTGGACGCTTTGAAATTGAATTGTGATGCCTCCTTCTATCAGGCTACTGGGATAGGAAGCTGGGGTGCCCTCATCAGCAATGACGGAGCTTGCATGAATGTGTAGGGGGGGGGGGGGGGGGGCAATTCAAAGCTACACTGCTACAGCAATTATCAATAGTAGTATAGACCATTGGAATTCTATGGAAAATCTTTGTTTTTTCAGGTTCTATCTATATAGACTGCAATGAACAATTGGAATTCTGTCAAAGAAAAATGAACAATGTGCGGATTTACATACTTGTAAGCTGTGATCCACTCATCAGCAATAACAAGCATGGTATCGGGAGAGACAGGAATTAATTGCATGCATGCAACAACATGTAAACCTCTAGCTTTCATGCTATTCCGTCCACTTTTACCTCTAACGGTGTCAAACCGCGGTGAGAAAAGTCTAAAATGTCCTCGAGTCTGAACGCCAAGCACAACTTCGTTGTTCCTCTAGTGCCACCGACCCTCAGTGCTAATATACAAGGATTATAAGCTATTTGGTTTATTCCGTCGATCATTTGTGCTACCAAAGGAAACAAAACAGAAATTATGTACATGTACATATACAAAGAAAAGACGCAAGCTAGCATGTGCATGGGGAGTTCACGTACAGATCGAACCCTGTATCTTGTGCTTGTGCCGGAGAAGGGGGGGCCAGGACCCAGTTTGGCCCCCACGTAGCTCCGTCCGTGCTCATCAGGGACAGTGATGGTGATCTAGTGCTGTCAAGAAGAGGACGAGTGGATCATGTCCTCAGCCCCTTCCATGCCGAGTTGATTGCTTGCCTCCAAGGAATTCAAATGACTGTGGATCTTGGCATTGGCCGAATTCTCGTTGAGACAGATGCACAAGAGGTAGCGTGGGCTATTAAGTCTGCTGACTTTGATCTGTCAGCTGTGGGTCATCTGATCGATGAAATCAAATCCTTGCTGTGTTCAAACTTTATTTCTTTTGAGTGCGTTCATATTAGTAGAGATAGTAATAGAGCCGCTCATGAGTTGGCTGCACTGGGTCATTTGTGTAATGAGGGCGAGGAGGTGATCACCAACTCCGCTCCTGATGCTGTACTTGTGATCGTTGCTAACGATTTGTTAGTAACTGAGTAATGAAATGAGAAACCCAGGTTAAGAAAAAAACAATCATATTAATAGCTACTATACGCACATTATTAGTATTTAAGATAAAACAAGGACAATTAATTACTTATAGACATAGCTTTTACTAATATAAATTATTAAAAAATATACTAGGATCAGACGGATTCGACTTTGAGCTGCGGATATTATTTTTGGGGCATTGGTTCCACCGTTTACCAAGCAAACGACAATCGTCTGCAAGTCAGATATATACTGACCCTACTTTCTGGTCCCAGCTACCTGTGATGCCTTCCTCAACGCTACACGGTGGCGTGCTGCTTCAAGATACACGTCAGCATTCATCCTCCATGTCACAGCGAAGTGTAGCTTGCAGTGTGTCAAAAGCTCTGGCAAAAGAGACAATAGCTTCATCAGACAAAAAGGCGAAGAAGCTATCAGGGCGCGCGTTGGGGAGATGGGACATCCAACGTGCAGCACAACAGTGGAGAGAGAAACAAAAGAAAAGTGATTTCAGGGACAGAGAAAGAGGCCAGAGAGAGTGGTGGGCACCGTGGGGAACGAAGATTCCAGTATTACTTGCGTTGAGAAACTATTAGCTTCGGTAGTAGTTTTCATACATATACCTCAACTTTTTTTTGTAGGGCTACTGATGTTGAATACCTGCATTGCTGCTGCCGTCAAGAGGCAGAGTAAAGCAGCTTCCATGAAAGGATGATCTAATATCACGGATATAAAAAAGGGCCACAGCTGCTTATACCTAGGTCCTCTTTGGCACGGCTCCGGCTCCTGCCTACAAAGTTATAGCACTTTGCAAAAACACTGTTCACTAAAGCCAAAACTCTCTCTCCTCCTCCTTCCTCTCACATATCAAGCAGTTGGGTCTGTGAGAGGAAGAGAGAGGAGAGAGAGTTATGACTCTAATGAACAGTGTTCCAGCAGGTGCTACAGTATTTTCGCTTGCAGGAGCCGGAGCCGTGCCAAAAGGCCTTAGTCTGCGCGCGCTCACGCGCAGGGGGGGTGTGTCTGAAGTTTAGCGATGATTTTCGGCAAGTGAGTTGTGAGGTTCGTTGACATGACGGTGATTATATTTATTTATATATACAAATCATAGAGATGGAGTGAACGGATCACCAGCTAGCAACGCAGCTAGCAACTGCTAGTACATCATCAAACACAAGAACTTGTCAATTTCCCTGCGTCACAATCATACACGACCCAAGAATGGTTCTATGGATTGTTACGGATTGTTCCTTTAAGTTCAATCCATCTGACCGTAGCTGCAAAATCCGGTCGCCATGCATGCGTGTATTTTTGGACCAAGTTATTTCGGATCATATACTAATATAAATTGTTAATTCACTTGTCTACCACTGCTTAAATTCTTTGTCGCAGTTCTCAATTGTCAAGCAACAATTGGATTCAAATCTGAACTGAACAAAACGGAAAATACTCTAGGTGTAATACAATAGACAAACTCCGAGCACAGCAACGGCCAAGCGCATTGTGTAAACATTTCTACTGTCTTAATTGTTACCTCTTTGTTCCATTTCAAATTACAAGGCGTTTTGACATTTTTAGATACATTGTATTATGTATCTGACACAATGTGAATCTAGGTACAGATATATATGTATCTGATAAAGCTATACTGATCTCGCGAGTATTAGATAAAAAATCAGAATTGAAAAATTGAAAACAGTCGACCTCATTTAAAGTCAACACGTAAGGCCTAAATCATAGAACTGTTCGTGCCGTGGAACAAAAGTTCGGTTGGAAAACAAAAAAAATAAAACTTAGACCCTATTTGAATGTTGTTGGATTCACCTTAATCCACGCTTTGGGTGGATTAAGGTGTAATTTAGTTTAGGTTTCACTCTAATATTTCACCGTAACACATGGATTTATGTGAACCCGACTTCATCCAAAGGCCTTAGCATAAATGTCTTTGACAAATCAATCCATAGTTCAATTAATTTTAGTTAATCGATGATCAAAACAATTTTATCTTCCAAGAACATAAACAAATACACGTTCGTGGACAAGTGAACGAATGTGCTGGTGAGAAGAACTCAGCAGAAAATCTCTCCCGCCGAGAAAATGGAAACAGATAGAAAAGGACAAATAAAGGAGTTCGAATTGTTTGGAGAAAATCCAAAATAAAAAAAATAGAAAACAAAGCAGGACATTCTCGGAAGTTAAGCAGCCGGAATGATCATAATTCATGAATCATGGTAGATGGAGTGGAGGTTCACCATCCGCAGCTGCAGGGCAGCCACGTTGCCCACTTGCTTTACACAATAGTGCTGCTACGAACATGCCTACTCCTCCTTGATCAGAGGAGAGAAAGCATGTCAACAGACAACAGTGGTTGTGGTTCTACTGCATGTCAATATTCCTGCTGCAGCTTCATCCATTATCAGTGGATTAGGCACTGTATTAAATTAAAGATCCTTCTAGAGAATGGTCAAAACCCAATTCGGCCGCCTGGGACATAGAGCAGTAGAGCACTACTAAACCAAACACGGAAACAGTACAGTACAATTTTTTTTTTCCAACACGATTCAGAAACCGTCCACTCCATACAGCTCTACCAAGCTGAAAGGAGCTAAAATTACTAATAAGTACAGTAGAAGCTCAATAATAATCCGTACTCCATGGTTGGACAATCCAATGTCCAAACCAAAACAGACAAGCGAAGATGACTTCACTTGCAATAGTCAGCTAAACATGAAGATCAACTACTCTGCATAGAGCCTGTTTAGTTCCTCCCCCAACCCAAAAAAGTTTGCGCAGTACCCGTCACATCGAATCTTTGGACGCATGCATGAAACATTAAATGTAGGTAAAAAAATAACTAATTGCACAGTTTGTCTGTAAATGTCGAAACGAATCTTTTGAGCCTAGTTAGTCCATAATTGGATAAATTTTGTCAAATAAAACGAAAAGTGTTACAGTAGCCGAACCCAAACTTTTTCACCAACTAAATAACCCCATAGTCTATATAGAGTATCTATGTAACTCAAGATAGCCCTGGTTTAGTCCCCAAATTCAACCCCCAAATTTCACTATAAAAAAGAAGATTCCCATCACATCAAAATATCGGCACATGCATGGAGTACTAAATGTTGATGAAATTTAAAACTAATTGCACAGTTTTATTGTACTTTGCGAGACGAACATTTTGAGCCTAATTAGTCAAAATTTGGATAATTTTTACCAAATACAAACGAACCACTACAGTACACATTTAATGCGCACTGTAGCGAACTGTTCCAAATCGAGGGTGCCCGATTTTGGAACTGAACAAGGGCATAGACTGATTTCCTGATCCAAGACCTAGTAAGGCCGTGTTTAGACGCCGGATTTGGTGAGCGCCGAATCACTGTGCTACACTATAGCAAATTTGTTTTTATTTGGTAATAATTGTCCAAATATTGATTAATTAGGCTCAAAACGTTCGTCTCGCAAAGTACAATCAAATTGTGTAATTAGTTTTTGATTTCATCTACATTTAGTACTCCATATATGTGCCGGTATTTTGATGTGATGGAGAATCTTCTTTTTGCATAGTGAAATTTAGGGATAAATTTAGAAAACTAAACAGGGCCTAAAACGTACAGTCTATTTAATGCCACTAGTAGTGGCCCACTACAATAAATATGAGCACCAAGTGACTAGCGATACAAACATGCCTATCCACGAGCCCGTAAAAAATTCGTAAAAATTAAATCTATTTATTTATGGGGCTCGCGGATAGGACCACTTCCATCCTACTATCCATTCCTACCAAGCAAGCATGCATGGATTGATGGAGTACTAAATAACTAATACAGGAAGTTAGATCTCAAGTACCATGACCATCAGACCCCTCTCACTCGGGTATGGTCTGCAGCGACGGCCGCCACTGCCCCTCCGCCCTGTGCCGGAAGTTGGAGCTAGTGCTGGCCACGCACAGGAGCTCCGAGATGACCTCCTGGACGGGCGCGCCGCCGCCGCCGCCGTGCTTGCCGTCCTCTACGCGCCGCAGCAGCTCCTCCAGCTGCTTCCTTGTTATCCTGATCTTCACCTCCGTGCCCGCCGCCGGCGCGCCGGCGCCCTCGCCCTTGCGCGCCTCCTCCTTCCTGTCCCCCACATCGTCGTCCTCCACCCACACAGGGTTCGTCCTGGCGTAATGCACGGCGCCAGCATTGCCGCCGCCGCCGCCGCCACGAGACCTCTCGAGGCAGCAGTTTCCCATCGATCGATCTCCTTGGGTGGACACGGACATTAAATACCGATCGGCTGCTGGAGGCGACCTGTGTGCGGTCTGGGCAAAAGGATTGGTGCGTGGAAGCAGCAGCAGATCATTTGTGAGGGCTGCCGTGGTGGAGTAGATATAGGCGCGCGCGGCGGGCGGAGACGCAAGGAACGAGACGACGGCGACACGGGGGAGTGGGGCTGAGCAGCAGCAGATGCGCGTCCGGGACACGTGGATGGCCGTGATCGGGTCGTGGACGAACGGGCCCGTGGGGCGGGCCGACCACGTCGCCGCGCTGGCGCGTCGTTGGGTGTTGGATGGGCCGGATCGGGCTCTGGCGGTGGCGCAAAGTGTGAAATGAGGGAAAATGGGGAATCGTGTTTAAAAGCAAAGTGGGACCTTGTAAACGTGGCTCCCGTTAGCTACGAGCCTACGACTACGACCGGGCCTTGTTTTTTTTTTTGCAGTACTTTGTTTTTTTCACTTGGTTTTGGGGTGAGACGGTGAGTTTTACGGCAACAGTACAATAGTTTACTCCATGATGACAGCTTAGGCTTACATAGCGTGCCAGTATGCCACTGGAGTTTCTTATAATCTTATTCTGATTAGGTCTTAGACCCTGCTCGCTTCCTTTTGTTGTTTTAACAAGAAAGCTAACCACATAGGAGCTTGTAGAAGAATATATGAGTTTAATACATCATAAGTTCTAAAATTTAAAAAGATATATTTACTTAGACCTATGAACTTTAAAATGTATTTCTAATTTTTTAAGCTCATCGATTAGTGCAACACAAGTCCATGCTAGTCTTGTATGTTCTATGCTTGATATGATATGTCAGCATGACATTTTTTTTACATTTAACCCCTCTCCCTCCTCTCTTCTCCCACAGATAGATCTTTGCTTCCCTTTTCTATCAAGGCGAGGCCAATCCCCTTGCCTCACTGCTGCTTGCATTATTTGTGTGCCGTTGTTCCGCCCCACCAATGGCCATCACCTCGTCATCCCCTACGTGGCCGGTGTCAGGGTATTTTGCGTCCTCACGACATTGCACGAGGGGATGGAACAACACTGGTACACACATGGCGAATCACGCTTCGCTGACCACCGACCTGCACGTGCCTCGATGGCGGCGGCGCTGATGGTGATAAGCTCTCGCACCACACGGATGACGAAGTGTTGCCCATTGGTAGGAAGGACAGCGACGCATGAGAGAAGAGGGAAGCAAGGATCCATTGGTGGGAGAAGAGGAAAAAGGAGGGGTTAAATGTAAAAAAAATATGCCAGCCGGCATGGAATGCCGATGGACCTACGATGCAGCATCTATCAAGTTTAGGGGCTCAAAAATGCATTTTTAAAGTTTGTGGGCTTATGTGACACACTTTTACGAAGTTTGAGGGCCGCTAGTGCATTTAACTAAAAAATCTATGCTTGTGTCGCGTTTTGAAGGTTAGATAAAATAGTAGTGCAGCTTGCTAATCTACCATGTCTTGAATGCATGAGACCACATAGAATTACTAGTTTAATCACTTTAAGTCGTTAGTCATATTTCTTCACTCAAGAGTTAATGTCACCATAAAGACGACAGTTTATCAGTATAGTTTTTGTCCACTTACCGTCAGATTATCAGGGCTTAATTTCGCCTCCAGCGTCATGGTAGATTATTGACTTTCCTGTCTTCCAGCCTACACTATAGCAGAGATAATAATATAATCTACATAATCGCAGATGCTAGTACATTTTAAGTTTAGCTCGATTGCAGAGTTTTAACATCTTTTGAAATATAATATGCATTTTTCCTCTTAGAAATTCAGATGATTATCTGTTTATTTTATCAGTTGTTGTAAACACCGGATGTAATATATTCACAAACACGGAAACCGGCTAGTTATATATAATTTGTTCTGGTGGTCGAGTTGTCGCCATCTGAATCCCCTGAATTTCCAGCTGATCAATTAGGCTCATTTCTAATCATGAACCATATCACAACCGAAAAATGATTAGCAGCAGTTAGCGTATGCCATTGCTACCTCGCTGAATAATACAGTGTTACACAGAAATGGTCCTCTCACCTTGTATGATTTCATTCCAAATATTGCAACTTCCAGAATGAAGCATGACAGCATATCCAAGTTCCAACTTCCAATCTAACTCTGCCTTAGTACTATTTTTCTAATAACCACCGTTTCTTTAAAGAGTACAATACACTTGCGGACCTCAAACTTGCGAAGTTGTGTCATCCCGGTTCCCAAACTCTCAAAATGGTCGTTGAGATCCGTAAACTCTATTCGGATGTCAAAATAGTTGAAACGGGTCTAGACCCGTACTCATATGTACGGGTCACCTGTCAATTCCATCCTCCTCTCTCTCCCTGAGCGCCTTGGATCATCAATTGTCGCAGCCTTGCAGGAGCTCGTGCTGGTCCGATCGGTGGTGTAGCGCGCGATGGCGGCAGCGCCAACCGTGCGGGGCTGCGGGCCAGCGTTGCCGTCGTTGTCAGTGGCGCTGCCTTGGCCGCTCTCATGGGTGCCCGCATCGCTCGTGCCCATGACGATGCGGTGGGCGCTGTCGGTGCACATGCGCAGTGGCCGCGGATGCGCCCCGTGGCGGACTGCAGGCAACAGCTCCAGCTCCAATAGCCGTCCGTTGGCCACTGGAGTACTATAGTATTCGATGCGGACCAAATGCAATGATTCCTGATTCCTCCTCTTCGCTGGCAAGAACGAGGAAGTGAAGCATGCGTATTGGAAGCATAGGAGCCATGGGAAGGCACGGGCGACGCGCGGTGGCGGCCTGCCGGCGCGCAAGGTGGCGTGGGGGCGACCAGTGCAGGGCGGCGCGAATCGGGGGCGCACGCGCACAACAGAAGCTCGCGAGGCCGACACTGTCCGCGCGAAAGAGGGCTGCAGCACGCAGAGGGAGCTGCGCGGGGCCGGTGCGGCCAGGGGCGGGAAGCCGTGGCTGAGCTCGCCCCACCGCCTCCCTCTTTCTCTTCGCGCGAAGACCGCCTCTGTGATGGCATGCCACCACCGCCCTCTGCCGGGATGCCGCCGTTGCAGCGCCTCCGTCCCCATCCCGCGCCCTGAGATGGAGAGAAGAGAGGTAGAAGATGGAGCATGTGGGCCCACATGTCAGCGAGACCTGTTAGCCCCTGTCTAAACCCGTTTGGACTATTTTGACACCTGAACAGAGTTTAGGAACTTAAACAAGTGTTTTGAGAGTTTAGGAACCGGGATGACGTAGCGCCACAAGTTTAAGGACCGCTAGTATACTTTACTCTTTTTTTAATTTCCAGATGGTGCAGGTTTGCAGTTCTCTAACAATGATGAGATGGGGCCAATCAATCAATGTATGCTAGAAACAAAATTGTTCGGTTCAGACTTGACACTTGAGAGCAAGGTCGAACTCTTAAGACAGACGTTTAATTAGTTGCAGTGTATCTATCCGATCAAACATTATACTACAACGCTAAGACATGAGATATATATAGGTCAACAATTTCCAGTTGGTTGGGGCTCCCCTAAAGTTTAGTCCCTATCTTATCGGATGATTGACACATGCACTGAGTATGAAATATATACTACAATAAACATGTGCTAATGACAGATTAATTAGACTTAATAAATTCGTCTCGCGGAGTACTGAGGACTTCTGTAATTTGTTTTATTATTATTATCCGAACACTCTCATGTGACACCCCGATGCAACAGCCGACATGACACCCCAAAACATTATATGCTAGATTTAAACAAAGGCCCGTATGCCGGGTTGGTTGGGACCCCACATCGACTGTTTGCTTCCATGGAGGCGGTGGCAACCAACCGAGCTCATTTTGTTAGAAATAGTAATTAGATAATTAATTAATAGCTACTATGTTCATTTGAACTTATCAGTCATGGTACAATATTTTTCTCTCATAAGAAATCAGCGAATGGTACTTTTTTAGTCCGGTTTTTCAGCGAAACGAACAGGGGATCAGCACTATCAGCACCGGTGTTGGTGACTTTGTGCACTGCATGAACGTCAAACAACGTTGTCCGGGCGGCGGCGGTGATCTCCCGAACGACTACCGCCAGTGGCGGAGCCAGAAGCTTTTAGAAGCCTAGGCAATCAGCCTAGGCAATCTTCATTACTCAACAAGTATTTAGCTAATAAATTACAGTACTATTCTTCCGTACAAAGGAAATTTTCCATTAAAATTCGCCGGCGAGCCTGGCCGGCCGCCAGAGGTGGCCGGGTAGTGGCTCCGCCAGTGACTACGGTGACACACCGGCGGGCTGGCCCCTCGCGTTACAATGCCACGGCAGCGGCCGGTGGACAACTGTTGACTCAGCCTCCGTCCACCGAGCCCCGCACTCGGCAATGATGGCGGCAGCGTACTCCCCAATGGAACCGGCGGTGGTGCCAGCTCGTGTTCCACCTCCACGGACACGGAGGCGGGCACGGGGCAAGGAACAGAAGCGAAGAAGACGGAGGGGAAAGAGGAGGAGCTGAGGCGGCGGCGACGGACTCTGATTTCAGCCGAATTTGTGGCTCAAGCCCACGTTTGCTTCCTCACAAACCTGGGCCCAAATTGCATCCAAGGCTGAATAGGAAGTTGGCAGGCCCGACAGCGTTCTATTGTTGTTCAATTTAAATAGCGCCTCTGGTTTGATATAATTTTGAGCACTAATTGCACAATGTTGCAAATTCGCGATAAAACTTCTAGGTTGTCATAAAATTTGTGTGTGAGAACAAAGTATCACTGTGTTATGTATTACGAACCCTGACTTTATAGGAAATTGGCATGTTCAATGCGTTATAATCTTACATCCCAATAACATGCAATGAAAGATTACATATTTTGTTCTCTTTATTGTTGCAATTACTTTCTGAATATTGTTATTGTTTAATTCATTCTTCCAATTAAGTTTTGAACTTATACATATTTTCAATTAATATGAGCTTAATTTAAGATTGAACTCTATGCAAAAATATAATTGATTAGCTTAGCCACCATGCTGGCAATCGAACTTGGTCACTAAGAACACATTTGGTTCCAAAGCCAATCTTATCTGGCCTTGCTTTGACAGTCAAGCCTCGACTCGCCAGTGGTGGAGAGTTGATTTCGCTCACTTGCTTCAACGAGAAAAAAACTCACTTGTGTAGGCCACGAGGTGACCGAGCGAGGAATCTAAACACATCCGGCCCGCAACACGCACGGGCTTGGATGACCAAACCATGACATGTGAGTGGTGGGCGCCAACAAAGTTTTTCAACTCAAATTCAAAGCGAGAGCGAGGGAGATGAAACATATGTAGACATAGGCGAACATGGAAGAAAGTGAGTGTCAGAAGAAATAAATTTACCGTTTTCAATATTAGGCCTCGTTTAGATTCCAGAATTCATCCCAAATTCCACTATGCAAAAAGAAGATTCCCCATCACATCAAAATGTTGGCATATATATGGAGTACTAAATATAGATGAAATCAAAAACTAATTACACAGTTTTGTTGTACTTTGCGAGACGAACATTTTGAGCCTAATTAATCAAAATTTGGACAATTATTACCAATAAAAAACAAAAATGCTACAGTACTCGGGGGTGGCACTGTGCAGATTTGGCCACCCCCGAGTCGGGGATCTAAACGAGGCCTTAGGTACTCCCAATTCTAAATTATAAGTCATTCCATCTTTTTTTGAGACTCAAAGTATCTCAAATTTGACCAAAATTATAGGTAGAGTTACAAAAATTTATGACAACAAATAGACATACTATAGAAATATATAAGTGATGAAGAATCTAACGATAATTATTTGATATCATAAATGTTATTATTTTATTGTATAAATTTGGTCAAACTTGAGAAGTTTTGACTTTCGAATAAAATTGGAATGACTTATAATTTGGGACGGAGTGAGTAATATATAGATTTGATTGACTTAGGACACAATTAGAATTACATTATTTTAGCATGGGTATAGTACATAATTATACAACTCCGAAATATGTTGACCAATGGAACTAACTACATACAAATAATCTTCCAATCATCTACAACATATACAAGTAGTACAAATTAAACTAAGAAGAACCAATGCTGATCTAGTCACCCACCCTACATAGCCTATCCGTCCTCTGTTCTTAATCCCACAATGCTAGAAAAGACTACACCCTACACAGAGCCAACCATGCATGCGTACCGTAAATAGCACGACCATCAATTGCACAAAACTCGGGTAATAGCAGGATCGTGGACGAACATGCCAAAAGACGAGCACCATGAATTGGATCTCACTCGGGTATGGTCTGCAGCGACGGCCGCCACTGCCCCTCCCTGTGCCGGAAGATGGAGCTGCTGTTGACTACGCACAGGAGCTCGGAGATGACCTCCTGGACGGGCGCGCCGCCGGCGCCGGCGTGCTTGCCGCCCTCTACGCGCCGCAGCAGCTCCTCCAGCTGCTTCCTCGTGATCCTGATCTTCACCTCCGTGGTTGCCGCCGGCGGGCCCTCGCCCTTGCGCGCCTCCTCCTCCTTCGTGCCCCCCACGTCGTTGTCCTCCACCCACACGGGGTTCGTCCTGGCGTAATGCACGGCGCCGGCACTGCCGCCGCCACCGCGACGAGGCCTCTCGAGGCAGCAGTTTCCCATCGATCGATCTGCTTGGGTTGGGTGGGCACGGAAACTAAATACGGATCGGCTGCTGGAGGCGAAGGACGAGTGAGTTCCGTTAGTGTGCGGTCTGGGCCAAAAGGATTGGTGCGTGGAAGAAACCGCAGATCGTTTGCGAGGGCGGCCGGGCTGGAGTAGTTATAGGCAGGCGCGGCAGGCGGAGACGGAGACGGAGGAGGAAGGAACGAGACGACAACGAGACAGGGGAGCGGGGGGTGAGCGGCAGCAGATGCGCGTCCGGGACACGTGGATGGCCGTGATCGGGTCGCGGATGACGGGCCCGTGGGCGGGCCGCGGGCCGACCACGTCGCCTCGCTGGCGCGGCGTTGGGTGTTGGATGGGTTGGGTCGGGCTCTGGCGGTGGCGCAAAGTGTGAAATAGGGGGGGAAAAGGAAATCGTGTTTGAAAGCAAAGTGGGACCTTGTACACGTGCCACCCGTTGGCGACGTCCGGGCTTTGTTTTTGCGGTACTTTTTCGCTGGTTGTGTTTGACGGTGAAAAGTGGGTAAAAAGTTACTGTGGTATTTTTCGTTTTTATTTGACAAATATTATTCAACCATGAAGTAACTAGGTTTAAAAGATTCGTTTCGTAAAAACCAGACAAACTTAGCAATTAGTTATTTTTTATCTATATTTAATACTCCATGCATGCGTCCAAATATTTGATGTGATAGATGAAAGAGAAAATATTTTGGCTTTGCATGGAAAGTGAACGGGGCCTTGGTTTTGGGGTGAGTTTTACAGCAACAGTAGAATATACTTTACTCGATGATGACAGTAGACAGCCTAGGCTTTTATTTGCAAATAACAAGGTTACATACGAATGGGTCCAAACGCCAGAGTTTTGGCCCACTTTTCTGTTTTGTTATGACTTATGACAATGCAAGCTCGGGCACTCTTCAGCTTCAAATATGCACACTGCGGACAACACAAGCATAAAGCATCCTCTCGGAAGAAATTGGCAGTTATCTACTACGTTAGTTCATCTGACGGTTTGTAGTTTTTAGTTTGTACATTTGTGAGCTGCTGTTATGCACGCCAGTGCCACTTGAGTTTCTTATATGCTGATTAATTAGGTCCTAGACCCTGCCCGCTTCATTGTGTTATTCTAATGAGGAAGCTAACCACATGGCAGCTTGTACGACTTGCATGCAGTTGATAAAATATCTATGCTTGTGTCCTGCTTTTTGAAGGTTGGCTAAAAGAGTAGTGCAGCTTGCTAATAATGCTAGCTAATGTTGTACAAACATGACTTGAAGTCTTCAATCTCACTTGCTTCATCATCTTATACACGAGACAACAGAGAAGGAATGCTAGTTGAACCACTTTACGGTGTAAGTCATTAGTCATATTTCTTCACTCAAGAGTTCACCTGACCATACAGGCAACGGTTCACCAGTACAGTTTTCTCCACTTACCGTCATATTATCAGGGCTTAATTTCCACTCCAGCGTCATGGTAGATTGCTGATGACTTTCCTGATCTAAATAATCGCAGATGATGCTAGTACATTTTAAGTTTAGCTCGAATGCAGTGTTTTAACATCTTTTGAAATATGACATGATTTTTTTTCCTCTAGGAGAATCAGAAGATTCTCAGTTTTTTTTTCAGTTGTTGTTATACCAAATGTACATAATCTCAAACACGGAAACCGGTTAATAATAATTTGTTCTAGTGGTCGAGTAGTCGCCATCTGAATCCTCTGAATTTCCAGCTGATCATTATGCTGACTTGTAATCATGAACCATATCACAACCGAAGAATGATTAGCAGTTAGCGTATGCCATTGCCACCTCTCTGAATAATAATAATACAGTGTTACAGTACGAGTACTATACTACATCCCTGAAATGGTGATCTCACCTTTGTATGATTTGATTTGATCCCAGACATTGCAAGTTTCAGAACGGACCATGACGGCATATCTAAGTACGTTTCAGCTTGCAATCTAACTCCGCCTTAGTACTAATAGTTTTCAAATAACCACCGTTTCTTTTTTATTCCCAGATTAAAAATACTCAGATGGTGCAGGTTGCATTGTTCTTAAAACAATCATAGGATGGTGCCAACCAATGTAAGCTAAAATGGTTCTGTTCAGACTTGAGAACTGCATCGAAAATTCGAAATAGTATTAATATAAGGTGGGCGTTTGATTAGTTGCAGTATATCTATCGGATCAAACATGCATTATACTCCAACCGCTAATAAGACCTGAGATCTAGGTCAACAATTTCCGGTTGGTTGGGGTTTATGCCGGCTTTGTCCGGCCACCTGACTGATTGGTTTCTTTGGGACCGCCCGCCTCACCCCCGCATCGCCGCCACCGGCCAGGCGTTGGCCGGTCGCGGTCGCCGCCGGCTGGCTTGCTTCCCGTGGAGGCGAAGGCAACCCAACCGAGCTCATTTGACCAGCGCGCTGCCCTTTTGGCGTTTGACATTGTGATGGTACTGGCGATCGATCAGGTTATTTTCTGCCTGTGATTGTGAAGTTGTGCTGTTGCTGGGACTTGTGAGGACGATTGACTCTGATCGGGAAGCTGATGCCGATGTGGCAACAGAAACGAAACTGTGCTGTGCAGGTATCGCAGCAAGTTCTGTCGTTTTTGTGCAAGCTTGAGTGCTCTACACTGCATGTGCACTCTCGGTACAAGACAAGGCCGGGAAACTGTTTGGAGACGGAATAAGAAGCTAAGCTAGTTTGCATAAGACGAACGCAGGCATTATCGTGTTATTAGGATGGTATATGTACACAGATTTCCATTTTATTATCTTTTTGATGGATTGGCACAGAATGCTTGGATTCCCATTCTTTGCGAGATGCCCTAGTGAAAGCTGTAAGCATGCCACGGTTTTTTTTTTTAAAGTTCATGTGCTTGTGAGTGAGTAAACGTTGTTGACTTGTTGGTTCTGCTACATTCGTCTTAGATGAGGAAAACCCAAGTGAGGCGGCCTACAAGATGAGACGTTGGGCTCGTGTGAGTGAGTGAAGTGTTTTGAGGCCGAGGCTTTCGGGAGAAGAGAGATTGGCCTGGGCCTTGTGTAAGTCTGGATGGACGGACGCGTTGGAACTGGATGAAAAGCCCAATCGGCCGCGAGCTGATCACACGACGACGGGGCCCGGCCTGGCGAGAAATTGTCTCGTTGGGGCAGTTTCACGTTCACTGTTATGGGCTCGGTAAATCATGGACCGTAGACTAATTGAGAGCGGCCTACTTTGTATTTGCTCGATTGCGTCCATTTTAAACCAACGATTCGTTTTGGCATTGGATTTTGGGTGCTCCTGTACATGTTGTTGGTTTTCTGTTTCTGTAGACTGTAGAGGCTTTTTTTTAGCCTAGACAGTAGAGGCTTTATGTTTCTGCATGGGATTAATTTGGTTGAAACAACTTGTTCTCCGTATCCTTTGCGTTCGTACGTGTACCCGTACCAGTTCATGTATGTTTTTCCATATCCTATAATACAGGGTGACTACACGATGTAACGAGTTTTGTTTCTGCTGTAGAGGTTTATCTTGCTATCGTGTTATATATGTAATTCACAGCAGTATTGAGTAATGGACAACTCATCATACCGGTCATTATAGTAATAATCTTTAACGTTTGTTTTTTTTTCTCGAATACACAAAAGATTTGCGTATCATTGCAATTAAGAAGAAGAGAGTTTTCAGTACAAACGACGCGCTTCTAGCGCGCTGGCGGTCTAACATGCGGACCAACCTAGCAGATTGCTCCCTGGTTCGATATTACATAAATAGAACAACTAATGTGCGAACACCGCCGTACCCTACGGGCCTTCCACGAAGAGCTCGCACGCGCGCCCGTTGAACGCCGGAAATAGCGCGTCAAGGGCCTCCACCTGGCTCGACGACAAGGTCCCAGAACGCAAGGCGTCGAGTATCCCCTTAGACGCAGGTGAAGCCATAGCGGCCGGCGGCGCAATCCCCAACCGCTGCTCGAGGAGTACCTTGCCTCGCCGGGAGGCCGGTATGTGTGCCAACGGTTGGACGGCAATCCGTGTACTCCTGCGCCTGACAGGCAGGGGCCACCGGGCTCTCGCCCTCTGCCGCAGTGGAGAGGCAAACAGGGGCGGCCCACACACGACCCGCACCTCATCCATAAACTGTGCGAGGCGCCATTGTCATTATTTTCAGTGTATAATTTATGTGTATAGTGCTATAGTACTTCCTAATTTATATCTGACTTGTGTATGCACACGGGATGCCAAATGCTGCGAAAGGGTTTTTTTTTTTATTCAGCTATATTAACAGATGATGATGGGATTCCAGTACGTTCCAGGAAATCTTTAATTCTTATAGGATCACAAGACTATATTAAGAAGAACATCACAGGCAAACCATGGAAGTAGAACAGGCCGGGGGTCGTACCGTCGTAGTGAACACGCTACCGTACGTAGGTCTGAATTTTGCGAGGAATATGGGACCAAGGGCGACGGAAATTATAGATTTCGTTTATCGTAGTTTCTGTAGGCTCAATCTGCAATTTTCGATACACAATAAAAAAAAACCCGTCAGACAAAACCACAAATGTGACAAAATCTTATTTGTATTGGCACAAAGACAATTAACAATTACAATTATTTCTATAGGCAAACAAGGATACAAATTTAATATGTTATAACACAGAGACAAATAACAAATCACAAAAGTAATAATTTATTTATACTAGTTAGTAGTACAAGAGTGCTTCTTAAAATCATTTTAAAATTCAGCCACCTGAGATACCGGAGTGAAGGAATATATAATGTATGTCTCATGCATGCATGCGTGCGCCGCGGACATGCCTGCTCGCGCGCACGCCAAATTAGCTTTGCTAAGGGCGTCCGCAATGCCAATTTACAAATAGCTAGCTAGATGAAGCATAGAAATAAAAAACATTAACATTATAGTGGAGAGTTATGTGAGCTGCGAAAGACTAGTTATTTAGGAGTCGTTAGCTATTTGATCTCTCTCCTGGATAGCTAATGAAAATTTTCCTAGACTATCTATTTAGGAACGTTCTAAAGTCAATCTCAGTAGAAGTTTTATTTGTATTTGACAGCGTATTTAAGAAGAGAGACAAGAAATGAGTTTTATCTAGATGAAACTCTTCGATTACCAACTATCTGTAAGCCATAGAATTAAATGTCCACAAAACTATAGAAAAATAAAACTTTGCATTAAAAGTGAGTGTTCGTCGAGTTCCATTGTCTTAGAAACAACGCCGTGAAACGATCCTGAGCGGCTAAGCATATTACTCTTTCCTGGGAGCACGTGCACGCATGCATTGTACGGCCGGGTATATGCAGAAGATTAATCAACACGTACTTCAATCCGGACATTTGTTCGCATGTACAGTATTTTCCCATGTCACGCGACCCTCGGTAGTCGTCGGTACCCCCAAACCCTGTACCGCTGATGCGCTGATACAGTACACTACAGAGTAAAATGTACTCCGTATAGTACAATCTCCCTCCCTCACGGTGACGGCTCCCATGTGATGACCCATGAGACTGGATTTTTTTTCCCCCAATCCAGGCTCCAGCTGCAAAAACTTGGCGGCCAAGTCTAGCGCTCGTGCCCCGCGCGCCGCATTGATGCACGCGTGTCGGAGCATCCGCGGACAGCTAGGTTATCTGCAATTCTGCATTATCGTGTGCGTCTACTGGGAAACGAAGAATCGAGCATGCAGTTGAATGAGGTCACAAGAAACCTCAGCTGCCGTTTAAAAGCGTTCGCAGCTTCACAGGACACACGGGCGGCCGTGCGGGTCCGCAGGAATTGCAGGTTCATCAGCGCTCACGCACCTGACCACCCTCGTGGCTCGCGTGAAACTAAGACCAGTCCAGGTGCACGCAAGTACGCAATGGGTAGGCTTGGTAACCGGTATGGTTGGCGGTAGAGGACCGTATCCCGTTGCCTATTCCTGTACGTACGTACACATACTCGGTACGCGCTAATCCAATCCGTCGGACCACGTAGGTGGCGTGATTATCCGGATTGGAGTTAAACCCTCCCCCCTCCCTGCCCGTGACCGTCCGCGCCGCGCCAGGCGGTGGGGTGAGGAGGCAAGAGGCATGGCAGTGGATGGCGTCATCACCTACGTCCCGTCCCGTCGTATTCCTACGCCAGCGGCCAGCGGCCAGCGCACCACACATCTGATCCGAAGATGCCACCCACAGTCCACAGATCCCCCACCACGTGCCTGGCCCCACAGGCAGAGGGCGTCGGGCCAGCGCGGCAGTGAGTCGCCTCGTGCCTATCCATCCAGGCGTGGACCTGGTCCTGTAGACTCGGATGCAGTACGTACTCGTACGTGACACCGTGTATGCGTGGAGTACTGGAGTGCGTGGAGGCATGTTGCACATGCACAGGGCCTGTTTAGTTCTCGAAATTTTTTAGAAAACGCTACTATAGCAATTTTATTGTTATTTGACAAATATTATTTAATTATGGATTAACTAGGATTAAAAGATTCGTCTCATGAATTTCGTCTAAACTGTTTAATTAATTTTATTTTTTATCTATATTTAATGCTTCATGCATGTGTCTAAAGATTCGATGTGACGAGGAATTAAAAAATTTTGCAAAATTTTTGGGTAACTAATCAGGGTGACAGTAAACAACAAGGGGAGGGGGCAGGGATTGGAGCAGGAATCTTCGCGCGAGGTGCAGTGACTCAGATGATGAGCTCACCGCCTCACACCCCTGGATTTGATTTGTGTACATGTGCCACTACTGACTACTCTAACCTCGTATTCGCCGGAGCTAAAAAACAAATAGGATAGGCATTGACCTGGCATCCCTCCATCTCAGCTTAACTATATTTTTTGCGACAGAACTAGCAGTACTTATCGACCGGAGTAGAATACAGTTTTGTTTATGGTTGTACCGTTTGTCCATGATTTGGCTCCGATTGGCTGTGCTGCAATTTGTCCTGTACTACAATTACGAAAATAACATATCTCGATGACATGTACACGTGGCAAAGAAATTGTCTGTAAATGTGACCATCCATTTGTTTACTTTCATATACTTTCTCAGTACTAATATAGTGTGCACAAATTAAAAACCGGCCAATTGTCTGTATTATTTATTTATTTTAGGGTTTAACACTAATATTCTTAAAATATGTCAACGTAGGCGCTCTACAGGATATGATATATGTGCGTGTATTTATAGGATGTTAGAACTACGTACTGCCTCAGTTCCAAATTTCAAATTATAAGATGTTTTGATTTTTTAGATACATAATTTTACTTATGCACTTAGATATACACTATATCTAGATGCACGGTAAGAGCAATGTATCTAGAAAAGCTAAAATAACTTGTTATTTGGAATGGAGAGAGTATTATATAGTAGGACCGTGTGTACGTTAGTGTTATACTCTCTTTATTCTTAAATTATAAGGTGTTTTAACATTTTTAGATACATTGCTTTCACTGTGTATCTAGACATAGTGTCTATCTAAGTGTATAGTAAAAAAAATAAAAATATCTTATAAGTTGAGACCGAAACAGTGTGTATTCTTTTAGAAAAAGAGAGAAACCTAAAACGTGTCCGGCCACGCACATTCCGTGATCCAGTGTGCAACAATGAGGATAAACCAACGACACCATGTACACACATTGACCGTCGACTGCCACTTGCCAACCAAACTGAGGCCTTGTTTGGATTGTGAAAAGTTAATTTTTTTTTCTAATCGTAACATTTTTGTTTGTATTTGATAATTAATGTCTAATTATAGATTAACTATGCTCAAAAGATTCGTCTCGTGATTTATAACTAAACTGTGCAATTAGTTCTTTTTTAATATATATTCGATGCTTCATGCATACATGCAAAGATTGATGTAACGGAGAGAGTGAACAAATTAGGAAAAAGTCTACATCACCCCCTGAAGTATGGGGTGGTGTCTAATTTACCCCCTCAAGTATGAAACAGTCTAATTTACCCCCTGAACTTTCCAAAACCGTCTACTTTACCCCCTAGGGCAGTTTTGGACGGCGGTTTGCTACAGTAACCATGGTTTTGCTACAGTAACCGAATCTTTAAAAAATCGTAGTAAAACACAGAAAAATCGTAAAATAGAAAATCCAATTTTGTTGGACTCCATGTGAGTAGATCTACACAATGAACATATAATATGGTGTGCTTTAGTACAAAGTTTTTGCTGTAACTTTAAATTTATTAGGATTTTTCAATAAAATTAAAGCTACAACAAAAATTTTGTACTAAAGCACATCATATTATATGTTCATTGTGTAGATCTACTCACGTGGAGTCCAACAAAATTGGATTTTTTATTTTACGATTTTTCTGTGATTTACTATGATTTTTTAAAGACTCGGTCCATGGTTACTGTAGCAAACAGCCGTCCAAAACTGCCCCAGGGGTAAAGTAGACGGTTTTGGAAAGTTCAGGGGGTAAATTAGACCGTTTCATACTTGAGGGGGTAAATTAGACACCACTCCATACTTCAGGGGGTGATGTAGACTTTTTCCGAACAAATTATAACTTTTTGCATCGATCTAAACAAGGCATGAAGAAATAAAAACTACTCCGTACTCCGTAGAATTAGACCAGTGGAGTGGACCCCACAGCCAACCAAACTGGAGTTACGCGCTGGCGCGGAGCCCGTCACGACAAACCAAAACAGCCCGGCTCGGGCGGCGGGTCCCGCACCCGCCACCCCGCGGCCTATAAATGCGCGGCAGGTTGCACCGAGCGCCAAACCTTAACCAAAATCCCCCTCCCCTCCTCGCTTCCACGCCTTCCACCTCGTCTCTCTTTCTTCTCTCATCAGGTCAGGACCCGGGAGGAGGTCTCGTGCGCGCCCAGCTTTCCTCTCCTCGCCGCACGACGCGTGCGCGCTCCGGTCCCGTCGATGATGGCCAAGGCGCGCAGGCCGCCGTTCGCCGCCGCCGAGCGGTTCCTCGGCTTCCCCCGCGGCGGGCCGTCGCCGGGTGCCGTGGCGCCGGCGCCCGACGACCTGCCTGACCTCGCCGAGGCCGACGTCTGGTACACGGCCGCCGCCGCTGGAGGCGACCCGGGGAGCCCCTGCCCCGCGGCGTCCCGCCAGGTGGAGGCGGAGGGCAGGAGCGCCGGGCAGCGCGGGGCCCCGCGGCGCGGCGTGCAGGGCGGCCTGAGCCAGGCGTTCGGGGACGGGCCCGCCGGGCGGCAGATGGCGGCGTCGGCGCCCGTCCAGGTGCCCGCGTGGCCCGCCCGCTTCGCCGTCCCGGACGCGGAGCCGGCGCTGCTGTTCGAGATGGAGATGGGGGACGACGACGAGGAGGACGGCAAGCGGGGCGCCGGCGGGTGGGTGCCGCCGCACGTGTACCTGGCGCGGCGGCAGGCGCGGGCGTCGGTGGTGGAGGGCGCCGGCCGGACGCTCAAGGGCCGGGACATGTCGCGGGTGCGCGACGCCGTCTGGAGCCGGACGGGCTTCGACGGATGATAATGAATGAGCAAGCGAAGCGAGCCTGGACAGACAGATTTTGATCTGCTTTTGCTTCCTCCAAATCTTCTTCATTGCCTCTCAGATTTCTCTCCTTCCTCTTCTTTGTTTTTTTGGATGAACTGAAAATTTTGTAACAAGGCCGGTGTGCTTGTTTTGGCCACCGATCCATCGGCGATTTTAGTAGTGAAAATCAATGGCAAAGAAAGAAAGGAGCTAAGCTCAGCTGCTGTGAAGGAATGTGTGGTGTGTCATGTCTCATGTGTAGTAGTATCAGAGTGGAGTATAGCTCAACAGGTACATTGATCGATTGGTTGAATAATAATCTGCTTGCTGATTGGGCAGTTGGGTACTGGCTGTGGCCTCTGGCTGGCTCCAACTCAAATTGGTTGGAATGGAACCGTCCTGCTGATTCTCTTGGATACTATTCTCTAATTTTCTAGTACAAGGGGGAAATAAAAGGAGGGGCCATGTGTTGTGATCCAAAGCTGAAATTTTTATATGTTTTCTCTCCTGCTGATGCGCATGGACGTCCAATTAATTCTTCTCATAGTAGTTTTGAAGATGCGAAGCACCGTTTTAATAATGATTTTAATACAAATGATGAGCAGACTGAATGATTGAAATCATGATGAGTTGGGCGATGCCGACTTGGCTATCAATTCGTGAGACGTGCGTTGGTCGTTCTCCCCCTCCCGGCCGGGCTCTTAATCTGAATCTCTGGTCGATGGAGTTCCGCCCGCCATGGGAATCGCGGTCATGTACAGTAGAAGGGAGGGAGCATTCCATCGCCTGCCGGCTGCATACGGCGTTGGCTTGAGCTTGACGAAGGGACCGGGACGTGAGTGTATTTTGTACTCTACTGCAGCGAGCGCGCGGATCGCCGTCAGCGCGTCACCGTGCATTCACGCCAAAGAGAAATCATTATTACGGCTCCCTCTCCATCTTATCTTAGCCTTTGTTTAGTTTCTAAAAACTTTTTCAAAAAGTGCTATACTAGCTGTCACATCGAATCTTTAGATGCATGTATAAAACATTAAATATAGGTAAAAAAAAATAACTAATTATACAGTTTGTCTGGAAATATCGAGACGAATCTTTTAAGTCTAGTTAGTTCATAATTGAACCAATTTTATCAAATAACAACGAAAGTACTACATAATTTTTTTTTAAAAAAAATTCACAATCTACACACGGCGAGAGAGCCACGAAAACGCGTTCGCTGCCAAAAGCGGACGACTTGCCTTTTGATAATAAAATACTCCAGTGTCTAGTTGCAATTCGAGCATGGCCTTGTTTAGTTCGCCAAAATTGGCGGCGGTCGAATCACTGTGCTGCACTGTAGCATTTTACTTTTATTTGGTAATAATTGTCCAAACATTGATTAATTAGGCTAAAAACATTCGTCTCGCAAAGTACAACACAACTGTGCAATTAGTTTTTGATTTCATCTACATTTCGTACTCCATGCATGTGCCGATATTTTGATGTGATAGAAATCTTCTTTTTGCATAGTAAAATTTGAGGTAAATTTGGGGAACTAAACATGGCCCACGTGGACAAGCTCGAACGGATAATAAAATTGCTATTTTTATACTGTGCACAGGTAGGGATGGATATAGGAGGAGCTGCGAAGAACATTCCCCTGGGCTATCCTACGTGCTTCCTGGAATGTGCGGCGGTTAAGAATATAATACAGTATATCCACCACGATACTGTAGTCGATAGTGCTAGAGATAAAGATCCGCTAAAAAAAGGAGAGACAGATGGGATGTGCCCAAAGACATCTAAAAGCTTGCACTGCATATATATCCTGATTTAACGGGAGTATCTTCTTATCCACTAATCCACAACAAGAAACTACTCCCAATATTTCAGATTACCCCCTCTGTCCTCCAATATAAGAGGTTCAAACGATTTTCATACAAATAAGGAGCTTGGCAAAGATCATCATGCCTCTCACTAATTAGGATGAAGATAGTAGTTCGGTTGTTATTTTTTAATTCATTAGTACGTGCTGGTTGTTCTGATTGAGGCTAAGTTCAAAAGAAATCTCAATATCTCCTGCATGAAGCTAGAGCTAGTGAAGTCGTTTGCAACAAAATAAACTAGGGACTAGGGAGAGGTTGAAACCGGTAAAGTGTCTTGGAGTTTTTTCACCTGGCTATTGCTACAGTGCGTGGCTTCTTGCTGTTGAGGTCGAAGCTGGTGAAGCCATATCCAAGAGACGTACTACTATTCTCTGGAAAAAAAAATGTTACACGCAGACGTGACTATATATATAATCCAGCGTTACTGTGTGGTCCGGGCTAAATAGTTGAGAGTTTGGATGGTAGTTTAATAATTCGATGAGTATTTTCAGATTCAGACAAAGCATGACAACTGTAGAGGTCTGTAGTCCATCCAATCCAGGAGGAGACGTCGCGAGGCATCGCATCGCGGGCGGGAGGATCTGGCCGACGACAGGCCGAAGGAGGCAGACCACCAAAGCGAGGGGACCTCGGCGTGGAGCCCCGGCGGTACACACGTTCGCAGCGGCGCAGCACAAGAGTCCGGGGGGCCCCTCCTGCTTTTCGGGGACAAGGACGTCTCGTCGTCCTGGCTGCCATGGCGCGCGGTGCGTGAACCGTGAACTAGAGGCCGCGCTCCCGCCGGAACCGTCGCTAGCTCCACTGTGGCGTCGCGTGCTGCACCGTCGTCCGATCTGCGCTCTGCCGTTGTTGCCGCCCTCGCTCGGAGACGGAGGAGCATAGCGAGCGAGTCTTGGCGGCTTGCTCGCGCGCTCCGGGGTCCGGGCCAAGCGATTGAGGAACAGTGACCCCCCGCCTCCGGTACCTAAGCTGGAGCTGGAGCTGGACCCGCCCGGCCCGCGGAATTGGTCGAGCGGGTTTCGCAAAATCTCGTTCGATTTCGCCGGTGTCGTTCTTACTAGGGGGTTTGGTTCAGGCCGGGCTCATGGTGGCTCAGCTTCAGTGATGCAGCGAAAGCCAACCGTGTACCATCGGGAACATTTTGTTTTTTTATGTGAGTTTGATGAACTGTTGCTGTGTGAAAGTAAATTACACCATATTAAAGGATCTTGGAAAGGAAGGGTCCCGTGGCTTACAAATTGGAATTACCAGAGTCAATGGGTGCTATATTCCCAGTTTTTCATGTATCACATCTCAAGAAGTGTTTGCGCGTTCCAGAGGAAAGGATTAAACCTCGAGGCATAAAACTTAAGTCAGATCTGGTGTATCGTGAGCAGCCAGTTCGAGTCTTGGATTCCAAGAAGAGGGCTACTCGCAACAGTGTGGTGAAAACATATAAGATACAATGGAGTCATCATGATGAAGGGGATGCATCTTGGGAAACGGGTGAATACTTACAAAAGGCATACGAAGATTTTTATAATAGATGGTTCGTAACCCAAATCTCGGGACGAGATTTTTATAAGGGGGGAGGGCTGTAACACTCCGGTGTTACGCAATGCATTTTTGTATGGCAATCATATTGCATAGCATTCATATCATTATAATCATGTGTGATAATGGTATAATTTGATTAAAATAAAAGCTTGAAAATGATATATTTGATGGACTGTATTATTATGATATTCACATTGCACCAAAAGTATTGCAACTATAATTCTTACATCACTTGGAACCCTAGTTCAATTTTTGGAGCAACTAGATGACTCAAATTTTGTCAAAACTTGTTCAAAAATATTCATGAAAAATATTCAAAAATATCCCCTATTTTAGCTTTTATTCTGCCATTCAAAATCTATCAAGAATTTTCAGTTGGCCCCTTAATCAAAGTTGTAGAGAATTTAATTCTGAGCAACTTTTATTTTTGGGTCAATTCCAGAAAATGTCTTCTTCTTGTTCAAAATGTAGTTTGAAGTTTGAAATTCATTTGAATTGAAATTTGGAAAATTGAAAAAAAATCGATTTTGCCTTAGCAGGCCGCCGCCTCAGGTTCGGCCCGCGACCAGAAGCGGCCCGCGCCACTCCCGCGCGCGCGCCTGCAGCCGCCTCCGCCGCGGCCCGGCCCAGCCGGCCCCCTCCCTCTTCTTCCCGCTCACGCCCGCGCGCGCTGGCGCCCCGGCAGAACGCGCCCGCCGCGTGGCGGTCGCATGCCGGCGACGCCCCGCGTGGCCGCCCGTGGACCCCGCGCCCGCGTCCATCTTCAAAACCAGCAGAGCGCCGGGTCTCCCTCCCATTCTCGCCCTACCGCTCCCTCTCTTCCTCCCTCCAGCGCCATCCACCGCGGAACGCCGCCTGTCACCGTGCTCCGCCTCCATCTCCGCCTTGTTCCGGCACCGGTAGACCGCCTCCGTTCGATTGCCTGTGCCCGAAGCTCCGCCCCGTCCTCCCCTCCTCCGAACGAGCATCGACATCCCCTCGTTTGACTCGGTAGGACTCAATCTCCGCTCGCCTCGCCGCGCCACCGCGGCGGTGCCGTCGAGCCCGTGCTCCTCCACCGCCTCGCTCGCTCCCTCCCCGTCTTCCCAAGCCTCCCTCTCGAGTTCGCTAGTTCCTTGCGAACGTTGTGCGCTCGCTCGATGGTCGGGACGTGGCCGGTAATGGCCGATTGGCCGCGACCGCCGCCGCGACGTCGAGCTCGTGGACGCCGGCGACCGCGCTCTGTTTCCCCTCGGGGAACTAGGCCGCGCCTGTGGGCCGCGCCCCGAGCGGGCCGGCTCGGCCGTCCCCCCCGCGCGCGAGCAGGCCGAGAACGGCCACGGGCCGGTTGATTTCCATGGGCCGGCCCAATATCATTAACGAAAAATCATTTTCTGTTTTCTTTTATTATTCATGGTGAAAAACACTTTGGAAAATGTTTTTCTTGGTCATTTTAGCTCCAAAAATGGTGAAATAAATTTCTATGTACTCACTGGAACCAGATCTACAATATAAAAATATTGCATGCCAATATTTCATTACTTTTCTGTAGTGTTTTATTTAATCCTTGAAATTGGTGTTTTCTTGAAAAATTGATAATAAATTGTAGAAAAATCAGAAAAATGTGGTTCCAAGTTTGTTAATCTTTGTGTGCCCTCTACTTGCTAAGAAAAATTGTATATCATGTCTGTTCTGTAGAAAAAAAATTTTAGGTGTAGTTCAAATGCTTTCTATTACTAATATTTATTATTTTTGTTAATTAAATAAATGTGAATAGAACATGCAAGTGATAATTTTTCTATAATGTTTGTTTAGTGTGTAGAAGGTAGGAAAATTCCTAAATCTGTTGTTTGATACTTTTCATAATGAAAAGTATTTTAAATATTCATTTTAGGCCTTAGTTTGTTATTTTTGTATAGTCAGTTCTAGTAATCCAAATGTAGTAAAAATCTTGTGTCAGGCTAGTTTTGATATTAGTGCTCCACTGTAATTTTCTAAGATTTTTCTAAGCTACAAAAATGTGTGTTGCTGTTCAAGCATAGGGCTAATTAGGGTTTCCATTCATTCTTTAATGCAAAAATAGTTAGTAAAATATACTTTGGTGTATCTTTGAAGCATCTTGAGTGTTCAAGTACTCTTGCATGGTAGAGAATAGTGGTGGTAGTTTTCGAGTACATGTTTTTGGATGACGTAGACTACCTTGTAGAAGAGTCATAAGTTTCACGTAATCCAATAACGTAACATGCTCATTACATCGCATGCATTCATCCTCATCATCATCTCCTGTCACCTATGCAATGCACCCATGCATGAGGCACTCATACTTCTGTATCATACAGGATCGCAGGAAGTGGTCCCGGCAGTAGTTCCCGAGGACGCAGAGGAACAGCCCGAGGTGCCGGAGCCGGAGCCAACAGAAGCAGAAGAGGAGGCCGGTGAAGAGCTTCCGGAGTGCCCCGATCACCGTCCCAGCTCCTTTGAGCGAGGCAAGCCCCGGAGCATTTCTCCCCCGGTTTGCAATCAATTATTTATTAACTTCACTTAATTTGATGCATTACGTTTAGGAGTTGTTTGCAGACGTTGCTGCATTCTACCTTGTTTCACCTTGTTTTACCCGATCCTTGTTACCCTGGTGTCTGCGGTCAATAATTGCTTAGCTTGCTTAGACCGGTAGAAGTCGGGTGATTGCCTGTCATCCGCGAGTTATAGGGGATTACCTGGATTTATGAGAAGAATGTCATGTGAAAATAACTAAGTGTCGAAATGAATTTGAGACCGGGCGGAAGCTTGCAGGGTTCTGGACTATAGTGTCTTCCGTCTGTGTCGGTTAAGGACCGTCCGATGTCGGGCCTCGGGTCATGTTGAACGCATGCCTCACATTTAGCTGGCCGAATAAATTACCTTTCGACCGCGAAGCCGGGAGATTATTCAGGCCGAGTGGATTGCCCGCAACGCACTGTACCGGAGCAGTAGTGGCAGGAAACGGGGGCGCGATGATAAGGCCAAAGAGCAGTCGGGCGGCCCCCGGGTACATGTGGTTCCTGGCAAGCTCGCGACTTTACCTGAATGGTTGACTCGGTGACCAATACCTCACTTTAGCAGGTGAGTGAGGTTTGTGTGAGGAATAAATTACCAGCTGGTCAATAATCAATTCGAATCGCCATCGTTCACTGGATAGTGAACACTTGACTTGAGTTACTTCATCGTAGTAACATTGATGAAACACTTGGATAGTTATGTGGAAAATGACATGGTAATTATTGTAATGATCAATGGTAACCCTTGCTTGTTAATTATATGGTTACTCTAGCATTAATGCAAACATAGTTGACAGGGGAATAAAGAATTAAAATATTACATACTTTTGTAAAAGAACTGCTAAGCTAAAAATGCTTTTCTTGCAAATGAGTCAGCTACCCCACCAAAAAAGCCTATCATGATCCTTGGTGTCATTTTTACTTTGGTTCTGTCGGGTAAGTCTAGTTGAGTACCTTCTCGTACTCAGGGCTTTGTTCCCACTTGTTGCAGATGGACAGATGTACTATGGTTATTGTATCAACTGTCTCTACCCTGCGATGGGCGAAGCTTAGGACCATGGGCAATGGTCACTCACTACTCCTCGCCTGATGCTTTTGTGGGAGATGATCGCGAGCTGGCACTTTATTTTGAAAAGTCGTGTGTGTGTGTGCGCTTTGAACTAATGCTTCCGCTACTTTTATTCGAAACTGGTTTGTAATAACTATGTTTAAACTCCGATGTATTTTGTGCCGCGAACTTCTATGTAACTTATGACGGTGACCGCTAAACTTAGTACGATCTTGGCTGTGATGTGAAATGGTTTGAAATCCGTCGAGATTTCACGGACTACCGGGTTATACGGGCTTAAGTTTGTTAAATTGTCCGTACGTTGGATGATTTTCTTACTTAATCTCGTATAATTGGGCAGTTCTGTTACAGCTGGCATCGGAGCATGGTTTAGCGTAATTACTGTTCATAAATGTATTTAAAACAAAATTCTGTTTAAAAAGTGTGATTTTCAAACTAAAAGTGTGCCAGTGGTCATATCCTGTATGCCCAGTTAAGGACTCTAGGTGGCTATTTAAGTACTAACTTGGGGTTCTTGCACCATATTTCTTTTTCGTTGCTCATACGGCGTGCTATTGTATGAGTGCCACTTAATTGAGTGGTAATGTATGGATCAGTTACCTCTACGCTTCGGTAAGTGTGAGCTGTGAGAGCATGATCGGATACACCGCCGATCTAGGGAGAGTGCTTATATGATACTAGAATAATTATATGTTTTACACATGTTTTTATGAAAGTATCGCATGTGTGGGTGTTCCGTCCGTTGAGGCGATGCCGTCAATAGGACGATGTGTTTGGGTAGTTACTACCGTTGTACACGCATTTGGGGATTCGTGTAAAGCGTGTAGGTAGATTTACTGCTTTCATGCATTCATGGGGAATGGGCTGAAATGAATTTTCTGCAGGTACATAACAGCGTTATCGTGTAGACCGAATTAGTTACGTATATGAGAGATCGTTTGTATGCCACCGAATTCACCATTAGATGTCTTTATTTCCTAAGTTTGTGAGAACGTAAGACTCGTGCATGCATCATATTGTCTGTGCATTCCATTCATGATATGCATTCCTCCCCTTATAAAAGGATTATCCCATTTTGATAAAAGTGACCTCAACTAAAATATGTTCTCACCGGGTAATTAAAACTTGTGCTACAGATGGCCCGCACGAAGCAGACTGTCCGTAAGTCCACTGGCGGAAGAGCACCCCGTCGTCAGCTGGCCCCGTGGGAGCACCGCAACACGGACACTTTTCTAAGCGAGTTTGGCATGCCCACCTTGCTTTGGAGAGTGCTCCATGATGTGGGGTACCCGGAGGGTCAAGAGCCGGTATACTCTTGGAGCGAGAGCCAGTTAGCTGAGGATGGACTTGCTGTCGTGGAAATCACCGTCCCTGCTCTTGGTGATGCGCCGGAATGGGAGGGTTGGCATCTGGAGTTTGAAGGACGCACTCCAGTCGAGGGTGCAGAGGGTGCAGCCTTTCGCGTCATCCGAGACATCATGAGCAGATTCCCCAATGAGTTGGCAGCAGCTTTGGCCGTACTTTTCCGAGAGATGATCCTCGCGATACCATTTGGGTACAGCCGCAGGGAAGTGCCCTGGTTAGAGGCCCCAGTGAAGGACGGGCTAGCGACAACCACACCATGAGTGCCATGTATGCAGCCATCAGAGCATACCAAGGTCTGGAGAATACCTATTGGACCTTGACTGGCCTACGTGGTGATGATCGGCTTGAAGCAAGGAAGCAGAAGAAGAAGCAAGCACGTGCCATAGCTAGCTTGCAAGAGCAGTTGGCTGACATGAGCTTGCAGCGGGACCGAGCTCTCGAGAGAGGCGAGAGTTCCATGCAGCAGGTACAGAGGCTGACTCAGGCCAACAGAAATGCAGACCGCATGATGGGACAGCTAGTGCAAGAAAGGAATGAAGCCTGGAACGAGAGGGACCTTCTGAGGCAGAGGGTCGAGGAGCTAGAGGAGTACAATGCCAACTTGCATGAAGAGTTCCATGCCCTCTACAACGGGATGGGCCCGTATGCTCCTCCGGACGCCGCTCAGATGGACATCGACGACGACGCTGCTGCTGAAGGTAGCGATGGCGATGCCTCCGACCTCGACGACGGCCCCGAGGAGTAGGATAGTGCCTGCGTTAGTAGCTAGGCTTGTCGCGATGGCCTTCTTTTGGTTTTCATGTATCATGTTGTATCCTGTTCGATCTCGAGACAGACGACCTTTTGGATCTGGGTTGTGTATGCGATACTCGAACGCATGAAAGTCCAGTGTATGTATGCTGGCAACGTGGTTGTATGGAACGCGATGTTGCATTGAAGTAACTTAATTGGTGCTGTTGTTTTAATTAGAATGTGATGATTGTGCCTCTGTTTTCTTGTATGACTTGTTCTCTCCAATGAATTCAGTATGGCATGATTGTTCATTCGAATACAATTTCTACAACTTCGCTCAATTATTGCTTGTTGCTGAAATATGCAGATGGCAAACACTCGTCGTGCCACGTATGAAGCCGCTGAGACTGGTGGCAACGGTGCAGGAGCTGGTGGAAGTGGTGCAAACAATGTCAACCACCAGGGACCACAGCCAGAGCCACATTTGCCCCCTCCTCCACCACTCACGGCAGAGGTGTTCTTCACGCAGTTCCTTGGAAGTCAACGCAATGCTGAACATTCACAGAGGAATATGGAAGATTTTCTGCGCACCATCGCTGAAAATATTCAGAGAGGTAATAATCAAGGTGGTGGCCATGGGGTGAACCAATACAGCAGTTTCAAGGATTTCATGGATACTAGGCCACCTATTTTCAAGGAAGCAGCAGAGCCACTCGATGCCGAAGAATGGATCAACACTATGGAAGATAAGTTCCGTGTGTTGAGGCTGACGGAAGTTCTAAAGACAGAATATGCTGCACATCAATTACAGGAACCGACAGGAATGTGGTGGAAGCATCACCGCACCACTTTTCCTCCCAATGCCCAGATTACTTGGAGAGATTTCACTGAAGCTTTTAAGGGAGTTTATATTCCCCCAGGGTTGGTTGAGATGAAGCTTGGAGAGTTCTTAGCCTTGAATCAGGGTACCAAGACTGTGACCCAGTATCTGCATGCCTTTAATAATTTGTGCCGTTACGCCCCCGACATGGTTGACACAGATGCAAAGAAGATTGCTAGTTTCAAGAGAGGGTTAAGTCCGAAGATGATGAAGCATGTGGGTACCAATACCTGCACCAGATTCAATGACTTTATCAGTGATTGTTTGAAGCAAGAAAAGAACAATAATGCCTACACCGCATCCAAGAATCGCAAGAGAGTGTTTGAGTCAGAACCATCCCAGTCCAGAATTATCACTGCAAATCGTTCATCTTATCGTCCGTCCGCACCTGGTGCAAGGTTCAGACCGCCATAGCATAAAACCTAGAACTACAAGGGACCATAGAAGCCGTACAAGATGGCAGTGCCGCCAACAAAGACCAACGCAGCTACAGAACAGAGCAACTCCAAGGGAGCTATAGGGTCTGCTGGTACAGTGAAAGGGCCCTGCTACAATTGTGGTCAGCCAGGCCACTTTTCAAAGTTCTGCCCTTATCCGCCTAAAAAGAAGCAACAGACTTACAATGCTCGTGTGCACCACACCACCATTGATGAAGTTCCTGAGGGAGAGCCTGTAACTGTCGGTAAGTTTCTTGTGAACCATCACCCTGCAGTTGTTCTTTTTGATTCTGGATCCTCGCATTCTTTTATGAGTCAAGCATTTGCACGGAAGCATGAACAACTATGCACAGAATTGGGTTATGGTTATCGCATAAGTTCAGCAGGAGCTGATGTGTTAACCAATAAGATGGTTAGAGGGGCAACCCTTGAGTTAGGTAGTCGGAAGTTCTGAGTGAACCTGGTAGTTATGCCTGGACTAGTTTTGGATGTAATAATAGGAATGAACTGGATGAAAGACTGGGGAGCAGTCATAGATACAAGCAGTCGGATGCTTACCCTTAAGGATCCCCAGGCAGAGGGTACTTTCCGGGTACCGTTGCCTAAAAGAACAGACCTTGTGAGTGTGACTTATGCCATGGAAGTTGCTCCTATTCACCAGATCCCGGTAGTGTGTGAGTTCCCGGATGTGTTTCCAGATGAGTTACCTGGCCTTCCTCCAGATAGAGATGTTGAGTTTGGAATCGAGTTGATCCCCGGGACAGCTCCTATTTCGAGGAGACCCTATCGGATGCCTCCGGATGAGTTAGCCGAGTTGAAGAAACAACTGGAAGAATTATTAAAGAAGGGGTTTATCCGCCCAAGTAAGTCTGAATGGGGATGTCCTGCACTGTTCGTAAAGAAAAAGAAAGAGGGTACTCTCAGGATGTGTGTAGATTATCGACCTCTTAATGCTGTAACCATCAAGAATAAATATCCCTTGCCTCATATCGACGTTCTGTTTGATCAGTTGGCTAAGGCTAGAGTGTTCTCCAAGATAGACCTAAGATCAGGGTATCATCAGATAAAGATGAGACCACAAGATGTTCCGAAAACCGCCTTTTCTACCAGATATGGGTTGTACGAGTATCTTGTTATGTCGTTCGGCCTAACAAATGCTCCTGCATATTTTATGTATCTGATGAATACGGTTTTCATGCCAGAGTTGGACAAGTTTGTAGTTGTCTTCATTGATGACATTCTAGTATACTCTGAGAATGAGAAAGATCATGAAGAGCATCTGAGAATTGTCCTGACCAGGCTGAGAGATCATAAGTTATATGCTAAGTTCAGCAAATGTGAATTTTGGTTGAAGAAAGTTCCCTTCCTCGGTCATATTCTATCTGAGAATGGAGTTTCTGTAGATCCGAGTAAAGTGCAAGAGGTTATGGATTGGAAGACTCCAACCACAGTGTCAGAAGTCAGGAGTTTCCTAGGGTTAGCTGGTTACTATCACCGCTTTATCCCAGACTTCTCGAAGATTGCCAAGCCAATGACAAGTCTGTTACAGAAAGATCACAAGTTTGTGTGGACAGAGGAGTGTGAGACAGCTTTCCATACCTTACGGAAACTGTTGACCACTGCTCCAGTTCTTGCACAGCCCGACATCGAGAAACCTTTTGATGTGTTCTGTGACGCATCAAAAACAGGATTAGGATGTGTTCTGATGCAAGAAGGAAGAGTCATTGCTTATGCCTCCCGGTAGTTGAGAAAACATGAAATCAATTATCCGACACATGATCTTGAGCTTGCCGCTGTAGTGCATGCCTTAAAGATTTGGAGACACTATTTACTTGGTAATGTGTGCAACATTTTCACCGACCATAAGAGTCTCAAGTACATTTTCACCCAACCAGAATTGAACATGAGACAGCGAAGATGGTTAGAACTAATCAAAGACTACAACTTAAATGTACAGTATCACCCTGGGAAAGCCAATGTGGTAGCTGATGCTTTAAGCAGAAAGTCACATTGTCTGAATATGCAACCCTTGCTTGAAGATGGTTTCGATCTAATGCACCCTGCCGTGCTACATAGTATTCAGGTCAGTTGTTCCTTAGAGAGTAAGATAATAGAAGGTCAGAAAGCAGACAAAGGGATATTCCACATCAAAAAGAAAATAAAAGAAGAACCCTCGAAACACTTCAGGGTGGATGAGCAAGATGTGTTGTGGTTCGACAACCGTCTTGTTGTTCCAAAGGATAGAGAGCTTAAAAATAAAATTATGGACGAAGCTCATCTCTCTAAGTTGTCCATTCATCCTGGCAGCAGTAAAATGTATCAAGAGCTAAGACCTCGTTATTGGTGGACCAAGATGAAGAAGGAAATTGTAGCTTATGTAGCCAGATGTGACACATGTTGTAGAGTGAAAGCAATTCACATGAAACCTGCCGGAATGCTACAACCTTTGTCAGTACCGAGTTGGAAGTGGGATGATATAAGTATGGATTTTATCACGGGTCCACCCACTACTCAAAAAGGTCACGATTCTATTTGGGTAATTGTGGATCGTCTTACTAAGACAGCCCACTTTTTGCCTGTCAAAACGGAATATAGACCACCTCAATATGCCGAGAAGTATATTGCAGAGATTGTGAGATTGCATGGCATACCAAAGACCATAGTGTCTGACAGAGGGTCACAGTTCACTGCTCACTTTTGGGAGCATTTGCACAAAGGTTTGGGGACTAGTCTGATTCGTAGCACTGCCTATCATCCTCAAACAGATGGTCAGACTGAAAGAGTTAATGCTGTTCTAGAGGATATGTTAAGAGCTTGTGTGTTGTCTTCCAGAGGTTCTTGGGAGTCATGGTTACCGTTAGCAGAGTTCGCATACAATAACAGCTATCAAGAAAGTATCAAGATGGCACCTTTTGAGGCTCTGTATGGCCGAAAGTGTAGGACACCTTTAAACTGGATTGAGCCAGGAGAAAGAAGGTATTATGGTATTGACTTCGTGGAGGAAGCCGAAAAGAAAGTTCATATCATCCAACAGAATATGAGAGCAGCTCAGTCACGTCAGAAAAGTTATGCGGATAAGAGAAGGAGACCGCTTGTGTTCGAAGTTGGTGACTATGTTTACCTAAAAGTCACGCCAATGAAAAAGAAACGGTTTGGTGTGCGCAGAAAGCTGGCCGCCAGATTTGTAGGACCTTACAAAATCTTGGAAAGGAAGGGTCCCGTGGCTTACAAATTGGAATTACCAGAGTCAATGGGTGCTATATTCCCAGTTTTTCATGTATCACATCTCAAGAAGTGTTTGCGCGTTCCAGAGGAAAGGATTAAACCTCGAGGCACAAAACTTAAGTCAGATCTGGTGTATCGTGAGCAGCCAGTTCGAGTCTTGGATTCCAAGAAGAGGGCTACTCGCAACAGTGTGGTGAAAACATATAAGATACAATGGAGTCATCATGATGAAGGGGATGCATCTTGGGAAACGGGTGAATACTAACAAAAGGCATACGAAGATTTTTATAATAAATGGTTCGTAACCCAAATCTCGGGACGAGATTTTTATAAGGGGGGAGGGCTGTAACACTCCGGTGTTACGCAATGCATTTTTGCATGGCAATCATATTGCATAGCATTCATATCATTATAATCATGTGTGATAATGGTATAATTTGATTAAAATAAAAGCTTGAAAATGATATATTTGATGGACTGTATTATTATGATATTCACATTGCACCAAAAGTATTGCAACTATAATTCTTACATCACTTAGAACCCTAGTTCAATTTTTGGAGCAACTAGATGACTCAAATTTTGTCAAAACTTGTTCAAAAATATTCATGAAAAATATTCAAAAATATCCCCTATTTTAGCTTTTATTCTGCCATTCAAAATCTATCAAGAATTTTCAGTTGGCCCCTTAATCAAAGTTGTAGAGAATTTAATTCTGAGCAACTTTTATTTTTGGGTCAATTCTAGAAAATGTCTTCTTCTTGTTCAAAATGTAGTTTGAAGTTTGAAATTCATTTGAATTGAAATTTGGAAAATTGAAAAAAAAAATCGATTTTGCCTTAGCAGGCCGCCGCCTCAGGTTCGGCCCGCGACCAGAAGCGGCCCGCGCCACTCCCGCGCACGCGCCTGCAGCCGCCTCCGCCGCGGCCCGGCCCAGCCGGCCCCCTCCCTCTTCTTCCCGCTCACGCCCGCGCGCGCTGGCGCCCCGGCAGAACGCGCCCGCCGCGTGGCGGCCGCATACCGGCGACGCCCCGCGTGGCCGCCCGTGGACCCCGCGCCCGCGTCCATCTTCAAAACCAGCAGAGCGCCGGGTCTCCCTCCCATTCTCGCCCTGCCGCTCCCTCTCTTCCTCCCTCCAGCGCCATCCACCGCGGAACGCCGCCTGTCACCGTGCTCCGCCTCCATCTCCGCCTTGTTCCGGCACCGGTAGACCGCCTCCGTTCGATTGCCTGTGCCCGAAGCTCCGCCCTGTCCTCCCCTCCTCCGAACGAGCATCGACATCCCCTCGTTTGACTCGGTAGGACTCAATCTCCGCTCGCCTCGCCGCGCCACCGCGGCGGTGCCGTCGAGCCCGTGCTCCTCCACCGCCTCGCTCGCTCCCTCCCCGTCTTCCCAAGCCTCCCTCTCGAGTTCGCTAGTTCCTTGCGAACGTTGTGCGCTCGCTCGATGGTCGGGACGTGGCCGGTAATGGCCGATTGGCCGCGACCGCCGCCGCGACGTCGAGCTCGTGGACGCCGGCGACCGCGCTCTGTTTCCCCTCGGGGAACTAGGCCGCGCCTGTGGGCCGCGCCCCGAGCGGGCCGGCTCGGCCGTCCCCCCCGCGCGCGAGCAGGCCGAGAACGGCCACGGGCCGGTTGATTTCCATGGGCCGGCCCAATATCATTAACGAAAAATCATTTTCTGTTTTCTTTTATTATTCATGGTGAAAAACACTTTGGAAAATGTTTTTCTTGGTCATTTTAGCTCCAAAAATGGTGAAATAAATTTCTATGTACTCACTGGAACCAGATCTACAATATAAAAATATTGCATGCCAATATTTCATTACTTTTCTGTAGTGTTTTATTTAATCCTTGAAATTGGTGTTTTCTTGAAAAATTGATAATAAATTGTAGAAAAATCAGAAAAATGTGGTTCCAAGTTTGTTAATCTTTGTGTGCCCTCTACTTGCTAAGAAAAATTGTATATCATGTCTGTTCTGTAGAAAAAAAATTTTAGGTGTAGTTCAAATGCTTTCTATTACTAATATTTGTTATTTTTGTTAATTAAATAAATGTGAATAGAACATGCAAGTGATAATTTTTCTATAATGTTTGTTTAGTGTGTAGAAGGTAGGAAAATTCCTAAATCTGTTGTTTGATACTTTTCATAATGAAAAGTATTTTAAATATTCATTTTAGGCCTTAGTTTGTTATTTTTGTATAGTCAGTTCTAGTAATCCAAATGTAGTAAAAATCTTGTGTCAGGCTAGTTTTGATATTAGTGCTCCACTGTAATTTTCTAAGATTTTTCTAAGCTACAAAAATGTGTGTTGCTGTTCAAGCATAGGGCTAATTAGGGTTTCCATTCATTCTTTAATGCAAAAATAGTTAGTAAAATATACTTTGGTGTATCTTTGAAGCATCTTGAGTGTTCAAGTACTCTTGCATGGTAGAGAATAGTGGTGGTAGTTTTCGAGTATATGTTTATTCGGGCCGAGTGGATTGCCCGCAACGCACTGTACCGGAGCAGTAGTGGCAGGAAACGGGGGCGCGATGATAAGGCCAAAGAGCAGTCGGGCGGCCCCCGGGTACATGTGGTTCCTGGCAAGCTCGCGACTTTACCTGAATGGTTGACTCGGTGACCAATACCTCACTTTAGCAGGTGAGTGAGGTTTGTGTGAGGAATAAATTACCAGCTGGTCAATAATCGATTCGAATCGCCATCGTTCACTGGATAGTGAACACTTGACTTGAGTTACTTCATCGTAGTAACATTGATGAAACACTTGGATAGTTATGTGGAAAATGACATGGTAATTATTGTAATGATCAATGGTAACCCTTGCTTGTTAATTATATGGTTACTCTAGCATTAATGCAAACATAGTTGACAGGGGAATAAAGAATTAAAATATTACATGCTTTTGTAAAAGAACTGCTAAGCTAAAAATGCTTTTCTTGTAAATGAGTCAGCTACCCCACCAAAAAAGCCTATCATGATCCTTGGTGTCATTTTTACTTTGGTTCTGTCGGGTAAGTCTAGCTGAGTACCTTCTCGTACTCAGGGCTTTGTTCCCACTTGTTGCAGATGGACAGATGTACTATGGTTATTGTATCAACTGTCTCTATCCTGCGATGGGCGAAGCTTAGGACCATGGGCAATGGTCACTCACTACTCCTCGCCTGATGCTTTTGTGGGAGATGATCGCGAGCTGGCACTTTATTTTGGAAAGTCGTGTGTGTGTGTGCGCTTTGAACTAATGCTTCCGCTACTTTTATTCGAAACTGGTTTGTAATAACTATGTTTAAACTCCGATGTATTTTGTGCCGCGAACTTCTATGTAACTTATGACGGTGACCGCTAAACTTAGTACGATCTTGGCTGTGATGTGAAATGGTTTGAAATCCGTCGAGATTTCACGGACTACCGGGTTATACGGGCTTAAGTTTGTTAAATTGTCCGTACGTTGGATGATTTTCTTACTTAATCTCGTATAATTGGGCGGTTCTGTTACACGGCCCGCGTACACGCGCCCGCACACGCGCTCGGCCCAGCCGCGGCCCAGCCCACTCGCTCACCCGCGCCCGCCTGCTCTCCCTCTCTCTCTCGCTGACACCGCGTCCCCACATGTCATCGCCTTCCTCCTCCTTCCTCGCTCTCTCCCGCGACCCGGCCATGTCCGCACGGTGGCCGGCCGACGAGCGTTGCTTCGGTCACCCAACCAAACGGCCCTACAGCACCTACGACTCACCACTAATCCGTTTTAACCCCTAGCGGCCATGCTACAGCTCCGGGGAACCCTTCCCGACGGCCATGGCGGACTGACCGCGACGGTGACCGGCGTTCCGGCGATACAACGCGGTAGCGGCTAAGGCGAAAGCACGGGGAGCATCAGGAGCTTACAGCGGTCGCAGCGAAGCCACAAGGAGGCGCTGGGAGGCGGTAGAGGGTGCTCGCCACGTGAAGTGGCTTGGTCGCCGGAGTTGAGTTCGGGAAGCGGTGGCTGCGGCGATCCAGGCGAAGTCAAGCTGGCTTGAGTGGTTCACGTGGTGCGCAAGGAAGCGGCGATCCTATTGGTGCAACGAGCATGGCCGGAGATGGCCTGGTGGCGGCAGCGGCGAGCGGCGGAGCTAGCGGCGGCGGCGATGGCGAAAACGGGAAAGAAAGAAAAACGACGGCGACCTCGACGTATTTATAGAGAGAGTCGCGGAGCTGGTCTCTGGAAGTCGCGCGAGGTCGCGCTGGCGGTCCTGGCGCGCGCGAAGGCCGTGGAAGCAGCCACGGCGGCGGTCGGCCGGCGCCCATGCCGCGCGGTGGCCGTCGGTCATTGGCTCGGCACTGTAGCAATCCCCCCAAACTTTGAAATTCAAACTGATTTTTCAAATTACTCTCAAATTTGTATAGCAACTTGAAAAACTTCCAATGTATGAAATCTTCAGAATTTCAAGCTCTACAAGTTTTGTATTGAACACTTTTTCAAATTCTCACTGGATTTTGAAATTTGATTTCGAATTCAAAAAGGGACACATTTTGCAGATTTGGTAATTTAGAAATTACTTTTGATTTTATATTGAAACTTCAAAATCTCCAAACATCAAAGTTGTATATCTTGACCAGACCTACAACTTTGCTGTTCAAAACTTTTTCAAATTCTGCCTCCATTTTGAAATCTTAGTTTGGGGACAAAAATGAATTAAAACTGAAATTTGTTTATTTTCAAAATTACTCCACATTTTACACTAAAACTTTGAAAACTCAAAACACCAAAGTTGTAGCCCTTGAAAAGTTATACAAACTTGGTTTAGAACTTTTTCCCAAATTTTGCTTAGATTTTGAATTATTTCAAAAGGGGTAAAATCGGGTTTTGAAATTTAGGGTTTTCGGAGGGATTTTCAATTGGAATTTGTTGATACTTTGATTTGTGATTACTTAGTGATCAAAACCTCACCCAAGGGCATCATTTGGACCAACATGACATGGTTGACCAAATGCCACTCTTGGTTGACCAATTAGCTTTTGAAATTCTTTTACATTTCTCCCCAGATTTGAATTCAAATTCGAATCAGAAAACTCGTGACAAGTTTTGGGACTCCAATTCAAACTCAAATTTGGAGTTTCATTTTAGATGTTGTACTTGAGTTCATACCCTACACTTGACACTAGTGTGCAACACAGTCGCACACCTCAAATTACGCAGGGCAGGGACTAAGTATTTGCGGTGGCATTCGAAATTAGGGTTTTCGGGTTCGGAGCACACCACTGAGAAACACATTCAACCTAGATAAGTAAACTTGTTTTAGTTGATGCATAACAAAGTTAACCTAACATGGATGCTTTGCAATGCATTATGATGACATGGCAGATTAATTAGCACTATAACACCCGGGGTGTTACAGCCCTTCCCCCTTAAAGAAATCTCGTCCCGAGATTTAAAGCCTTGAGTTAAGTAATGGAAAAGGAAACGTGTCAAGCAAACACGTCCAAGACTTGTCTATAAAACAGGTAGAGGTTTTCTGTATTACAAAGATTTTAAAGGATAGGTTACAGTTTAAAGAAGAAATTGCAACCTAGATAGAAGCAAAGAACTCCGGGAAATTCTCCAATAGATAATCTTCCGATTCCCAGGTGGCTTCCTCTTCTGAATGTTGATTCCATTGTATCCTATACCATTTAGTTGTTCTACTTCGGGTAACACGATCTTTTTGATCCAAAATTCGGACAGGATATTCAGAATATGTCAAATCAGGCTCAAGTTCAACTCCATCAACATCAACAACTTGATCAGGCACTTGAAGACACTTCTTCAATTGCGATACATGAAATACATTGTGCACGGCTGACAGTTGTTCAGGCAACTTTAACTTGTATGCTACCTGTCCACATTTCTCAACAATTTGAAATGGACCAATATAACATGGTGCGAGTTTGCCCTTGACTCCAAATCGGTTAACTCCCTTCATGGGTGATACTTTCAAATAAACATAATCCCCTACTTGAAATACCAAAGGTCTACGCCTTTTATCAGCATAACTCTTTTGTCTGGACTGAGCAACTTTCAAATTATTCTGGATCTGTCTAACTTTTTCTTCTGTTTGTTTCACAAGATCAACACCGAAAAACCATCTTTCTCCCGGTTCTGACCAATTCAAGGGAGTTCTGCACCTGCGGCCATACAACGCTTCAAATGGTGCCATTTTTATACTCTCTTGATAACTATTATTATAGGAGAATTCTGCTAATGGTAAACATTCATCCCATTGATCTCGAAAAGTGAGAGCATAAGATCTCAACATATCTTTTAGGATTTGATTTACTCTTTCAGTCTGTCCCGAAGTCTGAGGATGATAGGCTGAGCTATGTATAACTTTGGTGCCCATTGACTTATGTAACTCCATCCAGAATTTGGAGACAAATTGTGGACCTCTATCAGATACAATGGTTCTTGGTACCCCATGAAGACTCAGAATCCGCTCAAAGTATAATTTTGCAAGTGTCACAGTAGAGTGTTTCACTTTTACTGGAAGAAAATGTGCTAATTTAGTAAGTCGATCTATAATGACCCAGATTGAATCAAACCCCCTTGAAGTTATGGGTAAACCAGTAATAAAATCCATGCCGATATCATCCCACTTCCAAGACGGAATGGGCAATGGTTGCAACATCCCTGCTGACTTCAGACGTACAGCCTTTACTCTTCGACATGTATCACATCTGGCAACATACTTCGCAATCTTAATTTTCATTTTGGTCCGCCAGAATCTCTGTTTCAAATCCTGATACATCTTATTACTCCCTGGATGAATAGAAAACCTTGTACTATGTGCTTCATCAAGAATGAGCTGACGTAACTCTGGAACCTTTGGAACCACTAGCCGGTTCTTAAACCACAACACATTTGCATCATCAATACTGAAATCTGTCTGTTGACCTGTTTTAACTTTTTCTTTGATGTGAGCTATTCCGGAATTATTTCTTTGAGCAGATATAATTTGATCTTTGATTGTTGATTCTACTGTGACATTAGTCAACTGACCTTGTTGAACTATTCCAATATTCAACTTTTCTAATTCGTAACACAAACTGTAATCCATTGGCTTTACAGTCATACAATTGCAATGATTCTTTCTACTGAGTGCATCAGCAACAACATTTGCTTTTCCAGGGTGATAGTGTACTTCCAAATCATAATCCTTTATCAACTCAAGCCACCTTCTTTGCATCATATTCAATTCTGACTGAGTAAAGATATACTTTATGCTCTTGTGATCTGTATACATGTGGCAAGTATTACCTAACAAGTAATGACGCCAGATTTTCAATGCATGAACCACAGCTGCTAGTTCAAGATCATGTGTCGGATAATGCTCTTCATGGCGCTTCAACTGTCTCGAGGCATAAGCAATGACTCTGCCTTCTTGCATCAATACACAACCAAGGCCAATGCCCGAGGCATCACAGTAAACATCAAATGGCTTTTCTATATCTGGCTGTGCTAAGACTGGAGCAGTTGTCAATGACTTCTTTAGAATTCTAAAAGCTTTCTCACATTCTGGAGACCATATGAACTTAGTTTGATTCTTCAATAACTCTGTGATTGGCTTGGCTACCTTTGAAAAGTCAGGTATGAATCGACGGTAATAACCCGCCATTCCTAGAAAACTTTGGACTTCATGAACTGAGATTGGTGGTTTCCAATTCAGAATATCTTTCACCTTGCCAGGATCTACTGCTACTCCTTCGGCTGACAACACATGTCCTAAGAATTGCACTTCTCTTAACCAAAACTCACATTTACTGAACTTGGCATATAGTTGGTGATCTCTCAGACGAGTCAGGACTACTCTGAGGTGCTCAACATGCTCTTCTTTACTTTTGGAGTATACCAGAATATCGTCAATAAAAACAACCACAAACTTGTCAAGTTCCGGCATGAAAACTGAGTTCATCAGATACATGAAATGTGCCGGTGCATTGGTGAGACCAAAAGACATAACTAGGTATTCATACAGTCCATATCTGGTGGTGAATGCAGTCTTTGGGATATCTTCAGGTCGAATCTTGATTTGATGGTATCCTGATCGAAGATCGATCTTTGAAAATACCTTTGCCCCCGCAAGCTGATCAAAGAGTAGATCAATGCGCGGCAACGGATATTTATTCTTAATGGTTACTTCATTCAATGGTCGATAGTCAACACACATCCTTAAAGTCTGATCTTTCTTCTTAACAAACAGGGCCGGACATCCCCACGATGATGAACTGGGTCTGATAAAACCTTTGTCACGTAACTCTTGCAACTGATCCTTGAGTTCTGCCAATTCATTGGGTGGCATTCTGTAAGCTCTCCGGGATATTGGGGCAGTACCCGGTTTTAACTCAATCACAAACTCTACATCTCTATTTGGTGGCAGACCTGGTAGATCATCTGGAAAAACATCCGGAAATTCACAGACTACCGGTATATCACAAATCTCCTGTACTGAAGTTGCACATATCCTTTCAACTGTTCTCTTTGGGATAGGAAGTTGGATAAGAAGATGAGATTTATTATCTGACAGGTTCAACCTTATAGTTCTGTGCAGTGCATCTATAAGGGCTCCTCTTTGGTACATCCAATTCATACCCAGGATTACATCTATATCCTGTTTCTGTAATATTATCATTGAGGTAGGGAATATATGCCCACCTAACTCTATAGGTACGTCACGTACCATCTCCTTAGTACACAGTCATCCCCTGGGCGACTGAATAAAGAAATCTTCTTATGTTCCCATAATTGGAATGTCATGCTTAACAACAAAGGTGCGATTTATGAATGTATGCGATGCACCTGAATCAAATAACAGTACTGCTGGATGATTAGCAACAGGGAACATACCCATCATAACAGGTTCTCCCTCTGGGATTGCACTTGCTTGAGTATAGAATACACGTCCGGTCTTCTTCTTCTCACCCTTACCCTTCTGAACATTCAGATTGTTATTCTTGCTCTGAGGTTGCTGCTGTTGTGGTACGGGGGCTCTGGGATAGTTGGGATTGTACTGCCTTGGATACGGGCAGTCCTTGGAAAAGTGACCTGGCTTTCCACAATTGTAGCAGGGAAAGTTATGGGTGGCTGGAGTCTGGTTTCGAATACCAGGGGCATTCGGCTGTTGTATAAATTGCGGGGTTGCGGCAGGACGGAAAAACGTTTGCGGCTAAGCTTGGTATTGCTGTGGACGATAAGTTGGGCGGAAATGGTTCTGAGGGTGGTAAATAAACTTCTGGCGCTTCTTAATACCGCCAGACGGGCTAGAAAACACTGGCTTCTTTTTCTTCGACTCTTTGTGCAGTCGGGACTTCTCTTCTGACGCAATAGCCACATTGACTATCTCATGGTAAGTGGCATTATAGCAGGTGACTAATGCTTCCTGGATTCTGGTACTCAAACCTCTCATGAAACAACTTTTCTTCTTCGCATCGGTGTTCACATATTCCGCTGCATACTGGGACAGATGATTGAATTTGCCCACATACTGCAGAACTGTCTGGTTCCCTTGCTTCAGCGAGAGAAACTCCTCTAGCTTCATAGCCATGACACCATCTGGAATATAATGTGCTCTGAAGGCTTCACGAAACTCCTGCCAAGTGACACGGTGGCCAGCAGGCCGTGCGGCGACCAGATTCGCCCACCACGCCCCTGCGGCATCTCTAAGCTGCTGCGCTGCAAACACGGGCTTCTGGTGCTCCGTGCACTGTAAAAGTTCAAACTTCTGCTCCATGGTATGGAGCCAATCATCCACCTCTAGCGGCTCATCTGCCTTTGAGAACACTGGTGGACGGGTATCAGTGAAATCCACATATGTGGTTTCCCCTCCATTGTTACGGCCTTGACGACCCTGATTACCATTCTGATTTTGATTCTGATTCTGAGCCAACAGGGTAGTGGCATTAACCAGTGCGGCAATAGCTTCTACCAAGGTGGGTGGAAATGGTGGGGGATTCGGAGTATTGTCCCCTTGCTGGGAAGTTCCAGTACCGTCCATCTGTTGTACACAAACCATATTTATTTACATCGCTTTATTGAATTAAAAAGCAGTTAGTACAGTACTTGTATACACACAAACTTATCTTACATTATTTCATTACAAACTTGCTCTCAAGCAAGAAACTACCCACTAGGGTTCTTAGAAAGCAGGAAAGACTACTATATTACATAGCCATCCATGTCGACCCTTCACTCATCATCATCGCTGATCACGATCACTCCATCCTCAACCTCTAGAGCACTCGCACCAGTGACATGACTTGCATCATCCCCCCTTTCCATCATGGGTTCATCTTCTTCTGGATTTTCTTCATTGTCCTCTCTACCAGGAACAACCACGGCACCAACATCATCTTCTACTGCCTGGGGCTGATGATTGGGATTCATCAGATCATTTAGCCTATGGACCTCCTCATGCAGAACAGTATTGTACTGCTCCAGGTGTGTCGCATAAAGCTCCAACTCACGAACACGAGCCCTGGCCTCTGTTTCCTTTTCCAGAGACTCATTCTGGAACTGTTTCCAAAAACGCATGTTGCGCTTCAGTCGCTCCACTTCTGATGTAAGCCTTGCAACCTCTGATTCTGAATCCGGGTTCGGATTACGGCTACTGCTTGCTCCATCACCTCTGGCGGCCAACTGATGACGTGGCACTCCTTGCGTACCTGTTTTCTTGCGAGGAGTCGTCTTCACACGTGCCATCCTAAAGCAAGATAGAATTAGGACGATGAGAACAGATAGGGGGATCTGAAGGTTAGCATGAATAGGATCGAACCTTACTTAACCCAAACCACTTTAAAAGGAAAGGTAACTTAAGCAGGTTAATTAAACATGATGCATGCATCGTTCTTATGATCTAACAGAAAAGATTAAGTAACACATGCAATCTTTATAACATAGGGCACTATACATGATACTTCACTACGAAGCTTTCAAATATGAGCTAAGGAAACTATAGAATAGATTAAGATAAGCAAAAGCAATTTGGACCCAAAATATCAAGATTAAGTTTGTTTGACCCAAATCATTTTGAAGTTTTGCAAATTAATACTACAATAACTCGAGTGATTATGCTCTGGTACCAGCTGCCACAGAACCTCCTAATTATGATGGCCCACAAGTACACGTCATTGCCATAATGACCTCTGACAGTCGTACTTATGTTCACCATAACTTAAAAGGCCTGCTTTCCTCCGAACAGGATCCAATCACAGGAGTATTGCAATATTACAATAGTTTATTCAAAATATTCAACAGAGTAAAGTAGCGGAAGTCTTACAATAACTTAGGGTTACAAACCAGTTTTCAAATCTCAAACTTTATGTAACATTATTACAAACCATTAGTAGAGAAGTATCAGTAGTAACTTTATTACATCACACAAACGGAATGCCTTGCCCAAAGGCCACACAGTCTACTCGTCGTCGCTTTCTTCAACCACGACGGTCATGCAACAAGGCTCGAAGCAGACTTGTTCATGAACCGCACCTGCAACAAGGGGTTCAACAAACCCTGAGTACGAGAGTACTCAACAAGACTTACCCGACTAAGACAAAGACTCCAAAGGCATGCTAGCTTTAGGGAATCAAGGTACGGGTAATCAAGAATCAAATTTTCTTTTGCAGAAAAGCTTACTAAGGTAAGTCCTTATCTTCAACATTTTACTTTTACCATTGATGGTTCATTAACCAATTCTAAGTGATCCTAATCTAGATCAAAGAAAATATCATCAAAACCTTTCTTATTCTTTCTTTTCGCATTTCAGTTCTTAACTACGATGCAGGACAGGTGATCGAGTCTCCATAACCGAGGAGCAACGACGATTCGAACCGATTATACCCAGCTGGGGATCTCTAACATAACGACATATGTAGAACCGAATCTTGCATATATCAACCCTCATTTAGATCTCCCAAAACCAGAACGTGTCCATCGCCACCCGAGAGTACATTACATTGAGACTCCTCTCTCAATGTATGTTAGCAGTGGCCAAACCACCCGCCCAATCTTCTAATTCATTCTCATATTTAAATATTCATTAAGTATGCCGTCATGGCCGAGTAAACATTTCATTTAAAAGCTTAACTTCTAAGCATAGTAAAGTATACTACGCATTTTCAGTAAAAACAGGTATCAAGGGTGATATCGCAATAATCAAGGATGATAATGCAGCAATTGGGTTATCACAACTCCTAATTACTTAATGCAGTAAACCATAATATGAATAATAAAACATTTGTAAAATTCAAGGTAGGGTTTAAATGCACCGGGGCTTGCCTTGCTCTGACACGACGACTGACTCAGACTCGAGAACTCCTCCGTCTGGTCCGGAACCCACTGACGATCGCTCTTCTCCGGAGACCTGCTCGACGACTTCGGCTTCTTCGAAAGCGGAAACTACACGAGTACATAACATGCTTTAACATGATGCTCGATGATAAACATGATGCTTGATAATAACATGCCACGAGTTACGACTTGAGTACAACTTCCCTTCACGGTACAGTCGCAAACCGAAAACCTACTAACTAGTAGCGGCGATTTCCAGCGATACCAGCTTTTAACCTAACAAGTTACTAACGAGCTCAATCATGAAATTAAGGTGCCAGAGATCACCAAAGGGTAGTGACCTAAGGACATCACTCCATCAAAAGGCACACAACACTTAAAGTTCTCAAATTAACATTTATTTACTATTTAAATAATTAGGGCATAATTAGAAGTTGATTAAACTTTATCTAAACAAGCTCAAACTTTTTCTATGGGTTAACAATGATTTATAACAGTGTCATAATAAATTTCATAATTTTTGGATAAATAAATTAATTATTAAAATTACTGGAAGTTGCATTTAATCTTTATTGGAACCAATTAATTCTACTGCCCAAAGTACTCAAATTCATGATTTAACATTTTTCCTAGATAGTTTATACATTGAGAAGCTTACACAAAAATTTTCATGAATTTTGGAACTCTACACAATTTTTAATGAAATAAACAAATAATAGCACTATTCATTTATTTGAAAAAGAAAAACAAAAACAAAATCGGGCCGATTCTCTTTTTCTCCTACGGTCCGGCCCAACTAGACGGCCCGCGTACACGCGCCCACACGCGCGCTCGGCCCAGCCGCGGCCCAGCCCACTCGCTCGCCCGCGCCCGCCTGCTCTCCCTCTCTCTCTCGCTGACACCGCGTCCCCACATGTCATCGCCTTCCTCCTCCTTCCTCGCTCTGTCCTGCGACCCGGCCATGTCCGCACGGTGGCCGGCCGGTGAGCGTTACTTCGGTCACCCAACCAAACGGCCCTACAGCACCTACGACTCACCACTAATCCGTTTTAATCCCTAGCGGCCATGCTACAGCTCCGGGGAACCCTTCCCGACGGCCATGGCGGACTGACCGCGACGGTGACCGGCGTTCCGGCGATACAACGCGGTAGCGGCTAAGGCGAAAGCACGGGGAGCATCAGGAGCTTACAGCGGTCGCAGCGAAGCCACAAGGAGGCGCTGGGAGGCGGCAGAGGGTGCTGGCCACGTGAAGCGGCTTGGTCGCCGGAGTTGAGCTCGGGAAGCGGTGGCTGCGGCGATCCAGGCGAAGTCAAGCTGGCTTGAGTGGTTCACGAGGTGCGCAAGGAAGCGGCGATCCTGTTGGTGCAACGAGCGTGGCCGGAGATGGCCTGGTGGCGGCAGCGGCGAGCGGCGGAGCTAGCGGCGGCGGCGATGGCGAAAACGGGAAAGAAAGAAAAACGACGGCGACCTCGACGTATTTATAGAGAGAGTCGCGGAGCTGGTCTCTGGAAGTCGCGCGAGGTCGCGCTGGCGGTCCTGGCGCGCGCGAAGGCCGTGGAAGCAGCCACGGCGGCGGTCGGCCGGCGCCCATGCCGCGCGGTGGCCGTCGGTCATTGGCTCGGCACTATAGCAATCCCCACCCCCAAACTCTGAAATTTAAACTGATTTTTCAAATTACTCTCAAATTTGTATAGCAACTTGAAAAACTTCCAATGTATGAAATCTTCAGAATTTCAAGATCTACAAGTTTTGTATTGAACACTTTTTCAAATTCTCACTGGATTTTGAAATTTGATTTCAAATTCAAAAAGGGACACATTTTGCAGATTTGGTAATTTAGAAATTACTTTTGATTTTATATTGAAACTTCAAAATCTCCAAACATCAAAGTTGTATATCTTGACCAGACCTACAACTTTTCTGTTCAAAACTCTTTCAAATTCTGCCTCCATTTTGAAATCTTAGTTTGGGGACAAAAATAAATTAAAACTGAAATTTGTTTATTTTCAAAATTACTCCACATTTTACACTAAAACTTTGAAAACTCAAAACACCAAAGTTGTAGCCCTTGAAAAGTTATACAAACTTGGTTTTGAACTTTTTCCCAAATTTTGCTTAGATTTTGAATTATTTCAAAAGGGGTAAAACAGGGTTTTGAAATTTAGGGTTTTCGGAGGGATTTTCAATTGGAATTTGTTGATACTTTGATTTGTGATTACTTAGTGATCAAAACCTCAACCAAGGGCATCATTTGGACCAACATGACATGGTTGACCAAATGCCACTCTTGGTTGACCAATTAGCTTTTGAAATTCTTTTACATTTCTCCCCAGATTTGAATTCAAATTCGAATCGGAAAACTCGTGACAAGTTTTGGGACTCCAATTCAAACTCAAATTTGGAGTTTCATTTTAGATGTTGTACTTGAGTTCATACCCTACACTTGACACTAGTGTGCAACACAGTCGCACACCTCAAATTACGCAGGGCAGGGACTAAGTATTTGCGGTGGCATTCGAAATTAGGGTTTTCGAGTTCGGAGCACACCACTGAGAAACACATTCAACCTAGATAAGTAAACTTGTTTTAGTTGATGCATAACAAAGTTAACCTAACAGGGATGCTTTGCAATGCATTATGATGACATGGCAGATTAATTAGCACTATAACACCCGGGGTGTTACAAGGCTCACACCAGGGCCTTTACGTTCTCACAATACACACTACAAAAGAATAAAACTAAAATTCTTATAAAAATTTAAAAGATACATGGCCACTTATAGTGCAGTCTATAGTCCCAAATGTTTAGTTTTCATAAAATACAAATACAAAAGAAGAATTAATATCAATACAATAAGTATAGGAGTTTCAACCTAACTTAAAAAAAGACTATATTAACTAAGAAGATCAAATTTGAAAATCAAAATCTAGATTTGTGATATGTCATAAGCCTAAGAGCACGGCTGATGGGCTAATATAGACTCAAATCAAGAAAAAAATTATTGATACCAACAAATAAATTAAAGGAACCTTACTTCCGTCGGTACCTGGATCCTTCCTCTTAGAATGACGGTGTTGGCACGGAGGTGCGATCACCCATTGGATTTTAATTTATTGAATACGAAGCACGCACACACAAGTGCGAGCCGTAGTGGTTTATCGATAGTCGTGTGATACAAGACATGTGCATGAGCGTAGTTGCAAAGAAAACCATAAATATAATAATTACTCTCTTCATTCCAAATAGTAAGTCAATATAGCTTTTTTTTTAGGTACATAGCTTTTGCTGTACATCTGGATATACATTATGTTTAAATATATAGTAAACGCAATTAATGTATATATAGAAAAGATAAAACGATTTATAATTTAAGACGGAAGGAGTAGTATGTTGCAGTGCTTTTAGCACCCAATACTTGCATAATCAGTCTATAAGATAACTAGACGTTGGCTAATGATCTGATGATGATCCACCTCGCATGTGGACGGAACATACCTGATTGCAGCACTAATATTATGATGTGCCTCCCTCCCTTTTTTCGGCTCTTATCTAGATGAAACAATTGATAGCCAAAATGGAGGCACAATGATGCTCATCTGAGTCATCTCCTTTAAGTTGAACTGCCACTAGAGTGTCTAGCTGATCACCATTGTTCGGATATATATATAATAAAATATTCTAATAATTCTAAAGACACATAGTGCTCGAATAGTAATTGAATAATAAAATATTTTAAAGGTAAATAGTGATTGTGTGCTTGCCTGAGTCACTCCTGGGTGGGTGTTCTTCTTCCTCAAGTCTCTCTCCCTCTGTACCCGGTTTTCCCTTCTACCGATCTTTGCCAACCCTGTAGTGCTTCTCTGCTCCGATTCCCCTTTGCTTGCTGAACTCCAGACCTCCCTCTCCCTGAGGTCCTGCACTCTGATTGCTCTGAATCGAGTTAGCTGTGAACCGATTGAGGAGGTTGCTAACACTAATCAAAGACCCTGATCGGCTGTTGATTACCGCGCTTTTTGGCAGCCAAGCTATAGTATTTTACTGTCACGGTGGAAGCAGTGGCAGCCACGGCAGCACTGTCACAAAGTGCAATCGAACTGACCCGAGAACGCGCCATCAGCCCCTGCCATGACACGAGCGTGCCCACGTGCACTCACAAAGGGCTCCTTGCAGTGTCTCTGCGAGAACCAATCTAGATGGTTTTGACAGTTAGATAGGGGGTACAGCTGGACTCTGGGTCTGCGCTTCCCTATTGGGCATTGCCCCCATAGAGTTAGGATAGATAGATTGAATAGTAACTCGTGAATTTTAAATTTGAATCTTAATTTTCAAAAAATCTCCCCGGTTTCCCGAGTGTATCCCCTGTAGTGGTATCGAAGCCTGGTTAATAAAATTTGAATTCAAGTGATTTACTAAAATTATTGATAATGGAAAATTTAGATATAGACAATGAAATAAAATATTACGAACAAAAGCTAAGCAAAATTTATGAAGAATATAAAACCTCTATGATATGTGAATAGAATGCTATAAGAGAAAAAGAAATCTATTTTATACGAAAAATATATAGTCTTAATAACATCAAGGAGGAAAGAGAATTAGAAAATAAATATTTTAAAACACCTGTTGTAATAAAGAAATATGAAGTTGAGTTGAAAAATAAAGACAAAGTGAATAATACTGGAGAAGTTGTGCAGAATAACAGCCTAGATTGTGTCACAAATGAAGAAGAGCAATTGGAAATTAGTCAACAGTTTTTATTAGAAAGTTATGTAGAAGAAAAAGAAAATAATGTTCAAAGTTATAATTATTTTATAGACTCCTTAGGCCATGAAGAATTATGTAATCTAGGTAATGCTATGGAAGGATTAGATATAATATCTAATTATACTAATAGTTCAATAGAAGCAAAAACTGAATTAACGGACCAAGAGAGCTGTAAGCATGATTGGATAAAAGGAAGATGTGACTAGAATACAAAATGTATTTTCTGTATATACTACCCTAGTCAAGAAAATAGATTTACCTGTAGTAAATGCTTAAAGCAAGCTTGTATTTCATGCTGAAAGGATCAAGATGCCCAAGAGGGGGGTGAATTGGGCTTTTCTAAAAATTAATTACAAGAATTAAATCCTACAAGCCAAAGTTCACTCCTAGTGCCTACTTGTGTTTCTTGTGATTCTACCGGTAAAAAGTTTTGCACCCTAAGTTCTAATCCTAGTCTAGCATGGCAATTTTAGGAAAGTAAACCAAACAATGAAAGTAATACGAGAAAGTAAATGCTTGAAAGTAAGGGCAAGGAACACGGCGATATTTTCCCGAGGTATCGGAGAGTCGCCACTCCCCACTAGTCCTCGTTGGAGCACCCGCGCAAGGGTGTAGCTCCCCCTTGATCTGCGCAAGGATCAAGTGCTCTCTACGGGCTGATTCTTCGACACTCCGTCGCAGTGAATCGCCCAAAACCGCTCACAAGAAGAGTTGGGTCATCCACAAGCTCGGTCGGATGATCACCAAACACCCAATCACCACCAAGCCGTCTAGGTGATGGCGATCACCAAGAGTAACAAGGTAGAACTCTCACTTGACCACAACAAGCCTAATGAGAAGATGGATGCACACTTGCTACTCCCTAGACACTAGAGAGGGATCCTCAAACTTTGATTCTCAAATCACTACCCTCACTAGAGCTCTTGCACTCTCTTGCACTCCAAAGGTGTTTCTCAGCTGAACAAATGAGCAAGAGACCTCTAAAAGAGATGGAGGGGATATATTTATACACCCCACAGTCAAATCCAACCGTTACCTGTCAACTCAGCAAAATACGTGATGACCGGACGCGTCGGTCAACATGACCGGACGCGCCGGTCGATCGTAACGGTCGAAATTCTGAACGACTCTGCTGAGTGACCGGACGCACCGATCAGGGGTGACCGGACGCGTCTGATCGTGCAAGGTGCTTACTGTACTACGACCTGACGCTCGACCGCGTCCGATCAGTGATGACCGAACGAGTCCGATCGTCAAGGTATCTTACTGGAACGTGACCGGACGCACCGATCACTTCCCAGTCGCGTCCGATTAGTTGTTTTCCCTTCTGTGACATGTGTCAGCGCAAACACCGCGTCCGGTCCTCGCAAGGACCGCGTCCGATCAACCGTGCTGTAACGCAGTAACTGATTAGTACTGACCGGACGCGTCCGGTCATGCCAGAGACCGCGTTCGGTCAAGAGAAAACGACTCTAACTACTCCGAAACGTGACGCAGCTTGAACCAAGTTACTTCCAACTGAATTTTGAGCTTTTCTTGAGCTACCTAGTGCTAAGTTTGACAAGTGTGCACCACACCTAAACACAAGACTCATCTAGGTCAAGCTACTCGCTCATGCCCCCATTTATAGTACGGTCAAAGAAAAAAAGCGAAGATCCTAACAACTATTCCGAATTCAACTCAACACCTTGACATTCAGAACTAACCGTCCTTAATCTTATCGTTGATCCTTTGAAAACCGAAATAATTTCCATCAAGGGACATGAATTCCATAGTGCCCAAAGTGGTTATCAACCCCATGATCTAACTTACCAAAGTTTCTGCAAAACACACGTTAGTCATGGTAATAATGTATTATCATCAATTGCCGAAACCAACTATCGGGGCCTAGATGCTCTCACATGCTTAAAAATAAATAATCAGAAATGGAGACCAGAGGTAGAATTAGAACCACATGATAAAATATTAGCAGGTAGAGTCAAAAATTTAGAAAATAGAATAAATAATTTAGAAGCGGAATTAGAAGAGCTAAGAAGGAAGATAAAATTCAATGAAGAAAATAAGACTGAAGAAAATGTTATTGGCAATACTGAGTTAAAGGACCAAGCACTAACAAATAGAAAAAATAATAAGACCATACAATCAGCAGTGTCACTGTATATTCCTTTTGCGTTGTTTCCTGACAGGTAAGGCTGGATAACGAGCCGAGCTGGCTCAGCTCGGCTCGGCTCGTTCTGGCTCGTTAGGATAACGAGCCAGCTCGGCTCGGCTCGTTATCTTAACGAGCCAGAAAGCCAGCTCGGCTGGCTCGTTATGAGCTCGAGCTGGCTCGTTAGGCTCGCGAGCCAGATATAAAAAATACACAAAATATAATATTTGCATTTATCTAAAGCTTAAAAATATTAATAATATAAAAATAATATATTCAATAACCTTAAATCGAATAAAATATTCATATGAGCTAAAATATCATCCATTTGTGAAGTGCAAGACATGAAGTAATACAAAACTAATATAAGTTATGATGACTTTTTTCCTAAAACTACGGCTCGTTTGGCTCGCGAGCGGCTCACGAGCCAGCTCGAGTTGGCTCGTTATAGCTAACGAGCTAAAATCCTGGCTCGGCTCGGCTCGTTATCATAACGAGCCAAGCCGAGCTGAGCCGAGCCAGCCACGAGCCGAGCGAGCTAACGAGCTTCGAGTTTTTCGTCCAGCCTTACTGACAGGCGTTATCTTTAATATTCTGGATTAGTCTTCCACACCCAAATAATTGACTCTTTAAAAGGAGAAGCCGGGCGCCTGCATTCATCATCGATCGATTGATCATCGATCAAAGCTGCAACCCAACCACCACCAGCAACACTCCACTTTGTGATTTAATGTTTGCACATCAATCATTCGGGCGTGGAAGACTATACCTAGAAAAAGGTCCAAAAATACACATGAAGATAACGCTTGTCAGAGGACAGCGCAAAAGGAATATACAGTGAAACTATTGCTTGGACAGCTGGATGGTGCGCTGTCTACAATAATTGTCCTAGCTACAGTAGTGCCTCTGTATATTCCTTTTACGCTATCTCCTGATAGACGTTATCTTCACGTGTATTTTTGGACCTTTTCTGGGAATGGTCTCCCACGCCTGAACGATTGAGAAGTAAGATAGAATTTAATGAAGAAAGTAAGACTGAAGAAAATATTATTAGCAATACTGAGTTAAAGGACCTAGCACTAACAAATAAAAAAATGATAAGACCATTGAATTTTAAATTTGAATGTTAAGTTTCGAAAAAAAAATTCGGTTTCCTGAGTGTATTCCCCTGTATTGGTATCGAAGCCTGGTTAATAAAATTTGAATTTAAGGGATGTATTAAAATAAGTAAAAATTGAAAAGTTACTTTATTTAAATTTAGAAGTTAATACAGGAAAGACTGTCTGTCTCCAATAATTGTTCTGGCTACAGTAGTGTCACTGTATATTCCTTTTACGCTATCCCCTGACAGGCGTTATCTTCAATATTCTGGATTAGTCTTCCACGCCAAATGTCGCAACCCGACCACCACTAGCAACACTTCAGTCCACCACCACTTCACTTTCACAATACACCATGAAGATATGATCTCAAATTTGATGTTTACACATCAATCATTTGGGCGTGGAAGACTAATCCAGAATATTGAAGATAACGCCTGTCAGGGGGACAGCGTAAAAAAATATACAGTGACACTACTATAGCCAGGACAATTTTGCACATCAATTATTTGGGCGTGGAAGACTAATCCAAAATATTGAAGATAACGCCTGTCAGGGGACAGCGCAAAAGGAATATACATTGACACTAACTAATCTAGAATGTTGAAGATAACACCTGTCAAGGTTCTGGCTACAATAGTGTCACTGTATATTCCTTTTGCGCTGTCCCTTGACAGGCGTTATCTTCAATATTCTAGATTAGTCTTCTACGTCCAAATGATTGATGTGCAAACATCAAATCTGAGATCATGTCTTCATGGTGTATTGTGAAAATGAAGTGGTGGTGGAGTGGAATGTTGCTGGTGGTGGTCGGGTTGTAGCTTTGATCGATGATCGATCGATCGATGATGAATGCAGGCGCCCGACTTCTCCTTTTAAATAGCGAGAGGAGCCTTCTGGATGCACATTAATCATTAGGGCGTGGAAGACCATACCAAAAAAGGTAAAAAAATACACGTGAAGATAACGCCTGCCAAGGGACAGCGCAAAAGGAATATACAGAGGCACTACTGTAGCCAGGACAATTATTGGAGACAGCGCACCGTCCAGCTGTCCAGGCAACAGTGTCACTGTATATTCCTTTTGCGCTGTCCTCTGATAGGCGTTATCTTCACGTGTATTTTTAGACCTTTTCTGGGTATGGTCTTCCACACCCGAATGATTGATGTGCAACTTCAATTATTTTCCTTTACTGTTGCCTGGACAGGACGGTGTGCTGTCTCCAATAATTATCCTGACTACAGTAGTGCCTGGACAGCTGGACGGTGCACTGTCTCCAATAATTGTCCTGGCTACGGTAATGTCACTGTATATTTCTTTTGTGTTGTCCCCTGACAGACGTTATCTTCAATATTCTGGATTAGTCTTCCATGTCCAAATGATTGATGTGCAAACATCAAATCACAAATCAAGCTATGTGTATAATAATATATATATCGCACATGAACTGAAAGTCATCACTCCGTTCTAATTATACATGCTACTCCAAACTTTGTTTTAAATTAAATTTTTAATTCATAGAAAAATACATCAACACCTGTAACATTAGAATAGATTTTATTAAATTATTTATGAGACATATCTTAGTTCGACAGTATATTTATTTGAACCCATAGGTACAAATATATTTTTCTAAGAAGTTGACTAGAGTAAGAGAAGTTGGGCTTAAAATGAAGTTAGTCACCTATGATTTAAAACAAATACATATGATTATGGATGTTGTTATTACTTGCTTTTGCATCGTCATCGCATTATCTAATTATTGGGATATATATATAGGTCATGTTTAATGTAGCTTCTCCGAGGAAAATGTTTTCTAGAGAAGCTGCACAAATATAGCAAAAGCACGGTGAATAAACAGGTCTAACCCAGCTTCTAATTTTTATTACATACAAATGAGGCTGGCAGAAATAAGTGCGGCTAGAATAAGCTGGAAAAAAAAAGTCATTTGGCTTAGAGAACTTTTTGCGCTTCTTTAGCTTATGAATCATACATATGGATCCAGCTATGTTGCTACTTGCTAGGGTTTGATATTCTTCGTCTAGTCAAGGTGCTTGTCCTTGTTTTAATTTAGGAGTAAGTTGTGTCACTGCTCACTAAACTAAGTTTGTTTCAGGACGAATATTCACTGGTACATATATAGCATGCATGGAAAGGTATGGCATGGATGTTAATTGCTCGGCTTTTGCAGTGCCTTTATTTTTTTCCATGGAAACGCACTCCACTTAACACTGTTCTTTTGGTATTTCTGCGGGTAGTCAACATGGTGTTCACTTTTTTGACGGGATATGCGCATACATGTATACTAATAATAGTATATGAGCATATGTTCACTTTTTTATCTGTTTATTTATTTGTGAAAGAGTATGCATGCACATGCTATTCTGCCGTATAATTCTGATGAGTACAAAGTCAACAGGAACAAGAAAAGGCACGTTGGAACTGAAAGTATATCGAACGCCAATTGTTAATCTGCCACGCTGATCAAAAGGAGAAACATGTACGACTCCGAGCTAATTGTTTTTGTTTAAAGGACTAGACTACATAATGGCCTGGCACATGGTTTGCCAATGCAAAAGATCTACGGCGACTCTCAAATACAATTGACAAACACATGCATGGCTTCATCATAACCAAAAGGTCCGCATCTATATACCCACCATGTACACCGTCACATGCATATATACAGCTTTAATTACTCTCTGTACACCTTTATTCTTATTGGTTTGAAGGAAAAGTCTACCATTCGATCATGAACAAACATAACAAACAAGCTTACATATAAAGAGATGAGAGAACTACTAGTTAACTAGTTACTTTAGTTTATGGTTGCTGTTTTTTTCTAGCCAGGTATGATTAGTTTTTCTCGCAACTTTGCAGGGTTGTCATAATTGTTCCGTTGATGGGCATCTACACAGGCTCTGTTTGGCACAGCCCAGCTTCACTAGTAAAGCTATTATTTTTAAAACAACTTCACGAGCAGCCTCTCGATGAAGCTGAGTTGTTTTAAAAAAAACTGTTTGGTAAAACAACTTTATCGGGAGCTTCGTGCATGGCTGAGAGAGAAAAACTACTTTTTAGCTTCACCTCTTCCTATTCCTTTGTGAGAGCATAAAAAAAGAGCTTCACCCATGAAGTTGTTTTGAAAAAGGGTCACGCTAGCACTCGGACGTCCGGACGCACGCGCACCCATGTGTTGCTGCGCCTGCCCGCGTGCTTTGCGCCCCACGCCTGCTGCTACTGCTGGGTCCATGCTTGCTGGCTTGCTGCGCCCCGAGGTGCTGCTACGTCTGCCCACGTGCTCTGCGCCCTGCGTGTTGCTGCTTCGCCTGCATGGGAGAGAGCATGTGCGTGAGGCCTGCCTAGCTGCATGCGAGAGAGAGGGTGGGAGCACAGCACGTAGGTGGTGCAGGGGCGCCTAGTTCTGCGTCTGTTGAGTGCTGGCCTGCTCTAGCACTCTATATGCGCGCATGCACTTTGACCATGGAGTGGACACTTATCGCCCATTGCGTGCACGTCCGACTATTGGAGCTGGCCCACATGACAGAGATAGGCAGCGTTGATGGGTACGAGCAGTGCGTGCGTGCCCGCGAGTCTGTGTGGGGAGCACCTGCTGCAACATTTTCAAACCAGATAAAATAATTGAAACATACGTTTGCAACATATGTATATAACCACTGTAATATATATGCAACATCTAAATAAAACACTTGCAACATACGTCTGAAATAGGTGAAACATTTGGAACATACGCTTGCAACATACATGTATAGCCACTACAACATATGCAATATCCAGATAAAACAGCTGAAACATTTGAAAACACACTTGCAACGTACATATATAGCCACTACAACATCCAGATGAAACACTTGCAACATACGTTTGAAATAGCTGAAACATTTGAAACATATACTTACAACATACATGTATAGCCATTGCAACATATGTAACACCCTGAAACTCATGAAACATATGGTTACAACATGTGCTCATCTACTTGTTGCCACCCAATGAAGGCTCGTTGACGCGGGCGGCGGGGAGCGCGGGGCACAAGTGGGGTGCGTGGCACGAGGCAGGTCTAGCGTGAGGCGTGACGTGCAGGGGCGTGTGGCGCAAACCGAGTCCGGTGTGAGGCGCAGGTGGCAGGGGGCGTGCGGCACGAGGTGGTTCTATCCCAGTGGAAGTGTCTAGATTTTTTTTAATATACAGTGAGCTGGTCAGATTTGGTTCGCAGGCTCAGCGAAGGCGCACGTCTGACTAGACGGACGCTCGGCAGAGAACATTACCATTTGAAAAAAAGGTGTTTAACTAAAATAGCTCACAACAACTCATGAAATTATCGGTGAAGTTGTGCCAAACAGTGACAATTATTACGTACAAAGATATTCCAGCCAGCCTGATTCCAGCTGATGATACTATATTACTATTTACATATATGATATGACAGACCTAAATATCTATTTCGTTTTAATAATTTGTCAAAACTAAACAGTAAATGTCGCTACGATGTCGACATTACATTTACCATTGTGTCTGTCAACGTGTCACTGTTTTGTCACTTTGTGCGTTCACAGCAGCCGTGTCCTTGTTGGTTGTTGCTAGGGGACCCTACTTGTTGCACGTACGTAAACAGGAAGTTTCGCACTAGCTTCCCGATCGAGTTGCCGAAGCTGGTCACGTGCTCAGTACACATTAATGGCCCTGTTCGGTTGGAATTATAAGCCAGCTGAAAAACACTGTTGGCTAATTTTTTATGAGAGAAAAATACTGTTCTGACTGAAAAAAACAAGCTGATTAAGACGGATTATAAGCCAGATGAACAGGGCCATAGGTGCCTCGGGGGCGGCTAGGGGTGTAAAAATGACGCTGGCAAAAGAAAAGTGCTTTACTCCGTAAGTAAGTATATAATATAAACAAATAACGTTCTTAGCCGGCATGCAAGCTCATTAGCTTCACTCGCAACTTTTCTACCGAGTATTTTTTTATACGTACTGTAACTTTGCATATGATAATCGTGGACATGAAGCGGCCACAAAAATTGACTAGTGCTAAGGCGGCTGAAGCTCAGGCTCAGCTCAGTTTTGATCATCTCATGAACAATGGCTGTGAAATTATTTTTTTTATCTAACCTACGTAGCTAAAAAAAAGGACTCGCCTGATAAGTGATAACCCGTAATGTTTCATCGTGAACAGTACACACAGGCTCGACAAGCAAGGGGCCGTCCCGGCGGCCCAACCCACATTAATCCAATCCAGCCGAAGGAGGGAAACTCTCCCGGGCTGGCCTGCATGTTCGTTTGGTTAAGGCCGGAGAGGGGAGCAGTTTTAGGCTTTTAGCCCAACCCATGTTATTCTTCCTCTCCCTCTAAATACAGTTTCTCACTTTATGGTTATGGATGTAGCCTTTTTCCTTGCCATTTTTCAATTTCCAGAAGTTAAGTTGATTTCACTTTATGGTTTATGGTAATGGAAAGTTAAGTCGGTTTATAAATTAAAATTCAACTATATGTATCAAGAAGAGAGAGCTTCACTTTCAGAATTGCGTGTCTCGGGATCAAGTTCAACTGAAGTTCGAATATTTCACAAAGAGTGCGCGCGCGGACGACAGATTCCTGTGTTACTTCAAAGTTCCCTTCACAATCTGAGGTGCGTGGCTTGACATATCCCGGATAAATAACAGGTTTCACAATTTTGGTACCCGGTTACATGGATGCTTCCTAGAAACACATTTACCATGACACAAACTCATGCCCCCCTTTGGAACGCAGATTTTTTTCCTGTTTCTTGCGTTTTTCTTTGACAATAAACTGATCCATGTGAAATTCTTATACGGTTTCTGTAAAATTCCTGTGTTCCAAAGGAGTCCTAAAACATGAAAGGCAAAGCACAACCAAAGGAAAAGTAAATTTGATCAACAAACCGAGACAAGAATGGAGCAGAACATTTTAAATAGTATATACTTTATTAGATGAACCTCGGAAAAGGTCCATTAAGTAGTACCTGAAAGCATTTATTTGACATCAACTGAGCACAATCTAGCCAATACCATGCAATGGCCACCCTAAATATTTGGAGATAAATTTGCGTGTCCTGAAGCTGCCAGGTGCCAGCCATAGGACTCCATCAATTGCAGGCTCACAACTTCACCATTGCATTAGGTTGAAGAACAACATGCTGCAAAGAATTCAAGAATACTCTTTACAAGGTGTGCCAACAAAAAATTATCGTGGCTAGAAAATTAGTGTATGCATTGGAGATGTTTACCTTAACCTGTCTCCGATTGTATGTGTAGGTAACATGTATGAGCTCATCCATAGACTGGATCACTGCAGGGTATGAAAATTCCATACCTTTGGTATCCTCTAGTGTCATTACTTCATCCCATGAATCGCCGTCGTTTGAGGAGATTGCAATTTTGAGCGTTCCTCTGGAGAAGGTGTTGTAGGCAAGCAGTACTCTTCCATCCTTCATCTTAACTCCATCAATTCCTTCAGGTGTGCCATCCAGAGGTGAAAAGTGAGAGCTAGCAAATATTCTTTGAAAACTCATAAGCACGTCTTAGAACTTTCTGAAACATCAAACCATCGATTGGTGGTCGCTAATGCCTGAAAGAAGTTTATATTCTGGCCTCTTCACCAACGAAGGATGCATACAACCATTAGACTCCACAAACATCTAAATAAGTGCACACCAGGATTTCCTGGTGGGTGGAGTCATGCACTCACAACTCCACCACCACACTGATGGTGCTTTTGTGGTCTTGAAAAATCCTTTTAAATATTACTGTTACAAGGCTACTGAATCATGTAGAAAGCTCATTAGGCTCACCAGAATTTGGGTTTGGAAGCTGAGTCTCATGGACATAACTCCATGTCACACCTTCGTCAAGGGAATCGGCCATACAGACATGTCCGATTGTATCAAACGATCGTAGCAACACTCGAATAGTCCCATTGTCAGTCCGGTAGGGAACTGGCTGAATCACCCCAAGCGATTGACCTTCTATACATATAGGGCCATACTTTCTCCATGTCCGTCCGGCATCTTTTGTGACCTTTGTTTATAAAAGGTTGTTAGAACATAGAACCATGTTGCACAGTGCTAGATAGAATTTATGTCAACTTTTACATGAATTTCTGAAAAAAAAAGAAGCATGTGACTACCTCAAGCCATGCACCCCAAGAATTCCAACTTTCAACTGATGATCCACACAGTAGGCGCCCGTCTTCAAGCAAGAAAGGCTGCCTTGGAGAAGTTGGCATTAGGTTCCATCTTACTATGAGAACATACATCATAATGGAAGGGACAGAAAACTAATGGAAATTTGTTTTAAGATGTGAGGTAAAGAAAAACACCACATTTATACATGCCTTATTCTTAATAGGACCAAGGATGCCAGGAGGTAACTGCTCTCTCTGTGACCAGGTTGCACCGCCATCTAACGATCTTTTCATGGCACTGCTCCACCTGAACAAGTAATGTTCAGCATCAGATCATTGCATTCCTTCAATCAGAGATAATTGATCAATAGTCACAAATAAAGGTCTTACTTCTGAACTTCTTGACCAATCTTGTAGAAGAGAAGCAGCTCACGAGAGGGTAGCTGAAACAAAACAGGATTCCACATGGGCACCCCATCTTGTTCATCAGCCACCACTGGAGGATGCCAGTGACCATCCTATACAAATGTAGTATTCCAAGTAAGAACTGCTCTTCTAGGTATAGAGAAGAAAAAAAAAGTATATTGGATGGGTTGAACGCACACTATATCTCTGTAACCAGATTTTGACATCCGGAGCACCTTCCCTGGATCCACCAAAATATGCTACCAAAAAGTTTTGTTCGTCAATCTGAAAAGTCAAAATTCACATGTAAATAATTTTGATTTTCCAAAATGCTGTTGCATCTGAAGGCCATATACCTGTACAATAGTAGAAGCATGGCAGCTACTGAAAGGGGCACCTCCAGCAGGAAATATGAGTTCTTCTTTCACAACGCACCACCCAGACGTCACATTCATAGTCATGTTGATAATGCTTTGGGTGTCCTCTTCCAAATTTTGTCCAACTTTCACCTTGCTGTCATTCAGGTTAGCAATGAAGTCCAAAGATGAATTACCAAGTCCATTAAACATAAAGTAAAGGAAAATCTAGTTTCCTGTGAAAGGCAAGCTAGAACTTACTCCTGAACAAGTCCTGAACTGGGGCACACGCACATATCGATACTCCACCTACTGCGAAGACACGGCGGGATTACGGGTAACCCGAGCAATATCCACGAATTGACCTTCCAATTAGCCATTTAGGCCTAAAAGAAACGACAGGGGGAGAGGGATCACCATCCAGCAGAGGAATCGGCGGCCGTGCGCCCACGGCTGGCTCGGGCGTTGGTCAGGCCGGCGGCGCTGCAGCTGCAGCTGCAGCTAACAAGTTGTGGAAGCCAGGCGCTCGCTTCGCTTGCTCCGGCTCCGAATGGGGTCGCGCCGCTGGGTTCGGGGCGGCGTTGAGGGCTACGGTTGGTTCGTCGGGGCAAGACGGCAGCTACGCCGCGGTGACTGCTCTAGTCGTGTCTGCGGGTCAAGCTTCCGGAGACAGGAATGAATGATGACGGTGGAGAGTGGAGACGAGTGAATACTCAATGGGACGACAAGCTGTGTTTAGTTCCACCAAAAAAGCACTATGCAAAAAAAAAGATTTTCCGTCACATCAAACTTGCGATAAATGCACGGAGTACTAAATATAGATAAAATCAAAAACTAATTGTACAGCTTGATTGTACTTTGCGAGACGAACGTTTTGAACCTAATTAGTCAACGGTTGGACATTATTTGTCAAATAAAGCCAAAATGTGCTACAGCATATTTTTTACCCTTTTCAGAGGAACTAAACACAGCCTTAGACTAACCGCACTCATGGACCTCTATATTCATCCTCTATACGTCCTAGCAGCAAGATTCTCTCCTCTATACTTAATTCTTCCGCACCCATTCATCCTCTATATCATCCTCTATCCACTCAATCCATTGTAGGACCCACTTGTCACTTTATCTAAATATATCCATGTGTGATCTAGTTTTGAAGGATTTATTGAGACGAATTTAATGGTGCAATCGAAATTTAATTTAGATTTTTGGTTTGTGAGTTATAGCATTTTTTTTCCTTTGTTTAGCTAGTGGGGCTCGCCACTGCCCACTATAGAGTAAGCACTATACCACTCTAAATATAGAGTGAAAGAAAGGATAGAGTATCGTTTTAGAGTATCCAGTGCAGCAGTTTTTACTCTATATTCATAGGAAAAAGTCTAGATCACCCCCTGAAGTATGGGGTGGTGTCTAATTTACCCCCTCAAGTATGAAACGGTCTAATTTACCCCCTGAACTTTTCAAAACTGTCTACTTTACCCCTGGGGTAGTTTTGGATGGCGGTTTGCTACAGTAACCATGGTTTTGCTACAGTAACCGAATCTTTAAAAAATCATAGTAAATCACAGAAAAATCGTAAAATAGAGAAATCTAATTTTGTTGGACTTCACGTGAGTAGATCTACACAATGAACATATAATATGGTGTGCTTTAGTATAAAGTTTTTGCTGTAGCTTTAAATTTATTAGAAAATCCTAATAAATTTAAAGCTATAGCAAAAACTTTGTACTAAAGCATACCATATTATATGTTCATTGTGTAGATCTACTCATGTGGAGTCTAAGAAAATTGGATTTTCCATTTTACGATTTTTCTGTGATTTACTATGATTTTTTAAAGATTCGGTTACTGTAGCAAAACCATGGTTACTGTAGCAAACCGCCGTCTAAAACTGTCTCAGGGGGTAAAGTAGACAGTTTTAGAAAGTTCAGGGAGTAAATTAGTCCGTTTCATACTTGAGGGGGTAAATTAGACACCACCCCATACTTCAGTGGGTGATCTAGACTTTTTCCATATTCATACTCTAAAGCTTTAGAGTATCGTTTTAGAGTACCCATTGCGGGTAGTCTTAGAGCATTTCCAAGAGTTTGCCAAATCAACTTAGTATCCATCTATTTTTGGCAAAACAGAAAAAATTATGCTCCAACAGTTTGGCATCCAACTTGGCAAATTTTAGCAACTTGGCAAATCTCCCCCCTCCACGCGTATATTTGCGCGCTGAGCGCGAGCGCGCATCCGGCTTCACGTGCAAATTTAAGCGGGGCTCTTCGTTTCTTAGCGGACCTCTTCTTATTTTACCAAGTCCAAATGGCAAACTCTTGGAGATAGTCTATTTTTTCACTTGCCATATATTTTAGCGAGTTGCCAAATCACGATATTTGTCAAGTGAATTTTGGTAAACTCTTGGAGATGTGCCTAAAAAACGAACCAAACACGCTCAGGCTCAGCTCCTATAATGCACCGTACTGCCTCCGCCCCTAAATATGTTTTTTTCTTGTCGTTTGACTAGATTTGTAAAAAATAAATATAATATTTGTATCTTTAAATAAATTTATTATGAAAAAAGATTCAATGATCTATCTAATAATATGAATTTTGTACCATTATATATATATATATATATATATATATATATATATATATATATATATATATATATATATATATATATATAACCAAAGTTGTTTTTCAAAAAGCGAAAATGACAGTTATTCAGGGACAGAGCGGTACACTTCATGAGAAAATTAAGCAAGACAAATGCATTATTCTTTCTAGATGTTCTGTAGTGATGATCGTTATCTTTTTCTTATGTTGGAATTTGACCACAGAAAAAGAGCTCAACCGAAAAAAAAAACAAGAGAGGAACTAGGCAGTTTCTTCAATAAAAAGAGAAAAAGACTTGAACCTAGGTGGGAGTACATGACCACACCTCCTACACAAGTAAACAACCAGTTAAGCTAGGCTCGCAATAGTTTGACTGGCACGACAAAAGCGAAAGGGATAAAACTGCCAGATAAGGAAGAGCTGTGCACATGTACATCTTTCCATTTCCAACAAATCTTTGATAATTTTAGAAGTATAAGATGTGCCTACAAAAATCACTCCTGGTAGTTGGTTCCCACCTAACTAATCCAGAGGGCAAAATGACACTCTTTCTGGAATAAATTTTGAACACTAGCTTAGCGTGCCACTCTTTTTTGGGAGGGATGTAGCATCTGTTAAAAATGTAGTTGCAAACGTTTCTTCAGCAACAACCGAGAAGCACAATACAATCAAGGTAATCTAGCCTGTATGATGAAATGGTCACACAAAGCTGCTGGAGAAAGTTTAAGTGCCCCAATGTGGCGATGTTGCAAACCATGATCCTCCCATAGTTGCGGAATCACTTCACCGTGGCACCAGGTTTGATAACAATGTGCTGCAAGGCATTCAAGAAGACTCTTTAGAAAATGCAATCAAAACACACACACACACACACACACACACACACACACACACACAAAAACGCTATTGCTGTGAAGATTACTGTTTCATTATGCGTGAATCAGGGAAATCACCTTAATCTGCATCCGGTTGTATGTGTACGTCACATGTATGAACTGATCCATAGTCTGGATCACTGCAGGATATGAAAACTCCATATCACTGGTATCCTCCAGTGTCATCACTTCGTTCCAAGAATCACCATCGTTTAAGGAGACTGCAAGCTTGAGCGTTCCTCTGGAGAAGGTGTTGTAGGCAAGCACCACTCTTCCATCCTTCATCTTAACTCCATCAATACCTTCAGGTTTCAAGTCCAGACTCCAGAGATGTAAATACTAAATAGAGAGGTAGCAAATATTTTACAGAAATTTGTATGTATGTCTTGAAGGCTTTAGGGAACTTCACCGGAATTTGGGTTTGGAAGCTCAGTCTCTCGCACAAAACTCCATGTCACACCCCCATCAAAGGAATCAGCCATACAGACACGGCCTATTGTCTGAAATGATCTTAGCAGCACTCGAATAATCCCATTTGCAGTACGGTAGGGAACTGGCTGAATCACCCCAAGTGATTCCCCGTCTACATATATAGGGCCATACTTTCTCCATGTACGGCCGGCGTTTTGCGTAACCTTTGCTAATAAAGATTAATCAGAAGCCAGAGCCATTATGCAAGAAGCACTGGCTGCTACTCCCTGAATGCCAAATTGTAAGTCGTTTCAACTTTGTCCTAAGTCAAACTACTCTAGTTTTGACCAAGTTTATAGACAAAATGCACAAACATCTACAACATCAAACTAGATCTATTACACCATAGAATATATTTTGATAGTGCAATTATCGATGTTATAATATTTTTTTATAAACTTGGTCAAAGACAGACAAGTTTGAATAGGAGTAATGTCTACATGATTTCTCAAAGAAAGAACAGAGAAACATCTGGATACCTCAAGCCATGCACCCCAAGAGTTCCAACTCTCAACTGAAGATCCACATAGTAGGCGACCATCTTCAAGCAAGAATGGCTGCATTTGGAATTTAATTAGTTTTGCAGAAAACACAGAATCCAAAACTGCTATGCCATGATGTGACACAGAGCAAAACACAACGAATTTTGACATGCCTTGTTCTTAATTGGACCAAGGATACCAGGTGGCAGTTGCTCTCTTGGTAACCAGGTTAGGCCACCATCCAGCGACCTTTTCATGGCACCACTCCACCTGAATGAGTTATAGTTAGCCTCAGGTCATCAAATTCATCTATTTCTTTGGGTCAGCCTGGTCTATCAGAGATAAGGGGCCCGAGATCATAAACAAAGGTCATACTTCTGGACTTCTTGGCCAATCTTGTAGAAGAGAAGCAGTTCACGAGAGGGAAGCTGAAACAGAACAGGGTTCCACATAGGCACCCCCAATTGTTCATCGGCCACTACTGGAGGATACCAGTGACCATCCTAAAAATGTAAGTTTGTTAGTAAAAACTAAATCCTGCTATTCTAGGTGTAAAAAAAATACTGAAGCATGTTTGATGAATTGAACCCACACTATATCTCTGCAACCAGATTTTGACATCTGGAGCACCTTCCATAGATCCACCAAAATATGCCACCAAAAAATTCCCTTCATCAATCTGCTTGGACAAACTTCATATGTGAGTGATTCTCAAGTCTTCTTTAAAATGCTATCACATCCAGAGGCCATGTACCTGTACAATAGTGGAAGCATGACAGCTATTGAAAGGGGCACTCCTAGCAGGAAATGTGAACTCTTTCTTCACAATGCTCCATCCAGACATCGTAGGTGTAGCAATGTTGGTAACGTTTTGGGTGTTTTCTGCCAGCCTCTGTCCAGTGCCCACCTTTCTGTAATTCAGGTTAGCCACAAGGACAATAGTTCAAATCTGAAGCCTACTAAAACATTATCAAAATCAAAACAGAAAATAGATAGTACAGAGCATGTTGAAAGACAAATTAGAACAGAACATACTCGTGAACAGGTCTTGAATTGGTGTGGATCTCATGCAACGACCTAGAGACCAATGTTGTGAAGTTGAAAGGTCTCTTGCTGTGGCAGATCTTATGTGGTGAATCAAAAGTGATCAAAGCGTAGAGAAGCAGTACGCAGGATATAGCGTTCCATACTAGCTGTAGCTTGCTGGTACTGTGGGTGGTAAGCATTGCCTTACATAGGTTAATGTTGAAGATAAGCAAGTTAATAGTCCCACAGAACCTACAAAATTGAATAAACTTGTACACAACAGAAATTACAAAGCAAGATATCCATACACCAAATGTAGTATATCAACCATTAGAAAAACAGAATTTTACTTCAAGGAAGGAAGTAGCGTGGCAAACTTTTTTTTTCTTAGGCATTCCACTGCAATATACTAAAGAAGCAAAATTCACTTTCGTGCTTGTGTAATCACTCATCTGAACCAATCCATAATCCATTTAAAAATAATAATAATTTATCACATGCTTGCAACTATTTAAAAGATCCGTATCAGTACAGGAGAGAGGCTATCAAATAATAATTTGTAAGTTTAGTCGACCCAATTTTGTATCTCACTCATATGAGATGCCAAAAAGAAGAAAGAAAAGAACTATACAAAGAACCTGTAAATGGTGCGAATTTTCAAACAACTAACTTGTATGTAGCGTAGCCAATTGTAAGTAAATTGAACTGATTAACTTTTCAGAATTCGATGAACCGCAATGTTCTAGTTGGTAGGACATGCGCCGGATAGAACCACGCACCTAACGGAAGCGTTAAGATCTGAACCCATGTCCGCCTGCGTAGGCACCAAAATCTGGAAGCCGATAGAACCGCGCGCACTGAATACGATATGGCACCGGACCAAAAACCCAAAATGTCCAACCCAATGCGTACAAAAAATGGGACGGGATGATAGGGAGAGGGAGGAGCACCTTCTGACGGACCAGAACAGTCGAGCGGCGGCGTTCAGCAGCGGCGGCAGCTTGGTGGCGACGGTGAGTCCGCGGTCGCGCTGTGGGCTCGTAGCACCAGTGTGGGGGGCTGGGGGCCGCAACAGACTGGCTGGTGGCTGCTGCTAAACTGATAACGGAATCGAAGTCTGATTAGTAGCTCCAGCTTGCTAACTCTCTCTCTCTCTCTCTCTCTCTCTCTCTTTTATAAGAGCTTGCTAATTCTCTGACAGAATAATTCTGGTGGGAGAAGCGAAGAGTAGGTGAGAAGTGATTTTGGTGGACTGAGGACTGGGTAGGAAGAGTTTTATTTTAACTCCCCAACGTAAGTAGAGAAATTATTCTTATTTAATTTTCCAACGCTAGTAGGTGAGAAGTGATTTTGGTGAGGACTGAATAGGACGTTGCTTTAATTAGTGTCTTTATAAAATTTAGGCCAATGCGTTCCTATGAAGAAAACGATAGGTTACAGATGTTGTTGCCATGGTACTCTAGGTGATGTTTGGTTCACTGATCTAGGCGGGAACGGTAACGTAATGGCATACCGGCGGGGAGCGGTATCAGATACCCGGCGGGGAGCAGCGGGTGCAGCATTATACTAAGCTGTATCAGGTGCCACCGTGAATGATTACCGTCCAACACAACCAAACAGCTAGCTACGGCAACCCCTCGCACTGTAAATGGATTACAGGCCGAAAAAACCAAACCAAACACCCTCCTAGTCTTATCTAAGAGCGAAGAATCTGAGTAACGAGCCAGCCAACAATTCTCCTACCAGATGCACTGTTCTCACACACCAGTTATCCTGGACACAAGGTTTATTACCCGCAGTTTTCTGGACCTGAACTGGTACAAAGATCTCACTTGGATGACGCTAAGTACTTGTACCACGAATTCCTCGAGGTAGTGATTTCCAGGATAGTGAAGGACTACATAGGCAAGGTCGGAATGATTATTGATGATTTGATGAGTGGTTGAATGATCTGATTAGAGAGCAGCGATGCACTCAATCTCGATCCTGGCATTCAGCGGTAGCGCTGCCACTTGATAGGTTGAACGTGCAGGCGCAGGCGCCGGGAAATCTGCAGCAAGAACGCAATATCTTCATAAAAAGGAAAAAAACAAGGAAATCTGATGATGGTAATCTGAACGAAAGCACTCTCACAGCTCCATGGTTAAAGAATGGAAATACAGCACAAGGAAAGGAAGGATAACACAGCTCAAACATACATTTGCCATAGACCTCGTTCACTTTCTTGAAATCCTGCAGATCAGCCAACCTGCAGGTAAAAAGAATATAATCACACCTGGAGAGATCAAAATATCTTGAGTAAAACAGAAGTCCCTTGACCCATGTAAAGAACATGTGCTTACATGATTGTTGTCTTCACAACTGAAGAATAGCTAGCACCACTTGCTTTCAATATCTCGCCCATGTTCTTCATAACCTGTGACAAAGAAAGTATGTCATAGAAGATACACCAGACAACTTTTTTTCTGAACGCAAACTTGAAAAGGCAACTTATGTTCCTGCAGAATGTCATACAGGATATTCCATTTCTGCATTTAGCAGATGAGGATTCAGTATCAAAGTTCTAAAATATTGCAGATAGGTTTTTATATAGCATGAGTGAATCATGTTAATTATTTTAACAGAGATGTCTGAGATGTGTATTTTTATGCTAGATTAATAGATACTGTGAACAACGGAGAAACTGAGTCACAAATGATATATATTCACATCTGGGAATCAAAGTTTTCACCTGCTCAGTTTGCTCCTCAACATTTTCAGAGACAAACTTCCCGGTCTGAAAACAGAAAGGCGCATTAGTTGTGTCATCACCTACAACCAGCAAACTAGCCGATACAAGCGATGTAGAAAAAACCAACAAAATGGTAGAACAACAGTCCAAAAGCAAACCTCAGGATTCAAGCCAAGAACTCCAGAAACAAACACAACATTGTTTGCTTTGATGGCCTGAGAATAAGGGCCTAGTGCTGCCGGTGCCTTCTCTGTCTGAACAGCCTCCTTTACAGCTAAACAGAATTTCCCAAAATTATCATTATAGCATATGAAATGGTCCAAGATGTTCAAATTCTATTTTAGACTTCCCCCTCAAGTGAGAATCAAATGCCCTGCAAAGTTGCCATGTGTAGGACTGTAGGAGAAAGAACTAGTTTCGTTTATTTGTTCAATAGCATCAACTCACAACTCATAAACCATGTTGATTATGTTTTGGGTTTATAGTTGTCCTTTAGTCCAGTTCCTTTCTTTTATGTTTGAACTTTGAAAACATCAGGTCAGGTGAGCAATTGCTCTTCAGCTTAACTGCATTTTCACACTGTGCTAAGATTGCTTGGGTGAACTCTCTATGCCACTGTGAAATTTAATTTCGTGATTCTCAGTGACAAATAAGGGATTACGAAAATTTTCAGCAGCATAATAGACGCTTAATAGCATTTTAAAGAGGTATTGCACTCTTCTAGCAAACTGTCACTACTAAATACTAGTAATCATTCAACACTCGTGATAGCAGTTTCTTACATAGAACCGTGTGTATCCCAAGTTCCCAACCTATACGAACACCAGAAACTTTTATGTGCGCTTTGTTACCAAATCCCAACACATTCAGCAATCCTCTAATCCTCTTGATACCAGAAAGTAACCCTCATTGCTTTGCTTTCCCTTTGGACATTTAAATCATTATTTATGCTTATATTGGACATTGCTAGTGTCATACGCACTGAACAAGTGACCATCCAGCCAGATCAGCAATCTATAGCTTTTTTCTATTTATTGGTTAACGATGAGTAAGCTTGCACTTCTCATTGCATGATGCAAACTTTATCGCCTTTTCATGCCGACAGAAAATGCTAACCAGCAAATTCAGCATTGCACATATGTAGCTAATTGTTGTCATGGATAAGCAGCCCCTACAATCGAATCGCTGCAGCAATCCATCCTCCGTTTTCAAACAAGAAAGGATGGCTAAATTCGCAGCTTCGCATTACAAACAATACGTATCCCCCCCCCCCCCCCCCCCCCCCCCCCCCCCCCCCCGATACGACGAGATAAACAGTAAGTGCAAGGAAACCACTAGCAATCCGCGCGTCTGTTGGCGGCAGGGGGGAGCGAGAGGCGTACCGGTGGCGGAGGTCGAGAGGGACGCGGCGACGGGGCGGCGGTGCTCCCTGGAGAAGGACAGGGAGGAGCGGGAGGCGGCGGCTCCGAGCCTGACGGAGATGGATGCCGCGGCCGGGGAGGTGGCGGCGAACCTGGAGACGGCGGCGGCGCTCCACGCCATGGCTAGAACCCTACCAACTGCGACTGCGAGCACGGGCGAGGGCGTTGGGAGTTGGGACGGTGGGGGTCTGGGGATTTTGTCGCGATATGAGTGGGTGCGATCGCGTGCCCGCCTGTGCTGTACTAGCAGTGACGACCGAGAAGCGCGGACGATTTGATTGCTCGGGAGCTCGAAGCTGATTCTCTGATTCTTACTGGCCCTCGTTTAGCTGCCTTCCAAATTCTAATTTTTTTACATTTTCTCTCGATCACATCAATCTTGAGATGTATACATAGAATATTATATGTAGGTAAAAAAATAATTAATTACACAGTTTATCTGTAATTTGCGAGATGAATCTTTTGAGCCTAATTAGTCAATGATTGGACACTAATTGTCAAATACAAACGAAAATGCTACATTAGCCCAGATTACAAAAAGTTACAATCTAAACAAGGCCTAATATAAAATTTTAAAATCACATTAAAAAATTACTTCACAGACTTCAAAGAAGCTACTTTTTTTTTCTCTGTGCTCAGTATCTTCGGTTCATCTAAGAGAATCACCTCCTAAAATCGGCACACACTCACTTCTCTTTAGAGCATATCACAAATCATTTCTTTTTAAAAATTGTTTGGCTTAGTTCGCGAAATTTTTTAGAAAATGGTATTGTAGCACTTTCGTTGTTATTTGACAATTAGTGTCTAATTATGATCTAATTAGACTTAAAAGATTCGTCTCGTGAATTTCGTCTAAACTGTATAATTAGTTTTATTTTTTATCTATATTTAATGTTTCATGCATGCGTCCAAAGATTTAATGTGATAGAAAATCTTAAAAAAATTGTAAAATTTTAGGAACTAAACGAGCCCTGAATTGAACAGATCTCTTGGATTACGACGATGGGAGGTCTGCGGCCCTGCGAGGTCATATTCCGCTTTTGAGAGGCACTTCCAGAGTACGAAGTACAGTACCGGTATGCAGTAAGAGTTAGGCCTCGTGCCCCTGGGCTAGGCTAAGAAGAAACAGTTTGTTCAAATGTAGGGGTTAATTGGTTCGCTTCTAAATTTTGTCATGCCAAAAATTTGGTAAACCATAACTTTAGCTAGTATTTGGTTTGTTACCTAAATTTGTCAAACTCTCATATTTGGCTTTCCAAATCTACGCTCGAGCTACTTTTTAACCATGAAACAGTATTTTCTTCTCATAATATTTCAGCATAAACAAACAGGTGGATAATTTGGCAAGGCAAATTTTAGAGCTGCCAGCAATCTATCCATCCCCTTGCCGGAATTGCATGCGGCCGAGTATTTAAAACTCGTACTTGTACTGTGCAGTTCAGATGTTGGTTGCAGAGATTTCTACGTAAGGGGGTGTTTGGTTCACTCTTCACCTCCCAAATTTAGTCATATATAGTCACTTTTACTTAAACACTTTGACTAAATGAGACTAAATGGATTTTAGCTAACTAGTCACTCAAATGTTGCTAAAGATGACTAAACCTCACTTTTTAATCAGGTTGCCCCATGTTTTAGTCACTTTGAAGCTAACGCTCTGATTAAAAGGGACTAAAAGGCCTTTTTAGTCCACCAAACCAAACAAGGGGTGACTAAGAGCAACTCCAGTAGTAGCCGCCAAATCAGGCCCCTCATATTTTATTTGGGTGCCCACTCCCATTTTTGTTGGCCCAAATTTATGCTTTCACTCTAGCAGTAGCCCCAAACGAAAGCCCCCAAATCTATATCAGTAGACAATGAGATGGGAGACCCACTTGTCATTGGGTCAAATCTTTCTTCTTCCCTGAAATCCTCCACATATAGACCACGACACGCTACCCCACGCGAGACCGACGCGAGACCGAGCCTGTGCGACTGGAGGGACGAACGACCAAGCCCGCATGGCGGAGTAGAGGTAGGCCTGCGCGACTGAGGTTTACCAGCGTGTTCTTCCTCCGGTGACTTAATGCTTGCCTGCTAGGCTAGCTGCTAGCCTGCTAGCCTTAGGCGGCGATAGTTCCAGGTTGTGCATGCGCGTGCCGGGAGGCGGCGCCGTGCGACACGTCGCGTTCCGCCGCGGTCGTGGATGCACCTCGTCGGAGCACCTGGCGGCCATCGTCATGCCGTCATGGAGTGGCTTGGGCCTTGGGGCCGGGCTAGGCGGTCGCTTGCTGCTGTCCACACGCTCACGGGCGTGCACGGTTGCAACTCTGCGGTTTGATATTTTCTTTAGAAGAGAACGAAAATTAGGGAAAGCGTAAAGTTTTCTAAATTGTGGTCAAGTTTGCTGTTAAGAAAGCTGAATCCAGACTTTTCAATCGAACTTGTAGAAATATAAACCGAAGTCAAGAGTTCGGCTTAAACTGTTAGGCTGAACGAATTTGTTTCAGACCTCGTCACAACGAAATTAAAGCACCGATGAACACCGGTACGTTTATTAATTTTGGCTATTTATGTGTGTGACACGAGAAAGACAGCAAAGTTCCAGAGCGCCCAACACGGACAAAAGATGTGCGGACGTCTGGACGGACACGCCTCTGAACGCTCGCGTAGTCTGTCTCTGTCCGCTAATTTGCCCCGTTTTGCACGCACACCCCGCCGTCGCTGCGCCCGCATGTCGGACGACTCTCCACGCACGCGCAGTCCACCCCGTCCATCTTGATTCAACATGTCCCTATTTGCCTGGCCGTTTGCTCCGCCCTGCACACGCACCCGTCCCGCCGTGATTCAACCGCTGGCCCCAACGTGCGGCGCGCTACGTCCGCTGGCCCCGGCTCGCCACGTCCCATTCCCCGATGCTCGTGCCATGCCACTATCACTCCCCGAGCCCCTGACTCGTTCGAAACAGCTGGACACTTGCAACATATGTGTAAAAACATATGCAACATCAAAATAAACACACTTGCAACTTGCAACGTGAAAACACTTGCTACAATATGAGACCGAAACAAATGAAACATTTGGAACATACTATTACAACATGTGTGTGAAACATATGCAACAACGAGATCAAAATGCTTGCAACATATGTCTGATACAGACGAAGCATTTAACATATAGATCAAAACGCTTGCAACATACGTCTGGAACAGATGAAATATTTTCAACAAAACGCTTGTAACATGCTTTTAAAACACTTACAACATATGCAACATGTGTAACATCCTCAATCTACTTTTGCAACATCTATATAAAATCATTGCAACATACCTCTAAAACGTCTGAAACACTTCAAACATACATTTACAACATAGGGAAGGGGAGCCCTGGGCCAGTCGATTCCGGCATTGGGACGGGAGCTGGCGGCGTGCGAGAACCACTAGCATCCGGCTGCGCTTGTGGGTGCCCTTGGCTAAGCCGGGGACGACCTAAGACGCCCCCGCACGTGCGCCTAGCGGTCATTGACAGGGGCGGCTGCGGCAAGGCATCCCGGCGACCTTGGGGGTTGGGGAAGAGATCGGGGAGGCGCTCTGCTGTCAGCGGACACGAGATAGAGAGCGAGAGATGGAGAGAGCAGAGGCAGCACACACACATGATGGGGACACGACGAGGGATGGCCGTGTGGGGCGGGCGCACGACGTGCGAGGCGAGCGACGGGAGGGAGCAAGTGTCGCGGGCGTGGCGCTCCTCGCAGACGGGAGCTTGCAGCGCGGACGGAAGCGGCGAGGCGGAGTGTGGCGCGTGGCGTCCGAACAGATGCATATCGAAACTAAATAAGATGACAAAGTTGTAAGTTTATACAAGCACACTGTATAGTGTATTAGTTTCATTTGACATTGTCGGTAACAGGAAGATACAAAACCGTTAATAAGCACGCTGCTTTACAAGCTGAGGCTACTACAGGAGCAGAAGCGGACACATATTACACACTTGTGAATCCTCCAGGTTCCAGCAGTCCAGCCGTCCAGGTCCAGCTGCAAGTTCAAGACCCTATTCAACTGGGCCGAAGAACAACATGCTGCAAAATTGCAAGGCGTTGAGGCAGGCCTCAAAACAAGGCAATGGCTACCAAAAGCATGCAGTTGCTCATCGAAATGGGGAACAAGCAAAGCTACCTTGATCTGCGTCCGGTTGTATGTGTAGGTGACATGCACGAGCTCGTCCATGGTCTGGATCACTGCAGGATACGAGAACTCCCAGCCTTCCGTGTTCTCCAGCGTCACCACCTCTTGCCATGAGAGGCCGTCATCCGTGGAGACGGCCACTTTGAGTGTGCCTCTGGAGACGGTGTTGTAGGCGAGTGCCACTCTTCCATCCTTCATCTTGATTCCATCGATCCCTTCCATTGTGGAGTTTGTCATATCAAACATTGTTCAAATATAAATGCGGAGTGTATATATATGAAACATTCCGGAAATCAATTCAATTTCAGAGGAAACTTGAAGTTGGCATACCGGAATTAGGGTTTGGAAGCTCAGTCTTGCGCGCAAAAGTCCATCTTAATCCTCCATCATAGGAATCAGCCACGCATACCCGACCGATTGTTTGGTAAGACCTTAGCAACATACGTATAGTCCCGTTGGTGGTCTGGTAAGGGACTGGCTGAATCACCCCAAGTGTCTCGCCTTGGACGAATATAGGACCATATTTGCTCCATGTCCGACCAGCATCTTCTGTTACCTACATTATTCAGACAAACTTAGGACCATGATACATGATCTAACAAGAAAATACTACTTTTCACCCTTTTAATACATTCTGTGCTACCTCAAGCCATGCACCCCAAGAGCTCCAACTTTCAACAGATGACCCACATAGTAAGCGCCCATCATCAAGCAAAAAGGGCTGCACAGATAACAATTTAATCAATAACTTGTAGGATGCATAGCATATTAACTTAATTAAATGGTTATAAACTGGAGTGCTGTTTCTCTGACAATGGGTTTCTTGTCAGATATGAAATAGTAGCCTTCCTCAACTTAAAAGCTAGCTTTACTTATGCGACCCTCAATTTGTACAAGCAGAATCCAATCCCAAAGTCTGTGATTACTTAATAGTTAATAGTCCCTTCAGTTTTAAATAAACGAACTAATTAAGTTGTCCTGATATGCCATATTCAAATTCGGATGGAGTACTCTCTTTGATTCCATGTAAGTCATTTAGGACATTGACACGGTCTTCAATATAACACTTTGAATTGCCTTTTTTTTTTAAAAAAAAGTACATGCTATTTTAAATAGAGAAAGTTATATGTGTTGTGAATCTAGTAACATCAACTATATTGATGGGCCAAGATAAAGAGGTTTGACCGATCACAACTCTAAAGTGATTTGCATTTGGAAGCAGATGGAGTACATTGTGATCTTATTTTAGGGACAGGCGATGACAAGTTTATACATACCTTATTCTTAATAGGGCCAAGAATACCAGGTGGTAATTGCTCTCTCTCTAACCAGGACATGCCACCATTGAGAGATCTTTTCATGGCACCACTCCAGCTGAACAAGTTATGTCTAGAATTAGATCATAGCATATATCATCACAACCTTTTGTTGTATTTCCTGTTCCTCAAAATATTTTCTGTTCATTTTTAAAAATGTTTTGAAATGCTTGAGTGACAGAACACATGAAGTTCTTACTTTTGAGGGTGTTCACCAATCTTGTAGAAGAGAAGCAACTCACGAGAGGGGAGCTGAAATAAAACAGGATTCCACATTGCCGTCGCATTTTCTTCATCAGCTACTACTGGAGGATGCCAGTAGCCATCCTAGAGAAAAATGAAGTGTAAACAACTTGCAACGAGGATCAAGATTCAAGCACTGTTCATTGCTTGGAGTCGTGAACCTACACTGTATCTCTGTGTCCAGATTTTGACATCAGGAGCCCCCTCTATGGATCCACCGAAATATGAGACCAAAAAATTGTCTTTCTCAATCTACAATAACAGTCACATATAAGAAATTACAGTCATCTTTCCTGAAATTAGCTTTTTCCTTAAATAAAAGGGCATACCTCTACAATGGTGGAAGCATGACAATTATTGAAAGGGCGGCCAGCTGCTTGAAATGTGAACTCCTCCTTCACAATGCTCCAACTGGAAGTTGCATTTGTCGAACTGGTGCTCATGTTGTACATGCCTTGTTCGATCTGTTTCCCTTTAGTGGCATGCTCCGAGGATGAATTTCGATTCCTGTTTCAAGGTAGCAAAATTTGATCTTAATAGTACTACTTAATCCCTCCTAAGGCTACAAACTGACGCCACTTCAGTCTTACTCCTGGGTTAATGTAGTGTCACTGTCATGTGATGATCCCGATGGTGGTACAATGGAACTGAGGTACTTGCTGAAAAAGGCCCTGAATGGCGAATCAAATGCTATAAGGAGCACGGAGAACAGCATCACAGAGGCTGCTATCTTCCATTTATGTTGCTTGCTCAAACTGCAGATGGTGGTGGGCATCGTTATCTGCAGCGTACATCACAAACCATTAAGATTCAGTGCCACTTGGATAATACTAGTTGTAGTGAGCTCATATATGCAGACTACAATCCACCTCATGTAGATGAAAGGTTCTGTAATGGAAATTACAAGCATCAAAGGTTCTAGACTATAACTTCCGTTGATTAATCTTATAAAAACATATTATGCGGCCGTTTGCAATTACATCCAGATTTGTACTTCTGAAAACATGCCACGGCACTCTGAAATTGCTTTCAGGCTACTCATCAACTCTTCCCAGCGAAACAGATGCCGAGAAAGGCAGGAGAAAGATCATAAAGCTGATGGCAGCTATGGTTGGGACCTATCAGGAACTGAGGTTATTCCAAACATCGAGGGGGAGCCTGGGGTGGTCTGGTCTGGAAGAACTTACTAGCCACCGGCGAAGCAGCGAGACGGCGAGACCTGGACCGGCGCGTGCGGTGTGCAAGGGCGGAAAGGCTGGTCGTAGCACGGTGGGGAGGAGAGCTTAAGGAGAGAATGATCCTGACCGCATCTGGCTCTGTCCGCAGCGGCGGCGGCCGGATGCAGCTCATCACGGCGTGCTCTCGTCATTTTCTATTCCAAAAAAGCAAAAACTAACTCGCAGCTGCAGAGCAGAGCCTCTTGCTGTCTTGCACTTTGACTTTCACTCACCGCCGACGAGACGGACTGACAGAGGATGGGCCCTCGCAGGCCTCCTGCCCGAGATCCGCTGGGCCCTGCCCTGCTGGCCCATGGAAGTCTCGCTTCCCCGGCCCATAGCAACGCCACGTGCAGGCAGGTAGGTGCCCGGTTGCAAGTTGGAACGATGGTTACAAACAGTCACCGCGCAGTTGGTCACCCACCGGTCACCGGCTGCCTACACGACCCGCTGCCCGGTGGGCCCCGCGGAGCCTGGGTCGCCCATATCACCTCACTCACGTCACGCGCACCGCAGCGCAGCGGCATATTTCCTCCAGGCCAGCCATACTGCCCCACCAGGCCACCACACCACGAGCCCTCCGTTTCGTACGGCCTCCCCAAAAATCTCAACCCGTCTCTCTCTCTCTCTCTCCTAACGAAGAGGAGAGGGGGGCAGAAGAAAACCTCGCGCGGGGGAGGCGCGAGAGGGATCGCAGGGGCTGGAGGAGCAGCGGCCGGTGGAGGTGGCGCGCGCCGGGGCTGTCCGAGGTGAGCGCTCCGCTTCCCCACGACCGACCTCGCTTGCTCGCTCGGAATTGGGTTTCGGATCCGCGGATGGGGGCCCCCTAGATGCGGTAGCTGGTTCGATCCGGGTCGCGCGGATTTCGCGCTGGATTGGTTGGCACTCGGATCAGACGCCGTGGTTGGTCTGTTGTGTGGTTGCGGCCGTGGAGAATCGTTGCGATCGGGTCTCATTGTAGCGCTTGGTTCATGTGTGTCAGTGAGGGGAGTGAGGATCTGCGTGAGGAACCTGTTTCGAATTTTTACCGATTTGGCGCTGCTGGTGTTCCAAAATAGCTCACTGAAATCTCTGGTATTATGCGCAGTTGTTTTTTGTTCTGCTGCTGTTTCTGGGAAGATGCTAGGGGCTACTTCATAGGCATTGTCATGTCGAAGCGTGGGAACGGTATTAATGTTCTGGGATTTTACAATAGATGTTGACCTTCTCAAATAAAAGCTGGAAAATCACCATAAATCAACCTGTTACCATGTATGTCCGAGTGTCCAAAATGGTTTTTATATAGCGTCTTATGTTGTTTCTCTTCAAATAAACTTGATGACTTGGAAGTGGAACTATAGTCTTACAACTATTGAAGTCAGAGCTTGACTCGTGGAATTTCGTGAATATTTTTTTTAATGTGCATGTGTATTTGACCCTTTATAATCTGTAGAATTTTATTACAATCACTGTGAGAATCAGTGGAAGGCTAGTTGGTTTGTGGCCTAATATGCGTTACCAAAGTTTGGCTGCCAAAAAATTTGGATGGCATCTGATAATTGCTAAATTCTGTTGGCTAGACGTATCGCACCAAGGCTGGCTGGGCACAAACCAAACAAACCTTTTTTTTTTATTTTAGGCATCATTGTTGGATTTTTATTGTTCTGATTGTAGAACTAACAGGGCCTTAGAATTGGAATATCTAACCTGTATTGCCATTTATGAAACATAGTACTAAGATTGAGTCATGATTGTTGCTAGTTTTGGTTCACCGAACACACTTTGCCACACCTGACCTGAGTTAGTCAAGTCTGACATTCCACTGTAGTATTCTTTTGTTGACACACTTGTGGAGCAATACGGTCTTAATGCAAATGCAAATCAGCACTTCAAAATGCAAAGAGGCCTGTTGTTCATATTATTTCCTATGAGGTAGTCCTGCATGCATCATACCAAGAAGGTGATAATTTTGCTGCTTCAGTCATGTTACTTTATATCTATTTTTTTCCGTTTGAGATTGGGGTGTAACGAGTTATTTTTACCTGTATAGCTATATTGAGAAAGCTATGTATGCTTATGCTATTCAAATTTGCTCATTCAGATGGAGTACATATCCCCTGAGAGAAATCTGGAGGGGACATGTGGAGATCCTGGGCCATTATTTGGAGACCAAGGTGGCAGCCTGTTGGACCACTTGGGTTATCAAGGAGGAGGAATTCCACAACATGAGTCTCCAACACTGGATCATGGACTTTTGGTTGATCCAGCTGATGCAATTCCGTATTTATCTACAGATTCTCCGCCCTTCATGAATGATCAAATCACTTGCAATGTTATGAAATCTGCTTCAGCTAGTCCAGAATCTTCGATGAAACAACCTCAAGAACCTCTTAATATAGAATCTGATGTACATAATGATGCAGCTGAACAAAATGTTCACAATAGTAACTCTGAAGAACAGATCACTTCTCTGGGCAGTGATGAACATCAGAACACAGAAGTGATTGGTGCAGTGTTGCCTCCAAAGCTTCTTGAAAGCAGTGGTAATGATATATCAAACTTTCAACCAGAAGCTACATATTCTGATGCCTACCATGGTGACTCTTTGTTAACTGAAAATAGTAGTAATAGTAAGGGTTATCAGCTTAACAATAGTGGTGCTCCTGCTGATGATATTCCAAACTCTCCTGCGCTTCAGATGGAAAATGAGGAGATGGAAAAGTTACATGAGACTTCTCACAATGAAAACAGTGGGTCAGAGGATGATCGAATGAATGGTAGGAAACCTTGCCCCATTAATGGTCGAGACAATGAGAAGTTTAACACTTCAGCTGTACCTCCCTCTTGGGAACAGACGGAGCAGAAAAATCCTGGTACTAGAAATGGAAGTTCAACTCCAGACAATCAATTTGATTCTCCTCCGGACAGGTTTGCAAGACTGGAAAGGGACACCCCAACTCCAGATGGGAGAGTATCCCCTGAAAGGTTTGCAAGACAGGAAAGGGATACCCCATCTCCAGACGGGAGGATATCTCCTCCAGTTGAAAGTTCACATGCCCATCATTCTGAGAAGATGGAGTCACAATATCGTGCCAAAGATGTTGGTGATTTAGTTCATTCTGAAAGCCCACCGGTAAGACATCGGTCCCGATCTTCTGAAAAACATGATCCCAGCCGCAAAAGAGCCTCTTCAAGGGAGTTGTCTCCACATGCGCGACATAGTTCTCCTGTAGAAAGGAAAAGACGGAGAGAGTCTCGACATGGTGATGGGTCGCCTCGACAAAGATCTGCATCTCCCCGAAGAAGATCTACACCCCCTCGAAGAAGATCTATATCCCCTCGAAGATCGTCACACAAGAAGAGGGAATCACCAAGAAGGGGAGACTCACCTAGGAGGAGGCACTCACCTAGGAGGAGGGAGTCACCAAGGAAGAGAGATTCACCAAGGAGGAGAGACTCACCAAGGAGGAGAGACTCACCAAGGAGGAGAGATTCACCAAAGAGGAGGAGGGACTCCCCAAGGAGGAGGGATAGGTCAAAATCAAGGTCACCTTCAAGAAAACATGATACCTCTAGACATAGAAAAGAACATGATAGATCTCGGTCCAGGTCTCCCCACTCAAGGGATCATCACAGGCGATCTCCAAGGTGATTCCTTGCCATTAGTAACTATAAGGCAGTAAGGCTGCTGAAATTATGAATTCCTTTAAATGATCGTGCCAGGTTCATGTTTTTGAACATACTGGATTTATGATTAGATACTGTCTGGACATGCATCCTTGAATAGGTCGTTTTTGTATCATGTATACTTCTATTGTAGGACTATTTATTTGGCGTCTGCATCATCATTTTTTTCTGCCTGCTATTTTATTCTCTTCTATTTATTTTTGTATTGTAGAAGGCATTCACCACGGCGCAGATCACCCCCAACCAGTCATCGCCATCGTTCACCAAGAAGACATTGGTCACCACCTGCCAACAGGAAGACTGGATTGGGTAAGCCTGGAAAGAATCTCTTTATTGCAGGATTTAGCTATGCCACCACTGAGCGAGATTTGGAGAAGAAATTTGGCAAGTTCGGACATGTAACAAGTGCACGTGTTGTTCGTGATAAACGGTAATTACTTCCATATTATGTTAAATTTGTATCTCCCAGCTTCCTTGGTAATGTTGTCAACGATCTTTTTTGCAATACTCTTCTGGTTTCAGCACTTTTAGTATACTTGCTTTCATAGTGCAGTGTCATCATTGGACGAGACCTTTGTGCAACTCATGCTCATCTTTTGTTTATGTTTTTTTTCTTTAAACAGTTATGATTTTTATGCTTTTGCAAATTTGAATAGAATGCTTTTTGGTTGATTTGTGAAGCTGTTGCAGAATTAATCTATTAAACAGCGTAGTTATTTAAACTACGTTCTTCTAATAAGCCTAGAATAAGATGCTTGTACATTTTGGTAGGCAAGCTGATGTCTATACTTCATTGCACCTAAGTTTTCCATGTTGACTCCTAAATAACAGAATCTTGATGGGAACAATCCTTTTTCTTGGCTAAAAGTATAACTTAAAAGAAACCACAGCTTCTTCTTTTTTGGTGAAATTATACAAAGTACTGGGCTTTCAAGTCAATACGTCAGAGCAAATTGCAACTGAATTGCCTTGTTATCCATAACTCAAAGCAATTAAAATGAAAAGTGAGTTGGCCTGGCAAATGGGAATTTTTCAAATTGCTTATCATTGCACTGCAAAACCTTGATTAGCTAAATTTATCCTGTCAAATCAGTAACAAACCTGAAGCAATCAGTCATAGGAGTTTGCCTGGCTTATACCCTTTACAGATTAACTATAAGAAAGCTACCACTGCATTTTCTAGAGCTTTGGTATACTTTCAGCATTGTGTTAGGGAATTTCACTGTTTTCCCATACCTTATCCAATTAGTTCCCAGCATGCAGTAACTTTTTTGAACCAATCATGTTAACGTTGTACTCAAATACATCACTTCGATAGAATGAAGTTACTCAGTGCTGTTTCCATTCTTTATAGAACTGGAGATTCCCGTGGCTTTGGATTCTTATCATTGGAGAAGGATGAGGATGCCGATGCAGCAATCCATGCTTGTGACGAGACTGAGTGGAATGGGAGGATCATTCTTGTGGAGAAGTCAAAGGCACCTGCATGGTGAATCTTCCGCCTTGTGGGGCTCCGCACACCATTGTTGGAGAGGGATCTCATTGCTTCACCTTGCACAGATTTTATCATTCAGGAAAAAGTAACTATCGGTATGACATACTCGGTACATGTCAAAGTTGACCCGAACCTGGCTTTTGATGCTGTACTAGGAGTAAGAGTAATAAATAATGCACTTCCTTGCTGACAGTTATTGCAAGAATAAGATGTAACGTCACACCTTAGCTTGTTTCAGGGCCCTGCTGCTGATAAGAGGGACTTAGTGGTACCTTTTAGTGTCTGCAACCTCTACACATGAAATGTGATACGTGCCTGTTCGTGAGCTGTCAGTTCTCTTCTTCACCTTCGTCTTGCCCTCACTGATGGCGTGAACCGATTCTGGGAGACTCAAGCTTTGTGATGCTGTTGCTACTCAAGGTCTATGTTAGTAGTTCAATAATCTACATATTAGCTTTTCAATGTTTGCATCCTCTGAATGAGGATTTGGAAAATGTCCTACAGTTTGTATTTTGGATTCCAAATGATGTTTAATTATGGTTGCCACACAGGACACCTATGCCCCCATCTGTTGGTGATGTATTTTTTCTGCTGACATGGTTTTCCGTTCTGTATTCTTGAATCTAGAGCTGTCTGTCTGTTGGCACAATATTAGTGACATGAGAATTGAGCTTGGATGCATGCCAGTGTGTTTCTTTTTAGGTGGGCTATACAATGACAATGGTGTGTACTCCCTTCCGTCCCTAAATATTTGTCGCTTTCGTTTACTGAGAAACAATTTTAATAAAATATATATTAAAAAATATTAATATTTATAGTACATAATTGGTATCATTGGATAGATCTTTGAATCTAGTTTTTTGATAAATTTATTTAAAAATAAAAATGTTGTACGTATTTTCTATAAATTGAGTGTAGCATGAAAACCGGAAATGATATTTAAATAGGGACGGAGGGAGTACTATGTTATGACAGCCGCTCAGGTTATGATGTTGACTCTTTTTGGTTTGGTTTGTTGACGTCACAATGGTATGGTGGTTGATCGACTGAGGTTTAGATCGTCGATTCGGGCGCCCGATTCGCTGTACTGAATTACTGTAGCTTTTTGTTTTTATTTGATAATAATTATTTAAACTTTAATTAATTAGGCTCAAAATGTTCGTCTCGCAAAGTATAATAAAACTGTACAATTAGTTTTTGATTTCATCTACATTTAGTATTCTATATATGTGCCGGTATTTTGATGTGATGAAGAATTTTTTTTACATAGTAAAATTTGGGGACGAATTTATGAATCTAAACCAGGCCTGAGATACTGCAGTTTTCCTCAGCGATGACAACTCGATCCTGAAGGCCGCAATCTTGTTGGAATCTGTGGTCACATGTGCAGGCAATCTTTTTTTTTTCAAAGACAAGACAATGCGGTGCGGTGTAAAGTATTTGATGCCTCCGACGACTCTTTTGTCGACCGACTTTGGATGCACAGCCTCTCTGCTATAAACAAACAAAACCGTTTTAGCTAATACTTTACACCGCACACGTTTTGAACTGTCCTGTTTAGCCAATACCCCACACGTTTTGAACTGTCCTGAAAGAACAGTTACTTTTGTCGTAGCTGTAATACAACTATATTTGATCTGACTTTTGTCGTAGCTGTAATACAACTACGGGAGTATATTTGATCTGGAATGTGTTGTTTTATAGTATAAGTTTTACTGTAAATTATTACTTGATCAAAAAGTAGTCGTTGGAGAATCCAGAGCCTGATACGCGCACGTCGCTTCGCTGAAAAGACAAGCTAAAAAATATTATTTGCTGATTTGTTGTGAGAGAAAAACACTGCTCCTTCACTAAAAAAAGTACAACGGAACATTATCTGAAGGTGAGAACGGGACAATCGTACTATAGATAAAATAAAATATAACCCAAGTTAGAAACACACACTGCCTGTGTGACCAGATACGTTGCACAGTAGCAATCGTAGTATAAAACAGTGTGGTCCTTCCATTCACTTCTTATCCTGCGCTCACACGTATCGAGCTGTAGGTGTGCGTGGGTTTAGTGGTGTGTACTTTCTATAGGATCACTTGAGTTTAGGGAGCAAATTTGTTAAACAAAGAAAGATTTATGTAGGTTGGCCCCTCCTATACTTGTCAACAAGCTCCGCCATTAATACTGATACATTAATAATTCGCAGCTTAATTCTTTTTTTTAAAAAAAAATATTTCGATAGGCCCTATTATCTTTTGCATTGAGAAATACAGTATGTACGCTTGAGAACGGCGTCATCAGTCATATATCAAAGATATTCAAATACTAGTAGTATCTCTCTCTCTTTCGAGGGGCAAATAGTAGTATCTCAGTAGTATATGATTACTAGCAGACATCCCGCGCGTTGCCGCGGGTGTAACAAAGCAAGGTTAAAGAAGTATTGTGGTAGAATTACAGATGAATGACAACGACATGATATGGTAATGTCTGAGAGATGAATATATGGATGCATAAACATGGAAGAGTATGACATTCCAATCTTATTATAAACTAAACAATACTTCCATCTGTCGTAAGCAATACTTCCATCTGTCTTTACAGTAGTTTGACAACAGTGCCTTGTAAGCTGCAAGTGTTTGAACGACATGGTAAAGCCGAAAGGTAGGATCAATACGAAAGGAAATCGTTTGCTAAGAGGTAAGGTTTTTTTTTTTGCGGAATTCAACAGCAGGTGTTCAATTAGGATGCTCCGTGCCGGCGTAGAAGAATTAGGGTATGCCAAAAATTTTCAAACTGAAATTAGAAATGGATAAGAGGGACGAATTGATGACAAAATTGAAAACCAAACATTTGATAGACGTACAGGCATGCAACAGTGGGAAGGTGTCCATAGTTGAAAGATTGCAGGGCAGCCATAGTCTAGGATGGGCAAGAGACATTGTGCATATGAGTAGGATTGGTGAAACTGTTAGATGGCACTTCTTAGGAAAGAAGAATTAATCAGTTTGAGTATGCAAAATGTGTGCTTGGCAGGTATAAGATTGTTGCTTAACCTATCTGTTTTAGGAAATGCTTGAGAAGAATAAGCAGCAGAAACATATAACCCCAAAAAACAGGAAGTCTCTGTCGGTGTGGGTCTAATGTGGGAACTGTGTTCCTGTGTAGACAAACAGACTTGCATCATTGCAAGGACAGCTACAGCCTACAGGGGAAACAATGATATATGGAGCCGACCACAGAATTATTAAACAGCCATATAATCGACGTAAAAGCGCTAATTTCTGTTTCATAGCTTATTGAATCCGAAAGGTTACAGCGTTGGTATTGGTACACTCAACATTAAACTGAACTGTAAACTGGAATGGTTGCTCAGCTGCGATCTTAAGGTAAATAACATCCACTAAGGAACATAGTTCAGGGGCACATGCTACAGTGATGAGCCCAAGAGACCTTGCAATCATGGACACCGAGAAATAGGATTCTGCAGCGCTCACTTTGCTGATGCAGTCCTTATGAAGGGCATGGCGATATTTGAAAATGCTACGAATAAGCTGAGGTAACACCTCCTGCAGTTAAGCAGCACAATGTTATCTATCTTAATTCATTCAGGTATGATACAAATAGCAAAATGGATCTAGTCATCTCACTGTGAAGCTAACTGCAAATTTAGTCAGAAAGCAAGATACCTTTTAAATTAACACAGCAACTCTGTGGGGGCATTACTCTAACTCATTTTATTTTCTTTTTTCCTGTGGGAAAAAAAGGAAAGGAAAGGGGAAAGTATTTTCTGATTTTAACAATGCCAAGGCTAATGTTTCCCAGTTGCTTCTTTTGGGCAATCCAAAACATGGTAAGGTACTTGAAAATTAGTCATCTATAAATCAAGGTAACATGTGCAAAATTTTAACAATTGTTTCTGCAAATAAACAACATGGATTGGAAGGGGCTTAGACGTGGCATCCCATTGAAGCTCTTAATTGCTCTGTCCTTCTTACTGGAAGTGCAAACAGGCTGATGTAACATAATGAAGAGTAAGCATATTAGGCTAAATGAGGGTATTATGGCTCGTCAAACAATGTAAACTGTAACAGTAACAGATCTTACAACTCTGAACCGTGCAGTATTTCAACCAAGTCCCCAAGAGCCTTTTTCATTAGATAAATTAGAATCACAATATCATACTATATTTCTTCCTTGTTGTGGAAGATGTGAAGGTCTTTTCTTTGTGGGAGCAACTCTTTGATTTGGTGATGAAGATGTAACCTGAAATATGAAAGACTCTTGAACTGTTGCTTGTGCTTTGCGTATCTGTAATGTACTGCTAGAAAAACATCTTGAAAATTGAAGGCACTGACAAAGGCGAAAATGGATAAGACATAGGATAAATGTCATTTAGCAAATAATAAGCACACCAAAAGTCAAATGGCAATAGGGAATGCAAAATTGTGGTGCCTGCATTTTACTGGTCATGCATCGACGAAGTGACGGATTCTCTTAAATAATAACCTTGGACAACAAAAACAATGATTTGTTGTAGTCGTGGTAGCTCACATGTTTAACCATTGTAGTTCAAATGTACTAAGGACAGGTCCAACTAACTGAAAGTTGACAAATGGGCCATTGACGAACACTAAATCCATTGATGGCGCCAAAATTACATGAAGAACATGACGAACCGATTAAGGATCGTTTTGCCCAAAAAATGTGGAAATTCCATGCTCTGTAGAACCGCCAATCTGGCAAGCAAAGGGTCAACATGGGAATGTTCTCGGTTCTCACCCAATCATCGGAATAAGTAACATATGGAGTAAGAAACAAATATAGACTAAATTTGTATGCTTATGAAAGATAATTACAAATACTGTGATGAACCCTTGTCCAGAACATATCAATGAGCGCATACATTAGGAATGAGGATTCACGAATTAATAGGGGAGATAGGTAGCAAATTGCAACATCAAGGAGTCCTAGGTCATCTGCTTATCAGAGAGAGGAAAAGGGAGAAGGGGTTCACCTCGTCGGCGTTTGGCCAGGACACATTCATCGTGCATCCTAAAGATGAGCAACGGAGGGTGAGGAAACTGAGCAACGATGCAAGCAAAAAAAAATTACAAATACCAAAAAAGAGGGAGCCGGCAGTACCTGGACGCGCTGCCGCCGGAGGCATCACGGGCGTCGCGGCCTGGGCTGCACCGCTAGGGTTTGGCGGCGCGCGGGGCTGCCATGGTAGCGCGGCACAGCGTCGGGTCCCCAGAGCCATGAAGAGTGGTCGGGAGCAGGAAAGACGGGCCGCGTCTCAAATCAGAGCCGTCGAGGGCGGAGCGGCAATGCGGAGACGGAGAGGGCAGAGCTGCGGCATGGGTGCGTCGGCGGCGCGGCGGCGGCCAGCGGCCGCGTGGCGACCTGGGAGAGGGAGAGGGGCCCGCGGGCGACGTCCAGCAGCGTGGCCTCGCCGGAGGCAGGGCGGCGTTCCGCGGGGCAGGATTAGGAGCGGCGGAGGTGTGAAGACCGGAGAAGCTTCGGGACGATGCGGCGGAAGTGAATGCGTGGCCGGTCTTTCGAGAGGAGGCAGGAAAGGCCGACTGGTCGTTTGGATCTGCAGAGGAGGCAGGAAAGGCAGTGTAGGCTGTTGGATTGTTTGATCGGACGGACGGGAATGAACAGGCGACGTGGCTGGCTGGGGATCGTTTTTGGTATACAGCCATAAAGATATAGGTAGATCCCTCCCTCCGATCTCGTCAAGCTCCTCCGCCGGTTGAGTTCGGTGGAGATATTATTATTATCCCTCCCTCCGATCTCGTCAAATCCTCGTCGTGGCCGCCGAGTAAACAACAACATCCGGCATGTGCGCGTCACCACACCAGCGTCCAAATCGCGGTCTTTTGTCGCGTCATCGCCACTGCCCAACTTTGTTTTACAGGGCACTTTTGTCTCTACTCCCACTACTAGGAACAGCCATGGTCTGGTGCCACGCTCGGACGTGGCCATTCGAACAACTTCTAGTTTTAGTGGCCGCGCACCCTCTTGGCTGAAAGAGAAAAAGTTGTAAAACGTGATTATCGTGGCTACATCGATGAGGGTTAAAGTTGCAAGCGTTATTATCGTGCCAACATTATATTGGAATTAAGCATCTATGTACTACGGGTTCACAAAAGATACAACCATGAGATTTGTGCCAGTCAAATCAGCTTGACTTTAACCAAGTTTATAATCAATGATGTTAGCATTTATGTCTCCAACTAGGTTTGCTACAAAAATATATTTCATAATTAATTAAATGGTACTTATTTTGTATTATAAACGTTAGTGTTTTTCCTATATAACTTTGGTCAAATTTCAAATCGTTTAACTCCTCGAAAAGTGAGAATTGCATCCTTTCTAGAACGAGGAAGTACGTAGAAAAGCTATGGCGGAGCTAGGACTCAGTTGGATATTCTGTTTTTTCTAGAAAAGGAAAACAGGTACAACACAAAGAAAATATATTAACTAATTTACATTACTAACGAGTAAATATAAAAGGCACAAATGATGAAATGTAAAATATTCATGAAATAAAGAGAAACTACCAAGATATTTAAAGAAATATAATTTGTCATTTACTTGGTGCTCCTTCGTAACTGGAAGTGGCCCATGGAACCCTAGCCAGTTGTGCAGTACTAGCATATCGGTGCACGACATTCTTTGTATTGTATGAATTTGTGGATATTGTAGAGGTGTTCTTCCTCTATTGTAATAATGTGCCTCCAACGATAATAATAATATGATCTTCCTGGTTAGCGGCAGTAATAATTTTTGTTTGTGCTAGCATAGTAGACCCTCTTTCACGGTGGGTTAGATTGAAGGCGGGCATTATAGCTAACAATGGTGGAAATGTGGAATTTGAAGGTGGTGAACTCTTTGAGAGGTCACAAGATGATAACTTTGATGAAAGATGAGTTCTCATGGATGTCTAGAGACAATATGGCCATATTTGGTGTGGCTCTGACGATAGCTTCGATAGAGGAGCTGTATCAAAAGTCCGAAGAGGAGCCATTTTTGTGGTATGAAAGAGAAGTTGGGACTGCTTTTAGTGTATGGAGGAGATACAATTTGAGGCTCCTCCCTTCGATTCGAGTGGATGAGCTGCTGAGCGAGGAGCCATGCCAAACATACATTATGATATCACATAATTAAGATGCATTACACGTCCGCAACTCTCAAAAGAAAATAGATTAAGTCTATTTTTGGCCCCTTAACTCTTGCCTTTGTCTAATTTTGACCCCCAACTATAAAAGCCACCGAACTTTAGCACCTCAACTATCAAAAGTGTTTGATTTTGACCCCAAAGCCATCTCAAAACCACTCAAAACCGCCTACGGTTCTGGTAGCTGAGGTGCTAAAGTTAGACAGAGACAAGAGTTGAATGGCCAAAAATGGACTTAATCAAGTACTTTAGTTTTTGAGATATTTATGAAAAAATAAATATTTAAATTTACTTATATTTATCTACACTTTTTTGGATTTTTATATATTGGTTTTTTTGTTCTAAATATGAATATGAATTTATTTAAAATATATTCTATATGTTTGAAGTTTTTATATTTTGAAATTCATTTTTTGAATTATTCGAATGAATTGGATGAAGAAATGACCAAAACAAAAGTAGTAGACCTTGGTGAGATATACAACTTTGTATGTAAGTGCATTTAGCCCTTTTGTGGGTTTTGGTGATTTGAATGACAACACCATTAAAGGTCTAACAAGTTTACTAAATGTTGAACAGGAAATTGAGTTTATTGCATACACTTGTGGATTGTGTAATGATAAGTGTATCAAAGGTTCAATAAGAAGACAGACTTGATGATATGCCACATAGTGTTGAAACGAAGGCCAAATTATATACTGTTGTATTGGAAGATTATGGAAACAATCTAGTTTAAGCAAAAAAACAACAATACAAATGAAATTAATGAAATGACTTTTATGTCGTGAGATATCATAGCATCATATGAAAGCAAGCATATTTGGCAAATGGCAAATGAGACATGAGTTAATGATTTTGGATTGGTCTCTATAATGGCTTGCTTTGTGTAACACCTCTGGTGTTACGAACTCGCTTAGCACCAAGATTAAGGCCTAAGAGAAATTATCAAAACAAGTTCCTCAGATTTAAGAATTAAAATTCACATGAAATGATAAACAAATCTAATGTGACTCGCTTTCGTGGTTGAGAGAAAAGCAAATAAACATCTAAGTTAATTTACTTAGTGCATAAAAATGAGAATGAAAATCTTAACAAGAAGAATAGAATAAGTAGTTTAAATGTTTGGCACGAAAAACAATTTCTATAAACAAAAATAAAGTATAACATGTGTTCAGTGCTTAAGTGAAGTTTGGTGAGCGAGATATGTAGATGAAAATGCAACTTTAATTTTTGAGGAATAAATGTGTTAGCCAGTGTTCTTGGGAGCTCAAAAATCAAATTTGAAATTAAGATATGCCCTTTTCATTAAGTTGGCAAACATATGAACTTATGTTTAAAGTACTATTTTTGGTGATTTATTGTGTGCGAAATAATTAAATAGTGCTTAAATAGTTTGTTCCTATGGGTTAGTATGAAATATGGACCATTGCATGAAATCCTTGTTGGTTAGAGTTAATAGGGTTTAGGCCTTTTAAAAATTGTGAAAAAAGTGTTAATGGCTATTTAGTTCAACTGAACACTTAACCTTTCTAAGTGTGGAAAAGGCTAGTAGGCAATGCCATTTTAGCATTTAAATTCTAGCTAAATTGTTTAAACACTAGCTTCATATTATTGTACCGTTGGTTGTCTCTAAGTGAGTATTTGAGTATGGTATATGTTGTAGTGGTGTTGGGTGTCACATTGCCCTCTTAAAAATTTCCCAAACTTCGCTGGAACGTGTTGTAGATCATGTCGTGGGCGCTCTGTTCGTGAATCGGCATTTCCGTGATGAGCCTATGTCGGCATTCTTTTATCTGCTTATATAGTTGCTCTCTGGTCTTTGTGATTGCTCCGCTTGATAGTTGGTATGGTTGACTTTAGGATAGGGGAATTAGTTGAACCTCAATCGTGATCGCTAGTAGCTTTTGCTTCGCTTTAAAATGCATACACGTCACTGATAGCAGCCGCTCGGCCTGAGTTCGCGGTCACCGCGTGCACGACGCTGCTGGCACCGGGCTCACGCCGTGGCTGGGTTGCGGTCACTGGCCAGCTCACGTGCCCGGCTGATGCCGCGCAGCGCCTTGGCCTTGCGTGGGCCGGCTGCGGCCTGGTTTCCATTGTCGCTGCGTGCGCGCACCACCCTCTGGCTGCCGAGCCACGCGCGAAGTCGAGCCAAGGCTGCGGCCATCTTTGCCATGTCAACGTGGCAGTCACCCTGCCCTATGATTCACCTACCGTGGGCATGTGCCTCTGCCTGCCGCGTCTAGGTCGATGACCCCGGTCACTGCAGCAATGGGATGCCTCTCTGCCTCACTTGCCCCACTATCCGACGCCGGGGAGCCCTGCTCGGGTCCTATCTCTGCACTCCAGTGCTTCATGCCAAGCCTCCTTGTCTTGTTATCTGTACGCGCATGCTTAAACTACCGCCATCAATCGAAGCCGTCCCGTCTTAACTTGCTCGGGCTCGCTCGTGTGCCTCTCTGTGACTACTCCACACGCAGGGCCACCACTCTTCTCCCTCCTAGCGTCTGCGGGCTTCGCAGCATAATTCCTCGCTCTAGTGGGTAGCTTAGGAAGTCGGCTAGCCGTCCTATTCCCCTCGAGCCCAACAGTGCATTGCTGAACGGCAATTCGGCGTTTTGCTCGCTGCTGGCCATGAGCGCCGCCGCAGCCAGTGGTTTGGGGGTAAATCCCAACCCGAGGGAAAGAACTCAATTGGTGGTGTTTCTGGACTCGTCTTGACCCCCTCTAGCTGGTGCTCATGTCATATTGGCCAGGGGTCCCGCCAGAGGTGTAGTGATGCACCAGTGTTTGCCTCGGGACGTCGCCGCCGTGCTCAGGCGCACGTGGCTAGACCACCTCAGCCCTCCCTGTTTCAACTGTCACCACAGCACAGTCTGCGATGAGTTTCTAATGCTTCGAGTTTCTAATGCTTCGAGTTTCTAATGCTTCCCCGCCGTCTCTACCCCTCCGTTAGTGCCCTAGGTCGCTGGAACGGTCGCGCCACCGCGTGGTTCAACCGACGTCGAGGATAGGTTGCGGTAGTGCATCGTCGAGCTTCCTTCCGCTTCGTATCGATGCGCATTGGCCCGTAAGTCCCCATCGGCCAGTTAGATGTGCCGATTAAGCCCTTAGTTGGCTGGCTTAGCCACGCAGTGCCGACCAAGGCCTCGTCGGCAAGTACGGTGGCATTGGGGACTACCCCGCTGATGGGATAGTTTGGGGACTTGTTTGCAAAACTGTTGTCGATAGGAATAGTGTGCATAGTAGTCGTAGTAATATCTAAAAGCTCGTGGGCTTTTCTGCAAGGCCGCCGTCGCGTGCATGCCTTCTAGCCCTTGGGTCGTGCTGGGCCGTCGCGATGCGCACGCAGCCGCACCCCGCGCTGGGCTGCTGGCCGAATTGGTTGCCGCCGGCCCTTTTCTTTTCCTAAAACATTTTTCTAATTTAGTTTCTAAGGCAAACTTGTAAATTCAATGTAAATTTGTGTAGTTGACCAAAATTGTGAAATTAATTTTGTTAGGTTTCTAAAATCATAATCTATCTATTAGTGTGCTTGGTTCACATAGCTCTAAAATATTTCAAGGTTGCTCTAAATAATGTAACATGCTTTAATATTATTAAAGTATGAACTCATAGGAATTTTTATGATTAATTAGTGCTAGTGTTAATTCTAGAAAAAATTTTCAGTAAGTTCCTAGTATTATTATAGGCTCACTATAATTTTTGTAGCTCTAGAATAATTAGTTTGCTAAGATAGCTATTGAGCCCTAGTTCGAATATATATTAAATCAATAAAATGAAATAAGGATACGCCTTGGGATTGTATAACTAAAACACTTGTTGGGGAATAGCGTCTTGTTCGACAGCGTGGATACGTAGACTAGTACGTTAGTTGCTAGAGCTAACTCGTTAGCTTGAGCGGCGCAATCGTATTTTAGGCGTTGCGGTTGTCGCTGATTATTTACGTCTCTGCATTGCATCCATGTACATCATAATAGGAATAATGATGGATCGTGGAATCGACCGAAGTAGTGGAGAAGATGGTGCCTAAATGACCATGTCATCGTGATGGAACACTAACTTTTGGAAGAATAATGATGGATCGTGGAATCGACCGAAGTAGTGGAGAAGATGGTGCCTAAATGATCATGTCACCGTGATGGAACACTAACTTTTGGTTATATTATATCTAGGTAAGCTCTGGTGCATAACTCCTATTATTTTGCACTTTATTTTATGCTTGTGCATTAAGTTTTAAGGAGTTGAATGAAATCCACTTGCATATATATATATATATCCTTATCCTATGGGTCTTACTAGTATGTCAGGATCGTGTAGATTGCTATGCTATAGGACCCCGGTAGAAGTTGAGTGATTACCTGTCACTCGCGAGAGATAGAAAAGATGTTATTGTTACTATTATCATGTTCCTGACACATGGAATATATATGGATAATAATTAGAGACCGAGCGGGACTGTACTTTGGATATTGGATGTGGTTAGGTAACCGAGCGAGGCCTTGGTTGCATTTGTTCCGCTTGTATCGATTGAGGACCGTTCGTTGCTGTAGATGGTAGTCAGATCATAGACTTATTATTCTGAGCACATACTTGCTTATAGGAGTGGGAAGACTTGTTACTCTCTTGTCATAGATTCCGGCTCTTTCTGGACCGACTTTTAGGGGTGGATATTAGGTGGATGTCTAAGCACCATACTGAGACCGGGTCTCAGGTGTTGGGGGCTTGGAGTCCAAGTTTAGATGGGGACCTGGACCCCTTGACAGGAGTAGAATGAGTTGGTCTTGTTTGTGTCTAGGGTGCAATCGATGCGTGTGTTTCAGGGTACTCAGTTGGGATACATTGGTTCGCGAATCGCCATTTCTGTGAGACAGTACCAACTTGGCTATGGTCTAGCACCGTAGTAAGAACTAAAACATGGAAGAAGATAAATTGGATCTAATTGCTCAACCCTTGAAAGTAACATATGTGCTTACATAGAATAGTTAGTTAATAAACTAATGATGACTGCTAATAAAATTGAATATAAGGATGGACGTTTAGTAATGCTTCTTGCAGGTGTAATAACCCACAAGCCAGATAGCCTTGCATATCCTTGGAGTCTTTTTATTTCCTCCTGTCGTGTAAGTCTTGCAGAGTACAATTGAGTACTCAGGGTTTGTTCTACCCTGTTGCAGGTAACAGACACTTGTTGGTCTGACACTTGAATGTTGAACCCTCCTGATGGGCTCAGCGAGGATTTTCTTTATGCTGCGGACCTAGAGTTCTTGATAGTTTTCACAAAATGTTTTATAAAGAAAAGAACCACAACCTTTTATCATTTCATGTAGCTAAGTGTTCATCATGAGGAGGTTTGAGCTTGACATTAAATAAATGTTTTTTTCCGCTGAAACTCTGATCATATATTTTATTCCGCTGATATAATTATCTTATTTATCATTCAACAGGTATTAAGTGATGTAAGAAATGGCCTAAAACATTGTAAGATTTATCCTTTCGTTTATGATCCTGATAAAAAATATGGATTTTTGAGTTCTCCCTTGTGGTGTGCTCGACATAACTGCATAGTTAGTGTACTCTCTTGGGTACTTAGTGTCTAATGAAAGACATGTACTTTTAGGAGGGCATTAGATTAGGTGGTTCTGCCACACTTTGTATGAACAAGAAGAGTTGGATAGTGGACTAGCTTTGATCAAGGATTGAAGAACGAATCAAGAGTGCATAAGTGAGAAAATGTCAAGCAAATGTGAAAGGATAAAGGAGACAATGTATAATGGATGGATAAAGATTTGAAAAATCACTTTACATTAATATGATCAAGCTAAAAGTAGGAATATCAAGCCAAAATAAAAAGGATATAAGGAATCTTGAATTGGCTTACCATATTGATGTTGATCCATATATATCTCTATATGAGTCAAATTGAAGCTTGATTTATCTCAGCATTCATATCTAGAAGATATTCAAGCAAGGATTACAATATTTAAGAAATAATTTTTCAATAGATTGTTAATATGATGCGACTTGAGTATGGCTCGGTAGGGTGAAGATAGTAAGAAAAGGGCTTCGAGGGACTAAGCGAAGGTGAAGGACAAACGATGGCTTGAGGATCGAGGTACCATGGCTAAGGTGAAGAAGAGAGTACTTGCATTGAGTCGAGGAACTAATCGAACTATGAGAAGTCATATTATGTTGAGGATCAAATCATTTGTAGAAGTGACTTGAAGCCATGAGGTGAACTCATATATATGGAAATAGTTCAAGTCACATGCTCAAGTTATGTTTACTCAAAGAGATGAGACAAAGTTGATTGCAACCCCTTTGAAGTGAATTTGAGAAGAAATGACATATGAAGACATTGAAGACTCAAGTGGTTGAAATGGTTATATTCTCTTAATATTGAGTATAGGTATGCTGTACTATCAAAGGGGATGTAATACAAATCATAGACAAGTCTCAAGTGCTCAAACTAACTGAACTCAAGTGCTAACATGAGAGAAAACACTTAGCACAACACCTGCGCTTTCTGATCTTAGGGTTTGTTTTTGGCTGGGCTGGATAGCCCTCGAAACAAGTTTTCAGGAAAGTCCAAGATCACTGAAAACGGAGTTCGAAGTAAAAAGTTATGATATTTTCTATGAGATGACCTATGCTATTTTTCAGATTTGCGGTAGTGCCGCACCTGTACAAATCATAACGGCTAATTTTTAGATTGGGTCTATATATACCCATCCCACGCCTCCAAGTGAGGCTGTTGGCTCCCATTTCACTCCCAACTCATTCCAAGCCATTTGTGAGCTCTCTAACCCCTCTCTTTATGAGAGTGAGTGATTGGTGTTTGATTAAGTGTTAGAGAGCTGATTAGAGCAAGGAAAACCTTGAGCACTTGTCGGGCTTCATCAATCTTCGTTGCGCATTTGTTACTCTTAGAGGTGAAGCCTCCTAGACGGCTAGGCATCGCCCGATGAGCTCCCGTGCTTGTGGTGATGAGCCGCGAGAAAGTTTGTATTACCCATTGATCTAGTGGAAACCTCTTATCTAAAGAGTTCACTCTCTTGACTTGAGAACGAGGATAGGGGTTGCAAAACCCAAGCCTTAGTGGCTACCTCAACAACATGGACATAGGCAAGCCTTGGTGACGAGCTGAATCACGAGATAAATCGTATCTTCTCTCTTGTGCTTTGAATTGCATTATTTGTGTTTCACTCGATCTACTTGGTTGTGCGTGTTTGTGAGTGCAGATACTTAGTGGACTTGCCACTAGAAATCTCCACGCACATATCCAAGTTTGAGTTCTAGGCACAGCTGTTGTTGAACTCTCTGCGCAGGCGCGACAATGCGGTAGTGCTGTATTTTCAGTGAGACAGTGCCGCACTTAGAATCTAACTTCCACTATAAGTTTGTTTTAAACAGGACTATTCACCCCCCCTCTAGACGACATCAAGGTCCTTTCACTATAGTTGAGGTCTTCTTCATTTGAAATCATTTACAATCCCAAATCTGTTTGAAGTTCTCATATTTTAAAATTTATTTTTTGAATTATTCGAAGCTCGAATAGAGACGTGACCAAAACCAAACTTGTAAATCTCCATGTGGTATACAACTTTGTAGTTGATATCTATTTCATTTAAAATCATTTATGGATCCAAAATTATATATGAAATTCTCATATTTTGAAATTCAAAATTTTCAAATCGTTTGAACGAACTTGGATGGAGTGAACAAAACCAAACTTGTATATATCAGTGAGATATACAACTTTGTTGGTGATGCCTTTTTCATTTAAAATCATTACGGTCCTAAAATTCATTTTGAAGTTATCATATTTTGATTGTTTTTTTAATTTATTCCAACAAACTCGGATGAAGAAATAACCAAAACTAAACTTGTTAATCTACGACTTTTTAGTTGATGACTGTTTCATTTGAAATCATTTACGGTCCTAAAATTCTATTTGAAGTTCTCATATTTTGAAATTCAAAAATTTTAAATTGTTCGAACAAACTCAGGCAGAGAAACAACCCCAATCGAAGTTGTAGATCTCGATGAGATAGATTATATTTTTATATGTTACCAAAGTTTAAGTTATGATTATTTTAGAACTTCTTTTTATGATAAAAATTCAATAAAGTGTAGATAAATATTTTAATACATATAAGTATTTATCAATATGTAAATTTAATACATAAAAATTTTCATAAATATCTAAAAAAACTGAAGGTGTTGCCGATGACACATGTTATATTTGGAGCGCATGCTAGGCGGTTTACCGAAGGTGTAGCTGATGACACAGATCACTCTTAGCTCTTACTGGTTGACTATATATTTTCATACTGCATGCGCTTATAATATCCATAATTTTCAAAAAGGAAAAAGAAAAGAGAAACATGCATGGTCTTCGTCATTAAAAAAAAAAGAGAGGGATTTCCTGCTGCTTTGCACGTCTGCCTCGTGCCAACAAGCAATAACATTGGCCATCACGAATCTCTGCCTCTGCGTGATCAGGTCTAAGACATCCTCGATCGCACCTAGTCAACTAACACAGTCACGTACAACTAATCGTAAACAAGATGCCCACGTAATTAATTACTTATCCTTAATCCAACAGTTGTCAGAGTATAGTTTACGCACGGTACTACGACAGTTAGATTCTGAAAGCGCGCAGAAAAAGAAAACGCGGGGATAATGTTCTACTACGTACAGCCAGCATAAAAGACCATCTGCTTATTGTATATTTAATTCCATTTCTTACTCGTGGTTTCATTCAACTTCAAACTCAAAGGTTATCGCCTGAAAGTGAAAATGTTGACAATGACGGTGAAACAGGGGCCGACGAGACGACGGTGAAACAAGCCACATCAAATCCAAAGCGGTGTACGTGTACTTATTAGTGGTTGTTTAGATCCGCATAGATTTTACAGTGCGACCAAAAAACCAGAATTTGATCCAAACGAAAAGGCTTCTAGGGGATTCTGTTATGTGTTTGAGAAATCCAAGCCAACAATCCAATATTCGTTCTCTATCAGCATCTTGGGAATTCTAGGGTGGGAAAAGACAATTTTGTCCTCATTTCAACCTTATCCATTGAACTATTTGAAGCGTATTTTAGTAATTTAGCATATACAATGCATCCAATATCCAGAGTACAATTTAGGAATCCAAACATTCTATCCAAAATCTAGATTCTCAAAATCACTACTTCCTCCATCCTATATTAGATGACGCTTTAGAATCTCTCATGGCAACAGTCAAAAGTCCAAAGTCTCCCTCAGACATAAAGATGTATAGGAAAAAAGAGAAACGTGTGTTGAAAAAAGAGAAAAGTATATTGGAAAAAGAGAAAATGCATTACAGAATGTGACTGTCAAGTATTTTAGGACTAAAATGCCATCTATATATTTTAAGACGAATGGGGTATCTACTGTCTGAATTCTTATGATCCATAGAGCATCCAAAATGGGGCCTTATCTTATTTTTTTGGACTCGAGGAAAATGGGGCCTTATCTTATAGGTGCAAGGTTTATGACATGGGGTGTAATATAATGAAAATTTAGCTGTGATTATTGTTTTTTATTTTTGCGTGGGCGCAGCACCCAGTGCAGTGAGTATAGCTCCACCCCTACTGTGAAATGTCCCAAGTAGTAATCTAGCCATCAACAAAACGAGAAATTATTGAAGGTCAATTCATTAGGTTCCCTAATCCCTATAGAGTAGAATCCCTTTGAGTTCTGAATTTGACGTAGGTATCCATGCCTTTTAGATTTATCTTAGGATTTAATAGCACCTTTTAGTAATAGATGACATGCTCATCGATAATGAAGTGTATGTGGTCATTTCCTCGGTCCCGAGATCTGTCAGCACGGTATTTTGGATATGCTCATATAGGTGAGTTTATGTGCATGCCCGTGTGCTCCATGTATGTTTTGCTCAATCACCCTGTTCACTGGATGGTTTCTGGTTGATGCTGATTTGTTGTGTTGGAGTTGTTTCAAATTCACTACAGGATATAGGCTGGGCTTCTGACGAAGCGAAGCGGAGGCCCATCGCCGGAGGCTTGGTTTCGTGTAGACTTGATTCTCTTGTAAGCCGCCGCAGGCGTGTAACCCCAAACTCTTGAGATAGTGAGATTGTTGCCGGCTGGTGCCCGTGGTTTTTTCCCTTCGCATTGAAGGGGTTTTCCACGTAAATCGTGTGTCTCCACTGTGATTGATTTCGTTTACTTCATATTTCTATATGTCGTTCATAACAAGTGGTACCGGAGCTTTGGTTGCTGTTAGGGTTCATGACGACGTCAATGAAGTTCGATCTTCCGCTGCTGAACTACGACACGCGGTTCTCGCTATGGCAAGTCAAGATGCGGAGGATTATGGCGCAAACTCATGACTATGATGAGGCGCTGGATAATTTCGGCAAGAGGAAGGCCGATTGGACTCCTGAGGAGACCCGCAAGGATCAGAAGGCGCTCGCCCTAATTCAGTTACATCTTCATAATGATATTTTGCAGGAGTGTTTGATAGAGAAAACTGCTGCAGAACTATGGCTGAAACTGGAATCGATCTGTATGTCCAAGGATCTAACCAGTAAGATGCAGATGAAGATGAAGCTGTTCACTCTGAAGATGAAGGATGAGGATTCGGTGATGACCCACATCACTGAATTCAAGAAGATCATGGCCGACCTAGTGTCGATGGAGGTGAAGTATGATGATAAGGACTTAGGTCTTTTACTGTTATGTTCTTTGCCAAATTCGTATGTAAATTTTCGTGACACCATACTTTTGAGCCGAGATGAACTAACCCTAAAGGAAGTTTATGAGGCTCTCTAGTCTAGGGAGAAGATGAAAGTCATGGTGCAGAATGACGTGACGTCGTCTTCAAAGGGCGAAGCTTTGCATGTGAGAGGCAAAACTAAAAACAGATCCTCAAATGAAAAGAGCTACGAAAGGAGAGGCCGTTCAAAGTCCAAGCCGCCTGGTAATAAAAAGTTCTGTGTTTATTGCAAGCTGACAAATCATAATGTTGAGGATTGCAGAAAAGTACAGAATAAGGAGAAGAGAAAAAACAAGTCGGCTGGTAAGGTCTCTGTTGTTGTTGCTGCTTCTGATGATGATTTTGGAGATTGTCTGGTAGTATTTGCTAGTTGTGTTGCTGGTCATAATGAATGGATTCTTGATTCCGCATGTTCATTTCATATTTGCACTAACAAAAATTGTTTTAGTTCATATAAGCCTGTGCAGAAAGGGGATGTTGTACGGATGGGAGATGATAACCCATGTGACATCGTGGGGATTGGATCAGTTCAGATCAAGACTGATGATGGCATGACACGCACACTGAAAAATGTCAGGTATATACCAGGGATGTCCAGAAATCTTATCTCATTGAACACGCTTGATGCAGAAGGTTACAAATATTTCGGTTCAGATGGCGTTCTAAAGGTATCAAAAGGTTCTCTTGTCTGCTTGAAAGGTGATCTTAATTCTGCAAAGTTATATGTTTTTAGAGGGTGTACTTTACCTAGTTCTGATTCCGCTGTTGCTGCTGTTACTAATGATGAACCTAGTAAAACTAACCTTTGGCACATACGTTTAGGACATATAAGTCACCATGGTATGGCAGAATTGATGAAGAAAAACCTGCTGGATGGCTGCACTTCGAGTAAAATCAAGTTTTGTGAGCATTGCATTTTCGGGAAGCATAAAAGGGTACATTTCAACACTTCTGTTCACACCACTAAAGGTACTCTTGATTATGTTTATGCTGATTTATGGGGTCCTTCTAAGAAGCCCTCACTTGGTGGTGCTCGTTATATGCTTACAATTATTGATGACTACTCTATAAGGGTTTGGCCTTATTTTCTAAAATATAAAGATGATACTTTTGCTTCTTTTAAGAACTAGAAAGTAATGATAGAAAGGCAAACTGAAAGGAAGATAAAATTGCTTCGTACTGATAATGGTGGAGAATTTTGTTTGCATGACTTTAATGATTATTGCAGACAAGAAGGCATTGTTAGGCATCACACCATACCTCATACTCCATAACAGAATGGTGTGGCCGAACGTATGAACAGGACCATCATATCTAGGGCCCGTTGCATGCTGTCTAATGCAAGGATGAGCAAGCGTTTTTGGGCTGAAGCTGCTAATATTGCCTGTTACTTGATAAATAGGTCGCCTTCTATTCCACTAAATAAGAAAACTCCCATTGAGGTATGGTCTGGTATGTCTGCTAATTATTCACAATTAAAAATTTTTGGATGCACTGCTTATGCTCATGTTGATAATGGAAATTAGAGCCTAGAGCTGTTAAGTGTCTTTTCCTTGGTTATAGTTCAGGAGTCAAAGGCTATAAATTGTGGAATCCTGAGACAGGAAAGACTTTTATGAGCAGGAGTGTTGCATTCAATGAATCTGTGATGTTTACTAATAATTTACCCTCAGATCATGTTCTAGAAAAAGAGTTGCAGCATATGTGCATGTAGGTGGAGCATGTTGATGATGATACAGGTGTGCAGGTGGAGCCTGTTGATGAGCAGGATGACCATGATAATGATGTTGCTGAGAATGATGCTCATGATGATGTTCAGCAAACTCCTCCTATTTTACAGCTAGAGGAGGATTTACCTATTGCTCAACGCAAGTCAAAAAGGACAGTTGCACCTCCTAAACGTCTCATTGAAGAATGTAATTTGTCTTACTATGCTTTAAGTTGCGCTGAACAGGTGGAGAATGTTCATGAGCCAACAACCTATAAAGAAGTTGTTCGTTGTGGTGATAGTGAGAATTGGATTTCTGCTATGCATGAGGAGATGCAGTCTCTTGAGAAGAACAGTACATGGGAGGTTGTACCTTTGCCTAAGAAAAAGAAGACCATCAGCTGCAAATGGATCTTCAAGAAAAATGAGGGTTTATCTCCAAGCGAGCCTCCAAAATATAAGGCAATGTTAGTTGCTAAAGACTATAGTCAAATTCCGGGTGTTGACTATAATGATGTGTTCTCTCAAGTGGTAAAATACAGTTCAATTCGTACTTTCCTTAGTATTGTTGCTTCATATGATCTTGAACTTGAGCAGTTAGATGTGAAGACTGTGTTTTTACATAGAGAGCTTGAGGAGGACATATACATGGACCAACCGGAAGGGTTCATAGTGCCTGGCAAGGAAAAATATGTATGCAAGTTGAAGCGATCCTTGTATGGTTTGAAACAGTCCCCTCGTCAGTGGAATAAGAGGTTTGATTCATTTATGTTGTCACACAGTTTTAAAAGATCTAAATATGATAGCTGTGTTTACATCAAGCATGTTAATAGATCACCTATATATTTGTTGTTATATGTCGATGATATACTGATTGCTGCCAAGAGTAAGATTGAAATCACTAAGTTAAAGAAGCTGTTGAGTAGTGAGTTTGATATGAAAGATCTTGGTAGTGCTAAGAAAATTTTTGGTATGGAAATTAGTAGAGACAGAAAATCTGGTTTGCTATTTCTTAGTCAACAAAATTATATCAAGAAAGTTCTTCAGCGTTTCAACATGCCAAATGCTAAGGCTGTTAGTACCCCTATTGTATCTCACTTTAAGTTGTCAGCTGCTCAGTGTCCTAGTACAGATGTAGAGATTGAGTACATGTCAAGGGTTCCTTATTCTAGTGCTGTTGGGTCTTTGATGTATGCCATGGTTTGCTCTCATCTAGTTTTGTCATATGCTATGAGTCTTGTTAGTAGATATATGTCTAATCCTGGCAGAGAACATTGGAGGGCAATTCAGTGGATTTTCAGGTACCTCAGAGGCACAGCAGATTCCTGTTTAAAGTTTGGAAGAACTGATAAGGGTCTTATTGGTTATGTGGATTCTGATTATGCTGCTGATCTGGACAGGCGAAGATCACTTACTGGTTATGTGTTTACTGTTGGCAGTTGTGCTGTGAGTTGGAGGGCTACTTTACAGTCTGTTGTTGCTTTGTCTACTACTGAAGCAGAATATATGGCTATTTGTGAAGCATGCAAAGAATTAATTTAGCTGAAAGGTTTGTACGCTGAGCTCTGTGGAGTTGAATCTTGCATAAGTTTGCACTGTGACAGTCAAAGTGCAATTTACCTCACTAAAGATCAGATGTTCCATGAGAGAACTAAGCACATAGATATTAAGTATCATTTTGTACGTGATGTGATTGAAGAAGGTAAGCTGAAGGTATGCAAGATTAGTACTCATGATAATCCTGCTGATATGATGACAAAGCCTGTTCCTATTGCTAAGTTTGAGTTGTGCTCAAGCTTAGTTGGTTTAATTGGATAGTCCAAGAGACTATTGTTGGCACCAATGGTTTTTTATCTTTATTGCAAGGAGTATGAAGGGTTGATTTATGATACATGATGAATTTGTCTCAAGGTGGAGTTTGTTGGAGTTGTTCCAAATTCACTGCAGGATATAGGTCGGGCTTCTGACGAAGCGAAGCGGAGGCCCTTCCTAGGGTTTCGTGGAGACTTGATTCTCTTGTAAGCCGCCGTAGGCGTGTAACCCCAAACTCTTGAGATAGTGAGATTGTTGTCGACTAGTGTCCGTGGTTTTTCCCCTTCGCATTAAAGGGGTTTTCCACGTAAATCGTGTCTCCGCTGTGATTGATTTCGTTTACTTTATATTTCTATACGTCGTTCATAATATATTGTGAGAGAAAAACACCGCTAAATGGCTAGCTGATAAAATCAAGAGAACATGAAGTAATTTGAAGAGAAAACAAAATGAATATATTTTCCCTTGAAACAAGTGCTGCACATCAGAACCTTTTAGGGCAATCGCCTGTTTAAACTGTTTAAAATTTGCAATTGTTAATCAGACAGATCCCTAATTAATACAGAAAAACAAGAGGTCTCTTTCGCAAAACTGCCACTCCATTTGCCTTATCTTCCGGTAAAGCAATGCAACTAAAACGAGCTGACCGCAAAGCAAAGCTTGAGGCTTTTTCTCAAAAACACGCCGTCGCCGTTTCTTCCCCCTTGTCAACCTTTTTTCTTTCAGAAAATTCGGCCCGCGAGATCTTTAGCTCCGGACCCCGTGTGGATTAGTCGCTGTCACGATCGAGGCGGGGCGCCAATTGCGGTGGCCACCACCTCCAATCCACTCCCCGCGGTCGCCTCGCCGAGCTGTTCTTGCTCTGTCGTCTCTCCAAGATTTGTTTCGCACCCGATTCCTGAGACTCCGCAGCTGAAAAGGAAACTCGAGTTCTTCAGCTCTAGATCGGTAGAGAGGCGGTTGCTTTGCGGGCTCTGAGGTTGGAAACTTTTTCTTCTTTCACTATACAGCGTCTCTTCCTTCCTGGATCCAGAGGCATGTTATGATGTGACTCTGTTTGGGGATTAGAGTTGTTTCTTTCGTCCTGTTGTTTGGGTTTTGCTTGCAGATCCAGTTTTGGATACCGTGTCTTGAATCACGAGCTTGCGAATTCCAATATAAACGCGGCTTGCTTTGTTTTGACAAGTGTTCTACTCCTTGGGATTTCCCTGCAGGTTCAGTTCTCGTTCTTGATTTGTCTCATCGACACATCAGTTGGGCTGCAGGCTTAGAGCTGGAAGAAATAATTTGACTAGAGAAATGGGGCAGTGTTGCAGCAGAGCTACGGCCCCGGACTCTGGACGGGGAGGCACCAATGGTTATGGCTATTCCAACCAGGCAAAGCCAGCGCAAGCACCTCCGAGTTACAACACTCCTCAGCAGGTGGCCGAGGTGAGGTACACGCCGCCGGCGATGAACGCTCCGGTAGTCCCACCTGTGGCTGCGCCACCGAAGCCCACGGCAGACACGATTCTTGGCAAGCAGTACGAGGACGTGCGCTCTGTCTACTCCCTCGGGAAGGAGCTTGGCCGGGGCCAGTTCGGGGTGACATACCTCTGCACAGAGATTGCCTCTGGTAGGCAGTACGCCTGCAAGTCCATCTCCAAGCGCAAGCTCACCAGCAAGGCAGACAGGGAGGACATTCGAAGGGAGATCCAGATCATGCAGCACCTGTCTGGGCAGCCAAACATTGTCGAGTTCCGGGGAGCATACGAGGACAAGAGCAATGTCCATGTGGTGATGGAGCTCTGCGCAGGTGGGGAGCTCTTCGATCGCATCATTGCAAAGGGGCACTACACAGAACGTGCAGCCGCTACAATCTGCAGAGCAGTTGTGAATGTTGTCAACATTTGCCACTTCATGGGTGTGATGCACCGTGACCTGAAACCAGAGAACTTCTTGCTTGCGACCAAGGAGGAGAATGCAATGCTCAAGGCCACTGATTTTGGGCTTTCCGTCTTCATTGAAGAAGGTAATGCGAATATTATGCTCTGTGGACACTTGGTATTGCATTGTTAGCTTAATATAAATAACAGTTAGACATATATTTCTTAACTTTGATCTGTTGAGGTTCATGGTTGGTTGCAGTTTTCAATTTATCTTTTGTCATATTTCTGAGCGACCCTGCTAAGGCTAGTATTTCATATATACTCTCATTTTCGGTTATGGGAACGTATGTTGCTTCTTAATCCAAACAATTGGGGAACCTCGAACCTGTGGATAATTCACGCCATTTTGGACATGTTCAGGCAATTTTGTTGTCCCTGCAAAGTGTATACTGTATAACATGCCATAATACTTTTAGTAACTTGAAAAGTTTTTGCTCCTGCCTATCTTCATAGAGAGCCACCATAAACTGGTGATCTTTTCCATGTTCACTTTGAGGGGAAAGCACTGAAAACTGGGCTGTTTCTATGTCAGTTAGGACCTGTTTGGATCCATTAGCTGCTAATAGTTAGCTAGCTAATATAGCTAACTATTAGCTGGTTTGGCCAAACTAGTGAGATAGTTAATAGTTGGGTATTCAACTAACAATTAGCTAGACTACTAGCTGGACCTGTTTGGATCCAAAGGAGCTAATTGTTAGCAGCTGTTTCTATGTCAGTTAGTAGTGGGAAACCTCTAGTGATGATAGCTCAATGTCTTTTTATGTTTGACTGGCTTGAAGCCCGATCGCAATCACATTAAGATATGAAATGCTATATCAATTTTATTGCCCTCTTAGTGGCGATTCTTATATCTGAGATATATATTACTATTGTTGTGGATGGTAATAGCAATTGCAGAATATATGATAATTGCTTATTGTGGGGAGGCAAACCATTCTTCTGTTTTTTTTCCTTGTACATTTTCATCAGTCATCCCCAGTATTTGTTTTTTTTTCTATGATTCCGAATCAAAGAGAACTTGCTCTCAGAAACAGTAGTAACTTGTTGGTGATTAATACCATTAGATTAGATCCTAAATTTCTAGATTTGGGGTCTCATTATTGCTGTATTGTATAACAGGAAAGATGTACAGGGACATTGTTGGAAGTGCTTATTATGTTGCTCCTGAAGTCCTTAGGCGGAACTATGGAAAAGAGATAGATGTTTGGAGTGCAGGTGTTATTTTGTACATTCTTCTCAGTGGCGTGCCTCCATTTTGGGCTGGTATATTGACCTCTAAGAACCACTTCAACTTTTGAATTAATGAATACCATTAAGCAGCAACATCGTCCTTTTTTGTTGTTGTTTATCCTCTGTTTTTGCTGTGTAGAAACTGAAAAGGGGATATTTGATGCTATTCTGCATGAGGAGATTGACTTTGAAAGTCAACCTTGGCCATCAATTTCTGAGAGTGCTAAGGACTTGGTTAGAAAGATGTTGACACGAGATCCAAAGAAAAGACTGACTTCAGCTCAAGTTCTTCGTAAGCTTCTCAGGAATTAATAATTCCAAACTTTAGAACATTTTTTTTAAAAAAATAATGTGTATTAAATGCTTGATCAGAACATCCATGGCTCAGAGAAGGTGGGGACGCATCTGATAAGCCTATTGACAGTGCTGTTCTTTCTAGAATGAAGCAGTTCAGAGCAATGAATAAGCTGAAAAAGATGGCCCTAAAGGTTATTGTCTTCATGTTAATGCTTACTTGGTTAGTTTTTCGTTATCTAATGGTTTTAGCAAATATATGTGCAGGTTATTGCTTCAAACCTTAACGAGGAAGAGATCAAGGGGCTAAAGCAAATGTTCATGAACATGGACACAGACAATAGTGGCACAATCACATATGAAGAACTCAAAGCAGGATTAGCCAAACTTGGATCGAAGTTGTCAGAAGCTGAAGTAAAGCAGTTGATGGAGGCTGTATGTTCTAATCTATATAATCTATATTACAATACCATTATTAGAATCATGTTCTTGGCTGACATGCTTGCCTTCTGACCTATTCCAGGCTGATGTTGATGGGAATGGATCCATTGACTATGTCGAGTTCATCACTGCCACAATGCATAGGCACAAGCTTGAAAGAGACGAGCATTTGTTTAAGGCATTCCAGTATTTCGATAAAGATAACAGCGGGTGAGTTCTTCAAATTGATATCTCAAATGCTAACATAACATGCCACACTTTTTTATCCCATCAAAACATGTCTACACTATCGATCTTGTTAAAAAAAAACACTCCCCCTGGGGGAATGACCTTTTTGCATGTAAAAGTATCTAGGTTCACATTTATCGGCACTGACTTTCTTCCAAAGTATGTCTCATGCATAAACTGTTTTTGTTTTCTCAAAAGCAGAAACTTGTTTAACATGGCGATTACATTTATTTTATGCAGCTTCATCACAAGAGATGAACTGGAATCTGCTTTGATCGAGCATGAGATGGGCGACACAAGTACAATAAAGGAGATCATATCAGAAGTTGACACGGACAATGTAAGCTATTCACGCCATTGTCTTTGCAGCTGTGTTTTGTTTATTCCTTTCATCTTCTTGATGTTAATCATTTGCCTGCCACAGGATGGGAGGATTAACTATGAGGAGTTTTGTGCTATGATGAGAGGAGGGATGCAGCAGCCAATGAGGCTCAAGTAGCCTGTTCCGTTAGTAGAAATGGTGTACCATTAGTTACTGTTCTTCACTCTTTTTTTCTTCTTGTTCGGTACTTGGTAACCGGATAAAGCTTACAATGGGTGTTGTTTTTGCATTGTTGAGAAATGATTGTGTATATCTTTTTCTTTTTTGCTCGTGTTTGTTGCATTGTAGTACCTTGAACGTCCCTTCTTTTTTGTAAGTTTGTTTATGCAAGTACATCTAATAAAAAAGTGCATTTTGCCTCTCACTTTGTACTGTTAAAATCTAGCTTTCAGTTGGGTAATTAGTAATAGGAAAAAGGTCTATTTTCAATTACGCAACCAAGATTCCTTCTAAGGACATGTTTGGTGCACATGGTTAGTTACTAGTTTTTTTTTCGAATTAGGGATATACCCCATTTCCATTGCATTCGCACGGAAATACAGCAGAATTTTAAAGATGTTTCAGAACAGTTGTTATGGACGTAGTTGGGATTGGGAGGATTGAGGAGGAAGAGAGGAGCGGCGGCGGAGCTACAGTACCTGCAGGTACTGTTCACGAGAGAGGCGGAGGACCGGCGGCTAGGGCTGTGAGGGACGCTGAAACACCGGCCGCGGGGCTTCGCCCACGGCCGGCAAGAGAGAAGGTTTTTTCTTCTAATCTCTTGCTTGATTAGATTGATACATTTCCTCTCATTATATAGACAAGAGGTCTTACTTGGCCCCTAAGCAAGCGACTAATTAACCCTAACGGGCTAAGATCCAATAGGCCCTTGACTCTTCTAACACTACACCCCACCTAGACATGTAGCTCGTCCTTGAGCTGCAACCTAACTCGACTCTGCTAGACACAAACCTAACACCTAAAAACAAGCCTTTTACATCTCGGCTTATTTTATTGACCTGAAATAGACTACGACTCTTTATTTTTGACTCCTGAAGATATGGCGGACACCCTCCGCGTGATGAACTTGCACGTGTGTAGCCACCTGGATCCCATGGAGCTCACCGGAACGAGAGGGGTGCACGGGTATAGCCACCAGGAATTAGTCGCGATAGCGACCAGCGGAGACGTCCTCGCGGCGGCCGGTGCCGGAGCATGGCAGCTCTAATTAAGGTCCGCCTATGGGTGGCCACACACCCGCGTCCCCAAACGCCTGTGCTGTAGACACCGAGTTCGCCACCCAAGGTGGCGATGCCACGCCCGATCTCCATGACGCAGCGGACGAGATCAGGGCCCTCCATGTGGCGAAGTGCAGCCTGGTGGCTAAGCAAAGGGGCACGGGGCACAGGCACCGGCTGCAACCCATGCATTTCCCACGCCTGCCGTCGCGCCAGGAGTCCACGTGCTGCAGCCTGTAACCGTACCGCCGCCAGGACCGCCTCCTGCATCTTCTGGCGCATCTCCTGCAGCCGCCGCCGTGCTCGGAGACCGCGCACAGCAGCCTGCAGTCGCACCACAGCCGACACTTGGTGAATAAGCATCGGCTGCACTGCCATGTCCTTTCGCTGCTTGATCTGCTGCAATGTTGGCTGCACGTCCTGGAACGGCAGCAGTGTCGTGCCGTAACCTGGCATCCCGTAGGGGAAAACCGGTGGCAGAGAGGCCACGGCCGATTGCGGCAGCGGCCAGCTGGCTAGTTGCAGCGGCAGTATGCCGAGGTAGGACTGGATGGCGGCGACGGAACGGGCAAGATCGGTGATGGCCGCGGTCAACTGATCTGGCGTCATCGGTGAGGAAGTGACCGGCAGCGGCTCATCGTAACCTGGCAACTCTGATACCAGATTGTTATGGACGTCATTGGGATTGGGAGGATTGAGGAGGAAGAGAGGAGCGGCGGCAGAGCTACAGTACCTGCAGGTACTGTTCACGAGAGAGAGGCGGAGGACCGGCGGCTAGGGCTGTGAGGGACGCTAGAAACGTCGGCCGCGGGGCTTCGCCCACGGCCGGCAAGAGAGAAGGTTTTTCCTTCTAATCTCTTGCTTGATTAGATTGATATATCTCCTCTCATTATATAGAGAAGAGGTCTTACTTGGCCCCTAAGCAAGCGACTAATTAACTCTAACGGGCTAAGGCCCAATAGGCCCTTGACTCTTCTAACAACAGTAGAGGAGCATACAGAAGAACGACGCAAATAGAACAGGGATTTGAACTCCATCGCCAGAATTACAGCCCAGCGAACGATAGCTAGCGCTAACAAAAACATCTCAACAGAAATGTGGCGGGGAGCTTCCCAAGCCTTGTCATCACTCGGGCCTTTATTAGCTTCGTCATCTCTGACTGACGGCTTGACGCTTCTTGGATAGCAGCTGCACCGCAATCTTGAACATAGTATCCACGCCCTTGATCAGCGTTTCCTTGTCCAGCTCTTTCTGAAGACCTGCCTAGAATTTCATAAGCGCACAAGCATGACATACAATCTCAATGGGACTATGGAATTTCTTCCCCTCAAAACATATCTTATTCCTCATCTTCCATATCGACCAACATACAGCTGCAATACCAATACAAAGAATTGTTTCCCTTTGGGAATCCATTTCTCACACCTATTCCAGCTTTGCTAAAAAGAAGTAGGAATATCATTGGCACCAAGGCAGGTAGCAATTGTGGCCCACACAACCTTAGCCACTGAGCAACAGAAATAACAGGATGGATCTCCATTCCAGTTCCTTCTAGTCATGTTATCTTTTGTTAAGATAGCCTCATTTGTCACTAACCACAGAAAGATTTTGAATTTGGCTGGAAGTTTCCCTCTCCAGATATCCTTGAAGGATGCCGCCCCCTCGAACTAGTTAGTGCATTATACGTCGATTTAACAGAGAATTTACCTCTGCTTTCCAGTTTCCAAGAGACTATGTCATGATCAGAGTCAAGCTGTAGTTCAGAAGTATCACTGAGAATTCTACCCCATTCACATCTAAGCTTAGTAGTCAGCCATCTCGAAAAGGTGATGGGAATCAAATTACTAAGCATCTGATTGTTCTGTTGCTCACAGAGTTTAAAGAGGTCAGGAAAAAGGGTACAGAGGGGATCATTATAAAGCCAGATATCTCTCCAAACCGATGTTGATTTGCCATTCTTAACAATCATCTTCCTACTTTGAAGATATATGTGTTTGACCTTAAGAAGGTCAGTCCAAATGGGTGAGTCAGTTTGTTTATGCTTCATAGAACACACATTGTCCCTCCTCAAGTATTTTATATGTGATTAAATCCTGCCAAAGTCCAGAATCTTGCTCAAGTTCCCACCACCATTTGTAGAGTAGACTTAAGTTCATTTTCCTGATATCCTTAATCCCTAGGCCTCCTTTTTCTTACTTTTACAAATTTTGGTCCATCTTACTAAATGATATTTTCTCCTGGAGTGGCCTCCCTACTAGAAGAAAGTTCTTCTCACTTTGTCCATTTCTTTTATCATAGTTTTGGGCAGAAGATAGATGGACATGTGATAAATTGGGGCATTATTCAAACTGGAGGTTATCAGGGTTGACCTACCAGCAATAGACATAGATGAGCCCTTCCAAATATCTAGCCTTTTTGCATTTTTTCTAGAAGAGGCAGCCAATCAACTACATGAAGCCTAGTGGGCCTCACAGGTACCCCAAGGTACTTGATAGGGAAGTAACCAATTTGGCAGTTGAAAGTTTCAGCATAAGATAGGGCCACATTGTCATAATCATTAATCATAACAATTTTACTTTTGCTGAAGTTAATTTTTAAACCGGCCACAATCTCATATAAGTACAGTAGCAATTTCATGTTTCTGGCTTTGCTAAATCATGCTTTAGGCAAATTATTGTATCATCAGCATATTGGAGTATAGCAACCCCATGAGAAATGATATGTTCAACCAGGCCTACAATCAGGTCATTGTTTTGGGCTTGAAGTATTATTCTTGTTAGGCAAACAGCTACAAAGTTGAAGAGGATGGGTGATAAGGGATCACCTTGTCTCACCTCATTATAACTCTTAATATAGGGGCCTATCAGACTATTTAGTTTAACACTGACGGTTCCATCTGCAACAACTTGCTGAATCCACTTGCACCATGTCTCACTGAAGCCCCTAGCTTTCAGGCAAGTGAACAAAAGGGTCCAATTTACTTTGTTGTAAGCTTTTTCAAAATCCAATTTCAGCACAACTCCACACTCCTTTCTTTGTTTAGTCTCATGCAAAATTTCATGCAAGGTGAGAACCCCAGACATGATGTTCCTATCTTTCATAAAAGCAGACTGAGCAGGATGGATCAATTTATCAGCATAGGGCTCAATTCTCAAAGTCAATGTTTTGGTTATCAATTTGTACAGGCAATTTAGAAGGCAAATAGGTTTGTACTGCTAAATTCTAGCAGCATCAGAGACTTTAGGAAGTAAAGTGATGATACCATAGTTGATCCTACTAATGTCAACCTTGCCCTGATGAAAATCAGAGAAGAGTTGGATGATGTCCTTTTCTCGATAAAACTCAATCGGGATACTATCTGGACCAGCAGCCTTGTTTTTCTCCATTTGAGACAGAGCATTCCAAATCTCTGCTTCACAGAATGGTTTGCAGAGTTGTTCATTATCTGATTCAGATAAATGAACAGATCTGTCACAAATGCTTTCATTGATTTGAATATTAAACTCAGGAGCTGGACCAAAAAGGTCAGTGTAATATGCAGTGGCATGAGCCAAAAGATCTTTATCACCCTCAATAGTGGTCCCCTCATGTTCAAGACTTAGGATTGTGTTTTTTCTTTTTCTACCACTAGCCACTCTATGAAAGTACTTAGTATTCAAATCACCATGCAATAGCCATGCATCATGTGATCTGTTGTACCAGTAAAGCTCTTCTTGTTCCAGAAGTCTCATATTTTCACTTATGATCCAAGTTTTTCTTTACCATTGTTCAGAGGAAAGCATAGTGGATTCTTCAAGTTCCTCTAGGATGATCAGCTCTTCTTGCAGCTCTTTTCTAAGTTTCTTGAGCTCTCCTTACATATTCAGTCCCCAACCTTTAAAGTATTGAGTTTAAGTTTTTGCTGAATCCTATCAATGGTGGATTTGGCTCTGTAAGGCTTGTTCCAGATCCTTTCAACTTGAGTAAAGAAATCTGGATTCTTTAGCCAACTAAGTTCAAATCTAAATTGAATTGACTTGGTGGGAGCTTTAGAATCAGTGAGTAGGATAAGAGGGTTGTGATCAGACACTTCTCTAGGGAGCTTTTTAACCATGGCAAGAGGAAAAATATCCTCCCAATACTTAGTCATAAGAAGTCTATCAAGTACAAGAAAATCTTGGTTATTAGACCATGTAAACATTTCCCTAGTCATAATAAGTTCTCTTAGTTCATGAGTATGAATGAGTCTATTAAACAGCCCAAAGTATCTATGACCCCCCCACCACCACCACCACACACACATTCTTATTTCTTTCATTAGCATATCTTATGAGATTGAAATCGCCACCAATCAGAATAGGTTTCAGGTTGGATGAACAGAAGTGAGATAGCTCAGTTAAGAATTTAAGTTTGTTCTTCTCCTGAGCAGCTCCATAAACAACCAGAAGGTTCCATTTCACTCTATTCTGTTTATCCCACAGATTTACTTGAAGCATAAAGTCACCTTTTTTAAAAGAACCCACATCATAGAATTCTCTCCTCACCCCTACTAGAATGCCCCTAAATTTACCTTTAGAGGGATTCCATAACCAAAGGAAATCTTGGTTGGCATCAAATCTCCTGAGTAGACTATCTTCACATTCCTCAACCATAGTCTCCTGAAGGCCAATAAAATGCAGATTGTATTGAAAGATGAGAGATTTCAAGAATGTAGCAACCCCATTCTTCCTGAGGCCCCTACAATTCCATATTAGACCTTGTAATGTAATTTTTTTTTCTAATTTTGGTTTTCTTGGGAATAGGGAGGTTGGTAGTCTCCCTACCTCTCCCTGTTTGGTTTGCCTTATGTGAGCTGGATGAAATTTTGGATTTCTTCTTCTCCCTAGCTATAGATTGGACTATATTATTATTCATAGCTACAATAAGGCCAATATGTCATGAAATCGTTTTAAGATACAAGTCCATATATTTGTTTATGCGCTAGGAGGCTATTTGAATGCAAATATATATTTTTAGTTTTGAGGGAATACTGTATTTCTGCCATAGTATTGAGAAATAAGAACATTGAGTTCCGAGGTGTTTGGGACGCAACAATAATAACTTCTTTAAAGGAGAAATCCAGGTACGTCAAATCCACGGTATTTCTTGTGCGTGGCTCTTGTGGTCAGTTTGGTTAAAAAGCGAGGTAGAATGTGATAAATCATTCTGATTTTTTTTTCTTTTTTGATAGAACGGCTCCATCTCTCTTGTCAGTCAAACTATGACATCTCTCTCACATCCCCTGCCCATGGCTGTCTGCTGCGCAACCACAACCTACAGGTCTCGCCTGTCAAACTATGCCATGTCATCGTCCCCTCACCTCCCTTCCCTTCCCTTCCCAATGGTCACTGGCAGTTCACCGTGCAAGTACGCTCTAGCCGCTGTCGGCGTGCACCGCTGCCCCTCGCAAGTTATTGTGAGATGGTGTAAGAAAACGATCACACATCCAAGGATTGGGACGGGATGGTGCAACATCTGAGAGCAATATTTGCCTTTGAAATGAACTCATCTTGCAACTAAATAAAAGCTTGAGAAACTAGAATGGGGACGGATGATGCAGCAGCTCAGGAAAAAAAACTTTTTTGGATGAATTTCTGTGCAACTAAATAAAAAACTAGAATGAAACTGTTCCATCTCAAGAGATCCTTCAAGGCTTCAACCAAACACAACCTTGACGTTCGGTATAATTCTACAGATACGTATAGTTGCCAGTAGCTATAGTTTTGGGATACCGTGGAATGTGGTCTACCAAATACGTTCGTTAATGCTTATAATGTGCCCAGATATTCGATCAATACAAACCAAAGACGCGTTTTCCTTCTCAAAACAAAATGGGGCCTTGTTTTACATGACTTTCCTGCTTCACCGTAGTCACTGAATCAATGCAATACCTAGCGTGCTGTGCCATCAGCCAATGCAAAAGCTGGTAACAAAATGTTCAGACAACGTAATAAATTATCTTATATAAGAAAAAAGATACATAAATTACTCGGTACAAGAACACAACTTTACTGTAGCTATGCAGTTGAGAATTGTTGTCAAGAACCTGAACATGCTTTCAAGGTCACAACAGAGGCTCCATGATGACTAGGAGCAATGGAATACACTTGGGACTAAAACACAACCGAAGCAAACTGTTAAACATTACATTCTGCAATGTATATGCATCCAACTATCCAAGAATCCCAGGCCTGGCAGTGCTTATTCTCTGAAGGCGTTTGCTTTGTTAGATTTGCCAGCATCTAACATCAACTACAAGGTGGCGAATATGCGGCCCATACCATTTGACACGTTCAACATGCTCCACTGACACGTTCCAGGATAGTCCTGCGACACAAAATGGGCATAAGAATGGAATTTGAACTCTTGGAGAGCAAAAATGCATCGCAACAGATCAAAGCATAAATGCACCATTTTTACCGTGGTTTTTGGCGATATTACTGATGGATTCAACAACATTGTCCAACCAGCGTGTCTCATCAGAGTCATTGACATTCCCGTGTATATGCAATATGCCCCCACCAACCCTACACATAGTAATAGAGTAAAATGTTAACATCAGAGGTTTGTTGTGGATCCAGCAAGTTGACAAAATTCCAACTTCACATTCAAACATTCCATCAAGCAGCCCAACGTGTTCCATGCCCTACACACTGAAAGCACCACCATGCAGGCATTTTCAGTGTGTCAGACAACCAAATTTGGCAGCATGTAAATGGAAGGATTGGGACGGCGGTCTCCAGCAACTCCAGTTTGGCCATATCAGGAGGGTCGATACTTCAGCATGAGTCAGAGGATGATAGGAATAAAATCATCTTTCCGCATGAAATGAACTTCAGTCAGGGAACCTTTAGCATCCCAGATTTTGGCAGGTGCGCCTCGAATACACTCTGCTAAATGTAAACTCAATTGCGCTCTGTTGGCTCAATAAAGCGGGGGGAACTTTTCTCTAAAAAAGAATTGGCAGGATGTCTTTGGGGATATGTCAGACTAGCACTACTAAGATCAATATGTTGATAAGCAGAGTTTGAAAAGAACATTTAGAATATTCTGAAACAACCTTTTGCTGCTGTTGTGTACACCTTTGCGATTAAGGTTGCAGGGATATGAAACCCTGGATGTGGCTGGTGATTAGAGAAAGGAAGCAGGGGTAGAGAATAACAATTACAATGCTTAACCGTAGCAGGGGAAGAGAGAAATTAGAAGGGTTGAGAATAACAATTATAATGCTTAGCCGTAACAGGGTATAATGCTATTATATGTGTGCGTGTGTGTGGAATCTGACCTAGCCCATTATTACAAACTAACCAACCCTAAAGATTTGCAAATGACTTTCAAAAGATAGGCACATTCCCAACGACTTTCAAAAGATAGGCACATTCCAACTGACTCCTAACACAACCAGACTCCTTAGTAAAACCAACTCAAATAATACTAACAAATCATCTTAATTACTGAAGGATGCAGCTACTTGTGCAACAGAAACAAGAACCTCAGCATGTCCAACTAGAGGAGGCCAAGACAAAGCTAACCTAAGCAGTTAGACTTCTCTATATAAAATCTTCTTTGAACACTACAAGAAACCTAGAATGAAATAAGCATAACTGAAACAACTCAGGTGGTTATGCAGACAATCACCTTAAAGCTTCAACAGCAGTGACCCAGCTACATTCACTTGAGGGTAACAATCCAAGACAGACTCGATCAGCAACACCCTAATTCAAGTCCAGTAAGAAATAAAGATCAGCGGCCATCATAATTCATGTGTTAGACCAAAAGATGAAAGTTGTCCAGTACAAACTTTGGGTGCAGTCACCCGGTTATCTCCTTCAAGTATAATACATTGATCCTCCACACTGTTGTCACTAACATTGCGCCGAAGAGCCTCCAGAGCATTTGGATTCCATTCACATGCATAAACTAGCTTGGCATTAGCCCTGCAAGAGTAAGAGATTAAGAACAATAATTTTTTAGGGGAGATAAAATCAGAATCTCTGTGTTTGACCAAGGGCTATCAGAGAATGTACTTCACAAGAAACGGAAGAACAAAGTATCCAATTCCAGCAAACAAATCCACGACCACCTCATCTCTGCAGTTTAGCTGTCCCATGCGAAGTTTCTCTGAACGATTACCAGAAGAAAACATGCATTTTGTTGCATCAAGTGAATAGCAGATGCCGTTTTCATAATGGGTAACCCATCCATTATCACCCAGAAGAAGTTCCAGTGTACTATCTCTTGTACCATTTGGCATGATTTTGCCCTGCCAAAAAAGGACAGATTGAATGAATCATATTGAAAAGGGCATCCCCAACAGAAATAAATGGTTGGTAGGGTAACCAAATGCATGCCACAAGTCAAGTCACAAATTATAAGAATAAAAAATACTTAACATGGAAATTCAATTGAGGGCGGGAGACCACATGAACATACAAGGTATTGACTTCAAGAGTAATAGCAGCCCAAATAGATGTTCTAGGTTCCCTAATAAAGAGTTCATCCAATACTTACTTGGCGTGCAAGACGTTGTGCACCAAGTGACTTGGCAACTACTGGCCAAAGTTCCTCGCTAACTGATTCCCACAATGGATTCTTAAAACATGTCTTCGGAAGTATGACGATATCACCAAGTGTCTCCCACCTACACATCAGAATGAGATTTAAGCAAGCAAGAGCAACTATAGTTGTAAGAACAATAGATATTTTCATCAGAGAAACATACCGAGCTGGAAGCTGCTCCAACAACTGAGGGGGCATCCCTTTACTTTCCAGTAGAGAAGATACAAGTTCTTTCATGATGGTTTGAGGAGACTTGGAAGGCTTTTGGCTGATGGCTAGTTCATCTTTCATAAAGGAACCATTGCAAGATGACAAAATTTTTAATGCATCCTGAAGAGATAGATTGTCTCCTACAAGTTTCTTTTCAGTAAACACTAATGATTCCCCAAAGGTACATGAATCATCACGTGTCATCTTGATATGCTCTTCAGCATTTAGGACAAGGAAAGCTTCATTAATAGGAAAAAGAACATGGCCATTATCATGACTCACTCGAACTTTTCTAGAAAGGTCCAACCATCCAAACTTTTTCAGAATGTCCTTTGCCAATTTGGCATATGTCTTTTCCAGTTGAAGAACCAGAGGGCTTGAATCCGTCAAACCACCAGAACAAGCATCTTGTGATTTTGTGTCATGACCAGAGATGCCATTTTGCTCATCTCTTGTCAAGTCAACAGCAGATATTGCATCACGATTTTGAACTGTGCCATCTTTGTTCCTAACATATTTAAACATAGACTCCACTGAATGCAGATCAAGAATTATTGGCTGACTGAATTTGGTTCCAAATGCATAACAAGATGCACCACCACCTAAAATAACAAGATCATCTTTAATTACAACCGATGAACTACGGACACAGAGGGACTGGCTCAGCAATGGAACGGAAACACAAAACCAGACTCGATGCTTTAAGTTCAGCAATGTAACTTCTGGGTTGTTTTCTGTAATAGGGCAGCCACCAAGTATCCCAAGATAATTTTTGTAGATGAACATGCAGTGTGAAAACCTAGGTGACGGAGATCCCCCATTTGTGTTTTCCTTGTTCCACCTAAGTGTTGTTGTATCAAAACTGTAGAAGTCCTTCAGTGCCCGTTGGCCATCATGACCTCCGAACATGAATAGATTTGTACCATACGACACCATAGAATGTGAATGTCGAGCACATGGCCATTCGCCTGAAGCAGTAAGTACACTCCAACAACAACAACAACAACAACATAGCCTTTTGTCCCAAGCAAGTTGGGGTAGGCTAGAGATGAAACCCAAAAGAGACGAGAAAACAGGGAGACACATAAAGGGACAAAAAGAGCACAAGACAAAAAGAGGTCATGGTTCAGGCACGTTGATTGCCAATCTCCAAGCGCTCCTATCCATAGCTAAATCCTTGGGGATATTCCACTCCTTAAGATCTCTCTTAACGGACTCGTCCCAAGTTAGTTTAGGTCGACCTCTACCGCTCTTTACATTATCGGCCCGCTTTAGAACTCCACTACGCACCGGCGCCTCAGGAGGCCTCCGTTGGACATGTCCAAACCATCTCAACCGATGTCCATTGCATATTTTTTTGTGTCCAATACATTCATACAAGAATATATGCCTTCATTACTGAGTCCACCAAATACATAAATTTTTGAAGCTACTGCAGCAGCTGCATGTCGGTGCCTGCATAAAGAGACAGAACGTCCATAAAAAATTGAGAACGGGCAAAGGGGCCAAACAATTTCATCTAAACAGTACCTTGGTTGGAAAAGATCTCCACAGCACTCCACTTTTGACCACGTATTCCCAGTGCTTTGCAAAACCCAGACATCATCAAGAATTTCTGAAGGGCCACCTCTACCTCCAATTAGATAAGTGCTATTACCAACTGCAGTAACTGTATGCCCCATCCGTGGTGAAGGAGATGCTTTGAAGATCATTTCTGTCAACAAACCAGATTTGTGATCGAGCAGAAGGGAATAGTTTCTCCTTGCATGTCTTCCTGGTCCTCCAAAACCACCAAAAGTTAGGACCTGCTGCTCTTCTCCAACAGTAAACACACAAGAGGCTTGGCCCCATAAGAAAAGCTTCTCAATTGGTTCACCACTAATCTTCAATGTTGTGGTAGAGAGATGATTTTTGTTTTGTGACAACTTCTCCAGCGTTAATAATCTACATACAATAGAACAGAAAAGATGAAAAGGGTTCAATCAATGGTTCTGAGCTACTGGACTGTTACTTTGTGAGTAAGAAGACTAAAAGTACAATCATCAGAATTACGGAATAACAGAGTAGACACCTAAATAGGTGCAGGACCATCAATTCATTAAATAGTGAAGGGAAAATCATGGTTTAGTAACACAAAATGATCACCTATCTGTCTGCTTCAAGCAAAAGGAAAATTGTTTTTAATCAAAACTGGATGGAATTTAATTTCTCACTTAGTTCAGCTAATGTTCAACAAAAAGTTTCTTAAAAGCAGTGTTCGCTTAAACGGACATGTAATCTGATTAATTGGCTGCGTAGTCCAACAAGGCTAAACAAAGTTGACAACCTTTTAAGCATTTACAGAAACACTGCTTATAAAATTTACATATATAAACAACATGGACAATTAACAACTAAGTCAGTGGGTCCAACATGCCAAACTACTATGTACTGTGATACACCTCTTTGAAGCAACCAAATGATATCAAATATCCATTTCAGGGCCCATCAAACCAATAAATTTACATGCTAATCTAAGAAAAATGAAAAGTAGGAACAAGATGAGAAAAAAGAGATAAGAGAACATGCCGTTTAGCATTACCAAAACCATGCTTGACACCCTCGCTCCATGCAGAGTCTTGATTTCCAAAATACTGTGCTTCTATTGAACCTGTATCATCATCATCACAACTACGTCCACCGTTTCTCCTTTTTGTAACTAAGTACTCATCATTTGTTTTGGCACATTTATCTAATGGTATCTTAACTTCAGGACCCACGGAAGCCTCATAATCAACAGACTGACCACCACTTCCATTACAGTTGTTTGACAACCCCGATGAGTATGACAAACCCTGGCAATTTGATTGGAACCAACATGTTAAAAGAAAAAAAAAGAGAAAATGGTAATAAAGGTCATTCCGGCACTAAATCAACTAAATTGTTGTAGAATGTACAAACATATTTGTAAATGAATTGGTGGTCAAAGACTCAAAGTAATTTTTTTGAGTATACACAAATGTTCAGGACATAGACTATGGATAAATGAAGATAAACTTACACCCTTTGATCTTTTAAAAATGACGCTGGCTAGTTCAGTTTTGACTACCAGTGTCAATTGAAGAAGATCAGAGGTAGTATCTGACAAGTGGTAGTAACTATCGCCATCTGCTTGAAAAATCTTGCTCAGCTCATCAAGTAGTTTAGAAACAGAAACGTCCTATAGATTATTATCTCTTAAAAGAAATACTTTGTTTACTCCGCACCCCAGCTTAATGAGCATTCAGCAGAAACATTTTTGGACTTACACGATATCCAAAGTTTCCAAATATGTATGTCATGCACACTAACAAAAAAGTTGGAATACAGTAAGACAAGCATAGCTCAATACCTTAGTCTGCAAGAGATCCAGAAATCCATCCATTCGCCTTTTATTTGCCTCCATTTTACTGTTGGCAATTCTAACAACGTATCGGACATACTCCGGAGAAACAACAAGTTCGTCAATCTGCCCCAGTGGCACTTCCATGCGAATTGAGCATCTTATTGCTACCATTGCACGTTTCTGCAAGCTTGTGATACCTGAAAACCAGATTAATCGATTTTTAAACAAACTTAATCTGATGTTCCTATAAATAAGGACAAGAAACATCATATCAAAACTCAGCAATACACATTACAATCCAATGAATCCATCTCTCTTCGTACAAACCTTCACTTGTGAGTCAATTTATCATTTCAGCCAAAAGCATGAACCAGAAAACATACTTTTCTAAAACTATATATGCAAAACTGACTATAATGAACCCTGTGCCTGCGATCAATGATAGAAGGATTCACAAATCGTTCCACATCTCCATGTATTGAAATATTGTACAATAACACTGATGGTAAGGATACACAGCTGAGTTGTTCATGGAAGTCGAAGCCTTAACCAACATCTCAACATAACTCTAAACACAGGGTTGAAGGAGGCACGCTACACACAACCACACAACTCACCTGATTCCCGGAACCCCGCACCGATCGCGGCCGCGACGAGCGCCGCAGCTGCGGCGGCGTCCCTGCACTCCACCGCCACGATCATCGGCTCGAACCTGAACACCAGCTCGTCCCCCGCCCCTCCCGTCCCGCTCCCGCCGAACAGCTGCTCCACCACGGCGTCCGGATCGGCAGGCTCGTGCGATACGTATACCCACCCGCCGCCCCGCGCCTTCTTCTTCGGCTTGGCGGCGCCCTCGCCCCGGCCCTCATGCAGCGCCGGAGGCTGCGCGAGGACGGAGACGCGGCCGGAGCAGGAGGAGGTGGTGAAGAGGTCCGGGTGGGAATTGATGGCGTCGAGGAGCGGGGCAATGGGGGCGTCGACGCCGCCCTTCGGGGACTTGTCCGGCGTCGGCGAGGAGAGCGCAGCCAGCGCCGCCGCCTTCCGGCGACCGAAATCCATGTGACCGGGAGGCTGCCTCTCGCGGGGAGATTTCGCGAGCCTAGGGTTTGGGTTGGGCTTTTGCGAGGTTTTGGTGCAGGGGAGAACCTTGGAGATTGGGCCTTTCATATGAGCCCATGCAAGAGTAATTCTCCTCTTCTCCTCTGCACATAGATGGTACTCGCTCCAATAGTAAAAATAGCACCGCTACAGGTTCAAAAAAAAAAAGCACCGCTACACTTGCTACGGTATTTTTGTTACCATATCTATATCTATATCTAATCTATATCTATATCTATACCTAATAATAAAGAGGCAAAATTTCTCACCCCTGATTTTAGTTTGCTCCAGCCATCTCTTTTCGTAACTACCTACGAGATGATGGAAATTGGAAACTGCTTCCACAGCCGTGTCCTCTGTCCCCCTCCCCTCCAACTCTAAATCAAATTCCAATTCTAAAGCCTTCCGTCAGGCAAGCTGACCGTCCATCCAAGCATGATTCACTTTGGCAAGGTGAGGCGGAGCCGATAGAATCAAACAGAGTTTGTTCGGCACGTTGTTAGGTTTGGTCACCAAAATTGGACTCTAGAACGGACACAAGAAAAAAACTAAAAGTAGTGTAAATCTTATTTCCTATATTAAATCACAAAGAGTCCCGATCCTTTTTCTATTTATTTATCTTACATATTTGAGTACGGAGAGTCCGTTTCTTTGTAGATTGACCGTTTTTTTTGTCCGACTTATTTGGTTTCTTTTCTTTCAGTGTTATTTACTCTAGAACGGACACAAGAAAAAAAAATTAAAAGTAGTGTAAATCTTATTTCCTGTATTAAATCACAAAGAGTCCCGGTCCTTTTTCTATTTATTTTTTTTACATATTTGAGTACGGAGAGTCCGTTTCTTTGTAGATTGGCCGTTTTTTTTTGTCCGGCTTATTTGGTTTCTTTTCTTTCAGTGTTATTCCTTTTTGCCAACTTATTTAGTTTCTTTTCTTTCCATGTTATTTTCTTTTTTTTATTAGTCGTTTTCCTTTTTTTACTCAAGTAAGCACCGGCACATTAGCTCCGTCCGTTTCTTTCATTATAGCTTCATTCAATTTTAATGTTTATCATCTTTTTCATTCATCACGTTCCAATAAATAAATATGGAAAACAAGAATAAATAAAGGCCTTTGGACCTTTATTTTTTTGTTATCGTCAAATTATTGATGCAGTTTTCATTAAGAACAAAACTTATCCAATAATAACCTGGCTGAACTAATGGTCTACCCAATCAAATGCAAACTAATATCTCGAGGTGCTTGTTGTTAGTTCAGTCGTCTAAATAAATTTGAGTCTTGACTGTATGAATGCACCAGTGTAACCCCTGATGAGTCCAGCAATGTGGAAACTAGAAAGAGGTCTCCTGTCGTAATTATCGACGAGCGGACCAATACTTGACATATCGATAACTAACTCCTTGTCAGCTTATAAACTAAAGATTAGAATAATAGATTCTTATGATCCTCAAAGAAAGTCATGAAACTTAATATTTAACCGTACCAAAGCATGCATAATATGAAATTAAAGTTAAGATATATTTATAGCTTCTTGTTTTCCATTGCAATATGATAACTTATTTTCTCCCGTTCATAGTGGGAAAAAGTTATTTTATCCCGTTGCAACGCATGGCCATACTACCTCCACCCGCTATCCATGCACGCAGGCGCCATACGTGGCAGTAACATTTACGGTTGTACGTTGGCGGCAAGCCACAGCAGCAATGCCCTCTCCTTGCTTGCAGTCAGCGGTCACAGCGCTCACAGATCATCTGACACTGAGAAAGACGCCCTTAGACTGACTCCAACAGCAGGGACCCAAACCAGCGACCTATTCCATGGTTTGGGTCGTGCACAGTGGAAGGGTCCTGGACCCAAAAATTTGTTTCTCCAACAACGCAGGCAATCCTACTCCTCCCCACGCCTCCTCCTCTGCGCCACCCCCCGCATCCCGGCGCAACCCCGCGCCTCCTCGCGCCCCTTGGATACCGGCGGTGGCGGACCGAGCTCGTCGCAGGGGCCCGCTCCGCCTCCTCCCCACGCCCCCCGCATACTGGCGGCGGCCCGAGCTCGCGCACGGCCCCGTGCCTCCTCCTCCGCGCGCCCCCCGCATCCCGGCAGCGGCCCGAGCTCGCGCGCGGCCGCAGCCCGCCGGATTCCGGCGGCGGCCCGAGCTCGCGCGCGGCAGCGGCCTCCCGGATCCCGGCGGCGGCTGCGGCGGTCCAAGCTTGCGCGCGGCCGCGGCCTCCCGAATCCCGGCGGCGGCGGTGGCGGCGGTCCGAGCTCGCGCTCGGGCGCGGGCCCCCGGATCCCGGCGGCGGCGGTGGTCCGAGCTCGCCCGGCGGCCCTCCTCCTCCACTCCTCGCACGGGGGCCCACCGACGCCAGAGGTTTGCGTCTTCTCCATCGAAGAGGCAAATTTGCGTTCCGATTCTCCTCCTACCCAAAATAGGTTGCTTGCTTGGGTATCCCGTTGGAGCATGTTTCTGAAACCTAAAACTACTGTGTAGAACCTATTTTGTGTTTGGGTCTCCTTGTTGGAGACAGTCTTACGAACTCTTCAGCCTAACAAGTGGCATAGCTTTCGCGGAAAGCAAAACTCCTTTGTAGTTGTGCGCCTGGGCGTGTGCGGGCACTGATGGAGGTGGCCTGGCCGTGGCTGGCCAGTGAGCAACGGCATGCCGGCATGCGCCCATCCAGCCACAAGCCGCTTTTAATCGTGGCATACGGTAGTCACGTTGTAGTAGCGGGGCTCCACGCACGCAGGGACGCATGCACTAGGCTCCACGCTCCAGGCCCTCCTGTTTGCATTGCCCGCTCTGCATACCATGTGCCCTCGGAAGACGAGGAGTAAGCATGTGAAAAAAATATATAGGGAGATTTATACAAAATGCAAACATAAACAAACGAGTACAAACCTAAATCACTTAAAAAGTTTAGGGACAAAAATATAGTTTAAGTTCCATAAAAAATTGATTGTTTTTTCTGTTGCATCGCACGGGCATGTTTTGCTAGTATACTTTATGATTCAATAGCACTTCTTTGTCCCGGAATTGATCGTTATATTATGTCTAGAAATGGAAAATTTTACAAATTTTAACCATAATTATTCATGACATAAAACTTGTATTAATATATTTGTATTGGAAGTGCCTTTGAAAATATTTGTCCTTAAGCAAATAGCAACGTAAGAAAACTTAACGGTCAAAATATACTTCACAACATATATGACATGAAGTAATATATGGGGTGATTTATTTCAAAACAGTGACACGTGATAAAGAATCTACTGCACTAAAAACATACCGGTAGTCAAATGCTTTTTTTTTCCGATGAAAGAAGAATTATATTATATGATAGCTGGGTACATCAACACGTCACAAAAGCACTCTGGATTACAAAATAGTACACACGCTGTGAATAGCACAACTCAAAACCTAACCTGTTAGATACTTTGCAGTATGGATGACCACACAGGCAAACACTCGACAAATGCCCTGAGAACAAATGCTCAACAAACGACGGCCAACATTCCTGTAGACGAAATTGAGGAACTTCTTTCCGGTGTCTTCCTTCTTGTTTCTGCCACCGAAGAGTGAGGAAGACTGATCTGAAAATTATTCTCTAGCCGTTCATCGTGGCCAGATCTAGCACAACAAAACGGACAAGAGACCAGAGAAAATTATTCCATGGCGGCGACATCATCTCCGCCTTGATGCCACCGTCCGGAAATAAAAGTCTCCATGTCGTCATGTCGATGAAGATGCTGACGCCGAAGTTGTCGCCCTCATCTTCAAAAGAGCCGTCATGGAGAAGACGATTCCACCATTTCCCTTCACCGTCGCCGGAGAGGAGGAGATAAAACTCCAATACCAAGAAATTTGGCATGGAGAGACACTAACCCTAATGACTCGATCTACTAGGAAAAAATTATTAAAAACAATGGATCCTCACTTTCTTTAGCCCCCGGCGAGATGCCGGAGGGAAGGGAGGGGGACCAACGGTGGTGGATGGCGGGGGGCGGCGGCGGCAGCGCTAGGGCAGGAGTCGCCCGAGACGTCCTGTTTTGACGGCTTCTGGCAAGGACTGTACTATGACCTGTTTGGAACGCTAGTAAGGCTGTGTTTAGTTGCACCTGTAAAATTTTTGGAAGCACAATAATTCTTTCGTTTGTATTTGGCAATTAGTGTCCAATTATGGGCTAATTAGGTTCGAAAGATTCGTCTCGTGATTTACAACCAAACTGTGTAATTAGTTATTTTTTACCTATATTTAATGCTCTATATATGCGTCCAAAGATTCGATGTGACGAGAAATCTTGTAAAATTTTTGGAACTTTGAAGGAACTAAACAGGGCCTAACTCTTCGTAAAATTTATGAGAATGCTTTTCTCCCACAAGAATTATTAGGAGAAAAAAATTCCCCAAACTCAGACGGGCCTTAACGTCCAGGACGTCCACTCCGATGCAGGGTGCAGGGTGTAGTGATCTATTTCTGCCAATACAATTACAGCACACAGTTGCCAATACAATACACAATGACGCCTCACCATGAATGTAGGCGTGCAATCTAAAATTGCAAGAAAACAATTAATGCATGTCGCATCCACCGATTAAAAAAATGAGCTTAGAGCTATGCATATTTGTCATGTTCGTTTGTCTTATAATCCATACTTTTTAACTTATTTTTTCTAGAAAAAATTTATTAAAAACAATGGATCCTCACTTTCTTTAGCCCCCGGTGAGATGCCGGAGGGAAGGGAGGGGGACCAACGGTGGTGGATGACGGGGGACGGCGGCGGCAGCGCTAGGGCAGGAGTCGCCCGAGACGTCCTGTTTTGACGGCTTCTGGCAAGGACTGTACTATGACCTGTTTGGAACGCTAGTAAGGCTGTGTTTAGTTGCACCTGTAAAATTTTTGGAAGCACAATAACTCTTTCGTTTGTATTTGGCAATTAGTGTCCAATTATGGGCTAATTAGGTTCGAAAGATTCGTCTCGTGATTTACAACCAAACTGTGTAATTAGTTATTTTTTACCTATATTTAATGCTCTATGTATGCGTCCAAAGATTCGATGTGACGAGAAATCTTGTAAAATTTTTGGAACTTTGAAGGAAGGCCTAACTCTTCGTAAAATTTATGAGAATGCTTTTCTCCCACAAGAATTATTAGGAGAAAAAAATTCCCCAAACTCAGACGGGCCTTAACGTCCAGGACGTCCACTCTGATGCAGGGTGCAGGGTGTAGTGATCTATTTCTGCCAATACAATTACAGCACACAGTTGCCAATACAATACACAATGACGCCTCACCATGAATGTAGGCGTGCAATCTAAAATTGCAAGAAAACAATTAATGCATGTCGCATCCACCGATTAAAAAAATGAGCTTAGAGCTATGCATATTTGTCATGTTCGCTTGTCTTATAATCCATACTTTTTAACTTGTTTTTTCAGCCGGAACGATGTTTTTCTCTCACATAAAATCAGCGATCAGTATTTTCAGCCATAGCTTTTCAGCGAAACGATCGTTGTTTCTCAAAATTCCTATAGACTACAGTACAATTGTATCCTCTGTCTATATCAATATGTTCATTCGAAGCTGTATGTTTCCCATATGGATGTGTTGTGATGTGTCCTAATTCTAACAGCTAACCGAATCTGGTGCTGCACTTTATGAATCTCCAAGAAGCTGAGTTCGCCTATGTACACAAACGAAGGTCCAAGTCAGTCAACGATGAAGCTGAGCTGGGTGCTGTAAGTCTGTAACATTGAGGAAGGAATGATGTCTGCAAACAGAGCATACCATATATTTTTCTCAAAAATCCAAATGAAGATCAAACATCAGTTCTTAATAAATGCTATCTTCCACTGTTGTTAATGAAAATTTTCTAGTTAATCCTTCCATTCACAGGCATAAGCCTCATTGCCTCTTTAGTTCTCTCCTGTTTCACCAGTGGTTTCGCAATGTTCTTCCTGTACTCATCAGCATCACATGCACCAGTGGTGAAAAGGGACAGCACTATCTCTGGATCTTGTATTCACCATTGCATGCAAACACAATCCTGAAGAAGCTAGCATGATATAACCAGCCAAAATCATGTTCCTAATGTATATGTTCCTTTACAACATCTTGATCCATTTCAGCTTTCGATTTCACGATACTGGCTTCCACCAGTTCATCACAAAGAGCAAGGGTTGACTCCAAATTGTCCTCATTAAAATTGAAATCAATATAAAAATTGTATACATCTGGTTCAGCTGTCAAACCTTCCTTCCTCATATCATCAAATAGTTTTCTTGCCTCAACAAATCTCTTCTTTTTATTCAGCAATCTTATAAGAGCACTGTATGAGGTTGCAGTAAGTCTGAAACCCTTCACTATCATTTCGTAGTGGAAATATAGCGCCTCTTTCATATTCCTTGCCTTGCAGTGCCCCTTGACCAATATATTGTATGTATTCTCATTTGGCTCCACATTCCGAGAACACATCCCCTTATAGATCTCAGTGGTAGATTTCATGTTATTGCCAATGCAGTACTGCTTCATAAGAGAATTGTAAGTTGCAGCATTTGGATGGATGTTCTTCTCCAGCATCCACTCAAGCAGCTTCTTTCCTCCTTCTACCCTACCTGACATGCAAAAACCATTCATCAAAACATTGTAAGTCACTATAGTAGGCTTAATTCCTTTATCTAACATCTCTTGCAAGAGGTCGTGAGCCCTGTCAAGCTCCCCTAACTTGCAGAGTGCATCAATAAGAGTTGTATAGGTGTAAACATCCGGTTTAAGACCCGCTGCATCCATGTCTGCCATAGTCCTCATGGCCTGCTCCAGAAAGCCTGCCTTGCATAGGCCATTGATCAGGGAGTTGTATGTGCAAGCATTAAGCTCAAGCCCCTTGTTAGACATCTCATGCAATAGCTCATTAGCGGCCTGGACATCCCCTTGCTTGCATAGTCCATCTGACAAAGCTGTATATGTCACTACATTTGGAGTCACTCCTCTCTGAACCATTGCATTATGCACCTGAAAGGCCTCCGCCATCTTCCCTCTCTTGCAGTACCCATCAATAAGCACAGTGTATGTTACTTCATCAACATCCAACCGCCTGGCCAACATTTCCTGAAGCACTTTCTCTGCCTCTTTCAGTTCACCAGCCCGGCAAAGCCCATTGATCAGCGTTGTGTATGTCACCCCATCAGTTGCCAAACCTTTTCTCTGCATCTCATCAAACCACCTTCTTGCAGATACCAAATCCCCTTTATTACAAAAACCACTCAAGACAGTCGTATACACAGCCTCATCCAATACCACCTTATGCTGGAACATATCCTCCACAACTCTCAAAGCATCTGAAACCCGCCCTTTGTCACACAATAATGCAACAACACTAGTATACACAGTTGCATTTGGCTCCACCCCTCTTGCCACCATGTCATCCAACAGCTTCACCGCATTCTCCAGCTCACCAAGAGCACAGTATCCATGAATAAGAATCCCATAGGTGACAACATCGGGCGGTGAAGCCATTTCATCGAACAGCTGGCGTGCATCCTTCACGCGGCCAGCACCACAGAGCGCCTTGAGTAGTATATTGTAGGAGCAAACGTTCTTGTCCGGGAGTTCTTGAAATAACTCGATGGCTTCATCAAGAGGGAGGCGGGAGAGCACGGCGTTGCAGGCCTCCGGGGACGGGGAGATGCCGTACTGGCGGAGGCGGCGCAGTAGGGGCGCGGAGGGGAGGCACAAGAGGAGGAGGTCGAAGGAGGCAGGGTCCGAGGAGAATGCCTTGTAGGTGGAGATGTAGTGCTCGACGAAATGCCTATGAGGGGAGGGGAAGCGGACTGCGCGCACGAGGATGGCGCGCGCGGCGCCGGAGCCGGCGCCGCGTATTACGGCGAGGTGAGCAGCGACGGCGAAGCAGCGGAGCAGGTGCGGGTGCGGGTGCTGCTCAGGGCGGGAGGGGAAGAGGAGGAGGAGCGGGAGGAGGAGGCCGGCGAGGTGCGGGTGGGAGGCGAGGAGCGGGAGCCCGAGAAGGAGGTGGATTGGGCGGAGGAGGGGCAGGAAGGGGAGCGGAGGAAGGGAGGTGGGGTGAGGCCAGGCGAGCACCGCGGCGGCGAGGCGGCGCGCGAGGGCGTCGTCGTCCGGCGAGTCAGGCCGGGGAGGGTGGTAGTCCGGGAACGGACGAGGCGCGGCAGTGGACGTGAGGGGCTCGGACTCAGCCGTCGGCGCGCGCCGGTGGCCGCGGCGGCGTGGGTTCGAGGACGAGGTGGTGGCGTGGCCGTGGCCGTGGCCGCGGCCGGCGGCGCCCACGTGACGGAGGGCTCGCTCAGAGGTTAAAGAGGTGGAGAGCTTCGCTGCTGCGGCGGCGGCGGCGCGGCGGAGGAGCATCCGGCGATGGCGGGTCCGGGAGTGGTTCCGGTGCCCGCCCTGGCGCTGGCTGCGGCGGCGGCGGCGGGAGATGGGCGTTCGGCGGGTAGCAGAAGGCGGAGGGCGCCCTGCCGTGCTCGTGGACTGGCAGGAGAGGAGAATAAGCGAAATTTACAAGACAGCTGTTACGCCGTTGGATCGGGATCGTGCGGCTTATGGTAGAACTCAAAAGGAAGTAATAGCTTCTCCAATGCAACGCGGTGGCGTACTGCCCCATCATCCGCGTAGGTGTCCAGACTCCACACTGTATGTCATCAAGAGTGGTGGTCTCACAGTTACACATAGTCTTTTGCAGAGGAGTCGGTAGTCTTAACTGACAAAGAGGAGAATCTATCGGTGAAAAACGCGTTAGGAGGGAAAGTAGCTACTTTGGGAGAAGTTAAAGCAGGAAAGGCTGCAGCATGCACTGTCAAAAGCTTCTGACAATAAAGCGTTCATCTCCCTACCCACGATGGAGGATGCACCTCCCTGGTGTTTGCTTGCATGCGTGGACCGACCGGATTCAGCTGGGGCATACAGTGCTGTTAGCTAGCGTTGGGCGTGCCCTAACATGGTCTCGTTCAGATTTCTGATTTCTCACCACAGTGTTGTTAGAAAAGCTATCGAACAACAGAGTGTTTTGGAGCAATCCAACGCTAGAATTTTCTCTTCTTCATCTGGCCTCTTTCTCTCTTCTTCTCCAAAGCCGCCGACCTTAGAAGGGGCTTAAGGGAGCGGCAGCCGGACTAGGTTGGGTCGGGGCACCCATGGTGACGCCGGGGGAGGGGGGAGGGGGAGGAGGAGGCCACCATGGGCGTGGGCGAGGCCCTACCGCGCCGCGGTGGGCGGCAGCGGAGCGTCGCGAGGAAGAAGAAGACAGGTAGAAAAAAATCAGATGTTGGGAGAGCCGAAACCGAGTGTTGTATAGAGAGATTCATTTGCAAAGTAGTTTGTTGATATCTCTTATCTGATTATCTCTGTTTTATTTTCATGATAGGATCACATGAAAAAAAATGTATTTAGGGCATTGGTAATTCCGGTACAATCTATTTTCCATGTATAAGTAGGCAGCCAATTTACCAAATAATCTCACATACTGCTTTTGCTCCACTAGAGCAGTTGGCATAAGAGCAGGAGCAGAAGCCGAAAACTATACCCAAACAGACCAGGCTCCCCGGTTAACAAGATTCATAAATTTTAGTCACTCTTGCCTTTTTCCTCTTCCCTTATTCTCTACTCCAGTCTCCAGAGCCTTTTTTTTTTGAAGGCAAAAACTGTAGGGGAGATCCCCACATCACTTCATTTTATATTTTTTTTAAACTTGAAAATCCAGAGCCATTTTATCATCTTAAATATGTGCACCGAGATTTAATCTTGGTCAGTACATTCCCGAACCTACTACACTGTAACACCAAACAACAGTTGATGAATAAAATGGTGTTAAAAAAAAACTGAAGCGCACCGTTATTTCGCCTATCTTCTCAATTTCAGTCTTGGCTTACAAGCGCTTCGCTTATGGCAATTACTTTTTTGGACCTCGTTTAGTTAGCAAAAATTTTTGCAAAATGTTACTGTAGCATTTTCGTTATTATTTGGCAATTAGTGTCAATCATAAACTAATTAGGCTTAAAAGATTCGTCTCGTGAATTTCGGCTAAACTGTATAATTTGTTTTATTTTTATCTACATTTAATGTTTCATGCGTCCGTCTAAAGATTCGATGTGACGGGAAATCTTGAAAAAGTTTGCAAAATTTTTTGCAACTAAACATGGCCCTTGGTGTTTCCCAACAAACAAAAGAGCAATAAAATTCCGAGTACCAAACCTTTTTATTTTCCGAATCAATGTAGTAGATGTGTCACAACTGTCGCAGAGCAGCTGCTGCCGCATCTTCATGGGAGAAAGAAACTTCAGCCTTCAGGTGACAGATGCCAACATACCAGTAACACCTTTATTTATTAGCACAGAAATTTTAATATAAAAAAAACGGTATACAAAACAGCTCAGCTCAGCTCATGAACATTGACATCGGATTGACTTTACAAGCTGCAGGAGTAATTTTATTCCTCGCAATAGCCTTTTTCGAAACACACCAGATAGGCAGATATTCACAGATTTTTCATGTATTTTTAGAGTTTTACTGCTGCTGTTGCTGCTTCACCAGGTTCCTCAGAACGTAGTGAAGGATCCCGCCATGATCAAAGTAAGCCAGCTCCACCTACAAAACACGTTTTTTTCTAAAATCAATACAATTGGGTTGGCGCTAACTGCTAAGCTTGTAGGTTAGTATTTGAAAAGGCACTGTTTCATCTCACAGAATGAACAGAAATCTAAGTGGTGTATGTTCTTGCAATCATGAAATGTAATGCCCATAAACTTTATCGCGGTATTCAGTTGTACTGACCACTGTGCTGTGAACATTTCTGGAATTACCAGTTTCACATCCTTTTACCCGAGAACTTACCATGGTATCAATCCGGAGCTTGCAGGTGAATGACTTCCCAGTGTCAGTGACCACTTGGACATCTTGGCCCGGCTGTATCTCACTCACATTGGTAGGGAGCCTTATCGTGTAGCGCTCATGACCGGTGAGCCCCAGAGAATCAGCATCCTCACCAGGCTTGAAGCACAGCGGTAATACTCCCATTCCCACGAGGTTGCTGCGGTGGATCCTCTCGAAACTCTTGGCGATCACTGCTTTGACCCCCTGATAACATAGTTCTGTCAAAGAAATGTTCCTAGTTTCCGGTAGCCAGCAAAGAAATGGCAGTTGTATGATTTGCATATACCAGTAACATTGGTCCCTTGGCAGCCCAATCCCGAGAACTTCCACTGCCGTATTCCTCTCCAGCCAACACTATGGTGTGATGCTCATCAGCTTTGTATCTCTGAAATAAGCATAACCAGTGTAATGGCCTTATAATAGGAGTACATGAGAAATAGTCATTGACAAGAATAATGGTCTCAAAGTCATATGGATTTTGAAAGTCAGGTTGTCTACAAAAAAAGGGTCAAGCTTATCTTTGGTGTACTCACCTTTGGCTACCCATCTAAGGTTATTTGTTCAAATGAGTCTAGTTAGTATGAAGTAAAAGGACACTATGTTTCATAATTAATTCAATGAATTGAGCCTAGCTCAGATGGCCAACAAGGCGAATCGAATGCCTATTTGTTCCTAATGTAATGCTGAAAAATATCTCAACGGAAACATAGCTTGGGGAAGAACTGACCATTGCAGCATCAAACACAAAGAGCTTCTCGCTTGTAGGGACGTGAATCGTCTTCGGTCCAACTTCCCCATTTAACAGCCTATTCACAATCCTGATATTTGCAAAGGTTCCTCGTGCCATCACTTCATCGTTGCCCCGACGGCTTCCATAAGAATTGAAATCCTTTGGCTGCACACCGCGCTCAAGCAGGTACCTGCCAGCAGGGCTGTCCCTGGGGATGCTCCCAGCTGGTGAGATGTGGTCAGTCGTGATGCTGTCACCGAACTTCAGCAGGCAATAGGCATTCTCTATGCTGCGTGGACCTGGCGGAGTCGGTGTAATATCCTTGAAGAACGGAGGATCATGAATGTAGGTGGAACTGGGGTCCCATGGGAAGCGCTTAGCCTTGGGAACTGACAGCTGGTTCCACATTGGGTTGCCTTGTGTGATTGCTTCATAGGTGCTCCTGAACATGTCAGGCAGCACACTTGATTGCTCAACCTGGTAAATGTTATAATCCAACCTTAAGGTGTGATAAGTGCATTCTATATATGACGATAAATGCATACTGAGCAATTTAGAAGAATGCGGCAATTTTGAATTTACCTCTGCAATTTCTTCATTTGATGGCCATATGTCCTTGAAGTACACATCTTTTCCATCTTTTCCTTTCCCAATTGGTTCCGTCTCAAAATCAATATCAACCTGATGCAAATGTATACATATTGATGGGACAACATACGAGAATTTATCCATGGTGGCGACACCAGAAAAAAAGAATCAATGAGGGATAAACCCACTGCTTACAGTGCCAGCAAGGGCATAGGCCACAACAAGAGGAGGGGAGGCAAGATAATTGGCCCGAACCAATGCATGAATTCGCCCTTCGAAGTTCCTGTTACCAGAGAGTACTGCAGCAGCAATGATATCTGACAAAGGCATGCCAAGAATATGGGATTTCATTTTCTGAAGTGCAATCGAGCATGAGAAAAATCAGGCAGATGTGATTAGTTAATAAGTATGAAGTTACCGTTGTCAGTAACTGCCTTAGCAACATCTTCATCAAGCTCCCCGGAGTTACCAATGCATGTTGTGCAACCATATCCAATTAAGTTGAAACCTAGATGATCTAAATACTTCTGCAAACCACTGATTTTGCGACATAAGTCAGGATTTGAAGATAAACAAATTTTCAGGTTTAAAACTACTAGGGAGGGACGGAAATACTACCTTTTCAGCAGATATTTGGTCACTGCTCCGGATCCTGGCGCAAGACTAGTTTTAATCCATGGATTAACCTGTCGATAGACCAAAGTTACCAAAGGCATGCTGTGCTGAGAAGTAATTTTGGCAATGAAGATTCACCTCAAGGCCAAGTTCACACGCCTTCTTTGCAACAAGGCCAGCACCAAGCATGACGCTTGGATTTGAGGTGTTTGTGCAACTTGTTATGGCAGCAATCACAATGCTACCGTGTCTAATCTCTGCAGGTTGTCCATGAAAGGTGAACTTGACTAATTTATCCTGCTGCTCTTTAGGTATGCCAAAGCCCTGTAGTAACCCAAACAAAAATTGCAGGCTACAAATAAATTACTGTTCTGTTGGTGGGCACAACAGAAACTGTGTAAAGGATAGGCAACTATCATGGATGTTGGCAACATTCAAAGTTAGTTTAGTACTCTTACCTTAAAACCAATTTTATTAGCGAGACAGGCACGCCAGTCTGCTTTCATATCTTTCAGAGCAACACGGTCATGAGGTCTGTATTATACATAGCAATGATAAGGTACAATCATATTCAGAAAAAACTGTGTAGCATGATAATATCAAGATAAGCATGGGTAGCAAAGAAAGTTACCTTTTCGGGCCTGAAACACATGGTTCAACATCTGCTAGATCTAACTCTAGGTAAGACGAGTAAACTCTTTCTGTTTGAGTCTGAAACAACAGTTCTGTATTAGACATATGTTTCCTTTGATATCTGAGATAGTAGTACCAATGATGCTAACCTCGTTGTAATCAACAAACATGTTGTTAGCTCGAAGATATGCCTCCACCATCTCAACCTATTTGTAAGGACATCAAAACATAAGAAAACTATTGGACCGAAAAGGAATGTCCAGACTACAATAGACTGGATCCGTCGAAATGTTTTTCGAGAACAAATAAGCAACTTTAAGGTAAAAAATGGAAGCAAACCTTTTCATCACTTCTCCCTGTCAGCTTCAGGTATCCAAGCGTCACATGATCAACAGGGAAGAAGCCCATTGTTGCACCGTATTCTGGTGACATGTTAGCAATTGTTGCCCTATTAGCAACTGCTAACTCACTCATCCCCTCACCTACATGCAAAACCCACCCATTAGTGATAGTATTAAAATTGAAGATGTATAAAGATTGACAGAAGTTGTACCATAAAACTCAACAAATTTGCCAACAACACCATGCTTCCTAAGAATATGTGTCACTGTCAGGACTAGGTCGGTTGCAGTAACACCATCACGCAATTTTCCTGACAGTTTAAATCCAACTACACTGGGCAAGACCATGCTCATTGGCTGTCCGTTCAGACAAATATCGCATCAGACAATCAAAATAAAGGTCGATATGCAAATATGAGTATCTTAATGTGTACAAAGAATGAACATTCTGTTTTATTACCTGACCAAGCATTGTTGCTTCTGCTTCAATTCCCCCAACACCCCAGCCGGCAACTCCCATTCCATCAATCATGGTAGTGTGAGAATCCGTTCCCAGCACGCTGTCAAGATATAAAATGCCATCGGTATTGAAAACAACTCGTCCAAGATATTCAAGATTCACCTGAAAAAATAGAGTTAAAAAAGCATCAAATGAAACTCAAGAAGCATAATGCAAATTAAGGTGCACAAAAATTTGGGACTGGAAGTGTTCGGCCTAGAAAAAACAAACTGCACCTGGTGAACAATTCCTGAACCTGGTGGAACAATAAGCATATTATTGAATGCCATAGAGCCCCACCGAAGGAAGGCGAAGCGCTCCTTGTTCCTGTCGAATTCGCGTTGCATATTAGCTTGGAGGGCATTCTCTGATTTTACCACATCAGCTTGTACCGAATGATCAATGACTAGATCCACTGGAATCTGCAAGCGAATAGCAAAAAGGTGAGAAGTTGAGAAATATTAGAAGATGGTCAGTCGCGTGACCATTCTTGCATGATGATGATGATTCTAATGTGCCTTAGTGTACTGAGTGCTGCCTACCATGGGATCAATCTTGCCAGGATCATCACCCAGTCGGGCCATAGCATCGCGCATGCTTGCAAGATCTACAATAGCTGGGACACCGGTAAAATCCTTCAAAGAGAGGAAAATGAGTAGTTATTTTACACCACATGAAGCGAAGGATGAAGTCAGGTCACTTCCACACCTGCAGAAGCACACGGGCGGGCTTGAATGGTATCTCCACTAACTTGGGAGCGGTATTCTCCCAGTCAATGATATTTTCGACATCCTTCTCTGTAATCTGAAAACCGTCACAGTTGCGGATGGCTGACTCCAGAAGATACCGGATAGAGTATGGCAATCTTTCTGAAAATGGAATGCATAAATGAATTACAAATTGTAAGGCTTGGTATGACATATCTCCTTGGGGAGTTGGGGATCTTCATATTATTGTGTATAAACACCGCAGCATTTCTTGGCTAAGAAGGGCTTACCTATCCTAGGATCATTCAGGGCTGGTAAGCTGTAGTACTTCCCGTACTCTCCACCACCGGGCTTTGGGAGGCTTGTCAGGACATGCCCAAAGCGGCTATTACCATCAGCTGCAGTAAGGACACAGACGGAGATCAATATTAAAGAGTGGTAATGAAACCGCAAGCAACAACCATTAGGAATTAAAAACCATAGAGATCTAGAATTTATTAGGGACTGTTTGGAACACAGGGACTTCACAGGAATCAATTCAATTTCACAAGAAAAACACAGAAATAGGAAATTCTTTCAAACAGGCCCTTAAAGGGTGACATGACCAACGACGTTTGGCTGCTTGGAACTACTTGATCGGTCACCTAATACAACTTCAAATCTCCGAGCAATCCAAAATACAAACCAGACCGTATGACAACTCATCTTCTTCTCGTGTATATATATAAAGAAAGAAAACAGTGAACGCTGCGCATGATGAACAACACCGTGCACCTCTCAATTCGAATAAATGGTACTAGCGCTTTCTTTACCTTTTATTTTTACCGTTGAACAGCACCTTTTTTTTTGTTGCGAGAAAAGAGGGTACTGAGGAGCATTACCCATGGTGGCGAGTCCGCGCCACGCAGACGCAGGCAGCTCGGTGATCGCGGCGCCTGAGCAGCACCGGCCCGGCCCGGCCGCCGCCGACCCGAAGAGGCGAGACGAGGTGAGCCGACGCTCGGAGTCGGAGGGCGCGAGGAAGCGGGCGGCCCCAGCGAGCGGGGTAGCCGCGGAGCGGGAGGAGGAGAGGCGGCGTAGGCTGTGGCGGAGCGGCGAGGCGGCCGCTCTGTACATCGTCGCTGCGCTGCGGCGACCGGCGAGTGATAAAGGGAGCTGCCCCTGCACCTGCCGAAAGGAAGGCTGCTTTGGAGGGAACTCGAACTGCCAGTCGCGCCCGCGCGCGAGAAGGTGCGCGGGCCCGCCGGCAGCGGACAGGTGTGGGGGCGTTCTGGAGCGCGCCTCTGGACGCTTCGTGAGCGCGTGTCAGACTGTCAGTCAGTCAGTGCCACGGCGGCGCGGGGCCGGCGCAGCGTGTCTCCCTTTTCGTCTTGTCATCTTGGGCCTCTTTAGTTGCAAATTTTTTTGCAAAACGACATTGTAGCAAATTTCGTTGTTATTTAGTAATTAGTGTCCAATCATAGTCTAATTAGGTTTGAAAGATTCGTCTCATCCATTTCATCTAAACTGTGTAATTAGTTTTATTTTTTGTCTATATTTAATGCTTCATGCATGTGTCTAAAAATTTGATGTGATGAGAAATCTGAAAAATTTTGCAAATTTTTTTGAACTAAACAGAGCCCTTGTCCGACCTTGGGATCGTGATCTGATCTGCTGACTGAGGCATTCAGCTGAGCATGGAGACACTTGTAGCCACATCGTGGGTAAACATGTTCGTTTCGTTGACAATTGACTTAGGATGATGGGTTGTAAGAGAAAAATAATGTTTGAATGCTGAAAAGTACTGCTAAACCAGTGCTGCAGAACGGGACAAACTCAGTTATAGCGTGTGATTTTCCAAAGTTTTACCGGCACCACGTCGATTCCCTCCCTGGGCGGGAATATCAGCGCACACAAGAGGGGCAACGTGCTCTTTTCGCCTTGGACTTATGTTGTGAGTTGTGGCTGAAGTGTCCATGAGAAGGAGAAGTTTTTCTAATATTAAATATGAAATTTTCTCATTAATTTTCGAGTCTCCTTGAGCACATGATTTGAAAAATGTAGTAATAAAAATGTGGGAATAGAATGTCATAATCGTGAGCGTGTCATTGTGAGTTTGTGACACGTGTTTCGTTAAGTAGAAGTAGAATGTTGTGGTTACAATATTCTGAAGTAATCAATGAATTACCGAGGAAGGACGGAACCTGAGGCCCCCTTTAGATCGTGGGATTTTTTTTCCCTTCCTGCGTTTTTCTTGTGAAAAATGACCCAAATCCTATGAAACTCTTGTATAATTTTCATGAAATTCCTACGTAGAATGTCATAATATTTTGAATCCTATGGATTGAGAAAACACAAGAAACTGTAAGGACCCCTTTGGATTGGAGGTGAAACAAAGCAAAAACATAGGATTTTTATTCCTTAGGATTGAAATATTGTAGCAGCCTTTTGTTTATAGGAATTGCTCATAGGAATTTCAAAAGAAAACCTTTCTTTCCCTTCAATTACATAGGAAAACTATAGGAAAAATTACTATGCACAAGGAACAAGGCAAACAATAGATTTTATAGGACCAACTTTTGTCTAATCATGAGAGTGGAATTGAATAAATTAGGTTGATTAAGAAAGCAATCACTATTTACTCCTAAAAATTCTTTTAAGATTCCTGCGTTTCTCCTTTGCCAATCCAAACACCTAGGGGCCCCTTTGGGTTGAAGGATTCTCGGAGGAAAATGAAGGATTCTGGTTTCCATAGGAAAGTATACTGTTCATCCCTTTAGAACGCACGATTTGTGCATAGGAAAAGCAATGAAAAGTTTCCTATGGTACTGATTTTGTAGGAAAAAATGCAGAAAAAAGTGCAGTCCAACTTCTTTATTATTTTTCTTCAAATCCTGTGAATTTAATGATTTTTCTATCCTTTGTTCCAAAGACACAGGGCCCTAAAAGCATGGTCAATAATAGAGCCAAGTGCTTGACTATAAGTCAAGTTATAAGAGCCAAGCTATATAATAGTTAGTCTTTTATTTGTCTACAAAATTTCTTGTATTATTATATGTTTCCATTATCTTTCCTAATCCTCCTCACATACACCCACTAGTGCCTATGCTTCTGTGCCCAGCTCTGTACTTGCATGATCAATATAAGAAATTTTAACTAGAGGTGTCTAATGGAGGTACAACAATAGATTTGCAACCTAACATGTGGATAAAAATGATAACAAATAGATTAAATTTGAAAGCTAAAATATAGACTCACAAAGTTAAAAAAAAATGAATGCAACATGGTCTTATATAAGTATATAACTTAAGCTAGATGTCACACTAAAAAAAGATAAATCTAAGAAATTCTAATTAGAGGTGTCTAATGGAGCCTTTATGCTAATCTTCATGAGACCCGCTAGGGAAAAAACATAAATATTTTTAACTCTCATGAACCTCTGCCATTCTAAAATATATAATAAAGTAACCCCTAATCTTGCATATAAATTACCCACCCTGCCATTATGAAACATGATTCAAAATACCCCCCTAAATTTGTATTTAAATTACCTACTTTTTGTCATTATGAAAGATTTCATAGAGTAAACAATCATTGTAAAGCTTAGCAATTAATATATTCTTGATATTAGCACCACTACCCCATGCTATATCTCAATTTCGAGCTCTAGCATTGACCTTATGTGATGTGATGCAAGTTGTAAATGATTATTTATGCCATCATAGTACTTAAGAGAGTAATATATGACCAAAAATTCTTATTTGTAGAAAGTACAAAAGGAGAGTTCTTAATAGATATTATAAGCGCAAGAGTTTCAACTTTATTTGAGAATAATTTTTTTAGTAATTAATAAGATTAAAATTTAATATTAAAAAGTTAGTTCATTATGTCATATAAGATATGGGCTGCAAGAAGAGTCGTTATAGTTTAAGCTAAGTTGTTGTGGTTTCAACTAAATGCATATTAAAGTTAGACAGAGGTGACATGCAAAGGGAAAAACTATGGATGTAGATAAGAAACATTTAGTTAAAGATAAGTTTATCACAATTGGATAGGGACTATAGAGTATCTCCTATTGTATTAGAGAATAAACAAAGAAAACAATAACTAATGTTGATTCTAACCCGTGTAGGAGCATGGGTTGATAGACTAGTAAAACTAACGCATAAAAACTCATCTATACTTTCATGAATTATGATTAGGGAATACGGAATAGGGATTATATAGGAGACAGGACAAAGATTCGTAGGTAGCCAAGCTGTATTCTCTCTCCTTACTTTTCTCTCCACGTCAGAAAAAACATTGATCAGCTTGGCTATATTTACTTGCTCTAATTGGGGCAGGCGGTTACAGCGGAGGCCTCCCGCTCCCGAAGCCTATGGACGCGTGCCACGTCTCCTGCCTGGAATGCACGCTTCCACAGCGCTCCTAACTCCTGTTCCTGTACTGTCCATCCTCCATCTTGTCCTCTTCTACCACGTGGTCCGATCTCCACAGCCTGGGTCCGCCCTTCCTATGATCGGTTCGCCCTACAGTACGCCCATGTCTACGCGTGCCTTCGCCAGTCGCTGATTCCATGGGCCCTCTTCTTCTCTGGCCCATTTTTTAGTCGCCCTGATGGTTCTCTGTGCTGCGCCGTCCTCGCATCGGACACGTCGGGCCTGTTTGATATAGGGCGCAAGGTGGCTCGGCCGGCTGGTCTGGCTGTGGCCAGCCAAAAGCCTGGCTTCCATGGTGCAACCCCTCTTGTTTGATTGCCATGTTCCTAGTGAGCCAGGTCAGGTTGGTATTGTGTTTGATTTGGTGTATAGATGGATATGATGACTTTGCATCTAGAATATGGTGAAGTTACCCTCCTGTTTCTCTTTTCGGCATTCTATCGAGCACTTGCTAGGCGCCGGCCATGGTCGTGGTGAGCTTGAATCGGCAATGGCCGAGGCAAGTTCACTGACAACGGCAGACGACGAGCAAGCCCATGGCGCCTCATTCCCGACCTTCCTAGCGCCGGAACGTTGCCATCAAGCTGTTGCAAGAGCACAGCGTCACGGCGCTGCTCAACCTCTCCATATGCAACGAGAACAAGGCGATCATCGTCGAGGCGGGAGCAATACGGCCGCGCGGGAGAACGCCACGTGTGTGACACCCCAGGTGTCAATTTCAGGTTAAGCAGTGAATTAAGTCTAATCTAAACAAGTCAAAGGATGATTGTGAGCTTTAATTTAACAAGATATGTCAAGTGGTGGCAAAGTGTGGAGTTTTACTCTTCTAACATGATCCCTAACCTAAACTTTGTTTGCATGTTTATTTTTTCAAAATATGCATGGTTAGTGTTAATCATGTCCCTTCCAATTGAGTTAATAAAACCTTGACCATGATCACCATCAAGCATTGTGGCATAAATACATTTCATGTTTTCATATCTTAGTTATGTGTGTGCATGAAATGTTGACAATAATATTGATTAAGATACTTTGTGATTTTATGGATTGTAATTTCCTTAAACAAATTTTTTTTTGTCAATATAAACTTTAAAGTGCAAAGTGTGTTCTTTAATATGGAATCAAAGTTTATTTGTGTTTCCAAGTCAAACATGTTAAATTTGAGCTTCAAAAATTGAATTCAATAACTATTTTTCCTCACTTTGGTATTTTGGCTAAGTTCTGAAAAACATTAATTAAGTTCAATCTTTGGTGATTTATTAAAATAATTTTCATAAATAAAATTGGTGCAACTTTGTGTTCTGTGAACTGGTGTGATGTTTGTACTTTGATATTGAGCCATTGGTTGGATTGTTTGAAAGTGTTTTTCCCACTAATTAATTACCTAAAAATGCTTAATCAAATCTGATATGGAAGCACTGAAACTGAATTCAGTTTTCAGTTTCCATGTATAAGTTTTCAAAACTCAAAATCTTTCAGACCAGTGAGAGTTTGATGTTGGTCCTTTAAGAAAAGTTGTTGTGCTCATGTAGCTCTACTACCTGTGCAAATTTGTTTGATCTTTTGTCGTTTGGATCGGGAGATAGAGATGGAGGATCATGGCGGGTTCAGTCTGCTGAATGGAGCAGAGCTTCACGTCGGCAACAAGCAACCTACCTACTCACCGCTGCCACGTGGCCTTCTCGCCGTTTCTCGTGTGGCCGCTTCGTCTCTGTCGCGCCGTGCCCACGCCTCGCCAATTCCTCGTAGTTGTAGCATCTCCGGCTGATTCCCAACACCTAAAGCAGCGCCATGGCCTCCTCCACCCTCCAGACCTGACCGCACCGCCGCTCGTCCAAGGTAAAGGCCCTCGGCCGATTTTTGCCACCGTGACCACCATGGCCGCCGAGCTCAAGCTCAGCACGGCCAGGCCATCTCTAGCCGTCTCTCTCCCTCCTAGTGCTTGTGCCATGCCCGCTCGAGCCCCCTGGTGCTCTTGCGCATGCTCGCCGGCCGTTGCCACTGTCGCGCCAACGTGCGTGTGGCCGCGCCTTGCGCCGCCACCGTAGCTAGGGTCCACCGTAGGCCGCGCCGCCTACCTAGGCCGATGCAGGAAGGCAAGGCAAACCCGCCGGTGCCATCCTCACCGCCGGCAACCTCACCACCGGTGAGAACTGGCCGGTCAAACCTGTGCTCTGCTCTGTCCCTATGATGTGTGGGGTTAGTTGACCATGGGGCCCTGCAACCAGCCGCCCTGGGTGCATAGACTGGGTGTACCTGTAGTGGATAGGGTTTAGTTTTTTTTTATGTTTTTCTGTTTTTCTTTTCCAGAAAGTAAAACCAAACTTCAAAAATTCATAACTTGAGCTAGGAAGATCCAAATTGGGTGAAACAAATTTTGTTAGTTTTGTCTTGAAGTGCTCTACCTGTTAGAAGTATAAAGTTTGCTGTTTCATAACTTTTTGTATGCAGTACTGTGTATCCAAGTTATTTGCTCCTTAAACTTGTAAAATGTAAAAATGAAGCTAGGAATGTCCTAAAAATGTGATTCTAGTTTTGTTAGCTTTGTTTTGACATGTGCTAGCTATGAAAATACAAAACCTACTGTTTGGCCAACTTCCATGTGCAGTATTGTTTTTCATAGGAAATTACATGTTAATTTGTATTCCTTGTATCCCTATATATTCAATAGCCAGCTACAAAATAAGTTATTCTATAGCTAGCTACAAAATAAGTTATTCTATATCCACTTTCATTTATGATAATTTTGTATACTAATTTACGATAAATTTAATACATATTTACGATAGTTGTGTTACTATAACATATGGGGATATTTACCGTAACGTTATGGTAACCACTTAGTAAGGAGTTACTATAATCTTGTAAATTAGCATAGTAATTATTATAACTCAAAATGGCTACAGAATAAGTTATTTTGTAGCCAGCTACAGGGTAGTAGTTTATATATATATATATATATATATATATATATATATATATATATATATATATATATATATATATATATCAAATTGGTATGAAATTTATATAGTATACTAGTTATAGCATGTATGTGCTGCTGTATTTTTATGAGTACCAAATTTGTATAGCAGGTGGCTTTTTTCTTTTTGCATCTTGTTTGTTATCTATATACAATGATAAGCATGCTAATAATAGAATATAATGCAATCTTAACTTGTCTATACATGCCACTTGTTGGTTGTCTAGCTTCTACCCTTTCGTGGTGAATGGATATGTGATCATGTCATGGTGTTTTGTGAAACCTTATTGATGTGCTAAACCTACCTAGAACTAGTATGTTTTAGGTGAAATGAAATCTTTGCCTTTTCTACCGGAGAAGACATATGCACCTACTCGATAAAAAGAATTAAAAGCTGATTACCATCTTGCCATTTCTACATTGTTTGTCTAGTTTAAATCTTTTCTATAAATGCTCAATGGATTGTGTGTGGATGAATTGCCATGTTTTATTGTTGTGAGCTAATGCTAGGTTTAGGATCAGATTACTACTCATATCATGTGACACGTTTTCTTGTAAAACCATCCATGCTCTTGTACTCCATAAACGAGTGTCCAGTAGAAAGTAATGAAAAGTTAAACATCACCCTGTCACTCTATGTTTGTATGCCTAGTTATGCATGTCATGATTTGTTAGTTGTGTATTTAGTTTCTCTCGTGCTGCATCATATATCATTCATATATTGCATCTCATTTAGGTACGCTAGATGACGAGAACCGCGGTAAAGGATATGATGTTTAAGCCGACCAGAAGATGGTGTAACGGTGACCAAGTCCAAAAGATAAACATGATTGTTGATCGTGTCCTGAAGACGAAGCTAACCAATTGACATTGTGCTTCGAACCTAGGCAAGCCCCAGAGCATTCTAAGCCTCCTACCTCTCTTTTAAAATACACTTGAGTTTATATTTTGTATTGTGCATTAAGTATAAGAGTTGAATTGAAACCCGTTGCTGCATGTCTTACCTTATCTACAATATATATACATGTATCCTTACTAGTATGTATAGACCGCTCTATGCTTAGCTATGCTTAGACCGGTAGAAGTCGGGTGATTCCTGTCGCCTACGAGACATAGGTGGCTACTCTGACACGGTTGGCTATATTTGCTATTGTGGAAAAGAACCAGGTGATAATGGATAACTAGAGACCGGATGGGATCCGGTGCTATTATGGTTGTTGTTGATGCCGGCTAGGAATGTATTCTTTGATCCCGTCTGTGTCATTTAAGGATTGCTTTGTTGTCGAACCTTGGTTGAAATTGAAGGTACCAAACACATAACAGGGCCCTGAGTTATAGTTGACCGTGAAGCCAATTAGCTCATTTAGGCTGAGTATATTGGACTGTTAGCATTGCTGGGTGGAGAGCTTGAAGGAATGGGACTGGTCCAAGACCATGTTTGCTACGGGTTTCGGGCTTCTGGCAATTCATGTGAGGATACAGGATCATGAGTTTTGCGAAACGGTCCAGATTCACCGCCGAATGGAGTAAACAATGACCCACGCGAGTTAATGTGGGCTCGTACGGGTGTGTGTTTGGGATTGCCCAGCTGGATGTAATCGATTCGAATCGCCGTCTCTCCCAGTTAGTGAGAAACTTTGTCATTGCTCCGACAGTCGTTGTAACTGATGAAACATGATGGTTCTATTGATCATGATAAATTGAATATGATTACTATTGTGATACTTATTAATCAAATGGTTGTTACAGGTTAGATGCAAACTTAGCTATAATTGGCTTCATTGAACTTGATGCTAAAATATTGAAAGTAAGGACTTACATAGTAAGCTCTTTTGCAAAAGATTATACTATCCAACTACCTCCACCAAATAAACCATGCACCTGGGAAGAAGTTAGGAAGGACAGGTGACATTTCTTCAAGATTTGGACATGAAACAATTAGTGGTTCTATATGATTTCCTGCAACGAGACAAGCACAAGGAGTGATTGACCCATTGAAGTATGATTCTCATGAGTGCTTGGAACTTGGGAGCTATTGATTTGGATCAAAAGTGACCACAACAATGTGTCATGAAGAATTTAAAAATAGTGCTGAAGTAGGATATAGTTAATTTGAGTATTTTTTTCATGCAAAATCAATCTTTTTGTGCATATTCACTGAACTGATAAAATTTGGAGTATCTTTGTATCAAATAACTAGACTGTAAATGCTTAATTGTGGATTTGATCCGTGTAAAATGATAAAAGGTACTTTTGAATCTTTATTTAAATAAATATATGCCTTGGACATGTATGATATTATAACAAAAGGACCACCACAAATTTGAATTGAGATTTTTTAATTGGGCTGATTAATGTGTGTATATGTGTCGTTGGTGGACATCCAAGAAACATGGTTTTGTTCCTAGGACACCACACTCGTCATTTTGGTTTGCTGGACACCGTGTGATTCTGGTTTAGCGCCTACACCAAACGCAATAAAAAAAGTCTTATGTCATTGGGGAGGAAAAAAGTCTTTTGTCATTGAGGAGGAGAGAGGAGATCAGGCAAATGGATCATTATACCCTTGGTTTATTTTGTGGCTGTAATTCACCGGCCGCTGCTCTCCATCTCCTGCCTGAATCTCGCCTCGGCGTCCCAGATGCCTGAGTCGGCGCCGGGGCAGCGAGTCCACTACAGTAGGGCGAGCCACTCCTCCTCCGCCTGCGTCTTCGGCTTGACTGATATGCCAGCGTGGCAAATGAGATCGAGGCCATCCCAGACCTCGGCTTCAAAGAGGAAGTGGAAGACGAGCGACCGCGCGGGGAAAGAGACAGGGGGGGAGTGGAAGACGGGCGACCGCGCGGGGAGAGAGGGGAGGGCGGAGGAGTGGAAGACGGATGACACACGGGCATAGGAAATGGCCACGTGGCCGTGCGGGGCGATAAAATGACGGCCGGCCGAAACAAAGTCATTACCTATTCTTTATTCATCTTCCGGCACACACTGTTTAGCATATTTGCATCAACATGGGAGCATCTCGAATGTGCACTTCATTGTTTTTACATATATTACAAGTGAGCACTGCTGACTGGTGCAAGTTTTCAGCCGATTTCAGTCAACATTGAAGTTCATGATTCAGAACTAAGAGTTGATGGCCACAACAAATCAATTTCAGGCAAGCTCAACAATGAGGTTCATTTTGTTTTTTTGGTAGAGTTTCAGGTGTGTAACATATATGAAAACTTTGAACATCAAGTAGAGAGTTGAAAAAAAAAATCATAAGGCAAACATCAGTCCGGCCAAATGCAACTTTTACAGCGACATGATGTGTGTGACCAGCTTATCGGTGGCCATGCGCGATGAGCTATCCTTGCCGGTGCAGTCCACCGCCGCCTTCTTCAGTTCGCCAGCCCTCGCTCTCATATTGGCGCCGCCCTTGCCAGTCATGAGCCTGTGGATGGGGGCGGGTGATGGACGGAGAGGGCGGCGGCCAATAAACGAAGCAACCAACTACCGCAATAATTTCAATTGACGGAGTAAAACCATGTGTGAAATCGGGTGGGACACGTAAGCTATGCGGCACGGATCTCATAGCACAATCAGAGGGCGGGGGCTAGGGTGGGTACCTGATGCGGGTAGCAGCCGAATATTTTCGGTGGCTGCGACGACCACGGCGAAGCTGGTGCCCAGCTACTACAGCAAGACGTGCTCAGGCGCGGAGCAGATCATCACGGACGTGGTGTCGCAGAACTCCACCGTGCCCGCCCTCCGCCTCGCGCGCAGGCCAATTAGTTTTTCAATCTCTGTTACACGAGCTGCCAGACATGGTTTTCCATGGACAAAAACTTGCTCCAACGGTCTCTACTCAGAATTCAAGATAGCAGCTCGGCTAGGGGCTAGCCGCGCCACCGCCTTGCAGCCAAGACGATGACCCTAGTCACCAATAGAACATCGCCTTGCAGCCAAGCTCGCTGCCGAGGACCACCAACCGCGCGGCCTCATCCAGCAGTCAGCACCGCCGGACGCGGTCAGCTCCCGCGCTACCGCCAAGCCAACACAAGCGACCTCCTCCAAGCAGCGCCCTGCCGCCGCGCCATTAAGCCAGCGCAAACACTCGACGCCACGGCCGCGTGTCTGCTCCGCTCGTGCGTGGGCCGTCGCGGGCGCTCGTCGTGCTCTCCGCCTCGCGTGCTTACCGCAGCGCCACTCACGTGCAGGCCACCGGGGGCGAGCCGCCGCTCCGCCACGCGCGCTGGCCGCCGCGGGCGGGCTTCTATAGGAGGAAGCGACGTCAGCCGTTATGTGTTGCTGTAGGTATACATGCCTGATGGTGGGCCATGTACATGGGAGGTGTAAAAAATGGCATGGACATAGGAGAAGAAGAATTATTACAATCATAGTTATCTACAAAAGTGAATTGTAATAGCGTATGTTCAACCTTACAATATTGTAATGATGTGGTTCACAGGAATTGCGGCATCAGCTAACCGCACGGGGCTAGCGCTTGCCTTGCCTAGTGGGGCCTGGAGGCACGCGTCAGGCGGTCATGGAGTGTAGCACGCAGCGTCCTATGCGACGGTGTCGCATAGGATCGCATAGGATTTTTCTTCCCTCTACGGCAAGGAATCGGGATCGGACGGAACGGAAGCGGAACCGAGGAGGTGTCGAGTCGGAAGACGAAGAGGTATCGGAGACTCGGACTGTGGGCAGCGCGAGACGAAAATATATATGGTACGCCATATACAGGAGTTGATTGCTCCTTGAGGAATGAGGACGAGGAAAGAGAGCGCGTCGGTTTCTTCTTAAAAAAAGAGAGCGCGTCGGAGAGCATGTCGAACAAGCGTCATCGGTGCGAGCTTGAGCCCTGCTGCCAGTGCCACCGCGCGGCCAAGCGTTTCAAGCAGCAGAAGAAGCATCTCTATCTCATTCTGGATGATTGGGAGAGGGGATACAACGTCTACAAGGTCGATGTCGACGCCGGGCCGGAGTCCCTCCCCGAGCACCCGGTTGTCCGCTTCGAGGCCCGTCACGGTCGCTCCTGGTATTTCGCCTCCCACGGCACCAAGATCCTTGCCATGCAGCCATCTCCTTACCTTGCCTTCCCAGTGTTCGATGTCCAGACGACGGCGCTCGCCGTCTGCCCCTGGCCAGGCCGCGGCGGCAATAAGCTCTCCTTTAAACCACTATTCGCGTCCGTCGCCGGCAGCCTCTACCTTCTAAGAGGAGGCCACTTCGACATGCTCAGCGCCGTGGCGCCACCGCCTGACAGCACGTACCCAGAAGACGCAGGGTGGTCGTGGAGCCGAGTCGGCTCGCCCCCGCCCTTTGACCACTGTGACCGCATATGGTCCTTCGTGCTGCACCCCGATGGGCGCAGGCGCACGTTCTCCTTCGACACGGAGAGCCGGGAATGGGTGTCGCATGGCAACTGGTTCCTGCCTTTCAAAGGCGAGGCTTACTTCGATGCTGAGCTGGACGCCTGGGTGGGCCTCTGCTGCCATGAGGGCGGCTTAGGTTACCTCTGCTGCTGCGACCTCGCGCCGGCTCCGGCCGACCTCACGAGCCTGCCCGCCTGGAAGCTCGGCAAGGACCAGCTGTTCGACGCGAAGTCGAGGAGGCACCTTGGGGCCACGCTCGTGTGTATGGGCAGCAGGTACTGCCTGGTTGAGTCGCTGGCGCGTGACGATGAGGAGGATCTGCGGCGCCTCCACGACGACGGCTACTACCCGCATCGCCGTGTGCTCGCGGTCACCACGTTTGGTCTGGAGTACGATGGACAAGGACACCACGTGACTACACAGCGCAAGGTGCGGTCCTACGAGATGACTGATGCTCATCAGCTTCCTGATCCGCACTGGAAGCCTGTTGCTTTCTGGATGTAATTAAGTTACATTATGCACAAATAATGTGGTTGTATTAGTGCTGGAGCCACTTCAACTAAGTTTCCTACCATAATATATGAATATACTCCCTCCGTGTTGGTAAAAGAAGTCGTTTTGGACAGCAACAACTCCAAAGCATAACTTTGACCTCTTATTTTTATAAAAATATTTATCTAAAAGTGATATTTGTATACTTTTATGAAAGTATTTTTAAGACAAATCTTTCATGTGGTTTTCATAGTTTGAAACTCAACAAATGAAAAGTTATTCTTGATTTAGATTCTCAATGTTTGACTCAAATCTTGTCAAAAATGACTTCTTTTACCAACATGGAGGGAGTATGATTATGCTAGTTTGGGTATTCTATAATGTTATAGAATTAAGGTCTGTTTGGATGAGTTTCAAGATTCTTAAAAACTAGTTTTTGCCTTTAGTTTCTAAAATATAGATTCTGGGCAAAAACTGGTGGGGTATTTGGATCCCTCAGTTTTTAAGAATCTAACTTTATTTATTGCTCACAGGGTCATAAAAACTGGCAAAAGCTGGGTATCAATAGCTTCTTGATTTTTTAAGAATTTGGCAAAAACTGACAAAAAAACTAGGGAAAAACTAGCCTGTTTGATCCCACCCAGTTTCAAAAACCAGATTCTTAAAAACTGGAAGGATCCAAAAAAGGCCTTATATGTACTGCTTCCGTCCCCAAAAGAAATGTAATTCTAGAACAGTACCATATTTTAGTATATCAAGTTTGACCAATTATAAATAAAAAAGTATAAATATTTATAATATCAAATGAATATCATTAGATTAATTACAAAATGCATTTTCATAATAAATTTATTTGGAGCCATAAATGTGAATATTATTTTTTACTAGAAACTGGATCAAACATGAAACACTTTAACCGGCACATAACCATAGTTGCATCCTTTTCGGTACATAGGTAGTATATGTTTATTTCTTATTTTAAACTGCAAATCGCAACAGCTCCTGCCCAAGAAACTGCGTCCACACCTACTCAAATTAGTTCTACAGTTTAATTCCCTTCATTAACAGCCAAGATTACCAGCGCAAGCATTTCTTTGGAGCTGATTCTGCTTGCATTAGCCAGCTTCGGTGATTCCTGGCTCGATTCCTTGGTCTGCATGCGGTCCCTCCTGCTTTCCTTGGTCTCATGCTTCCCTCGTTTCGTAATTTCCACGCAAATTGTGTAATTAGTTTTTTATTTCGTCTACATTTAGTACTCTATTCATGTGCTGTAAGTTTTACTGTAGCACTTTTTGAATTCTGAATTTTGGAACTAACAAGGCCTTACATCCCTCCCGGTCAGGTCCGCTCCCTTCCACACTCTTCTGACCCCCTCGTTTCTCGTCTTCGCTTGCCGCACCTTCTCCTCACACGCGCCATTCCTCGATACGCTCGTCGGCCTGCTGCCACCGTCCTAGACACCTTGGTCTGGTCCCCTCGTCAGTGGCGGCCGGTGCGTTGGTCGTCTTCCTACGGTTCCCAAAGGTCTGCTGGTGCAGACGAGCATCGCTGGAGCAGTGCTCGGCCTAACCCTAATACCGCCGCCGCTGCCGCCGCCCTCGAGTCCTACTTGCTCGCTGGTGCTACGACCTGACAGGTTAGGCCTCCCATTGTTCTCCTCTGTTCGATTGCTCCTCCCTGTTCCTTTTTTTCGTTCTTCCATATTGGGATGACGTTTTCTTGAAATCATCACTTCATCCGCAGATCCGACTGCCTTGCCTGTTGCTACCGTTGTCGTTCTGTGTAGCTTCCCGACCGGAGTTTAGACGTGTGGGGGCGCGGGGGAGGGGTGCTCAGTTTTGGCCCCCCTCCCCCGCCCTGTCGTCGGCGCCACGTCCGAAGTTTGGTCCGCCGTTTTCCGTCACTTGGACTCCAGGTTCGTTGGTCTCCATTGCTTACCTCCGTGGCACTGTTTGGTTCCATTCTTTATTTTGCGTATTTAGTGTCTGTATGGTGTCTTCATCTGTTCTTCGCTTCCTTCATAGAAATAACAGTGTTTCTCTCTCGCAACAAATTAGCATCAGCATCAGCCGTTTTTTCAACCAACCGAACAGTGCCTCTGCCTACCCTGTTGCTGCCATTGGGTATCTCTGAGCGTGTGCTGCCAACTTGCCAACACTGACAGCGCACGGCGTTAGTCTGATCAGGTGTGTGCTCATGTTGCTAATTAGTTCTATTGATATTGTCACATGCTATATTATCCACATTGGCGGTGTCGCTAACTGTGCTTTCTTGTTTGTCATTTTCTTTTCGTCGCTGGCCATGATGGTTCCCTTATTTCTTCAGTTCAAATTGCATTTAGGCCGTGTTTAGATGGGGTGAAAAATGGTGAAAATGCACTGTAGCACATTTTGGCTTTATTTGGCAAAAAAAATGTCCAATTATCTTAATCAAACCCTTATTTTGTCGGTTGTTATATCACGGTCAAATCCTTATTTTGACGTCAGATTTTGTTACATAGGCTGGTTTATCTTAATCAAACATAGCAGATGTTTGAGGTCTTGTTTTGTTGTAAAGTGATTCATCGATTAATAATCTTTGTCTATCGGCTACTATCATCGCTGCATCGTATGGACCTGTTTAATAGTAATGTTAGATTAGATTTTGTTAGTTAATGGGTTTCTTATTAGGAAAGCATGGCTATGGCTTTGTACATTCACTATGTCTTCATTGGCTATAGAGTCGATGACTTGTGCCTTCACATTTATAGTATGTTTTCAAGATTTTATTGAAACATAAATAGATCTGTCAGCTTGTTAGCTTTAATTTGTTATCTTTGCCAACGCTGCATCAAATTGAACTGTTTGATGGTAATAATATATTAGTCTAGTTAGTTTATATAATTATTTGTAGTAAATAGCTGACTGTTCGCATGATATACATTATTCACACTGCATCGGCTCAACAGCCGGTAGCCCGTGCTTTCACTGTGTCAGCTCGTTCTATGTTCATCGACTCTTTATTTGACAGTGTTTACACTTGTATACAGTCAATGATACTTATTTTCATTAAGTCTTATCATTACATTGTTGGATATGGGCTCTATAGCCGGTAGCCTTATTCATTAGCTCTTTAGCCATACATTGAAACGGTCTAGAGCAATATCGATATGTTCCACCTTAAGTTACTGACTATCTTCTTCTTGTCAATTGTAGAGTCAAATTGACTGGCATGCCTACGAACTCAAAACTAACTTGTCCTATATTGGAGTAAAGTAAATCTCCTAGGCTCGTCATGTGTCCTGCGCAGTGTTCAGATTTTTGCGTCTACAGGAGCCTCTCTTGTATGGTTCTTACGGCGTCCAAGTGGTGGGGTAGACGTGTGATGCCTATTAGCGCGTGAGTCACCAAGTTAGTGTCTCGCCATAACATGGATATAGATTGTCGGCAAACAACCGAACCATGAGGATATATCTTGTGTCATATTATCTCCTTGGTATTCTTGATTGATACTTGCCTAACTCGGTATAACCTCCTATCACTTTCTCTTTACATTCCTGTCGACGAAATATGATCGATAGTCTACCCCCACGATGGTAGATTGTGTGGTGGAGGTACATGTGATTAGGAATCGGATGGTAACACAAGCATAGGGACATGAGGTTTAGACAGATTCAAGCTGTCAACACGACGTAAAACCTTAGTCCTATGTTCTTGGTGGTTGGTATTGATCGTGAATAAGATGAGATGATTTTGAGGGGGTCCCCTACCCGCCTTATATAGATGAGGGTAGGGTTACAGGTCGGTTAGATCTAAATCTATTCGGGTAAATGATAAACGTTACATGGAATCAAATCTCTCGCATATCCTAAGAGATCCTCCTCTATCTTCAGGATATCCTCTTGAAGCCTCGCGGTGCACGCCGATTAGTGCCATGCGCCGCACGCCTTGATCTTATGGGCTGGACCACCCCTAATGGTGCAGCCCTTGTCTCCCGCCGTGGATATCCGGAGTTATACCCCCCACAGGTAGTCCCCGAGCACCTTGCATCCACCGAGCAACACCATCTTGATCATATCTGAGCAGTTTAACTTGAAGCTGACCGGTGAAAATAGGTATCTGACCGGTTTTAACTGGTTGGTTGGCCTCGAACTTACTAAAGTAAGGCTTGCCAGAAGGATGTAAGGAGCTCAAAATTAAATTTAAAAATTCTCCACCTTAGGTGAAGTGTACACACTTAGGCGCCGTTGGCGATGTCAGATGATCTAGGGTCTGTTTGGATCTCATTCTCTAAACGTTGGAGCTCTAAAATCTTAGAGCACTTTAGCTCACTTTTGAGCTTTAAAGCTCTAATGTGAGGTGTGCTAAAGTTTAAAGCTAACTTTAGACCACTTGTTTGGAGATTTATCTCTGAAGTATAGAGCTATAAAGTTTAGGTGAGAAAATCCAAACAAGCCTGGGAGCATGAGCCGAAGGTCATCGTCTCGCACAACTTCGCTCTCGCCCTTCATTTATTGCTATTTGCAAGGGGTGTTTGGCAAAAAGAACATCACATAGACGACCATGAAACACTCGTTTTTTATACTAAAAGCTCAACAACATGGTGAGCCATCAATTTTTTCCCTTTGAGTTTTGTATAAAGGTTGGGACTGAATATTCCCAAATCTCTAACATCCCTACACCGTAGCTCATGTCTAAACTGGCTATCTCGTGCGCATACGAGTTACGTAATTGCAGACGAGTTACGTAACCGAGGAACATGGAAACAATCAAAATGTAGTAAGGGTACCAGTAATAGATGACTCATAAGCTAGCTCTAGGCATTTTTTATATTTTAATAGAAGAGAGAGAAAACTAGCTCTTAGTCAAGAGCTAGGCTCATACACATATTCCAAGAACATGTGAGAGTGTCATGTGTGCCTAATCATACTATGAGCCATTGCTAAAAGCTAACACTATTAGGTTTAGAGCTAGTAACTTACTCTTACAGTTGCGTGCCCTAAGGCCGGTCTTAGTGGTGAGTTTTATGGCATTGTTTTCAAGAGAACTGTTGGTATAAATTAACTCACACAGATAAATCCACAAGCATACGAATATCGCTATAGCTTTCACCTGGAGGTATTCAATATCGTATCCATAGGAAAACGTGTGAGGCTTAACTACGGTCCAACTTAACCCGGAGCAGCAGCAAGAAGGTCGAGAGTGTAGAGGAGATCGCTAAGGTCTTCTAGTTCTAATCTCGGTAAGCTATGCCTTCTACTGTTCTATCTGGGGAGATGTCTTATAAGGAACAAATATAAAGTTTTTTTCCTATAAGCAACTAAAAGCCCTGCCAGTCCTATTAATGGGAGGTGGACTACAGAGGATTCAACAAAGCTATAAAAGTCACATTCGCAAGCTACCACCGATCCAGAAATGAGGGTGCATGCACAAATAACCTGAGTCTAAGCACCACGCTTATACTATGAATTATACTTTAATCTAATGGTCATAGATTAAAGCGCTCAAAAGAGACGCAAACCAGAGAACAATATAAACACGTTACTTACTTGAATAAGAAGTCAATTACCAGAGAAATCGCAGACGTAGATTAACTTCTGCCTAGGTACAAACCGTAGAGGGAGCACCCACAGGTCAGCACCTCCTCCAAATTCTTTCCTTCTCTCCTCTCTCTATTTCTAAAGATTAGATCCTAATGAGAACTAATTTTCTCTTGATAGCTGGCTCTGAGAGGTTGATCCTTTCATGGGACCCCTCTCAATTGATTTTGACTAGAGAATATGAATTAGAGTTTCAGGATGGCTCCAGAGAGGGGGGCAGGGGTCTGTTTATATAGCCCTGAGGGTGCAACGTGAGCCATTGGATCAAACCGACTTGAAGAATGACGTAGATATAACCCAAGAAGGCGGTGGAGGAACATTCTGGAAGCGGGCTGACAGTGGAGCCCACAGGGGGCTGGGCGGCATCATGACCGGCCCCACCTGGCAGCCTCTCAGGGTCCGCCGCAGTGTGGTGTCTTCTGGTGTCCTCTAGAACCTTCTAGAATAGTTTTTGTCACGGTTAAGTTTGGTTCTATTTCACGTTTTGATCCTCCTTGCCGATTTTCTAGAATAACCTTGTTAAAAATATAGATTCACCAAAAACTTGTAGAATTTATTAGTTTAAACCCATATACCTATGTTTGGTGATGGAATTAAGTACATATGTAGGTTATGTTGATGATTTAATATGGTTGTTAACTACCATCAACAAGCTCCCCTAAGCTTAACCTTTGCCAGTCCCTGAGCAAAGCTAAACTTGAACAATGGATCAGGAGTTGCTACAATGATTTCACGCCTCAAAAGTACACATGCGTTCAATCTAAAATTCTCCTCCTGATTAGAATAAACCGATCTGATTTTTAAACTTACCCATATTACCTTCAACCATGGGGCTTCTTAGCCTTCACTTGGGCGTTGAGTAATTGAAAAATAGAACGATCAAGTCAAGCATTATGTCTCAAGTTCTCTGTTTCACCATTGTTCCAGAGTTTTTTTTTATAAATTTTCAAAATAAAATTTAAATATTCCGTTATATGACACTCTAAGTCTCTTAATATATGTGGTATTTGTGGATTCTCACCAAGGCAATAAAGATGTTATGCCTTTTCTTCTTCCTACCACTAAAGCTTATGTGGAGTTCATAGGTAGGGAGAAAGCTGGAGCGTATTTACAATGCATATATTATAAAGTCAAACAATGGATCCAAAGAGAGTTGAGTCATACAATCAAATAAAGATGTGCATGTGTGTGGATATATGGTGGATATATATGGTGGCTAATCATAATTCTACTTTACTCTTTGAGAACATATCTGAGATTTTGAATTTTTAAAACATTTGCTAGCGAGCATGTGCTATCTTATTCATCTCTTTTTTTTCATGCGGGCATCTAAGTATCCATTGTTTTAGATCTTGGACACTTGTCCATTTTTTCTCAACCCCTTTTTTTCTTTTTCTTTTTTTCTTGAATAACTTTTGCATAACTCATGCCTCTTTTCTGCAACAAGAACTTTGGAGCATTTATTTGGTGGATGAAAAACCTAGCATGTTTTTGTGTTCACCCCTAGTGTAGGAGTAGAATATTTTTGGATAGATCTAGATGGAAGGCATATTTTTGCGTCTACCCTCATTGTAGGAGTAGTGCATTGTGGATGCTGTATACGTGATCTTGATTTTAAGAGCATGATAAACCTCTCATAAGGCATCAACAAAGTTTGATAAAACTCAATGTAAAAGCAAGCATCATATATGTGGAAGTTTTTCGAGCCTAAATAACATGTATGGTTCTGGTAGAAATTCAAGCTTTATCATACAAGAACTCATCATGTAATATTTTTGTGTTTTTTCAAAAAATAAATCTCCAGAACTTGAGTGTCACAAGGAACAAGATAAACAACAGCTCAAACATTCTCATATCATATTCGTCAATTACCTAGACTCAGATCAAGCATATGCTACCCACGAGTTTCAAGTTCAGAGTAAATCCTTATATTAAAACAGTCTTATCCAAAATTCAGGAGAATTCAAGGCTGAAAACTAGGTACTCGAAAGGAATTACAACAGAGCAACTATTTATCAGTTCTATTAAGAGATTATTCTGAGTCCTCTTATTTATTCAACTCCTAAAAATAAACTAGACACACCTTTTATTTTGTTTTTAAGATCACACCTTACCAATATATATAACTAGCTAAGATAAATTTTTATTTTGTTTTGTATGTTATGCATCTTTTATTTCTTTAGAAAATATATAGCAAACTTAAAAATAATAAAACTAAAAGAGAAAGAAATACTTAGCTAGATACATGGGGATGTTCCTCCCCCAAGTTGGATGTTGTTGTGGTCGAATGTTGAAGTGATCTTTCTTAGAGCAAGTTTGTTGGCATATGTCCTTTTCATCCGGGTGGAGTGAGTTGAAGGTAGCCGAGTGAACTTCTTCTTGATCATATATATCATCTTGCAAAAATACTCCAATAAGAACACCAAAAACTCGTGACGTGGATTAGAATAAGGGGTTAGCGGCCAGCCGTTCGATGATTTGCATTTTGTGAGTTTAGACAGATTTTCTAAGTTGGCAAAAGTTTTAGCAGGATGTCTATCTTAGCATTTTTGGATTTTCTATTTTATAATGCAGAAGAAAAATATGCATGCATGGTATTTTTATATCACCACGGTGAATATTCCCACGGATACACACTGTATATCTACTCACATGGGGCTTAGGATTTTTTATGAGGCAACGATGATATGCAGTAATAAAACTTTTTATCTTTCTTTTCTAAATGCAATGCTGATACAGAAAAGTGAATATGCTAAAGTGAAAATAATTTATGCAATGGTAAAATTAAATATAGATAACTACCGATGTTACCTTTCGGTGAGGGTTCAAATTTTTAAGTCCTCCTGTCGGGTACCACGATTAGGGGTACCCAAATCAAGGCGAAAGCCCACCACTAATCAAGCGTCCGATCTCTCCCTTTAAAGAAAAAAATCGACAGAAGAAGACCCATGGGCCAAATCTCTTCTTGTTGGATCTCCAGCAAGCCGCGAGAACAGATCAGCCCGTGTCCCCGCCTCATCTGAGGCCTCCTACAGGGGGTCTCGTGGCACCTCCCATTCGCCCGAGGCCTCAGCCCCGGGGGTCTCGGACACAGGACGACCCTCAACAGTTCTACCGCCTCGCTCGAGCCCAGAGACGGCATTGCCCATCTCCGACTCGTCCGAGGCCGACCTCCGACACCGCTCTCTCATTGGTGCGCTCGAGACCTCCCATGACGTCGCCCACGTTCTCGTGCCCGCCTAACTAGACAGGCCAGGAATGATCGGGGTCAAATCACCATACCCACCACTCCAACAAGCATGGGGAAGAGCTGCTGACCACTATACCACCCACGATGGCACTATACACACGATTCGTGCGTGTACAGAGCACGGAACGACCGCTCCGGACCACTATTCCCACGATCAGAGCGAGATCGTGCCGTATTTCCCGCCTCCGAGGCCTCGGCCCTCCACGCCAGGTCAAATTGCAAGGATCGAAATGCCACGCCGGCCACAGGACTAGGTATGATGGGGCGCACTGCTACAATACCGAAAGATAGAAACTACTCCCTCAACAGTAGCACGCCTGCCTCACCATGTAGCAGCAGTACCAAAAGTACCGACGCCATGTCTCTACAGTACAGACCACAACACCACCGGATAAGGCCTCCCGAGGCCTCAGGGCTGCTTCCCTGGCAAGGATCTCCCGCATGCCAATATTTTGTAACCATGTACCTCCTTGAGGCTATAAAAGGAGCATGCAGAGACCATTCTGAGGGGATCATGTGGCGGAACCGTTTGAATCGGCACATTATCGATAATACTCGTCTTCCATTGACACTAAGTATTCCAATAATGAACCAAGTCAAACACCTCCGTCGAGCACACCCGAAGGAGAACTCGAATAATCCACGTTTTCATCCAGGATACAATAATGAATACAAGCTTACAATACTTAGTCCATTTCATACAATAGCAGTCTTGGAAATTTATTCATTACAATACCAGAGTTCAGAGTGCAGTAATTAAACAGCGGAAACTAATTAAACATCTAGCGGAAAGCGATACAAGGATCCGTCTGTGCCCACCAGAAGAATCCTCCACACAGCAGCCAACTTCTTAAATTGCACCTGCAACAGGGGTAAAATAAACCCTAAGTACAAAATGTACTTGCAAGACTTACCCGACTAGTGGGAATATATATTTCCCGACTCTCAAGGATATGAAAGGCTTTTTGGTTTGCTGTTTCATTTTGCCTGCAAAGCTTACTAAAGTGTATCCTTACTGGTAAATATTTAGCAGTCATTTTTTTTCATTAGCTAAACATTCTAGGTAAGCACCTGTTCTACTTTCAAGCAAGTGATAAGCAATCAGACTCATTTCTCTTTCTTTCCTTTCTTCCACCAACTTTATTATTCCAGTTGTTACTACGATGCCATGCCATAGTCAAGCCGTACCGTCTAAGCGACGGCGATTCGCGAATCAATGTGCCCAGCTGGGTACCCCGAAAAACACACGCCTCATCTGTACCCCGGGCACAGATGAGACCAACTCGCTCCACTCCTGTCACAGGTTTCAGGTCCCCGTCCAAACTTGGACTCCAAGCCCCCACCCTTGAGGCCCGGCCTCAAAGTGGTGCTTAGACCTCCACCTATCCCCGCCTCCAATCAGTCGGTCCGGAAAGAGCCGGAGCCCATGACAAGAGAGTAACAAGTCTTCCTCACCCCCATCCGTAAGTATGTGCACGGGATAATAAGATCTGTGACAAGACTATTGTCCATAACAACGAACAGTTCTTAATCGACACGGACAGGGAAACGATGCAACCAAGCTAAGCCCGTGGCCGCGGGACATAACTTGTCACACCCACCAGTACCCAAACCATATCCCTGCCCGGTCTCCAATTTTCTTTCACCTTCTTATCATGTGATACAATAATAATCACCTATTGTGAGTAACGACAGGTTACCCATTACCGTCATCCTAAGCATCGCATCTACACGACCTGTACTAGTAGGACTCATAGGTGGGTATATATGTGCAAGTAGTTTTCATATCAACTCCTGATACGTAATGCAAACATATATATACCAAGTGATTAGTAAAATAGGGGTTATGCACCAGGGCTTGCCTTGGGCAGGCACGGAGTCAACAAAGTCAGTCGGCGGCTCCGAAACCTCCTCCGCTGCAAGGACCTCCTCGATCACCTCCACGACCTCCTCGTACTCCTGGTCGTCGATGGTCACCACGTCCGCCTCCAACTCGTTCACTATATGCATGTAATGATGACATGACTTAATGCAAAGACAACAACAACTCTTAAAAATACACAACTACTAAGCTATTTAACTAACTCTAATGGTTAACATGCTAAGCTATCCATTACTTCTACTAAGCAAGAACTAGCTAGCCTAATATTTTCTACTAACTAAAATACATTTCATGATAAATAGATAAATTTAGTTGAGCTCTAGAGACGAAGAAAATGACATGGACAGACAATTCTTGATTTTCAATGAATTAAGAAAGAAGAATCAACGGAATTGGAGTTCGTATGGTGGAGATATTGGTTGCGCAAAGTAGCTGTTAAAAATCTCTAAAAAAAATCAAAGGAACTTAATTAGCTCATGGCTTTCTCCCGTGACTTGCTCATGAATGAGGTCTTTAATCAAAGGAATAATGAAGACGGATGGCGCTGCTAGGGAGAAACAGAGGAAGTACAAGAGGGACTCACGGGATACTTACCGCAGTCCACTGATGCTTCGATAGACGCAGCTTACACGGCAAGAACAGAGAAACTTGATTAGAGAGGAAGAGGTTGACAAAAGTCTGGCGCTCGCGATCGCGAGACGTCTCCTTTTAAGGACGAGAGACGCAGGGACGCTCGTGCTGGAAAAGAGATCGACGTGCGCGACGCAGCATACGGACTTTTGCTCTGGCGAGCAGCGACTTCCACGTGCACAGTAAGTCTCCGTGCTACAGTGTTTCTGCGCTGCTACAGGGATCTCTGCGACGCTACAGTGCACTCTGCGACGCTACAGTGATCTCTGCACTGCTACAGTGCACTCTGCGACGCTACAGTGATCTCTGCGCTACTACAGTACACTCTGCGACGACATTGCGTGCTCTCTGGTTTTCTTTCGCAGAGGCAGCGCGCCGTGTGCGTGCGCGGGTATGCCTTGCGAGTGTGCTGTGAGCACGATCAGGGAATTTTAGAAAGAAAAAGAATTGCTAGCGCTGGAGTTGGATCAGGATGACAATAGTTAGTTGAACTGTGCTGCGGAATATTTGGACAAGGAATTAAATTAGAGCTCAAATTGAGAATTAGTGCAACAAAATTTAATTCTCATTTTGCCATAAACAATAATACAAAAACATGATGCTCATGGCATGATTAGCGAGTTATTAACGCAGTAACACCGAGGGTGTTACAGCTCTACCCCCTAAAGAAAATCTCGACCCGAGATTTCTTGTGTGTGCCTAGTGTGGGAAAAGATAAGCAAGTTAATTACTTAAGATGATTACCTTGACGAACTAGGAATGAGATGGGGATAATGCTCCAAAATATAGCTTTCCAACTCCCAAGTGGCCTCATCCTCCGAATGATTTTTCCATTGAACCTTGTAAAATTTCACCACCTTGTTTCTTGTGATTCTTTCTTTTTCATCCAAAACCTTGATAGGGTGCTCAATATAAGAAAGATCAGGTTGAAGAGAAAGGCCTTCAACTTCCACAATTTCTTCGGGAACCCGCAAACATCTTTTCAATTGGGAGACATGGAAAACATCATGGACCGCTGACAAGATATTTGGGAGTTGAATACGATAAGCAACAGAACCCCTTTTCTCCAAAATTTTGTAAGGACCCACATAGCGAGGAGCCAATTTTCCTCTGACACCAAACCTATGCACACCTCTCATGGGAGATACCTTGAGGTACACATAATCACCAACCTCGAACTGCAAGGGCCTTCTCCTTTTGTCTGCATAATTTTTCTGACGACTCTGAGCTGACTTCAAGTGACCTTGGATGACTCTCACTTGATCTCTTGCCTCCTTAATGAGATCGGGCCCATAATGACCACGGTCTCCCACCTCCACCCAGTTGAGTGGTGTCCTACATTTCTTGCCATACAGAGCCTCAAAAGGTGCCATGCGAATGCTCTCTTGATAACTGTTGTTATAAGAGAACTCAGCAAACCTCAAACACTCATCCCACTTTTCAGGGAAAGAAATGACACAAGCCCTCAACATGTCTTCTAGTACTTGGTTGATTCTCTCTGTTTGACCATCAGTCTGGGGATGATAAGCAGAACTTCTAAGAAGGTGAGTACCAAGACACTTCTGCAACTGCTCCCAGAAACGTGACACAAATACTGATCCCCGATCAGAAACTATAGTGAGAGGAACTCCATGTAGAGTAACAACTCGGTCAAAATATAACTTGGCATATTGCATGGCTGTGAACCTATTACCCACCGGAAGAAAATGAGCTGACTTGGTAAGACGATCCACAATGACCCAAATAGAATCATGTCCTTTTACTGTGCGGGGCAAACCCACAATAAAATCCATGGAAATATCCTCCCATTTCCAAGCAGGGATAGGCAAGGGCTGTAGCAAACCCGGTGTACGTAGGTGATCAGCTTTAACTCTTCCACAAATGTCACACTCAGAGATGTACTTGGCCACATCTTGCTTTAGGTTGGGCCACCAATACACGTGCCTCAAATCATGATACATTTTATTACTCCCTGGGTGAATGGACAACTTGGAGTTATAGGCCTCTTCCAAGATTTTTGTCCTAAGCTCAACACTTCCTGGCACTACTAATCTCTTCTTGTACCTGAGCACACCTTGCTCATCAATATTAAAATGGGGCCCTCGTCCTTTAGCCATCAATATCCTGATGTGAGGAATCACCTCAGTGTCCTTCCTCTGCTCCAAGACAATTTGATCCAGCAAGTCAGAAACCAAGGCAATATGTGCCAACACCTCATGATGAGCAAAAGACAAAAACTCCTCATCCTCCTGGTGTGACTTCCGACTTAATGCATCAGCTACCACATTAGCTTTGCCGGGATGATAGTGCACCTCTAAATCATAATCCTTAATTAACTCAAGCCACCTTCGTTGCCTCATATTTAACTCGGGTTGAGTAAAAATATATTTGAGGCTCTTGTGGTCCGTATAAATATTTACCTTGTTTCCCAACAAAAAGTGCCTCCATATTTTTAGAGCATGCACAACCGCACCAAGCTCTAAATCATGGGTGGGATAGTTTACTTCATGCTTTTTCAGCTGACGGGAAGCATAAGCTACTGCCCGTCCTTCTTGCATAAGCACACACCCAAGTCCGGACCGAGAGGCATCACAATATACATCAAATGGTTTCCCAATATCAGGCTGAGCAAGAATAGGAGCAGTGGTCAAATACTTCTTCAGAGCTTGAAATGCCTCCTCACAAGCCGGGCTCCAAACAAACTTGACATCCTTCTGAAGCAACTTGGTCATGGGTTTAGCTATCTTGGAAAAGTCAGGAATGAAACGCCGATAATAACCGGCAAGGCCAAGGAACTGACGTATCTGATGCACGGACCTTGGTGATTTCCAATTTAAAACCTCTTGCACCTTGCTAGGGTCCACTGATATGCCTTCAGGGGTCAAGACATGTCCCAAAAATTATACCCGGTCTAGCCAAAATTCACACTTGCTAAACTTGGCATATAACTGATGCTCGCGTAGTCTGGTTAGGACTATGCGAAGATGCCGGGCATGCTCATCTTCATTCTTTGAATATATTAAAATATCATCAATAAACACCACCACAAACTTGTCCAACTCCGGCATGAAGACTGAGTTCATGAGGTACATGAAAAATGCAGGAGCATTGGTAAGACCAAAGGACATTACTAGGTACTCATAAAGGCCGTACCTAGTGGAAAATGCTGTCTTTGGTACATCTTGGGGCCGGATTTTTATTTGGTGATACCCAGAACGGAGGTCAATTTTTGAAAATACCTTTGCCCCAGCTAACTGATCAAACAAGGTATCAATCCGAGGCAAGGGATATTTATTTTTAATAGTTACTGCATTAAGGGGGCGATAATCAATACACATCCGAAGAGTGCCATCCTTCTTCTTCACAAAAATAGCTGGACAACCCTATGGTGAAGTGCTAGGACGAATAAATCCCTTCTCCCTCAGCTCTTCTAATTGCTTCTTCATTTCAGCTAACTCTGGAGGAGCCATACGATAAGGACGTCTAGAAATAGGAGTAGTACCGGGCTCTAGCTCAATGGTAAACTCCACATCTCTATCAGGAGGTAACCCAGGTAAATCTTCAGGAAAAACATCCGGAAATTCACAGACCACAGGAATAAAGGCAAGAGCAGGAGAAGCTTCAGTATTAGAGACGGCTGCTAGAGAAGAGATTGGTGGCATAATAAGGGACATTCTATCCTCAGATGAAGGAAGCTTCAACTCCACCACTCTATGGTTAAGGTCCAAAACTACACCATTTCTTCCCAACCAATTCATTCCCAAGATAGCATCTGTACTTTGCCCAGGCAATACCATGAACTGGACACGATAAGAATGAGTGGCCAAAACCAGGCTAAGTGTCTCAGTCCGGGTCTAAATACATAACTGTGCACCAGGGGTGCTAACCTTATATGCAACAGAAATCATTGCAGTAGGTATATTGTGCCTTTCTACGAAACCCATACTCATGAATGAATGTGATGCACCAGAATCAAATAACACATATGCTGGGTAGGAGTTGATGGAGAACATACCAGCCATCACAGGCTCTCCCTGTGGAAACTCCTCAGCTGCAGTGAAATTAACATGTCCTGAGCGGCTCACAGGCACCTTCTTCCTGATAATAGTCCTCTTGACCAAGCGAGAGTTAGCTGCAGACTGAGCAGACTGAATAGGATGATTTTCAGGACACTCCCGAGCATAGTGGCCTTCCTTGCCACACTTGAAACAAATAACTGGTGGCATGTTTCCCTGTCCCTGACGAGGCTGGAACTGCTGTCCCTGAGGCTGCTGCACCTGCTGAGTAGGTGCACGGTACTGAGTGTGCTGAACTGAAGTGGCTTGCTGAAAGTGACGTGGCTGCTGTCCACCCTGAGAATAATAAGGCACCCTCCTAACAACTTGTACCTTCTGTGCATGTGGGTGACTAGAGGATCCAGTAATCACCCGCTTGCGCTTCCACTCAGACTGGGTGTCATTCTGAAGTCCCTCCATGAAAATGGCAGCACTCATCAATGCACCAAAGGTCTGATAGCCCCCAGTGAACAACTTCTCCTTTAAGACACAAGAGAGACCATCCCTAAAACAATCCATCTTCTTCTGATCGGTGTCCACAAGATAACCAGCATACTGAGCCAGATGGTTGAACTTGGTTGCATACTCCACCACGGTCATATTACCCTACCTTAACTCCTTAAACTCAGTCAACTTCCTGCTCATCAAACCAGCAGGAATAAAGTGCTCACGAAAAGCAGTGACAAACTCCTGCCAAGTCACCCGGTGACCTGCAAGCTGCATGGCTTGGAAGGTGTCCCACCACGCAGTAGCAGATCCTAGAAGCTGCTGTGCAACAAAGTGCACCTTCTGGTCATCAGCCACATTGTGCAGCAACATCAACTTCTGCTCTATGGTGCGAAGCCAATGATCTGCATCCAGAGGCTCAGCAGACGGTGTGAAGGTAGGTGGCTGCGTCTTCAAAAAGTCCTGATAGGTGCTGGGCCTGTCATGCCCACGAGCACCATCCCCATTCCTACCACCATCACCGTGGCCCCCACGAACAAGGTTACCAACTAACTGTGCCATCATTTCCATGACACGGTTGGACTCACGACGGGCAGTCAACATCTCAGCCAGCATCTCTTCAGGATTCATAGGAGGTACTGGTGCCCGAGGTAGTGCAGCATCCAACACTGGGACCCCATTGCTATCCCCCTGATGCTCACCATCATTGCCTTGATCACTTCCACCATGGCCAAGGACAGCCCCACCACTGGCACTCCCATGATGAGACCCCTGACTCATCTGTGATCATATAAGGATCCACCATTAGGGACAACTTCCAGATTCAAGGACAGACTCAAAGAAAAGATACACTTGATAAGGAATAAAATAATCAGACTTCCATAGTTAATTGGAGCACTTATTTTTATTATTTCCCTATCATTTATTAAACAAACTTATACGTGACGGGGTATATAAATTTTTTTTATATGCTCATGATGCATGTATCGGCCTATTCGTCGCTCAAGCCGAATATAGCGGCATTCGCGAATATTTTGGCACATGGTGTACTCACTCACCGTATACTAGTCGATTTATACGATGCGTAAGTTAGTGTACCTGCAGAACTTTTCATTAGATAAAATCAGTGCCACTATCCTAGATAGACCATATTACTAGGGCGAATACTTATTTATGCGAATTTACCGAATCCTATTTTTCACAAATCTTTTGTTGGTCAAATTTTTAAATTTAAAAAGAGGTGATTAAGCTTGTAAATTCATTATTGGCTCTGGTACCAACTGTGGCGGAACCGTTTGAATCGGCACATTATCGATAATACTCGTCTTCCATTGACACTAAGTATTCCGATAATGAACCAAGTCAAACACCTCCGTCGAGCACACCCGAAGGAGAACTCGAATAATCCACGTTTTCATCCAGGATACAATAATGAATACAAGCTTACAATACTTAGTCCATTTCATACAATAGCAGTCTTGGAAATTTATTCATTGCAATACTAGAGTTTAGAGTGCAGCAATTAAACAGCGGAAACTAATTAAACATCTAGCGGAAAGCGATACAAGGATCCGTCTATGCCCACCAGAAGAATCCTCCACACAGCAGCCAACTTCTTAAATTGCACCTGCAACAGGGGTAAAATAAACCCTAAGTACAAAATGTACTTGCAAGACTTACCCGACTAGTGGGAATATATATTTCCCGACTCTCAAGGATATGAAAGGCTTTTTGGTTTGCTGTTTCATTTTGCCTGCAAAGCTTACTAAAGTGTATCTTTACTGGTAAATATTTAGCAGTCATTTTTTTTCATTAGCTAAACATTCTAGGTAAGCACCTGTTCTACTTTCAAGCAAGTGATAAGCAATCAGACTCATTTCTCTTTCTTTCCTTTCTTCCACCAACTTTATTATTCCAGTTGTTACTACGATGCCATGCCATAGTCAAGCCGTACCGTCTAAGCAACGGCGATTCGCGAATCAATGTGCCCAGCTGGGTACCCCGAAAAACACACGCCTCATCTGTACCCCGGGCACAGATGAGACCAACTCGCTCCACTCCTGTCACAGGTTCCAGGTCCCCGTCCAAACTTGGACTCCAAGCCCCCACCTTTGAGGCCCGGCCTCAAAGTGGTGCTTAGACCTCCACCTATCCCCGCCTCCAATCAGTCAGTCCGGAAAGAGCCGGAGCCCATGACAAGAGAGTAACAAGTCTTCCTCACCCCCATCCGTAAGTATGTGCACGGGATAATAAGATCTGTGACAAGACTATTGTCCATAACAACGAACAGTTCTTAATCGACACGGACAGGGAAACGATGCAACCAAGCTAAGCCCGTGGCCGCGGGACATAACTTGTCACACCCACCAGTACCCAAACCATATCCCTGCCCGGTCTCCAATTTTCTTTCACCTTCTTATCATGTGATACAATAATAATCACCTATTGTGAGTAACGACAGGTTACCCATTACCGTCATCCTAAGCATCGCATCTACACGACCTGTACTAGTAGGACTCATAGGTGGGTATATATGTGCAAGTAGTTTTCATATCAACTCCTGATACGTAATGCAAACATATATATACCAAGTGATTAGTAAAATAGGGGTTATGCACCAGGGCTTGCCTTGGGCAGGCACGGAGTCAACAAAGTCAGTCGGCGGCTCCGGAACCTCCTCCGCTGCAAGGACCTCCTCGATCACCTCCACGACCTCCTCGTACTCCTGGTCGTCGATGGTCACCACGTCCGCCTCCAACTTGTTCACTACATGCATGCAATGATGACATGACTTAATGCAAAGACAACAACAGCTCTTAAAAATACACAACTACTAAGCTAATTAACTAACTCTAATGGTTAACATGCTAAGCTATCCATTACTTCTACTAAGCAAGAACTAGCTAGCCTAATATTTTTTACTAACTAAAATACATTTCATGATAAATAGATAAATTTAGTTGAGCTCTAGAGACGAAGAAAATGACATGGACAGACAATTCTTGATTTTCAATGAATTAAGGAAGAAGAATCAACGGAATTGGAGTTCGTATGGTGGAGATATTGGTTGCGCAAAGTAGCTGTTAAAAATCTCTAAAAAAAATCAAAGGAACTTAATTAGCTCATGGCTTTCTCCCGTGACTTGCTCATGAATGAGGTCTTTAATCAAAGGAATAATGAAGACGGATGGCGCTGCTAGGGAGAAACAGAGGAAGTACAAGAGGGACTCACGGGATACTTACCGCAGTCCACTGATGCTTCGATAGACGCAGCTTACACGGTAAGAACAGAGAAACTTGATTAGAGAGGAAGAGGTTGACAAAAGTCTGGCGCTCGCGATCGCGAGACGTCTGCTTTTAAGGACGAGAGACGCAGGGACGCTCGCGCTGGAAAAGAGATCAACGTGCGCGACGCAGCATACGGACTTTTGCTCTGGCGAGCAGCGACTTCCACGTGCACAGTAAGTCTCCGTGCTACAGTGTTTCTGCGCTGCTACAGGGATCTCTGCGACGCTACAGTGCACTCTGCGACGCTATAGTGATCTCTGCGCTGCTACAGTGTACTCTGCGACGCTACAGTGATCTCTGCGCTACTACAGTACACTCTGCGACGACATTGCGTGCTCTCTGGTTTTCTTTCGCAGAGGCAGCGCGCCGTGTGCGTGCGCGGGCATGCCTTGCAAGTGTGCTGTGAGCACGATCAGGGAATTTTAGAAAGAAAAAGAATTGCTAGCGCCGGAGTTGGATTAGGATGACAATAGTTAGTTGAACTGTGCTGCGGAATATTTGGACAAGGAATTAAATTAGAGCTCAAATTGAGAATTAGTGCAACAAAATTTAATTCTCATTTTGCCATAAACAATAATACAAAAACATGATGCTCATGGCATGATTAGCGAGTTATTAACGCAGTAACACCGAGGGTGTTACAGATCAGAAAGAAAGCATTTGCACGATCACACAACTCTCCTGGACCTTGTGAGGGCTCCAATAGAGTCACACACACGCACACACTCCACTGAAGCCCTGAGACTTGGGAGCCCCTCCCTCTCTCACTCTCGCTTTTAACCCCTACTACGAGCACTTCGGTGCAAGATAATACAGATCTCTCATCCCCCACTAGACGTAGGGCATTCTTCGGCCCGAACCAGTATAAATCGCATGTGTTCTTCTTGCACACCATCCGGACCCTCGACGCGTAGACACTCATTACTCGTTGGTGCTAGGACTGCCGTTTATTACACCGACACCTCCGGACAGAACTTTTTCTCCAATCTGGTTGTCCTTCGGGTGCATCTGTCGATCTCGGAAATACAGACCTCGATGGTTACACCTCTTATGTTGGTAAGGGGGGCTAATTCCAGTATGTATTTGTATATTTATGATTTATGCGCCTGTAAACAAGATAGCGATAGCGCATGTATGAAAGGAAGTTCCATGTCTGCATGACAATATGAGCTCCAAGCCTCCAACTACCTACGTCCAGCATGTGCACAATTGCAAGGAACCAGTTTGCTTGCACATATGCATGCAGATTACTCGGAGGCAAGGGCGGGGGGCAAAGTTTCGTTTTAACGTAGCTCCGCCAGTGGTTAGGATGAAATTAAAAATAATAGTTTATCCTAGTGATCTCTCTCGTAAATTATTGATGAAGCTATTTTGACAAACATTTTTTCTGACATAGTCTAGCTTCACTGAAAAATTAATTGCTTGTGAGCTTCACTGAGCTGGGCTGTGGCAAACATGCACTGAGTGGACCGGTCCTCTGCCTCCCGTCAAATCGAGCCACCCTTTTTCTTCTCCCTCCCGTCACCGTCGCACTGCCTCTGCCTGCGTCGCGACATGCCAGGCGCCGCCACCCTCAGATCGCGCGCGGCCGTCGCGGCCGCCGCGTGCCTTGCGGTCCTCGCCGCGGCGGCGCTGCTCCACCGCAGGCACCGCCGGAACCGGGCGCCCTCCTCGTCTCGCCGCCTCGAGGTCGGGGGCGCCCCCGCCGCGCCTGCGAGGCAGTGGCGGATGTAGGTACAACCTGTGGGGCCACCTGGTCCCATAGGTTTTGACGAATCTAGTGTAATTTTACTGTAGCACATATGGTTTGGTCCCATAGCTTCTGCTGACTGGCCCCACAGGTTTTGATTCCTGTATCCGCCACTGCTGCGAGGAGGAGGAGAAGCCGCAGGCCCGGTTCAAGCGCGTGCTCGCGGACAACTCCTACTCCCCGTTCAAACACCTGCGACGCCAGAGTGCTCAGCTGGGAAGTGCAGAAGGCGAGGCACCCCTGCCACCGCCTCAAGGTGCGCGCACTCCTGGAATCCTGCTCTTGCTTGTGGGGATCTCGGCATTGCCGTCGTACTCGTATGGTTGTTTACTTGTTTTAGGAATTCCACGGGACCCCTGGTACGTAGGATCGAGCTGCGCGATGCACCAGGGTCGGGGTGGGGGGGAGGCTAGTAGAGGATTAGAGGAATGCGGTTCGATATGGATTTTCTTTCTGAGGAATTTCATCGAACACCTGAGGGCAACGCTGTGCATTCTCCAGTCAGTCGCTGCTATGTGCATTCATGTAAAACGCTGTTCTACTGCGTGCTTCTATTTGTTCATACTATTCTAGTGATGCACGTAGTGGAATAATAGCACAGTGTTACAGGCTTTCAGAAGAGCTCCAGGCCATGCCCTTAACTGAAGACTAGCTTATTGCTGGTATCATTTGAAACAGCAACCACTTGTCATGTTCACTCTAGTGATGCACGTAGTGGAATAATAGCATAGTGTTACAGGCTTTCAGAAGAGCTCCAGGCCATGCCCTTAACTGAAGACTAGCTTATTGCTGGTATCATTTGAAAAAGCAACCGCTTGTCATGTTCTGGATTCTGGAACTGGAATGCTCAAGTAGCTTTAATATTTGTACTGTAATTGTTGTCTATTTTACTCGAGGAAGTAAGCTGTTATTTGGAATTAGTAGGATGTAGAGATAGTAAAGGGAATGCTCAAGTAATTGGTATCTTTTTACTCGAGGAAGTCAAGCTGGATGGTTGATTGCATATATTTTGCTGTAAGATACGAATTTTGCATATCTAGCATATAGAATATCGATTCTTCATAGGACCATATCCCAAATGGTCCCATTCTTTTAATTGTTCTGACATTCCATTTTAATTGATACAGAATCATCACAAAAAGTTCATCCATTTGAGGAGGAAATCACATCTTTGCTAAAGAACCCCCCTGGTTTTCATATCTTTATGCTGGGTGACCGGTGCCCAGAAATGAGTGCTACATATAATTGGGTTGATACAGAAGCTCAACTGGAACATTTGGCGAGATTGTTGGGTGAGGAAAGAGTTTTTGCTGTTGATACAGAGCAACATAGCATTCGATCTTTTCTAGGATATACTGCACTAATGCAGGTAATTACTGGTAGAGGCACATGCACCCTCAACATTCAATTCTTTATAAGTTTATTATACTAGTGGACATGCACGTGCGACACACACGTGTCTATAAGAAATCTTTCATAATGGATGATTCTGGTTGAAGATGCTACAATCCCTCTCTTGAATTATGATCAAGATTACAAGAAATATCAAGATTACAAGAAATAGCAAATTTCTGTTTCAAGTGACATGATGGAGTTGCAGATTAATGCACTTGTGATTACTCATTATTGTGTTATTTTCTAACTTCTACAAGCTGAGGTGTCTCGCTTCCCATGAGCTCCTCCCATCTTCTAGCACTTCTTCCCTCCCTGGCTCATGTGGCGAGGAAAGGATTTTTATCAGAACAAATAATAAAGGCCTGTGTTCCTATTAGCTACAGGAGGAAAAAAAAAGAGACAATTGACTTAAAAGTAATGTCACTCCTAGAATAACAGCGCTGGCCATTGCTCTTAAAAAAAGATCTGATCAGAAAAAATGAGTAAATTTGGCCAGATTTACAATGCTGGAGATGGTCTAGTTATTAGCAAACCTAGTAGTCTATATTTACTTTAAATATGATGTTGTTGTGATAACTTTTGAGCTTGAAATAGAATGCTAATCAATATATGATGATTCTAGATATCATCCTTAATTTTGCTACCCTCACCAGCTACTGTTAAACTGTAATTTTTTTTATCCTGTGTCAGGACATGCTCTTTTTACTAAAATGTATTTTGTCAAAATATAGTTTTGTGCCATTCATACATGAACTAATTTTCTACCTGCACTCACCAATGCTTGGTGGCAGGAGCCTTGAGCAGCAGCAGCATTTTTGGATCCATGCTTAGAAAACGGCAACTGCTTCTGTCTTCGTGTGCTTACTTTTCATTGATCACAACCACAGTGAGCTACAGAGATGCTCCAACCTCTGCAATAGAGCAACCTTATGTTTTTTTCTTGTTATCAATGTAATGGAACAGAGCTTCACCTACAACACAATCAGTCATATGCCTTTCTTGTGGGAAAAAAAGAGCATGTATGTGGTATCACAACAGTGGCAATAATGGTTGACAAACAAAAACTGAAACTTTCATTTGAGAAACATATACAGACATCTATGTAGGATGACTATACTAAGATACTGGTGTGAATAGCATAGGCAAAATACTTAAAATTACGATGTGTACAAATAGCCTGCCTCTGCATGCTCAGAGTTCTGAAGCAAGTGGTGCGTACAGTTTTTATAAATATTAATATAAGGATGTTTTATGTGCATTCTCAGATGATTTAGTGCCAAAAATTACATAGTTCACCATATATTCAGAAGCTTTATAGACTGGCTATCTATTTGCATTTTCGGTGTGATAATCACCAGATGACCGGACTGTAATTAACAACAAAAAAGAACTGGCAAAAAAACATTATTTGTGCTTCCAATTCTAGACCTTCTCAAACACCAGGCATTGTAAATCTCAGACACCAATGTCAAATTCAGTTTCATACTGTAAGGCGAAACCAAACTTATATATGATTTTACATCCCTATAAAAAAGAATCCATAAATCCACTCCTGCCTTGGCATCCTATTGGTATCACACAACAAAGCATAGTACAACCTAAAGGCAAGCAGAAGGCAAAACAACAAAGAAATGGCGTATGGTGTATACTGATCATTCAGAGGCATAAAGACAAAGCACCTAGTTACTTATGCTCACCTGGAAGGTACAATTCACTGCAAGAGGTACATTTAAATTAATCCACCTGCAATGGAAGAAGGGACATGCTATCAACACAAGAAGACCTTTCCTACACGAAATGGCAATTAAGAATAATAACCACAGTATTAACTACAAAATTCTAAGCCTTCTGCAAGCGAGAAGGCAACTCCACCCACCTATTTTCTGGGGATATCCTAGAAAGAACGTGTTGGATAGCACACTCCAAGAACCCAGACGCCTTGATACCTGAAAAGTGGATGGAATCATAGAGTTTAATTACCATAAAGCAACTGACAAGAAACACGCTTGCTGAAATTTGTAAATGCACCTCTGTAGCAATAAAAAAGATAAATATATATTTCTATAGCAGTGATGAATGTATTTTGTATTGCAGACCATAAGATACTTTAGCATGGTATCCCTCAAGTGCTGTCTTTGGAAGAAGCAGGGAATTTGCTTGAGATAAACACAGCATAGCCATCATGTGCAAAACTAACAACACCTCATACCAAGAACTGAATTGAACTATGCAGTATCCTACCCAACAGAAGCCAGCTAATCAGTACTCTTCAATAAATCCATAAAACATACATTGACAGGGACACAACAATCTATGTATCATCCTTGCTCATTTACAACCTGCTAGCAATAATCTCTTTCCTTTCAATGCATGAAAAACAATAATTCAGTTTCTTGCAAGGGAATAAAGAAATTTGAATATGTATCTTTGCATCTAAAGGATAAAGACATCTATTGTCCATGTTTGGGTTGGAGATGTTATCTATGCATCAGTTGTAGAAAGCAAATTACCTGTTTCTCAAGTCCTCCAATGTCATTGTAATCCTCTGTAGGTTTCTCATCTACTTCCAATGCCATAACCTGTGACTCTACTCTGAAGGCAATGTGCCTATCTATGCATCAGTTGTAGAAAGCAAATTACCTGTTTCTCAAGTCCTCCAATGTCACTGTAATCCTCTGTAGGTTTCTCATCTACTTCCAATGCCATAACCCGTGACTCATACTCTGAAGGCAATGTGCCTAGTATCAAGTAGCTGTTTTTGTTAACCCCAACTAAATCGCTATGCTTCAGCTTATTATCAGGGTCAACTAATGCAATTTCCTGAAGGAATATGGTCTGCATTTAACCCAAGAATTAAAAATGAATCTGAGTTCTTCATAAATCATAACTGCCAAAATCAACCAACTACAAATGACATGTGGAACTAAACGTATGCATTGCTGAATTACAATATGTGCAATACAGAACAAAAAAATGTAATCCAACTCTAACAATTAGGGATCAGGATACCTTTTTGTTTTTTTTTGTTTTTAAAAAGTAGGCTTTAGCGCCGCTGGCATCTAGCTCGGCAGGTACGTGCTCCTGGTAGGGGCCCTGCTAGTCATCACCACGGAGGTTGCGGAGTTCGTTGTCGTGGTAGGGCTTCAGCGTCGCCGCCATCTGGGCAGTCGTGCTCAGCGGGCAGGGGCCTTGGCCGCGCCTCGCAGCCGAGCGGCCAGCCAAGCGGGGCCAGGGCGCCGGGGCGACCAGCCGGCCACTGCTGGAGTGCTGGGGCTGGGCAGCGCCGATCAAGGTTGCCATGCCTATGACGAGCATGAGAAGCGATGCAGCCATCTGAAGGCAAGCACATCCAGCGATAAAATCAACGGGACCTTCGATTCGATGAGGAAACGCTGTGCACCAGGAGCATCGTCCGTCGTCCTCGGCCCCGGCGTGTCCACCCGCCGGGTTCCCGTGAGCGAGGTCGTGTCCGCTCGCTGGGTTCCCCGTGCGACGTCGGGGAGCGGATGCGGCGGTTGCGGGGGCGCTGACTATAGGGCGAGCGGAGGGAGGCGACAGGCGAGCATGCAACAGTGTCAGGGAGCGGACGCTGGAAAGAAGGGTGCGGATGCGGCGGTTGCCGGGGCGGGCGCTTTGGGCGGCGGCGATCGTAGGGAGGGAGAGGTGACCGATTGAGATAGAGGGGCGGCGCGCGCAATAGTGTCAGGCGGGTACATATGCGGGCGGGTAACAAACCTTTGCGCGAAAAAAAGTTCGGCGGAGTGTTCGCTTCTACAGGAAACACGCTCGTTTCATATGTTCCTGCTGTCATTCTTTCGTGGGTCCACATGTCAATCTCAGTTGGGTAGAGATTTTTTATGGTGACAATGTATTTTCATTTCCTTCGCTCCTTTATAGTATAGATTTTAATATAGGATTATTCTGTTTTAGATCTCTACCCAGAATGAAGACTATCTGATAGACACAATAGCATTGCATGATGTGATGGGCATTCTACGACCAGTGTTTGCCAATTCTTCTATCTGTAAGGTAACACATCTTTGTAACTGCTTCCAGTAGTAAGCTGTTTATTTTCATTTTCGGTGCTGACTGCAAACTTTAAGCTCTGTTAAAGTACAAGCAAAGATAATGCCATGAACTCTATTTACATGCCATTGAAATGTAGCTGAGTTTACTTTTGGGATGTGCATTAGAGGGATAAGCCATAGGACATACTGGTGGCAACATATTATTTTTTTCCCTTAAGATAAGCTGTGGGACATCCTAAATACACACATTTCTCTGTGTCCTTATGCTGTAGATCTTCCATGGAGCTGACAATGATGTTCTTTGGCTTCAAAGAGATTTTCATATTTATGTTGTGAATATGTTTGATACTGCCAAGGTAAGTACCGGTATAATATATCCTTGCTCACACATTTAATCTATTATGCAAATATTTCTGTATGTAACACATTTAATATCATTTGCTTGCTAGACCTTTTTTTTGGTACAGCATGTTGTGTGGCATGCATTGCTTAGATTGACACCCCATTTTACAAGGAACAATTCTGTGCAGGTAGTTTAGTATTTTTATCATTTCAAACCTTTTGTAGATCACTTCACATGTATGTGTGTTGTAATTGCTCTATGAAATGAAAGAAACACAATTAACTGAAAACCAATATTATCATCTAAAAAATATCAAACGGAAAAACCTAATACCATAGCACTTGAAAATTTGTATTATTAACAAATGAAGGAAAATCCCCAATACTGTACCTAGTTAGCTAAGAATATCAACCTAGAAAAATGCTATCTCCCTCTTTAATTACTTCTATCATGGTTTCTTTGGAATAGGTTGTCCTTGATTGTACTATACTACTATGTGATATTGATTGCTTCATTATTAGGTTCTAGATCATATGATTCATTTAGTCCAAGGGCGGGGAAATGCTTTGGTGATCTGTGTTCTTGTACCTCCTTTTTTTACTCATATTTTAAAATCGACATAATAGATTTCAGTCAGATAATGGATTATACTTTCTACTACTGAAGCATGGAAATTTCAACCTCATAACTGCAACATGAAAAGCTTTGTGAATGAACCTTTCATGTGGTGGAATGCAGTTGCAGTTAAGAATCAGAAGTTGAGAACTTTTAGGTTATTAAACCATCTGTGCTCACCTTATAATCACACGCTGCAGTCATGCTTACAAATATTTTGGTTTTTGAACAATTTTATTTCTTGCCCCCTCACTCAATTTTTTTTTTTTGAGAAGTTTGTGTGAAACGTCTTTTTTTTAATTTCTGAATTTACATCCTTAGCTTGTTTTTCTTATGCTATGAATGCATGCAACTTATCTTAATTGCGCCTTACAACTGATTTTACTTCAGGCATGTGAAATTCTATTGAAACCACAAAAATCACTGGCATATTTGCTTGAAGTATATTGTGAAGTGACCACAGACAAGACAATGCAGGTAGGTAATCGATCGGTATCAGCTTAAAAGTACTGAGCTCCGTGAAGTCACTCATTTGTTCAATGTGAGTTGATTTTATGCACTGATACTTCCATGAGAGCATGGGAAATATGAGGCAGAATGCTTTAAAAAGTGTATCACTTATGAGTACACTATTTATTTTGTTTTCACATGGTAAATTACAACAAAACAAAGAAGCAGATTGAGGGTCTATTTTGCATGCTGCCCTATGGAACCAGAGTTTATTACAGGGAATGATTTACTCTTTTTTTTTTCAATTGTTGACTAGAAATATAAATGATCTTCAAAACATCAGAGTGTTGTTGACTAGAAATATAAATGATCTTCAAAAGGCTACCCCAACTTGCTTGGGACAAAAGGCTATGTTGTTGTTGTTGTTGACTAGAAATATAAATGATCTTCAAAACATCAGAGTGTTAAAACATACTCTTAAGGCATGTTTGGCTTACATATGTTGATCTTGTACTCTGGCTTGCAATTTATTATATCTTAATATAAGCAAGGTAAGGTAGCTTACTATATGACCCATGACAACTTATAAGGTCAATAGTCCACCATACATTGGCTTCAACATACCCAGTTAGCTTTGATAGGTTTCCAAATAACTGGTCTTTACATGCTTCACAGCCTGGTAGTCACATCCTTAAATCATGCAGAGTCATTACTGCATCTATGAATGCATAGTTCCCATGCTGTTCTAGTCAACTAAATTCAAGCAAAGATAAATCATGATCATCACCTTTGAATTTTTCTTCGATTGAGCAAACTCTAAGTTTCTTTACAAAGGATATTTTCATGAATTTGCTTGCTTTTGAGCATTATGTTTGGTGTTGAATACATGACATGCTTATGAAAATGATAACCAAGTGCATACATGTTGTAAGGCATATTTCTTTTTGGCATTCAAAATTTCAGTTTGTTTGAAACTCAAAAATTCTAATGTCGCAATTGCCTGATATCCACTCTCATTTTGTTTCTCCCTACCTTGATTTTGAAACCCCAGCGTGAAGATTGGAGACTGCGTCCTCTGACTCCAGAAATGATTGAGTATGCTCGCACTGATGCTCACTATCTGTTGTACATCGCAAATTGTTTGGCATCAGAGCTCCATGCAAAAACCTTTGGTATGTTCTAAGTGCTGTATCAACTTTTTCTTTCCTATTGTTTGCTTTTTTTTTGTTCATTGGCTCAGTACCCTCACAGCTATCTAATATATTTGAATTTGCTATCTCAGAGTTTAGAAGTCATAGTTGTATAAGTTTTTAAACTAATTTCACATGGTCTGAAGAGCAAAATTTCTTTAGATTGTTGGTTCTTGAATTGGATGATGTTTCTGTTTGTCATTCTGTTTTCTGCATGCGGAAGACACTAGCAGCTCTGATACATTTCTTGCTAGTACGAGGGTTCAGAAATATGAAATGCACTATTCCTGGAAATGATGAGTCATTTGCAAAGATTACATTATTTGATCCATGACTTGGGAAATATTTGGTAAACTGTGAATAATCAATTAAAACTAGGAAGTATTTATTGTTCTATCAATGGAAAAGGAACTTTTGAATGGTACACTATGGAGCTATGTAAGCTGGGAGTATTTCATTAACAAACTTACGCAATCCTATTCACCTGCGGAAAATTAGATGGCTATTTTCTTAATTCTTATTTTTAATATTGAGTGTGAAAAAATTCTTTCACAATGTCAACATAAGCTTTCGAATGGTAAGCACAACGTGTCATCTCTATATATTCCTGATGTGTAGTTAAGAAATGGAAGCAGTATTAAGGGGGACCAAGAACCAACAATCTATCAGTGGTGTGTGTGTGTAGGGTTCGGGTCTATGTATGACTCTCTTTCTCTTCTTTTAATACAATGATACGCAGCTCTCCTGCGTGTTCGAGAAAAAAAAGGGGACCAAGAAAAGCAGATGGCAGTGATGAGGCACTCATGATATCCTATCACTGAACTGCAGAAACTGATACTTTAACCCTCATAAGATTTGGATAATCCTAAATATTCTCTTTTCTTGTCAACATCAAATCACATATCGGTACGGTGGTACCCTTGGCCTTCATCACATGTCTCAAGTCTTTGATCATCTGTAATATCTAATCAGATACTTCCAGTGATAAAATCAATTTTTTCTTCGAGGCTAGTCATCGCTCAAATATGGTGTGCATGCAACTGTATGCAAAAGAAATTGAATCTCCTCCTGGAGCTTCCAGTGCAACGTCTATTCTCTCACGAAATTTGCAAACTCATGGGTTCGACTCCAAAAAGTATAGTGAAGTGAAGGTGCTTCTTTTCTGTATTCACTTTTTGATTGTAGAATGTCTTCTGGTTAGCTTGCCAGCCAGCGATTTTGTATTTTTTGTTCCTGAATTTCTAATCTTCTGCATCCACAGGATCTTGTTTGGAAATTTTGTGCATGGAGGGACTTAATGGTCAGTAAAAAAAAAACCTATTTCCCTTAGAATAGCTCCCTCCCCTTCTGCAAAGTAAATCTTTTTAATTGCTTATTTGTTGTTACCTCCGGTCAGCAAAACTTGATGTTCAGACAAGTGAAAGCAGCAGTAAACTAGTTGTGTGCCTTGTCCGAAACATGAACTTTTCTTGACTGGAGGTAGTATAACTTTTTATCTACCTTTGAATCCTGGGTGATCACCAGATGTCACTCGGGCAAGTTGCATAGCGATGGGCACATTGAAGCAAATGCATTTCCAGGATATCATGCATATTTGCAGTTATGTAGTTGTGGTGGGTCTGTTTCCTTTCTGATATCTCCTAACAACTTGGGTTTTGGGTCATTCCAGGCTCGGATGCATGATGAAAGCTTACGATATGTTCTGTCAGACCAAGCTATAGCTGCCCTTGCTGTTAGTCTTCCAAAAGGCCCAACAGAGGTGTTTGCTGTCATAGCAGAAACTGACCGAAGTATTTCAAGTATGTACCCTTCCTTGTCATCACCGTCACCTCTTGTTGTGGCTCATGTCAAAGAACTCTGTTATCTGCTGGATGACATCACTACCAGCATGTACGGCATCTTTAAAAGTTTACTAGAAAAGTATAAAGATCCAAGTGGATTATGCCGACTATCAGTTTATAATTACAACCTTATAACACACCTAAGTTTGAAGCAAACAAATATGTTTTCCTTGGCTCCAAGTGGAGAGAAGTTGCTGACAGCACCGCCTAATAAAAAGGCTTCACGGGATTTATTCATTAAAAAGTTCTCCTGCAAGTCCCCAGTATATCACAATTGCAGGATTTATGCTAGTGATGGAAGACTACTTTGCTACTGTGACCGCAAAAAATTAGAATGGTTTGTCTCTTAAATATATTCCCATTAGCTATTTACATGCAAATAGCATAAATGAAGAATTATTTTGTCAAACTGTTGAGCTCTTCTATCCCAGGTATGTTCAACGTAATTTGGCGAAATTGATTGAAGATAATCCTCCAGCAATCATGCTTCTCTTTGAACCTAAAGGTCGTCCAGAGGATGAAGATAATGAGTTCTATATTCAGAGCAAGAAAAATATTTGTGTGGGCTGTGGAGAAAAGAGCCATTATATTAGATACAGAATAATACCGTCATGCTACAGGATGCATTTTCCAGAACATCTGAAGAGCCATCGTTCACATGATATTGTACTTCTTTGTGTAGACTGTCATGAAATAGCTCATTCAGCAGCTGAGAAATACAAGAGGCGAATAGCAGAAGAATTTGGAATACCCCTTTTTGTGCAAAAGATAATGAACTCGGGTGATATAAGTTTGATTACCAACACATCAGTATCTGAAGATAAATTGAATGGAACAGGTGTCTCCCCATTGCAGCTGAGGACTGCTGCCATGGCTCTTCTACGTCATGGATCCACTATGCCGTTGAAGAGATGTGGAGAGCTAATGCAGGTGATGACACCCTTTTTGTATTTCTGGCTCAATATGGACTACTTAACAGTTTATGGAGCTCTGACATTGATGTATTGACATACCTGTTTTATCCTATCCGTCCATATGCTTTCCTTGTTAAATATGTACTTGTTCTTAGCTATAGATCTCTGTTATGGACCAATTCAATTCTTTGCAGATTGTAAAATCATACTATGGTGGTAGGGATGTGACTCCTGAAAACCTCGAGATGGCATTACTTGTTGGTATGAGTCCTCATGAGCGAAGGCGTCTTGAAAAGAAAAAGGGCTATTCGTTTAGAGCTCAGGCTCAAAATATTATTAGAAAGAGCAGCAGCAATACCATCTCAGAAGACAGTGGACATGGATCAGAAAATTGTCATGCCTTATCTGAGCGATTTTCTGAGGATGGAACTGAGAGTAATGGTCAACCAGAGTTTGATGAGACAGAGGAACGAAACCAGCTAGAGAATTTAACCCTGAGCCAGGGAAGCTCAAGTTTGCCAGTCGGCATGGAGGACACCACTTTTGATCATGACACTGCGACACTTGAGACAGATACCACTCAGCAAGCAAGAGGCGCCTGCACTCCTGGAAACAGCCATCTCGACAGGGAACTATCCATCCGTGACAATTCTAGCCTGGTCATTTCCAAGAATGCTGAGAAGAAGATTTCCCTGTTGGGTCATGGGCATCACGGTAAACAAGTTGTGGAACTTTTGCTTTCCAATGGCGGGGAGGAAGCTATTAACCAGTTTTGCCAAAGATGGAGGCAGATCTTTGTTGAGGCTGTTCACCCCCGTTATTTACCTTCTGGCTGGAATATTAACCACAGGTCAGTTGCCTTTCATTATATGCCTTTTCTTGAATTCACCAAGCTGTATGTGAAGTTCTAGGCACGTACCAGTGACCTTAAAAGATCTTTCCGTGTCGCGATGTTTCTTGTCCAGATTTCCATTCATCACCAGATATTTACTGCTATCTGTATGTCCTCTTGTGTGGTGCAGTGGACGGCGGGATTTCGGTGACTTCAGTGTCTACAAGCCACCAAGGAAAGATCCTCAATCTGCAAGGGATTAGGCTACGCGGATGTCATCAGTACCTTTCCTGTCGTTGTACCCTGAGGTTCAACTTACTTCCCAGAATTGGTTGCATCCCCTTAAACCTGATATTTTGTATCTCTCAATCTGTGTGCTTGTTCGAGTACCTTGCTTTATCTTGAAATACCAGTTTCATCTCTCTGTACTTCTTTTGGCATGAACTTGAGCCGTTTTTTATACGAGTGAACTTGAACTCAGCAGATTGAATCATCAAAGTTCCATTTTTAACTCGGAATTGTGATGAAATTGATGTGTTCCGGACAGGCCTTAAACTTGAGTTGCTTTTGGAACACAAATTATTCAGGATTTCACTGGAAACAATTCGTTTCCTGTAGAAATGGGCAAGAGCTCCTCCCTCCAAATTGTGGTCGTAGAGTATCTGTTATTTACCGTGGGATATCCTGAGCAGGATCCCACTATCTTTTTTTTCCCCCCAGAGGCCAGAGCATTATTTTTGTTTTTCATTCCCGTCAATCCAAAAATGAAGTGTGGAGCGTCAGCGGCATGCTGCAAAGCGGGTGCAGCCAGCTCGGCGGAGCCACATGATCCTCCCCATCTCGCCGTCACTGCCCCTCCACCACTCAGCTCGGCTTGAATACCCCACCGTGCTCACCTCTCCACCCAAACCCAATCCATCCAAACCCATTTCCCTCCCTCCCGTCCCGTCCCGTCCCCCCCTGTCTCTTCCGCTTCCACCCCCCGCGCGCCGCCGCTGGTGATCCCCGTCGCCGCGGACCAGCAGCAGCCATGTCGTGCTCCCACCTCTCCACCGCCTGGTCCTCCTCGGCGCTCGCCAGCAGCGCCTCCACCACCCAGCGGCGCTCCGCCCCGCGCTCGGGCCTCGTGGTGCGGTGCTCCCTCCGCGAGCTCCGCACCCGCATCGACTCCGTCAAGAACACGCAGAAGATCACGGAGGCCATGAAGCTAGTGGCCGCCGCCAAGGTCCGGCGCGCGCAGGAGGCCGTCGTCTCCTCCCGCCCCTTCTCGGAGGCGCTGGTGGAGGTGCTCTACAACATGAACCAGGAGATCCAGACGGAGGACATCGACCTGCCCCTCACCCGCACCCGCCCCGTCAAGAAGGTGGCGCTCGTCGTCCTGACCGGCGAGCGCGGCCTCTGCGGGAGCTTCAACAACAACGTGCTTAAGAAGGCGGAGACCCGCATCGAGGAGTTCAAGCAGCTGGGCCTCCAGTACAGCGTCATCAGCGTGGGGAAGAAGGGCAACGCCTACTTCCAGCGCCGCCCCTACATCCCGCTGGAGCGGGACCTGGAGGTGAACGGCGTGCCCACCGTCAAGGATTCGCAGGCCATCTGCGACCTCGTCTACTCGCTCTTCGTCTCGGAGGAGGTGGACAAGGTGGAGCTGCTCTACTCCAAGTTCGTTTCGCTGGTGCGCTCCGACCCCATCATCCAGACGCTGCTCCCCATGTCCCCCAAGGGCGAGATCTGCGACATCAACGGCGTCTGCGTGGACGCCACCGAGGACGAGCTCTTCCGCCTCACCACCAAGGAGGGCAAGCTCACCGTGGAGCGCGAGAAGGTGAAGATCGAGACGCAGCCCTTCTCCCCCGTGGTGCAGTTCGAGCAGGACCCCGTGCAGATCCTTGACGCGTTGCTCCCGCTCTACCTCAACAGCCAGATTCTCCGTGCCCTGCAGGAATCGCTCGCCAGCGAGCTCGCCGCCCGGATGAGCGCCATGAGCAGCGCCACCGACAACGCCATCGAGCTCGCCAAGACCCTCTCCATCTCCTACAACCGACAGCGCCAGGCCAAGATCACCGGTGAGATCCTCGAGATCGTCGCCGGTGCCGAAGCCCTCGTCTGAGCCTGAGACCTTGTGATTTGTGTGAGCCGAGCTGTGCCCTGTGGTGGCCTTCTTGGTGCGGTGCTCCTGCTATATATAATTCTTTCTCATTTTCTTCTTGTCCACTCTGCCTGTAATTCCTGATAGCACAAACGCAACGGAGTTCTGTGTTCCTCGCGACATACACAAGAATTTCAATCCAGAGATGCCAAAATGTATAATCTGAGTATTTTAAATCTCGCCTTGTCTTGCAAATGTCCAGCTAGTTTCGATGCTTTACCTCCATTTGACACTTCAGTTGTCCTGTGCCCACTCGAAACTGAAATAGAATTGCTGCATCTAGCACTTCCTCTATCTAGTTCGTTGGATTGCTACATCCTTGCGCAAAAAAAGGGATTGCTACATCAATTGAGCTCATTGGATTCTATATATATGAACAAAAAAAAGTTTCATCAGACTCTGGAGACAACACACACACACCCCGTGTCGGGGGGAGGGGGAGATACTGCCACTCTTCGGCTAACGGTGGCCGCGGCCCGCTGCGGCAACCAAAAAACCCTCCCGCAGCAGCCTCCTCCCCCTTCCTCTCATCCCCTCCTTACTAGAGCTCTAAATATTCCGGCAACTAGGATGGCTGGCGGCGAGCTGTACCACCGAATCCAAGACCTCTAGGCCCGAATGGCGTGGCATGCGGCGGCCGAACCGGTGCGTTGCGGCCGAGAGCTACCTCGTCGTCCCCTCGCCTCTCCTCCTCGCAGCAGGCTGGACGACGCGTGCACGGCCCTACAGCTAGAGGTAGAGGTGGAACATTGAATCTGAGTCCTCGGGGGGCCCAAATTCGGCGTCCCCTGGCTCGGATCCGGCACCGCCGGGCCAGCAGCCGTACGGGTGTGGCGATCGCGGCCCAACCAGCGCGTCACGGCCAAGGGCCACCTCACCACCCCCTCATCTCCCCTCCATGACGATGCGTGCACGACCCTACGGCTCGCACCTGCAGCTAGAGGTGGAGCTTGCGGTGCAAGACCCACAAGCATTTGAAATCTGGGTGAAAACCATGTCGGATGCTGCTCCAGGCCAGCGACGATGGCGCAATTTGGCGCCATATCCCTCTCTGGAGGCCGTAGATTTCAATTTCTGCTATCGTGGAAGCATTTCTGAGGTTGCTGCATCTGCTAGGTAGGTATCGGGGCGAAAGCCCTTAAGAGCCTGGTGCTCCGATCGTCGATGGTGGGGTCCATGGGTGTCACTTCCCTTCTTGAAGGCATCGATACAATCACACTTGCTCCTGTCCTTGCCTGGCTTGTCCTTGTGCTCTCCCTGGTTGCTCCACACCTGCTCCCGTCCGCGGCCAGCGTGTCCATGTCCTTTATGCTCTCCTTGGTTGCTCTCTTCCCATCCTATTATCGGTCTAACTACCCTCCTACCCCTTGGTTTTCGTGCACACTGCTTGTTGTTAGGTGCTCACCGTCAACGGCTTTGCTCTGTCGTCCTCTAGTTCATTTGAGTGTTTTGCCTCATCATCATGCTACGCTGCGGGGACCTTGATCTCCTCCTTTAGATCTCCTCGTTTCCTCCTGATGTTTCTCCCCCTTTGAGGCTTCCTTCCCCCAAATGGCGTTGGTGGGCGTCGGCTGAGACCAGATGCTCTTATAGGCGATGCAACTCACGATTGTCGCCGGTTTATTCTGACTCAATGCCTTACAGCTTTCTAGCTACTGTCTGTCAGACCCGACACGCTTTACAACTGCTTGTGGTTTAGAGATCTTCAGGGTCTGTCTTTGGTGGTGGCACAAGTCGGGAACGTGGTGCTCGCACTAGCTTCGGATGTAGGCTGAATCTGTAGCCGAACCATGTTATTGTTATTTGTTTTGTTTTTTTCTAGTGTTGTATTCCTTCCCTCTTCCCCTATGTCATGTACTTCTGTGACCTTCAAGGGTAGTCCCTGTAATAGGTGCATTGCACCCTCCATTATCGGCTTACCGGAAAAATATATTCAGGTGGAGCCAGTGGCAGAAGACAGCCAAAAGATGGATGCCAGATGGTGCAAGGGCGAGGTGCGATTGTATCTCTGTCCTATTTATTAAGCGCAAGAAAATTTCTTATATGTTCACAAAGACAAAAAAAAAAAGGGTTCAAAACAGTAAGATTCTTAGAAAAGGGAGAAGGTATAGAAAAGCGAGCGCTTGATCTTGAGATCCCTGATGGTGCATGGCCTAAATGTCAGTATAGATGTTTAGCGAATAGTCTCTGCGGCTAATAAGCGGCTGAAACTGATTTGTTGTGAGAAAAAAACATTGTATCATGGCTAAATTTAAACGAACAGGGCAAACTGTGTGAACATCCGTGTCATCGATCTTGTAGGGAAAAAAAATGAAACTCGCGCAACAAACGAAAAAGCTAAAGAAATAGGGCGTGCTTGTCTTGCCGCAAGTCGGCACACCGCAGCGCCGTTTGGTTCCTGCCGCACCTGAGACGTGTCAAAGAAATTGTGGCACCAGCTCGGTGTATTTTTACGCACAAGTCCTCCAAATGTTTGGCACAGAATTTCAGCGCCTCAGGGCTCAGCTACGGCTCGGCATCATGCGGCATGCACCAAACAGCCTAGTACATGAGTGAGGTGGAATAGCAACTTGACAGGATTATTTTTTCATGCAAAATTTATTCAACTTTATTTTGTGTTCGTTAAAAAAAACATTGTTAAGAGAAGGAACATAGAATGCTAAAGTTGAATCATGTGACTTGCTCAGAATCATCGGGCCGGTAGAGGATGAAGGTAGTATATATGATCCCATCCCATGATAACAACGCCGGCTCATATCTTGGTCTCATCAGTCATCACAATCCTGTCCTGTGGATGGAGAATATTCGAATCGAGCTTGCACATTTTTTTTAAAAAAAACTTTAATTTGGTGCTATTGCGGATGCATGTAGTGATACTGTGAGGGTGAGGCAAGGCATAAAGCAACAAATAAACGCAGGTGAACCAAAACGAAGATGTAGCAACTATTGATGATGGACTGATGGTGAGTGCACGTACGTAGCAGTGGTGGACTGGCTGGTGATCGATCGGGGATGTGATGTAGAGGCCAGATGATGGACTCAGAAGCAAGCGTGGTTTCTGTCGGACAGATCGAGGGAACTTGTAACAAAGGAGAACTTGTGTGTGGTGTTTCGTACGGAGATTATAGCATTATGCATGTATGATGCATCTAGGGAGGTGCATCATGTTGCATATCTATATATCCTAGGGCTTGTTTAGTTCCCAAAAATTTTCCCAAAAATTTTCAGATTCTCTGTCACATCAATCTTTGGACACATGCACGAAGCATTAAATATAGATAAAAAAATAAAACTAATTAGACAGTTTAGCTGTAAATCACAAGACGAATCTTTTAAGCCTAGTTAGTCCATGATTGGACACTAATTACCAAATAACAATAAAAATGCTATAGTCTGCCACAGTGATTTTTTGTAAACTAAACAGGCCCCTAGATAGTTCAAACCCACTCAGCATTTACTCCCTTCAAATCTTGCTTCACGTTAAGCCACGTCATCTAGAGTTGCAGCCGTTAGATCAGCATGAATTCCTTAACCTGATCCTCCGACTCTCGCTTGCAGCTGCCAACTCTTTGGCTCCCCCTCAGCATCCACCAACAGCATCGCATGGCTTTCAAGTAACTGAAACCGTCGAGAACAGCAGAAGTAACGGCAACACCTCCCATATCAAAACGTCTGCACAATGCAATTATATCGCTCTCCTTAAATTGCCAGGTATATGAAGGGATCTTGGCCTTTTTATCTTCTCCTGATTCATCACATATTAATTTTGCCAGTGCCTCTCGTCTGCTAGTGGTCCATAGCTTCCTCGATCTGATCTCCCTCAGTCCCTCCCCAACCCGGCCTTTGAGGCCGTCTGCACTTGCACTTTGAGGACGACATGGCCTTCCTTGCTTCTTCCCTTTCTGCTAGGCCTTCACGGGGAGCGTCAGCGCCGCCGTCAAGCTCAACCACGGGACGCCAACATCACCGTCAACTGGGCGGCGAGCAGCCTCCACCACACGCAGATGAGCGAGTCCTCCGTGTTCTGCTATGCCAACGACATCGTCCTCACCATCCTCCAGCTCTTCAAGTTGCAGGCACGTTGGACGCTTGGCTTTAGGTTCTTCATGGCGGCTACTAGACTATTAGCACCATGACAGCCACTATAGCAAGCGCGGTCGGCGCGGGGCTGCCCCTCCTCGGCGCCATCCCTCTGGTGCCACGTGCCAGTGCCATAGCCACCTACGATCCAGCTCTCCTCTCCTCCGTCAGCATCAGTTCGAGGTCGCCCTGGGCTGTGGGCCTTTTGTGGGTTTCTTAGAGCGCTAGGGCTGTATCGTTATGGCCCTCCAGCCTGCATAGTTGATGATCCACTGAGTATACTTTGAATATCATGCGAGGTTGATACATCTAAGGGAACATACTGAACATGCATCACAATAATTCTACCTTTCCCTTCAGCGTTTGAATTGGATTTTTTTTGGCATTAGTTACCTTGCTTTCTTATCCTACAACCATGTTAAATTAAATGGTGTAAAAATGCAGCTATGTCACTTATTAATACCAACAATCCAAAATGACTAAAGTGTTCTCGATTTTCAATTGACCAAAAATACGTTTAGCATGCTCTCCAACAAAATACTAAGCTACATCATTGATATTCAGCTTCGTCAGTCATTATTCGACTGAAAACTCCCGCGGCCACGCGCGGGGAATTCAACTAATATCTGCTTTGGGAATGCTACCCATTGTCATGAAATATATACTCCGGATATGACATGTTACTACGTTGAATTTTTATGCGATTTATTTTATGATGACAGCCACAGCGCGGACCGTCAAAACCAAAGGCCATGTCGGCAGGCCAGCTACCAAATTGAGGAGGCTATATCCATGTCCACCACCGTATAGTATAGTAGGACACCTCTCTCTCTCAACTCCAAAAAAGCATGACTATTCTCAACCTTCTGCGCCAACTTGCACTTGGCACCCGGCTCGCCGGATCTCCGAATGGTCCGCCTCCGCGCCGGCATCTAAGCCCTAGCCACCGCATGGCAGAACTGAATCGATGCAGAATTGCAGACCAAAAAAAAAAAACTGAATCGATGCAATGCAACGTGAGATGGGCCACATGAACTAAACGAGATGGCCTATACAAAACGCAAGGCCCAACCCAAACACACCAAAAGGCCCACAATAACGGTTCGTTCTTCCTCCTGGAGCGGCGTTTCAGAGCTTGCTCTCGTCAGACTCTGGAGCGGCGGCCGGAGCCGGCTACTCCGGCGGAAATCGCCTCCCGAATCGCCTCCGTGGACGGGAGTGGTCAGAACCATCTTTTCCCACTCCTGCCTTTTCTTCTCCCGACTACTCTGCTTGCGCGCGGGCGCGCTCTCGTGGCGCAACTAGGCGACCGCGGCCGGCTGCCCTGCGCCACGTGCTTGGGTCTATCCTCATCGGTTCCTTCGCGTTCAGGCCCTTCGCCGGTGACCAACACCCACCAGGTATGCGCACCCTCTCTTCCCTCCCTGCTGTGCGAAACCGAGTACCCGAACCCTAACTTAATCTATTTGGGTATTTGTATTCGGATCTGATCTAATTACAAGTTTGTGTACCTAAGAAATTCGATTGTTTTGATATAAAGTTTATTGGTGTATTTTACTGGGTCCGCCCCTGCTCGAGGGTTTAGCAATTGCCTTCTCTTGATGATCCGATGAAATTAGAGCTTAGCTGTAAGCCTTCTTTTGTTTGGTTATTATTGAAAAAAGTAAGAGTTTAGAACTCAGGCGTCATGTCATGTTGCAGCACAAGGCCATCCACTAGCACCGTCTTGATATTATATTATTGATGTCATCAACATCCTATGTAGAATAGGGAATCTTTTTTTTGCAGCTTTCATGTTAAGATTCCCCATAATTATGAGACCAAATGTTTTAATTTATGCATCTTACAAGGTATATTTGAATGTTGATTTGCAGCAGTTTACTGGAAGTGTGGAACCACTTTTGATGCTGTCTTTGTAAATATTGATGGAGCTAGCTGTGTAGAAATGGACTGCAGTCAAGATTCCCATGAAGAAAGCCATCAAAGAAGGGAGAATGGTGAAGAAGCAGAAAAGACGGCTGACTATGGAAGTGCTTTGAGTCGTAAGGAGGCAACAGAAGAGCTTCTTGGTTGTGTAGTTCATAGTGAGGAAGAGGCATACAGGCTGTACTGTGATTATGGGCATCGAATCGGTTTTAGCGTGCGGAAGGGCAAACAGTCTTACTTTATTGGTACCAAGAATATTCGAACAAAGGATTACTACTGCTCGAAGGAAGGGCTTAAATATGATGAGCCTGTTACAGAAGCAAATTTTAATCGGCCAGACACAAGAACTAATTGCAAAGCAATGATCCGCTTCAGAGTTGACGAGAAGGGGCGATGGACAGTTATACGCTTTGTTCCTGTACATAATCACCAGTTGGCGAAACCTGGAGAAAGGCACATGCTGAGATCAGCCAAATCTCTTGCTGTCGGCAAATCAGGTGTTATAGATCCATCAGCATCTACAGAGTCACATCCAATTAATGGTTTCTCTGATATGACAGGCGATGTAGCTGAGAATTCAGGGTATACTATAAGGGAATGTTACAATCAAGTGGGCATGCAGAGTATAACGGTAATTGAGGCAGGGGATAGCCAAAGTCTTGTCAGCTATTTCAAGCGTAGAACTAATGAGGAAGGCATGTTCTATTGGGATGTCCAAGTTGATCAAGAAGGGCGCATGACTAATTTCTTCTACAGGGATGGTAAAAGTAGAAATGATTATGGATGCTTTGGAGATGCCATTATATTTGACACAACCTACCGCACAAACAAATATAACTTGATATGCGCCCCATTTGTTGGTGTTGACCACCATTGGCAGAATGTGGTTTTCGGCTGCGCATTCTTGTTAGACGAGTCTGTAGCTTCCTATGCCTGGGTATTTAAATCATTCTTGGAGTCAATGGGAGGCCGATCGCCAAAATCAATATTCACTGATCAGGATGAAGCTATTATGCAGGCAGTCGAACAGGTTTTCCCTAACACACAACATTGCTTTTCCTACTGGCATATTCTGAAGAATGCACAATCTCATTTAGGATCACTAAATATGTCTCAAGCATTTCAAAGTATGTTTACCAAGTGTATGCAAGGATCTGACTCAGAAGAGGATTTTAAGGAATCTTGGACTACAATGATCCAGGAATACAAGTTACAGGATAATAGCTGGTTGATTGACCTTTATACATTCCATCGTAAATGGTGCTCAGCATTTAGCAAAGATACATTTGATGGTGGAATTAATTCTTCTCAGTGGGGGGAGGTTTCAAGTAATATTCTCAATGGAATTTCTGATGAAAATACCTCTCTTACACGTTTTGCCCTTTTACTAGAAAAGGTTGTCAAGGATCTACGTAGAAATGAATCTGAAGAGGATTTTCGCTGTAGCCAAACTGCTCCAGTCCGTGCAATTAAGCATAGTACAGTTCTGAAGCAAGCTGCAGAATCATATACACATAGGATCTACAAATTATTTGAAGCAGAATTTCTGGATGGGTGTGGAGCAACTTCATGCCACGAGACTTCGAGTGGTGGAAATTTATTGAGGTTTGGAATTACAATGCAGGGAAGGGGTTCAAAAGTATGGGATGTTGTTCTTGACACTTCCACCATGGAGATCAGTTGTGGTTGTAGAAAGTTTGAAAGGATGGGTCTTCTTTGTTCGCATGCCCTCAAAGTCTTCACCCTGCAGAATGTGGACACAATTCCAGAAAAGTATGTTTTGAAACGCTGGACAAAAGATGCCAGGAGAAGCATGTATACACTTGCTCAGGATGATTCAACCCAACAGGAATGCACAGAGGCTGAACTTGCATATCGCAATCGGGCAATGCAGTATGCATATAACCTAATTATAAAGAGCCAGGAAGTGGAAGAATCAAGAAAAATATTCTGGGATTCCCTTGAAACTGGAGAGAAGGCACTGGAAGTATTCTTTGAAATGAGAAACATGCGCACTCAAGCAGCAAAGGATGCTAATAAGAACGAGAAAAAGAAGAAAAAAACATCAAAAGGACCAAACCCAAGTAAGTGACAATTTTAAACTCCTCCTCATAGGGTATCATTTTATTCAAACTATACCCTATTATGCAGAAAAATCAAAACAAGCCCCAGGAGTTTCCTCAACTGGTCTGGAGCTGATAGTCCAAACTAATGAGCATCAATTTCAATCTTTACAAGATGCCCAGGGTAATGCAACCATTGGAAGACCATATTACTATCAGGTACATAGAAAAAGTTCCTTTTTTCCTTTTCTTTTTGGCATTTAATGGATATTGTACTTACATATTTCGTGTTCAGGTTCAGCAGACTTTTCCAAATGCCCCTATCCAACCAAATCAGATGTACATGCATCCAAATATGCACACAGTGCCCCTTTGCACACCACAGGTACTCTCATCGACAGACTGACCTGAACATGTTTCTTTCACCTTGCAAAAGATCAATATGATTTGACAGAAGGCGGTGGGTGGGTGGGTGGGTGGGTTCTCTTTGTAGAGGTCTCTCTCCGCTTTTATATCAAGTATAGATAAAATGTTGACCTGCATTAACTATGTGGGCACCGCTTTCTGTGTGAACAGTCCTTGGCCCCTTGTACATGCCACCTTCTAACTCCAGAATAGCTCATTTTCAAGCGGTGATGGTGGCCATAGTTTAAGCTTGATGGTTGGATGTCGCCCCAAAGTGCGTGTCACACATGAGGAGAACTTTGGCATATCATGTCTGAAGGATCCTTTGGTGTGACTTGAAGTTGAGGAAGTCACCATATACATGGCCACAAAGGTCAACCAACAGAAAGCAGCAGCAACACCCTTCACACAATGTAACACAATGGCAACAGGATTCCGGGAGACATGCAACAACATATCAAGTTTAACTCTGAACTGAACTGAAGCAAATTGATGATGTGAACTCTAGATATCGCAGCCGCTGAGCTCTGAACTTCTGAACCAAGTTGGTGAGGGAAAGTCTCACATTATGTCCCAAAAAGGATCTTTACCCCAAATAGCAGACTATTTCCTTTATTCGCTTTTTAGTTTATAATAACAACACCATATGTTAAACTTCAAGAAAATAATAAACTTGTGGCTCGTGAAAAAAGATGCTTCATTTGGTAGATCAGTTCAGGGGTCTTCTTTTAGAGAAGTTATTTAGGACCTGAGCTCTTCATGTCACTTATGGAAAGTTTAATGCATGGTCAACTGTTGCAAGACCCTGAGAGAGAACAGAACCAAATAAAGATGCAGACAACACTAACTGTAGCAAAAATATGGGTATGGAGTTTAGCTAGGCATTATGGATGTAGGTGCAACAAAAATGATATGCTCTCTGAACTTATTTGCCCTTGCTTTTCTTATGTTCAGCAGGATCTGTCTGCATTTGCAATACGCCCCAATTCAACTTTTGGTGGTGCCAAGAACATCTGAACTTCTGAAGGATATTAAGGTATGCAATGTACATGCAAAATTCTTTTGTGTGCGCCATGCCTACTATGTGGAACAATTTCCTTTGTTTTATTGCTCGGCACTTGTGGCAAGAGGATGCATGTTATCTGCAGAAGTAGTCCAGTGCATCTCCCATGTATTTTATTTTTCTCAAATGTTGAACATTAGAGCTGGGTACCGGTCCTGTCCTGGGCTGGTATAAGTATTTTGCAGGCCAATAACCGGTTGCACTTACACCATGTTCATACGATTGCTGTATGCATGGTACCAGCCCATGCCCGCAGTTATGCACTGAAGTTTTGTTACTCTTAATTTCCAGGTCCAGGTTCCTCTGGATGTCATTGGAAAACCTTATTCAGGGATTGTGAGTTGTGACTATCAACTCCGCGTTGAGCTCTGTCGACCCATTTATGTAGGCCTGGCGGCACTTCATGTTTGGTTTGGTTCAGGGGCTCTTTCTTCTGATCTTAGGGAAGCAGCTATTCTGGCTGTTGCAGTGCAGCCCCTTATCCAGATAGCAGTGGCCTGCTATTAATATCACTCAGACAGGCAATTTTAGGTTTGTAAACTGTAAGGTAGGAGGTAGTGAGAGTAGGTGATCATTGTACAGATCCAGAATCCAGTTGCATACTATACAGTAGGGATTGATTTGCTTGTGCTAAAGGCCTCCATCCGCTTTGGGTGTGAGTTTCCTGCATGGGTTCAGCTTGAGTTGAGCAGCTGAGTCGCTGAACATGGAAGCAAGCAAAGCAGCTGGGAGCCTGGGAGTGGAGTTGGCGGCCAGCGCGAGCCGGGGAACTACTCAGTCCTAGACATCTGTCGATCTGAAGTGACACTGACGGCTGACCTATGTTTTCTGGGTATGGTTTCTCTTCTGATTTATGCGTATCAGTTTATATAATGTAATATATATTGTACTCCTGGTCAACGAAGAGATGAAGAATGGACAGATTCTAGGAAAATTCAACGTTATTTGGGTTTTTGGAACCGGTGCTGGTCAGTACATGCTGAATTGCTGACGACTGATGGCACGGGCACCACCAGAGGAGCTCAGGTCGGCTATGGCCATGGCCAGGCGGGTCTCCACACAGTGCCTGCTGCTGGAGCTAGAACTGGACCTGGGCCGGCGGACCCCCTGCCAAACGGCAACACTGATGACCGAGTGACAGCCGCTTCCGGTGGGCTGGCCACCTCCGACTGCCCACATATGGACGGCAGCCTGAAACTCTGTTTGCTCGACAGCCTGCTCTGAATTGGGCAAACAGAAAGGGTACAGGATTGTAGATTGAGAGAAATTGGAGGATGGAGCTGTTGCTTGGGTTCATCAGTGGTGAAGGAAGCAGCTAGCTGCTGCTTCGGTCGATTCAAGAGAGGTTTAGAGAAGGGAGAAGGATTGGAAATGTCGCTGCTGGTTCGCTTGAACTCTGAATTTCTGATTGTTTGCTTGTTCTCAGAATGTAGTGTCATGCAAAACTTTAGATTGCCAACGCCTTGGTTCTGAGATGTGACAATAAAAAAAATTTTGCGACTGTTGTGATGGTATTTTTGAAATTTCGGTTGGTAAGAAATGCTGTAAGAAGAAATGTCTGTCAATACGATCGTTGCATTCCTTTGCCAATTTGTATGTTTACCGGAATGGTTGTATGGCACTTCACTCTGAATGCGAGTTGTTTTATGCTAGCTGAGAAAAGAGAGTAGGGTTAGGACTGATGTTAAACTCACCACACCACATGTGAGCCAGAAGCAATGCGCGCTGGCAACAAATGCAAACTTCTTTGGCCAGGCCAAATTCAGCCAGTTATCGGAACACCAGGGCACACCGAGCTCTCTCTAGCCTAGCCATTGGCTAAATCCTAGCCTGGCTTTTTTTTTTTTTTTTTTTTGGTGACTAATCCTAGCCTGGCTTAGGAATTAGGATCTGAGCCAGACAACCAATCACTCCGACTGTGAATAGCCAATGCGACATTAGTGGTTAATGAAGCACCTCTTCCTCCTTCCAGATGCGCAAGGGAAGCACCAAAAATCTGATGGTACAACAGAAAGTGAACTTCACAAGAAATTGCTTGCCAGCTACAGAATAACAAACACTCATAAATACATCAGCGTGAGTATACATGAAAACAGAACCCCCAAGGTGTTTCAGTTTGTTGTACATCAGCACCAATTGTACATCAACAGATGCAGAAATCAATTGTACATCAACAGATGCAATTATATGGTAGATCCAACATACTAGGCCACCTAAACGAACATATAATTTTACATTACATGATAATGTCTACATACTTAAACTTAGGTTAGTAATTTCTTCTTTCGTCCAAGGATGCGAAAATATCAATACGTTACTCCCAGAATTGATGGAGAAAATCAATTAATGTTTCGAGAAAGCATCATCTGCAACCCATGTTGACATGGCACAAATTATGCGCCCCTTCCACCCTTCCAAGAGCCACCGGTGATCCACATCAATTACAAAGTCCTTGTGGTAGCTGTCCTTGACCTTCTTCCTCACGACCTTAACGATACCTGGGTCCAACGGTGGGTTTCAAATCCATGAGAGTGGCTGTTTTTTTACTGTTGGTTCGCCAGACCTTAACACACCCTCCTCCTTTACCCGGGCTTGGGACCGGCTATGTTGAGACGACTTAAGAAAGTCTTCCAGTCAACATAGGCAGAGTTACCTGGGTCCAACGGTAGCTGCCTCAATCCAGCCCGTTGGTTCCGCACTTGCCATTGCTTATACATTTCATGGCGCTCCACCCTATCAGAGCCCTTGCAGGCAATGACATTCAGGGCAGACTGTCTAAGGAAGTGCCGCTCAACCATCAAGCGTTGGTCGTTGTCCCGTGGAACCGTAGCATCAAGCATGTCAAACATTGACGAGAAATAGAACAGTACCTCCCGGAACCGTGTTACAAAGAATGGCGTCCCATGGGAGAGATTGAAAATAGAAAATATGAACACATCTGGCCGCATCTTTCGGATGTTATCGAGGACCATATCCCTAGGGCTTGGGCTATATATGTCGACACCCTCATCCATCAACTTCCCAAAATCAAATAGACCATTGATGATGAGTGCCTCGTCAGGGTCAATGTTCAGGTCATCAACAGAAACCATCTCCCACTTTGTTGCGATGCTATGGAACTTGAATGGTATGCCAAACTGACGAGCACATTTACTAAGCCGACGCCCGGTTTCTTCAATCTGAGCAGCTGGGCGGAATCCAGGCTGGGGGAGGTCAATGCCGGTGATCCTCACCTCCGGTGGTCCACCTTCCCAAGTAGACAAAATGCCAAGCAAGCTTGCCCACTAGAGCCCAAGATGTATGCCATAGTCTACAATGTGCAACTTCTTCCTCCCGGCGATAACATTGGCAATGGTCATGTTGGAGAACTTGTATGCCATCATCTTGAAACAGCAAACTGTTAGGTACAGCTGATAGGCTTTGAGCATCTCCACAAGCCAGGTGCGCGTTGACATGAGCGACCTGTAAACCTGGCTTCCTGTGCCTGCCAATCGCGCCTCTAGTCCCTCTGCAAGATAATGCGCCAACCTTTGATTGGCGTCTCCCCTTGGTGAGGAGTGCTGCTTGATCTGCCAAAGTAGCTTGGTCGCACTCCAACGGTCGTCCATCGACACAGCCTGTGCACAGTGGAGAAGCAGTGTGTGCAAGTACATCGTCTCATTCGAGCTCTGCGTTCCCAATGCTGATTTCCAATTCCCCTTCTTCATGTTCTTCTTCCCATCCTCTCTGTCCATACTGATGCGCAGGCCCAGCATTCCATTGAGGCACAAGCGATACTCATTAAGAATTATTTCATCAATCGTCTCACCTGTTTCCTCCAGCTCAGGCACCGTAAGTTTGCTCTTCCTGCCTCTCTCTGTCTCCAAGTCTTGCCATTTATACCGGCTCTTGCAGCCCCGGCCACTACCAATTCCTTGGAATGTTAATCTTCCGTCTGCATTGTCCTCATTCCTCATATCGTCAGCGGTAAGGGCCCCTTTGGAATGCAGGAATTTCACAGGAATTAGTTCATTTTCATAGGAAAAATGCTTCCCGCATTCGAAAGGGGGCCTAAAGGTTTGCGACAGCTTGCTGCCTCGAGTCTCATTGACAAGGATGTTGTAATTGTCAATGGGTAAGAATTTTTTGGCCTCCTCCATGCCCCTGTGGAACGCCTGATTGAGCATGTCCATGTCTACCCTGTTCCGGCCATTGAAGAAGGTCGAGGCTAGGGCGTCGTGTTCCCCATCCCCGGTAGGAGAAAGAGAGCAGGTGTCCGTTGTCGTTGTCTCCACCATAGTATCCAAGAACTCCTCACTGTTGCTGCCAGTGTCTTGTTGGGCCAACAAAAGTTGGTTGCCATCATCTGCAGCGAAGTCGTCGATTCCCGCTCGGCCGCTCCCATGCCTGAGTGTGGCGACGACAGGAGCTGCTGGGAGAGCTCGACAGGGTCGTAGGGCCAGGTGGCGTAGGCGAACGCCGGGGCATCGGGGGACGGCGTGAGGGTGCAGGCGCCGCTTCCGTTGGTGTTGGTGGTGAAAGAATCGGCGGCGGCGGTGGCGGCATCGGAGAGGATTTGGGCGTATGGCTGCTGGGCCTGGAGAGCGCGGGGTGGTCGTGGTAGTGGTAAAAGAGCTTGTCGTCGATGTCCTCCTCCATGAGCATGCGCGAGATGAAAGGGAGCGCGAGGTCGTCCGTGGAGTCTGCCGCGTCCTCCTCGCTGGGCATCGGAGGGAGGTCGAGGAAGACGGAGGGGGAGAACGGCTCAGGCTCGGGGAGCCCCTGCCCCGGGAACTCCTCCGGCGTAGCGCCCATGCCTGACCGGCGGTAAAAATCGAGTGGGGGAAACAATGGAGATGGAGAGGAACCGAATCCGGGTAGCTGTGCCTGTGGTGGATGGGACTGGCAGACATTGATGCCGGCAGCGGAAGGTTCGGGGAAGGCGTCAAGCAGCGAAGGTTCAGGGAAGGCGTCGGGATGCTACTTCGCGCGGCAGAGGCGGCGGCCAGTGCTACAGAAGTTCTGTTGTTCTACAGTTGGAAGTGCGGCCGCGAGCCTGCAAAGCGCAGACTAGTCGAGTTCATTGTCACTAGAGTTCACTAATATTTTAGAGAGCTCCAAAAATATCGTATATCCTTCTTTATTAACTAGTATAATGCCCGTGCTAACGCTACGGTTGTTTTTAGGAAGAGTTGTATAATAATCAACCATTTTGTTTTTGCAGAGTTTAACCTTTGCACAATTGTATTTGAGTCTGTAGACAATATTGGAGTCACCACTGCATATAAGTAGAAATATTTACATATTCTCTAACTTCTTAGTCAAATGTTGAATGTCTTCGGGGATGTTATCATAAGATTCATTTGCATGACTTATCAAAATGTCAGCCAAGAACTCCGTCCTCAGTGATGTTGATAGCTGTGCATGGTAGATAATGTAATGTATTTATTTATTTATTTATTTATTTGTGTATTGTACAAAATATGGTTGGAGACTGAATATGCTTACGTTGTTGATCGGTGGCAATGTCACACCGTCCCACAGCTTCATAAAATTGTATACAAGGAAGCCTCCCAAGTTCCTGTACAAGATGAGTTGTTTACTTGATGTACAAAACTCAATTAATAATTGTTTATGTAATAACAAAGTTAAACCAAGTGACAAATGATTACCAATCTTTATTGTTATCTGTAACCTTTGTTACACATGCAGGGTATTCTCGCTCCCATGAATATATAAAATGGTTCCTCTTTGATTTTGATAGCCCCATGGCGAGATTGAACATTCTACCAATATTATGGAGCATTGTTTCATATACCATACTTTGACTATAACCCTTTGCACATGGTAGATCTTGTAGTGGATCCATAATGCGCACTATTTTGTTTTGCATATCTATCACGAATAAAATGTAGAATCCATCCTGATGGTACGGTAGTAGAATCTAAAACACATAGAGATTAATGTATAAATGCCAAATTAAATAAAGTACTTGTACAAAGCAGTAAACAGAACATAACTTACACTGGTACAGTCATCAATGTCAACTCGTCCGTTCCCGTTCTTGTCCGAACTCTGGCCGCTCCAAGACAAAACATGATAAAATTTGTAAAAAATAAATGTCAGCCTCCTTTTCATCCAGAAGCCGTTGAGGCACCCCACTGGCATTCTGCTGTGCACTAAGGAGGAGGCTCCAGAGGCTCCTAGTTCCTTCATGAACTTCACTGTGTTCTTTTCCATGAACCCTGTCAGCTGGATCTAAATCTTCTTTTCCATCCGCTTCCCGCCAATAAAAAAACAAAGGAATATACACATCTCGTCTTATATACAGGAAAATTAATGTTAAAAAATAGAATAAACAATCTAGTTATCTGTACTTGGCTTGTACTCGACTTCAGATAACATTAACAAAAATCGAATTCTACAGCTGAGCAACATTGGACTCCTGAACTAAAACATAATACCAAGACGTATTTCAGTTCTAATTCCTAAGCTAGTCCACAAATGGCTGCTATGTAGTTTCTGAGCTACAGTAGTCAAGCTGATTAGACTAAATCAGCCATATCCCGGAATGCCCTATGTGTACCAGGCTTGTTACTGCTTTTCAAAGAACCAAATTCAATCAAATTTGATAATATGCTTTTCAAAGAAATTCAATAAAATTTGATACCTCTCGGAAAATATGCATGCACAATTCAACAAGGACAATATAAACAAGCAACATTGCTGAACTTGAATTACCTTCTCGAGGAGGCCATAGATGAAGTAGATGAGAACCTCGACCTCAAACCCAAGGAGCTCAGTGAACCGCTTAGCAATCCAGGGCTTCATCACGTCCATCTTGGCCTTGACATATCCACCTATCACGAACCCCAAGCACAAAATCACCAAATCAGAGAAAGTCCTTGACAAGACAACGCAGAGAATAAAAAACACATCCAAAAAATCATCTGGTGTTTATCTATGCCGGTTTGATAAAGAACAGAGCATGGAGCATGTTAAAGAAAACATCTTGCACACAGATGATACATAAGCAGTTGAAGTTTCCCTTAATAATAAGCATTTCTCGCACCTCTTCATAGCCACCATTTCTTTCCTTTCCCTATCCCAACACTCCAACACCTGACCAAAGGAATCTGGTGTATTCCAGACAGGCATATATAGCTGTACATATATTTCTTGTCTGAAAGTAAAAACTCCAAAGAAGTTAGTAAAAGGTAACATCAGGCATTTGAACTGATGGTCATATTCCAGACAGGCATATATAGCTGTACATATATAGCGGATTCACTGATTAGTTGTTATAATTTAACTGAAGCTTTGGAAAGTTGTAACTAAATTATAAGGTTATTGCAAATATAGCACTGCAATATAGTTTGAAGAAGCATGGGGAAAATACAACACTGCAATATAATCTCTGTCACACCTGCTTTGTGGATGGAACTTCTGTCATTTTGTCATTCAGAACTGAACTAAAACAGCTTGCAGCTTACTATACCGAGAATCCTGTGACATTTGGCTCTGAGGGCTTCACAAGCCAAGCCTAGCTTCAGTTAAAATATTTAGAGTACAGCTAGTTCAGTTTCACCCCAACTAATTGAACAAAAGTAGTCTGGTTCCAAGGACTCACCGGTGTATGTAGATGACAGCGTAGCTGGCCTTGAGAAAACACCTACAATGAACCGATCCCCATTGAACCAAAAGATGAACGGGCAGCTCCATAATAGCATGAGCAAGCAAAGCAATAAAAAGAAAAAGAGCGTGTGATTTGTCTGCCTACTCGGTTAAGGTAGCCGGAGCTAAATTTATGGATGTAGAGCACGCGCTGCTCCAGGGGCACCGTAGTGCCGCTGGAGGTGACGCACACCAATCCGCCTCTCCCTGCAGCATGCGAGTGGGTGGGGGGGGGGGACAGGAGCAGCCCGTCAAAAATCTGATTTTCCTTTCAGCCACCCAACCCGGCACCGGACAGAGATGAGAGCAGAGAGGGAGAGAAGCTGTGGGATCGTGATCACTTGCCTTCGGAGTGTCAGGCGATGAAATCGGTGAGGCTGGCGCCTGGCGGCGAGGTGGTCGTGATCGCGCAACGGTGGCGCCGCGCGGGAACAGGCATCCGCCGCCTCCTCGCTCCGGCTTGCCGTGGCATCTGCTTGCACCATGACGCTTGGACTTTCGTTCTCTTCTGCCATGGAGTGGATCTGAGGGGAGAGGAAAGCTACAAGATAATGAAGAGAGAGGGGATAGGGGAGTGCCTTGCCTTTGCTCTGTCGCTCAGGCGCCGCTTGATCTGGGCAGGCCGCCAGGCGCCGGTCCTTTCCTAGGTTGAGAGGAGAAGGACGCGAAGGCGCCGACTAATGAGCCCCGCCCCGCCGCTGGCCAGAGAACTCACCATCTGCGGGATCTGGAGAGGGAAGAGAAGGCCAACAGGGCACCCGCTGGGGAGCTCCGCCTCGCCGCTGCTCGGGGCCGCCGCCTGTGGGATCTGGAGGACCGAGAGGGAAGGCTGGCAGGGCACCCGCCGGACCAGGGCGTCGAGGTCAGCCAGTGACGGTGACGGCCGGCATGCTCTAGCTGATCGGGGAGGAGGCGGCCGGCCGGCAGGATGAGCGTCCTGGTCGCGGCGTTTCCTTTTTTGTCCACGCGGGCGCTACGAATTTAAATTCTGTATCGCTAGATATGTGCCGTGATCGGAGGAAGTGAGCACGTGGGCGCGTGGGAGGCAGGGTGAGAGAGAGGAGAGTGGGAAGCCTGACCATACATCTAACTGTAGCCCTTAGATTTTTCTTAGGGATGTTTTAGACCCTTAATTTTGAAGAGGGGATGGCCTTGGCAAGTATTCCATTATAGCAGAGATAGAGATAGAAATAAAGATTTAATAAAAACAAGGTTTTTAAATAGTTTTTTAATTAGATCTTTAAATATTTTTATTTTTATTTTAAATTTCTAGTTACTCAAAGATAAAGAATGAAATTAGCTCTGTAGAGTAGGAAATTGTGGGAGATAGAAAGATAGAATGCAATTTGTATTAAAATGTCTCTCTAAATGATAATTTAGAGAGTAAATTTAAAAAAGATTTTTAAAAATCCTCTTTGAAGCTACTTCTATTTATCTATCTGATCCGAATACACCATATTTAGCATTGGTAAATTAGCTAGGCATAATAGACCCAAAATTTTGCACGTCTACGGTCTATTGCCTAAAGAGGTGAAGAAGATTTAGATGCCAGCTGAGACTATTAAAATTTTTCACATGTGGTGTTTTTTTTGTCACACATGCACGGAGAGCTAGGACTTAGGCCCGTGCCATTTGAGGGTAGGTCATGATAGAGATTTTGGCACGAACGGTATGGCACGATATGAAATTTTTTGGGTTGCGCCAACACGACACGAACATGAGAATCGGGCCGTGCCGGCACAACACGAACATGAGAACCGTGTCGTGCCTAGAATCTTGGCACGGTGGGCTACATGGCCCGGCCCGCATTTTGAGTCGTGCTTGAGTCGCACGGCACGAAAATGGTACGTAGACACATCTACAACTCTACGATGCAATTTTCTAACATTTACTATACTACGTCTCATCTAATTCTTGAAAAGATTATGAAAATCATTAAAACTTTTATAAAAATAGTACACATACAAGATATATAATTTTATATCATGAGCGAAAAAAAAGAAAATTAGCTAAGATATTTTGAGAACCGTGCTTGGATCGGCAGTCCGACATGACCTAAAGACATGCCGGCGTGCCACAAGTCGTGCTTGGGCCTAAGAAAATATTTACCGTGCCATATCAACACGGCCAAACGTGCTTCGCGTGAAGCGCGCGTGTGTCTCCTAAACTAATTGATTGTTCTATCTGATTTTTGACGTGCCAGGTTTTGTTAAAAAGAAGATGTCCAAATTAATTTGTTTCTTAATGCACTTAAGGCCGTAGAATGGCAAGGCAAATTACATAGACATCTTATAAAATATATCATCAATAAAGTATTTGATAACTATATACTATTTAATAATAACATGACATATACAATGGCTAAAGTACATTCTCTATTAGACAGAATAGAAGTCTTGTTTTTCAGTCTCTTGTATGGTTGCGGCGACAGAAAACCAATCCTCTCGGTTCCGAACGTCGGGGTATCCGAATAAACCGAGCAGTGCTCCCCACAAGCCTCTCTAATTCTCTCTGCATCAGACCCACCACTTCCCCATCCTCGACCTCAAATCTGTTGGCCCCAAAGCCTAATCCCCACCCCGCTTGACGCTTCCCTTCCCCTTGAACACTCACACTGTTCGTTTGAGCTATTTTTCAATCGTGCAACAATGTTTTTTCTCACAATATTTCAGCATAAGTATCAGTATAAATCAAATTTCAGCATAAACAAATAGGATTGTCACAAGATGTGAGGAGCACGACTTGTGGCAGCGGGTCTGGAGAGGAGAGTGGCAGCCGTTGTGGCTAAAAATTGTGACGAGTGCTGCACTCTAGTCTCCACCTTGAGGGTCTCTACATCAGCGACTCAACGTGAAGCACCTCCACAACCCTGACCAAAGCCAAGCCACTAACCATATTTGGACCGAGGGACTAAAGTTTAGTCCGCGTCACGTCAGACGTTAACTAGGAGGACTGAACATGAGCTAATTATAAAACTAATTGCACAGGAGTAGACTAATTAATGAGACGAATCTATTAAGCTTAATTAATCTATCATTAGCGCATATTCACTGTAGCACCATATTGCGAATCATGGACTAATTAGGCTTAATAGATTCGTCTCGCAAATTAGTCTCAATCTATATAATTAGTTTATATTTAATATTCTAAATTAGTGTCAAACATCCAATATAACTAAAGTTTAGGAGGTGTGTGTAACACCCCTGGTGTTACGAGCTCGCTTAGCAACTTGATTAAGGTCTGAGAAAAAGTCAAAATAAATATTATAAGTTAGTTCACTTAAGGCGAAGACATGTTAACGAAAAACCTAACGAGAATAAGCGGTTTTAATCATTAGCATGAAAAACAATTTTTTTGTGGACAAAAATAAAATAGATCTTGTGTATAGTGTTTCGATAAGATTTGAAGTACAAGTTTTGTAGTGTATTGTCATGGGTCGATACTTGCAGATGGTTATATATATGTGTCTATATTGCTAGTTGGCTAGTTTAGAAAACAAATAAAAAAAATATATATAGTGAACTAACTAAATAAAAATATATATAGAGAGCTATATAAACACTTACGTAATTGATTTGATAAGCATGCTTCTGATATATAAATATATATGAACATACATTGGATATATGCATGTAGATTAGTGATAAAGAAAGTTTAAAAGGCAAACACACACGACACGCACACATGCATGCACCTGCACTCTTGTCCCTTGCCTGCCCATTTGCTGTTGCTGCATTTATGCATAGCTTGCTTGCACGCACACGCTGCGGCTCTGGCCGCTGCTCGCTGCTCCCTGCCGTCGTCTAGCCTGCTGCCGCACTCGTGATCTTGAATGCGCCCTGCTCTGCCCGTCCTCGCCGCACTGTGCCTCTGCCGCGCCATGTGCGCCCCTGCCTGCTCGAGTCCGTGGAGCTGCCGCGCTGCTCCCTTGCCGCTGCCTTCTTATGCGTGTCCCCGAGCTCCACTCACTTTCTCGCTCGCGCTCGTCCTCTTTTTTTCTCCTTGCTGCGACGCGAGCACCCGCCTTGGACGGACCGAGCTCAGCAAGTCCGCGGCCGCCGCTCGTTCTACCACCGTAGCCTGTCATGGAAGCTAGCTAGCCAGGCAATCCACATCGAGCCTCATGTGTCCACTGTCGCTGGCCGTGCCTTGGCCGCCGTCGCAGTCGCCGCCTCCTTCTCCGGCCGGGCAAAGCGAGCGGCCATCCATGGCGGACGTGCCTCGCGAGCACGAAGCTCAGCTTCACGTGCAAGCACATGTACGTCCCTTTCAAAAGTTCGTGTTTATTTACCTACACAGCTATCTTGCGAATTTTATATCTCCATCATATCAACTCGGATTCCATGAATTCTTCTTCCTAAATTCATCTAAAATCAAACTCTATCTTCCATATTAATTTCATGATTTTTAGAGCTCATTTGAAATTATGTGATTAGTTAATTATGTCATTAGCTTCTTGTCTTTTCTTAAAAGTATTGAACCTTTAGAAATTTATAGTAAATCATAGAAAATTCGTAAAATAGAAAATCAAGATGTTTTGGAACCCTTGTGTTTATCTCTATGCATTAGATATATAATATTGCATGTTTTAGTAGAAAAATATTGCACTATATTTTTCCTATGATTAATTATAGAGAAATTCATACCGGTAGATGCTATGCTTCAAATGAGATGAAAATTTTATGGCATGTTATTCATGTGATGCTTAATTTAGGATAAAAATTTGAGGTCCAGATCTTGTATAATTACTGAGTTATTAATTTATCTTTGTCACATGCTTTTATCGATATGAAATCTTTGTTAATTGCTAGTAAATAATGTGCTTATCTGAAAATTATGAAACTTGTACAACATTTATAATTAGTCAAGATGTACCTTCCATAAAAGTTTCATGTACAACGGAGATGTTTGGACTATCACCTTTTATTCCATGCTTACAAGTAATAATACCTTTATATACAGTAATTAGTGATCCTATATCTCAAATACGTTGTCCGTGTTGCTTGCTTCACATGTAGTTAAACAGAATGTTATGCATCTCTGATGGTGATAGGTCTATGCTTAGTATGTTGCTTTACCTTACATGAATTTTATTAAATTGCAATGCGGTTGTATTGTTAATTTATGTCTTCTTAATAATAACCAACTCACGAATAAATCTCTTTTAGAAAGGATGAGAGTCGGAGTGGAAGTGACGATGTGTTGTTTGTCTTTCAATGAGAATATCTATGCTATGCTTGTTCCGCTTAAGCAGGCATTGCATTTTTGCATATCATAATAGGAACGATGATGGTTGATGGGTCGATGGATCAACCAGATGACTTGGTGTTTAATCAAAGATGGTGCCATGGCGAACAGATCCCGGAGATGGAATACTAACTTTTTGTTATCTTTTACCCAGGCAAGCCCCGGTGCATAACCCCTATTATTCTGCACTTTATTATATCTATATTCTTGTGCATTAAGTTTTAAGGAGTTGGATGAAATCCACTTGCATAAATATCCTGATCCCATGAGTCTTACTAGTATGTCAGGATCGTGTAGATGGCTATGCTACAGGGCTCCGGTAGAAGTCAAGTGATTTTCTGTCACTCGCGAGAGATAGGAATTATAATATTGTTACTATTATCATGTTGCTATCTCATGGAATATAAATGTATATGGATAATTGGAGACCGGGCGGAACGGGTTGGATGGACTTGAACCTGGTTGGGCAGCAGAGCAGGGCTCTGGTTGCATTTGTTCCGCCTGTGTCAATTAAGGACCGTTCGTTGCATGGACCCTGGTCAAGTCACATATTTAATGTCCCGAGCATATACTTGCTTATGGGAGCGGGAAGACTTGTTTCTCTCCTGTCGTGGGTTCCGGCTCTTTCCGGACCGGTTTTTTAGGGTGGTTATATATATTGGGTTGAGGAGGTCTAAGCACCATACTGAGGCCGGGCCTGCAGTGTTGGGGGCTTAGAGTCCGAGCTTGGACGGGGACCTGGACCCCTTGACAGGAGTGGAACGGGTTGGTCTTGCTTGTGCCCGGGGTACGAGCAAGGCGTGTGTTTTCGGGGCACCCAGCTGGGCATATTGATTCGTGAATCGCCGTTTCTGCGTGACGGTACGGCTTGACTACGCTCTGGCATCGTAGTAAGAACTGGAACAAGAAAGTTGTTGAAAGAGAAGATAAAATGGTTCTGATTGCTTACCACTTGCTTGAAAGTAGAACAGGTGCTTACCTAGAATGGATAGCTAATGAACTAATGACGACTGCTAATAAAAATAAATATAAGGATGCACAGTTAGTAATGCTTCCTGCAATGCAATAAACCAGCAAGCCCGATAAGCCTTGCATATCCTTGGAGTCTTTTATTTTCTCCTGTCGGGTAAGTCTTGCTGAGTACAATTGAGTACTCATGGTTTTATTCCCCCTGTTGCAGGTGACAGGTGGATGCTGATGAGCTGACAATTGTGTGTGGAAACCTCCTGGTGGGCTCAGCGAGGATTTCCTTTGCGATGCGGAGTAGAGTTATTTATTAAAACTCTCACTAAAAGTTTTACAAGGAAAATACTATTAATCTGTTATCATTTCATGCATTTAAACGTTCTTCATGTTAATGTTTAAAATGGTTTCATTTCCGCTGAACTCTGATAATGTTTTAGATTCCGCTGTTATAATTACATAATGAATTACTCTGATGTTGTACTAAAAGCATGGTTTTAAATAGCGAGCTAAGGCTAGAGTGCTTAGCGTTTTATAAACCGTAATTAGCGGACTTTAGCGGCAAAATAGCGATAAAATTGTGCATGAACGCAAATAGCGGCACAATTTTTTTCAAGCTATTTCGGGCTATAGCGGCAAAAATAGCGAGCTATTTAAAACCATGACTAAAAGTGATGTAAGAAATGGTTAAGGACTTTATAAGCTTTACTCCTGTAACACCCCTGGGTGTTAAGCATGCATTATCATTTCAAAGCATAAGCATTCAACATCATTGCATGTTTAACATTGTTTGAATTGTAGCCCTTTTCAAATTTAACTTGAAAAGCAAATAAAATGGGAACCCTAAGTTTAAAATAAATGTTAAAAAAATTGGTGTACTTTTTAGAAGTAGCAATTTTAAATAATCTAGAATAAATCAACTTGATTATTAGAGCAAAATTTGGATTCAAATCCTCCTCAAATTCTGTTTTAAAAATTATTCTAAATAAATGAGTTTTGATTTTTAAATTAGCTTTAAATCTCAAATTTAAAATCTATTGGGAATTTTGAAAAATGTTCTATATGAAAGTTGTAGAGAATAAAATTTTGAACAACTTTTGTTTTGGGTCAAATTTCTGAAAACCTCGTTTTCATCCCCAAATTTGAATTTTAAACAGAAATTTAAAATCTGGAAAATATTTGGAAAAAGAAAAATCGAAATTTCGTTACTGGGCTTCGGCCTCACTTCTCGGCCCACGGCCGAAGCCGGCCTGGCCCGCCTCGCGCCCCCGCCCGCGCCCGCGCTCGCGCTCGCGCCAGCGCACGCCGCGCTCAGGCCGCGGCCGCCGCGTGGCCGCCGCTCGCCGCCTCCGGCGTACGGGTGGCGAGCCGTGGGCTCCACCGGCCGCGCCACACGCCTTGAAGCCGCGCCCGCCTCTTCCTCGCCAGTCACGCCCGCGTTTTCCTTCTCCCGGCCTCGCGCGAGCAGCAGCCGCAGCCGCTTGCCGCCTCCGCGCGCTCGCCGCCGTTCCGCCCGAGCGAACACCGCCGTTCCCGCTCAACGGCCGCACCATTTCTCGATTCACCTCGCCACCGGCTCCGCCACATCCTCCTCTTCTCCGAACGGGGTTCGGTATCCCTTGCTCGCCGACGGTGAGGCTCAATTTCTTCCTTCCCGCTCGCGCCACCGTCGCCGGCCGCCGGGCTCGAGCTCCGCCTCCGGCGCCCTCGCTCCCTCCTTCTCCCCTTGCTTCGCGCGGTTGTGCTCGCCACCCTTGCGCGGGAGCCATGCGTGCTCGGGGTTTCGACTTCGAGCCGGAGGTCGGCCGTTGGCCGACGGCGACCACCGCTCCGCCTCCGCGACGTCGGGGCCACGGCGCCCGTGGCCGCGCTCCGCGTCCGCCTCCTCCCCTCTTTGGTGGCTGGGCCTCCGGCTTGGGCCGAGCCGCCAAGCCGGGCCGCCCCTCCTTCTGTTTCCCGCGCGACGCCCAGCCCATTTCAGCCGCGGGCCAGTGCTGCCGCGTGGGCCGGCCCGTTCGGCGATTTCAAATTTCGTTTTTGAATTCTTATTATTATTTGGGAAAAGAAAATGCTTTAGAAAATGTTGTGTACAATTTATAGCTCCAAAAATCATGAAATAAATTTTAAAATGTTCCTTGTGAATAGATCTACAGTTTAAAATTATCCCATGTCATTTTTGTGACACTTTACTGTACATTTTTTTTTAATTGTCATATATGCTGTTATCTTAGAAAAATTGCAGTAAATAAATTAATGTAGTGAAAAAGGTGATTCTTGTTGCATAAATCTTTATTAGTGATGTACTTTCTAGGAAAAATGCTAGTGAAGCATGTTCTGTGGGAAATTTTTGAAGTGTAGTTCAAATGCCTTTAATTGTTAATATTTGTTATTTTTAGTAGAAAGCAATATTTGTATATAACATACTTATGATAATTTTTGTAGTATGTTAGTTTACTGTTAGTAACCTAAGAAAAATGTGAAATCTGTTGTTTGATACTTTTCCTAGTATAAAACAATTTCATGCTCACATTTAGGCTATAATTTGTTTATTTTGTACAGGTAGTTTTACAGTTCCATTTACCATGAAAAATCAGTGGTAGCTTAGTTAGGGTAAGAATACTCTACTGTAATTTTTGTAGATTTTTATCTACACCAGAGATAGGTGTTGCCATACAACCCTAGTTAAATAAGGAATAAATGATTATTCTTTATGAGAAATTAAGAAGAATAAAATATGTTTGGTGTATCTTTGAAGCATCACTAGGTCTTGCTGATGTTGTGAGTGAGTTAGGGTGGTAAGGTTTGGTTATTTAGGGTCACTTGCTTGTGTCAGGTGTATGATAATTAGTGTAATCAATTTGGGTAAACCTTAGGGTACATGTTCTTGGATGACGTGGACTACCTTGTAGAAGATGAAGTTTTGTACTAACTGCTCATTCCATGTGCTCGTCTGCATCTCATGTCACTTCATCATTTCATCATAATCCGATGCATCATTTGCATGTACTTATGCACTTGCATCATATAGGATCGCAGGAGGAGTCGCAGGCAGCAGTACCGGAGGAGCAGGCTTGGACGGATCAGCAGGAGCCCCAGGCACAGGAGGTGCCCGAGGAGGAAGAGCCAAGCGAGGAACTGCCAGAGTGCGTCGACCACCATCCTAGCTCGTTCGAAAGAGGCAAGCCCCGGAGCATTATAAGTCTCCTATTTTATAAAAGCTATTCTTACTTACCTGAATTATAATTATATATTGTTGCATTAAGTTATAGGAGTTGAGTGAAACCGTTGTTGCATTACTATCCTTGTCCACCAGAATTACTGTTACCTTATTAGGTCAGGATCGAGTAATTTGCTTAGCCATGCTTAGATCGGTAGAAGTCGGGTGATTTCCTGTCACCTGCGAGTTATAGGCGAATACCTGGCTAGGGTTAGCAGTATTTGTGAATCTTGAAAAGTAACCAAGTGTTGATGTATAAATGGAGACCGGGCGGAGTCTTATAGGGTTTTGGACTATAGTGATTCCGTCTGTGTCGATTAAGGACCGATCGTTGCTCGTCCCTCTTGTCATGTTGAACGCATGCCTCACATTTAGCTGGCCGAATAAAGTACCTTTCGACCGCGAAGCTAGCGACACTTTTCGAGCCGGGATAAACTCGGGTTGGCAGACTGGTGTTGAAGGGGGTGTACGGGGACGCGAAGAGTAAGCCCAAGGTGCGTCCTGGCAGTCGGGCGGTCCCTGGGTAGTGCGATCCATGATTGTTATCCCGCGGCTTCTTGGAAAGTGTCATTGGTGATCTACGCGACCCTGACGGGGGAAGCATGGTTTGTGTGAGGAATAAATCTCCAGCTGGATAGGAATTCGATTCGAATCGCCGTCGCTCCCGGTTAGTGAGCACTTGACTCGAGCTATGGCATCGTAGTGCTAATGATGGAACACGGATGGTTATGTGGTTAATGTTGGAAATGCTAAACCTGAGATGGTAACCTTTGATGCTAATGGTTAATCAAGTGATTGTTTTAGTAATAGGTGCTTACCTAGCATGAATAGGTTATCATAAAAATGATGCTAAAAGTAGTGATCTTTAGTTATTCCTAATAACTTATGCCCTTCGCAAATGAGTCAAGCCAGTACACTATATAAAGCCTTGCATGCTCCTTGGTGTCATGTTATTTCTGGTTTATGACGGGTAAGTCTAGCTGAGTACATTCTCGTACTCAGGGCGTTGTTCCCATTGTTGTTGCAGATGGTCAGATGTACTACGGGTACTGCTCCAACTGTCTGTATCCGGCGATGGGTGACAACTAGGACCTTGGGCAAAGGTCGTTCTGCTTGTCTTATCTACTGCTTTTGTGGACCATGACTATCTACTGGCACTGTAACTAAACTAAGTGTGTGTGTGCGTAAAACTATTTGCTTCCGCTACCTTATGTTAAACTATGTTGTAATAACCTTTATTTCCGAACTCCGATGTATCCTACTTTTATGGTCAACCTTATGTATCGTGTGAACTGTGGCTGCTAAATCAGTACGATCTTGGTTGTATGTTGGTTGGTTTGAAATCCTTCGTGATTTCACGGAATCTCGAGTTATACGGGCTTAAGTTTGTTAAATTAACCGCCTCGGTGGAGGATTTTCTTACTTAATCTCGTATAATTACGTTGATCCGTTACAGCTGGTATCGGAGCATGGTTTAGCATGTTACTGTTCACATGAGTATTTAAAAATAAAACTGTGTTTTCAAATGAGCTTTTGAACTTAAAAGTGTGCTAGTGGTCATATTCTTTATGCCCGATAAGGACTCTAGGTGGCTTATTTAAGTACTAACTTGGGGGTTTGCATCATATTTAAATTTCGTCGCTCATACGGCGTGCTATTGTATGAGTGCCATTCACTTGAGTGGTAATGTATGGATCAATTACCTCTACGCCTTGGTAAGTGAGAGTTGTGAGTGCATGGTCGGATACACTGCCGATCTAGGGGAGTGCTTCAGTGATTCCGAAGTACTCACGTGCCATGCGCATGTTTGTATAAGGGTATCATTGGTGGGAAATTCCGTCATGCAGTGACGATGCCGTCAATAGGACGACGATTCGGGTAGTGGTTACCGTTATACTCGTATCTGGGGATGCGTGTAGAGCGAGTAACTTACTTTACTGCTTTCTTGCATGTTTTCATACTGTGAGGTTTGGGCTGAAGTGATTTTCTGCAGGTACATAACAGCGCTTTCGAGTAGCACGTATTAGTTACGTTACAAGAGATCGTTGTATGCCACCGTTTATTCCGTTAGTAGTTATTGATTTTCTAAGTTTGTGAGGACGTACGGAACGTGCATGCATCATGATACGCATTTCATTCATGGCATTGTTCCTCCCCTTATAAGTTGCTTATCTCATTTCGATAAAAATGCCAACTTAAAAATTAGTTCTCACCCCTGTAATAAAATTTTGCTACAGATGGCACGTACCAAGCAGACAGCCCGCAAGTCCACCGGCAGAGCTCCCCGTCATCAGCTTGCTCCGCGCACTCGCCAGCGCCACACTTTTCTTGGAGAGTTTGGGATGCCTACACTCTTGTGGAGAGTGCTCAGTTATGTAGGCTATCCTGATGGGATGGAGCCCCGCTATTTTTGGTCAAATGAGCGGATGAGCGAAGGACTTTTGGTGACTGTGGAAGCAGTAGTTCGTCCCCGAGGTGATGGTTCTGAGTGGACCGGTTGGCGTTTTGAGTCAACTGGCAGGACCCCTGAAGAAGCCGCTGAGAGGGCAGCCTTTGGGATCCTGAGGGATATCATGGATCGCTTTCCTCAGGAGTTGGCCGCAGCTATAGTCGGAGTCTTTTCGAGGGGCAACCCCTCCACTGACTCGTGGCAGCAGGCAAGGGGCAGATCTTTGGAGATTAGCGCAGCAGAGGCACAAAACAGTGATAACCCTGCTATGAGTGCCATGTTCGCAGTGATGAGGGCCTTCGATGGAGTGAAAGGTAGTCTGAGACGTGTTTCTAGTGCTCTTGGTCAGGCTCGTGATGACTGCCGTCAGCTTCAGAGAGATCACGACGCAGAGGTTGAGAGGCTCACCGCTGAGATGGCTCAGTTGACTCGTCAGAGAGATCAGGCCACTCAGAGGACTGTGGTTTTTGAGGGAGATGTACGTGCCCTGAGAGAGCAGCTTGAGCGACTGACCACCGCCCACAGGAATGCTGAGAGCATGTTGGCTCATGTGCTCCATCAGAGGAATGAAGCCTGGTCCGCAGAGAATGTGTTGAGAGCTAGGCAGTTTGAGCTCGAGCATCGGTTGGCCGATGCAGAGGAGTACAATGATAACTTGCATGAAGAGGTCCATAGGCTGAACAATCAGCTTAACCCTTATGACCTCCCTGGCGCAGCCGAGATGGATTTGGATGTAGACGAAGATCCTGCAGAGCCCGTGGCGCCAGCTGAGGAGCACGACGACGCTGCAGTTGGCGGCAACGCCAACGTCTCTGACCTAGACAGCGATCACGATGAGTAGGCTAGTAGTTGTTGCGCTAGCTACTAGGTTCCGCTTGCATGATCTTTTGCGTTGTTGGCACTTGAGCATGTAATAATGAGTAGAAAGACTAGAGCTTGATGTAATGTTGGAAAGCTTGGATGTGTTTGTGACGATATCCGAACGTCAAAAGTCCAGTGTATGTATGCTGGCAACTTGGTTGTAATGAACGCGATGTGTGTGCTTTAAGTAATATAATTAGTGATGTTGTGTTAATTGGAATGACTTATTGTGCCTCTATTTTATTGTATGAATTTATTCTCTCCAGTGAATGCAGTTCGGTATAATTTTTCATTCGGTTGCAATTTCTACAACATCACCTAATAATTACTGTTGCTGAAACATGCAGATGCCGAACACTCGCCGTACCGTGTATGGTGCCGCTGAGGCTGGTGGCAGTGCAGCTGCTAATGATGACCGTGATCCACCACCGCCTCCTCCACCCTACACGGCAGAACAGTTTTTCGCCCAATTCCTGGGAAGCCAACGCAACATGGAAAGTATGCAACAGAATATGGAAGCTGCGCTGCGTAGTATCGCAGATAATACCCGACGGGGGATAAACCAGGGTGGCCACGAAGCAAACCAGTACAGCAGTTTTAAGGACTTCATGGATACTCGTCCACCGATCTTCAAGGAAGCCGCAGAACCTTTAGATGCAGAAGAGTGGATTAATACGATGGAAGATAAGTTTCGTGTCTTGAGGATGACTGAAGTGTTGAAGACTGAGTACGCAGCTCATCAGCTTCAAGGTCCGGCAGGAATGTGGTGGAAGCATCACCGCACCACTTTTGCTCCCCACGCCCATATCACTTGGAGGGAGTTCACTGACGCCTTCCGTGGAACATACATTCCACCAGGTCTGACCGAGATGAAGCTTGGGGAATTTCTGGCGTTAAATCAAGGCACGAAGACTGTGACTCAATATCTGCATGCATTCAATAACCTGAGCCGTTATGCCCCTGATATGGTGAATACTGATGCCAAGAAGATCGCTAGTTTCAAGAGAGGCCTGAGTCCCAAGATGATGAAGCATGTGGGTACAAACATGAGAACTAATTTCAATGACTTCGTTAGTGACTGTCTGAAGCAAGAAAAGAACAACAATGTTTATGCCGCTTCCAAGATCCGTAAGAGGGCTTTTGAGTCGGGTTCATCTCAGTCCAGGGCCCCAGTGACCAACCGCCCGGCTTATCGCTCGCCCGTCCCCGGTGCAAGGTTTAGGCCACCGCAACGGAAGAATCAGAATGCTCAGCCATCTCAGAGAAACCAGAAGCCGTTCAAGATGGCATTGCCTCAAGCAAAGACAGGACAAGGCAGTTCATCGGGAACCGTGGCTCAAGTGAAGGGACCGTGCTTCAACTGCAACCAACCTGGGCACTTTGCAAAGTATTGTCCCTATCCTAAGAAACAGCAAACGCAGTATCAAGCTCGTGTGCACCACACCACTGTGGATGATATCCCTGAAGGAGAACCGGTGACAGCTGGTATGTTTTCTATCAACAATCATCCTGCAGTAGTCTTGTTTGATTCCGGATCGTCTCATTCCTTTGTAAGTCAAGCATTTGTTAAAAGGCATGAGCAAAAGATAGTTGAATTGGAATGTGCATATAAAATTAGTTCAGCTGGGGCTGATCTGTTGACTAATCAGATAGTTCAGGGAGTAACCCTAAGCATATCAAACCGGCAATATAAGCTTAATCTGATAGTCATGCCAGGGTTAGTTTTGGATGTGATCATGGGTATGAACTGGATGAATCACATGAGAGTTGTAATTGATATTGGAGGAAGGAGTATCTCTCTTAAGGAACCCAATGGGGAAGGCACCTTTCGGGTAGTCCTACCTAGGAGGGTAGACCTAGCTAGCACATCTTGTGCGGTCCAAACTACTCCGCTAGCCCAGATTCCAGTGGTCTGTGAGTTTCCAGATGTGTTTCCAGAGGAGTTACCTGGACTGCCGCCAGACCGAGATGTCGAGTTTGCCATCGAGTTAATTCCAGGAACAGCACCGATCTCGAGAAGGCCTTATCGGATGCCTCCCAATGAGTTGGCAGAATTGAAGAAACAACTTCAGGACTTGCTAAAGAAAGGGTTGATTCGTCCCAGCTCGTCCGAATGGGGATGCCCCGCTCTGTTTGTGAAAAAGAAGAAGGATAACTCCTTACGCATGTGCGTGGACTATCGGCCACTGAATGCAGTGACAATTAAAAACAAGTATCCTCTTCCTCGGATTGATATCTTGTTTGACCAATTGTCCAAAGCCAAAGTGTTCTCTAAAATAGATTTGAGGTCAGGGTACCATCAAATAAAGATTAGGCCGCAAGACGTGCCTAAGACCGCATTCTCGACTAGGTATGGATTGTACGAGTATCTTATCATGTCTTTCGGACTGACAAATGCTCCTGCATACTTTATGTACCTGATGAATTCAGTTTTCATGCCCGAATTGGACAAGTTTGTGATAGTGTTCATTGATGACATACTAATATACTCAGAAAATGAAGAAGAACACGCAGAACACCTCAGGATAGTCTTGACTAGACTCAGAGAACATCGACTGTATGCTAAGTTCAGCAAGTGTGAGTTCTGGCTCAGGACAGTTCCTTTTCTCGGCCATGTGTTGTCTGAAAATGGCATTTCTGTAGACCCTAGTAAAGTCCAAGAGGTTATGGACTGGAAGTCACCAACTTCAGTTCACGAAGTTCGCAGTTTCCTTGGTTTAGCCGGTTACTACCGTCGCTTCATACCAGATTTCTCGAAGATTGCCAAACCAATGACAAGCCTGTTACAGAAGGATCATAAGTTTGTATGGACAGAGGAGTGCGAAGCAGCTTTCTGTACTTTGCGGAAGTTGTTGACCACTGCTCCTGTTCTGGCCCAACCAGACATAGAAAAGCCGTTTGATGTTTTCTGTGACGCATCCAAGAATGGGTTAGGATGTGTGCTGATGCAAAATGGAAGAGTCATTGCTTACGCATCACGACAGCTGAGGAAGCATGAAGTTAACTATCCTACACATGATTTAGAGCTCACAGCAGTGGTGCATGCTCTAAAGATTTGGAGGCACTACCTGTTGGGTAATGTGTGTAATATCTTCACGGATCATAAGAGTCTCAAATACATCTTTACCCAATCTGAGTTGAACATGCGACAGAGGAGATGGTTAGAGTTGATAAAGGACTACAATCTGAACGTGCACTATCACCCTGGAAAAGCAAATGTAGTAGCAGATGCTTTGAGCAGGAAGTCTCATGCTATTGAGGTGCAACCGTTGTTTGAAGAAGGGTTCAATTTGTTACATCCAGCTGTATTGCTTAATATTCAGATCAGTTGCACTCTGGAAAGCCAGATCATTGATGGTCAGAAAACAGATAAGGGAATCTTTCATATCAAAGAAAAGATAAAGGGAGAACCCACCAAACACTTTCGCTTGGATGAACAAGGAGTGTTATGGTTCAAGGATCGACTGGTAGTACCTAAGGATAGAGAGCTCAAAAACAAGTTGATGGATGAGGCCCATCGTTCTAAGCTATCTATTCACCCCGGAAGTAGCAAGATGTACCAAGATTTGCGACCCCGTTATTGGTGGACTAAGATGAAAAAGGAGATTGCAGCATACGTTGCTCGTTGCGACATGTGTTGTAGAGTTAAAGCTCTTCACATGAGACCTGCAGGACTTCTACAACCTTTGTCGGTACCCGATTGGAAGTGGGATGATATAAGTATGGACTTTATCACTGGTCTCCCCACCACACAGAAAGGCCATGATTCCATTTGGGTAATAGTCGATCGCCTTACCAAGTCGGCTCACTTTCTGCCAGTCAAAACAAGTTTCCGACCACCTCAATATGCAGAAAAGTATATTGCTGAGATTGTCCGATTGCATGGAATACCAAAAACAATAGTGTCTGATCGTGGTTCACAGTTTACCTCTCACTTTTGGGAACATCTTCATCAAGGTTTGGGCACTAGTTTGATTCGTAGCACGACTTACCACCCACAGACTGATGGGCAGACAGAAAGAGTTAATGCGGTACTGGAAGATATGCTTAGAGCTTGTGTGTTATCATCCAGAGGTTCATGGGAATCCTGGTTACCGTTGGCAGAATTTGCTTATAACAACAGTTACCAAGAGAGTATCAAGATGGCACCATTTGAAGCTTTGTATGGCCGGAAGTGCAGAACACCGTTAAATTGGGTAGAGCTCGGAGAAAGAAGGTTTTACGGAATTGATTTTGTAGATGAGGCAGAGAAGAAGGTCCGTGTTATTCAACAAAACATGCAAGCAGCGCAATCTCGTCAGAAGAGTTATGCGGATAAGAGAAGAAGACCATTGGATTTCCAAGTAGGTGACTATGTCTATTTAAAGGTTACCCCAATGAAGAAGAAACGGTTTGGAATCAAGAAGAAACTATCTGCTAGATATATAGGGCCATACCAGATCTTGGAGAAAAAGGGCCCCGTAGCATATAAGTTACAGTTACCAGAAGAGATGAGTTCGATCTTTCCCGTCTTCCACGTATCCCAATTGAAGAAGTGTCTACGTGTCCCAGAGGAGAGAATACAACCTCAGGGTATTCGGATCAAGGCAGATTTGGAATATCACGAGCAACCAGTCTGAGTCCTGGATACCAAGGACCGAGTCACTCGGAACAAAGTGGTCACAACCTACAAGGTTCAGTGGAGTCATCATGACGAGAGCGATGCTTCTTGGGAAACGGGAGAATATCTTCAAACTGCTTATAAAGATTTTTATGATAAATGGTTCGTAACTTAAAATCTCGGGACGAGATTCCTATAAGGGGGAGGGCTGTAACACCCCTGGGTGTTAAGCATGCATTATCATTTCAAAGCATAAGCATTCAACATCATTGCATGTTTAACATTGTTTGAATTGTAGCCCTTTTCAAATTTAACTTGAAAAGCAAATAAAATGGGAACCCTAAGTTTAAAATAAATGTTAAAAAAATTGATGTACTTTTTAGAAGTAGCAATTTTAAATAATCTAGAATAAATCAACTTGATTATTAGAGCAAAATTTGGATTCAAATCCTCCTCAAATTCTGTTTTAAAAATTATTCTAAATAAATGAGTTTTAATTTTTAAATTAGCTTTAAATCTCAAATTTAAAATCTATTGGGAATTTTGAAAAATGTTCTATATGAAAGTTGTAGAGAATAAAATTTTGAACAACTTTTGTTTTGGGTCAAATTTCTGAAAACCTCGTTTTCATCCCCAAATTTGAATTTCAAACAGAAATTTAAAATCTGGAAAATATTTGGAAAAAGAAAAATCGAAATTTCGTTACTGGGCTTCGGCCTCACTTCTCGGCCCACGGCCGAAGCCGGCCTGGCCCGCCTCGCGCCCCCGCCCGCGCCCGCGCGCGCGCTCGCGCCAACGCACGCCGCGCTCAGGCCGCGGCCGCCGCGTGGCCGCCGCTCGCCGCCTCCGGCGTACGGGTGGCGAGCCGTGGGCTCCACCGGCCGCGCCACGCGCCTTGAAGCCGCGCCCGCCTCTTCCTCGCCAGTCACGCCCGCGTTTTCCTTCTCCCGGCCTCGCGCGAGCAGCAGCCGCAGCCGCTCGCCGCCTCCGCGCGCTCGCCGCCGTTCCGCCCGAGCGAACACCGTCGTTCCCGCTCAACGGCCGCACCATTTCTCGATTCACCTCGCCACCGGCTCCGCCACATCCTCCTCTTCTCCGAACGGGGTTCGGTATCCCTTGCTCGCCGACGGTGAGGCTCAATTTCTTCCTTCCCGCTCGCGCCACCGTCGCCGGCCGCCGGGCTCGAGCTCCGCCTCCGGCGCCCTCGCTCCCTCCTTCTCCCCTTGCTTCGCGCGGTTGTGCTCGCCACCCTTGCGCGGGAGCCATGCGTGCTCGGGGTTTCGACTTCGAGCCGGAGGTCGGCCGTTGGCCGACGGCGACCACCGCTCCGCCTCCGCGACGTCGGGGCCACGGCGCCCGTGGCCGCGCTCCGCGTCCGCCTCCTCCCCTCTTCGGTGGCTGGGCCTCCGGCTTGGGCCGAGCCGCCAAGCCGGGCCGCCCCCCCTTCTGTTTCCCGCGCGACGCCCAGCCCATTTCGGCCGCAGGCCAGTGCTGCCGCGTGGGCCGGCCCGTTCGGCGATTTCAAATTTCGTTTTTGAATTCTTATTATTATTTGGGAAAAGAAAATGCTTTAGAAAATGTTGTGTACAATTTATAGCTCCAAAAATCATGAAATAAATTTTAAAATGTTCCTTGTGAATAGATCTACAGTTTAAAATTATCCCATGTCATTTTTGTGACACTTTACTGTACATTTTTATTTAATTGTCATATATGCTGTTATCTTAGAAAAATTGCAGTAAATAAATTAATGTAGTGAAAAAGGTGATTCTTGTTGCATAAATCTTTATTAGTGATGTACTTTCTAGGAAAAATGCTAGTGAAGCATGTTCTGTGGGAAATTTTTGAAGTGTAGTTCAAATGCCTTTAATTGTTAATATTTGTTATTTTTAGTAGAAAGCAATATTTGTATATAACATACTTATGATAATTTTTGTAGTATGTTAGTTTACTGTTAGTAACCTAAGAAAAATGTGAAATCTGTTGTTTGATACTTTTCCTAGTATAAAACAATTTCATGCTCACATTTAGGCTATAATTTGTTTATTTTGTACAGGTAGTTTTACAGTTCCATTTACCATGAAAATTCAGTGGTAGCTTAGTTAGGGTAAGAATACTCTACTGTAATTTTTGTAGATTTTTATCTACACCAGAGATAGGTGTTGCCATACAACCCTAGTTAAATAAGGAATAAATGATTATTCTTTATGAGAAATTAAGAAGAATAAAATATGTTTGGTGTATCTTTGAAGCATCACTAGGTCTTGCTGATGTTGTGAGTGAGTTAGAGTGGTAAGGTTTGGTTATTTAGGGTCACTTGCTTGTGTCAGGTGTATGATAATTAGTGTAATCAATTTGGGTAAACCTTAGGGTACATGTTCTTGGATGACGTGGACTACCTTGTAGAAGATGAAGTTTTGTACTAACTGCTCATTCCATGTGCTCGTCTGCATCTCATGTCACTTCATCATTTCATCATAATCCGATGCATCATTTGCATGTACTTATGCACTTGCATCATACAGGATCGCAGGAGGAGTCGCAGGCAGCAGTACCGGAGGAGCAGGCTTGGACGGATCAGCAGGAGCCCCAGGCACAGGAGGTGCCCGAGGAGGAAGAGCCAAGCGAGGAACTGCCAGAGTGCGTCGACCACCATCCTAGCTCGTTCGAAAGAGGCAAGCCCCGGAGCATTATAAGTCTCCTATTTTATAAAAGCTATTCTTACTTACCTGAATTATAATTATATATTGTTGCATTAAGTTATAGGAGTTGAGTGAAACCGTTGTTGCATTACTATCCTTGTCCACCAGAATTACTGTTACCTTATTAGGTCAGGATCGAGTAATTTGCTTAGCCATGCTTAGATCGGTAGAAGTCGGGTGATTTCCTGTCACCTGCGAGTTATAGGCGAATACCTGGCTAGGGTTAGCAGTATTTGTGAATCTTGAAAAGTAACCAAGTGTTGATGTATAAATGGAGACCGGGCGGAGTCTTATAGGGTTTTGGACTATAGTGATTCCGTCTGTGTCGATTAAGGACCGATCGTTGCTCGTCCCTCTTGTCATGTTGAACGCATGCCTCACATTTAGCTGGCCGAATAAAGTACCTTTCGACCGCGAAGCTAGCGACACTTTTCGAGCCGGGATAAACTCGGGTTGGCAGACTGGTGTTGAAGGGGGTGTACGGGGACGCGAAGAGTAAGCCCAAGGTGCATCCTGGCAGTCGGGCGGTCCCTGGGTAGTGCGATCCATGATTGTTATCCCGCGGCTTCTTGGAAAGTGTCATTGGTGATCTATGCGACCCTGACGGGGGAAGCATGGTTTGTGTGAGGAATAAATCTCCAGCTGGATAGGAATTCGATTCGAATCGCCGTCGCTCCCGGTTAGTGAGCACTTGACTCGAGCTATGGCATCGTAGTGCTAATGATGGAACACGGATGGTTATGTGGTTAATGTTGGAAATGCTAAACCTGAGATGGTAACCTTTGATGCTAATGGTTAATCAAGTGATTGTTTTAGTAATAGGTGCTTACCTAGCATGAATAGGTTATCATAAAAATGATGCTAAAAGTAGTGATCTTTAGTTATTCCTAATAACTTATGCCCTTCGCAAATGAGTCAAGCCAGTACACTATATAAAGCCTTGCATGCTCCTTGGTGTCATGTTATTTCTGGTTTATGACGGGTAAGTCTAGCTGAGTACATTCTCGTACTCAGGGCGTTGTTCCCATTGTTGTTGCAGATGGTCAGATGTACTACGGGTACTGCTCCAACTGTCTGTATCCGGCGATGGGTGACAACTAGGACCTTGGGCAAAGGTCGTTCTGCTTGTCTTATCTACTGCTTTTGTGGACCATGACTATCTACTGGCACTGTAACTAAACTAAGTGTGTGTGTGCGTAAAACTATTTGCTTCCGCTACCTTATGTTGAACTATGTTGTAATAACCTTTATTTCCGAACTCCGATGTATCCTACTTTTATGGTCAACCTTATGTATCGTGTGAACTGTGGCTGCTAAATCAGTACGATCTTGGTTGTATGTTGGTTGGTTTGAAATCCTTCGTGATTTCACGGAATCTCGAGTTATACGGGCTTAAGTTTGTTAAATTAACCGCCTCGGTGGAGGATTTTCTTACTTAATCTCGTATAATTACGTTGATCCGTTACAACTCCCTCATTCACGATCCTGATGTAAAAATGTGGATCTTCGAGTTCTCCCTCGCGGTGTGCTCGACGGAACTGCTCAGTTTAGCGCTCTTTCGAAGTACTTAGTGCCTAATGGAAGACAAGTACTCCGGAAGGGTGTTAAATTAGGCGGTTCTGCCATAGGTGGTATCAGAGCGTAAATGAGGAAATAAAGCTTCTAAACCCCTTCTAAATTAAAAATTTGACAACAAAATCTTTTCAAAAAGTTAGGACGTTTGCATGCGAAGTTATATAAATAGCCCTATTACTATGGTTATGTATCTAGGATAGATGGCACTCTGCTGACTTGGATAGGCTTAATCCAGTTTTCTGCAGGTACACTAACCCGAGCATAGTTCGATAGCATCGACTAGCTATAGAGAGAGCGATGTGCAAAGATCTGTGTGCGGTTGCCCTATATGTCAGCAATAACGTGAGGGCGAATAGGACGTGCATTCATGCATACCCTGTTCGTGCATTTGTGGTGTAGGTCGATCAGTCTGTCCAAGAGTTACTACAATACTGTGGCTTCGTGTATCGCGTTCACCGTGTTTCGCGCCTGTCGTGGCTCGCCCCTTTCGTACCCCTCTCTGCGCTCTTGTCGGTCATCTACCCTGCAGTCGTGCTAGTCTTTTATGACCTCGGTCCTTCGTGTTCACCTCTGCATCCGTGCTAGACATCCCCACGTGGCCTCGGTCATTCGCGTGTCCATCGTCGCGTGAATTCGGCAATCCTCTGTTATTGTTCTGTGCAAGCTTGACGGTAGACTGCGCCAGGATCGCTGACCGTTTTGCCTTTATAAAAGGCCTAGCCAGCCACTCGATACCGCCACTCTAAGTATCCTAGTTACCTAGCTTTCTTGGTGCAAAGCTTCTTGCAAATCCTTCCTTGCACCACCACTAGAGATGGCAGGAGTCTGGGTTAGCAGCTACTGCCTGAACACTGAGGGTTTTCCCAAAGTTCTCCATGCCACCCTGCAAAGGCTCGGAGTCAAGGATCGTCCTGAGTATGAGGGCCGTGAGTACATGAAGCATGGCACTGAGCGGTGTAAGGTCACCGTCTATATTGGGAAGAGTGAGGAGTTCCCTGACCTCGCTGAAGGCTGGAGTGTGACTGCAACTGGGTTTCGCTTTGTCGACACCTACCAAGTTGTGGCCCGCAAAGCCTTGCAGCACCTTTGTCAGATCTATGAGGAGCCCATTGCCCGTACCCCCATGCGGTTCTTCCCACCTTTGGACAAGAATCGGCAGGTATGGAGGGCTCGTTTGGAGGCTTTGTATGGACAGGGGCAACAGGAAGACAACCCAACCGTGGTTCATATGACCACGTACCTGCTGGCTCTGGATGAGCAGTATGATCGCCAGGCTGCGGAGCTGAGGGAGTGCCTCCACCGAGCCGAGGAAGCCGAGATCTTCTCCAGGATGCTTGAAGTGCAGCTTGCTGAAGCACACGCCAGCGTGGCAGATGCAGAAAGTCGAGAGGTTGCCTTGGCGGAAGCCCATCAGGTGGATAGAGATCGACATGCCCAGGAGTTGGAGGACGCCTATCTCGTCACAAGCGCCAAGCGTAGGACGCTGGCCAGGGAAAGTTTGGAACCCTTGATCTTGGAGGGAATCCCTGTCCACCCGCCTGAAAGGAGAAGAACCAATGTAGCAGCACCGCCAGCACCGCCACCCTCAGAGGTTTCAGAAGTGGAGCCCTTGCTTCCCCTCACTCAGCCACCACCAGGAGAAGACGGAGATCCGCAACCCAGTGCAGCAGAAGTACCACCAGAGCAGGAATGAAGCCGTTCGGTCCGATGAAGTAGAGTAGTTGCCCTAGAGGAGATGTATCTGTAGTTAGTAGTGTTTCTCCTCGTTGTTCTCTAGTGTTGCAATCCTTTTGTTGTGTGTTGTTTGTTGTGGTTGAGAACGTTTAGCCGTAGGAGGCAAGCAATGTGTCGAGAGCAAGTGCCCGTATGTTGTACCATGTAAGGACGTTGGAAACGTGCTTGCTTAATCATCATGTTTGTTACTCATAAATCTCACATTATATTGTTTAGGGTTCTCGAAGTAGCATCAAGAGAAAAGTGGATCAACGATGTGGGTTAGCGGAGTATACTATATCAGTTAATTGTGGATGTCCCAACAGAACACTTGAATCTGTTGTGGGATTCGCATTCCTCGTTCCTTGTTGAGGAAGAGACCCTTGTTGCTTGAACCTTCCTTTGCAATACTCATTTGATTCTATGACCACACTGCCTTCTTTGCGTGTAAATTGGTAACAGTCGCCTGGTTAATGGCTTATGGTGCCGCGACGGAACCGAGGGCCTCCTGTGGATCGCGACCACATGGTTGTGCTGCTGGGTGCGCGCTGGTATCGAGGTTATTGATCAAGTGCCTTTACCAAGTTACACTATCGTACTGTCCCTGCTAAAACAATATATTCTTCAAAAAAAAATTATATCCTTGTGTTCCAACGGGAAATCCATAACATATTGATGAAGTTATCTCTTCTAACTCGTATGCGGCAAGGAAAAGAAGAAAGAGAAAAGCTACAAGAAAATATAGTACTCGGGTATTCTGGAGTAACGGAATGCCTGATTTGACGTCGTCCCTGTGCCTAGTTGACTGCGATGAGCGCGCTGAGTTTTTGTAGCTACGTATCCGGTGTAGGGCGTCAGTGCTGGGGCCCGCTAGCACCCTGCTCCCGCGTGGCCGCGGCGTGGTGCCGCACTCGCTTGGTCCTCTCGTGTAGTGCGCCCCCTCCTCTTTTTCCCTGCGCCGGTGTCGGCTCTCGAGCCTCGCCCTTGCTCCCGTACCGGACCCCCCCCTCCCTTCTCGTTTTCTTTTGGACGCCGTCGCCCGCACGCCTCCTCGTCGAGCGAACCCCATCCCCTCCTTTCCCTTCTTCCCCCACTCCAACTCGCGCTAGGAGAGCGCCATGGCCGATGCCCTCCCCACCTCATGATCTACTGGTGACTCCCTCCTACCCTGTTCTTTTCTGATGCGCTGCATCACCACCACCCCATCCCACCCAGCTATAAATGCCGCCTCGAGTGCTCCTCCTTCACCCATCTCCTGATCCGAAGCAGAGAGCTCGCATAGTTGATCCCCTCCGTCCGTGCTCTGGTGGGAGAAGCTTGGGAAACAGTTGGGAAGGAAGCGGTTGGAGGCAGAGGTACGAGATCTAGCCGTTGCTCACAGATCTAGGGTCGCCAGCCGGAGGTGATGGTGTAGCTGGAGTAGAAGGGATCTGGATTCCATCGAAGGAGTTCAAAATCACCCCGGGTTAGTTGGGTTCTAAGGTCCGCGATGATCTTTGTACCAGTCTCCAATTTCTGGCTCTGCTGGGCTTATGCCATGTTCTGGATAATCGTTTTCCTTTTGCTTTTCCACTGTCCCCGTCTTCGTCGATTTCTAGAGAGGTTGTGAGTTGTATCAGTTTGTTCTTAGCCGTGATGCCTCTAGATCCCCGAGTGTTGTAGTCTTCGAAGCCGTGTAATCTCCTATTGTAATCTCTGCTAAGAAGTGAAATCGTGTTTTTCCCTTGTCTGATTCTTGTTCCGAATCTCGGGACGAGATTCTTTTTAAGGGGGGTTGGTTGTAACACCCCTGGTGTTACGAGCTCGCTTAGCACCTTGATTAAGGTCTGAGAAAAAGTCAAAATAAATATTATAAGTTAGTTCACTTAAGGCGAAGACATGTTAACGAAAAACCTAACGAGAATAAGCGGTTTTAATCATTAGCATGAAAAACAATTTTTTTGTGGACAAAAATAAAATAGATCTTGTGTATAGTGTTTCGATAAGATTTGAAGTACAAGTTTTGTAGTGTATTGTCATGGGTCGATACTTGCAGATGGTTGTATATATGTGTCTATATTGCTAGTTGGCTAGTTTAGAAAACAAATAAAAAATATATATATAGTGAACTAACTAAATAAAAATATATATAGAGAGCTATATAAACACTTACGTAATTGATTTGATAAGCATGCTTCTGATATATAAATATATATGAACATACATTGGATATATGCATGTAGATTAGTGATAAAGAAAGTTTAAAAGGCAAACACACACGACACGCACACATGCATGCACCTGCACTCTTGTCCCTTGCCTGCCCATTTGCTGTTGCTGCATTTATGCATAGCTTGCTTGCACGCACACGCTGCGGCTCTGGCCGCTGCTCGCTGCTCCCTGCCGTCGTCTAGCCTGCTGCCGCACTCGTGATCTTGACTGCGCCCTGCTCTGCCCGTCCTCGCCGCACTGTGCCTCTGCCGCGCCATGTGCGCCCCTGCCTGCTCGAGTCCGTGGAGCTGCCGCGCTGCTCCCTTGCCGCTGCCTTCTTATGCGTGTCCCCGAGCTCCACTCACTTTCTCGCTCGCGCTCGCCCTCTTTTTTCTCCTTGTTGCGACGCGAGCACCCGCCTTGGACGGACCGAGTTCAGCAAGTCCGCGGCCACCGCTCGTTCTACCACCGTAGCCTGTCATGGAAGCTAGCTAGCCAGGCAATCCACATCGAGCCTCATGTGTCCACTGTCGCTGGCCGTGCCTTGGCCGCCGTCGCAGTCGCCGCCTCCTTCTCCGGCCGGGCAAAGCGAGCGGCCATCCATGGCGGACGTGCCTCGCGAGCACGAAGCTCAGCTTCACGTGCAAGCACATGTACGTCCCTTTCAAAAATTCGTATTTATTTACCTACACAGCTATCTTGCGAATTTTATATCTCCATCATATCAACTCGGATTCCATGAATTCTTCTTCCTAAATTCATCTAAAATCAAACTCTATCTTCCATATTAATTTCATGATTTTTAGAGCTCATTTGAAATTATGTGATTATTTAATTATGTCATTAGCTTCTTGTCTTTTCTTAAAAGTATTGAACCTTTAGAAATTCATAGTAAATCATAGAAAATTCGTAAAATAGAAAATCAAGATGTTTTGGAACCCTTGTGTTTATCTCTATGCATTAGATATATAATATTGCATGTTTTAGTAGCAAAATATTGCACTATATTTTTCCTATGATTAATTATAGAGAAATTCATACCGGTAGATGCTATGCTTCAAATGAGATGAAAATTTTATGGCATGTTATTCATGTGATGCTTAATTTAGGATAAAAATTTGAGGTCCAGATCTTGTATAATTACTGAGTTATTAATTTATCTTTGTCACATGCTTTTATCGATATGAAATCTTTGTTAATTGCTAGTAAATAATGTGCTTATCTGAAAATTATGAAACTTGTACAACATTTATAATTAGTCAAGATGTACCTTTCATAAAAGTTTCATGTACAACGGAGATGTTTGGACTGTCACCTTTTATTCCATGCTTACAAGTAATAATACCTTTATATACAGTAATTAGTGATCCTATATCTCAAATACGTTGTCCGTGTTGTTTGCTTCACATGTAGGTTAAACAGAATGTTATGCATCTCTGATGGTGATAGGTCTATGCTTAGTATGTTGCTTTACCTTACATGAATTTTATTAAATTGCAATACGGTTGTATTGTTAATTTGTGTCTTCTTAATAATAACCAACTCACGAATAAATCTCTTTTAGAAAGGATGAGAGTCGGAGTGGGAGTGACGATGTGTTGTTTGTCTTTCAATGAGAATATCTATGCTATGCTTGTTCCGCTTAAGCAGGCATTGCATTTTTGCATATCATAATAGGAACGATGATGGTTGATGGGTCGATGGATCAACCAGATGACTTGGTGTTTAATCAAAGATGGTGCCATGGCGAACAGGTCCCGGAGATGGAATACTAACTTTTTGTTATCTTTTACCCAGGCAAGCCCCGATGCATAACCCCTATTATTCTGCACTTTATTATATCTATATTCTTGTGCATTAAGTTTTAAGGAGTTGGATGAAATCCACTTGCATAAATATCCTGATCCCATGAGTCTTACTAGTATGTTAGGATCGTGTAGATGGCTATGCTACAGGACTCCGGTAGAAGTCGAGTGATTTCCTGTCACTCGCGAGAGATAGGAATTATAATATTGTTACTATTATCATGTTGCTATCTCATGGAATATAAATGTATATGGATAATTGGAGACCGGGCAGAACGGGTTGGATGGACTTGAACCTGGTTGGGCAGCAGAGCAGGGCTCTGGTTGCATTTGTTCCGCCTGTGTCAATTAAGGACCGTTCGTTGCATGGACCCTGGTCAAGTCACAGATTTAATGTCCCGAGCATATACTTGCTTATGGGAGCGGGAAGACTTGTTTCTCTCCTGTCGTGGGTTCCGGCTCTTTCCGGACCGGTTTTTTAGGGTGGTTATATATATTGGGTTGAGGAGGTCTAAGCACCATACTGAGGCCGGGCCTGCAGTGTTGGGGGCTTAGAGTCCGAGCTTGGACGGGGACCTGGACCCCTTGACAGGAGTGGAACGGGTTGGTCTTGCTTGTGCCCGGGGTACGAGCAAGGCGTGTGTTTTCGGGGCACCCAGCTGGGCATATTGATTCGCGAATCGCCGTTTCTGCGTGACGGTACGGCTTGACTACGCTCTGGCATCGTAGTAAGAACTGAAACAAGAAAGTTGTTGAAAGAGAAGATAAAATGGTTCTGATTGCTTACCACTTGCTTGAAAGTAGAACAGGTGCTTACCTAGAATGGATAGCTAATGAACTAATGACGACTGCTAATAAAAATAAATATAAGGATGCACAGTTAGTAAGCTTCCTGCAATGCAATAAACCAGCAAGCCCGATAAGCCTTGCATATCCTTGGAGTCTTTTATTTTCTCCTGTCGGGTAAGTCTTGCTGAGTACAATTGAGTACTCAGGGTTTTATTCCTCCTGTTGCAGGTGACAGGTGGATGCTGATGAGCTGACAATTGTGTGTGGAAACCTCCTGGTGGGCTCAGCGAGGATTTCCTTTGCGATGCGGAGTAGAGTTATTTATTAAAACTCTCACTAAAAGTTTTACAAGGAAAATACTATTAATCTGTTATCATTTCATGCATTTAAACGTTCTTCATGTTAATGTTTAAAATGGTTTCATTTCCGCTGAACTCTGATAATGTTTTAGATTCCGCTGTTATAATTACATAATGAATTACTCTGATGTTGTACTAAAAGTGATGTAAGAAATGGTTAAGGACTTTATAAGCTTTACTCCCTCATTCACGATCCTGATGTAAAAATGTGGATCTTCGAGTTCTCCCTCGCGGTGTGCTCGACGGAACTGCTCAGTTTAGCGCTCTTTCGAAGTACTTAGTGCCTAATGGAAGACAAGTACTCCGGAAGGGTGTTAAATTAGGCGGTTCTGCCACAGTGTGTCACATTTGGGTCCTGATGTTCAAAGGACCAAATTTTTTTAAGCCAGTTCGCAAGTACACTTCATGTTTAAAGTGAAAAATCGCTACCTTAAAAATATATCGATACCAAAATTCTCCGTTCAAAGAACCAAAATGACCTCCACAATGGTATTCCGGCTGAAAAACACTATTGACTAATTTATTATGAGAGAAAAATACTATTCTAACTAAAAATACAAACTGAAAAGTATGGATTATAGATGAACGGACCTACGTCCCTTGTCAGTGGCCACTTGCAAAGACACTCGTGGCCCCACTCGCTAGTCACTACTCCGTATTTGGTTGCCTCGCCAGCTCGCCTCCATGAACCGTACTACTGTAGAGCAAGTGAGCAACAGACGTTCCAATGACTCTACTGTGCTCCAATGGCTCCACTGTGGCTGCCGCCGCCGCAGTCGTATCCGACGCCTTCCACGAAGGTTCCCTGCTTGACTTACCCAGTCCCCTCCGACGCCATCTTCTACCCTCCACGGCTGCTACCCCAATTTGGTCCCTTTCCATCGTCTCCATGTTTTCTCCACTGCAAACCTACCATAATCGTCATCAATCAACTAGATAAAGCCTTGATTTTTACCGCCAGTCAGGCATGGCCGCCACGCCGGAGGAGTTCCTGGGGCAGCGGGACCCCGAGCCTGAGCCGTTCTCCCCCTCCGTCTTCCTCGACCTTCCCCCGACGCCCAGCGAAGAGGACCCGGCGGCCTCCACGGACGACCTCGCGCTAACCTTCATCTCGCGCATCCTCATGGAGGAGGACATCGACGAAAAGTTCTTGTACCACTACCCCGACCACCCAGCGCTCCTCCAGGCCCAGCAGCCATTCGCCCAGATCCTCTTCGATGCAGGCGCCTCATCCGATTCTTTCGCCACCAACAGCGATGGAAGCGGCGCCTGCACCCTTCCGCCATCCTCCGACGTCCCGGCGTTCGCCAACACCACCTGGCCCTACGATCCAGACGAGTTCCCCCGGCTGCTCCTGTCCTCGCCATGCCCAGACATTGAAGCGGGAACCGACGACTTCACTCCAGATGATGCCAACCAATTCTTGTTGCCCCAACAAGACACCGCCAGCGCAAGATTCCATCAGAGTGCGGACCAAACCAACGCGTTCCAGAATTGCGGCGGCGCCGGCATCCAGTGTTCGGAGTTGTTGGCTGACCCCGAGGAGGAGACGACTGCATCGATCACCTCCTCTCGAACAGGAGACAGGGAACACGGTGCGCTAGTCTCGACCTTCTTCAGTGACCAGAACAGGGTAAACATGGACATGCTCAACCAGGCGTTCCTCAGGGGCATGAAGGAGGCCAAAAAATTCTTGCCCATTGACAGCAGCCTTCTCGTCGAGGCTCGAGGCTGCAAGCTACCACAAGTCTTTGTCCCAGGCCATGCGAGGAATGAAGACAGGGTGGACAGAACGTTAACATTCCAAGGAATCAGTAATGGCCGGGGCCGCAAGAACCGGTGTAATTGGCAGGATTTGGAGAATGCAGAGATGAGCAGGAACAGCAAGCTGATGGTGCTGGAGCTGGAGGAAACAGATGAGATAATTGATGAAATAATTCTCAATGAGTATCGCTTGTGCCTCAATGGAATGCTGGGTCTGGACATCACTATGGATAGCAAGGATGGGAAGTTCGTGAGGAAGGGCAATTGGAAGTCTGCACTGCGAAGGCAGAGCTTGAATGAGGCAGTGGACTTCCACAAATTGCTTATCCACTGTGCACAGGCTATTTCGATGGACGATCGTTGGAGTGCGGCCATGCTACTTAAGCAGATCAAGCAGCATTCCTCACCGAGGGGAGATGCCAGTCAAAGGTTGGCACATTGTTTTGCAGATGGATTAGAGGCACGACTGGCAGGCACAGGAAGCCAGGTTTACAAGTCACTCATGTCGAAGCGAACCTCGCAAGTGGATATCCTTAAAGCCTATCAGCTATACTTAACTGTTTGCTGCTTCAAGATGATGGCGTACAAGTTCTCCAACATGACCATTGCCAATGTTATTGCAGGGAGGACAAAACTTCACATTGTAGACTATGGCATGCGTGAGGGGATTCAGTGGCCAAGCTTCCTTGGCATTTTGTCTACTTGGGAGGGTGGACCACCAGAGGTGAGGATCACCGGCGTTGACCTTCCCCATCCTGGATTCCGCCCAGCTGCTCATATTGAAGAGATTGGACGCCGACTCAGCAAATGTGCCCAACAGTTTGGCATACCATTCAAGTTCCAAGGCATTGCGGCAAAGTGGGAGATGGTTTCTGTTGATGACCTGCACATTGACCCTGATGAGGCACTCGTCATCAATGGTCTATTTGATTTTGGGAACTTGATGGATGAGGGTGTTGACATATATAGCCCAAGCCCTAGGGATATGGTCCTCAATAACATCCGGAAGATGCGACCAGATGTGTTTATCTTTTGTAATATCAATGGCTCCCATGGGACGCCATTCTTTATAACACGGTTCCGAGAGGTACTGTTCTTTTTCTCGGCACTGTTTGACATGCTTGATGTTACAGTCCCACGGGACAACGACCGACGCTTGCTGATTGAACAGGACCTCTTTGGAAGGTCTGCCATGAATCTCATTGCCTGTGAGGGCTCCGATAGGGTTGAGCGCCACGAGACATACAAGCAATGGCAAGTGCGGAACCACCGGGCAGGGCTGAGACAGCTGCCTTTGGATCCAGATATTGTTAAGGTTGTGAGGAATAAGGTCAAGGAAAGCTACCACAAGGACTTTGTCATTGATGTGGATCACCAGTGGCTCTTGGAAGGGTGGAAGGGGCGCATAATATGTGCCATGTCGACGTGGGTTACAAATGATGCTTTCTCGGAACATTAGCTGCTTTTCTTCATTCATTCTCGGAGTGAGCATCCTTGGACTCTAGAAACGAAATTAATAACCTAAGTTTAAATGTAGATATTGTCCTGTAATTTATAATTGTTATGTTCAATTAGGTGACATAGTTGCAGCTTAAAAAAATGTAAGTTCTCACCATATTTCTGCATGGGTTATTGCATAAATCGTGTTGATGTACAACAAGCAGAAGAATCCTGGTGGTTTGTTTTCTAGTATATAGCTGTATGAGTGTTTGTTATTCTGTAGCTAACAATCAGTTTCTTTTAAGTTCACTATCTGTTGTACCATCAGATTTTTGGCACTTACCTTGTGTCTGGAAAGAGTAAAGAGGTGCTTGATTAACTGTTAATGTCGCATTGGTTATTCAGAGTAGTTATTTCTACAATTTTTCTAATTTTCTACTAACTGTTTAAAATAGAAAAATAAGGATATTATTACTGTCCTCAAGTTTCAAATTTCTTGGGTGGTTTCTGCCGAACATTTTCATTCATTCTTTCATTCGGACATGTTCAGCTACAAGAGGTGTCCAGATTCAAGATTAAGTTCAGTTTCTGCAACTTGTGATGAGCTGGTTTCTGGGACCTGCTTGGTGAACCATAACATAAGTCTATAGTTGTGTTGGTTCTGAACGAAAGTTTCATGCAGGTACAGTATGTTTTGTTGTTAACTCATTCGCATCCATCCATTGTATATGTACTATAACTTTTTAGATGCATTATCAACAAAAGTAGGGGCGTACAAGTATTCAGTTAGGCAGATTATGAATAGTGAATAGACCTTCATTTAGTAACCATAATTTGGGTTTATTTGTATTATGTGTCTGCCGGTTTCTCTTGTAGGAAAAGGATATCTATTTCACTTCTTGGGCAGTAAAACATATGGTTATTACTCTGTTTTCAAGTACAATTTGTTCAATGCAGCCTCTTATTAGTAGTACCTGTAAGATAGCTACTGTGCTAAATTTGGACGATACATGATAGTAGCCAGTAAATACAAGAATGCTCTATTGCTCTTTATATATAACTGATGTAATGGAGAATGACACTAGGAAATGAAAGGCAAAGTTCATAATTGCTGCTTTTGATACAAAGCTGCATTTCTTGATTATGCACCGAAATGGTTAGTGGTAACAACAATTTGCACCAAGGAAATGAAGGTGGACATGCCACACAACGTTGTACATGTGTAATTCAGATTGGATGAACTGAAATCATGCATTGAGTATGAAGCATGATCCATCTTTGTAGCTACGGATGCTCAATTATGACTAAGCAGTAAGCACACAGGTCTTTCCTCTGCTTGGCTCTGTTTTGTCCTTGGTTTCAGTTAACTAGTCTTGTGTAAGAATCAGTTGATTTTGCTGTGCATGTATCATATTGTAGTGCATGTTGGCAGAATTCCTATGAAATTCCTTTACTACTTAGATATATATAAAAATAAATGGAGGGGAATGTCTTGGAGTGTAAGTTGCAAAATTAGATGATTAATTCGTCATGTTTTGAGATGAGCCCAAAAGTGTATGACAAAAGAGTGAACACTGTCATTTTTACCTTCTTTTCGTTGTTATTTCAATGGTAATTTTAGGAGTGAAATATTTGATATATAATTGTCGCCATCATGACTAGTCTTTTCATGAGTTAGAGATTTATTCTTAGATTTGATTACTGTTTGTAGCAGCAATTATCTGGCACTTATTTGCGTCTGCATAGCTGTGTGATTAAGCTGTGAAGTTTCCATGGTTATTCAGAGGTAGCAGATATTATCTTTTTCTTCAAATTTTCATTTACGTATGTGAGTGCATAGAAATTATCTACCATTATCTTTATTGCTGCATACCAACTTTTTCGTTCCTCAGCTGGCCACGTCACCCTTTGATAACAGCCGTCCGATCTCCGATCCAAGGCTGAGATTGCTTGAAGCGGCTAAAATCAGAAGTGGCTTCTCCTGCTTCAGCTCCACATCCAGACACTGAAAATCCCGGCCGGTGGCGCGGTTGAGGCCTCTGGCGCAACCAGATCCAGGTAGTGCCGTTTCTCCCTTGCACCCACCTCAATGTTCTGTTCTGCAGGAAAATGTTACTGTAACATCCAGTTCCGGCATACACGGCCCAGGTCCACTCGCCGAGGAGTGGTCCCACCTGCGTAGCAACCCGCTTGAGTTTTCGTCCTCGCTTCGCTCAAACGGTTAACCGAAGGTTACTACGCGTCTCTGGCCCTAGTATTTAAGTCGGTCAAACTCCCTCGTACTAAATACGGTTGCACAGTGGTTCGTGCTGACACAGTAATCGGTGAACATTACCCGAGCTACAGTAAACTGAATTCGGTCTAGTCCAATTTGCTGCTACAGTGTTCGGACTATAGTGTCCGAGCTACACTACCCCCGGAGTCCGGATGTGCAGTGACCAGCAGCTATAGTATCCGGCCCATTGCCCCAAGCTACAGTACCATCGGCCCATTCCGCAAATTGAACCCACTTGGCCCATTTTTTTGGCTGTTACAGTTACCCTCCTAGCAATGTTCTGTTCTGCGGGAAAATGAATTTGGTACGTGCCATGGTCTAATCTTTCGGACTCAGTAAACCATGCAGAGGTTGCAGGTGAGCCACCATTCCAGTTTACAGGATCTTAATTAAGTTAGACGAGTAGAAAGGAGGATAGAACTTGAAAGCAAATTTCAGTGGAATTTTGCTTCTGTAATTTTAGTTCTTATATGTGATTTTTTTGCATGGGCAATATGAACTCCATATATCTTATATGCTTCTCTAATTTACATTATTGCTAAGATACCTCTCCTCCTTTGGATGATAAATTGATTTATTCGTCTTTGCTGAAAAGTGACATATGAAGTTCTAGCATAAATATATTGCCCTACTGCTCATCATGGGGGGGGGGGGGGGGGGAGATAGTTAACTATTGACAAACTTTTTTTTGGATACATTTTTAGTTTGGGCAGTATGAATTCCCATCTTAAATCTAAGGTATACTCAGTACACAATAAGGTATTCTTTGTTTGGGCAATATGAACTCCCATCTAAAATATATATATATACTGAAGCAGATAGAGTAAATTATATTTCGTTAGTGTTCCAATGCTATTCAATGGTGCATTAGTACCTGTGTACATCCACAATTTCCGATTTTACATAGGCCAACCATTATTTAAAAAAAAAAACATCCGCTTCCAATCTGGCATCCATGCCACTTCCCTTGCTGCAGACTGCTATTCCAAAATGCCTTATAAGATCCTCCGTGGACAGAAGTTTGGACGGCACCATGGAGAAACCTTGCTGCAAACCTTTGCTTCAATGAATGTTTACTCTTCCCTCTATGTGGGTTTCATGGATCTGAAGTTGCAGATGCGCGTCCGGTTGTTGCGGGTCGGTCGCGCGGCGCTGCGGTCGTGGACGGTGGTGGCTGCTGCCTCTTCCTCGTATCCGACTTGGCGCGACCGCGGACACGTGGTACAAGCGAAGCTAATCGATCGTAGCCAGCACGCACCATCGTAATCCTAGTCCCTACTTTCGACACGGGTTGGGTCTGAGTGTCTAACGGATTTCATCGTTACACGATGATGGCGTCAGGTGTGTTTCAGCAAAAACGGAAAGTTCCACGGGTGAAAACCCGGTCCATCTTGGACGAGCGACGGTGGCGTTCTCGACGTCATGCCCTTCTTGAAGGTGTCGCTGATTCCATCTCGTCTCAACCACGACGTTGCCTTCGGTGGATGCTTTTAGCTTCTCGGCACCCGGTCTGTGTGTGGAGGGGGGACTTGCATCGTGAAGTCGGAGCTGCTGCGTCAAGGGATGTGGCTCAGTAACGATGACATGAGGCGAACCACCTCCTCCTTCGTCTACTGGGAGGCTTCGAAGGTGTGGCAAATTCTGGGGCGGGGCGGAGGATCAAGATAGGAAGTCGGAGCTGCTTGACAACGATGACCTGCTGTGGCATCTTGCTTCGGGTCGCCTATTTGTCTTTATTAGGTTCGTTCGTGTTTGTCATGGGAAGTTGGAGCTGCTGGTTGCTTTGTAACCATGCTCGGCAACGATGACTCATGACAGTTCTGTTTCCCTTCCGTATCGCGTGGGTGGGTCAGCCATTCGTGTGGCGTGTATTGGCACCACATTTGGCTACACTTCTTGTACATAAATTTCTTTCGTCTTAATTGAGCGGCAGAGCTCCTGCCTTTATTTTAAAAAAACAGCCTACAAATTCATGTGTTGAATTGAACACACGTACGGGTCCAAGAATTATTATTACACCATGCCACTCGATCAGGATGGCATGTACCGTATAGCAGTCGAAGAAGCTCCGGAGTCCGGATCGATGCCGTCCGGTACAAAGGGCTCCATCGGGGCAGAATTGAAAATACGAGGACCAGCTACTCTGGCATGGAAGGCAAGCATTGCGCAATTGCATCCATCACCAGTTGGAGAGGAAGAAGCGCCGAGACAACTGAGGCTGAGACGGCTCCGGCGCCGGCGCCGGCGCCGGTGCTGGCAGCGGGGTCGGCGTGGTGGCCGGAAGAATGGTGACGTTGAGCTTCATGCCAAGCTGGCAGTGGCTGCCCACCGTGCAGATGAACCACCTCCGGCCCGGCTTGTCGAGGCTGAGGCGGTCGTCGCCAGAGTTCCAGACGGAGGTGGCCGCCGCCTTGTTGCACGCCTTGAAGTCTGGCCCGCTCACCTCCGCCACGTTGTGGGAGCTGGAGGCGTACTTGAACGCTGCAATGGAAATTTAAAGTGTCGCCAGATCAGAGAGCAAAGCCTATATGTACGTCGTAGTACACTAGGATGGTCCGAGCATTTATGACCTTCTAGGGTGCCGCTACGGCGTGTTGTATTGAATATTTTCTCTACCTTGATACAAAGACACGCAAACCTTTTACGTGTTTAAAAAAAAAATATACGTCGCATATATATAGTACATATAAGGCTTTTTGATCCAGCTGCGAGTACCTAGTGTGTCGCCGACTGTGAACTGCTTGCTCTCGGCCCAGGCGGCGTAGTCGAACCCGAGCGTCCAGCCTTGGCTGTCGCCCACGACGTGATCCGTGGCGGAGGCGAGCGTGGGCAGGAAGACGAGGGCCATCGAGGCGGCCACTGCTGCCAGCATTTGCTTGGAAGCCATGGAGACGGAGACGGATGCCTGCTGGACTCTTTTTTTTTTCTTGGCTGTGCGTATGCGATGCCCTGAGTTCAGAAGCACATACGGCTACATATATAGGTGACCATGGAGAGAGCTTGTTTGTTTGGTTCCCAGGATGTTGGAGAATCGGTCAGTGCTGCACTGCTGCGACGGGCTCCAAGATGCAGGCTCAGGGCGGCAGGAGTCACGGGCCAAATCAAAGCATTTGTAGTTTGTTGGACATGTCCATGTCCTCTACTACATTCTATAACTCTCTGCATTTTCATGCCCTTGTCCTTGCCCTATGCAAACTGTAGTGAAGTGAAAACTTTGCATTGGAGTAACCGATGACAAAAAGGGAAATAATGGAAGCATCTCATTTGTTTGACATGGTCTCAGTGCCGCCTATTCGCTTCGAACTAGGGCCAAGCGTATTCCAGATGAAAGAAAGCATGAGAGAGAGGAGAAGGGATGCAAGTTGCACCTTTTTTTTTAAAGACAATGGTTATAATTCGGCTCCATACCTCTAAGGTTCAAAAGTCTAAAATAATTATCATAAGAGGATTGCTAGCGCCCGGACGTCCGGATGAACGCCCGCGTCCGAATGCCGGTGCCAGCACCCTGTTTCTCGTGCCTGCACCCCGGTGCGCCCACGCGGGGCCCGCGCCACCCGGACCTCACGCGCCATTCACCCGAACTACAACACGCGGAGACCGCTCGTGCCTCATACGCTTTCCATGTGCATTCAGGCGGGGACATTCTGCATCCGCTCGGCGGCGCCCCAACAACTGCAGCAGACGGCTACGGCAGGTGGTCCCATTGCAATATGTGTAACACCAGATCTACTTTTGCAACATCCAGATGAAACACTTGTAATATACGTCTAAAACACTTGCAAAACACCCGAAAACAATTGAAAGCCATTGCAATAACATGCAACATCCATATCTACTTTGCAACATACAGATAAAACACTTGCAACCACTTATGAAATACCTGAAACACTTGAAACATACGCTTACAACATGCATATTATGCAACATCCAGATATACTTCTGCAACATCCAAATAAAACACTTGAAACATACGTATGAAACATTTGAAATATATACTTACAACGTGCGTATATAGTCATTGCAACATCGACAATATCCAGATGAAACACTTGAAAACATACCTCTAAAACACCTTAAAACAATTGAAACAGATAGCCAGCAAGGGGCGTTCGGGTGTAGTGGAGAGGGAGGATGGCGGCAGGCAAGCGGCTAGACGCGGTGAAGAACGCCGTGCCGGAGCAGTCGTCATGGACCATACTGAGTCGAGTCGAAAAACTCGGCGACGAATGGTGAGTGGTGGTGGGGAGATAGGAAGGCAGGTGACGGCGCTCGGGCGCGGTGTAGCACGCCATCGCGTCGGCTGCCAGCAGCGCAGCCGCGGTGGAGCACGCCGCGGCGGTGCTGGCACGATGGCGATTCGAGAGCGGCTTCGAGAATGGATGCGGGCGCAACAGCGATTCGAGAGGAAAGTGATGGAGATTTTTTTATTTTGGGCAACGTGAGATGGGTGCGTCTGTGCTGATGGTAGTGTTGGGCTGTTCAGGCGGGTGTGGAGGCTCACCAATGCGCGTCCGGATGAAATGGACGCCTTACCCACGGTATTTCCGTTATCATTAATTCTAATTGATTCCTATTTCTCCTCTCAGTTTCTCTGGTTTCCTTTTACAGTTTCAAGATGAATGGCTCTCCTAAAAGTAACCGAGTTCAATTTCCTGTTCGCTTGGCTGAAAATAAGCGACTAAAAGTACTGTTGGCTGATTTATTGTAAGAGAAAAACACTGCTGGCTGGCTAAAAATAAGCGGCTGAAAACTTAAGCGAACAGGCTGTTAAGTCTCCAATGGGTGCTCACAATTTTTTTGGAAGCAACAGGAGGGACAAGCCTAGCCCCTGCTAGCTACTCCCTCCATCCCAAAATAGATGTCATTCTCGCTTTTTGAGAAGTCAAATATTTTTAACTTTGACCAAATATATATTAAAAATATTAATATTTATAATACATAATTAGTATTATTAGATAGATCGTTGAATATACTTGCACATATTTTCTATAAACCTCGTTAGAGTTAAGAAAGTTTGACTTGTACGTATCCCATAACGACTTTTATTTTTAGACGGAGCGAGTATATATATTATTACGGTGCTTGGGAGGGACCTTCCTCCTACGAAATTCTTTTGGGACGTCTAGTGTAAAAGAAATTAATTAAATATAATTAAAGATAGTTTAGTCATTTTAGTGCATACATTAACTTTGACCGACATCTTATCTTCTCCTTGTAGACAAACGGAACACACATCACACACATGCATCCGCAGGGACGGGTTCGCCGGCTCGCCGCCGCCGCTGGCCGGCACCAGTCTGTCCAGGGCTCACCCTCGCCTGTCCGCAAGGGCCTGTGGCTTGGCTGGCTGTTGTAGGAGATCGACGCCACTGCCCGTCCGCCCGTCTGCATGGGGTGCACCGCGGCCACCTGTCTGCGGTCTGTCCGAGGCACATTGCCGGTTACCTGTGATCTGTGAAGTTCTGTCTCGATCTGACCGCCTGCTGGAGCTCACTGCCAATCCTGAGATGTGAGGTACTATTATATCCTTCGATTTTAACTGAGAACCGGTTCCTAGCCCATAAATTATAGGTTCCGCTGCACGTCTCAAGTTCCTCCTAATTCCTCCTAATCGGTTCCTTCTATTTTAAAATATTAGAGCATCTCCAACGACTTGGAAAAAATCACTTGGTAAATCTTGAGTTTTAGCAAGTTGCTAATTTATTTGACAAGTAAAAAAAAGACTTCTCTCCAACAACTCCTTAAAACTCACTTGCCAAAATGAAGAAGCCCGCTAACGAACAAAGAGGTCCGCTAAATGAACGAAGAGCCCCGCTAACAAACGAAGAGCCCCGTTAACTTTTCTCATCACGACAGCGGCCTGCGCTCGTCGCCGGCGCCTCACGGCGGCCGCGGCACCTCCTCCCCGCGCCGGCGAGGAACAACAGCACTGGCGGCGGTCCTCCTCGCTCCGGCCAGTCCCGTCCCTCGGCTCCAGCCCCGAGGCCGTCCCGGAGCGTCGCCGAGGCCGTCCGGGAGCGCCGCCGAGGCCGCCCGGGAGGCTTCTCCTTCCGCGCAGTGGCTTCGAGATCGGGATAGCAAGTCCTTTCCGCGCGTGAAGCCGGTGAATAGCTAGTGGGGATAAATAGCAAGTTGGTTTGAGGAGTTGTTGGAGAAGGAATTTTATGTTTTTGTCAAAGTTATAAGAATAATAACCTGTTTTAAGGAGTTGTTGGAGATGCTGATCTAGTAAAACTGAGGGATCGTTATTTTCCAGCGCCGTAAATTTCTCATATTATTATATTAAATAAACAGGTAAATAAAAAAATAAATACAACAAGAGAGTTTAAGAAATAGAAAATGTTACAAAGAAGATCAACAAAACTCCGCATGAATTGATGCCCACTGAAATTGATCTATGAAGATGCAGTCATTTCTCACAGACCAAAGACTCCAACACATGACGATAATGATTTTGTTGATCTCAAGATTTCCTGAAGATGGGATTGTTGCTCAAAATTTTCAGGTGCCTTAGTTGATCTCAAGATTTGTCAGCCTAGTCTCTTGGAGGCATTCATAGGGTCGGGGGTGAGTGTTCATGTGTCTGCATGGATGTTGTACTTTGCAAAAGGAAATTGTTTATGGGAAACTGTATTTATTTGGTTACCTCAAAATACGTACTCAAGATATGAATTCAAGGTTGAATTCGAAAAAGAAACCATACCATCTTTTTTACTTCTGTGACTTTGTTCATAAACATTGCTGGAGAAATTATTTTGCGCAACTTCAACAGGATTAATTATGCCTTGTGACCATGTTCTCAACAGCCTGTTCGCTTGATATTATCAACCAAATCAGTCAGCCAGCCAGCAGTGTTTTTCTTTTAAAAAAAAACCATTCATCTTGAAACTGTATTGATGCACATGATAAAAATTCTCACTGCATTGATGCATGTGCAAGAGGGAGAGATTGCAATGCTTGTTATTGTGAGATTTAAACACATCTTATCTATAAATCACCAAATCCCATCAACACAGTCAACTGTCCCAACATGTTCTCTATCGTTAACTACGCATTTTGACAAATCTTTGTAGATATCGATCGGCAAAGTTGTACAGAAACTTGAACGATATTTGTGGAGTAGGACAAATTAATAATCAATCAAAATACATATACATCTGCAAAAGACTTGTCCTGGCTAGTGGCTACTGGTACATAACTACATACTCTCTCCGTATCGGATTTAGAAGTTGTTTAGGACAACGACACGGTCTCTAAAACATAACTTTGACCTCTTGTTTTTATAAAAAAATATTTATGGAAAAGTGATATATGTATACTTTTATGAAAGTATTTTTCAAGACAAATCTAATCATATAATTTTTACATTTGCAAACTCAACAACTTAAAAGTTATTGATGATTTATATTCCCAATGTTTGACTCAAACCTTGTCCAAAACGACCTTTAAATCCGATATCAATGATGATCACAAACAAAACGCAGGGTCTAAATCGTCTAATAATATCCGATCCCTACAAAAGGCTACAAGCAGCTCATGATAGCTTTGGAGCTGCTCATCAGCATCTCCTTCTCCAGCTTCTTCAGCAATGGCAGCTTCTTCCCGGCGACGGTCGGCCGTGGAGGTGGACCAGCCTTGTCCTGCTGTGACTGTGATGATGCCGAAGTGCGCGTAGAGTGGTCGCTGGTGGCAGTGGAAGATCCGGTGAACGCAGCAGTGGCGCTGGCGTCGGCGGGCGGGACGACGTGCAGCTTGACGTCGTTCGGGGAGACGCGCGCGACGCGTGGGAACTTGCCGTTGGTGTAGTCGTAGGCGACGCGGAGGCAGCCGTCGGCGTCCTCGTCCGCGGCGCACTCGACGACGGCGCGGAGCCAGAGCACGAGGTGCTGCCCCGTGCACACCGTCCCGACCCGCGTGCGCACGCGCACCTGCGCTCCCTTTCCGATGCACTTGCTCTTTGCCGGAGATGAGGGCTTGGCCTTGGAGGGTGGCGGCGGTGAGGGCTTCTTGGCGACGACTCCTCCTGTCGGCGCGAGGGGTGCCTTGCTCCGGTTCCGGCTGATCTCCAGCTCGCGACGCAGCCTGCGCATGGTGGCGGATGGCACCGTCATAGTGGGCATGGCGGCCGTCCGCGGATGAGGAAGACTGGAAGAGGGAGAAGAGCGATTAGAGCCCAAGAACGTCGGCGTCTAAGCACACGGACGAGAATGGCTTCTGAGATTGGACGCGACGAGAGAAGAGGCGAGGAGAAAGTTACATAAAGAATGGAGGAGGTTGTAAGAACATCCCCAATAGTTTGGCAAACGTCTTCCTCGTCCATAATTTTTTGCAAAAATGAGAAAAAATCCTCTCTAACAGTTTGGCATCTCAATTCCCCATTTTTTCTAACTTAGCATATCTCCCGGTCTAGCGCGCAAATATACGCGCGGGTTCCGTACTTGGCATCGGTCTTTCTCCTCGCGGGTCGTTCATTTCTTAGCGGGGCTCTTCGTTCACGGCATCGTAGCAAGCAGCGGGCAGTGCGTGGTCGCAGAGGGCGAGCGGCCGCGGCAGGGCAAGGCAGCGGCTGGCCCTTGGCCTCGCGGCCTTCAGCACAGCAGGCTGGCGCTCGGCTTCGCAGTAGGTAGCGACATCGGCCCGCAGCAGCGGCCTCCAGCACAGCAAGTTGATGATGATGCATATACTCGTCGAGTAGACAGACTAATCAAGCAACCGTGAAACCACCTGGACATGTATACATGCATGTATATGGTAGAAGAATTAAGATGTCGACGATGGAGGAAGAAGAAGACGAGACGCCGACGAGGAAAAGGACACACTGTGGGTTTATAATTTTGGGTTTTTTGGAAACAAAATTTGCCAAACTGTTAGAGGTGAGATCTTTTTTTTTATTCCCATATTATTTTGAGAGTTGACGAGCAACAAGATTTGAGAAACAAAATTTACCAAACTGTCAGAGATGCACTAGAAGCCACAGTCGGACTCGGAGTCAGCTCGGACTTTCAGTTTGTTTCTGAGAAGCTCGGAATCGGATTCAGACCGGCGCAATGGCGCATTCAGCATTCGGACTCCGCATAATCAGCGGCAACCGGCAAACCGCCGCCATCTCTTCTGCCTAGTCTGTTCTTCGACCGGCCCAACAAAACCCATTTCCGGCCCATGTACAGATTCCGTTCCATGGGCCGAACGAGTGAACGCGCCTGGACCAAGTCAAACTTGAAACTGCTCCCTTGCGTTGCGTCTCTGGCGCGGTTGTCTCCCGCAACTTCCAACACGCCGCCACCATCACTTTTTCGGTTTCTCTTCTCCCCCGGAGACCGACCGACCGACAGAGCGAGAGGACGAAGAACTGACTCTCCATGGAGATGGAGCACCACTCCACGGATCAAGAACACCGCCGGATTCAAGAGCGCCATGCCCAAGACCAAGGCTCCAACGGTTCTTCCTCCTCCGCAACATCATGCAATCCGATCAGGCGGCTTCCCTCGTCCTGCTGGCAACTGTCAGTATACATGATCTCGATCGTCACAGTTTACGCTCTGTTACCGAGCTCCCATTTTTCTGTCACAAACTGATACCAGCACTGCGTTGCTCGTTCACGTAGGTGACTGCTAGTTTCGCAATGGCCGCGACAAGAGACCCCGGAATCGTACCAAGAAACAATCCGGCTGCACTTTCACCTTCATCACTAGAAGATGGAACAACAGGTTCTGCAAGAACGGCTCCTCCGACTCGGTTCCTCGTCGTCAATGGCGTCGAGGTGCGGCTCAAGTTCTGCCAGACCTGCAAAATCCACCGCCCTCCCAGAAGCTACCACTGCGCCGTCTGCGACAACTGCGTCGACAAGTTCGATCAACACTGCCCCTGGATAAGCCAGTGCGTAGGGCTGGTATCATCATGCTTCTCTGACACCAACTACTGAACAACTCAAATATCGATCGCCTTGGTTTCACACCTTCAGAGAGTAATGCTTGGTGTTTGATTCCTTGCTTCTGCAGAGAAACTACAGGTTCTACTTGCTGCTGATGTGCTCGGCGTTAGCGTTCTACACGTTCATACTCACGTTCTCGGTGACAAGAATCAGAGCCAAGTCGGACGCTGCCAATGGTGAAGTCTTCAGATATTTGGTCACAACTTTGCCTGAAACGTTTGCTCTTGCAGCACTCAGCTTCATGGCTGTCTGTGTCCTAGCGTGCCTTCTAGCCTCCCATGCCTTCCTTGTAGCCAAGAACAAGGTACGTGCATATACAAACCTTTGACTTGTCGATAACGTGATTCTCCAGCATGTTTACACGTTTCTCAAATAGGCCAGGCAGTTCCACATTTCCACCATGAATTAGGTTTTCCCTCAAAAAACCATGAATTAGGTTTGAGTAAAAATCCATAGAAAAGAACACTAATCAAGTAGGCCAGGCAGTCCCTATCCAACACTCTGACTTGTTTTTTAGGATGAATTGTTCATATTGCACTAACCTTTTAGGATGATGCTTATTTTGTACCAAAACGTTGTAAGTGAAATTCACTGTCAAAATATACTCGTCAAAATTTGCAATCGGAGTAGAAAATTGCGGTAGCTACCAAAGCAAGTCTCTGTAGTAGTAGCTAACAAAAGAGGTCCCCTTTCTCTGAGTTTTGTGCAGACTAGCCATGAGAGGTACAAAGGGCAGTACCGTAGCTCGCCCAATCCCTACGACAAGGGAGTTGTTGGGAACATCAAGGAGTGCCTCTTTGACAAGCTCCCGCCTCCAAGAGTCGATTTCAGAGCCGCCGCCGAGGCCGAGCTAAACTTTGGTTCATCAGTTCAGCCCTCAGCCGGTGGCGACAACGACCACTTCGAGCTAAACTTTGGTTCCTCAAGGTGACGCCGGCAAGCTCGCGGTGCAGGAACAGTGCTAGGAGCTCATGACGTGGACTGTTTTATATTACACTCTTGAGGAAACAACTAGCAGTAGAAGAGAAGAGACTGCACTTGTGCCTAGTTCGAAAGACTTTAACGAACCGAACCAATGCAGGATTCTTTTTATGGTAATGGTAAAAGGACTGATGTCTGTGGAGTGCGGTTGTCTTTCCGTATGGCATTTTATTTTTACAAAACTTTCTCTTCTTCTGCTAAACAGCGTGGCAAGCAGTTCTGAAACTGAAACAACCCATGAATTCAGGGCTTGTTTGATGCATAGTCACAAGAATTCTGGGTTGACCGGGTCGAGGGACGCGGGTCGACACCCGAACCCTGTGACTATGGTTTGATGTGGCTCTCACGGGCTTTTGATTCCGGCTCTACTGACGTACTCCTACGAGTATGAGAGGAAAAACAGAACTCTTTGCTAGGAGTAGTGATCAGTCATATGGCAGGTAAAGGCCAAACAGAGCAGGGCCACACCAAAGGAGCACTAGGCCGCCAGGGCACTCGAGAGCCTGCTTGAGCGAAGTTGGCACGGAAAGGCAGTACTCGCAGTACACGTGTACACTTAAACCCCTGTTCGCTGAGGAAACTACTAGCGGTAGAAGAGATTGCACTTGTGCCTGGTTTGAAAGGCTCAGACGAACCAATGCAGGATTCTTTCTATGGTATGGTCAAAGGACTGATGTTTGTGGAGTGTGGTTGTCTTTCCATATGGCATTTTAACCAAATTTTCTCTTGTGCTAAAAAACCCCATGAATTAAGGGCTTCTTCGATGTGGCTCTCACGGGCTTTTGGCTCCGGCTCTACTGACGTACTACTGTACTAGCATGAGAGGAAAAACAGAGCTCTTTGCAATACTAGTACTAGTGATCAGTCATATGGCAGGTAAAGGCCAAACAGAGCAGGGCCACACCAAACGAGCACTAGGCCGCCAGGGCACTCGAGAGCCTGCTTGAGCGAAGTTGGCATGGAAAGCAGTACTCGTAGTACACGTGTACACTTAGAGCACGTTCGCTTCGCCGAAAAGATGAGGTAAAAAGTACTGCTTGCTAATTTATTGTAAGAGAAATGTTATAAAATATACGGACTCTATCCAAAAGAAAAGAAGAAGAAGAAATCCGAATCCTAGTCTGTTTGTACGTGGGCTCTTACCAAACTCTTAGTCTATTTGTACGAGGGCTCTTACCAAACTCTTAGACCTTGGTAGGACTATATATACGTGGGAACTCTACGTTGTAATGAGCAATATTCTGAGAAATAAAGGATAGTCTCCCTATCTCTCATGTCTATGTCTTTTACTTTCATCTATTATGTTGATCATGAGAGACGGAGGTCCTAACCGCTAGCAACATGTTTATAAGATATTATCAGCACAACAAGCTCTACGTCGACATCGCCGTTGAAGCCGCCACCGATCTTCAATGCCGACGCTCATGCCGACGCCCCTGCTGCAACTACTTCGACAACGTCAACCTCTACTTGCAACAAATCTGCATTGCATCGACATGCACCATCACCGGCAGGCGATTCTACGTCAATGTCAAACGCCCTACGTGGTATGTATCTATTAACCAGTGGTGTGGCTAGGGGGGGGCTAGCAGGGGCCAAGCCCCCCTGGTCTGAAACTTTTGTATATACTCTTGCTTCAACCAGTAGTATAAGTAGTTATTTTAAAGGAAATAAGTTCTTCAAGGTATTATTTCTATGTATTGTGAGAATAGCTTAACGTGATGTCTTCTCAGGCTCACGGTCCGTGTTAATATAAGCTGAGAAAAGCCTTCAGCGTGGCGCTTACAGCATGCACATGCACACGCACACTAGTCTTATAATTAGTGGTTTACATTGAAGTATGTTACAACCATGAGTTCCTAACTAACTAACTAACACAAACCATCCAATATACATCAGGGATCCTGGTCATTGGTCCTGGTCCTGATCCTAGTAGCACGGTCTTGGTCCTGATCCTAATACGGTGGATACTCTAACACCCTCCCTCAATCACAACCTGTTAACAAAGTTGAGGTTGTTCCGGAATAATATCGTTTGCTTTTCAGGAAGTGGTTTTGTGAATCCATCTGCAATCTGATCAGTAGTGCTGATGAATCTAATATCTAGGCGCTTTGCTGTTACCTGCTCTCGCACAAAATGAAAGCCTATTTCTATATGCTTGGTACAAGCATGAAACACTGGATTAGCTGATAGGTACGTAGCTCCAATATTATCACACCATAGTCGTGCAGCTCTAGGATGTGGGACACCTAATTCATCAAGTAGTTTTTGTATCCACATTACCTCAACCGTTGCATTGGCTAGAGCTTTGTATTCAGCTTCTGTGCTTGATCTAGAGACTGTTGGTTGCTTTCTTGCATACCATGACACAAGGTTACAACCAATGAAGACAGCAAAGCCACCAGTAGAGCGTCTATCATCAGGACAACCGACCCAATCTGCATCTGAGAAAGCACTTACAAACATTGAGTTAGATTTCATAATTTTAATGCCTAACACAATTGTTCCTTGTACATATCTTAGAATCCTTTTCATAGCTTCCCAGTGGACAGTGGTTGGAGAGTGGAGGAACTGACATACTTTGTTGACTCCAAAAGACAAGTCTAGTTGAGTCAAAGTTAGATATTGGAGTGCTCCAACAATGCTCCTATATCTGGTAGAATCCTCAACTCCTAACTGTGTTCCACTGGTAATAGACAGTTTATCTGTGGTTGAAAGTGGTGTCCTCACAGGTTTGCAAAGTTGCATATTGACTCGTTTCAAAATCTCAGAGGCATATCTCTCTTGTGTTAACAGAAGCTCACCTTGTTTTCTCTGAACTTGGATTCCAAGGAAGTAGTGTAAGTTCCCTAGATCCTTAATGGCAAACTCCCTCTCGAGAGAAGTAAAGCATCAACTGCATCCTGTGAAGAGCTAACCACAATAATATCATCAACATACTGTAACACCAGAGGTGTTTGCCACCAGTTAAGCAGTGGGTTTGAGCTCAAACATGGTAGATTAAGTGGTGATGAAGATGTCAAGGTCAAACCTATGGAAGCGAGCCCCAACCTAAACTTGGATGTTGCACCCTTGCTTTACATATAGTCCATTTTTAAGATATATGCTTGGGTGGTGTTATTGCAATATCTTCATGCGTCTCACCCTAGTACCTATCTATATTGGTCACTGGAAAAGTTTCATGACGTTTGGAATCAAAAAGTCACATGAAATGATAAGTTATATGCTTGTTGAAATGACTTTACTAAGTGCTGGATTTGCATTATTAAGTGGATGGAAATATAGGTCATCGACCAAACCTTGCAACCTTGCCCAAATGACTCTAGATGGACTCTACAACAAAAGTCATGAAAGGTTCGTGTTGAGCAAATGCCCAGAAAATGCTCCAATGGATCAAAACGGACAATTCAAGCTTTATTGCGATGCCAATTTGGTCAAAGTAGAAATATAGTTTCTATACCAGTTTTGATGTTGGACATTAAATGAAAGTTGTAGTTCATATTGTGTAGAAGAAACTTTGTTTTTGGACCAAGAGCTAGATCAGCATGGAAATAAGTCAAACCGAGGCACAAAGATTGAATCTGCCGCAGTTTTCAGCACTTAGAAATATTTCTAAGTCTGGGAATTCCAGCACTATTATGATTGGCATGCCGCGTTCTCATGTTTTCGTTAAGCAACTTGATTCGATCCAAAAATAGAAGTTGGAGCTAACTCATTGGAGAAGATCTTGTAAAAAGATGGGAATAGTTGGATCAAGTTTGACCTCCCAAAATCCCAGAACCGAGCTCTATTTTGATCGTCATTGGCATGTTGACATTGTCATTTTGGCGGCTAATTACCCATGGATCCATAGCCCTAATGACAGCACACCCTTAATCAAAGTTGTAGCTGGGTCAGTGTAGAAGATATTTTGTTCAGGCGCCAAGATCCGAATCGTAATGGAATATGCTGAATTGGGGCTCGAACTTGTCCACTTCGACGCGCACCAGGTGTTCGATGGTGGGCCCCTTAAGGGACACACGGTCACCATGCCTCTCGCCTCCGTTCCACGCGTCGTAGGCGCCCTGATAAAGCCGCACCCGTTGCCCGCCGCTGTCCCAAGCCGCCCAGATGCTCCCCGCTCCCGTTCTCGCCGTGACGCGCGCACCAGAGCGCCGCCCGCCATGGCCGCGCGCCGAGCTCGAGCTGCTGCGCCGCTGCTGTTGCTGCTACGCCGCTGCTGTTGCTGCTGCACCGCTGCCGCTGCTACTCTACTGCAGTTCGCCCTCCCTTGCTGCTGCCGTGTGCACGGAGCATGTACAGCCATGGCCGCCGGCGCCCCACCTCCATGGCAGCACCGCCTGACTCTCCCCTGTCCCAACGGAGTTCGCTGCCGTGTTGTCCTCTTCATGATGCGGCCTAGTCTCACCGTTCCAGGCCGCCGCTCGCCAGCCAGCACCGCCCACAGCCGGCCGCCTCCGGCCAGCGTCGCCCCCGAGCTGACGGTCCTCTGCTCGACTCCATCGTAAGGAAGAAGAAGAAGAAGGACCCACGTGTAAGAGGGAAACAAGTTCAGGGGGTTTTCTGTAGAACTAGTGACTCATGTAAATAGTGCCGCGAGGACTGATTCGTAATTATTTTTGCAGGAACTTTGGAAATTCGTAGTAAATTGTACAAAAATCGTAAAATAGTAAATGAGTACTTTTTGGAATCCTTGTGAAATTCTCTATGCAGTAGATCTATAATATGGTATGTTTTAGTTTAAAGTTTTCTCTGTAAAAATAGATTTGTGCAGCTAGGTTTTTAATGCTAGTTGTAATTGTCATTTTTGTAACTGTAGATCTAGGGCTCCAAATGAAGTGAAATTTTTTGTGGCATGCTACTCATGTGATGATTGATGTGTGATAAAAATTTCATGAATTTTGGTTGCCATTTGAGTGAGTTATTAGTGTATCTTGCTCTCACATGAATTCTTGCAATAACCATTTGTCTTTTTCATAGAGGTTGATATACATGTCCAAATAGCTTGAAATTTGTACAGTAGACTATTGGGTGTATATAAGAGCTACTGTAATTTTTATAGATTTTATTATGGACTTTTGGTATATGTTTATTATTTCACCTTGCTATTTAAATAAATTAAGAAATGCATTAAAAGAAATTATTTAATGATGAGCAATATGCTTTTTGGTGATCATTTAACATGCACTTTATGATGGTTACATTGGTTGTGGCTAAATGTATGTTTAGAATGTAAGTTAATATTTATTCTTGCAATTGATGCTTTCCTGGACAGTTTCTAGGACTTTGGTAATTGCACCATGAAAATGATGTTTTCTGAGAAACATGCTTATAACAAAGTTGTAGATAACTCATTAATCTATCTTGTGTTAAATTTTGGTGGCATTTGGCCTTATAGTTTGTGAGTAATGACTGTTTCAAGTTGGCTTCCAGAAATAGTTGTTCTCTGGAATCTCTGGACCAGATTCTGTAATTATGCATGTTTGACTTTGTTAACTTGAGAATCATGCTAAGATGATTAAAGATGAATTATAGACAATTTCATAAGCTTTCCAGAATGTCTTGTTTCATGGCTATTGGATTTGTATAACTCCAGTTATGATATAAACATGTAGATGTTGTTTGCAGTCCAGAAATTGTCCGATGCTAGTTATGGTTGTTTACTCCATGTGTTGCTAAGTGTGGCTTATACCCTTGATGATGGTCAAGTTAAGATACTTGTGATCTTGTCAAACTTGTGTTATGCTTGATGTGCTTGCCCTCTTTAATTGATTATGTGATGAATCTTGTGTTACCATTCATCATATTCATACACATGCATCTTGCATCTCAATTAGGTTCGCTAGATGCATCACGTGAAGGATGAGATGTTGAGGCCAAACCTGAAGACGGTGTTTGGTGGACCCATCCTGAAGATGGAAGGACTAATCAAGTGTCAGGATGGGAGATGCTCGCCAAGCGAGTGTCATCTGTCAATCACTAACCCAGTGTTCGATCTCAGGCAAGCCCAGGAGCATTCTAAGCTATGGAATGGATGATATCCTGAAAATAACCAAGTGTTGATGAATAATTGGAGACCGGACGGAATAAGTATTGGGCAACCAGACAGGGTTCTGGGGTGCTTGTAGTTTCCGTCTGTGTCGATTAAGGACCGACCGTTGTTGGGCCTCGGGTCATGTTGAACGCATGCCTCACATTTAGCTGGCCGAATAAGGTACCTTTCGACCGCGAAGCTGGGAGATTATTCGGGCCGAGTGGATTGCCCGCAACGCACTGTACCGGAGCAGTAGTGGCAGGATACGGGGGCGCGATGATAAGGCCAAAGAGCAGTCGGGCGGCCCCCGGGTACATGTGGTTCCTGGCAAACTCGCGACTTTACCTGAATAGTTGACTCGGTGACCAATACCTCACTTTAGCGGGTGAGTGAGGTTTGTGTGAGGAATAAACTACCAGCTGGTTAATAATCGATTCGAATCGCCATCGTTCACTGGATAGTGAACACTTGACTCGAGTTACGACATCGTAGTAATAATGATGGAACACGGATGGTTATGTGAATGATGTTGGAAATGCTAAACCTGAAATGGTAACCTTTGATGTTAATGGTTAATCAAGTGATTGTTTTAGCATAGGCGCTTACCTAGATTGAATAGGTTATAATAAATATGATGCAAAAGGACTTAAATTAGTTTATTCATAATAACTTATGCTTTTCGCAATTGAGTCAAGCTAGCCCACTGAAAGAAAGCCTTGCATACTCCTTGGTGTCATATTATTTCTGGTTTATGACGGGTAAGTCTAGCTGAGTACCTTCTCGTACTCAGGGTTTATTCCCACTTGTTGCAGGTTGTGATGTATCATAGCTACTGCAAGAATTGGAAGACTCCTGCTGTAGTGGCGGAGTGTGATCATGGGCATGATCCGTCTGAGCTATCTTGTCTCTCATGCTTTTATGGGAAATTGACCTTGGTACTAGCATGTATTTGAATTAAGGTGATATTAGTTTTCAAACTACTTTGCTTCCGCTACTTTTGAACTTGAGTTGTAATAACTCTACTGAACTCCGATATATGTTGAATTACTTATGAAATGAATGTAACATATGACCTGTTATGTTGAACCACTACGATCTTGGCTTGTATGTTGGTTGGTTTGAAATCCCTCGTGATTTTATTGGACTACCGGAGTTATAAGAGCTTAAGTACGGGAATTTAATCGCTCTGGCGATTATTTTTGTACTTTTGTTCTTATAATTTGGGCGGTTCCATGACAGCTGGTATCGGAGCAAGGTTCAACACTAAACATGTCATATGTGTATTGAAAACAAAAGTTTTGTTTGCAAAAATCAGTTTTGGCAACTTATAGCTACTACATATATAGGTTTGTTCAAATCTGAATTTTAAATCTAAGTATGCCAGTGGTCATTTCCTTTATGCCCAATTAAGGACCCTTAGGTGGCTTAATTAAGTACTAACTTGGGGGTTTTAAATTTTTGCATCTACGCCTAAGCCAAGGTATGTATGAGTGATAACTTGACCACACCGTTACCCTGTGGTCGAATGGTTGTGGTAACCTTCATATATGAAATAGCCATATATGTCGCTAGAGTTACATTCTTGCAACGTCGCACCTACGCCAAGGTAAGCGTGAGCTAGGAGAGCATGACCGTTCAACCGTCGGTCTAGGGGAGAGTTAGCTATGGTTACTGACGTAATTACATGTTTAACCATGTAATTATGAAAGTACTTAATTGTGGGTACATTTGTTGGGTAGCTATGATACCGAAAGTATATGCATCAGGGGATGTATGTATGGAGAGTATTTAGTTTACTGCTTTCATTGTGTGCTATATTGGGAATTGTTGGGCTGCAATGAAATTTTCTATAGGTACGCTAACCACGAATGTGTAAGTTGAATATAGCTGACGACTAGCTCTATATCGAGAGAATGCGTGTTATGCCACCGACATAGAACGTGATTGCCACCTTAGGCTGACAATCTTGTGAGGACGAATAGGACGAAGCATGCATCATCATGATTGTTGCTTTGTGCATATAACTATGCTCCTCCCACCTTTGTCCTAATAAATAAGTAACTTGTGATTGATGTGCATGCACTAAGTTGATTACTTTAGCATGCTTTTGTTTTAGCTAAACTTGTAGTTAGTTCTTGTTGGATAAATTCTTGTTAGGTGTGAGCCTTCTGCTTAGTATTGGATGCTTAAGCTAACCTAACTAATAATCTCAAGTGTCCGCTTACAACTACGATGCTGTGTAGATGATTGTTATCTATAGGTAGTGTCATAGTTGTCACCTCTTTTGTCCTCGGTGAGCATATGAGTGTTGAAGATGCATTATCCTAGAACAACGCTCATGTTACATAATCGCATGGTTGTCGTCTCTAATTAGATTCTCTCGTAGGAGCCAGAGCCTGTAGACGTGGTTGCTAGCCCTTGAATGTTTGTGTATCCATGCCTTGCTTGAACCCTAGGCCCTAGCGTAGTCCCCTTATATGTTTGCTTAGGCCTTGGACGTCCGCTACCTTTTGGAGAATGCCCTTGTTCCATTGACCAACCAAGTTAAGTCCTAACGAACGTCGATCTTGACCACAGTTGTTGCTTGCCAAGTTTTGGAGACCATACCCAATTCCATGTTGGACCTCCCGATTGTCTCTCCTACAGATGATCTGAGCAACGCTAATCTCTCATTGTCTAATCTAGAAATCTTTGCTTGTGAAATCAGGTGGCTATCTTATCAACCCAATCTCTGATCGGTGTATCATTTTGTTCTAGAAGTCTGCTAAAGTCCATCTCAACTTCTAACGTCTCTCAACGTTATTAATCTTGATCTCATGTTGTTGTCCAACGTGACCGAGAACCCTTGCTCAGTTGTCTTCGGCAATTAAGCTATGTTCTCTTACGCTGTGTTTTAATCTTTGAATCGCCTCCTTGTTGACTCTAAACCTTGTAACTACCCTTGCTTGCTACTCCTCCCTTGTCTGGTGCTTGTTCTTACCACCAAATCGGTGCCACTTGAAATTCCACTTTGTTTGTGCGTTTAATAATGGTGTTACGATTAGCATTCTATGGTGCCGCGACGAAACCGAGAGCCTCCTGTGGGCGCGCACACAAGGTTGTGCTGCTCGGTACGCGCTGGTATCAGGGTTGCTAGTCATGATCCATTATGAAACGACAACCGATGTGTCATTTCTCGTGACCGTTTTCCTTGGTTATCTCCCTATGTCTTATCAGAACATTCATATCTTTGACCAATTGTAGCAGAGCTTCCTCCTGAAGTTGCTAAGAGGATAACCTGTGAAGGACAGTCACCGACATAAACATTAACAGACTGCAAGAGGTGGTAGACAAGTGACTCTCCGAAGTGTCCTTGTACGACGTCGGTCATCGATTGAGCGATGTATGCCATCCCTGTTGAATCGAATGGGCACCTAACACTAAATGATTGGACAAGTTATCCATTGGAAAAGAACCGATCGTCACATGGTGCATATGACCTAACTATCAATGTCTTGATCCTTGTGTAGATGACAGTCATACAGATGAAATCAACTCTCTCTGGCGTGACTCCTTATCTGTAGACTTCGATGCCGACCACCTGTTTGTGCCTCGACTGCAATTATTGTTGTGATCAAGAGTGAAGATTTAGAACTTAAGTGTTGTGAGACAACTGATTAGTTACCAGTAAGAAGGTTAATCTCCAGTCAAGTAACGATTCCTCGATAGCTATGATGGTTATGTCTCAACGAACAATAGTAAGTAAAGAGGCCATGAAGCCGGTCAGCAATGCAGGTGTTGCATCTTCTCCAAATGCGCTATCAAGTCAATTCCATCTTGGACAATCACGTATATAGTACAAGATGTTGTATTAGCCATGTGAAGAACTAGAGAAAGCATGTCCATAGTTTCAATCTGCATCATTGTGCCCCTAAGTACCACGAACAGTTTTGGTTCAAGGTTCTATTGGATGAAATGCCAGAAAATATTCAGAAATGGTTCCTTTTCTATGTAGGGATGCCCCCCATGTGGAATAATGCTTTGTGCTCTGTGAAAACAGCCCACAACTCCAATGCTTGTGCATCGTCAAGATTGGTGTCTAGATCAATGGTTGAAATTGTTCCCTGAGAAACATGTCAGGAAGACTATAGCCTCCATCCTCAGCTAGAGAAAGGCTTCTGCTACTATGAGAAAGATGAGAGAGTGCAAAACACACGCCTCAACGTGTGAAGCAGAAGAAAAGGAAGAACATGAAATCTGTCCAGATATGGTGGCACTACACCGGTTATCTTCAAACTGATGGTTAGTGACTCAAATGAAGTTAGATTGACCCAAACTTGATAACCTCATTCCTTGCTTAGGACTCTTCAATGTCTTAAGTGGGTATGAGTATTGGTTGTGTAAAACACAGGATTTGAGAGATGTCTTGTCAGCTTGGTTTGCTGCCATTTCAGAACAGAGCTATTGTGGTGGATGGGTTGTTGGATAGTCAAACAGTGTCCGTTTGAGTTCAATTTTGGCAAGCAATCAGAAGACCCATGGATATATATATATATGCCCACCAAAATTTGTGCATATTGGAGCAGTAGTTTATGTGATATGAATAGAAAATAAAAGGGTACAGAATCGGTAATTTCTCTATTGACTGCGATCATCCCTTGCATTGGAAGGTTATGTTTGTAATGCATGCCAAGAACTTGCAATTGATAGGTATCTTGTTGTTAGACAACCCTCAGTACCCTTGGAAAAATTAATTGCACCCCTATGTGCCTTTGTATAAGAGAATCTTCTTAGGTAACATTTGGCAGAAATCCAGTACCGACAGAGTCAGCTATCACTTTCACTGTTCCCTCAATAGACTCAGATAATACAGTGTTGGCATCAGAGAAAGAGAACTACACACGTGGAGCAATATGTAGTTTTCCATCAGTTGGCATCTGAGTGAGTGAATAGTCTATGACCGGTATAGACATTGTCTATTGGTTAGACGGTTTCTGATAGCCTCAAAAAATGATTATCTCGTATATGGATCCAACCCTTATCGGAAGTTGCACATGTTATGCCACTAGAAAAGTAAATGCTATGAGTAATTAGTCCATGCTCGTAGTACTCTCTGTGCACCATGAACGAAGTACCGTATTGTTTTGGATTCCTCCTAAAGTAACAATGCTTCATGGAAGTCAGTGAAGAAAATTCTTCAGACAAAAGTTTCTACATAGAGCGAGTATCAGAAAGTGTCTTGCCCAATTAGCCTCTTTGCTACTTGAAGCTAAGTAGCCTAATGCACTTGCAGATGTTGGAATTGGATAACATATTTCTCTTCCCTTGAAAAGTCCTTCGCACCGAATCTCGGGACGCGATTCTTTTAAGGGGGGAGGGCTGTAACACCCGAGGTGTTTGCCACCAGTTAAGCAGTGGGTTTGAGCTCAAACATGGTAGATTAAGTGGTGATGAAGATGTCAAGGTCAAACCTATGGAAGCGAGCCCCAACCTAAACTTGGATGTTGCACCCTTGCTTTACATATAGTCCATTTTTAAGATATATGCTTGGGTGGTGTTATTGCAATATCTTCATGCGTATCACCCTAGTACCTATCTATATTGGTCACTAGAAAAGTTTCATGACGTTTGGAATCAAAAAGTCACATAAAATGATAAGTTATATGCTTGTTGGAATGACTTTACTAAGTGCTGGATTTGCATTATTAAGTGGATGGAAATATAGGTCATCAACCAAACCTTGCAACCTTGCCCAAATGACTCTAGATGGACTCTACAACAAAAGTCATGAAAGGTTCGTGTTGAGCAAATGCCCAGAAAATGCTCCAATGGATCAAAACGGACAATTCAAGCTTTATTGCGATGCCACTTTGGTCAAAGTAGATATATAGTTTCTATACCAGTTTTGATGTTGGACATTAAATGAAAGTTGTAGTTCATATTGTGTAGAAGAAACTTTGTTTTTGGACCAAGAGCTAGATCAGCATGGAAATAAGTCAAACCGAGACACAAAGATTGAATCTGCCGCAGTTTTCAGCACTTACAAATATTTCTAAGTCTGGGAATTCCAGCACTATTATGATTGGCATGCCGCGTTCTCATGTTTTCGTTAAGCAACTTGATTCGATCCAAAAATAGAAGTTGGAGCTAACTCATTGGAGAAGATCTTGTAAAAAGATGGGAATAGTTGGATCAAGTTTGACCTCCCAAAATCCCAGAACCGAGCTCTATTTTGATCGTCATTGGCATGTTGACATTGTCATTTTGGCGGCTAATTACCCATGGATCCATAGCCCTAATGATAGCACACCCTTAATCAAAGTTGTAGCTGGGTCAGTGTAGAAGATATTTTGTTCAGGCGCCAAGATCCGAATCGTAATGGAATATGCTGACTTGGGGCTCGAACTTATCCACTTCGACGCGCACCAGGTGTTCGATGGTGGGCCCCTTAAGGGACACGCGGTCACCATGCCTCTCGCCTCCGTTCCACGCGTCGTAGGCGCCCTGATAAAGCCGCACCCGTTGCCCGCCGCTGTCCCAAGCCGCCCAGATGCTCCCCGCTCCCGTTCTCGCCGTGACGCGCGCACCAGAGCGCCGCCCGCCATGGCCGCGCGCCGAGCTCGAGCTGCTGCGCCGCTGCTGTTGCTGCTACGCCGCTGCTGTTGCTGCTGCACCGCTGTCGCTGCTACTCTACTGCAGTTCGCCCTCCCTTGCTGCTGCCGTGTGCACGGAGCATGTACAGCCATGGCCGCCGGCGCCCCACCTCCATGGCAGCACCGCCTGACTCTCCCCTGTCCCAACGGAGTTCGCTGCCGTGTTGTCCTCTTCATGATGCGGCCTAGTCTCACCGTTCCAGGCCGCCGCTCGCCAGCCAGCACCGCCCACAGCCGGCCGCCTCCGGCCAGCGTCGCCCCCGAGCTGACGGTCCTCTGCTCGACTCCATCGTAAGGAAGAAGAAGAAGGACCCACGTGTAAGAGGGAAACAAGTTCAGGGGGTTTTCTGCAGAACTAGTGACTCATGTAAATAGTGCCGCGAGGACTGATTCGTAATTATTTTTGCAGGAACTTTGGAAATTCGTAGTAAATTGTAGAAAAATCGTAAAATAGTAAATGAGTACTTTTTGGAATCCTTGTGAAATTCTCTATGCAGTAGATCTATAATATGGTATGTTTTAGTTTAAAGTTTTCTCTGTAAAAATAGATTTGTGCAGCTAGGTTTTTAATGCTAGTTGTATTTGTCATTTTCGTAACTGTAGATCTAGGGCTCCAAATGAAGTGAAATTTTTTGTGGCATGCTACTCATGTGATGATTAATGTGTGATAAAAATTTCATGAATTTTGGTTGCCATTTGAGTGAGTTATTAGTGTATCTTGCTCTCACATGAATTCTTGCAATAACCATTTGTCTTTTTCATAGAGGTTGATATACATGTCCAAATGGCTTGAAATTTGTACAGTAGACTATTGGGTGTATATAAGAGCTACTGTAATTTTTATAGATTTTATTATGGACTTTTGGTATATGTTTATTATTTCACCTTGCTATTTAAATAAATTAAGAAATGCATTAAAAGAAATTATTTAATGATGAGCAATATGCTTTTTGGTGATCATTTAATATGCACTTTATGATGGTTACATTGGTTGTGGCTAAATGTATGTTTAGAATGTAAGTTAATATTTATTCTTGCAATTGATGCTTTCCTGGACAGTTTCTAGGACTTTGGTAATTGCACCATGAAAATGATGTTTTCTGAGAAACATGCTTATAACAAAGTTGTAGATAACTCATTAATCTATCTTGTGTTAAATTTTGGTGGCATTTGGCCTTATAGTTTGTGAGTAATGACTGTTTCAAGTTGGCTTCCAGAAATAGTTGTTCTCTGGAATCTCTGGACCAGATTCTGTAATTATGCATGTTTGACTTGTTAACTTGAGAATCATGCTAAGATGATTAAAGATGAATTATAGACAATTTCATAAGCTTTCCAGAATGTCTTGTTTCATGGCTATTGGATTTGTATAACTCCAGTTATGATATAAACATGTAGATGTTGTTTGCAGTCCAGAAATTGTCCGATGCTAGTTATGGTTGTTTACTCCATGTGTTGCTAAGTGTGGCTTATACCCTTGATGATGGTCAAGTTAAGATACTTGTGATCTTGTCAAACTTGTGTTATGCTTGATGTGCTTGCCCTCTTTAATTGATTATGTGATGAATCTTGTGTTACCATTCATCATATTCATACACATGCATCTTGCATCTCAATTAGGTTCGCTAGATGCATCACGTGAAGGATGAGATGTTGAGGCCAAACCTGAAGACGGTGTTTGGTGGACCCATCCTGAAGATGGAAGGACTAATCAAGTGTCGGGATGGGAGATGCTCGCCAAGCGAGTGTCATCTGTCAATCACTAACCTAGTGTTCGATCTCAGGCAAGCCCCGGAGCATTCTAAGCCTCCTACTTTACAAAAGCAATTGAGTATATATATGTTATATATGTATTGTTGCATTAAGTTATAGGAGTTGATTGAAAACACTTGCTGCATATATATCCTTTCCTTGTCCTGTAAATATGCCTGGAATCCTATTTTGGTTCAGGATCGAAAATATTGTTTAGCCCTGCTTAGACCGGTAGCGATCGGTGATTTCCTGTCACCGGCAACTATAGGTGGTTACTGGAATACTTTAGCTATGGAATGGATGATATCCTGAAAATAACCAAGTGTTGATGAATAATTGGAGACCGGACGGAATAAGTATTGGGCAACCAGACAGGGTTCTGGGGTGCTTGTAGTTTCCGTCTGTGTCGATTAAGGACCGACCGTTGTTGGGCCTCGGGTCATGTTGAACGTATGCCTCACATTTAGCTGGCCGAATAAGGTACCTTTCGACCGCGAAGCTGGGAGATTATTCGGGCCGAGTGGATTGCCCGCAACGCACTGTACCGGAGCAGTAGTAGCAGGATACGGGGGCGCGATGATAAGGCCAAAGAGCAGTCGGGCGGCCCCCGGGTACATGTGGTTCCTGGCAAACTCGCGACTTTACCTGAATAGTTGACTCGGTGACCAATACCTCACTTTAGCGGGTGAGTGAGGTTTGTGTGAGGAATAAACTACCAGCTGGTTAATAATCGATTCGAATCGCCATCGTTCACTGGATAGTGAACACTTGACTCGAGTTACGGCATTGTAGTAATAATGATGGAACACGGATGGTTATGTGAATGATGTTGGAAATGCTAAACCTGAAATGGTAACCTTTGATGTTAATGGTTAATCAAGTGATTGTTTTAGCATAGGCACTTACCTAGATTGAATAGGTTATAATAAATATGATGCAAAAGGACTTAAATTAGTTTATTCATAATAACTTATGCTTTTCGCAATTGAGTCAAGCTAGCCCACTGAAAGAAAGCCTTGCATACTCCTTGGTGTCATATTATTTCTGGTTTATGACGGGTAAGTCTAGCTGAGTACCTTCTCGTACTCAGGGTTTATTCCCACTTGTTGCAGGTTGTGATGTATCATAGCTACTGCAAGAATTGGAAGACTCCTGCTGTAGTGGCGGAGTGTGATCATGGGCATGATCCGTCTGAGCTATCTTGTCTCTCATGCTTTTATGGGAAATTGACCTTGGTACTAGCATGTATTTGAATTAAGGTGATATTAGTTTTCAAACTACTTTGCTTCCGCTACTTTTGAACTTGAGTTGTAATAACTCTACTGAACTCCGATATATGTTAAATTACTTATGAAATGAATGTAACATATGACCTGTTATGTTGAACCACTACGATCTTGGCTTGTATGTTGGTTGGTTTGAAATCCCTCGTGATTTTATTGGACTACCGGAGTTATAAGAGCTTAAGTACGGGAATTTAATCGCTCTGGCGATTATTTTTGTACTTTTGTTCTTATAATTTGGGCGGTTCCGTGACACATACACAAGCCTAAATATTACATGGTTTCCTTTCCTGCAGAAGAAGAGAGAGGTATCTGCCTTTGAGGGTACGAAGCCAAGACTTTGAAGTTTACCACATAGCCGAGAGTACCATGCCCGAGGAGCTTGTTTTAACCCATAGAGAGCCTTGTCAAGTTTACACACATAATTAAGTTTGGCTTTATCCTCATACCCAAGTGGTTGCCTCATATATACATCTTCTTCAAGATAACCATGTAAGAAAGCATTTGTTACATCCAACTGCCTAAGACACCAATTTCTGGACATGGCAATAGATAGTACAAGTCGAATTGCGGCTGCTTTTACTACAGCACTGAAAGTATCTTCATAGTCTATGCCATATATTTGTTTGAACCCTTTGGCTACTAACCGCGCTTTATATCTTTCAATTCTTCCATCTGATTTCCTCTTTATCTTATATACCCATTTGCATCCTATTACATTTCTTCCCTTTTGCTGGTGGTACAAGGTGCCAGGTTTTATTTTTGTGTAAGGCTTCAAGTTCAATATCCATAGCATTTTTCCAATTTTCATTAGCTAGTGCACTTTGCAGATTAAGTGGCCCTTCAGAAGTAGCAGCTAATTGACCATAACGTATAGTACCATCGGTGTATACCTTTGGCTTGCGAATGTTGTTCTATAGCCGTGTAGTGGGTCTTGGAGGAGGAGACAGAGTAGTAGCAGCAGCCGAGGTAGTAGTCGTAGGTGTTGTAGAGGATCCTGGTGTGATGTCCACACCACATCCGGTTGGCATGGTCACCTGCGGAGTCGGTGAGAAGCTGATGGTGTTGCCCCCCCATGCTCTGACACCGGACCCGCGGCCTCCTGCTGATCCCGTGGCAACGAGCCAGATGGAGGATCCAGAGAGGTTGGCGACTGAGCGACGGACACGCCAGCGATTGGTGCTTGATCCAAGGAAGATGCGGCCGCAGGATCTGTTGGAGCAGCAGGCAAATCGACGTGGAGGTCAGCGCCTGTCCTTGCCAAAACTGGAAGGGCGCCTGGATGTATGGTATCACGTCTTGTTTCAGCAGATTGGAGGCGATTTGCTTCCGAATTTTCACCAGTGGGAACCGAATTTCGTCTGGAACCTGCAGACTTGTTCAACTCGTTAGTGCGCAGGGAACCATTATCAGATAGGTTATAAGAATTGTTGTCCCCAAAATCGGTCAAGGGATTTAACAAGGAAGGTAGAAGAAGAAGGATTTCGAAATGGAGTCGTGCTCCGGCATTTGGATGTAATTGGGCAAATGGGTAAATATCTTCATCAAAGACAACATCATGTGAGATGTAAACTCATCCTTCTGTTACATCAAGACATTTGTAACCCTTATGCATATTACTGTATCCTAGGAATACACATTGTTTGGATCGAAACTGGAGTTTATGTGAGTTGTAGGGTCTAAGGTTAGGCCAACATGCACAACCAAAAATGCGTAAGGTATTATAGTCTGGTTTCTGATGAAACAAATGTTCTAGAGGGGTTTGACCATTGATGATTTTACTGGGAAGACGATTTATAAGATATGTAGCGGTGATGAAAGCTTCGTCCCAAAACTTTAGAGGCATAGAGGGATGCACAAGGAGGGAGAGTCCAACTTCAACAATATGACGATGCTTGTGCTCTGCAGCACCATTTTGTTGATGTGCATGTGGACAGGAACACATGGTGGGAGATGCCAATGCGTCAAAAGAAAGAATTTAATTTTTGATACTCTCCTCCCCCAATCAGTTTGCATGCTGATGATTTTCTTATTGAATTGAAAGAAAGAATTTAATTTTTGATACTCTCCTCCCCCAATCAGTTTGCATGCTGATGATTTTCTTATTGAATTGACATTCTACAAGGCTTTGAAATTCATGGAATTTCTTAAAAACATCAGATTTATGACGTAATAGATAGACCCATATAAATTTACTAAAATCATCAATAAAACTCACATAATAATTATTTCTGCCTACAGAAGTAGGTGCTGGACCCCATACATCGGAAAAAACTAGTTCTAGAGGACTTGAGGACATGCTTATAGATCGAGGATAGGGTAGTTGATGACTCTTGCCTTTTTGGCAAGCATCACATATAGTTTCTTTATTCTTTTATGAAATAAAAGGAATATGATCCTGACTAAGGACCTGATGGACTATAGCAGATGACGGATGGCCAAGGCGACTGTGCCATCTGGACGTAGAGGGCTTGGTTGCACTCAACGTCCTTTTATTAGATGGAAGACTGGATTTCAACGGGTAGAGGCCGCCTTCGCATTTCCCTCTAAGAAGAGGTTTCTTCGTGTCTAGATCCTTAATCACAAAATGATTGGGGTGATATTCAATAAAGGCATGATTGTCAGAAGTAAGTCGATGAACGGAGACAAGATTTTTATTTGCTTTAGGAATATAAAGGCCATTGTTCAAGGTAAGATTACGATTAGGGGTAAGAACAAAACTTTGACCAATCTAACTGATTCTCATACCTGCACCGTTGGCAGCATGCACCTGATCAGTGCCACGATACGTATCACGTGTGGTGAGCTTCTCAAGTTCGCCGATTATGTGGTCGGTGGCACCGGTATCTGTATACCAGTTCGTGTTGATGCCGTATGATGACGTCTGGGCGGAGGAAGCCGACCGATGGTGAATCGGTGCCCCATGGAACGAGGCGTCGAAGCGCTTGTGATAGCGCAGGGCGGTGTGTCCCTCCTTGCCGCACACCTGGCAGGGGGGACGTTCGTCGTTGGTGTTGCGCTGGTGGAAACGGCCACCGTTGCCGTAGTTGTCGTGACCACGTCTGCGTCCATGGTTGCGCCCACCATTGCCGCGGTTGAAGCCACCGCGTCCTCCTCGAGTGGTGGAGTTGGCGGAGGATCCAGAGCCTCCACCGTGAACAAGGTCCTGGCGCTGCTCCCAACTTATAAGCTGGGTGTAGAGCTCACCAAGAGTGATTGGCTCCACGTGCGCGCCCATGGTGGAGACGACCGGATCATAGACGGAGTCAAGTCCGGCGAGGATGTAGGACGCCACTTCTTCATCATCGAGCTTCTTCCCCGCCGATGCCATGTCGTCGGCGAGTGATTTCATCTTGTTGAAGTAGTCGGAGATGGTGGAGGAGCCTTTTTGCGCTGTGGCAAGAGCCATGCGCGTGTTGATGATGTGGCCCCGTGACTGCAATGTGGTCATGTTGTGGATCTCCTTCCACAATTGCGCGGATGTGGTGCAAGTGGAGACTTGAACCAAGACCTCCTTGGAGACGGAGGAGATGATGTAGTTGAAGACTTGCTGATCCTTGGTGTACCAAGTTTTGTACTCCGGATTAGGGATCAGCTCGTCGGGCTTCTCAGCACTCTTGGCGATCTTCTTAGGGGGCACCACCGTCTCGGGCTCGAGATAGTGTTCCATCTCTGCACCACGAATTGCAGACAGGACCTGCAACTTCCAGAGGTGGAAGTTTCCCTTCGCAAGCTTCTCTGATGGAGGGCACCCTATGAGCGAGCTAATGACAGAGAGCGCTGTAGCAGAGGAAGCCATGGGCGAGTTTGTGTAGGATAACCAGAGCTCTGATTACCATGTGAGAATAGCTTAACGTGATGCCTTCTCAGGCTCACGGTCCGTGTTAATATAAGCTGAGAAAAGCCCTCAGCTAGGCGCTTACAGCATGCACATGCACACTAGTCTTATAACTAGTGGTTTACATTGAAGTATGTTACAACCATGAGTTCCTAACTAACTAACATGAATCATCCAATATACATCAGGGATCCTAGTCATTGGTCCTGGTCCTGATCCTAGTAGCACGGTCTTGGTCCTAATCCTAGTAGCACGGTCTTGGTCCTGATCCTAATACGGTGGATACTCTAACATGTATTTCCTTTATCTCGGCCCCCCTCTAATTTGTTTCTCTGGCTCCGCCTCTGCTACTAACCATTGCCCTACGCGGCACGTGAGTTAGATTAAATTGGCATCTTGTATCAGATATGAAAGAATTGCATCTTGCAGATGACTTTTGTCCTCATTATTGAACGGGGCTAATATGTACATGAAAGTACATATATGCATCTAATATGTACATGCACATTATCTGTACTACAATCACGTACATACATGTTTCCGGGCTTGCATGCCATGAGAACTCGTAGTTCCAGCTCGAAATTGTTCGAACAGCAACTACCAGGAAACCACACCCACACGCTGTTGCACAGCAAAGCTGAGGCTACACGATCTGCAATCGGAGCCATCTACTCGTCTTCTGAATTAATTTTATCTTTGACCTGTAAGTCATTGGATCCGACATTAGTTGTAGATTTGGTTCTACGTGCATACGTGAGTTGCCTCTAGGGTTAATTGTTAAAAAAAAACCGAGAGCATCAAGGCTGTCCTGTAGCCAGCAAACTCGATATCACGTTGATCGGTACCTAGACTCCTGCATGAGCGCACATGACAATGTGGCTGGTACGCTGCCAGCCTGCCACAGCACCATGGCCGTCCCCAGATGAATCGCGGACTCTGGATGCCATGCACGGCTCGCTAACACTCACGGCCTGAACGTCGCTGATGCCCCTCGCCGGCTTGCAGCCGTGACAGCCACCGTCAATCCCTCCTGCAGGTGGCTTGCGTTGGTTGCCATCAATCTCGCACGAGGCCGGCACGCACGCGCTGTAACTGTGCACTGCCCGTGCCTCACGCTCTCCGTTCGCCATGGCCATTGATTTTGTGGTTTGCATGCCACCGTCACCGGTGCCTCGTATAATCACCCCTTTTTTTTTGCTGGCACGCAGCTAGTATGTCGTAGACGGTAGATGGCCGCACACCACGCCAATCAAGGCAATCATGGCACCGCAACCGCATAGTCAACTCGCATGGCTTGTCAAGTGTCATCTGCCGGCCGGCTGCCAATCTAGACCCCACCTTCGCAATTCGGAAACATGCCGTAGTCGCTCACGCGCAAGCATGTAGCTGTGGTGACGAACCGGTTTACTGTAAGGTAAGGGGTAGTTAGAGTTTTACTTTGAAAAAAACTCTAATCCACTTCGGATTGGACCGTAGGAAGTGGAGAAGGCCAAGAAGGTTTTTAACGGGATGAGAAGAATACATGGCAGAATTGGCCTTAGCAATGAATTGGGCCAGGAAAAAAACCCAAAAAAAAAAGGAAAAGGCTGAATTTTCACGAAGAAGCCTATGTTTCTCCTAGAAACAATGCATACGTTGTTTATTCTTGAAGAATTGCACTTATGCTTTATGAAAATTATGGTTTTAATTAATTGACCCTAGGCCCTCTTTATGCATATTTACTGTCATTTTTTATACCTTGTAGGTATAAGAGTGTGTACATATACACATTAAACCTGAAGTTTAATGGGTGTTGTTTCTAGCTTTATTTTTTGAATTAAATAATAGATTAATTCTAAAAGTTTTTCAACGCTTTGGTTTTAATTCTGAAAAATGTTAGTGCAACCCCGTTATGAATTTTTCTGCCATGTAATTTGCAAGAATAAAATCTTAAATGATTACACTAGAAACATGGTATAAGGTACATGAGTTCTCTAAATCCTGCAGACCTTAGATTTGTTTTTCCTAGCAAAATGAATTTTTGGGATGAACGGATGCTTGGTATTAATTCTAAAAAATTACATATACCATAATTCTAAAAAACGCTAGGATGCTCCTAACATTATTTTAAATAACCGTCCACTACCTTTTTGCACTTTGCCACTTGTTTACATGTAGTAAACTCATACACACATGATGATTCTGGTAATAATAATATATGAATACCTTCATGAAGAAAGAATATCCTGGATTTGTCCTGAATGACAAAATTATATAACATGGTATTAAATCCTAGTAGGATGTTCTACTGCCGCTGAAGTAGAGTTGACCTTAAGCATTATAGTTCCTTATATTACTCTCAAAGAATGAGTATATGACCAAGCTAAATCCCGAAGGTCTTACGGGACTCACTGAATGAGAAATTCTAAAAGATATCCTACATTATGATTGCATAATGCCAGAAATATTGAAAATTGAATTTTCAAGCTATATGACTATATGGGATATAGTGCTGCTCTATAAACAAATACAATAAGTTTGAAGTTTTGTGATTAAAAGTCATAGAAGATGAGATGGTAAATAAGACTTTGTCTAATTCCAAAAGAAATATTTCTTGAAATAGAAAGACCGAGAGCATTGAAGTACTAGAAGTATTCAAATTTATCATCCATAATTACTCAATATCAAGTAGAAATTGAGTTAGAATTTTTGCATATGTTGTACTCCTAGAAGGATCATGATTACATATCACAACTATGAAGTAGAGCATGCATGAAGCTGCTAAATGTCAAGCATAGAAGCTAAGATATGTAAGAATGAATAAGAATTAGAATATTTAAATGTTCTCTTGAAGAAGAGCTTAGCCATATGCTTATAGACTTGTATGTCTTTAAACTTACTATCCTGAAGTATTAGTAGTAGTGGTGATGGTGCTTTAAGTTTTAGTTTCCGTTGAATTAAGTGGATTATGTAAACTCATAGAAGAGTTAATGGTTACTTTATTAGCTTGAAGACTAATATAAAGCATTTATATATTATTAGTTGCAATTCTTACTTGCAGCAATACGTGTCAATCTTGCATGGAATAAATAAGTTTTATATGTTTCGCATACAAATAATTGTTTATTTTTGCCTATCTAAATAAGTTTGCAATGAGTTATCCACAAAGAAGCCTCAATTAACCATGAAGGTTATAGTTCTTTGTGCACTACTACCATATATGTAGAAGGGAAACTGGATTTCCTTGAAGCACATGAATAATTTGACTATACTGGCATATTAACTGATCTTGGAAGGATCGATTTAGCCAAGAAATAGTATAATCCTAAAACTAAGTATTTAATACGTTAGCCCGAAAACTAGAAGTTTATATTCTACCCTGAATATATAGTTGTATACTAAATAGTACACTATATATATGTGAATTTCATGTCATAATCAATGAATACTATGAATGATTGGATTTTTTGAAACATTATGAATGATTATTCATAGATGATGCATGAAGCATATTACTCCTTGAAGTAATTATGGCATGAAAAGGGGAAACAATTTGGGTAAAGACATAAGAAAATGTGGATAATATATATTTAATAGGCATAGTCTTCCTAAATCTATCTTTAAATGCATGTATCAGGACTTGAAGTCCTAGCTGCGTCCTCTCTGGCCAAGTTAACTTTCTCTATATTGCACGAATTACAAGCAAGCTTGTAGCTTTTGTAAGGTCCAAATGGCTAGAGGAGGGTGAATAGCCTATTTAAAAAATCTACAAGCTTCACTAATCAACAATGGTTAGTATAAAAGATGGCGATGTTAATTCTAGCACTAGCTCAACTATACTAAGCAAGCCACCTATACAATTCTAGTGAACAAGACTATGATCTCTAATTCACACCAACAAAGCTAAGTCACTAAGCTACTTACTCCTATGTGATACAAACTACGCTAAGCACACTAGACAAGATAAAGAGCAAGAATAAAAAAGGGAAGTGAATTGATTCTTATACCAATGGTGTAGAGATGAGATATATCCAAAGAATCAATCACATACAATTATAAAGAGAATCATCGGCGGAGATGACACAAGGTTTTTTACCGAGGTTCACTTGCTTCCCGACAAGTTACTCCTCGTTGTGGCGATGCACCCACTTGATGGATCATGAACTAATTGACTATCAAGAGTCAAACCCTCAACGGGTGCCGCACATCCATTCATAAGATGAGGATCCTCCAAGCCACAAGCTCCACTAGAGTAGCCAATTCACGAACTCCCGCGGAGAAGGCTCAAGAACCCCTCACAAACACTTGGTGAGGCTCGAAACAATCTTCAATCATGAGCTCAACACCACCACTGCTCCAAGCCGTCTAGGATGTCGGGAAACACCCAAGAGTAACCAGAAATCCGCAGCCAACTCAATGAACAAGTGCCACTAGATGCAAATCACTAAGCAATGCACTTGAATCTCATTCAATCTCACTAGAGTATGCAACCAAGCAAGGAGATGAGTTGAAGGGAAGTTCTCTAGCTTAAAGTATGTCTCAAGTGTTCAAAGACTCAAGAGAGAGAACCTAAAACCGGCCAAACAAGTATATATAGAGATACCCTTTCGAATAAAGTCGTTGGGCAGAAATCGGGGGCACCGGATGCTCCGACGCACAGGCATCGAACGCACTCAGCAGCGTTCGGTGCACCAGATCTCGCCACGTGTCTTGCGCGTTCAAAGTTCAACGGTCGTTTCAGCGAACACCGGACACTCTAGTGCTTTTCATCGGACGCACCACACGCGGTGTCGGATGCGGTCCAGTAAGCTCCCCGAGCTCGAAAACGCGCATCGGACGCGTTAGACGTAGCACCATCGGATGCACCACCGTGTCCTGTGCTCTCCAGCTCTTCTGCCACGCGCCACGTCAGCAGGCACCGGACGCTGAACAGTGTTCAGCCAGCATCCGATGCAAGACCGTCGGACGCGCCGGTGCAGCCATCTAACTGCGCAGCACCTAAGGTTAGCCACCGGACATGTCCGGTGACTCCGAAGCCAGCGTCCAATGCTTTGCCTCCGGCGCAGTGAAAAATAGACGTTTCACTTCCACAAAAACGCCAAATAGCTAACTATGATTGCCCCTCTTGATAGTCGGCTATCAATCCTAAACCCGGTCAATCACTTCTCTACTCATCTTAGACCGGCAAAAACAAACCCTATGATTATACATTTGCCTTGATCACTTTGTTCCATGTCCATCTCCTCATGCTTGATCACCATGATCATCATTTCATGTGCATCTCCTCCATGATCATCATTTCATGTCCATGTACCATCATGCTCCTTGCTCCTTCATCACATGTGTTGCTATGCCTAACTCAATTCACTTGACATAATGACATTAGCAACTTGGTGTCATTAATTACCAAAACTAAACTTGGGCTTTCAGCTTTGCATTTCGTTGTTACATATTACGTTGGATTGAATACCAACATTCCACATTACATATGAATGTGTATCACTATGTTGGGCTCTCGTTGAGCTGCAACTTCTCTACTCCTGCATGAGTATTAGCATAGAAGCTATATATCATAGCTTGTAGCTACTACCTTTTTCCCTCATAATTAAATTAGCTAGTTAGCATGCTAGTTCTCGTTGAACTAAGAAATATTTTGCTTTTAATGCATTGCATACATAAGCAATACATTGGTCTATGGACAAGTAGCCTAAGATCAGGGGGGAGTCAGTTAATTTGAAATTAGCTAAATGGAGAAGTGACCCAATTGATAGGATGAATAATTGTGGAATTAAGATGGTGGATAACACACTTAGATGATTTGGGATTTTTTAAGAAAAGGCATTTCGGGAATTTTGTATTAATGGCAACAATTAGAAATTTCTAGAAGAAATTCCATGTGATTTTGAATGTTGCGTATTTTATACATTTGAACTGTATGGTCCATTTTTTATGTATGAGTAATTGGATCATTTTTTTGCTAAACAATAATGAAGCTAGATATGAAATAGTTTTCTAAACTACGATATGTGCAAATCAGGGGGAGAACAACCCTGAGTTTGTAGGAATGCTGAACATTCTTAAATGCACTTTATGTATTCTAGCTCGCTGCATTTAGTGCATAATAACCTCCATGTTAAAATATGTGTGTGAATATTTCTCATAAAACTACATCATAGCATACATGAATGGGTCTCCACTTGTAGTTGGAGATACATGAATTTGAATTATTTTAAGCCCATGATAAGGAATATCTTTTGAAGTATGCTATTAAAGATCCAATATTGGCATTAGGGGGGAGAGAAAGCCTATGTTGAATGCCAAATATTATTTCCATAGAAGGAAAATGGTCTTAAGAGAAAAATATTCCTTGAAGCTCAAAGCAGGAATAATATCACGCACTAAATCAAACAATAGTTTGACTAATGCTCTTGTGAAGGATGAAGCGGAGTATATGCCGGATATTTTTGAAAATAAGAGAAGTAACTTAAAGTTATAGACCAGAAGTTGTGTTTACTAGTAGTAAACTAAGTGTTGTATACTATCAGGCTAAAATCTACAGGGACGCCTATGGATTTTAGTTTAGTGTATAGTTGTTGAATAGAAATAAAATGAAAATCCTCCATTCTCATGAAGAGAACACCTCATGAAGAAGGTTAAGCATCTCTGAAGAGGATCATCATGAAGATGAAATCCAACACACTAAGCGCGCGCATCATAGTGTTGGGTATATAGAACAATAAATCATCTCTTGTTTGGAAAATGACAAAGAGATAGAATAATCTCATATTGTGAAAATATTGAGAGAATAATAGTTGTCGACAACGCTACCTCTACAATTGCAAATGTTTCTCTTATGAGAACCCGGATCCGAAAAACAAAATCCATGGCAAAGTCGTCTATAACGATTATATCGAGTCAATAAAGAAAGCAAATGAGGTTGAATCTCCTACTAAAAAGAAATAAATGTTCTGCTATATCTCTGGCAAATGAAATGAATGAATATGAAATATGCAGTTAATAAATAGATTATGAAAATCCATATAATTCCTGAAGAATATAAATCGCAACATATAAAAATTAAATCTCATACAAATACTAAGAAGTCTAAGTTAGAATATATTCATGAATGGATATTGAAGTCTCAAGAAGAGCATATCCTAGAAGGAATAGAGTCATCGAATGACTTGGTAGTGAATAATACTATCTCATTGTGTATATCATATAATAATCTATCACATAGTAGAGAATATATCTCATAGAAGAGAAATGTTATTTACAAAAAATGAGAAAGTCATTGAAGGAGTTAATCCATGAAGGATTTACCAGCCGATTCTCGAATAAACGCCGTTAATCCCTAAAGTAAATAGAGACCTGAGAAAAAGAAAATGAGAAATCCTAAATACCATGAAGGTGTCCATACACACACTCAGAAAGTGTATATTGTAAAGCTAGCAATGAAGTTTTGATATCCTCTAAATACTATAGAAGGTATGAGAATAATGGTGATTTTGGCAATTGAATTATCCCCTAAATGCCTAATATAAGACTGGATTTATTATTTAGTGGTACAATCAAAATCCTGAAGATTTATAGAAAATATAATTTAGAAATCCACTAAGGAAGAATTAGAGAAGTATTCAAACTTTAGTATAAGATTCGATACATTATCCAGAAGATATTGAATATTGTAACTTATTTACTCCTATAATTCTCTGAAATGTTTTATTATCCTGAAGGATAAATTTTATTTTTTTTGCACAACTAATAAGTGGTCACTTATGCATGAAGCATATTGCTCTTGTTTACTCATATTATAATTCATAGAAGAATTGCGAGCCAATATTTTGAAAGATACAATATTGTGGTACTGCATACCATTATTAAGCACACATTTATGAAAAGTGTGGTTTAAACAATGATGTTCAAAGGATGGCTTTATGAGGGGGAGCAATTTGTTTAAATCTACCTTATTAAACCACTAGAATTATCAAGATCAAGTAGATCATATTTGCTAAAAACGTTGAAGTTTATGCATTTATCATGAAGATAAATATCTATTCATGAAGAATAGAATATCCTAGAGAATACATGATCAAGAAGGTTAAATGTTATACTCTTTTTTCCAACATGAGTTTTTACTTGAAGGTTTCTCACACAAGGTTTTTAATGAGACAATATATGTAATGCAATTAGCGAATGCAATATACTTTTTTCTCCAAGAACCGTTTATTCCCACTAGGTTTTCGGATGGAGGTTTTAACGAAGCATGTGCATATTGTGATAATCGCCTAAGGGGGAGTATTGTAAAACATACAGACTCTATCCTAAAAGGAAAGGAGAAGGAGAAATCTGAATCCTAGTCCGTTTGTATGTGAGCTCTTATCAAACTGTTAGACCTTAGCAGGACTATATATACGTGGAAACTCTATGCTGTAATGACCAATATTTAGATAAATAAAGAATAGTCTCCCTATCTTTTTTATGTCTATGTGTTCTACTTTCATCGTACTATGTTAATCATGAGAGATGGAGAGGAGCAACATGTTTTATAATAAGAAAAACGTTATTCCTGTAGCGGAAAATGTACGGTTGAAATGACATGCCAAAGATAATACCTCTGGATAGTTCACTTCTGGGTTCTGGGCTTCTGGCTGAGTGGCTGGGTAGGGCTGGGGCTGCACTACAGAGTCCCGACTCACTCCTCATCAGGCCTGCCACTGCCACTGCCGCCTGCCGGGGCCTCCCATCGATCACGTCGATCCGTGGCACGTAGCGCGCGCCATTGGCATTCACAGTGACCACCTCCTCTCATCTCATCTCATCAAAAGAAGAAAGGGAATACGCACAGGCTTTGCATCACACTTCGACCGGCATGTCAGCTTCCTGCAGGCAGGGGCATCAGGCTTCAGGCATCTGCACTGCCCGCTGCCCGCCGCGCGGCGGCATCACAAGCAACGCAGCAGGCGAATCTCCCTGCCCTGCCCTCTCGCTGGCTCCCTGCCCCTCGAGCAGCCTGCCGCCCAAGGCTATCCGCACCTCTATATTTATCCTTTACATGTCATAGTCAGCAAGATTTTTTTCTCTATACTCAATTCTTCCGTATCCATCCATCCTCTATATCATCCTCTATCCACTCTATTCACTGTGAGACTCACTTGTCACTTTATCTAAATATATCCATGTGTGATCTAGTTTTGAATGATTTATTGAGACGAATTTAATGGTGCAATCGAAATTTAATTTGGATTTTTGGTTTATGAGTTATAGTATTTTTTCCTTTGTTTAGCTAGTGGGCTCCGCCACTGCCCACTATAGAGTAAGCACTGTACCACTCTAAATATAGAGTGAAAGAAATGATAGAGTATCGTTTTAGAGTACCCAGTGCAGCAGTTTTTACTCTATATTCATACTCTAAAGTTTTAGAGTATCCTTTTAGAGTACCCACTGCGGGTAGTCCAATTACCGGACTTCCGCATCCCCATCTTGTCACCTTCGTTCCTTATCCATCCACTTGGCCATGTTTAATTTCTAAAAATTTTCAAGATTTCCTATCAAATCGAATGTTTGACACATGTACGGAATATTAAATATAGATAAAAAACTAATTATATAGTTTGGTAGAAAACCACGAGACGAATCTTTTGAGCCTAATTAGTCCATGATTGAACACTAATTGATAAATACAAACAGAAGTGGTACAGTAGCCAAAGACAAAAAATTTTACGAACTATATTGTGCTTGTGCGCATCACTCGGCTTCGCTTGCTTTGCTGCTCATACTTTCGTAGGGTTTCTTTGGTGGAGTTTTAAAAGGCTTCGGCTTATATTGCTACAGTAGATGAAGAAGCCAAAGTCGGTAAAACCAAAAAAAGATAGTTGTTTCATTGATTTCTAGTTATCCAAGAAGATTAAAGAGAAAAGAAGTTTCATGAATAACACATCAACAGGTGAAGCTGAATCCATGAGATGAGAAGATCCCATCAAAAAAGGCCTTACTATTGTCTTCTGCTTCGTCTGTCTAGTCACAAATAAATACGAGTTTCATCAAGATCCAACAATAACATTTAAAACAGTAATGTTAACAGCTTACTAGATGATGGAACAACAATTTCACCAAGACGTCTCTAAAAAGTTCTGTAAATACTCTCCCCGTCTTTAAAATCATGGCAGAGACCCTGTTTAGATTCCAAATTTCTCCTAAATTTCACTATACAAAAAGGAGATTCCCCGTCACATCAAAATGTCGGCACATGCATGGAGTACTAAATGTAGATGAAATTAAAAACTAATTACACAGTTTTGTTATACTTTGCGAGACGAACATTTTGAGCCTAATTAATCAATGTTTAGACAATTATTACCAAATAAAAACAAAATTGCCACAGTACCAAGGTACTGTTCATATCCGAATTCAGGCCCGAATTCGGACATCTAAACAGGCCCAGAGTTGCACCTCGAAAACCGTAAAAAGCCAACAGTGATAGTAGTGGTCTTTTTTCTTTTAGCGAATGGAGTAGTACTCTCACGCTGGAAAGAGCTAGATGACCATTCATGCAGAAGGAAAATGCATGTGGATATATATATATATATATATATATATATATATATATATATATATATATATATATATATATATATATATATATATATATATATATATATATATATGTGTGTGTGTGTGTGTGTGTTATTGTACGTGTATGATATGATGGGTTTCATCAGATTCAGATGGAGCAACACTTCCACTGCTACTTATAGTGTGGAATACCTTGTCAGCACTTTTCATCTTCAAAAAAGGGGTTTCATCAGATCCTGATGGAGCAACACTTCCACTGCTACTTATAGTGTGGAATACTCTTCACAGAAACACAACAGGGTATGGGCTGCTTAGAAGAAATGGTGTAAATGAAGTTAAAAGGAATAGAGAGAACAAAAGCGAATATAATTGAAACATGTCAACCTTTCGGCTCACACGGGTGCTCTCTCGTATTTGCGGCTAATTACACGTACTACTCTACTACTGTACCAATAACCTTTTTTTCACATACGAACAAACAAAATTATCCGACGCGAAGGGCTCACCATACTGTCCTACAATAACCTTTTTCACGTATGGACAAACAAAATTATCAAAGGTGGAGGACTCACCTTACTATACCACAATAACCTTTTTCACATACGGACAAACAAAATTATCAAAGACGGAGGACTCACCTGCCTCTGCCCACACACTGCAAATCAGGAACTTTAGAGGCGAGAGGCCGATGACACCGGCTGATAACTCCTCGCCATTCCGCAGTTGGAGCTCCTTTGGAAGCCACACAAGAAAGCTTCTACTGTAAATCCACCGTTTGTCACCTTAAAGATGTGACAAACATCCTTCTTGACACACTTACGTATTCAACAACCATTATTATTAAGTGAAACCTGAGCTGATTTCGGAAACCGGCCAGGCCGGTTTATACATGCAATGGGCTGCTGCGATGACCAATATCTCTGTAGGTCGCACATGTGGCGTGCTAAGTGTTTGGCACGTGGCGTCAAACTCAGGTGCACCAACAAGACGGTGTTGTTAACTTGCTGCTGTGCCAAAACGCAGCAAAACAAATTAAGGCCTGGTTTAGATATATTTCAAATTCTAAATTTTTACTCTCTCTCCATTGCATCGAATCTTTGACACATGCATGAAGCATTAAATATAGATAAAAAAAATAATTAATTGCACAGTTTAGTTATAAATCACGAGACAAATCTTTTGAGCCTAATTAGTATATGATCGGATGCTAATTATCAAATACAAACGAAAGTGCTACAGTATCCAAATTCCCTTTTTTTCATCTAAACACCCCCTCAAGCATCCAAGACGACGACGCGATGGTAAGCGAAATGAAACAGCCCGTGCGTGGGTCTGCTGGTCGCTGGGCGGCAGCTGTAATCTTGTCCCCGTTCAGCGCACTCGCAGCACTGGTCCACTGCACTGTAGGCGCGGGCCCTGTCCCCTCGCCTGTGACAACAAATATAGTATACGTGCCGCCCAGTGGCGAGTGCTTGCCACCTCTGATCTATCAGCTGCAGAGCCACACACACAGCAGCTCTCCCTCCTTGTTCTCTGTTTCTCTATCTTCCTAGCTAGCTAGCATAGTGTTGGCCGGAGATCTATGGCCGGAGTGCGGGAAGAAGAGTTCGACGAGGGGGATGTGTGGGACGTGCTGCAGGATGATAACCGTCCGGCGGCGCTCATGGCAACTACTCCACCAAGGATTAGGAGGGGTAGTAACAAGTCCAAGAAGGTTGCTGTGTCGTCCAAGGACGAGTCGGTTGCCGCAGCAGGTGGCGCCGGCGCCGCCGGCGCGAGGGGCAAGGGAAGGTCGTCGGCGCCAGTGGCCATTCCGGCTGGCAGCTCGAGATCGGCGAGGCGAGGCGGCAACAGCGAAGAAGACGAGGAGGAGGAGGAGGAGGACGACGGAGGAGAGATGCTGCCTCCGCATGAGTGGCTGGCGAGGAAGATGGAGCGGATGGGCGTGGCGTCGCCGCCGGATCAGGCGTACCGGCCGGGGAGGAGCAAGGGGCGGGAGCTGACCAAGGTCAGGGACGCCGTGCTCCCCAAGACCGCCTTCTCTGAGCGGTAGCTTATTATTAGTATTTTTAAGCTTAAGCTAGGTGTGGTCAAGCATCATCCATGCTTCTACATACACGTACTGCTAGTAACTAACAAGGCATATGCATGTTCCTTGTCCTTGCTCAAGCTAGCTACTACGTGTATGTACAATATAGGATGCATGAATGCGTTTAAATTCCTAGCTATATAGGTCATTGACATGCATGCTCGATCATGTTAGCTGGCTATAGTAAGTGGTGGCTTCTTTTTGGGGAAGTATGTATGTTGGGTGGATATGTGGTGAGCATGCAAGCTTAGCTTGCCCCATGCATTCTGTACTATGCAATGCATAATTAATAAATATGTTTTTAGGATCTTTCTCGATGGATCATGAGTTGGATTTGATGCAATTAGCATGCCTTTTGTTTGGTGACGCGCCTGCTGGCTAACTAGGTAACTAGTTTGAGCTGTTGCTCTGGTCCCGTGGATGTAATAATAAACATATAGACATAGTACTCCTATATGCGTGTTTATGTGTGCTATGCACTGGTTATAGTACTTCGTAGGCTGCGTGCCATGCATTGCAGCCACTCCCCAACCACTATTGAGCCACATGCCTTGTCTATAGTACTCTTTATGATCTGATCTTTTCTGGTCCCTGGCACTGCTGCGTGCCTTCTGCTCTAATTCATTTTGCTTGTGGTTTTGCAAATTCTTTTAGATATATAATGGAACCGGATCTTGCCTATATATGCATCTCAGAGTGTACTTAGCCTTCACATGGCTGATGTTAAATGATAGAAGGATATATAATGAGCAACGACAATACTTATGATGTATAAGTCCGTGTTTGGTTTAGCTTCCAGAAAGTGTTTTTTTTACCAAAATACAGAATGCCAACCACACGATAGAGCCTGAAGCTCCTTTTCCAAAAAAGTGCTATTTTCATATAGTACAATTTTCTCAACACTCTAGACCCTGTTTTTACATTTTACTAGTACAGAATCGATTTTCCTGATGCTAACATTTTCTTCACTGACAGTTCATAAGAAGCAGGCGCTGGTACAAAAATATAAATATGGGCCCAAGCTAAAAACTGCCAGAGTAAATGATTTACACTGGCGGTTTCTTTACGAAAATTGCCTGTGTAATTAGCGTATTTAGGTTGGCTTAAGAAAACCGCTAGTACAAATGCAATATTTACTAGCAGTTGCTTTAATGAACTACCAGTAAAAAAAAGGCTATAAATGTTGCTTCTTCCTCCCCTAATTAAAACTGTACAGCCGAGCATGTTTGCCGCATGCCGACTTTCCACATCCATGCATAATAAGCAACATGTTTTTAGTAAATTAATATGTTTCCACTAAACTAACCGCCTTTGAAAATGGACTTACACTAGCGGTTCTCTAGAAGATGCCTGTCGCACGGGCGGAAAGCCAGAAACAGTAGTAAAAATAGGTTTGGAACCGTCAATAATAATGTTCTGCCTACTAGTGTTTCTGCCTTTTCAAACAGATGGAAATAGAGAGATGTTCCATAGTTGTTTCAAAAAAGACAAAGAGAGTAGGTTTCATAGTTATTTCAACCAAACATGTTACAACCTTTGCACATCACATAGCTCACATCAATTATTTCCACCATTTATAGCTCATAGTTTTTCATAGCTCACAGCTGAACCAAGCATACCCTAAATATAGATTGATCTTGGTACCGTGATTATAGTCATTGAGTCACAAAATGCACGTACTAAGTTGGACGCGTGAGAATGCTGATTATGGTAGAGCACCTAAATAATGGGACATTATTTGGCGATAAAATCCATCAACAAGTTAATTCTTTATTTAGCATTGGATCGAGTGGTGAGGTGAGAGCAGGCAAGGTGGTCATTGCCCATTGCATGCTCCCTTCATTTTAAAATGCAGGTCATACTAGTTTTATTTTAATGATGAGTCAACATTTTCTAACTTTGACTAACACATATAAAGATATGTTAACATCTTTTAAATCCAATACCAAGACATATCTTATGATAGATTTAATGAGATTAGTTTGATGTTGTAGATATTGATGTTTTTCTCTAAAACTTCTGCCAGAGTGAGAAAACTGACTTGGGAAACGCATAGATTTGGAGATATTTATTTTTTGAAAAAAAAATCAAGCTTCATGGGCGGTGTTTGAAACAGCCGCTGTAGTTGGAGGTGCAGCCACAACACAGCCACGATGGCTGTTCCACACAGCAAACAGGCTCATATGTTTTGATTAAAAGATCTACTCCCTTCGTTCCAAATTATAAGTTGTTTTGACTTTTTTGGTACACCATTTTGTTATGCATCTAGATATAACGTATGTATAGAGATATAGAAAATTCTATAAATCAAAAAAGTCAAAGTGACTTATAATTTAGAATGGAAGAAGTAATAACTAGTCAAATTATATATACTACTAATGCATAGTGTACGGAGGAGGATCTGTAGATTTGTATTTCAAAAATGTTTTATGAGATATTGATTTAATTTGTACCAACTCATAATTTAATGTAAGATAAATTCATAGTTAAATTTCTTTTTTAAAACCCTAATACAACACTTAAAGGAAAAAAGACAAGCACTAGATTATGTTAAGGGTTATTTGGATTTTGATTTGCTCCCGGTTTAAATCTCTGCGCTCTTCTCTTGCAGATTTTTTTTGAAAGACACCAAAGAATGTCTTAGTTCTGATATTTATAGGTTTTTTTGGTTGCCAACAATAATTTCCTACAACTAACTTAGGCAAGTGTGCCGAGCCATAAAAAATAGGATGGCTAAAAAATTTGGACACATTTTGTACGTCTAGGGGATAAGAGAATCGTCTCATACCCATTTTACTCTATAGGACGCGTGGAGCTCAAAAGAATTTTGAGTAAATTTAGTTACCAACTGAACGTCTATCAATTTGATCAAATTTATCTAAGACGAAGTGCGGCTACCAAACACCCCTTATCATCATGGAACATGCACCAGAAATCAACAAGAAAAGACAGGCTTCGCAACAATTTTCAATTACTAACTAGAAAACTGGGCGCGCCGTTGGCGCGCCAAGCTTTTTTCATATATAACACTCGGCTTTCTCTTTAGATGGAGTTTATGTCGATTTGATTGTATATTTATTTAAGAAATTGAATTAAGTCTAACAATGGGTGTGCAGGCTGAGTCTTTATTTCATCATTAGACATAAAAGAAATCTCAATTATAGTTGGAGCACTGCTAATGGTTTAGGGATGTCACATGATTGATGTGAGGATTCATGACACCCCATTAATATTATTTTGATCTTGTTTAAACTCCGATGGTGGTTAATATCCGTCTTTGAACATAGAGAAGAACAGAAGCACAGTCTCGCTTAAGCAAGCACAGTATTGATTAAGTGTTCTCTTTAAAGACGGCGGAGCATAAGTAGCCTCTGGATTTTCTTTTTTTTTCAATTTTTATGTGAAGTTCATATTTATCGTTAGGAAACATAGAAAAAAATGTATAGTAAAAACTTTTTAGTAAAACATGTTATATTATAGATCCATTGCATAGATCTATTTATGAGGATTCCAAAATAATTTGATTTTCTATTTTACGATTTTTCTGTGATTTATTACACAATTTCAAAGTTCTAGCAAATTTATTCGTAAAAGAAAAAAATAGATAAGGGAAACCAGCTTCGGGCCGAATTCAGGCCTCTAAGGCCCAGGGAGCGGGAGGCAGGCCGGCCCATGAAAAGTGCTGGATTGCGGGTTGGTTTTTGGAAAAGCTAGAGGGCTTTTCTGCAAAAAGAATTAAGAGAGGAGGTGGAACTGCGGGTTGATTTCGCTTAAGTTGGAGGGTTTTTTTTTTGCAAAATGACCAATGCTCGCCCGATCTGGACCGTATACGCTTCCGATCCGACGGACGGGAATTGCTGGCGACGTGGCACGCGAAGGAGGACCGAGCGATGGGGCAGATTTCGTTATAAGAAGATTGGAGGTTTTTTTTTTGCAAAATGACCAATGCTCGTCCGATCTGGACCGTATACGCTTCCGATCCGATGGACGGGAATTGCCGGCGACGTGGCACCCATAGCTCAAACTACAAAAGCTCTCCTAACCCCAAATCGTGTGTTTGTTTCCAAAATCACCGATTGTTAACCGCCCTCGAATATCTATTTTTGCAACCATGCTTTTAAAAATTAATTATGTCAATCCATATATTCGATTTGTCAAATTAAGAGGGATAATGAAGTCTACTTCTAACAGTAGTTTTAATAACCCAATCAAATTCATATTTCAAAAGGAGTTCAATTATATTACGTATATCTAAAAAAAATAATGTTGCAATAGGACTGAAGGAGTTCCATTTATTTATATCTCTACAACTAAAAAGATCCGAATGTTATCGTCTTAGTTAAACTAATCGCCCCGCTCCTCTCCCTTGACCCTCGCGTTGTCTCCCCCGTGAGAAGAAACCGCCCCCGCTTCCCCACGCCTCCCACTTCGACGCCGCCGCCACCCTCTGCCCCATCGCTCACGCCACGCTCACTCCCAGGCCCCCGCTCCCTGCTCCCTCCAATCCCCTCGATCCGGTGCTCCTGGCCGCCGTCACGTCGCTGCCGCGGAGAGCGCCACGATACCCCCGCTCCTAGAGACGGCATCGATTCCCAAACCCTAGCGCTGTCTCCGAGTGGCGAGCGGCCGGCGGACAGTTACAATGACCGCGGCACCATCGGACTCAGCGGCAGGGCGGCACCGACGGGACCAGCAGCACGCCGCCAGGTCGGCAGCGCGGCAGCGGCCGGGACGCTCAGCCGCTGGTCAGGGCGTCGCGTCGGGCAGAGCCGTGGAGGGCGGCAGGCCGGCAGCACGCATCAGCAAGGCAGTCCATAGTGAAGTACGCCAAGCTTCAGTCAGTTCTATCTAAACTGTCGTCAATTAGCATTACCAATGCTATTCAGTAGTTTGGATTGCACTATATTCTACGGAGTTTAGTTTATTGCCATACAAAATACAACTCTTGATAGTGCTATGTCTAACCGAGAAAATAACCTTTCAACATCCTTGGCGTTGTACCACTCAAGGAGCAACTTGCCGCTGTCGTCCCAGTACTGGAGAACTTGAAATGCAAGAAAGAGGAAAGAATCAAGCAGTTCTCTGATATTAGATCGCAGATTGAGAAGATCCGCTTTGAGTTAAGTGAACATAATGACCAGGATGGTAATGCAAGCAGTCTTGCTACTGAGGAACATGATTTGTCAACGAGGAAGCTTAATAGTTACCAAGCACAGCATCGTGCCCTTCAGAAAGATAAGGTATACATCCCGAGTCTACCTGTCTGCTTTCCTGAAGTTCTTTTTTTTCCAAATGTGTTTTTTTGAAAATTTTAGTATTAGTATTGCTAATTGCAAAACTCCTATTCGATAGAGTCAGTATAGGTGCTTCTTCTGCATACATTACACAAAAAGAAAGAGCTAATACAGATGCTAAAGAATGCTTGGTCATCTATAAATTGTCACATTTCACTCAGAAAAATATATCTTCTGAAAGTTTTTGGGTACACTTCCCGTTTTCCCGAAAAGTCTTTTATATGTAGCTTTGATCCCTGTTTGCATTCTTTTTGTCTGAGTGTCTTCGCAAGGTTCTGGAGTATATAAATGAAGTGCATTCCTTATGTGGTGGAGTCCTTGGAATCAATTTTGGAAGTATTGTACATGAAGTTCATCCCAGTTTACATCAGAATGATATTGAGCAGTCAAGAAATATTAGTAATAGCACACTGGAGGGCCTTGCTACTACAATTTATAAGCTAAAAGCAGAATGAAAGTCTAGAATCCACAAGGTCTTCCCTAGGTTCCTTTCTCTTCGTTTTAAGTTACTATCAATTGCTCATAACACATTTCCAAATGATCCATTACTGACAGATGAGAGAGACAATGCAGTCATTATGTCAGCTTTGGAAACTTATGGACTCTCCAGAAGAAGAAAAGAGACAATTTAGTAAAGCAATGAGAATTCTCATATTACCTGAGGAGGGAATCACATCACCTAGAGTTGTCTACGAGGAAACAATTGAGAAGGTTTTACCTCTTTGTTGTTGTTTGGGTCTTTAAACTTTGTTCACAGTGTACTGTAATCATTCAGATTTTCATTTCTTATCCAGATGGAAGCTAAAGTTGAGAGGTTAACAAAACTAAAAACCAGCCGACAAAGGAAATTGTCATGAAAAGGAGGGCATAATTTTAAGAGATTTGCCAAAATGCACACAAAGAACCTGAAGTCAGCACAGCCCCTGAACAAACTAAGGCTTAACCCTGCTTTGAAAGTGTGACAGTACTCAAATGATATTGTGATTATGGATCTTTATTTGAGTCTAGTTAAATTGGCTCTCAATTCTGATTTCTTTTGTTCTGATACATGTATTCTTAAGCAAACCAATTTGGTTGAATATATACATGGGCTTTCCTTCCACCTGTGCATGTTCTAACACTATTAGTTCATATATATTTCTTCTGTCTTCTCTTTTAGGTCGTTGAGCTCCAGCGAAAGTGACACCTTGAGCAAGACCAGCATGTAAGGTTAGGGGCCAAATCACTTGCAAATGGAACAGTATGGTTGGATCAGGTATGACATGCAATTGCTTTACCCTTTTTTTCTTGATAACCAAAATCTTATGCTTCGTGCATTTAGGAAACACTGAAAAAACTAAAAATCTATCAAAGTGTTGTTGAATGTACCCATTCTACGATCAACTGGCAATGCTACTCTAATATGAACTCTATTTTAATGTGTCGAGTCTATGCTCATTTGTATTCTATTTTAGGTTTGTAAATTACACTAAAAGGTAGAGCAATCTGTATTGAAAGTGGCGTGTGACTCGTCCACTTCAGGTGGTGATACTCGTTCGTTTTCGCAGGTTCTCCAGGCTCCTCAACAGCCCAGGAGAAGTATGGATCGGCGTCCGCAGTATCCAAATCGTTTCTATTCTGGATCTGAGGGCAATCGGGGAGGATTCCGCACTGGTTGGCAGAATTAGGGGAGGGGATGGGTTCCGAGGGGAAGAGATAGAGGTGGAGGTCGTGGTTTTGGTAACAGAGATGCTTGGATCCAGCGACAGACCGAGCGCCCAAATGAGCAGATAATCCAGGAAGAGCAGAATGAGGAATCTAACCCATCCCTGAATGCTGTGACTGCTGAGGTTGAGACTTCTGTCAACAAGTCGACTCAGATTGTTGTGGGTGCTAGTCAGGCTACTCAAGAGGGTGAAACGGGGGAGTAGGTTGCTCCTACTGAGCAACAATACCATCCACCTGTCTGTCATAGGTGTGGTAAGGTGGGTCATCCAGCTAATAATTGTGCTAATCCTGTTGTATGTCCTAGATGTCACAAGGAAGGCCATGTGGCGAGAGTTTGTTCCACCAAAATGCCCTGGGAGTTTATCTCCCCTTTTTGTGGCTTATCTGCTTATGGGCAGGGATTTCATGTGATTGAAAGTACTAATGCTGATGAGGGGATCAAGGATATGTCAACTACTGCTTTGATTACTATTACTGCTGGTCAAGCTAATGCTAGAGATATTGAGAATGAATTCAGACTAAAAGCAGGCCCAAACTCATTATGGAGGTGGTATGCCAAGAGAGTAGGGAAGGCAGGTACCAAATGAGGTTCCCTAATGCTCAGACTATAGATGACTTAGCTCATTTTACTGAGACGAGAATGAGATCTTTACCTGAAGTGGTGATCAAACTGGAAAAATGGAATTCAGCGACTGGCTCCAAGGGAGCCTTGGATGTGGCTTGGTTCAGAATATCCAATATTCCTCCTGAGAAGAGATCATATTCCAATGTTTGCATGGTAGCATCTAAGGTGGGTCTGCCTTTGGAAGTGGATAAGGATAGTTTGCATAAGAATGATTATGTGAGAGTCAAGATAGAATATAGGGATGTCACGAAGGTTCCTGCATCTGTGGATGGTGTTCTAGATTTCCATTTCTATGATTATTTCTTTCAAAGAGAGGTACCTCAAGAAGGTGTTACTAATTCTACTGGAACACAGTGGATCAGAAATGAGCGGGATCATCCTAAAGATGACTTCCCATCCCTCAAAAAATAGAAGATGGATCAATCAAAAATGCTGGACAGTTATCTGGGGCTGGGACAAGTAACAGATTGAATGATGGTAAAGGAAAGCAGGTTTCTGGAGGTTGTTCTCAGAAAGAACAGCAGCAGACTTGTTCAGAGGAAGATAGTGAGGATGAGGCCTTGCTGATGGGGGATCTAGTTGTTCCTGGCTCTGAACAGCTTAGATTTGGGAATTTTGACCCTGTTGAGATCAGAACAGTTAGCTGTATGACTATTAATGTGAACCCCCAAGCACTTATAAATGAATATGGATCTAACTTTGTTAAGTACAAACAAGACCCACTGGTGACTATTGAAGCCAAGAATGCTCTTCATGGCACTAGTAAAGATGAGTTCTTCCAATTGGATAGCATCAGTAGTAAATCTGGTTCCAGCAAAGTCCTGCCTACTATTGTGGAAGAAGAGGAAGAAGAAAGAAATGGTCAAAGAGCAATTTCCATGAGTCCTGTGAAAGGTAGCCAGGGTGCTCCTGAAATTGACCTGTCGAGCCAAGAAGAAGTGATACAAAAGGAGAATCAAGACATTGATTGGGACTTGATCCAGAGGGAGGATGGTCAGAATTCTGAGTTGTCTGAGGTGAATGTTGAGAATGAAAGGGAGAAGGGTCTTGATAAATCTGAGCAGCTTGATATATCTGAAGAAAAAGAAATGACCACAGTGAAAGAGAGTCAGAGGAAGGTGACAACTGAGACCATGGTTAATGATAAGTCTGAACTGATTGTTATCAGTGAAGAAAACAAGATGAGTTTTATGGAAGAAGATCGGAGGGAGAAATTATCTGAGGGGTACAGTCTGGTGATATGAACAATGAGAAGAATGCCTGGGATAAGCAAGCAGCTGACAAAGATACTGAAATGGAAGATGTGCAAGAGATCAATCAAGATGGCTGGCCTGCATGGCAACAAGTGAGACAAAGTAAGAGGATTAAAGTTGTTGGGGTTTCTCATCTGAAGCTGGATGATCAAACTCAGAACAAGAAGAACAAGGAGATGGGAATGGAAGGTAATTCTTCTCTTCAACAGAACTCCTTTGCAGTTCTGGCTAATTCTCAAATTGTGTCTTTAGCTAATAAAATGGGGATTGACTCTGATTCCATTTCCTTTGAGAAAATTGATTTATTAAAAGATCTTGAAAATGCTAGGATGAAACTTAATGAACAATCCAGTGTTACTGTGGATCAGGCTATTAGTTTGGAAGATGAAATGCTTCCCTTAAATGATCACAATGTTTTGGATTGGGGGTCTGAAGATTCTGAAGAAGAGCCTATAATTGTGGTCAATAGTGTAAGAAAGAGTAGGTCTTCAAAGAAGAAGGCAAAAAGGAAAACCAGGATGCTCAAGAATCCACCTTTTGAGGATTCTGTTAACTCTGATGGAGGGAAATCTAAGGTTAGCCCTAGATTTAACTTCAGGGATAGAAAAACTATCAAAAAAGTATATAAATGATAGGTCTTATTTGGAACTGTAGAGGAGTGGCCAAGAAGGGCCTAAGTTCTGTCATTAAGGAACTGATTTGGGATCATAAAGTTGACTTCATTGGTTTACAAGAAACAATGAAAAAATCATACTCTAATAAGTTTTTCAGGAAAATTGATGTTAACAATGAGTTCAGTTGGTTCTGGACTCCTTCTATTGGAAAATCTGGAGGTATGCTTAGTGGCATAAGAAATGATAGATTTGAGGTGGAGAATTTTGAAAATGGAGAGTTTATGATAATTGCTAATGTTTTTGACAAAAATCTTAAGAAACATTGGACATTGGTGAATGTGTATGGTCCAGCTCAAGATGAGATGAAGAATAGCTTCCTTGCTGAGCTTTCTTCTTTTTGCTTTAAAGCTAAGTACCCTATGCTAATGGGGGGACTTCAATATTTTGAGGTTTAGTTCTGAAAAGAACAAAAAATTCAATGATAATAATTTTTCCTCTACTTTCAATTTGATTATCAATTCATATGAGCTTAGAGAGCTTCATTTATCAGGAGGTAAGTTCACTTGGAGTAATAACAGGCTTGATCCTACTCTTGAGAAATTAGATAGAGTGTTGATGTCGAGTTCCTGGGAATCTGAATTTCCCCTCTGTAATCTAAGAAAAATACCCAGATACATGTCTGATCACAATCCTTTGATTGTGAGGACTGATCTTAATCAACATATTGGTTCTAGACCTTTCTGCTTTGAAAATTCTTGGCTCCAGCATGTGGAGTTCAGCTTAAAAGTGAGAGAGATTTGGAATAGGAAAGTTACATCAAAATCTGCCATTGATACCTGGTGTATTAAAATGGATAGAGTTAAAAAAAATTCTAAAAGGTTGGGGTCAAAGTCTCAAAGGGCATACAAGAAAGTATAAAAACATCTTAAAGGGAGAGCAAGAAATCTTGGAAAAAGAGGAAGAAGTGAGGTCTCTTGATGCTGATAAATTGAATAGAAAAACCTTCATATAATCTGAGTTGTTAAGATTGCTTGAAGAAGAGGAAAGTTATTGGCACAAAAGGTCCAACAACATGTGGTTGCTTAAAGGGGACAGCAATACTGCCTTTTTTCATAGGGTGGCTAACGGAAAAAAAAGAAAAACACTATTTTTTCTTTAAAGCATGATGATCAAATTATTGAAGGGGATGGGGCGCTGGTGGAACATGCTACTCAATTCTACAAAGAATTATTTGGCCCTTCCACACCTCCGGATATTCATATGGATCCTAGGTGTTGGAACTCATCTGAAAGGGTAACTATACATGAAAATGAAGAGCTTGAAAAATCCTTTTCTGAATCTAAAATAAAGTATGCTATCATTTCTATGGAGAAGAATACAGCCCCTGGACCTGATCATTTCCCTGTGGAATTCTACCAACATTGTTGGGACATTATTAAGGATGATATGGTTGTCATGTTTTCTGATTTCCATAATTTAAATCTTGACATTGGCAGATTCAATTATGGGATCATTACTTTGTTGCCTAAAATCAAAGAAGCTAATAACATCAAGCAGTATAGACCTATTTGTCTACTAAATGTGGTTTACAAGATTTTTACTAAGACTTTGATGTTGAGACTTGATAAAGTCATGGGAAGAATTATAAATAAATGCCAATCGAGATTTCTGAAGGATAGAAATATTATGGATGGGATCTTAGCTCTCCATGAGATTTTACATGATACACGAATTAAGAAAAAAGATGGGTTAATTCTCAAGTTGGATTTTGAAAAGGCATATGATAAATTGAATTGGGACTTCCTGTTTGAATGTCTCAAGCAAAGGGGTTTTGGGAGCAAGTGGTGTGATTGGATTAAATTGGTTATGAAATCTGGTACAGCCAGTGTTAAGGTGAATAACACTACTGGTAGTTATTTCAAATCTGGTAGGAGGGTCAGACAAGGGGACCCCCTGTCTCCCTTCCTTTTTAATATTGCTGCTGATACGTTGGCTAAGATGATTTCTCTAGCACAAAGAAATAATTTGATTAAGGGGTTAGCTCCTGAGTACATTGAGAATGGGGTGGCAGTCCTCCAGTATGCTGATGATACAATCTTATGTATCCAAGACGATAGTGAACAAGCTGCTCATCTCAAACTGTTGCTTTATCTTTATGAAAGCATGTTTGGGCTCAAAATTAATTTTTCTAAGAGCGAAGCCGTTATGATTAGTCAAGAAGATGCTAAAAGCCTGGAGTTTTCCAACATGTTTAACTGTGCAATTGGTAAATGGCCTATCAAATATTTGGGTGTCCCGGTGACCGGCTCTAGATTGCATGTTGCGGATTGGATGCCTATCAGTGAAAAACTGTTTAAAAGACTGGATGGGTGGAAAGCTAGCGCTCTAAGTTTGGGAGGTAGGCTGGTTTTAATCAATTCATGCTTAAGTAATCTCCGGATTTATGCGATGTCAATGTTTTGGCTGCCTGTGTCACTCATCAATAAGATGGACATTGCCACAAAAAGATTTTTTGGCAGGGAGAAGTATGAAGAAAAAGTACCATCTTATCAAATGGGTCAAGATCACTAAGCCAAAAAGTAAAGGGGGCTTGGAATTAAAGACTTAAGGAGAATGAATATAAGCCTGCTTTGCAAGTGGTGGTGGAAGGCTGAAAATGGGGTTGGAATTTGGCAGGACATTATTAGGGAAAAATATTTAAAAAAGGGTTCAATCGCTTTACTAACCAAAAACCCTAAAAACTCTCCGATCTGGAATGACCTTTTGAAGGTGAGACAGGTGTATCTGAAAGGTAGATCCATAATTGTGGGTAATGGCAAAACTACCAGCTTTTGGCATGACAGGTGGTGTGGTCTTGTCTCCTTAGCAGACAAGTTCCCAGGACTATATGAGATCAGTGAGGAGCAACACTGTTCCGTTGAGTTCAAGAAACTAAAAAATTGGCGTCTTTCTTTCAGGAGGTGGTTACATGAGGATCTTCAATGCCAACTTAGAAGGTTATATGACATTTGTGTGCCGGTATGGTATTAATTCTGAGAGGGATAGAGCTAGTTGGGATTGGGAGAAGTCTGGTTCATTTTCTGTGAAATCAACTTACAAACATTTGTGTGATCATGTCTTTGGCCCCAGTTTTAAGAAGTTTTGGAAAGCCAAAATCCCGTTGAAGATCAAGATTTTTTTGTGGCTAGTTTCACAGAACGTTATCCTCACTAAAGATAATCTGGTAAAACGTAATTGGAAAGGATCTACTACTTGTGCTTTTTGTAGTGAGAATGAAAATAGTCAGCACTTGTTTTTTGATTGCCCAACAGCTAAGTATATCTGGAGTCTGATTGCTTACTCTCTGGGCGCGGACTGTAGGCCTAACTGTTTGAGTCAATTCTGGGTTTGGATTCAGAGGTTTCTCCCTCAGGCGCCCAATCTGCATGCCGTTGGATTGGCTGCGGTGTACTGGGCTATTTGGCGAACTAGAAATGCGGTTTGCTTTGAGGGGAAAAGGGTGAAATCTCCTACCGAGATTATTTGTGTGATATGCTCCTTTCTGACATATTGGGCAGGTTTGCTTAAGGATGAACTAAAGGAGCAGATGATCCATGGAGCTGAGGTGATGAAGATGACGGCCCTTTTCTTTCATACTCAAGATCGGAAGACGTGCTCGCAGGAGAAGCGTCAGCTGGTGCCATTTGTTGGCTAATAGATTAGCGCTCTGCTGTCTCTTTGTTTTGTGGGCTTGGTGCCTTGTAAATAAGGAACGCTCTTGGTTGCGTCGGTCAGGCTAGGTAGCCGTTTTGCTCAGTGTGTTTGAAGGATTAGTGCGTTCATGCATGTGGTCCCTTCGTGATCATGTGTGTGAATGTTTTCCGTTCTTGTTTGCGGTGGTACTTGGGTCGAACTGCTAAACTGTGTAATTTTGTTGCCTTGGTAATGAAATTCGGTTTTACCGTTGTGGAAAGTGGTGTGTGACATTGTGTCTGTTAGCAACCTGGTTGTGAGTGTTTGTATGATCCTCAATTGAAGACAACTTTCTAACCGTGAGTGTTTGGAGCCTATTCTACCGGTTTCTTGATTTACTAAGTAATTAGTTTGTTCTACTAGCTTAGCTAGGCCATTTCATTCTTTGATTTAAAAGAATCAGTTATGGATGACGGCTCCTATTGATTTGTTCTAACTTCGATCTATTTACTGACACTGCTGGTTGAAATTATGTCAGATTCTGTTCTTTTATGGGACCATTTTTTCTGAAGCCAATTCTGCGATTCTTCATGAAGCGTAAGACACTAATATGATCTCCTAAATATGAAACTTGTCCAAAATATCAAATGGAGGATGCATCTCTCTGGTAGACACTTTTCTTCCGCTCCGTCAGTACGAAGCATGTAATATTGATGTTGTGAACATCACCCATATAATATTACTTTTTAATGAATAATATAATACATGTTTATATCTAAATTGTCGTGGTATTATTTTTTCCATTGCAACGTACGGGCGCATGAAAGAAATGAATATTTTTCTTTTCTGCCGATGTAAAACATTATCTTGGCTGTATCACAAAAAGACCTATACAATAGAGTTTGTGAGTCTTCGACGCCACGCTCTCACACAAACTTTATTTTTTGGATTAAATGCCACTTTAATATCGGTATTTGATTTAATAGTATTCTTATCTTATCCTGTGATCCGTTTGTCCCGTAGCAACGCACGGACACGAGGTAGTTACTTAAAAAAAAGTGTTGGAAAAGGAGCTGTATACGCAATACAATCGTAACTCGAGGGGCTTTGCCGTAAAAGCCTCGCAACAGAGGCCATAATAAATAGCGGCGACACGCCATCCCCACCGAACCCTACCGCGAGTTCGCTCCCCTTCTCCTGCCGTCTGCTTCCGCCGATCGACTTGCCCCATCGATTTCGCCGACCTCTCGACCCGATCGGCTCCACTGATCGTAGCTCCTCGCTCGGTTAGCCGCTCGATCGATTTTCCCCCAAAAGAGCTGCCGGAGTTCGCAAGAATTCGGCGGGTTTTACTACCTGTTCGTCAGTTTAGTTTATTGCTGATGCTATCCTTGACCGATTTCATCTCTGCCGTTGACTTGTTCAGGTTGCTGATGGCCAAGACGTCTTTCAAGACCGAGCACGATCTCGGTTGGTTTGCTTCCACTCTCTTGTCTCGTGCGTTGTTAATTTTGTGGTCCGGAATTGGGCCTCTTGCCTGTGGTTGATTGGTATAAGCGTGGCGATGCTCATAGATTGGGTTGAAGTTGTCGATGGTATAGTAGATTGGATTGAACTGGCATTATTATGGTAGATTGGATTACTTCAACCATGGTGGTATATTGGACTGAACTCATTGTTGATTGGAACCTGAGTTGGGGGTTTCTCTCAAAGAGGCATGTGGATAATTGTTATGATGTTTATTTTTTGTATTAAGGGTTTGTTTCTTGTCTGTGTTGCTTTCCTAAGTTTATGGGTTGTGGTTTTAGATGTTATGTAACCAACCCATGCTTGAATTGAATTATGTAATGCGGCTACTATGGTTTAGGTTACTCTGCTTCTATGTGTTCTGTTCTAACACAATTTTGATCTTTCATAAACCTGTTCCTATGTGGACCTGTTAGGGACAGACCATCAAGTTGATTTGAATTCTGCCGTAATTCAGTTCGTGTTATCATTTATTATGTTGTAATTTGTAAACCTTTGAGCAGAGTGTTCTCTCTGTTCTTTTTAAAGAAGTTTGCATATTTTATATGTTCCAACAACTATGTAATTTGGATCAAACTGGTACCTTTAGTTTTGTTTTTAAAAGTACTGTTGTGTTGTATAGCTCTTGTGCATCTGTTCTTTTCTTTCTCAGAACAATAATCTTTTTGGGAAGAATTATTTGTGAGCAAGGCTGTTAATGGAATATTAGTTTGTTTATACTTCCATATGATTGCAGATGTATCATCTTCATGTTTTGGCATTTGATTTGCATGACTAATTTAGGTTATATTTATAATATATGGTCTACTTTTTCTTTTGATTCTAGTTTACTTGCATTGGTTCTTGGATTGAATGTACTGGTTTTCAACATATGGCTACCACTGTGCTTGGTCTATTTACTGCACCTCCTAACCTGGAAGAATTCATAGCATACTTCTGGTCCTATTTGTACACGTAGTTGATTATAGTCAAGCTGTGTGTGTCGGCCTCAATTTGTTCTCACCTTTTTTGTGCAATATGTTCCCCTTTTCTTAACTAGAGTTCTGAACCTTATTTACTATTACAGAAAAAAGGCAGGCCGAATCTGCCAGGATCAGGGATAAGTACCCCGACAGAATTCCTGTAAGATATGTTCAGCATTTTTTCCATGCATTTTTTATGCATGCATGCTTGGTTGCTGATTTTGTCATCAATGTTTTCAGGTGATTGTTGAGAAAGCTGGCAAGACTGATGTCCCTGAGATTGATAAGAAGAAGTAAGTTGTCATCTAGATATTCTTATGTTCTGCTGGTAGTTTTTGCTATGTTTGCTTGAAATCTCGTTGTGTGCAACCGTAATCTGCATGCTGGTCATATTCAGATGATATACCATGGTGAAGCGAGCCTGTGTTTTTCCATGTCTTCTTGATTGGGTTCTTAAAAAACATGACTAATCCATCTATTTGGTGCTCTCTGGGTCTTAACTATTTTCATTAACATTGATCCATATTTTGTTAACACCTGCAGGTACCTTGTCCCTGCTGATCTCACTGTCGGCCAGTTTGTCTATGTGGTGAGGAAGAGGATCAAGTTGAGCCCAGAGAAGGCCATCTTTGTCTTTGTGAAGAACACCTTGCCACCAACTGGTATAAATTGAACAAACATCGCTATCCATTCATCGTTGCTGCTCCTTCATTGTTATGTTCTCATTTTTTAATACTCTCTTGTGGCAGCCTCTTTGATGTCTGCGATCTACGAAGAGAACAAGGACGAGGATGGCTTCCTCTACATGACCTACAGTGGCGAGAACACCTTCGGCTCTGCCTAGAGCAACTGCCCCTGCCACTGTAAATAAACTAGCAGGCTGCTGCTATCGTAAACCTATGTACATACCTCAGTCTCTAGTATGCTGCTGCCGGATTGCTTCAATGGCTTCAATGTGTCCTTAGCTTTCAAGTGTTGGCTTCAATGTGTCCTTAGCTTTCAAGTGTTTGGATTTCTCCTCTGATACTGAATTCCTTCAGTAATGAAACATTTGCTTATTCCACTATTATATTACTTCACTTGACGTTGGGTCTCATCTGATGTGTGATTGGTGTTTATCTGTGTTCATTGTGTTTGTTTTAAGCTGCAATCTGCTGACGGCCAAGCCAATGCTATATTTTTCTTGATTGAACCGATAGATTCCCATTACTAGACAAAGTGTGCCTGTCATTGTGATTTAGGTGGCTTTATTTAAGTTATACTGTATACTCCCTTTTGTCTAGAAAAGAATGTAATTCTAGCACAATATTAAGTTGAAGTATCTTGAGTTTGGGCTAACTATATCAATATTTATGAGAACAAATAAGCATCATTAGATTTGTCGTGATATATATTTATATAGCATACTTTTTTGATGTCTACATTTTTATATCTATATATTTGATAAACTTTAGACTTCAGATATTTCAACAAAGAATGCACCTAGAATTGCATTCTTTTTGGCAGTATTGTATAGGGAGTCTTGAATCAGTCGTTACTCAGATAAATGAAACTGGCACCTTGGGGACTCGAATCATATGAATTTACATGATTGGGGAATGAATGGAACGGAAACTATTCTTAATGTCGGGCTAAATGGGAGAAACTAGGTTTGCTGGATGACACATTTCCTGTGATCCTCTGTCGTAGGGCCTCCGAAAGTGCTCATAGATTTTGGACGAAAATGTTGCAATCTTTTGGCACTCGGTGGGAAGCACGGGAAGCTCTTTTTCATTCACTCTTCTGTATCCGTTGAGAGACGTTGGAAAGCAATTTATTTTCTAAGATTAATTGAATTTAAATATTACCATTAAGACGTCCGAAAGACTACACGTCTCACTTAACTCACTGCCGCATGCACTGGTCACCTAACAAGAAAACAAAATCAAATCCCCAACAAAACTCGTCTCCCCACTCCGCGCTCGTGCGGCGCGGCTTCACGGCGCTGTGCGGTCCCGTCCCAATCCGCCGTGCCGCCTCCTCGGAATCAGATCGCCTGACTTCACTACCACCGACGTATGGCTGCAGTCACGAAAATCGGACCATCCTCCACTCCCATCCAACGGCGACATGCGGGAGACCAGCCACGCTTCGGCAGCCCAACCCATCGAGTACACAGCACGCAAGAATAAAAAAAAATTCCCCTGCTTCAGCAACGACGGGATCCCAGGCGGATTTCTTCTCCTCCTCCGCCGCCGCCGCCGCCGTCTTCCTCGTGGCTCGCCATCTTTGTAGTCGCGCGACTTCGAGGCCCGAGAGAGGGCATCCAGGCGCCTTGGGGGCGTCCCCCATTCTTCCTCGAAGTCTTGCCCGTCGCTTGTCCCACAGCCGTGCGCCATGGGATGTTCCCCGGCTTGCCAGCTGCTCGCACGGCCACCGGCGGTGTGCCTGCTCAGACTGCATCCCTTGCCCATGCGCACTGTGGAGGTGGATCCCCAGATGCGCTAGCTCCAGCTTACTTGCAGCCGCGGTCACCAGATGACCTTCAGCAAGCTACTAGCAGAGCCATTTTCAGCGTTTGTACTTGGACAAGGAGCACTGGAAGGAAACCTTAGTAGAGTGTTGATAAGGTGCAGATTGTTGATGCTATTCTCTCAAAGAGCAGAAGTAGCTGTGAAGGTGCAGAAAGATATAGAGCTCTTGCCACTGATAACTTCTCTGAAGAAAGAAAGACTGGTGAGGCGGGTTATGGCAATGTGTACAGGTGCACCCTTGATCACACAGAAATAGTTGTGAAGGTCATTCAGGAAGACTCCATTGACAAAACTGATGAGTTCTTGAAGGAGGCAACTTATGACTCCTACATTAGAAGATAGTACCTGTATGCTTATCTGCCTTTCTGAAAACTGCATGCTATCAATTACTTCTGAAAACTACATTCAGTTCGGAAAATAGCATGAATTTGCTATGGCTGCACTAGCTTATCTAATCTAATCTAATATATATAACTATATAGTTCATACCCACTAAGCAATAAATTCTCTAAAACTCAACCCTCATGCTGCCACGTCATCCTATTTGCCAACGGTTTGATCTACCTCCCGCTGCCATCTCTTGAGCTTCCCATCTTGAGGACGTGCTGGTAGTAAATGCTCTGTCTTCTTGTGGTTTTTATCTGTCATCAAAGGGCGGTAGGCCGGATCCAGAAGAGGCAAGCAGCAGCCTGCAAGTGGTGGCAACTGTGCGGGAGGACGACAGCGCACTACTGGCCTTGGCGTCGTCGTCCATCTCTAGCAACGGCAGCTTCAGCTGGGCCGCCGCCGCCGCCGATCAGCCGATGAGACCTGCTAGTTGTCTGCGGCCAGCTGTCTGGGTCCTGCCCAAGGTTTTAAATCGCCGGCTAAGGGTAAGTAGCGGATGACCTCTAAAACAGCAATAGCGAAGGCTAAATAGAGATATAGCGGACTATAGCTCGTAGCTTGACCAGTCTCAAACAGCTATAGCCGGCTATATCTTCAGCTATAGCCGGAGATTTAAAACTATGGTCCTGCACCGCTTATATGATCGGCGTTAGTTCCCTCACAAACACAGGCCACGCCGGCCACCAGTACCGTGCTGCGGCTTTCATGTAGCAGCAGCTCGTGGTCGAGCGAGGATGACGATGACGACATCAGAATGGCTCACTGGGACAGTCACACTGGGTCACCACCGATTCGGACTGTAAGTGCTCTGATCCAGCATCCATCCCATGATCTGTTTCTGTTCCCTATTCTTGCACCGGCATTCAGCTAGATCCTCTCAGATATACAAGGATTGATGTAATGTCATAACAAAGTTGAAACGAAAATTTTCAGTTGTAGCGTTGGAGCTCTAGCGATGAAGACGCAACACGCCGCTAGGTCGAGGCCGGCACGTGGGTGAGGCGGCACTGCGCCGTTGAAGGAGCTACCACGCCGGCATCGAGTGAGATACGAGAGGACTGGGTGCCCAGAGGTGTGTGAAAAGATAGAAAAGAAGAGAGTAGGCAGGATCACGCATGGGCGAGAGAAGGGAGAGATGGGTGGGCTGGCCGGTGAGAGAGGACAAACTAAGGCGGGTACTATAGAGCTAATCTTTAGCTTGGATCGTACTTTCATTGTATCTTTTTTTTTTTTTTTTTTGCTTTTCTACTAAAGCCACCTGTATTCAAATCTCACAGCTTATATGTATGGCCGTTAGGATGAATTTGGTCACTCATCATTCACAAATTAAATTGCTGACTTCATATATCATCAAGAATATCTCATTCACATTTTTTTCTCCATTCAACTCCAAATATGTTCTCTAAATTGTAACCTCAAATTCCCGTAGCAACGCGCGGAAAATTCAACAGGTTTGTTAGAAAGCTATGACATATTCTCTAACTGAATAACAACTATCGTGTGTAGAGCTATGATGACGTATGGAGCTGTCATGTTGATCTATCTGTTTGAACTACTGTCTGAAGTATTATCTGCTAACTGCCGGAGCAGTCCAGCATTAGTTTCTGACCTGGACAATTTTTTTGACCTGCATCTAAATATTACAATGAGGTTGCACGAAATTGACGGCACATGTATGAAACTTCAGCAGTCCTGGGGCTAATGATAGCTGTGTGAAACGGTAGCTGTTTTTGGCTAATGCATGGAAAACATTGTCATTGAAGTTAAATCATGTTGACGATTTTTTTTAAAAAAACATTACAATCATGTTCATCTTATTTAAGCGTGATTTTTTTTTATCAATTAGCAACACAATGGTATATAAAATAGTATTCACAATTGATCTAACCTATATGCACAACACTAAATAGTGCGTAGACAGTGAAACAGACAGCCCATTGTATAACCTATCTGTTTAGCCGTCTCTATGTCAAATTCGAGGCTCATACAGATGACCCCCTGTCGGTGGGTTATACATGCCCTAACCCACACGATCGTAGATTTGTACTAGAGGAGCTTCACCGTACTAGCACCTGAGCGGAAATGACTAACCGACCTCGGTAGAGATGTATATATATATATAATGCATTTTTCTAGAGTATTTTCAGTCATTGTAGCCCAAAACAGCGAACAAAACGGTCTTGCTTTTTATGTGGGAATACCCAGGGTTACAATCTTGGCTCCGCCACTGGCCATGGCCAACTCGAGAGCGGGGAGAAAGTTGTTGGTGAGAAGTAGAGACAGAGTATTTTTAGTCTTTACAAAAATATGGTAGTAAAGGAAGGGTCAAATGGAGTCCTAGATGTACAACATGGAATGTATCTAATGTTGCACAAATTGTGATGATGTGGTTACGGGTACATAAATTGTAGTAGTATGTCTCTAAAATGTGTCGATTAAAATGACATGCATATTCAATTAAATGTTTTTTAAGAGCATCTCTTGGAATAGCTCTTAAAATTAGGGTCACACTTTTGATTTAAGGGTTCCACTGTCTTAAAAAGGTTTTATTTTCTAGACTCAACTTTAGGAAAGACTCACTTATTATTAGGTTTTTTTTCCTCTCACTCTTCTATTCCCTCCTCATTGACATTGTAGCTAGAAAAGACCCACTCATTATTAGGTTTTTTACTCTCCTTTTCTTTTATTCCCTCCTCATTGACATTATAGTATCATCGTAGTCTATCTTCCCTATTAGAGCAGACATGGCTATTCTAGTCCACCAGACACGTTTTTTTTTCATTCGAGCAGGCACATGCATAGATCAATAACATGCAATAAAAATTAAATACAATGTGCCTGATGAACTAGAATAGTCATGCTGTGAGACTAGACATGCGTGCAAAATCAAGAAACTCTACTTCTGCATGCAAGGCAATTAATGCTACATACATGACTAAATATGTAAATACCGCCCTATATTTGAAGCAACGCCTTCCATGATGAACTTGACAATTTCGCCGGTGCGTCTTCAAAAAGGGGGGCTGAAGTTTAAAGTTGCTCCTTGTACACAAAGTCACAAATCCAGTACCAACCAAGCGAATTAAGGGTAGCAGAGTCGTCTGGTACACGGTAGCAACCAGACTGACGATTACAAAACGGGCAGTAGACGATTGATTGGTCAATCAGGCCTGGTAACGGGAGCAACGGACGTAGCTGCTACGTGAGGCGAAGAAAGATATATACACGGTTGTAACGACCGGCGTGGCGCACGCGAGAGGTCGCCAGTGGCAGCACGCAAGGCACAGCTGCCTGATGGGCCGGGAAGGCCACTTCCCCGAGGAAATAATGGGCGTCACCACCCGAGACTCCGCGAAAGAGAGAGGAAGACAAAAATATCTGCAGCCTCCATGCTGCGTTTTCGCATTAATTAGTCAGCATCACGTCGCAATCACAAGCAACAACTGAGCAAGCAACGAAAAAAAATCCTCTGCTATCCCCAACCCCACTTCCCCACCCCAGCAGTTGCAGTAGCAGTATTAGGAGGTGTTTAGTTCGCGAAAATTTTTGGTTTCGGGTACTGTAGCCTTTTGTTTTATTTGTTAATTACTGTTTAATTATGAACTAATTAGGCTTAAAAGATTCGTTTCGCGATTTCACGGTGAACTGTGCAATTATTTTTTTGTTTCGTCTACATTTAATACTCCATGCATGTGCCGCAAGATTCGATGTGATGTTTTGGGGTGAAAATTTTTGGAACTAAACACCCCTTACTATTATAAATATACACTAGTCTACCTCAATTGGCGGAAGAGGAGGAGAGGAGAAGCGAAGCAAAGCAAGCAGGCTTGGAGAACAAGGTACCGGATCGACAACTCCCAGCTGATGATTCCAGGATTTTGATCTTGTTTGTTTACTCTATTCGGTCCTTGAGCTTGATCTGATCTGATCCTTACACCTTACTTCCTGCTCAGCGCCTCCCGCCCCACTTAGATTCCATCTCGTGTTCCTGTGTGGTCTGTGCTGCTGCAGGGGAGGAGACCAGCGAAAGGGGAACTAGATGAAGATGGGGGGCGGACTGCCGCAGCAGCTGCTGCTGCTTGCACTCCTCGTCTCTGCTGCCGCTCCTCAGGTTCGCATCCTGTTTCACTCCCGTCTCTTTAGCTGCCCTTCTTGCTTGCTGTAAAATTGTGTAAATAGAACACTACGAAGGCAATAACTGAACAGTGATAACATATAATCGAGCAAAAACCGAGCATGTTTAATTCTCCGCACCGACCATGTTTAATTCTTCGCCTGTGGGATGGGACCCAACCACAAGTTTCGGCCACAGATCTGCTTCTTCCGATGATCGATTTCCAGTATTAATACAAGAATCCTAAGATTTTGAACAGGTGTACAACGTAACATTTTGACTAGCAACTTTTATTTATGAAAATATGGGGATTTTATTTAAGTAAAAGATGATTAAATATTATGGAGCTAATTTCATAATAAATAAAGAAACATCTGTCTACTATCTTATATTGTCAAACTTCATAATTTTGTATATATGTTGATAGTCTCTGCTAGGAATCATATTTTGAGTTGAAGGCACTGATATACCAAACCACACTTGCACTTTATCGAACCTTATGTCTCCCTTCAAGATTGAACTCTGCAGCCTGCCTACTATTTCCAGACAAGTGTGGGTGTGGGTCGGTGAAGGCATATAATCACATATGTATATGTCTGTGCAGGTAGCTGGAGTTGGGGTCGGAGACAATTCCATGAGAATCATCCAGGTCTTTTTTAAGCTTCTTCTTATACCCTCAAATCAACCTAGTTTTCTCTTGTTTCTACAACTGCTCACGGTATACATGTCTACTGTCACAGGAGGATATCATCGAGACAGTCAACAACCATCCCAGCGCTGGGTGGACAGCCTCACGTAATCCTTACTTCTCAAACTATACCGTAAGTGGCAACACCTCCTGTTGATTGCATCCATAAACTGACAAAAGCGTCATCTATCTTCTCTTACTTCAGTGACGTCAAAACTATCCTTTTCGCCTTTTCGGTGCAGGTTGCGCAATTTAAGCACATACTTGGAGTGAAACCAGCACCGAAGAATGTACTAAGTGATGTTCCTGTCAAAACTTATCCAAGATCACTGGAACTTCCAAAAGAGTTTGACGCTAGATCTGCATGGTCCCGTTGCAGCACAATTGGGACCATACTTGGTAGGTTTATTTGGTTAAAACTCGGTGCATTTCAGCTGTATATCGATTTTAGTTGCCTGATGGATACTCGTTTCTTGTATGAATTTTTCAATCCTGGATAATCCTGATCTTCGTGAGCAGATCAAGTAAGTTCAACGGTCTACCATATATTATTAGCACCTAAAAAGAACGATGCAACATGCTTACAGTATATTGTCTCATCTCATGATAACAGGGTCATTGTGGCTCTTGTTGGGCTTTTGGTGCTGTGGAGTCCCTCCAGGACCGTTTTTGCATTCACTTCAACATGGCGAGTGGATACAAAAGACCTTGCTGTTCTCACAGTTTTTTTAATAAAAGATTATAAAGGCATGCTTTGTTCTTTTCTCACATAACCAAGCTATTGTTGTTTTCCTTGCAGAGCATTTTACTATCAGTCAATGACCTGCTGGCATGCTGCGGTTTTATGTGCGGCGATGGGTGTGATGGAGGCTATCCTATAGCGGCATGGCGCTACTTTGTTCAAAATGGTGTTGTTACTGATGAGGTATAGGTCTATTGGCGTATTTTCTACTTTCAATCGCTTGGATTTCTCTGTATGCTTCAGCAGCAATCCTACTATTTCTAGGAGTTTTATGATCCTACATCAAACAAGTGATATACTGCATATCTCAAACTGATTTTGTGGAAACTGAATGGCACATGAATTACTAACACAAGACGTGTTGAGTTAGTTTATGCAGCACTGACTTCATTTTGCTAAATGCTATAATGATTAATTAGAGTGTAAATTTGAACCACCTTAACTCTTTTCTCCAATGGAACCTAGTGTTAGTATGAGCAAATCATAATCTTCAGCTGTTTCTGTATGGTTGTAAGAGTTATCCAAACATGGTATAAATACATCATCATGAAAAATTACACTTTAATAAGTTGATCTCAACACTTGGTTTGAGGCAGATCATGATAGTGCCTTGATTTACAGTTTGCAAAATAAGTTGATCTCTTTTTGTATTCAGAACATAGCTGATGACCATAATGAAAATTTTCATCATGGTATACAAAGATAAGGTTAACTTTGCTCTGTGTTGCAGTGTGATCCATACTTCGATCAGGTCGGTTGCAAGCATCCTGGATGTGAACCTGCTTATGCTACACCTAAGTGTGAAAAGAAATGCAAGGAGCAGAACCTAGTTTGGCAGGAAAAGAAGCATTTCAGCATTGATGCGTATAGAATAAATTCAGATCCACACGACATAATGGCAGAGGTCTACAAAAATGGTCCTGTAGAAGTTGCTTTCACAGTTTACGAGGTAATGTCCAGTTGCTTTGTCTCAAGTTCTCCATGCATTTTGTCAACAAATTCTGTGTAGCTGAGACGTTGTGAATAAGCCTGGGCGTTCGGGTTACCCGATTTTTTCGGGTCGGGTAATTCGGGTAATTTAAAATTCGGGTAATGAAAACTGCTACCCGATTTTTGTCCCGAAAAAACACTACCCGCAAATTCGGGTACCCGATAATTCGGGTTCGGGTTCGGGTATTACCCGATATACCCAAATTTACGGAAAACAACAAACTACACTAAATTTCAGTAGCGATCTATACATAATTTCAGCAACAATTTGTATAGAATTTCAACAGCAATTTGCAGAGAATAATATATTACAGTCACTCGTTCAAATAGAGAGAATTATATTCTAATAAAGTGACAAGTGAAAGTGTTCAACTAACAACATATGATAAATAGAAAGACAAAAATAAATCTTTGGGTAGTTCGGGTAGTTTGGGTACCGGAGGATATTACCCGAATTACCCAAACTAATTTCGGGTAATCAAAATCGCTATCCGAATTTGGGATCGGGTACCTCGGGTTCGGGTAATTCGGGTCCGGGTTCGGGTAATTTGGATATGGGTAATGGGTATCGGGTATTTTGCCCAGGCTCAGTTGTGAAGGACTATGTAACGGATCAACGTAATTATACGAGATTAAGTAAGAAAATCCTCCACCGAGGCGGTTAATTTAACAAACTTAAGCCCGTATAACTCGAGATTCCGTGAAATCACGAAGGATTTCAAACCAACCAACATACAACCAAGATCGTACTGATTTAGCAGCCACAGTTCACACGATACATAAAGTTGATCATAAAAGTAGGATACATCGGAGTTCGGAAATAAAGGTTATTACAACATAGAACAACATAAAGTAGCGGAAGCAAATAGTTTTACGCACACACCCTTAGTTTAGTTACAGTGCCAGTAGATAGTCATGGTCCACAAAAGCAGTAGATAAGACAAGCAGAACGACATTTGCCCAAGGTCCTAGTTGTCACCCATCGCCGGATACAGACAGTTGGAGCAGTACCCGTAGTACATCTGACCATCTGCAACAACAATGGGAACAACGCCCTGAGTACGAGAATGTACTCAGCTAGACTTACCCGTCATAAACCAGAAATAACATGACACCAAGGAGCATGCAAGACTTTATATAGTGTACTGGCTTGACTCATTTGCAAAAGGCATAAGTTACTAGGAATAACTAAAGATCACTACTTTTAGCATCATTTTTATGATAACCTATTCATGCTAGGTAAGCACCTATTACTAAAACAATCACTTGATTAACCATTAGCATCAAAGGTTACCATCTCAGGTTTAGCATTTCTAACATTAACCACATGACCATCCGTGTTCCATCATTAACACTACGATGCCGTAGCTCGAGTCAAGTGCTCACTAACCGGGAGCGATGGCGATTCGAATCGAATTCCTATCCAGCTGGAGATTTATTCCTCACACAAACCATGCTTCCCCCGTCAGGGTCGCGTAGATCACCAATGACACTTTCCAAGAAGCCGCGGGATAACAATCATGGATCGCACTACCCAGGGACCGCCCGACTGCCAGGACGCACCTTGGGCTTACTCTTCGCGTCCCCGTACACCCCCTTCAACACCAGTCTGCCAACCCGAGTTTATCCCGGCTCGAAAAGTGTCGCTAGCTTCGCGGTCGAAAGGTACTTTATTCGGCCAGCTAAATGTGAGGCATGCGTTCAACATGACAAGAGGGACGAGCAACGATCGGTCCTTAATCGACACAGACGGAATCACTATAGTCCAAAACCCTATAAGACTCCGCCCGGTCTCCATTTATCCATCAACACTTGGTTACTTTTCAAGATTCACAGATACCGCTAACCCTAGCCAGGTATTCGCCTATAACTCGCAGATGACAGGAAATCACCCGACTTCTACCGATCTAAGCATGGCTAAGCAAATTACTCGATCCTGACCTAATAAGGTAACAGTAATTCTGGTGGACAAGGATAGTAATGCAACAACGGTTTCACTCAACTCCTATAACTTAATGCAACAATATATAATTATAATTCAGGTAAGTAAGAATAGCTTTTATAAAATAGGAGACTTATAATGCTCCGGGGCTTGCCTCTTTCGAACGAGCTAGGATGGTGGTCGACGCACTCTGACAGTTCCTCGCTTGGCTCTTCCTCCTCGGGCACCTCCTGTGCCTGGGGCTCCTGCTGGTCCGTCCAAGCCTGCTCCTCTGGTACTGCTGCCTGCGACTCCTCCTGCGATCCTGTATGATGCAAGTGCATAAGTACATGCAAATGATGCATCGGATTATGATGAAATGATGAAGTGACATGAGATGCAGACGAGCACATGAAATGAGCAGATAGTACAAATTTCATCTTCTACAAGGTAGTCCACGTCATCTAAGAACATGTACCCCAAGGTTTACTCAATTTGATTACACTAATCATCATACACCTGACACAAGCAAGTGACCCTAAATAACCAAACCTTACCACCCTAACTCACTCACAACATCAGCAAGACTTAGTGATGCTTCAAAGATACACCAAACATATTTTATTCTTCTTAAATTCTCATAAAGAATAATCATTTATTCCTTATTTAACTAGGGTTGTACTGCAACACCTATCTCTGGTGTAGATAAAAATCTACAAAAATTACAGCAGAGTATTCTTACCCTAACTAAGCTACCACTAAATTTTCATGGTAAAAGGAACTGTAAAACTACCTGCACAAAATAAACAAATTATAGCTTAAATGTGAGCATGAAATTGTTTTATACTAGGAAAAGTATCAAACAACAGATTTCACATTTTTCCTAGGTTACCAACAGTAAACTAACATGTTACAAAAATTATCATAAGTATGTTATATACAAATATTGCTTTCTACTAAAAATAACAAATATTAACAAATAAAGGCATTTGAACTACACTTCAAAAATTTCCCACAGAACATGCTTCACTAGCATTTTTCCTAGAAAGTACATCACTAAAGAAGATTAATGCAACAAGAATCACATTTTTCCCTTTATTAGTTTATTTACTACAATTTTTCTAAGATAACAGCATATATAACAATTAAATAAAAATGTACAGTAAAGTGCCACAAAAATAACATGGGATATTTTTAAACTGTAGATCTATTCACAAGGAACATTTCAAAATTTGTTTCATGATTTTTGGAGCTACAAATCTCGAGATACAATTTTTGGAAGCCTTAATTCAAAACTGAAAATTCATTTTCTAAATCATTTCAAAAATCCGGCAGTCAAAATGCTGGGTACACCCCGCTCGTTTTCCCCGAACCCGCACACAGGCGCTGAAAAGGGGGACCCGCGGTCAGCCGGGCCCCACCTGCCAGTCAGCCAAGGGCAGGGGCGGCGCTGGCCGGCGCCTTTCTCGCCGGCGGCGAGCCTACCGGTGGCGAGGTCACCCCCCAGAGGATCCCCGAGGCGAGGCGAGCACAATGACGCGAAAAACGAAGGCAGGGCTACGCTCTAGCGAGGATGGCGGGGGTCACCGGCGAGCGGCGGCGCTGCTCCACCGGAACCCACCGGCTCCGGCCACGACGAGGCCAGCGAGGGGTGCTAGCGCTACGCGGTGGAGCGGGCGAACCTAAGCAAGTGGAAACTAGGGGAAACGAGGGGCGCTGTGACGGCGTTTCGCGCGGAGCCGGGCTCCGGCGAGCTTCGCCATGGCGGGCGGAGACGAAGGCGGCCAATTCGGCCCCCTTACCTGCGGATTTGGCGAATTGAGGGCACGGCGAGGAAGGGCAAAGGGAGGTGGAGACTCCGGCGAGACGCAATCCAGAGAGGCGCGACGACGGGGGAGCTTGGAGGGCGGCGGCAATGGCGCGCGGCCGCGGCTCCGCTGCGGCTGTGGCTGACGCTCAGTGAAGCGAAATGGGAGGGAATGAAGGGAGCAGCCGAGACGGCGCGAGCGCTTGGAGGGGGGTGAGCCGGCGCGGGGGACGTGGGGGCCACCGGGGCGCGTGTCGCGCGGCGTCGCCGTCGCTCGGCCACGCGGCGGCCGAGTGCTGCCGCTGCGCCACGACGTCGCGCGCGGGCGCGCGCGCGGGCGGGAGGTGGACGACGCGGGCGCGGGCCGGGCCGGCTTCGGCCGTGGGCCGAGAAGTGAAGCCGGAGCCCAACAACGAAAATCCGGTTTTTTTTTTCAAATAAATTCCAGATTTTAAATCTCTGTTTGAAATTCAAATTTGGGGATGAAAACGAGGTTTTCAGAAATTTGACTCAAAACAAAAGTTGTTCAAAATTTTATTCTCTACAACTTTCATATAGACCATTTTTCAAAATTCCCAATAGATTTTAGATTTGAGATTTAAAGCTAATTTAAAAATCAAACTCATTTATTTAGAATAATTTTTAAAACAGAATTTGAGGAGAATTTGAATCCAAATTTTTGCTCCAATAATCAAGTTGGTTTATTCTAGATTATTTAAAATTGCTACTTCTAAAAAGTACACCAACTTTTTAACATTTATTTTAAACTTAGGGTTTCCATTCATTTGTTTTTCAAGTTAAATTTGAAAAGGGCTACAAATCAAACAAGGCTAAACATGCAATGATGTTGAATGCTTATGCTTTGAAATGATAATGCATGCTTAACACCCAGGGGTGTTACAGCCCTCCCCCCTTATAAGAATCTCGTCCCGAGATTTTGAGTTACGAACCATTTATCGTAAAAATCTTTATAAGCAGTTTGAAGATATTCTCCCGTTTCCCAAGAAGCATCGCTCTCGTCATGGTGACTCCACTGAACCTTGTAGGTTGTGACCACTTTGTTCCGAGTGACTCGGTCCTTGGTATCCAGGACTCGGACTGGTTGCTCGCGATATTCCAAATCTGCCTTGATCCGAATACCCTGAGGTTGTATTCTCTCCTCTGGAACATGTAGACATTTCTTCAATTGGGATACGTGGAAGACGGGAAAGATCGAACTCATCTCTTCTGGTAACTGTAACTTATATGCCACGGGGCCCTTTTTCTCCAAGATCTGGTATGGCCCTATATATCTAGCAGATAGTTTCTTCTTGATTCCAAACCGTTTCTTCTTCATTGGGGTAACCTTTAAATAGACATAGTCACCTACTTGGAATTCCAATGGTCTTCTTCTCTTATCCGCATAACTCTTCTGACGAGACTGCGCTGCTTGCATGTTTTGTTGAATAACACGGACCTTCTTCTCCGCCTCATCTACAAAATCAATTCCGTAAAACCTTCTTTCTCCGGGCTCTACCCAATTTAACGGTGTTCTGCACTTCCGGCCATACAAAGCTTCAAATGGTGCCATCTTGATACTCTCTTGGTAACTGTTGTTATAAGCAAATTCTGCCAACGGTAACCAGGATTCCCATGAACCTCTGGATGATAACACACAAGCTCTAAGCATATCTTCCAGTACTGCATTAACTCTTTCTGTCTGCCCATCAGTCTGTGGGTGGTAAGCCGTGCTACGAATCAAACTAGTGCCCAAACCTTGATGAAGATGTTCCCAAAAGTGAGAGGTAAACTGTGAACCTCGATCAGACACTATTGTTTTTGGTATTCCATGCAACCGGACAATCTCAGCAATATACTTTTCTGCATATTGAGGTGGTCGAAAACTTGTTTTGACTGGCAGAAAGTGAGCCGACTTGGTAAGGCGATCGACTATTACCCAAATGGAATCATGGCCTTTCTGTGTGGTGGGGAGACCAGTGATAAAGTCCATACTTATATCATTCCACTTCCAATCGGGTACCGACAAAGGTTGTAGAAGTCCTGCAGGTCTCATGTGAAGAGCTTTAACTCTACAACACATGTCGCATCGAGCAACGTATGCTGCAATCTCCTTTTTCATCTTAGTCCACCAATAACGGGGTCGTAAATCTTGGTACATCTTGCTACTTCCGGGGTGAATAGATAGCTTAGAACGATGGGCCTCATCCATCAACTTGTTTTTAAGCTCTCTATCCTTAGGTACTACCAGGCGATCCTTGAACCATAACACTCCTTGTTCATCCAAGCGAAAGTGTTTGGTGGGTTCTCTCTTTATCTTTTCTTTGATATGAAAGATTCCCTTATCTGTTTTCTGACCATCAATGATCTGGCTTTCCAGAGTGCAACTGATCTGAATATTATGCAACACAGTTGGATGTAACAAATTGAACCCTTCTTCAAACAACGGTTGCACATCAATAGCATGAGATTTTCTGCTCAGTGCATCTGCTACTACATTAGCCTTTCCAGGGTGATAGTGCACGTTCAGATTGTAGTCCTTTATCAACTCTAACCATCTCCTCTGTCGCATGTTCAACTCAGATTGGGTAAAGATGTATTTGAGACTCTTATGATCTGTGAAGATATTACACACATTACCCAACAGGTAGTGCCTCCAAATCTTTAGAGCATGCACCACTGCTGCAAGCTCTAAATCATGTGTAGGATAGTTAACTTCATGCTTCCTCAGCTGTCGTGATGCGTAAGCAATGACTCTTCCATTTTGCATCAGCACACATCCTAACCCATTCTTGGATGCGTCACAGAAAACATCAAACGGCTTTTCTATGTCTGGTTGGGCCAGAACAGGAGCAGTGGTCAACAACTTCCGCAAAGTACAGAAAGCTGCTTCGCACTCCTCTGTCCATACAAACTTATGATCCTTCTGTAACAGGCTTGTCATTGGTTTGGCAATCTTCGAGAATTCTGGTATGAAGCGACGGTAGTAACCGGCTAAACCAAGGAAACTGCGAACTTCATGAACTGAAGTTGGTGACTTCCAGTCCATAACCTCTTGTACTTTACTTGGGTCTACAGAAATGCCATTTTCAGACAACACATGGCTGAGAAAAGGAACTGTCCTGAGCCAGAACTCACACTTGCTGAACTTAGCATACAGTCGATGTTCTCTGAGTCTAGTCAAGACTATCCTGAGGTGTTCTGCGTGTTCTTCTTCATTTTCTGAGTATATTAGTATGTCATCAATGAACACTATCACAAACTTGTCCAATTCGGGCATGAAAACCGAATTCATCAGGTACATAAAGTATGCAGGAGCATTTGTCAGTCCGAAAGACATGACAAGATACTCGTACAAACCATACCTGGTCGAGAATGCAGTCTTAGGCACATCTTGCGGCCTAATCTTTATCTGATGGTACCCTGATCTCAAATCTATCTTAGAGAACACTTTGGCTTTAGACAATTGGTCAAACAAGATATCAATCCGAGGAAGAGGATACTTGTTTTTAATTATCACTGCATTCAGTGGCCGATAATCCACGCACATGCGTAAGGAGTTATCCTTCTTCTTTTTCACAAACAGAGCGGGGCATCCCCATTCAGACGAGCTGGGACGAATCAACCCTTTCTTTAGCAAGTCCTGAAGTTGTTTCTTCAATTCTGCCAACTCATTGGGAGGCATCCGATAAGGCCTTCTCGAGATCGGTGCTGTTCCTGGAATTAACTCAATGGCAAACTCGACGTCTCGGTCTGGCGGCAGTCCAGGTAACTCCTCTGGAAACACATCTGGAAACTCACAGACCACTGGAATCTGGGCTAGCAGAGTAGTTTGGACCGCACAAGATGTGCTAGCTAGGTCTACCCTCCTAGGTAGGACTACCCGAAAGGTGCCTTCCCCATTGGGTTCCTTAAGAGAGATACTCCTTCCTCCAACATCAATTACAACTCTCATGCGATTCATCCAGTTCATACCCATGATCACATCCAAAACTAACCCTGGCATGACTATCAGATTAAGCTTATATTGCCGGTTTGATATGCTTAGGGTTACTCCCTGAACTATCTGATTAGTCAACAGATCAGCCCCAGCTGAACTAATTTTATATGCACATTCCAATTCAACTATCTTTTGCTCATACCTTTTAACAAATGCTTGACTTACAAAGGAATGAGACGATCCGGAATCAAACAAGACTACTGCAGGATGATTGTTGATAGAAAACATACCAGCTGTCACCGGTTCTCCTTCAGGGATATCATCCACAGTGGTGTGGTGCACACGAGCTTGATACTGCGTTTGCTGTTTCTTAGGATAGGGACAATACTTTGCAAAGTGCCCAGGTTGGTTGCAGTTGAAGCACGGTCCCTTCACTTGAGCCACGGTTCCCGATGAACTGCCTTGTCCTGTCTTTGCTTGAGGCAATGCCATCTTGAACGGCTTCTGGTTTCTCTGGGATGGCTGAGCATTCTGATTCTTCCGTTGCGGTGGCCTAAACCTTGCACCGGGGACGGGCGAGCGATAAGCCGGGCGGTTGGTCACTGGGGCCCTGGACTGAGATGAACCCGACTCAAAAGCCCTCTTACGGATCTTGGAAGCGGCATAAACATTGTTGTTCTTCTCTTGCTTCAGACAGTCACTAACGAAGTCATTGAAATTAGTTCTCATGTTTGTACCCACATGCTTCATCATCTTGGGACTCAGGCCTCTCTTGAAACTAGCGATCTTCTTGGCGTCAGTATTCACCATATCAGGGGCATAACGGCTCAGGTTATTGAATGCATGCAGATATTGAGTCACAGTCTTTGTGCCTTGATTTAACGCCAGAAATTCCCCAAGCTTCATCTCGGTCAGACCTGGTGGAATGTATGTTCCACGGAAGGCGTCAGTGAACTCCCTCCAAGTGATATGGGCGTGGGGAGCAAAAGTGGTGCGGTGATGCTTCCACCACATTTCTGCCGGACCTTGAAGCTGATGAGCTGCGTACTCAGTCTTCAACACTTCAGTCATCCTTAGGCCACGAAACTTATCTTCCATCGTATTAATCCATTCTTCTGCATCTAAAGGTTCTGCGGCTTCCTTGAAGATCGGTGGACGAGTATCCATGAAGTCCTTAAAACTGTTGTACTGGTTTGCTTCGTGGCCACTCTGGTTTATCCCCCGTCGGGTATTATCTACGATACTGCGCAGCGCAGCTTCCATATTCTGTTGCATACTTTCCATGTTGCGTTGGCTTCCCAGAAATTGGGCGAAAAACTGTTCTGCCGTGTAGGGTGGAGGAGGCGGTGGTGGATCACGGTCATCATTAGCAGCTGCACTGCCACCAGCCTCGGCGGCACCATACCTATAACTTAACTCCTATAGTAATGCAACAACGGTTTCACTCAACTCCTATAACTTAATGCAACAATATATAATTATAATTCAGGTAAGTAAGAATAGCTTTTATAAAATAGGAGACTTATAATGCTCCGGGGCTTGCCTCTTTCGAACGAGCTAGGATGGTGGTCGACGCACTCTGGCAGTTCCTCGCTTGGCTCTTCCTCCTCGGGCACCTCCTGTGCCTGGGGCTCCTGCTGGTCCGTCCAAGCCTGCTCCTCTGGTACTGCTGCCTGCGACTCCTCCTGCGATCCTGTATGATGCAAGTGCATAAGTACATGCAAATGATGCATCGGATTATGATGAAATGATGAAGTGACATGAGATGCAGACGAGCACATGAAATGAGCAGATAGTACAAATTTCATCTTCTACAAGGTAGTCCACGTCATCTAAGAACATGTACCCCAAGGTTTACTCAATTTGATTACACTAATCATCATACACCTGACACAAGCAAGTGACCCTAAATAACCAAACCTTACCACCCTAACTCACTCACAACATCAGCAAGACTTAGTGATGCTTCAAAGATACACCAAACATATTTTATTCTTCTTAAATTCTCATAAAGAATAATCATTTATTCCTTATTTAACTAGGGTTGTACTGCAACACCTATCTCTGGTGTAGATAAAAATCTACAAAAATTACAGCAGAGTATTCTTACCCTAACTAAGCTACCACTAAATTTTCATGGTAAAAGGAACTGTAAAACTACCTGCACAAAATAAACAAATTATAGCTTAAATGTGAGCATAAAATTGTTTTATACTAGGAAAAGTATCAAACAACAGATTTCACATTTTTCCTAGGTTACCAACAGTAAACTAACATGTTACAAAAATTATCATAAGTATGTTATATACAAATATTGCTTTCTACTAAAAATAACAAATATTAACAAATAAAGGCATTTGAACTACACTTCAAAAATTTCCCACAGAACATGCTTCACTAGCATTTTTCCTAGAAAGTACATCACTAAAGAAGATTAATGCAACAAGAATCACATTTTTCCCTTTATTAGTTTATTTACTACAATTTTTCTAAGATAACAGCATATATAACAATTAAATAAAAATGTACAGTAAAGTGCCATAAAAATAACATGGGATATTTTTAAACTGTAGATCTATTCACAAGGAACATTTCAAAATTTGTTTCATGATTTTTGGAGCTACAAATCTCGAGATACAATTTTTGGAAGCCTTAATTCAAAACTGAAAATTCATTTTCTAAATCATTTCAAAAATCCGGCAGTCAAAATGTTGGGTACACCCCGCTCGTTTTCCCCGAACCCGCACACAGGCGCTGAAAAGGGGGACCCGCGGTCAGCCGGGCCCCACCTGCCAGTCAGCCAAGGGCAGGGGCGGCGCTGGCCGGCGCCTTTCTCGCCGGCGGCGAGCCTACCGGTGGCGAGGTCACCCCCCAGAGGATCCCCGAGGCGAGGCGAGCACAATGACGCGAAAAACGAAGGCAGGGCTACGCTCTAGCGAGGATGGCGGGGGTCACCGGCGAGCGGCGGCGCTGCTCCACCGGAACCCACCGGCTCCGGCCACGACGAGGCCAGCGAGGGGTGCTAGCGCTACGCGGTGGAGCGGGCGAACCTAAGCAAGTGGAAACTAGGGGAAATGAGGGGCGCTGTGACGGCGTTTCGCGCGGAGCCGGGCTCCGGCGAGCTTCGCCATGGCGGGCGGAGACGAAGGCGGCCAATTCGGCCCCCTTACCTGCGGATTTGGCGAATTGAGGGCACGGCGAGGAAGGGCAAAGGGAGGTGGAGACTCCGGCGAGACGCAATCCAGAGAGGCGCGACGACGGGGGAGCTTGGAGGGCGGCGGCAATGGCGCGCGGCCGCGGCTCCGCTACGGCTGTGGCTGACGCTCAGTGAAGCGAAATGGGAGGGAATGAAGGGAGCAGCCGAGACGGCGCGAGCGCTTGGAGGGGGGTGAGCCGGCGCGGGGGACGTGGGGGCCACCGGGGCGCGTGTCGCGCGGCGTCGCCGTCGCTCGGCCACGCGGCGGCCGAGTGCTGCCGCTGCGCCACGACGTCGCGCGCGGGGCGCGCGCGCGCGGGCGGGAGGTGGACGACGCGGGCGCGGGCCGGGCCGGCTTCGGCCGTGGGCCGAGAAGTGAAGCCGGAGCCCAACAACGAAAATCCGGTTTTTTTTTCAAATAAATTTCAGATTTTAAATCTCTGTTTGAAATTCAAATTTGGGGATGAAAACGAGGTTTTCAGAAATTTGACTCAAAACAAAAGTTGTTCAAAATTTTATTCTCTACAACTTTCATATAGACCATTTTTCAAAATTCCCAATAGATTTTAGATTTGAGATTTAAAGCTAATTTAAAAATCAAACTCATTTATTTAGAATAATTTTTAAAACAGAATTTGAGGAGAATTTGAATCCAAATTTTTGCTCCAATAATCAAGTTGGTTTATTCTAGATTATTTAAAATTGCTACTTCTAAAAAGTACACCAACTTTTTAACATTTATTTTAAACTTAGGGTTTCCATTCATTTGTTTTTCAAGTTAAATTTGAAAAGGGCTACAAATCAAACAAGGCTAAACATGCAATGATGTTGAATGCTTATGCTTTGAAATGATAATGCATGCTTAACACCCAGGGGTGTTACAGACTATGGGGTGCTGATACTTTTAGAGGACAAACATTGCATACAAAAACTTAAAAAAGACTATTGTCTAACTAAAAGGTTAGTAAGGACATGACAAAAGCCAAATAACAAATCTAGTATATAGAGTAATATGCTTTGGGATCATTCATAGTCTTAGAAATATGAGCGGAAAAAACCAGGTATTCATATGCACTTTATTTTTTTTCTGATTTGGCAATGAAAAATCTGTCAAGGATTTCGCACACTACAAATCTGGAGTATACAAGCACATCACCGGTGGCATTATGGGTGGCCATGCCGTCAAGTTGATTGGATGGGGAACCAGTGATGCTGGAGAGGATTACTGGGTATGTTGGTTAATCTCCATATTTTATTCTGTAAATTATCAGACGATGAGGCCCTAAGTTGTTTTGTATGATCTTTTCATTTTTGCAGCTTCTTGCAAATCAGTGGAATAGAGGCTGGGGCGATGTAAGTTTGTGACGCATATCCATCTTTTCAAAATAACAGTGATTCCTTGAAACTTAGTATCATATTTTTCAACAAATAACTTCTATTGGGTAATACTTTCCAGGATGGATACTTCAAGATCATAAGGGGCAAAAATGAATGTGGCATCGAGGAGGACGTTGTTGCTGGAATGCCGTCTACAAAGAATGTGATTCCAAACTTCGGCAGTGCCGTTGGAACAGCTGTAGTTTAATAAATTACGTTTGGCCTCAAATGCTGTTGGAATTAACTAAAATATTTTTAAAATGGAATTGTTAAAGAGCCACGATGGTGTATGTAGTTTGTACGCTAGCTCGTTCCAAAGGTCGTTATGTTGCTGATGCCACATAACTTTGGTCAGAGATAAAGTGGAATAATATTAATAAGAACTAGAATATGAATATTATGGTTTCAAGTCCAACCAAATTTGTGTTCTGATGATCTCTGGCTAAAACCTCTGCTCCACAATGAAGAAATCAAGTCGAGGGAGCGTACACTGCAATGTCTGTAATCAGTTCATTTTGCACTATTCCAAAAGAATTGCTCGTGTTGCTTGCTTTAATCTTGATATGTAGTGATCTAAGTGAAGAGCACGTCAAGATTGCTAATGTATAGCGACTTGGAAAGTGCACAATCAGATGCATCCATAAGCAACTGTGTAACAGACATAATCAAGCTTCTGCATAATTGAGTGTAAATATAGGTTTTTCAATTCCGTAATAATAACAGCCATGGAATCACATCCATCATCATCATTGCTTGCTTGGAACATCAGCAGCAGCTACCATGGATTACATAAAGAGAAAATTTTCTCTTACATAAAACCACCAGATACATCATTACATGTACTTCCACACAAGTATGTAGTTCCAGTTGTCTTTGTCTCATGCCAACACTGGCTGCATGACATTTCATCGATGGATCACGGTGCTGCGGGGGATATAATGGCTTCCTCAGCAACCACACAAGGAACCTCCAACTGCTGCTGCGGTGCTCCTGCTGCGATATCTGTCTCTGTAGCCCGACTTTGAGGAATCGAAGTAACATTCTGCTCCACAAGCCTTTCAACAGGGACCTTGACAACATCACGCCGAACACCAATATCCGACACATATCGCCCGACACAATACATGCCGCTGGTCACAACTGCCAGGCCACCAGCACTAGTTGTCAGGAAACGCAATGGCGACGAGGCCACAGCACTGAAGGCAGCAGTCAGAGATGCAAGCTGCCCGCTGCGGCCAACACTGAAAGCAGTCTCCACAAGCAGCCCAGTCTTGCAGTATATGGCAAAGTCCTCGCAGTTGTTCTTGAACAGGGAGTACATGCCAAACCCATTGTCCAGGAGGTATCGTGCACGGTGGATCACAACATCACTGGGGTCAGAGGCAGCCAGGGTGCAGGTTCCTCCGCATGCTTTGGCAAGGAAGAAAGCAGGCGACACAGCATAGTCAAAGAGGTACAGGCTGCCCCCATCTAAGAAGCAATCGAGGCAAGAAGTGATGACCCCATCAGACTTGACTAGGTGGCCACATTTCTGGCAGGGAGGGCCCTCAGTTGCTGCCGGAGAGGAGCTATAAAGGAACCAATCCAAGAATGTTCCTGTCCCAATCTCATGTCCAGCTGCCCTTGTAAAATGGATAACCATGCCGTCTCCAGCGTATATCCCTGATAATGTACCACAAAGCATAGATTAAACTCGGTCACTTACTAAGTGCAGAACAAGTGTGTCTGATAGAGGGATAGTTTGTGTTCACACCATTTTTTTTTAAGAACATGAAGGGTTGCCTATGTTCCAATTTATTGTCTGGTTATGCCAGGATAGATCTATGGTCTAATGAAGCTATTATGAAATGTGTATTTATGGGTGGAGCAGACCTGGCTCTATGAAATTGTGAATGGCATAATACACAAACATATGGCTCCATGAATTTCAGTTGCGATTATATTCGTTACTAAAGGAATGATCAAGCTTTCACAGACGACTAGACCTTTTTCATCAATGGACTCCTGACTGCTGCTTTCAGCTTCAAGAAACTACACAAATGTATAACTCCCCAAAAAAAAATATAAATTGCAGTTATATTCATCATTGTAGGAGTCGAGTTCAAGCTTTCCCATGGCTTTTTCATCAACAGCCTCCTACCAAGGCTTTGGTTTTACTCAAGTTTATTATGATCTTTTTGTTCAAACTACAATTATGGTGAAGATTACCTAAAAAATCATTCTGGTGAAGCAGGGTGATGAACAAAGAATCTCTTAATTAGAAGAATGGAATGCTTTGATAGACAGCAAGCAAAAAAGGAGAAATTTCTAAAATTGGCATCCGATTCGTGATTCTCGCAAAGGTTTCATTTATGCCCCAACACTAAGCCACCACACCAAAAGTTGCTATTGTTACTTCTGCGTGCAAGGCAGTGATGTTTGGGCATCAGTAATGTTAGCCTATGTATGTAAGTCAATGGATTTAGTAGTTATTAATCACTTGATTAGGGTTCGAAATGAGATCCAAATCTAGTGGCGCTTCGATTTGATACCAAACCAATGAAAGGAAATAATAGGGGAAGCATACCGTGGTGGGCGTAGATGTAGGCGGCCCGCCAAGTGTAGATGTGATCCCCGGCCTTGAGGTCGTCCCGATCCACGCGATTCGACAGCACCCCTACCATCCCTCGACCTCCGACGACGATAAGAACACCGGCAATGGCTCCCCTCCTGCTCCGCACCAAATCTGAATTCAATCTGATTGGTCCCTGTTCTTAATCACGCGCAATCTCGTGCATGACTATGGAGGTAGAGAGGATTGGAACCAATCGATGAAGCATCAGATTCGGGGTAGGGGGAGACGGCGACGCTTGCCTTGGTTGGCTGCTCGTGGTGGCGTGCTTAGCGGCGAAGGAAGAATACCCTCGGGTCTCGCCTCCCAGCTCCGCTGCGTGGGTGCTGAGGATCGGGAACGAAAAGGACTGAAGGCAAGCAAGCATAACATTTTTTTTCTGGCTGTGTTTAGATCATTAAAAAGTACACTATGTAAAAAAAGATTCCTCGTCACATCAAACTTGCGATACATGTATGGAGTACTAAATGTGAATAAAATCAAAAACTAATTGCACAGTTTGGTTGTACTTTGCGAGACGAACGTTTTGAGCCTAATTAGTCAATAGTTGGACAATTATTATCAAATACAAACGAAATGCTACAGTGTATTTTAGCACTCCAAAATTTGGATCTAAACACAGCCTCTGTTTCCTTTTTTCATTCAGACTCCTGTCCCGAACGAAGTTGTCCTAAGGCTATGGGCACTCATGCACCTCTATATTCATCCTCTATTCGTTCTAGTCAGCAAGATTCTCTCATTTATATTCAATTATCCTACACCCATCCATTCTCTGTATCATCCTCTGTCCACTCTATTCACTGTGGGACCCATTTGTCACTTTTATCTAAATATATCCATGTGTGATCTAGTTTTGAAGGATTTATTGAGACGAATTTAATGATGCAATCGAAATTTAATTTGGATTTTTGGTTTATGCGTTATAGCATTTTTTCCTTTGTTTAGCTAGTGGAGCCTGCCACTGCCCACTATAGAGTAAGCACTGGACCACTCTAAATATAAAGTGAAAGAAATAATAGAGTATCGTTTTAGAGTACCCAGTGCAGCAGTTTTTACTCTATATTCATACTCTAAAGCTTTAGAGTATCCTTTAGAGTACCCACTGCGGATAGTCTAAGTCATGTACTTTCACTCTATGCCAACTCAAGCATCCTTTAGAGTATTTAAACTTTCACTCTATGCCAACTCAAGCATCTCGAAAAAACGAGTTTATAGAAAAAAAATATATTAGTGTCTATCATATTTAAAAAGTAATTATGGATATCAAATAGGTAATTAAAAACTATATTTGACAATATATCTAATGATGCTATTTTAATATCCGTGTAAATATTATAATTATTTTGTATAGAATTAATCAAACTTACGTAACATAGAAGATGGACATTATGGTGTTATTGACACCTTAAAAATCCAGGAAGTCTATTAATACATAAACATATATTTAGACCCCCTTTGTACGTAGGATTTGTGTAGGAGTTAGGATCCTAAATCTATAGAATTTTTTCTATGTGACTGTTTAGAACAAAGGGTTGGTCATCCTAAATCCCACAAAATCTCCGGGATGTCTAGATCTCCTGCTTTGGCTCTTTTTCGGATTTCAGCTTCAAAGACATCTCATTTGGCAGTTGCGCAATTTGTACGCCACCTTGTGTCATTTGCATGATGCTATTTTTTTAGTTTTTTTTCTTTTGAAGGACGGAAAAAGTTTTGTCGCGAGATTGAAGGGGAAAAAAACAAGAGTCAAGGACCGTAGAAGTAGGGGGTGCACCATACTTCCCCCTCAAAGCAACTACTTCATCCATTTTATTTTATAAGACGCGGCTCAACATGACATTTTATGTATGTGTATTGTATTATCTATGTTTTATAATTATGATAATTGGATAGGATATTTAATTACAAACCTAATGATGTTGAGTTTGTACTATAGTAGTTAAAATTGTTAGCTAAATTATTCGTCAAAAAATTATAAAGTTTGACTATTGATATGCGTGTGTACACGTCTTATAAAAGATTACGGAGATTATAGAGGTAGTACGATACAACAAAACGGGAAAACCTACTTCTACACACTGCTGAAGGCAACACTAGGTTAGCAAGAAATAACGACAAAAGACAACCAACTAGCAGTTCGACACACTCAATAGAAAACTTGACTAAAGACGTTCCAAAAAAAAAAAGGTGCGCAAAACACAACCAGAAAACACCAGGGCTAGCCCAAAAAAAAAGAGGAAAATACATCCTCTTCGACTTAGCCCAGATAGCCCATAAGAATGAGGCCTGCAAGCCCAGCCCCACCCGACAATCACCCTAACGTAGGCCGCGCACGCCGGAGACCCTCCTCCGATGTTCGACCTCGCACGCCGGCGACCCTAACAGAGGCCGGGCACGCCGGCTGAGTCTGAGTCCAGAATCCCGATTCGACGACGGCCGACTCCCGAGCGCCATTCTCGGCTGCGGCGCCGGCGACCCTCCACCTCCGATGTTCGACCTCGCCTCGTCATCCTCCGCGACGGGTACCACTGCTACTGGGCCATCCGCATCGGGTTCCTGCCGCGGCCACGGTAGCCAGTACTCCACTCCGTAGGCAGTAGCTGGCGTCCCGACGCAGCAACTACTGCAAATTAAAGCGAGAGTCAGCCAGTTGGTGTGTATTGCTTACTCCTTATGATTGTATCAATGTATCCTGTTTTATTGATGAATGCCGATTATTAGTTTTCAGTAATTGCGTTGCAACATTTCATAGCACATACAGCATCGCCAATGCTCGCGTAGAAGTGGAGTGGAGCCACGCGGCAGGCTCTAATGGCGTTGTACACGATGATGGCCGCCACCCGTAATGGGCTGGTTCGGCTGGTGGAAAAGCCGACTAGTTTCGGCTGGTTCAATAGTATTCTGTGAGAGAGAATAAGCTGAAACAGGCCGAAATAAGCTGAAACCTGACCAGCAGAACATGACCAATGATGTGCCGGCAGGCGAGACGTCGAGTCGAGTCGAGTGCTCTTGCCGGTCCACCAGAAGGTGTCCAGTCCAAGCGCCACGACAACTTCCCAGTTAATGAACCGGGTATCTCCCGAATACAAGTACTCCCTCCCCGGGGCGGATGAAGCGGTGGGGCGGGCGGGGCCCAAGCCCCCTACCGCTGCCGCGACAATGAAGTCTCTCCTTGAGCTCCTCCTAATTTTTATAGGCATGAAAGAGATGGAGGAGGGACTTTAGAGGTTGAAGATGAGTTGAGCCCCCTCTTCTGTGAATTACTAGGTCCGCCACTCCTCCTTCCCTCCATCAAAGAATGCAACGCCTGTCAATAAAAGTAAATCATGTTTAACCAAATTTCTAGTAAATATTTTAAAATAATTTATTATAAAAATATATTTCATAATTAATCTAATAATATTTATTTGATATCATAAATATTAATTTTTTTATTTATAATTGATTAAACGATATAAAACCATAACACTGTGCTAGAATTGTATTATTTTCTGGACTAACGGAGCAGTACTCCACTCCCGAGTATAAAGTCAGTGTACTAATGTTTGATACGGTAATGATAATACTCCTAGTATGGAACTTATTTTCCATTATATATTAATTAATCTTCTACAACTTAAAAAAAACTCAAATGTTATCGTCTTAGTTAACAACTAATCGCCCTGCCCCAACGCTAATCACCCCGCCCGCCTTCCCCACTCAAAACTGACGCCCGCGCTCAACTCCCGTCCGTGAAAAAAGAAACTGCTCCCACGTCTCCTCCCTAAATCACGCCGCCACCGGGCGTGTCCAATCGAATGCCACTCCTCCCTAGATCGTGCACCCTCCTGGCGAAGCGGTTCCACTGGATAAGCCTGCGAACTCGCGGCCGGCGGTGGGAGCGCGTGTGGCCGCTATCCGGCAGCGGGCGCGCGTCGCGGAGGTCCATTGAGGCAGGGCCTGGACGAGTGCACAAATCAGCGGAGAGGAGGCAGCAAGCCCGGTGGGGGCACGTCCTCCTCGTCCTCAGCGAGCCGCATCTTCTTGAGCGCCAGGCACGTCGTCTTCACCCGGGCCTTCTCGCGGGAGCGCGGCCGTGCTGGGATGGGCGATGGCGGCGTAGAGGCGGTGGCACTAGTTGTGGATGGCCTTCCGGCGGCGGCCGACTCGCCCGGTGAAGCATGAGGACGCGAAGGAGGTTCTGGTCCGTCGTCTGTCGCACAGCTTTCCTCGCCATCAAAGTGTGGCGCTGCTTTCGCCATGCCGCTCGCGGCCATGACGACCACGGGGAAGGTGATCCAGTGCAGAGTTACTAGCCTGCCACTCCCTGTCTCACTCACGATCTGTCTTTTTTTTGGGTTCGAAAGTAATTTTGGGGTCCAAGAATGGATGTTTCACGTATCGTCTTCCTGAATTCTTTGGTGGGGATGTTCTTACTTTCTTTCTTTCTTTTTCTGTAGGAATAATGGCGACCAATCTTTTCCTAATGTGAGATTGGAAGTAGTTAGTCATTCTACTGTTTTGCTATATGATCTACGAATGCTGCAATTTGCAATGACCATTTTTTTATTGCTAGACTAGATTATTGGACTAACAGTTCTGTGGGTAATTTTCTTGGACCCCTGCGGCCATGGTGGCATGGGAGGCCAAGTGGCCAACAAGTCGTTGTCCATTGAGGTGGAGGAGGTAGCGCTGCCGCAGGCCATGGAGGTGTGCATCAAGATCCTCTTCACTTCGCTCTTCCACACTGATGTTTACTTCTGGTCGGCCAAGGTATCTACTGATCACTCATCCCATTCTATTGAGATGTTTGACGCAGCAACTCGGAGCTGAGTTGCGTGTTATTGGGGACTTCTAATTTCTTTCTCATAGGGCACTCCCGTGTTCCGTAGGATATTGGGTCATGAGGCTCAAGGGTATGTTATCTTCCCTGGCCCCCTTTATTTTCTTGCATACGTATGTTTGGGTTCAAATTTCATGGTCTCCTGCTTGTATTTGGCGTTACCTTATCATTGGTGATTATTGTTTATTGACATACTAGATGCTGTAAAAAATATTTTCTGTTGCTTGAGACTGCAATCCGAGCATCCAATGCACAGTATGATGACCTTAATATCTTTGACCGGATAAGGGTAAAGATGATGGATCATGGAGAGGGTGCTTGCGGCTGGGATGTCTTCTATTTGGAGTATGATGCTAGGGTTCCCCTAGACACAGTGTTTATGAAGATGTATCTCAAGGTTTTCAACTTTTTGTGGAAGCTCAAGCGTGTGGATCACTTCCTTATTGGAGTGTGGAAGGCAATGAAGTCTAACTGCATTGTTTCTTTTCTCCATTTTACAAGGAACAAACATTCGAGCTCATTTTGTTTCGGTTCTAATATTCAATGAAACAAATCACTTTCTGCCTAATTTCCAGTAACTGTCTGAGAAGTGGACGATCAACATGCCGGTGATCAGCCCCATGGTGGCAGACATCCCTACTTGACTGAGAAGATTTAGCTATTTTAATTTCACCAAGTTAATTGTTATGCAATGCCCTGTATCTTGCCATCTTGTCCACCAAAATTTCATGCAGGTTACTGTAGTATGCACTCTCAGCAATAAAGTAAGATTAAATGCAAGTTATTTTGCTCTGCCCTTTGTGCGGTTGGTTTAATTACTTCAGATTTGTGGAATTTTCAGCCTACATAACATTCCAGTGGATCATTCATGCTTCTAGAGGTTTATCCTGGTAAATTTTCTCCCTTGCTGCATAATTAGGAGAATTGAATGGAATGCCTTTAGTTTGCCATCTCCTGGATTGGATGCATCTTTCTGTTAGAAAATTGTGTACACTATGAGAAAGATGAAGCAAGACCTACAAGTTAGTATATTAACTTATAAGAAAAGGATAGAAATATAAAACACTTGTTGAATCCTGTAGTGTGCCATGCTTGTGTTGACGTGCAATTCCATACCCATGTGACATTTTGTCTTATAAAAACAATTTGATCGTATGTATTGTCTTGTGATTTTTTTCTGATTTCTGAATACACTGCAAATTCATGTTGGCCGTGCATATATTAGTTGCCTTTTCACTAAATTTAGTTTTTTCCTCCAAAGTTAGTTGGCTCACGCTTGTTAGCAAAGTATATCCTAATTTCTGAGTATGCTGCAAACTCATTTGGCCGTGCATATATAAGTCATTTTTTCATCACAATTTAGTTTTTTTTCCAATGTTAGTTGGCTCACTCTTGTTAGCAGAGTATATCCTTTTTCCCCAATGTTAGTTGGATCACTCACTGTTGTGTCCCCGTCGAGCCTTGAACCGTGAGCTGGACTTGAGTTTCACACATGGGAAATTATTATTATGTCTTTGCATAGAGCATGATTTAAATTGGACTGGGCATGACTGATTTGTAGCAACAAGAAAGATATCATGGAAATAATTTTCAAAACAGTTGTTAGCACTTAAATAAATTATCAGCCAGCCAAGAAATAAAGATTTTATTTTTCCTGTTTCCGCTTCTTTGGTTTGTTTGCTGAAATCTATTGGTGAAGCTGTACAGTAGCAGGCGCGACGCATCGAGGGGAGTTGTGCATTAGTAGGCTCAACGCTTCTCATCTCAAGATACCTGCAGCTTGATCTCACGCACGTTCATTCAAATTTTACATACCAAGTCCTGTTCCTGTTCCTGGAGATCATGCAAAAAAATCACAAACAACTGGCTAATTGTAACTCTGTTATGTGGGATATAAGGGTGATCTCTCAAACGACAAAAAAACCTGACTATAGTGACACCTTGCCATACCCCTGAAAGCATGGTCTTGCATAAATAAATGTTGAACAATCAATTGATACAAATTGTAGCCATGTGTATTTGCAGAATGGTTGTTGACAATATGTGCTGGCCATCAGTGTGTAGGTTTTGAAATTCAATAACCTACATAGATGAGATACTCTTTGTGCTCACCTTTTTGTTACCTGCAATTCATAGCATATCTTCAGATTAAAACATAGTTTCACAACAGCAATGATATGTGGTAATTAATTCCATTGCGTTACAGATTGTAATCATATATCCTTAAGTTCTTGCACTATCTAAAGTATTGTTTTTTTCGTAATAGGACAACACACATGGTATGATCTTGGACCTGTTGCAACGCACGGGCATTTACCTAGTATAAGAAATATATACCACTATTCACTATTGGCATTATGCCAGTATTTGACATTTGGGGTACTTACGAAATCCAGCAAGTGAAGAAACGAACATGGCCAAGTTTGATCACAAATAAATTCGCGAAACAAACCAAACGAGCTGTAGGCGTGTCGCCGTGCCATGCATGCAGCAGTAGATGCACGCACTGCCATGGATAATTGCGGCAGGCTGGGCGGGCCGGCGGGGACCTCCCCTAATCACCTTGACATTAAACAATGGCACGGTAGGCCTAGGACATGTCAGCTCTTATCTCTTTCACGCAACAGTGGTACAGTAGGCTCCACGACCACGACAGGATCTCCTGCGCCTGTGTGCTCCATCCTGCCCATGGGCGGGCCATGACAGCGCGAGCGGGACGACGGCCGGTGACCGGCGGCGAGACGAGACAGCAGCAGGAGAGCACACGGAGACGAGGCGGCGGAGAGGATCCTGGGCTCGAGGACTGAGGAGGGGAGGCCGGGAGGCGTGTGCAGATTGCAGACAGGACCGGGCCATGCCGCCCTGGGCCCTGAGCCCTGGCCTCGTGCTCGTGCAAAACACTGAAACGTCACAGTAGGAGTATGCTCGTCGCCAAGCCCGATGCAGCAACGACGCCGGCTCCCCTCACCGTTTGTTGCGAGTATTCTATCTGGCCATCCGTGGCTTTTTGGTTTTTGCTGTCGCCTTGTTTAGATCCCAACTCGGGGTGGCCGAATTTGCACAGTGCCACCCCGAGCACGGTAGCACTTTTGTTTTTTATGGTAATAATTGTTTAAATTTTGATTAATTAGGCTCAAAATGTTCGTCTCGTAAAGTACAACAAAACTGTGCAATTAGTTTTTGATTTTATCTACATTTAGTACTCCATATATGTGCCGACATTTTGATGTGATGAAGAATCTTCTTTTTGTATAGTAGAATTTAAGGGTGAATTCTGGAATCTATACAAGTCCTGTGTGTTTTTTTAGTCGATGCTCCAAGCTGTCCCTAGTTCTTAACGTGACGGTGTCAGTGTGTAGTACTCCTAGACTGGTAGTAGTAGTCGTCGTGTACTAGGTGTAGTATAATACTGCTACTAATAGAGTAATAGGGGCCGGGGTAATAATAAACAACGGTCAAGGCAACCAAAGTCCAAAACTAAAGCCCCCTGTTCGGCAGGCTATTTTTTTATCTTATAAGTCGACTGTGGCTAATTTGCTGTGAGAGAAAAACACTGTTCCACGGCTGATAAGCCGTGCTGCCGAACAGAGGGTAAGGTCATCTTTTCTACCACATGTGACTTGTTCTTCATCCATGCAACGCAAGCGACACATCGTGCTAACGGGACGACCTCGCTCGCAACCAAATGAAATTTTGTCCCTCCAAAATTAATTGATGATCAAGGTCTTAGTATTTGGATGCATTCAGATCTATCTCAATTTATATGTGTTAAAGTATACTAGAATTGAAGATCAACTAATTTCTACTCCAATCCAATTAGCATATATGGATTAATGTGGAGTGCATCCAAACAAACCCTGGGATAAAAAATCCCCAGGGCTCGTTCGTTTGAGGCTAATCCTGACAGGAATTAATCTTGGTGAGAATTAGCTATATAATTTAGTGAAGCATTCCTAGCAGGATTGGTTCAGGGGTTGATTCCCTGCGAACCGAACGTGGCCCCAGTGAGAAACACTACCCCTCGGATTGGAACATCATCGGCTATAATTCATTTTCACTGGACTGGCGCGTATCATCGATCTACAGCATGTGCCCGTATCATTCATACTGGGCGTTGGCAGTGTGATTTGCGTCGTCGTAGTACTAGCCATCGAAGCAGCAACGTGCTAAAATCATTGCCACTACTGGAACGTGCCTCTCTCCATGCATCCATGCACGTATCTGAATCCAAATGGCGGGCATAACCGCATAAGTGCGTTTGGCCCCCTGTGTCTGTGCGTGCGGACTGCGGTGAGTGTGTCCGTCCTAATCCTACATACTCTCATCACTGATCATCAGCACGGGGATCGACGATCGGATAGACGGATACGATCCGGATCCTCCCACTTCATTCACGGGCTGATGAGAGGAGACTGACGGGTCCGGCGTCGGCGTGTCGGCGAGGTCGTGACGCCCTTAAATCCGCCGGCGGCGGCGTTGGAGGATGGGAGCGAGAGGCCATCTCGGTGGGCAACGTAACGTGGCACCATCATCACGCACAATGCCATGCATGAACACGGACGGCACGAACGGGACGGAGTGGTCCAGGGAAGAGAGGGATCAACGTCCGCCCTCGTCGTAGGACAGGTAAACTGGTGGGAGCTTCGCTTTTCCTCTCCCCTCACCGGCCGGCGATGCAGGTGGGCCCTGTTGCATCAACCGCGGCCTGCGGCCAGGCCCAAATTTGTAGCAGTTCGTCCGAATTGGGTAGCGTGGAGGAGAGGATTCCGATGCAGAAACATGAAAAGAAAAGCAAAGGAAAAAGAAAAGGCAAAGCGAGCTGAATCTGTGATCCGGCGAAAGAAATCCCAGCGTCGGCCGGCTCTCTCTCTCGCCTTCACCTAATCACCCATCCCTATCCCTATTAAAGCAGAGATCCCAGGGAGATGGTCCATGGAGTAGCATCAATCAGATAGAGCGATCGAGTTCACAGTCACAACTCACAAGCGGGACTGCGATAGAGTGTACCAGAGTCCGGGAGAGAAAGAAGGAGATGGGGGCGAGATTCTCGTACGTCCCACAAAGGAAAAGGCAAATCGCCTAAAAGGGCGAGACAGTGAGAGAGTGCCTCTCCCTTCACGGGAATCACACGGTCTTTCCATGACCCACCCACCTCATACACGAGATACACACAATACTTTGTTTAGTACAAAATCGCCTCATTTATCCACCGCCGTTAGGTGATGAGGTCGTCCCATGAACTATTTTGATGGAACGAACCTATTTCTTGTGATTAGAATAGACGACTAACTAAATGCTCGTACAAGATGAACTAGCTAGCTAGTGTGATAGATCGACCCATTTATGTTTTTCAAGCCAGACAAAAAAAATATATAATCAGTGAGAAAATAGCCAATTACTCTATTCCTCGAACCAAATACCATGCTTTGTCACAAGGATTAATCCTAACTAGTACAAAGCATCGCTCTTTATGGGATTTCGGCACCATGGAGGTCTAATAAGATGCAATATATATAGGTAGACATTGGTTGCCTAACTAATCCCTAGCTTGGCCAAGATTTAGCCATAGCCCAAGTTGGATCGTCCTAGGACGGTCTTCATAGGGTTGTTTGGGTCTTAGCTAAAGTTCGATCAGTTTGGTCACATTGGATCATGTTTGGTTTTCATTGTCCCATGCTATTACAAGGTTATTTGTTGCCTTAGGGCCGCCGCCATGCATGGAACCGAGCTAGCCTGTTGGCTCTTTGTGGGCGACAAATTTTAAGTGCCCCCAACCCGTAGAATTAAGTTTTGGTTGTATGGCGACCTTGCTAGGGACTAGCTAACACCTCTAGTCAGGCATCCAAATACCGCGAGGGTGGTCTAAGGAGGCCGATTACGGGTTATTTGGGCAACCAATCACTACCATAGACTCTTAATAGATTCGTTCCTAGACCGCAATGACATTAATGATAGTAGAATTGTACACATGGTTTCTTGTGGTTCTAGTCAATGTAACACCATTGTTCACACGAACTCTTTTTTTCTCTCAACGTGAAATACGCTATGAGCCGCTGATGCTGATTTCATCAGCTCTAGCTCCTGGAGGCTATAGTACTAGAGCCAAAGGGCCTAGGATCCCTGTCAAAGCGAGCTCTAACTAATATTTCAACCGCCAAGTGAACATAAGCTCGATGGTATGTGTAATCTGGTTAAAAACATTTGGGTACAAGGAACCGCAAATCTGAGGAGGGCTTTAATGCAAAAGTGAAGAAAAGAAGAGGAATAAGAAAAGCGAAAGGAGTAAGCAGTCGGCGGTTGACCAGAATCAAAGGAAAGAAGCCGAAATGCGGATATATCTGCTCTGTGGAACCGGAGGGAGGATCCAGCTAGCCCAGCCCGGATCCACCCCCATATAAAAGCTACATTTGTCGTACATTTGTCGTACGGACACCCACGTTAGCGAGGTAGCAGTAGCACTTTACGCTGTTTGGAGCCGCTTTTACTGATGACGTGCCACTTCGTCGTAACGTGTGTGTGCGTGGCATACAGTAGGAGGAGGCAATGCAGACATGCAGTCATGAATCCGGTTATAGTAGTACGAAGTAGAAGTACGCAGATGTTTGACTGCCACGTCATATTGCTTCACCCGGTGCAGACCGTGCTCGGACTGTGTTTATCTTTATCAAAGTCAACCCGGTGCAGACGGATGCTTTTGATTGAGGAGCTTCTCAATTTGCGATTTTTTTTTGTGTGTAGAACATTTTCAGAATACGTTGCTGAGGTGCTGGACGTTAAGTTTTGGCACTTCCCAGCTACTGTACAGTGCAAGCTGCAAGGATTTTAGCTCCTCTTCAAATCAAGAAGCCAGTAGAGACATCGCAGAAGCCAGAGCCGGAGCAAAAACATCCAAACCGTTGTACTATCAAAATAGCTCCAGCTTCTCTTCCACCATCCTCGGAAGCGCTCGCTCCTCCTATTCGGTTGTTTAGTGCGGCTTTGGCTCCTCGCTGGTGCCAGAGCCAAAGTCCGAGCGATACCAAACATGATTTATATTTAGGTCCTATCAGAGAAAGCTTCTAACAAAATAGTTTTGGTTTCTACAGAAATATCACTATGTAGTCCAAATAAAACCTAACACACTTTAGATATAGTGTTTTGATCATTCAAGATATAGAAAAAGTGACTTTTTTTTCTGAAACACTCTAAAATAAAGGGCACTAATTGACTCACAACCCACCTCTAATTTTAGAAGCTACGTCCGCATTAACTCGTAGAGCAAACTGGTGGGTACGATCGGTCCCAGATTTTTGGTGGGACGAACCCAGTTCTGTGTTTGGTTTAGGAGGTTAGGTTGAATCCAATTTCAGTGTTTGGTTGTACATCTTTCATATGAGTGGGATGAGTCATTCACGGGTAGGGCCACGTGGTAGCCTCTCAACTTCTTCCACCTCATGTTGCTCCTGCTCACTCGCTCGCCAAGCCACGGGCTACTGCTACTCGCTGAGGCCGCATGTGCAGTCCCCGCCATAGCTCCCTGAAGCCACGCGCGCTGTCCCCACTGCCGCTCCCTGGCCGCGGGCACTGCCCTCGCCGCGGCTCCACGACCGCACCCGCCGCCGCTCGGCCCGGCCACACCCCCCCAACCAAGCTCCGGCCGCTGCTTCTCGCGTATGGCCCCATAGCACGGACGAACGCAAGACGTGCGAGTGGGTCGATCTCATCCACTTGTTTCGTGGAACCGGATAAATCCGGATCTAAGCATAATATTCCCCCTATCGGATGAACCCAACCCCCTACCTCCCCAAACCAAACACTCTTAAACGGGTGCAACCCAACCCAAATCTAGTTGGACCTTCCAATAAAACGCATGCTAAATTTCTAGAAAATAAAAAAATATTTCTATGGAAAATAAAAGGATATTAATTTCTCGCCGCTTGACCCAACTGAAAGTCCCTAGTTTGGTTTTGGCTAATTGATGAAACCTAGGACTAACCTTTGTATCTAAGTGGATGATTTAGATAAAGGTGGTCATTGAATATGAGACATGACATTGACTCATGTGACCAAGATGGTGAAGACCAAGATGAGGCTTGGCTCGATGGACCGGTTGTGAAGGTGAAGGGCAAGTCGAGGCTTCGAAGCGAAGGACCATGCGATGGTGAAGCTTGAGCAAGACTTGGCGCCGATGGACCGATGCAACGGTGAAGAGCAAGTGAAGTCAAGGTCGATGGATCGAGACGGTCATGTGATGATATGAAGTGAATCATATCTTTTGGAGAAACAAAATGGGCTCAAGGCAAAGGTATAACCATAGGGCCATTTTGTTTTACACTCAAGACACCATAGAGGGTGTGAGTGGTTTAGGATCGATAGCCGAACTATTAAGAGGGGAAATCTTATCGGTTATTCGACGCACGGGTGCCACTAGGTGAATTCATGAAGTGCATTGCATGTAGGGCCTAGTGAGCTAACGGGAAAACCTTTGAAAATGATTGAGAAAAAGCTAACACACAAGCACATGGAGATGTACACTTGATGGTGTTGGCACATTTGCAAAGGTGGCGTTGGTCGCGCTGTGGTTTGCGGGTAGAGAGGGGTTTGGTTCCTTTCTCTCTCCCGCCGAGCGTGCGAGCGCGGGATTCAGGCGATTTCGGGGAAATGAAATGCCTATTTTCCATTGCGCCGGAAGTCGGAAAAGAAACGGAGGCGAACGCGGTCACAGTGGTGCACCGGACGCTGCACCGGACGCTGCACCGGACGCGGTCTGTTTCGACCGGCGCGTCCGGTCAGTGCAGCGTCGGGGTTTGGCGCGCGAGCTAGGGTTTGACACCGGCGCGTCCGGTGACCCACGGGACCGGCGCGTCCGGTCTGGCGAACAGCGAGTCACGAAGTCTTCGGACGCGGTGCGCGTCCGGTCCCTCACCATCGGACGCGTCCGGTGGTCCAGGGAGCTTACTGGACTCGCACCGGACGCGGGCACTGTGGCGTCCGGTGGTTGCGAGGAGCGCGTCCGGTGATGTCTTCGCGGGCGCGGGTGCTGTGCGCACCGGCGCGTCCGGTGGTTCGCAGCAGCGCGTCCGGTCGCTCGTTTGACCGTTGGCGCGCAGTGACCGTTGGAGGATCTAACGGACGAATTTGAAATTAGTGGACACGTGGACGTCGCAGGGGCACCGGACGCGGTTGAGCGCGTCCGGTCTGTTACGACCGGCGCGTCCGGTGGTCCCGCGAAAAACGTGAGTGGAGTTGTAACGGCTCTATTTGGATGGGATGCTTATAAATACTTGATGGCCGGCCCTTGGGGAGGTCTCTTGGCATTTCTAACATACTTGTGCATCCTTTGAGCTAGAACAACTCCTCCCACTCATCTCCCTTGCTTGATTGCAAATCAAAAGTGAGATTGAGTGATCCCAAAGTGCATTGCATAGCTTGAGGGCATTTAGTGGCACTTGTGGGTGGTTTAGCCGGTGGATTTCTTGTTACTCTTGGAGAGTACCGCTCCTAGCCGGCTTGGAGATTGTTGGAGGCGTTGGCAAGAGAAGGTGATTGTTCTTGGCCACCTCCGGTTGTTTGTGAGAGGTTCTTGTGCTTTCCTCGGCGGGACGCCAAAAGCAACTCTATTACATTGCGCGTGTCATTGAGTTACCTCACTTGAGAGTGGTGTCTTGCGGTGCCTTGCGGGGCGTGCCTTGAGGGGCAAGTGACTTGAGGGTCACACCGGGGAACCATCTAGGTGTTGGTCGACACAACCGGTGACGTAGCTTATCGGTGCACAAGTGAACACCGGGTGAACAAATATTGTGTTTCTTGTCTCCCGGTGATTGGTCTTCATATTGTGTTGTTGTCAATATTGATTGATTGTATATCATCTTGGTGATTGGCAACATCTTCACTTCACCGTCGGTATAATAATCACAATCATCTCTCTTGCATTTACATTCACTAGTTTTATCTTGTGTAGCTCTAGTAGTAGCTTTGCTAGTAGTGTTAGCTTGTTCTCTAGTGTAACCTTAGTGACATAGCTCTTGTGTGAACTAGAGATCTTAATCTACTAGACTTGTGGATAGGAGGCTTGCATCACAACCTTGGCTAAGCAAAACTCGCTTTGCGCCGTTTGTTATTCTAACAAGTTTGCTTAGTGGTTCTTGTAGAATTTTTTAATAGGCTATTCACCCCCCCTCTAGCCATCTAGGACCTTACAAGTGGTATCGGAGCCGTGGTCACCGTTTTAATCAAGGCTTAACATCCTTCGGTGTGAAAAATGGCTCAAATTGTGTTCAATCATGTTGGGGGCAAGCCACCGTTCTTTGATGGTGTTAGTTCTTTTGCTCATTGGAAGAGAAAGATGACAATGTACCTTGGTTCCATTCATGAGAGAGTATTGGAAGTCACCGAGAATGATTTTGCTATCATTGATCCCGATCATCTCACTGATGAAGATAGAGCAAATAGAACATGCAATAGAATGGCTCTCAATACACTTTACAATAATATTGACACAAAAGTATTTGAGGGCATCAAGGATTTGGAATTGGCAAATGAAGTGTGGACAAGGTTAAGTGAAACATATGAGGGCACTAAGGTTGTGAAGAGTGCCAAGCTATATGGGTTCAAGAGTGAGTTTGAGAACTTCAAGATGAAAGAAGAAGAAACAATCTTAGAGATGTTTCATAGATTGCAAGTCATTGTGAATGATCTCAAGAGCTTAGGGCACAAGACACAAGACCAAGATTTTTGCCACAAGTTCTTGTTGAGCTTACCTAAAAGATTCAAGATGTTGATCATGATGCTACAAAGAGATGGGCTTGAAACAATAAAGCCCAATGATTTGCTTGGAGAGGTATTGACCTTTGACAAGTATGATCAAGATGTTGATGAGAAGGAGGAAGAAAAGAAGAAGAAGACCGTGGCATTCAAGGCCACCTCCTCAAAGGGCAAAGCTTCAATTCAAGAAGAAGATGACGATGAAGAAGATGAAGAATTGGAAGTTGATGATGAGGCACTTGCTCTAGTTGTCAAAAATATTGGCAAAATGTTTATCAAAAGAAGAGGCTTCAAAAAGAGAAATGACAATTTCAAGAGCAATGAGCAACAAAGGAGATGCTTCAATTGTGATAGCACCGAACATCTTCAAGCCGAATGTCCCTATGACAAGAAGAAGAACAACAAAAGGGGCAAGTTTGAGAAGAAGAAGAGAGAGGCCAAGATGACATTCAAGAAAGGCAAAAATGGTGCCTATGTGATCACTTGGGAAAGTGAAGATAATGAAGAAGAAGAAGAATCATCCAATAAGGCTTTTGCTTCCATTGCTATCAACAAGAAGCCATCATTATTTGATTCATCCTCTTCATGCTTCATGGCTAAAGAAGCTAAGGTATTATATGATGAGAGTGATGATGAAAGTGAAATGGAATATGCTCATGATAGTGATAATGATAATGATAATGAAAATAATGATGATGAACCAACTAAAGAACAACTATATGACTTGATGCAACAAACTAGAGACATAGCTATTGCCAAGCACAAAGAGTGTAAGAAGCTTTCAATGAAAGTAGCAATACTTGAGAAAGTCCTTTGTGAGCTTAAGACCACTCATGAGAGTCTAGTGGAAGACCATGAGGATCTTGATAAGGCTCATTCCAAGCTTGAAAAGGCTCACTCATTGCTACTTGAGCAACAAGCTAAGAAGGAGGTTGTTGTATCATGTGATATAGGTGTTACATGTGATATAATTGATGAAACCATTAATGAACCTATCATCATGTCAAATGCTAACCCTTCTTGTAGCTCTTCATCCACCACCACTAACTCTACCTCCACTACTAGTGATGGTTTCACTTGTGATGCCTCACTAATGGTTGAGAATGAGACTCTCAAGAGAGAGGTGGATGAGCTCACTCACGCCCTAGGCAAGGCCTATGGTGGTGAGGCCCGCTTGCTTAAGTGCTTGGGTAGCCAAAGATTCTCTCCTAACAAAGAGGGATTGGGCTACAACCCCAAGAAAGGCAAGTCGGCCTTTGCAACTCCAAAGCCTAGCTTTGTGAAGGGCAATGGTCGGTTTTGCAATAGATGCAAGCAAGTTGGGCACATAGAGCATAATTGCAATAAAAGGAACCAAAGCAAGAACCTTGTTAATGCTATACCTTTTGATTCTTGCTATGTGCTTACCAAGGGTGTGAAGGGTGTGCAAGCTAAGTTTGTTGGTACACCAATTGTGGGCCCAAAGAAGAAGGCTATTTGGGTACCAAAGAGCTTAGTTACTAACCTACAAGGACCCAAGCAAAAATGGGTACCTAAACTTCATTGATTTGCTTGTAGGTCAATTACAAAGCCGGAGGAAGGCATTGGATTGTTGATAGTGGGTGCACTCAACACATGGCCGGTACATCAAGAATGTTTGACTCAATCAATGACAATGATAGTGGTGTTGATTCTATCACATTTGGCAATAACAAGAAAGGCAAGGTTATTGGTTTGGGCAAGATTGCAATATCAAATGACATGAGTATCTCCAATGTGTTACTAGTTGAAAGCTTGGATTTCAATCTTCTATCCGTGGCACAAATATGTGATCTAGGCTACAAATGCATCTTTGGGGTTGATGATGTGGAAGTTATTAGTGTGGATGGTTCAAATGTGGCATTCAAGGGCTTTAGATATGAGAATCTCTACCTAGTTGACTTCAATGCTAGAGAAACTTCATTGACAACTTGCTTAGTCTCCAAATCAAGCATGGGTTGGCTTTGGCATAGAAGGCTTGGTCATGTTGGCATGAAACAATTGAAGAAGCTTACAACTCACAATCTTGTCAATGGTTTGAAAGATGTTGAATTTGAGAAGAATAAGCTTTGTAGTGCATGTCAAGCCGGGAAGCAAGTTGGAAGCTCACATCCAAAGAAGAGTACAATGAGCACATGCAAAGCATTTGAGTTGATGCACATGGATCTTTTTGGACCAACAACATATACAAGCATAGGCGGCAATAAGTATGGATTTGTCATAGTGGATGACTTCACAAGATTCACATGGGTATTCTTTCTTAGTGATAAAAGTGAAGTGTTTGACACCTTCAAGACATTCCTCACTAGAGTTCACAATGAGTTTGAGATTAGAATCAAGAAAGTGAGAAGTGACAATGGAAGTGAGTTCAAGAATACAAGAATTGAAGAACTTTGTGATCATTATGGGATTGGACATCAATTCTCGGCCAAGTACACTCCACAATCAAATGGTCTAGTTGAGAGGAAGAATAGAACATTGCTTGATATGGCTAGATCAATGCTTCATGAGTATAATGTGAGTCAATCCTTTTGGGATGAAGCAATCAATACCGCTTGCTACTACATCAATAGACTATATTGTCATCCATTGCTAGAGAAGACCCCATATGAGCTACTTCATGGAAGAAAGCCCAATATTTCTTACTTTAGAGTATTTGGTTGCAAATGCTATATCTTGAAGAAAGGCACTAGATTGGGGAAGTTTGACAAGAGATGTGATGAGGGGTTCCTACTTGGTTATTCAACTACAAGCAAAGCTTATAGAGTTTGGAACAATTCAAGTGGCATTCTAGAAGAAGTCCATGATGTGCAATTTGATGAAACCAATGGGTCACAAGATGAAGAAGAAAATCTAGATGATGTTGGTGGAACTCTATTAGTGGAAGCAATGAAGAACATGGACATTGGAGACATTAGAGCAAAGCAAGTAATTGATATTCAAGATGATGATAAAGATCAAGTGCTTAATTCACCATTCAAGCTAGTTAGTGACTCTCAAGTGCAAGATCATGGTGCTAGTTCTTCTCATCAAGATACATCAAGTGATCAACCAAGCTCAAGCAATCAAGTGCGAGTACTCCAACCACAACATGTTGCAAGAGATCACCCCATTGATAGTGTTATTGGTGATATTAGAAGTGGTGTGCAAACAAGATCAAGATTGGCTATGTTTTGTGAGCATGCATCATTTGTGTCAACCATAGAACCAAAGAAGATAGAAGAAGCTTTGAGGGATGCCGATTGGATCATGGCTATGCAAGAAGAACTTAACAATTTCACAAGAAATGATGTTTGGGAGTTGGTAGAAAGGCCAAATGACTACAATGTGATTGGAACCAAGTGGGTGTTCAAAAACAAGCAAGATCAAGATGGCATTGTAGTGAGAAACAAAGCAAGACTAGTTGCTCAAGGTTACACTCAAGTTGAAGGTCTTGACTATGATGAAACATATGCTCCCGTGGCAAGATTGGAGGCAATAAGGATTCTATTAGCTTATGCTTGTGCACACAACATCAAACTATATCAAATGGATGTCAAAAGTGCATTTCTCAATGGGATTATCAATGAGTTAGTCTTCGTTGAGCAACCACCCGGATTTGAAGATGACAAGAAACCCAACCATGTGTACAAGTTGAAGAAGGCTTTATATGGCTTAAAACAAGCACCTAGAGCATGGTATGAGAGGCTAAGGGATTTCCTTCTCTCTAAGGGATTCAAGATGGGCAAGGTTGATACAACTCTATTCACCAAGAAGATTGGAAATGATCTATTCATAGTGCAAATATATGTTGATGACATCATTTTTGGATCAACCGATCAAGCTTATTGTGAAGAATTTGGTGCTATGATGGCCAAAGAGTTTGAAATGTCTATGATTGGTGAACTTAGCTACTTCCTTGGTCTCCAAGTAAAGCAAATGAAGAATGGGACATTTGTGAGTCAAGGGAAATACATAAGGGACATGTTGAAGAAGTTTGGAATGCAAGATGCAAAGCCAATTTCAACTCCAATGGGTACAAATGGCATTTTGGATAGTGATCTTGATGGCAATATGGTGAATCAAAAGGAATATCGGTCTTTGATTGGAAGTCTACTCTATGTCACCGCATCAAGGCCGGATGTCATGTTTAGTGTTTGCATGTGTGCTAGATATCAAGCCTCACCTAGAGAGAGTCATCTCACAGCCGCAAAGAGAATATTGAGGTACTTGAAGCAAACAAGAGATGTTGGACTATGGTATCCTAAGGGGTCAAAGTTTGAATTGATTGGATATTCGGACTCCGACTATGGGGGTTGCAAGATCAATAGAAAGAGCACAAGTGGCACATGTCAATTACTTGGAAGATCACTTGTGTCATGGTCCTCAAAGAAACAAAATAGTGTGGCAATCTCTACCGCCGAAGCCGAATATGTGAGTGCGGGGAGTTGTTGTGCACAATTGCTATGGATGAAATCAACTTTGAAGGATTATGGTCTCAACTTCAAGAATGTGCCATTGCTATGTGATAATGAGAGTGCAATCAAGATGATACAAAACCCGGTTCAACATGGAAGAACAAAGCACATTGACATAAGGCATCATTTCATTAGAGATCATCAACAAAAGGGAGATATTGCCGTTGAGAGTGTTGGCACCAATGATCAACTTGCCGATATTCTCACTAAGCCACTTGATGAAAAGAGGTTTTGCAAGCTAAGAAATGAATTGAATATTCTTGATTTCTCAAACATGAGTTGAATGCACCCCACTCACTTATTGACATGCCTCTCCTTCGACATTGCAAGGTAAAAGTTGATTGACATGTCATTCATTCTATGCTAAGGACTTGCTAGAGCATGTAGACATATTAAGAGGTATGCATGAGCATTCATGATAAATCAAATGAATTTGATGGATATATGTTACCACTATTGCCTCTATGTTTGTTTTGATCTAGTGGTGGCATATGACATGTTTGTGAGCTTGCAAACCTAGTGTTGAATCTAGAAGATTTGCTATAAGTATTTAATTCAACATAGGCAAGATAACCCTTGTTATGAGGTGTGAAGAAGCTTGTCTTTGGTTCAAATCGAATTAAATATCTTTGGCAAGTGTTCTAGGTTGAACCAAATTTGTTAAATTTAACCTACTCCATCGAACATTTTTCTTCTCTCCACAATTTGATCCCATTTTTGGGTAAGTTGTTGACAAAGGGGGAGAGAAAAAGATGATTCAACATGATAAAGGGGTAAATAAAATTTTTGATGCACACAAGTAGGGGGAGCAAGCTCATAAACAAAGTTGTTGCATTTGTTTGTGCATTTTCATATGACTTGCTCATTGCACATGTTTTTAGATTCAATATACATGCTTGTGTGGTGCAATGCTAGTATAGAACTTGGATGATAAAATGATCTACAAGCATGCATAGGAATAGTTTTACTTGTGGTATCTAGACTTGCCTAAAAGTTTTTACAAGTGGTCCAAGAACCTTTACATATAATGTTGATCTCACGGGGTTCTTGAGTTTTGTTGGTTGTCTAGTTACTTCATGATGCTAAGGATGGTGTAAAAGGCAACTCCGATTGGTATCACGCTTCAAAGGTCCATTTCTTACACCTTAGCATCATTTTGGTAGAATTACTCTCCCAACACTTCTATCCATGCATATGTGCAAAGCTTTCAATCCAAACTCTATGCACATATGTAGGGGGAGCTAATGCTACCAAAACCGAGCTTGTGATAATTGTCCAAACTTTACTTATGAGCAAAATGATTGGACAAGTATGACAAGTTCAAAACTCTTATTATCAAAATCATCTTTGTGAGGGTTGTCATCAATTACCAAAAAGGGGGAGATTGAAAGTCCCTAGTTTGGTTTTGGCTAATTGATGAAACCTAGGACTAACCTTTGTATCTAAGTGGATGATTTAGATAAAGGTGGTCATTGAATATGAGACATGACATTGACTCATGTGACCAAGATGGTGAAGACCAAGATGAGGCTTGGCTCGATGGACTGGTTGTGAAGGTGAAGGGCAAGTCGAGGCTTCGAAGCGAAGGACCATGCGATGGTGAAGCTTGAGCAAGACTTGGCGCCGATGGACCGATGCAACGGTGAAGAGCAAGTGAAGTCAAGGTCGATGGATCGAGACGGTCATGTGATGATATGAAGTGAATCATATCTTTTGGAGAAACAAAATGGGCTCAAGGCAAAGGTATAACCATAGGGCCATTTTGTTTTACACTCAAGACACCATAGAGGGTGTGAGTGGTTTAGGATCGATAGCCGAACTATTAAGAGGGGAAATCTTATCGGTTATTCGACGCACGGGTGCCACTAGGTGAATTCATGAAGTGCATTGCATGTAGGGCCTAGTGAGCTAACGGGAAAACCTTTGAAAATGATTGAGAAAAAGCTAACACACAAGCACATGGAGATGTACACTTGATGGTGTTGGCACATTTGCAAAGGTGGCGTTGGTCGCGCTGTGGTTTGCGGGTAGAGAGGGGTTTGGTTCCTTTCTCTCTCCCGCCGAGCGTGCGAGCGCGGGATTCAGGCGATTTCGGGGAAATGAAATGCCTATTTTCCATTGCGCCGGAAGTCGGAAAAGAAACGGAGGCGAACGCGGTCACAGTGGTGCACCGGACGCTGCACCGGACGCTGCACCGGACGCGGTCTGTTTCGACCGGCGCGTCCGGTCAGTGCAGCGTCGGGGTTTGGCGCGCGAGCTAGGGTTTGACACCGGCGCGTCCGGTGACCCACGGGACCGGCGCGTCCGGTCTGGCGAACAGCGAGTCACGAAGTCTTCGGACGCGGTGCGCGTCCGGTCCCTCACCATCGGACGCGTCCGGTGGTCCAGGGAGCTTACTGGACTCGCACCGGACGCGGGCACTGTGGCGTCCGGTGGTTGCGAGGAGCGCGTCCGGTGATGTCTTCGCGGGCGCGGGTGCTGTGCGCACCGGCGCGTCCGGTGGTTCGCAGCAGCGCGTCCGGTCGCTCGTTTGACCGTTGGCGCGCAGTGACCGTTGGAGGATCTAACGGACGAATTTGAAATTAGTGGACACGTGGACGTCGCAGGGGCACCGGACGCGGTTGAGCGCGTCCGGTCTGTTACGACCGGCGCGTCCGGTGGTCCCGCGAAAAACGTGAGTGGAGTTGTAACGGCTCTATTTGGATGGGATGCTTATAAATACTTGTTGGCCGGCCCTTGGGGAGGTCTCTTGGCATTTCTAACATACTTGTGCATCCTTTGAGCTAGAACAACTCCTCCCACTCATCTCCCTTGCTTGATTGCAAATCAAAAGTGAGATTGAGTGATCCCAAAGTGCATTGCATAGCTTGAGGGCATTTAGTGGCACTTGTGGGTGGTTTAGCCGGTGGATTTCTTGTTACTCTTGGAGAGTACCGCTCCTAGCCGGCTTGGAGATTGTTGGAGGCGTTGGCAAGAGAAGGTGATTGTTCTTGGCCACCTCCGGTTGTTTGTGAGAGGTTCTTGTGCTTTCCTCGGCGGGACGCCAAAAGCAACTCTATTACATTGCGCGTGTCATTGAGTTACCTCACTTGAGAGTGGTGTCTTGCGGTGCCTTGCGGGGCGTGCCTTGAGGGGCAAGTGACTTGAGGGTCATACCGGGGAACCATCTAGGTGTTGGTCGACACAACCGGTGACGTAGCTTGTCGGTGCACAAGTGAACACCGGGTGAACAAATATTGTGTTTCTTGTCTCCCGGTGATTGGTCTTCATATTGTGTTGTTGTCAATATTGATTGATTGTATATCATCTTGGTGATTGGCAACATCTTCACTTCACCGTCGGTATAATAATCACAATCCTCTCTCTTGCATTTACATTCACTAGTTTTATCTTGTGTAGCTCTAGTAGTAGCTTTGCTAGTAGTGTTAGCTTGTTCTCTAGTGTAACCTTAGTGACATAGCTCTTGTGTGAACTAGAGATCTTAATCTACTAGACTTGTGGATAGGAGGCTTGCATCACAACCTTGGCTAAGCAAAACTCGCTTTGCGCCGTTTGTTATTCTAACAAGTTTGCTTAGTGGTTCTTGTAGAATTTTTTAATAGGCTATTCACCCCCCCTCTAGCCATCTAGGACCTTACACCAACCCACCTCGGCCCGCCCCGGTATAGAAAGCCATGCGGCCCGCGGCCCAGTGGCACGGCCCACGGCCCGCCCTTTTGGCTCGGCACGGGCCCGGCCCGGCCCGTGGTGATCCGTGCCCGGGCTGGCCCGGCACGAGGCGGCGTGCCGTGCCTGGGCCGACCCCAAGCATGCGGGCCGGCACGGCAATTCGGCCTAGGCACGGATCAGGCCCGGCCCCCGAACTGTCGCCCCCCGCCGCCCCGCCCCATATATAAGGGCGGCCGGCCGACGCGCCCCCCAAACCCTAACCCTAACTCATTTCCCCCCTCCCCGCCGCGCAGTCGCTCACTCGCTCTCCTCTCTCTCGCTCGCTCTCGGCTTCTCGCTCTCTCTGGCTCTCCGCTCTCCGGCCCTCGGCGCCTAGCCTCCTCGTCGGCTCGTCGTCTTCGTCGTCGAGTAGGGTGACCGGTGCCCTGGTGGCTGCTGCCATTGGCCGCCGCCGGCGTGGTCCCCTTCCTCCCTCCCCTTCTCTGCTGTGCTCTGGATCTGAAATCCCCTCTCTGGCTCTCTGTTCGTCCTTTTCGTTTCGATCTGTCGTTTTGTTTTTGAATCTGGTCATCTGGACCGGATCTCGTCGTCGTCGCCAGCGTGTTCCTCTACCCCCTCCCACTCTCTGCTCTGGATCTGAACCCCCTGTTGCCCTGTTCTTCTCTTCCTTCTGGAGTTCTAGATCTAGATCTCGTTGATCTATATATGAGTAGATTTCTGGAGTTCTCCTCGGGCCAGCACGGCACGGTGCCTGTGACGTGCCCCACGGGCCGGCACGATACGAAAATAGGCCCGTGGACCCGTGCCTGGGCGGTCAACCAGGCACGAGGCACGCTAAGACACGGCATGCCTGCCGGCACGACGACTTTCGTGCCGTGCCGAACCGTGCTCGGGTTGTGCCGTGCCGGGCCGGCCCGTTGGCCAACTATACGCCCCGGCCTGTCCACCGCCGGCCGCCATCCCTCTTCCCTTTCTTCTCTTCTACCCCCACAGCAACGGCAGCACGCTTCCCCACTCCCAGTCTCACTCCACACCGCACAAGACGCCAGACGCTGAGCTCCCCTGCAAGCTCTGAGCCCGAGAAAACCGCGAGAATCCCAAGTGCCCGGCCAACAACTCCAGCCTCCGACCTCCGTGCAGGCAATGCCGGTCCAGGATCCCTCCTCCTCGCCATCCGCCGCAGGCGGCGGCGGCGGCGGCGCGCGGGCCAAGCGCACGTCGTCGGCGCCGATCCGGCCGGCTGACTACGCGCACAGCCCCACGCACCACTGCGTCGCGCTGCGGGATGCCGCGGGGCTGCAGGCCATCCTCGCAGGCCTCCCGCCGCTCGCGCACCCGTCCCGCGTTCTCACCGCCGCCGACGCCGCCCGGGAGGCCCGTCTCGCGTCCTCCGTCGCCGCGGCGCTCGACCGCCGCGACGTCCCGGGTGGGGACACCGCGCTGCACCTCGCGGTCCGGCTTCGGCTGTCCTCCCTGGCTTCCGCGCTCGCCGCCGCGGGGGCGGACCCCACGCTGCAGAACCACGCCGGGTGGACCCCGCTCCAGGAAGCCCTCTGCCTCGGGTGCAGGGAGATTGCCGCCTGCCTCCTCCGCGCGCACCGCCTCGCCGCCTGGGCAAAGCTCCGGCGCCGGGCGCCCGCCCTCTCCGCCGCGCTGCGCCGGGTCCAGGATTTCTACCTCGAGGTGGACTTCCACTTCGAGAGCTCCGTCGTGCCGCTGCTCTCGCGCGCCGCGCCCTCCGACACCTACCGCATTTGGAAGCGCGGAACGGACCTTCGCGCGGACACCACGCTCGCCGGCTTCGATGGCCTCCGCATCCGCCGTGCGGACCACTCGTTCCTCTTCTTCGGCGAGGAGACCAGTGCCGGCGGCCGCCGCCTGCCTCCGGGTTCTCTGCTCGTGCTCCACCGCGGCCGGCGCGAGGTGCACGACGCTTTCGCGGCGGCCGCGGCCGCGGGCGACGAGGACGCAGCCACCTCCGACGCGGCCGCCTACCGCCCGGGGCTCAACATCACCTCCGCGAGGCTCGTGCCGAGGACCACCTGGCTGCGGAAGGAGAAGACGGAGAACGTCGGCGAGTGGAAGGCGCGGGTGTTCGACGTCCACAACGTCGTCTTCTCCTTCCGCACCCTCAAGGCCGCGAGTGCCGGTCGCAAGGATTTCACCTTCGAGCTCGCCGGAGACGAGGACGGCGACGAAGACGACGACGAGTTCCTGCCACTGGAGATCCGGGACGACGACGAGGACGGCGACTTTCTTGTCGCTGACATCCCGCCGCCCACAGCGCGGCGCAGCTGCTACGTTCCCGGCCGGAGCAGCGTGGCGGGGCCGCCTTCGCACTTGGGGACCCCGCAGAGGCGGAGGAACAGCGTGGACGTGCCGCGGCGGCTGCCGGCGTGCGCGTCGGTCGGGCGCGGCGAGGACGGCATCTTCGGCCGGCACCCAGGGACGACGACGACGGGTGGAGCCAAGTGGAAGGAGGAGGAGACGGTGAAGACGCTGCGGCCGTCGGTGTGGCTCACGGAGGACTTCCCCCTCAGCGTCGACGAATTCCTGCCGCTGCTGGACATCCTGGCCAGCCGCGTGCGCGCCGTGCGCCGTCTCCGCGAGCTGCTCACCACCAAGCTCCCACCAGGGACCTTCCCGGTGAAGGTAACGCAGCTCTCCTGCTCAATAAGAAATCACAAAACTGCATATATTTCTTCGTTTCCGGATTCAGTGGCTGATCAATTCTTCAATCATTCATCCTTCTTGGTAAACGAATTGTTTCAATTCTTTCTGGTAATGGTGAACCACCAGCTCAAATGATGTTCCAATACTCAACAGAGTGACAGACCATCTCTGATCAGCGCAAAGTAGTCACTCCTCTTAATGCTTGCAGATTGTTGTCTGTTGATCAGGTTGTTTTATGGCAACTGATTCTTTACGGGCAGCTATAAACCCATTGTTTAGCTATAAACCCATTGTTTAGCTGCCACAGCGACAACAACAAAGAAAGCTGAGTCAGAATTGATCAGCCACTGGCCTGCAACTCGTGGAGAGTGCTATTCGGGCAGATAGTTTCAACGGTTCTTCACTATTTAGTTTATTGTAGAACAGTACAGGCATTTAGGACACAGATTTAAGGGAATTTACTCAGCGCTGGTACTCACCTGCATAGTGCATACTCATCCTGTTCTGGATGGTTTCTGCGGCTGATAAGTCGGCTGGTGCTGTTTTGTTGTGAGAGAAAAATACTGTACCATGGCTGATAAGTCGGGCTGATAACACTGTCTTGTTTGATGAATAATAGGGAATAACTAAACATCCGTCGAAAGTAGAAATTGGTTAGGCATACAGCTTGGAGCACTCGTCGAAGTTTGCTCTATGTTCCACAGAGGTGCAGACACCGTCACTTGATGAAATATAGCTGCCTGTGCGCACCTTTTGCTGCTTCTTGGCACAGTAAATTTATATCATGTTCTGAAGGCTGTTCTTGGAATTATATTTCTGCACATAGCTCATTTCGCTACTCCTAAATGCAATGCAGCTTCACATTCAGCTCATTGATCATGTTCGCCATTCATGCAGGTTGCAATCCCTGTTGTGCCAACAGTGAGGGTGGTTATCACTTTCACCAAGTTCGTCCCCCTCGTGGAGCCAGAGGAGTTCTTCACCCCGATGTCGAGCCCCAGCCTCTTGGCGAGCCCAGGGCCAGGAAGCATCATGGCAAAGCCTGACACCCACAAGAGCTCGTACCTGAGGTGGGGCTCGAAGAACTCGAGACCAAAGGCCGTGAACCTGTCACAAGTCGCGGACAACGCCGACCCCTTCACGGTGCCGAGTGACTACACCTGGGTGAACAGCCTTGGTTCCAAGAACCATGACAAGAAGTCGTCCAAGTCCAAGAAGGGCAAGACCAAAGAAGCCTGAACATTGATCCAGTCTAGTGGTGTATTGACTCAGCGAAAGCTTAAGCATAAGCCGTCATCGACCCAGAACCTATAATTAGCAAGTGCCTGAGACATGCCTCGACATTAGGGCTTTCTCAGCGACGATAAGCATGGCGATTTAGCTGCCGGAGACATGAGTTTAGAGAGTGTTAAAGTAGGGCTTCATTTCACTGATTGTTCAGCAACGTGTTGTAAAACTTGGCACCACCAAAATGCAAGAATTCCTCTGCTAGTTCTGGCACATACATTGTCAGTTGTATCTCCCTGGTTTCTGCAAAAGGCCTGTAGGTGGAAGAGCGAGGCACTGGAACAGTTCGATTGGCTGAAATTATCTGCAGTGTAGGAGTATGTGCATTTTTGTGTATCCTGTGCCGCTTGAGATGGATGATTCCCTTGTGCATCTGGAAGTACAAAGATATTTGACCATGAAAGCGAGGAGGTGGATGGAATGGAATGGAAGGGCATGTATGTTGCTGGGATCGATGAATCGATAGTTCCTTTTGCTTGTGCAAGGCCCAGGCATGATGCTAGTGCCAGTGTTGCGCCTGCTAAAGATGTCTGCATGCAAATGAAATCCCTGTGTTTCGTGTCCGCGCTTTGCAGGACAGAATCATCGGCCTACATGCCGTAGGCTTTACCGGGCATGGCGGCCACAAACATTCCTTCCTCCCAATAAGAACAAGGCTAATAATACAGCCGACTGCTGGGTGTATGAAAACTTAAAGTCAATCTATCAGCCCACTCGTATAATAGTTAGCCGATTTACAGTTCACTTATTAGTCTCATAGAACTTCTTGGTTCCTCTAGGGGGAGGGCAGCGGGTGCGACGGCCAAAGGCCCAAGCGGGGGAGGGGTCCAAACCTAGGTATACAAATCCTCAGGCCCTAAGTCTATTATCAGCAAACTAATGAGAAGACAGAAGAGAGACAGATAACTGACCAGGCGGCCCAAAAAGACAACGGCTGCCTTTCTTTCCTAGGTAGACAGGAGGAAGGAGCCATGCTGCACACTCTGATTGCGACTCACGAGTTTGCGACGCACCGACGCACACACGCGAAGCCGGTGAGCCGCGCCACCGTGGAGAGCTGGACTGCCGGAAACATGGACAAGGCGCACGACGACCAGGCAGGGCTCTACAACGACGACATCTTGGTTCCTGCCTTCTTGTGAGTTGCGATCGCCGATTAGTTGTTTCAGTTCTTATTCAGGCCCTATGTAGTTTTTCCTTGTTTATTTTTTAATCCAAATTAATTATTTGTATAGTATTCTAGATTCTTTTTTTGCGAAGAGTATTTCAAACTTCTACGTCCTATTGTTCAACACTACTTCAACAGTACTTTTCAGCGAAGGAATAGTGTTTTTCTCTCACAACAAAATAGCATAAGCCAAATTTCAGCGAAATGAACAGGTAGGTGTTAGATTTTAAATATATTATTAGATTGTTTTTGCTTTACAAGTAAAATTAACGCATATATATATATATATTATAAGATTTTAGAGGGGCCATCGGGACGAGTTCGCTAGGGCCCTCAAAATCTTAGGACCGGCACTGCAGCCTGCTTCTCTTCTCTCTCCTCCCCTCTCTCCTCTACGTCAGCATATAGTCTGCTTACAACCCCTTATTATACTTGCTCTAATGTACTCCTAGATCGTTGATCGTGAGAATTACTACCTCCGTCCACAAAAGAATACAATTATAGGCCAGTCAAATTAGTTCAAGTTTGATTAAGTTTATAGTACATAGTATTACCATTTATGTCTCCAAATAAATTTATGATGAAAATATGTTCTATAACTAATCTAATGATACTTATTTTGTCTCATGGGTTTTAGTACTTTTTTATATAATTTTAGTCAAAATCTAAACAGTTTGACTCGAAACGTGAGAATTGCACTTTTTTTTACAGAGGGAGTAAAACAGAAGAGAGAGAGCCGAATGGGGCAACAGGGGTAAAGAGAACCAGAGGGGAGAATATAGGGGTACCAAAAAAGGGGGTAGCATGGGGGAGGGAAAACTGAAGCAGCGGGTGGACGGGTGATTAGGGCTAGCCTGCTGCCTGCCAATTGGATTGGATGGCGATACAAATAGAGTGTTTGGTTTCGGAAATCATGAAATGATGCATGATGAGTCTATTTCTCAAATTTAGTAAAATGACACCATTCCTCGTACTAGTATTAATTATTAGTTTCTAAGGAATAAGGTGGTGATGAATTAACTCATTCTATTCCACAAACCGAACAAAAAACTAGAGAATGAGATGATGATAATGGATCACTTCATTTCACCAACCAAACACCTCCAAAATTCACATTTGGTAGCGCTTCTCTCGTCGCTCTACGAGCCACTTCAGCATATGCCACTAAACAGGCTCCTAGGTAACAACTCCATGCACAGAGTCTGGCAAAACCCGTTGATTGGAGCTAGATCGCGACACATGAGTAAAAGATCAAGCTTCACCTGGCTCCCTCTCGCTCTAGATGTCTTGCCATCCTTTCACCCTAGAGGAGCTGAGGACGAATTGTCGTCGGCCACGCCTCCCTCGCCTGCTGCCTTCGACGTTGGCACTAGCGCTCCACCCTGCTGCCAGTGAGTGATCCCGTGAGGGGCACTGCCAAAGGATGAGGCTTGACGCTAGAGAGGAGGAGCAAGCGAGAAAGATGGATGCAAGGGAGGTTAGAGAGAGATACGAAGCCATGAGTCAAAGACGAGAAAATGTTTTATCAAATGTTCCTCTAACAAGTGAAGCTGGAGCTAAATAAAACTGCTCCACCAAAGAGTCAGAGCTAGAGCCATTTTAGCTAGAGCCGGAGCTTTACCAAATAGACCATAATACCGACTAATATTTTTAATTGTATACTAGCAAATATGACTGTGCATGCAACAAATCATAGAACTTGTTACATAGTCACTTGGACAATTTGCAGCTCAGACACATTGTTCTAACTCATGTAAGCATGACTTATAAATTCGGATCACATTAAGAGATAGAAAGAGGTGAGAGCATTGTGGGAAATATTAAAATGTTAGAGACGTGAGACATGAGCACCATGTGGAAAGTACAAAATGTTAGAAGAATTCCTTCTCCTTTTAATGTTATACTAGCAAAAAGGTCCGTGTGTTGCAACAAGTTATTATCCTCTTACGCATAGTGTTCTCTCACCCTCGCCTCCGCCCCCACCATCAGTTGGTGTACTCAACAGTGAGGTGTAACAATACCCTCAAGCACTTGAAGACAGTAGTTAGCTTTCCGCCTTCGCACGGCGGTAGTCACCCACAAGTGGGTCACTGTAAACTTTGATTGATGGCACAATTCCGAGTTATTTGTTATGACGAAATATAAGATTGAAAAAGAATAAAAAATATCTTTATATTTATAACAATACATAATTGATATAACAATGTATTCTAGGCATCCAAACTTTGTTGCTATACTATTACAATCAGCATGTGCAAGTAACATATATACTAACATGGAGTATACCAAAATCAGGCATACGTTATATTAAGTAATATACATGTATGAGTGTACTATACGTGGGGGCTTTGCATTTTCAAGGGGACAAAAAACAATGTAAAAGGATTATGGGTTGTGGTGGCCTTACGCTGCTACGCATTGCATTTGATGACAGCACTGGCGTCCACACCTCCGTTTAATGTTTTATTCTTCCCCACAGAGAACAACAAAGTGGCAGACCATTTAAAGAAAACAGAAAGTCAGACCATTCTACGTCTCTCTCTCCCCTCTTTACCACTTCTACCGCAGAGTTTGGTTGTTGCCAGTAAGGGCCCGTTCATTTAGGGGTGGTTCTGGAATGGAACTGTTCCTGGTGACGCTAGCTATATAAATTAAAGAAGGAATTTCGGTTGAAATAATTCCAGGCCATGAAAACCTGCTAACCGAACGCAGCGTAAGGGAGATCAGATCAGAGCAGAGGAAGGGAAGCCTAGAATTGACTTTGTGAGGCCGATTTCACTTAGCTACTCCTCAATAGAGGCGGGGTATATCGACAGAGGGAGCTCCCCATCTCCAACCGATGAATCGGTGATTCACAAAGCAGAGCCATGGTTAGGTGCTTGGCCAACAAGACAATCAGGGGAGGAACCATTGTCTGATGTCGAGCATTAATTTGGCAGCAGCATCGGCAGGGTCTCGCGGTGTTAAGGTCCCCCTAGCTCGCCTTTCCTTCAACTACTCCCCCTCCGCAGGTTTGGTCGCTTGGTCATGGGCTCAACTGCTAAAGGCCTCCCTGCACATGCATTGGGAGCCATACCAAAACGGATTGGAGGAGGTGATTCGGACGGTTAGCCAGGCAACCGGCGTTGAGCTTCGGCAGGCCTCATGTCAGAGGCTTTGATGATGACGCCACGTACGATGTGAGCGCATCTTTAGCGGCAAGCGTGAGAGGCATCATGGTTGTCACCACCCGACGAGCGACGAGTTGGAGCTGCGGTGGCTTCGGCAATCCGCACGTGCAAGGCAAGGGCGGCTTCAGGCGTCCAACAGCTTGCTTACATGCGAGTTTAGGGTGGCTACGACAGTGTTGTTCACCTCCAAATCGCTACCAGGTACCGGCTCCTCCTTGGTAACCGCACCGGTCGCCATGCGTGCCTGTCCGACCGGTGCACAAACGGATCCAATCAATCCTTAGTCATGGACTCCGTGATGGTGATGGACTCCAAATTCTAGATGTGGAGGGAAAAAATCTAAAAAAAAGAATAGCGTAGGAGGGAAATTTTTATTTAGCAGCTTATGAGTCCGGATCACATACATGACCCAATATGTTTTGGAATCGGACTGTATCGCACTAGACAAGACTATTCTAACACATATGAGTACGGGTTATATATATAAGTCTAGATAGAAAAAACTCTCCATCATCTGGTAGTTAGGAGGAGACGGACCAAACAAATGGATGGACAAAAAAGAGCCTGAAATACTGCGGAAGTGGCTGCTGTACACGCGCAAAGACCAGAGGCCGAGCCTGCAATGTGGCTCCTGGGCGTGCACGTGAAGATCTGAAGCCGACGTGCATGCATAGTATGGATCTACGGTGAACCAGTTAAAAAGTTTAGAGACCCAAAAATATAATTTGAAAGTTGATGGACCTGGATGACACACCACCAAAAGTTAATGGACCTAAAAATACAGTTTGAAAGTTGATGGACCTGGATGACACACCACCAAAAGTTAATGGACCCAAAAAAAACAGTTTGAAAGTTGATGGATCTGAATGACACACCATCAAAAGTTAATGGACCTACAGTGCATTTAACTCTAGATTATATATAGTTACATAGATGGATACAGATACAGATACAGATACACACCCTGTTCGTTTCGCTGGTTCAGCGGAATCAGCAGTCATCCAGCAGTGTTTTTCTCTCACAATAAACCAGCGAACAGTACTTTCAGCCACAATAATCCAGCGAAACGAATAGGCTGATAGATACAGATATAGATATAGATATAGATATAGATATAGATATAGATATAGATATAGATATAGATATAAAAAAATATAGCCAACAAAGTCGATCGTCAAAATCCGGCACGTTTGAGGCATCTATTAGTCCCTTGGAGATTCGGCACTTAAAAAAAGAAGAGGTTTCCTTTCCTACTTGAATAATAATAGACGATTTGGCTCATTTAAAAAATAGAAAATATATCCGTACATTGCAACGGGATGCATAACATGTTGCATGGTGCTCGCATGCTCATGCCAATAAAAATGAGGTAGCTATTTTTATTTGACTTATTTGGACTTGGCCTAACCATATATCAATAAATTCCAAGGTAAAAAAATGCTAGTGCAATTAGTTATTAATCATGTGTCAAAAATTAACAGGATATTGACTTAATTTGAAAAGATAACTATTTGTATGTATCTATTGTGAGTTTAAAAATGTATAGAAGGCAAGACACACACTTTTATGCGTGTCACGATACGAACAAACTCCAACAGCTAGGCCATCACATTAGTCATGCGCCATCGATAAACACATATATTCGTGTGTTATAAGAAAACGTACTCAGTGGTTATTCACCTTTTTGTGTGCCATGTATCTTCTCGATCTAGATAGTATGTCCATCCAGATGATGCATACCAGACATGTTCAGTATAAAAATAATAATAAACCATATATGCACGAAGGATTTTGTACTTAATGGATCCGTAGATCAATAAGAATGTATAATAAGAATAGTGCCATATTTTTCCTGAATACAACAGAGAAAAAAAGCAATATTGAAGTAATTTTACCTAGATGCAATTCTCTTTTTAGGTTTTCAAGGCCCTCTATCCCACCTCCTGTACGTACATCTTGATGGGCATCAATCCTGACATATCCGTGATGTAGAATATCAACTTCCGTCAGCCGTGCTCGCCCCGGGGTGGCAGATCCAGGTGCAGGTCCGGTAGGGGACGCAGTGGCGGAGCGGGCTCGCCGGCCGGCGCTGGCCCCATCTCGCAGCACGGATTGCGGCCTCACTCGTTATCACCGGTTGCAGGCTTCATCATATGGTTCAACGTTGACATCCATGATTTCGATGAAAATTGGAGGATTGTTGTTTATTGTTTTTTTATTCAGGTTGTTTTGGGTTCTCTCTAGGTCTGTATTTATTTTTATTTTATAGTTGCAGGATAGTTGTATGCAGTCCTATTTTTTATTTTATAGTTGCAGGATAGTTGTATGCAGTCCTACTTGAATAAGGACCATAGTCCTAGACCAATATGTACCCGGACTGCCGGAGTGGAAAAAGAGGCTAAAAAGAATTCATAATTGACCACGGCCTATTGTTCATGTCTGACCACGGCTTACTGAAATCAACTTGTGTGGCCCTGTCCGATTGATTAAGGAATCAACCCACGTAGCTCCCTCCAACTCACATTAGAAAAGAGAAAGAAAAAAAGTCAGGTAGAGAACCAACGCACGGACGGAAAAAAAAATAAACGAATTGGAAAAGGATACGTGCAGGGGACTTCCACAGAAAGGGAACTTCCACGAAAAAACGCAACTCACGTAGCTCCCTCCAACTCACATGAGAAAAGAGAAAGAAAAAAAATCGGGTAGAGAACCAACGCAATTTTTGGAAGTCTCTTTAGATTTAGACTGGACTGGAGGACAACCCGGACCGAAATAGAACCCGGAGTAGAAGAAAAAGAGGTGGAAAAAATCTTAGCGGAAATTTTGCCTCTTTGTTATTAAGGTATAGAAGAGTTTTCTTTTCTACTTGAATAATAGACTACCGGTGAGTGAGCCATAGGGAGAGAACCGGCATGATTAGTTCATGTTTTCAGAGAGATAAACATTCTCATCAGTTGTAGTACTAGGCCATGTACGTAAGAGTGCTACAGCATTATGGTCACCGGACAAATCTGTTCAAAGGGGCAAAAGGAAAGAACAACCCAGCAGGCGGTTTCGGTTCCTCTTTCGGACTCCATCCCCTCTCTCTCTCACTCCTTATTTACTCCCTCCGTCCCATAAAACATGTAATCCTACAGTCCAAATCTAGTCCTGAAATTAATATAATCCTAAGATTTTAGTTGGACCCCACCAATAAAAACACTATACTTTTGAAAAACCAAGGCAACCAATGCTGTACTTTGAAGGAATACTCTAGATTGTTCTTTTTTTTTAGACAAATCACTCTATATTGCTCTTGAGTTCTAGCGCATGAGAAGAAGGATAGATGAGGGGCACATGCTTAATTTCATATTTTCACTAAACTTGTCTTGAAAAATGAGATTTACGTAAGGGAGTAGATATGTAATTATTTTATTAGGACGGAGAGTTGAGTATGAACGAGACGCAGGCTGGTACGAGTACGACGAGGACTGACTGCTCTGGGTTTTCTCCTTTTCCACCTGACGTTAATTTGAGCGTTCTATCCTTCTATGGTGCAAGCCTGCGTGCAGCAGAGAAATTTCTGGGACACAACTGACAACTGCCAAGTCCATTTTATCAGGAAAAAAACATATAAAAGGGTGACTAGCTTGTTATAAGCGTGAGAGTCATCTCAGCAGAATTAACAACGCTAAATCATGCGGTGCAGGACCCTCGGAGGACTTGCACCTGCTCAATGCTCAGCGTCGCCGTCAATTGCACGCTTGACTGACCAAATCGTGAATAAAATCAAATTTTGCTAGGCATCATAAAGAAGTCCATTTAATTTTGGACCAACCCTGTTATCCAAAAAGGAAACTTTGAACCAATGCAATCCAAAATGAACCGATCTACAATTTCTCTCCACTTCCTCGCCATTGACCACAAACATGCCACCATGCTTTGCTACTTTTTTCTCCTGCATATTACACATGTAATTCTGTTGCAATGACCAATGAGCACGCATGTATACGCACTGCAAGCTCTCGTGCGCACGCAGCCACGCCCACACTGCACACCATGGCCGCTCATCAGGCGCCGAGGAGGTTGGCGGCGCCCGGGCTGTGCCACGACCACGTCGTCGCTGGTGGCCACCGCCAAACTGCTGTGATGGCGAGGGCATCCTGCATTCCTGCTGCTCGCCTTATTGTCACGCGAGACGGAGACAGATGGCAGTGCCTTGCCACTCGATCATCCATCAAGTGCTCGGAGCATGGCGAGTCGAGCGGCGCTGCGCCGCGGCCGCGCCAGGGGCGCCTCGGGAACGGCCGTACAGATGATGGAAGGGAGGAACTTGCAGCGGCGACGAGGTTGTCGGCGAAGTCGAGTATGTGCTTGTACTCTATAATCAGTATATATGCACTTTATTTCTTTTTTCTAATTCTAATTATAATTACCATGCACACTTGTTTGTTAAAATCATATGCTTATGAATGACTTGAGCTCTTGAGTGGTAAGAAAACAACGCGTGGGACTTGAGGTCTTGAGTTTGATAATTGGCCCTGTTCGGCAGGCTGTTTTTTTTGGCTTATAAGCCGGCTGTGGCTGATTTGCTGTGAGAGAAAAACACTGTTCCACGGCTGATAAGCCGTGCTGATAAGCTCAGCCGAACAGGGGGACTGTGGTCGTATGCGTGGCTTATGGAGTACGACTGTGTGGGATTAATATTTTTTGTTGCTATTTTTTTGGTTCTATGTACAAATTTTGTAAAGCGGTTTTTTGAGGTGGCTGTGCATCTGTGCATCTCTAGAAATCGATCTTTAGACAGGGGCGAAGCTATAGAAAATTCGATAGGGAAGCGCTTGTCTTGTAAGGGCATAGTTTTTTATCGTGAAGATGCGAATGTGGTGAAAATTTGGTCATAATCCTGCACATCCACTAATTACTGTATAGATCCACTCCTATCTCTAGAGACGGCTAGATTTGATCCACTTTGAAAATTGATCTCTAGAGATAGCCGACGGTCCGCCTCTAGCGATCGTTAACACACCACTTCTACTATGAATCTATCCTAGCCGTCTTTGGAAAGGCTCTGCGCAGTAGTGTATTCTTCTACATTTTTCCTTTCTGAAGTTATAAGGTGCATGAGTCCAATATAACCGTAAACTTTCCCGTATGCCTCTATGCGAAACATACCAAAATTTGTCCTCAAAAGTCAAAACACGCACACTTTGGTGTACCTGGACAAGTCATCCTAGCGTCACACACACCTATCGCTTCACCGAGACTCCAACACAATACGCCAGGGATCCACAGGTGGAAAGGAAACAAACAAACGGTAAAGCTCATGCATGCATCACTGCTTCACTACAATTGAAGCTGCTGTTGGAGCAAAGCTGCTTTCCAAGGAGCAACGGAAACAACCTGATTCATATACAGCTAGCTAGCCTCGGGCGATCCACGGTTGCCAATGCAAGCAGCCGCGCGCACGCCATTCCTGCCCACGCGTCGCACGCCTCCCCTCTCCCTCCCTCTCCGATCCCCAAAATTCCCCCGGTCCCCCACTGCGTCCTCTCCTCCATGGCAGTCGTTGCCGGCTTGCCGTGCTTCCGGCTCTCTGTCGCCGCCGTCCCTGTGCGGGTGGCCTCGAGGCCAAACCGGCGGCGAGCACCCCGATGGACGGGTGCCGCACCGTCAGCTGGCCGCGGGGAGATGGACAGCGACGACGGCGATGAGGCGTTGCCGCGAGGCCGTTCCGTCGTTGTGACTACCACGCCCGGCGCTGCAAAGCTTTCTGTGAAGGGTACGTAGTATGTACATATATACGTATATGTTCTCGTCGTCGAGGCCGTATTAATAAGATGGTATAAATAAGTGGTCTATCTATGGAATATCTAGGTCTTTTTCGAAAATATGAAAAGAGATTAAATATTTGATACTCATATATATGGACTTTGTTTGGCCCAGTGGCCCGACCACCATAGGCCATTATATCTAGATCTAACACTTACGTAGACATAGACCGTAGTATCTAGGTCTTTTTGGCGGTGTATGCTCGCCTATCCATAAGCCTTCGATAAAATTAGAATAGTATCAATGATTTCGAAGGTCGATTATATGCCTTTTATTTATATTCTTTTATTTCGGAATAATTTCTTTATGAGAAACCATAGAGTTTGTAGTTTATATATTTTTTCGGTAATGCTATGACTCTAACGTCCAACGGTTCCGGATGCACGTCACATAGCGACTCGACCACCCCGCTCGTCTTTATCCACCCGCTCAACTGCCTCCCCATCCCATCTCGTTCCCCATGCTTCACTTCTCTCGCTCTACTCGCCCTCTCTTCCTCGCGGCTCCTCGACTCTCTCGCTCTGCTCGCGCGCCGCTGCCTCTCCCTCCCTCTGTGACCTCCATGCCGCGACGGCGGCTGCTTTTGGCGAGCACGCCCTCCCTCCCTCCCTCCCCTTCCTTCCTCCATGACCTCCGCGACCTCCATGCCACTGGGAGAGGAGGGCGACGGCGGCGGCTTCCGGCGAGCCGCCTCTCCCTCCCTCACTCACTCTGCGACCTCCATGCCACATGAGAGGAGCCCGACGACGACAACTTCCGGCGAGGTAGGTGGGTCCTTATGTGGATCTGAGCCGTCCTCCACCTCTGGATCTGAGCTCTCCTCCTCCTCCTTCTCCTCCTCCTCCTCCTCCTCTTCCTCCTCTGGATCTGGATATGAGGGACGCGGCGGTGGCTAGGGCTTCGGCGAGCTCTGTTGCAATAGGCTTGTTTTGTTGTTGCAACAAGTAATATTTCTTTGTTGCATTAGTCTTTTTTCTGATGTTGTATCTCGTATTGAGCTTTTGTGTTTGTGTTGTTGCAGTAGCGTCGTTTTGCTGTTGCAACAAGCAACATTTCTTGGTTGCATTAGACTTTTTTCTGATGATGCATCTCGCATTGCGTTTTTGTTTCTGTTGTTGCAGTAATGTTGTTTCACTGTTGCAACAAGTAGTCTTTCTTCGTTGCATTAGTTTTTTCTGATGTTGCATCTCACATTGCCCTTTTGTTTTCTGCTGTTGCAATAGCTTTGGTTTGCTGTGCAACAAGTAATTTTTCTTTGTTGCATTAGTCTTTTTTTTCTGGATGTTGTATCTCGCATTATGCTTTGTTTGTGTTGTTGCAATAGCTTTGGTTTGCTGTTGCAATAAGTATTTTTTCTTTGTTGCATTAGTTTTTTTACGATGTTGCATCTCGCATTGCAGTAGCTTTGTTGTGTTATTGCAGTCGCTCTTATTCTGATGTTACAATAGACTTGTTCTGATGTTTCACCTCGCATCGTGCTTTGTTTGATGTTGCAAAACAATTTTCTGATGGGAGCGCGGTGAGGATGTGACACACATAGCATGGGGGAACGGGTGATGTGGGGGGCGAGCGGGTTCCGTTGTATTCCCGCGGCGGGGCGGGCGGTGAAGAGAAGCGAGTGGCTGGGGCGGGGGGTCGGGCTGTGAAGAGAAGTAAAGCGGCTGGGGCGGGCGGGTTTGTTTGAAGGGGGCGGGTTTGCTCGGTGCGAAGGGCCTAGCATCCGGACGCGTCTCGCGCGCCGGACGTCCGGGCGCCAGTAGCGCCGATAATTTTTTACTACTCTTCTTAAAAAAAATGTTGTCAATTCCCAGTTACACATAGCAATATAGCACAGAGTAGAATTTTTTCTTCAAAGCCCTCCAGTTTGATTTCTCTTCAAATCCGATTTTTGGGTAATTATTTATAATAAGATGGATACTACACTTCTCACAGCTCATCAGTAACAAACATACTAAGTCGGAATACTAGTTTTTTGTGGAAAATTATAAAGATATATTAAATTTTTGGTACTGTAGACTCACTGCTATAAAAACCGATTTTAGGAGATAGAGCATTTTATTTTCGGAGGCGGTCCAAAAATTTTAGTATCTCCTTAAGCATCTACTCATACAGACAACCAACCTATTTTAGAAGACAGTTCAATAAACCAGTCTCTGTAAATTGATTTACAAAGGCGAGCTTCTTAAATGAGTTATCTCTCTGAATCAATTTAGAGAGACGAACTTCGTAAAAGCGTCGTCTACGGAAAATAGACCCAAGGCCTATAATGACACAACCGCTGCCAATCCAAACCGGCCACAGATCCCGACAGGCACGTCTCCTCACAACCGCTGCCTCACACTCTTCTCTCGCCAAAACACCGTCGGTCATAACTCCCATGGTCGTCGCTAGCTCCGCTCACTTTGTCTTCTTCGTCAGGTGCATCTCGCGCGGATGCGGCATCAGAGACCTCAGCTCATCTTCTCTACTCATCTCGGGTGTGGATCTCAAGCCGTCTTCTTCACCACGAGCATCTCCATCTTCGCCACTAGAGTTGCCTCGTGTGACCGTGGAGGTAGGGCCCGCATCTCGTCTTCTCCGCCTCAGGAGCGGCTCGTACAACCGCGGTGGTCAACCGGGCGCAATCCTCTCCATCTTTATGTACACTGACATCCTCAACAATGGTGCTAGGTGCGTGCATATCTGATGGCCCGACTGAGTTTCAGCCTTTCAAGCCCCCTTCTCAATCCGTCGAGCATAAGTGAGCCCGTAATCTCTCTCACTCATCCTTTTATTCGATCTCCATGGCCAGATCCTCTCTCTCTCTCTTATTCAGAGTTTGCAACCCTAGATCTGGTTAGGGTTGGACCTGAGGTGGCGATGGCAAGGGAAACATCCACAATGGCAACCAAGCAATGGAGAAGATTGGGTGGGCTTGGTGGGCTCCATGGCTAGTAGCGATGGTGGGGCAATGACAGGCTCGGCATTGGGCCCAAGAACGGCCTCGATGTCAGGCTTGCGGCTTTTTGTTTCTTTATTTCATTTATAGAGGCAAGGATGCCCACATCTGTAAAGATTGATTAATGTTGACTTTCTGTTGGAATCGGGGGTGCCGCCCGCCTCTGTAAGTGCTGAAAAACATTTATAGTAGTAGTGATTATTTGGCTTGTGGCAAGATCAACCACCATGGGCCACTATATCTTGATCTACATTTTAAGTATCCTCTAGCTACCCTATCTACAACCTAAGTTGTTAAACTTTCAAAAAATAGAATAGCACCACATGCTTTCGAAAGTCAAATATATAGCTTTTATTTATATTTACTATCTTGGAATAATATCTTTAATATAAAGCCTAGAGTTGGTATAATTTTTAGTTCTCTTCTAAAAAACCCTCACTTGTCATAGCTCTTCATAGACATATTCTTCAAACCCTCCAACTTACATGATTTCTCTTAAAAAATGATTCAGGTAGACAGTTATTTATAAGATGAACACTACACTTCTCAGAGCTATTCTAGACAAACAACAAAATCCTCACTTTTCGTGCCAAACTCTGAATCAAAAAACGATTCCTTCTAGTCCACGCTAGGCTAGGTCTTGTAATAAGGTTATGCCCTGAGGCCTCTTATCTCCTACCTGAGTCTTTCTTCTTGTTATATAGTTCAAGTTCTTAGCATAGCTCCAATTCATCATATGGAGCTCCTCACCTGCTGGTTAGCTGACAATGTGCTTCCACCGAGGAGTTCTTACAAACAGAGGAGACTACTCTATAATTGTTGAGTATATTACAGGTCTGTTTGGCATAACTCAAGCCTTGAGACCCATTCAAGATTTTGACTGGAGAATAAAACAATGTATATCTAAAACAGAAAGAAATCAAATTTTCTTGACTAAATATCTTTGATTGTTAATAGTTAGAGCTACAAGAATTTCTTAAACTAGGGATGCCTAGCTCCAAAAATTCTTAGAGCTGGAGCTATGCCAAACTATATATGCCGTTCTCAATGTAGCTTCACCACCCTAACAATAATGGTCAACCTCATCTAGGGCTTCTTCATCAACCTCATGTGCCAAAGCCTAAGTGACTCTATAAAGGATTAGTGCAAGCATCAATCAAGAAGCAAAGTGAAGACTTATTATTGTACACACTGGTTAGTCTAGATGGGGATGACATGTCCTTGAAGAAGCTTGTTGTTATATCTCACCAATATTATCTAGATCCACTTAATATTGGACTCTTAATCCAGACCTATCCATTCCTCATCTCATAACTCAGCATATTTCACATCCAAATAGCTAATGGAAATAGATATTTCCTAGATGTTCTATTGAAACTTATGATATGCCACCACAAAATTATTTTTGTTTTTGCCTTTCTATTCAAATTTTCTAATCATACAATTAAATTTGACACAAATTATGAAGTATCTTGGAACTTTAGGTTGGGTATGACTCTAAATATATATTTAGGCATTCCCACCAATCTAACCTCATCACCATAACTTTTGTTTTTGCATCCTTTTTCATAACATGTCTCCACCTATATTACTTCATGCCCCTCTCGCGTTCTTTCCCTTCATATTAGTTGCACCACCCGACAGGATGTTATTTTCAAGATTGATATGGTTGATGCCATAATACATGTATCTATTGCAAAACATATATGTTGCATATCTTTCTTATTACACCCCAATTATAAATGTTAATCGTCCTTGTGCCATCATTTTCCTTATAACATAAGTTATATGATGTAAAACAGCACTTGGAGGAAAAATCATTTTAATGCGATAAAAAATGCCCTAGAAAGGAAGAACTAAGCAAAATAGAAATGTTAAGAAAGAGAGCAAAATGCATGAGACAAAAGGTGATAATGGTAAATCTAAAATTACCAGCCATATTTGGTAAATCCTCAACTTCTCATTGACTATATAGACCATATGAGGGCCAAGGCTACAAATAAATTTGTGTTTAGACAAAACAGTCATACACATTGTCACATACAAATGGTATCCTTACTCGCATCAAGAACAACACCCTATGGGGCCTGACAAGATCCTATGATGTGTACACCACACTTACATGGTTGTACATAGCACCACATCTCCACATTGCCAAGGAGGCAGGTCTATGTGCGCGCATACACTCGTTGGACATACGTGAATCCACAACCAAAAGGAGGCAAACTCCATTTACCTCAACAGTGAGCTTCACTCCTTGATTGATCCTTGCGAGCCACTGAATCTTCACAAAATGCTCTGCATGCCACTAGGAAACATCATGTGACATTTGAACCATCATTTTAGTTCTTGTGTTTTGTACAGGCCACTACTATCCCAAGTCCATATAATTCCTATTAAGTAGAGGCTAAATGGACCATTGTGCCCTTAGTTCACAACCAGAATCAAAGAAGATTATCTCTATTTGCTATTGAGTGAAATGACAAGGCAAGCATCTTGGCGCCAAACTTAGCATTTTGGCGTCAATATGGGAAATGATTTCATATTTAGTAGGTTGAGCTCATAGCACTGTATGCACCTCTTCCTTCATTTGGTCAACTCTCTTCTCCAGACTTGTCTCTGTCCCAACTCCGGTCTCAAAGGTGACTATGTCACAAAGATCTAGTAGCATCTGGAGGCCGTCAAGGAGGGTCATCTGCCCCAATTGCAATGTGTTGTGCACTCGAACAGGAACTAGAGAGATCTATGGATGTGTATTCTTCAAGTGCCCATACTTTTGTGTAAGTTTTTTTTTGTTTTGCTTGGTATGATTGCTCTCCACCTACACCCTCACTCGTAATCGAATTGCTTGTGATCTTATCTGAAGGCTGGGGGTGTTAGTACTTCTAGTTGGAGGATATGATGAATTTCCCAAGTGAGCATGGCAGGGTGTTTTCTCATCAACAAGCACCCTAGGGTATAGTTCTTGTTGCTACGGTACCATGTGTGGGAGAAGCCACAACTGATGTTACTACCACAGAAGTGATCAATGTTGGAAAGGCTAGATAGGGGGAGAAACTAGTCTATGTGGCTATTCTTCTTCTGAAGTATGCTATCTTCATGAAGTAGGCTAGTGTTGTAGTATCTGCACCTATCTTATGGCTGATAGTAGTAGTAAGAGGCTCTAGTAGTAACCATGTAATGAATGAAAATTGTTGCCATTGATTTAAGAAAAACTAACAAACCATGAATACAATGGAATTTCTAGGCGATGATTCAACAAAGAGACCCATCAACTGACATGCATAAAGTCCACATAGTTGCAACATGAGATTCAACAAACACATTTCAAACCAGAGATTTGTCACATGAAGGCCGACTGGCCCAATGATTAGCACACGCATAAAGTCCACATCGGTGCAAAATATGATCAAACACATACAAATAACATGTTCCAACAAAATTGTTTTTGTGACTCTCTCATGCAAAAGACAACACTCTAGGAAGTCAGATACCTAGCTTCTTCTTGCTTCTAGTGCACATAGATGGGCTTTCAGGAGTGGACTGACCTCCTTTGCTTCTGGTGCACATTGCTGGACTACCTTGTGGATCGAGTTGGAAATACTACCTTAGTCTTAATCTCCTTCTTGATTTTCTTGCCTTTTCTAGCTTGCACTTTCTTTGCCTTCTCCACTATCTTGGTTGGTGCCTGGATTCCAAATTCTTCCCAAGGAGGAACAATGACAAGTGGAATAGGTTCAAATTTGTTTGAACCTGAACGTGGCATCCTTGATGAACAAGATGCAATTTAGAGGAAAAAGGGTTCAAAAAGTAGGTGTTAGCGATGGCATTTGGGGCTTGGCTACCACCACTAGGTTCTATACCTTGGGTGCTAGCGTGAGAGGGTCCAACACTGGCTTCAAAAGTTTGGCTATGATAGGTATTAGTACTAGGGGTTTTATCTGCCAAAGATGGTGTACAAGGCACATCTTCAAGGTAGGAAGGCAGATGTTCAGAGTTTAAAGCATTTGGTGAGCTCCATTCAGGAACAAGAATAGTTGGCTTACTATGATCAAAGTACCCAATAGATGTGCAGACCAAAAATTTGATGCTTTCTACACATAGCAACTAGGTCTTAGTCTATTTTAACTCCATTTGACCCTTTGAATTCATACAAACATAGAAAAATTTCACTACTTCTGTATAGACACTAGGGTATGTGGATAATATGTCATCAACGAAGTCCTTGAAATTGACCATATAAAAATCTATAACTTTGTTGTAACTATATCATCTACACTCCGGTATAAAGCAATTACCAAATAGTCGCATATCAAGGAAGAAACTTTGTTTCTAGATCCATCCTACAAATGAACACACCATCAAAACTAGTGCATCTATGATTCAAGACTACATAAAATCAAAGAAAACCGCCAGAGGGAGCACAACCCTTCTAGGAGCTAGTCTGGAGGATTTGTGGTCGCTTTCGCCACCGGCTTCGCCATGCTTGCCTCAGGTCACCTCCTGCTAGCCTCTTAATCGGCTTCAAAACCTAGCTCGTCATTCAATTTCGGTTAGGATTCGCTCAATTCGGAAGGAGAATAGAGGAATATAGGTTTCTGATTTTGAATCGACTTTGCCACTGCCGAACATCAGCTAAGGTTTCAGGGAGAGAAGAGATGGGGACAGGAGTGTGGAGGGAGGCAGAATAGCAGAACCACTCCCTCACTTGGGGTAGTCGCCTAAGTAACCCAAACGGCCAAGGGCAAAACAACCATTTTGGAAATTATATGCTACCAGATGAGCGGATGATGGAGGAAATGGGTAACGGTGCTAACCAGCAGTAGCTTAGAGAGAGTAAAAACTAAAAAGAATTTTTACAAGATTCAAGGGCCCATACATAATTATTTCTTGATCCTTTGGTTGCACCATCAACAAGAAGGGATTTCTCACCTTGCCTAGATAACCTGACCGACCATGCAGCTGTTAGTTGGCCCTTCGCTGAGAAACCTTCAATTTTTGGGATGTAAAAGCTAGTCCATCATGTCAAAACCATAGCCCATGTATATGAATTAGCATCCTTAGTCCACCACAAAGTGTGCCTTAGGCACACATAATTTTGTTTCTGTAGCAATCATCCACAATGTCATCCTACATTGAGCCATAACCATATTTACTAGCCCTATTTAATTTAGAGTTCTTCAATTTCTATATTTTCCTCTTTTGCCAACATCCCAACCAGAAGTGTCCATTTCATATCTCCCAATCAAAATGGCTGCAATGGTCCTACGAAAACAATAATATAAGACATGGTCCCAAGTACTTGGAGCCTAGAGCCAACTCATCACACGTGGTATAAGTTATCTTGAGCCTAAGAGAAAAAGGAATGTGAACATTAAGAAAATAAAATGTCACATTATCGTATCGTGAATTGGATTTGACCTAGGGGCATAGGTGGTAGGACCTTCGTATTGGGAGGCTACCAGCCAAGGTTTGACACTAGCAAAAAGAAACTTTGCTAATAAACTTGGTAAGCTTTTAGACCTAAAAATGACATCGCTAATGGGATATACTCCCTCTGTCCGAGAAAGCTGGACGCTATAGGATTCCTAGGTGAGATTAGTGATCAAACCCAAATTATCCCCATATACCCTTAGTGGAAGAATTTATATAGTTTTCTTTGTGGATAAATTTTGAATTCTATAGTGTCTTTAATTTGGGCACAGAGGGAATACTATACAACTGTGGGTCATGGAGAATACTCTATCAAGTTACTCTTTATTTTCTCACACACCTTAATTCTTGGGTTGCATACACCAAATTCTTAACAAGACAAGAAAAAAGTACAGTTAGAATTTGGAACCAAGGAATAGTTGAAAGTCCTATGTTTGGTGTTGGTAATTAGTGACAATGCCTAAGTACTAATCCTATGCCTAAGTTGTTTGTAGCATATGAGGATTAGTACATTCCAAGGTTGGTGGCAAGATGGACATGGTGATCATGATGGCCACACTTGGATTTGGAAGCAACCCTACGTGATCAAGGCAAAGGTATATGCTTAAGGGTTGTGTTTTAGTAACCAAGACACCTAGTGGGTGTGGTTACATTATAGGATAGATAGCCGTACTATAAAGAGGGGAATGACGCGGCTAATGAACTCCTAAGTGCCTCTAGGTGTGCATTTCATGATCATATGCATTTGGATAGAACTAATAACGCCTCGAAAAATGATTGTGAAAATGCTAACACACATGCACATGGTGATGATCACTTGGTGGTGTTAGCACGTTTGCGACGGCGTTGGAGTTTGAGCGGTAGAGAGGGTTTGGGGTCCTCTCTCCCTCCCGCCGAGCGCGCGAGCGCGGGATTCAGGCGATTTCGGGGAAATGAAATGCCTATTTTCCACTACGCCGGAAGTCGGAAATCAAACGGAAAAGAAACGGAGGCGAACGCGGTCACGGAAGTGACCGGACGCAGCACCGGACGCTGCACCGGACGCAGCACCGGACGCTGCACTGGACGCGGGCTCTGTGCGACCGGCGCGTCCGGTCATGCGCTCTGAGGGAACCGAGGACGTCGGACGCGGTCCGCGTCCGGTCACTGTCCATCGGACGCGTCCGGTCGTCCAGGGAGCTTACTGGACTCCCACCGGACGCGGGCACTGTGGCGTCCGGTCGGTTCACCAGCGCGTCCGGTCGTTAGTTCGGTTTGCGCGACTCAGTGTTCACCGGCGCGTCCGGTCAGTCACGGGACCGGCGCGTCCGGTCCTCACCAGCGCGTCCGGTGGGTCGGACCAGCGTGTCCGGTCAGTTGTTCGGAAACTAGCCGTTACGCGACCGGCGCGTCCGGTGGGTCGGACCAGCGCGTCCGGTCAACGCGTGTTCGGCTGGATCTCGTTCCTAACGGCTATATTCGAAGGGGTATGTCTATAAATACTCGTTGGCCGGCTCAAGGCTCCCCCTCTTGACATTTTGATATACTTGTGAGCACTTTGAGCTAAGCAACTCCCCTCCCACTCATCTCTCTTGCTTCTTTGCATATTCGAAGTGAGATTGAGTGATCCAAGTGCATTTGCATTGTGAGATAGCATCTAGTGGGCACTTGGTGGTTGATTTGCTGTGGGATTCTTGTTTCTCTTGGTGGTTGCCGCCACCTAGACGGCTTGGAGCAGCTTGGAGGCGTTGGCAAGAGTTGGTGATTGTTCTTGGCCACCTCCGGTGATTGTGAGGGGTTTGTGCCTACCTCGGCGAAGCGCCAAAGGCAACATTAGTGGATTGCTCGTGTCATTTACAACCTTTTGCCATTTGGTAGGTTCTTGTGGCGCCTTTTGAGAGGCTCGGTGTGAGACCGATTAGCCACCGAACCACGTGGTGAAGAGGGACACAACGGGGACTAGCGTGCCGGCAAGCACGTGAACCTCGGGATAAATCTTCGTGTCATCACTTTCATAATTGTGATTGATTGATCCCGGTGTTCGGTTATCTTGGTATTCATTGTTGATCATATTGGTTGGCTCATTACTTCGCCCCTCGGTGAAACTCTCCTAACTCAACTCCGCATTACTTTCTTAGTTATCTTTGCTAGCTAGTTGTAGTTGTAGTTACCTTCTCGGTTTAACTTGTGCGGTTGAGTGCCTTTTTACTAGTATTGAGAATTGGATAGGTGGCTTGCAAACACCCCGTAGGCTAAGCAAAACTCGCATCTCGCTATTTGTTATATTGATAAACTTGTTTAGCTTGTCTTGTAGAAAGTTTTAAAAGGCTATTCACCCCCCCTCTAGCCATCTAGACCTTTCAAGTGGTATCGGAGCCGTGGTCACCGTTTGCAAGGCTTAACAACCTCGGTGCAAGATGGCTCAAGTTATGTTCAACCATGTTAATGGCAAGCCTCCATTCTTTGATGGCGTCTCTTCCTTTGATCATTGGAAAAGGAAGATGAAGCAATATCTAGGCAATATACATGAGAAGGTTTGGGATGTGACCAATGAAGGATACATCATTCTTGATGAGGAAAATCTCACTCCAAATGACCGTATCAACAAACAATGCAACACGGCGGCACTTGACACAATCTACCGTGCCATTGATGACAAAGTGTTTGAGCAAATCAAAGATCTTGAAAAGGCAAATGAGCTTTGGATAAGGCTTGAAGAAACATATGAAGGCACTTCAACGGTAAAAAGTGCCAAGCTATATATGCTCAAGGACAAGTTCTCCACGTTCAAGATGAAGGATGATGAATCCATCCCGGAGATGTTCTATAGGCTCCAAGTCATTGTCAATGATCTCAAGGGGCTTGGAGAGAAGGTTGAGGACAAGGACTTCTCACACAAGTTCTTGATGTGCTTACCCAAGAAGTTTGCCACCTTGAGAAGAATGATCTTTAGAGAGGGATTGGACAAGGTCAAACCAACCGATGTGCTTGGAGATATAATGACCGATGCCCAATACAATGATGATGAAGATGAGGTAGAAGAGAAGAAGGAGACCAAGGTCAAGCAAGAGAAGCCCATTGCATTCAAGGCTTCATCTTCTAAGGGCAAGAGCAAGGTGGAGAGTGATGATGATGATCCTTTCGATGATGAGACCATGGCCCTCCTAGTGCACAAGATGGGGAGGTTCATGAAGAAGAAAGGATATGGTGCAAGGAAGAGAAGGGACTTCATGAAGGCAAAGGAGGTGCTTTGCTACAATTGCAATAGCCCCGATCATATAGTGGCAAAGTGCCCCTATGAAGATAAAAGATATCATGATGGGGAGTTGAAGTTGAAGAAGAACAAGAAGGACAAGAAGGAGAAGAAAGAGAAGAAGAGCTTCACTATCAACAAGAAGAAGAAGGGTGGTGGTTATGTGGTCACTTGGGATAGTGACAACTCCGATAGTGATGATGATGAAAGCTCTAGTGATGATGAGAGGACCACTCGGCGAGCCATTGCAAGCATCGCCCTCTCCAACAAGTCATCCATCTTCGACACTACATCGACATGCCTTATGGCCAAGCCTACCAAGGTAAAATATGATGATAGTGATGATGATTCTTGTGCTAGTGATGGTTGTAGGAGTGATGATGAGGAGGATGAGGACTACTCCAAGGATGATCTATTGGGCATAATAGATCAAATGAGCAAGGGCTACAAGAGGACAACCAAGAAGTGCAAAATCTTGGAGCAAGAGCTCATTGCCAAGAGCAATGAAAATGATGCCTTGATGGAGGAGCTTGTTGCTCTCAAAAAGAGTAAGGAGTGCAAAGGAATTGAACAAGAGCTCAAAGCTCTTAGGAAATCCTTTGATGAGCTAGAGGCCTCTCGTGAGTGTCTAAAGGAAGACCACGAGGACCTTGAAGTTGCTCACACTAGGCTTAAGGAAGCCCACTCCTCTCTACTTGAGCTCATCAAGGAGAAGGACCTCAAGTTGGAGAAGCTCATGAAGGAAGCTAAGGAGGAGCAAGTGATTGTCACTTGTGATATTGGACTAACATGTGATATTATTGATGATTCTTTATTTGTTGGTCCTACTAATGCTTCATGTAGCTCATCATCATCCACCACAACCAACTCTACCTCTACTACTAGTGATTCATCACTTGTGGTTGAGAATGAGACTCTCAAGAGAGAGGTGGATGATCTCACCCGCGCATTAGGCAATGCCTATGGTGGGGATGCCCGCTTGCTAAAATGCTTGGGTAGCCAAAGGTTCTCTCTTAACAAAGAGGGTTTGGGCTATACTCCCAAGAAGGGCAAGGCGGCCTTTGCTACTCCAAAGTCTCGCTTTGTGAAGAGCAATGGTCGTTATTGCAATAGATGCAAGCAAGTTGGGCATCTAGAGATTAATTGTAATAAAATGAACAAGAACAACAACAAGTTTCATGCTAAAATGGATTACATTCCTTTTGATTCTTGTTATGTTCTTACCAAGGGTGTGAAAGGTGTGCATGCTAAGTTTGTTGGTACACCAATTGTGGGTCCAAAGAAGAAGGCCATTTGGGTACCAAAGAGCTTAGTTACTAACCTCCAAGGACCCAAACAAGTATGGGTACCTAAGAAACATTAATTTATTTTGTAGGTAAATTACAAGGCCGGAGGAAGGCATTGGGTGCTTGATAGTGGGTGCTCTCAACATATGACCGGTGATTCAAGAATGTTCAACTCTCTCAAATCAAATGATAGTGGCATTGATAGTATCACATTTGGTGATAATAGCAAGGGTGATGTGAAGGCTCTTGGAAGGATTGCAATCTCAAATGATCATAGCATTTCCAATGTGCTCCTAGTTGAAAAGTTGAACTTCAATCTTCTCTCGGTTGCTCAATTGTGTGATCTCGGTTTCAAGTGCATATTTGGTGTTGATGATGTGGAGATAGTTAGTGTTGATGGCTCAAATTTGATCTTCAAGGGTTTTAGATATGAGAATCTATACTTGGTTGATTTCAATGCTAGTGACACTCAACTTTCAACATGCTTGCTCACCAAATCAAGTATGGGTTGGTTATGGCATAGAAGACTTGGTCATGTTGGCATGAAGCAATTGAACAAGTTAGTGAAGCATGACCTAGTTAGAGGCTTGAAGGATGTCACATTTGAGAAGGATAAGCTATGTAGTGCATGTCAAGCCGGAAAGCAAGTGGGCAACACTCATCCATTGAAGAGCATCATGAGTACCTCTAAGGCATTTGAGTTGTTGCACATGGATCTATTTGGGCCAACTACATACACAAGCATTGGTGGCAACAAGTATGGCTTTGTGATTGTGGATGATTTCACTAGATATACATGGGTATTCTTTCTTGTGGACAAAAGTGATGTATTTGACATATTCAAGAAGTTCATCAAGAGAGTGCAAAATGAATTTGAGACCACAATCAAGAAAGTGAGAAGTGACAATGGAAGTGAGTTTAGAAACACAAGAGTTGATGAACTATGTGAGGAGCTTGGAATCAAGCATCAATTCTCGGCCAAGTATACACCTCAATCTAATGGCCTAGTTGAGAGGAAGAATAGAACTTTGATTGATATGGCAAGATCAATGTTGAATGAGTATAATGTGAGTCATTCATTTTGGGCCGAAGCAATCAACACGGCTTGCTTCTATAGCAACCGCCTCTATTGCCACAAGTTTCTAGAGAAGACACCATATGAGATCTTAAATGGAAGAAAGCCCAACATTGCATATTTTCGGGTATTTGGTTGCAAATGTTACATCTTGAAGAAGGGCAATAGATTGAGCAAGTTTGAGAAGAAATGTGATGAAGGATTCTTACTTGGTTACTCCACTACTAGCAAAGCTTATAGAGTTTGGAATTTGGCTAGTGGTTTACTTGAGGAAGTTCATGATGTTGAGTTTGATGAAACAAATGGCTCTCAAGATGAGGAAAATAACTTGGATGATGTGAGAGGAACTCAATTGACCAATGCTATGAAAGAAATGGATATTGGTGATATTAGACCAAAGCAAGTGATTGATGTGGATGACAATAAAAATCAAGTGCTCCAAAGTCCAATTACACAAGCTAGTGGCTCTCTAATGCAAAATCAAGCTAGTACATCATCTCAAGTGCAACAAGATCAACAAGTGGCTAGTTCATCATCTCCAACTCATGATCAACATCAACATCCAAGCAATCAAGTGCAAGTGCTTCAACCAACTAACATTGCAAGAGACCATCCATTGGATTCCATTATTGGTGACATACAAAGGGGAGTTCAAACTAGATCAAGATTGGCATCGTTTTGTGCTCACTCTTCTTTTGTGTCAATGGAAGAACCAAAGGACATTGATAAAGCATTAAGAGATCCGGATTGGGTAAATGCAATGCATGAAGAGCTCAACAACTTCAAGAGAAATGAAGTATGGGAACTAGTTGAGAGGCCTAAGGATCACAATGTCATTGGAACAAGATGGGTCTTTCGCAACAAGCAAGATCAAGATGGAATAGTAGTAAGAAACAAAGCAAGACTAGTGGCTCAAGGTTACACACAAATAGAGGGTCTTGACTTTGGTGAAACATATGCCCCGGTTGCTAGATTGGAAGCAATTAGGATCTTACTTGCCTATGCTTGTGCTCATAATATCAAGCTATATCAAATGGATGTGAAGAGTGCATTTCTCAATGGGTACATTCAAGAGGAGGTGTATGTGGAGCAACCTCCCGGTTTTGAAGATGACAAGAAACCCAACCATGTATACAAGTTAAGGAAAGCTTTGTATGGATTGAAGCAAGCACCTAGAGCATGGTATGAAAGATTGAGGGACTTCTTGCTATCTAAAGGATTTGTCATGGGCAAAGTGGATACTACTCTCTTCACCAAGAAGATTGGGAAAGACTTGTTTGTGTTGCAAATATATGTTGATGATATCATCTTCGGTTCAACCAATCAAGATTATTGTGATGAGTTTGGGAAAATGATGGCAAAGGAATTTGAAATGTCAATGATCGGTGAACTTAGTTTCTTTCTTGGACTTCAAATCAAGCAAATGAAGGAAGGAACATTTGTGAGCCAAACCAAGTACATCAAAGATATGCTCAAAAAGTTTGGCATGGAAGATGCAAAGGGCATTACAACCCCAATGGGCACTAGTGGAAGTGTGAATAGTGACAAGAGTGGCAACATGGTGGATCAAAAGCTTTATAGATCAATGATTGGTAGCCTACTCTATGTGATGGCATCAAGACCCGATGTGATGTTTAGTGTATGCATGTGTGCAAGATTTCAAGCCTCACCAAGAGAAAGTCATTTGAAGGCAACAAAGAGAATATTGAGGTATTTGAAGCATACACAAGATGTTGGATTATGGTATCCCAAAGGTGCAAGCTTTGAGCTAGTTGGATATTCGGATTCCGACTATGCCGGTGACAAAGTGGAGAGAAAGAGCACTTCCGGGACTTGTCAATTGTTGGGAAGATCACTTGTCTCATGGTCATCCAAGAAGCAAAATAGTATTGCACTATCTACCGCCGAAGCCGAATACATTGCCGCGGGTAGTTGTTGTGCACAAATCTTGTGGATGAAGGCAACATTGAAGGATTTTGGAATCAATTTTAAGAATGTGCCATTGCTATGTGACAATGAAAGTGCCGTGAAGCTAACCAACAATCCGGTTCAACATCAAAGAACAAAGCATATTGATGTTCGTCATCATTTCATTAGAGATCATCAACAAAAGGGTGACATTGCTATTGAGAGTGTGGGCACCGAAGATCAACTAGCCGATCTTTTCACCAAGCCACTTGATGAGAAGAGATTTCACAAGCTAAAGAATGAGTTGAACATACTTGACTTCTCCAACATGAGTTGATGCACCCCAATGATATGACATGCCTCTCCTTCGAGCCCCAAGGTACAATTGGTTGACATGTCATACATTCTATACTAAGGACATGTTTAGTGCATCTAGTCATGATTTCTTTTGTTCTAGGCTCATTCATGAAAATCAAATGAATTTGAAGTTTATATGATGCCACTATTGTTTCCATGTCTTGTATGATCTAGTGGTAGCATATAACTTGTTTGAGTAGCTTGTGATCCTAAGTGTTTAATCTAGATCACTTGTCTAAATATTTGCTTCAACATGGTGCATGATAACCCTTCTAGTGAGGTGTGAAGAAGCTTGCCCTTGGATCAAACCGAAGCATTTTATTTATGCAAGCAATCTAGGTTGAATCACAAACTTGATCCTCACCCCACAATTTAACATGATAACCTATCTAAAATTGGTCCCTTGTGGTCATTGGTGCCAAAGGGGGAGAAAATGTTGCTTACAAAGATAGATTATAAAGGGAGAGAAAACCTAAAGGGGAGAATTGGTAAAAGAAGGGGATCAACTAAAATTTTGAGCACACAAGTAGGGGGAGCAAGCTCTTAAACATGAATGTTGCATTTCCATGTGCACTTCATATGTATGATGCATAGTTATGCATTTCTTTTTCTCCAATACATTGCTTGTGTGGTGTTTTGCTAGTATACAATTGAATGGTGTATTGAAGTACTAGCATGAATAGGAAGTAGTTAGATTTTTCTTGCTTCATATCTTTCTAAGTGGTACTAGAACCTTGCTTATAATGTTGATCTCACGAGGTTTCTAGTTATGTTTGTGCTTTTCCAAGTGATATCTAACTACACAAGGTGCTAAGATGGTGTTTATCGCTACTCCGATGGTATCACGCTTCAAAGGTCTATAATCTAAAACACTTAGCACCTATTGATAGTCAATGCTCCTATATTTTCCTATCTAAACATGTATGCTTCCTAAATCCAAACATATAGCATACATGTAGGGGGAGCCATTGCTATCAATTTGAATTCATGATCACTTGTCCATAATTCTTACACATGGTAATATACTTGGACAATGTGACATGGGTTCAATCAAAATCTTATCATAATATCTTTGTGAAAGGATTGTCACCAATTACCAACAAGGGGGAGATTGAAAGTCCTATGTTTGGTGTTGGTAATTAGTGACAATGCCTAAGTACTAATCCTATGCCTAAGTTGTTTGTAGCATATGAGGATTAGTACATTCCAAGGTTGGTGGCAAGATGGACATGGTGATCATGATGGCCACACTTGGATTTGGAAGCAACCCTACGTGATCAAGGCAAAGGTATATGCTTAAGGGTTGTGTTTTAGTAACCAAGACACCTAGTGGGTGTGGTTACATTATAGGATAGATAGCCGTACTATAAAGAGGGGAATGACGCGGCTAATGAACTCCTAAGTGCCTCTAGGTGTGCATTTCATGATCATATGCATTTGGATAGAACTAATAACGCCTCGAAAAATGATTGTGAAAATGCTAACACACATGCACATGGTGATGATCACTTGGTGGTGTTAGCACGTTTGCGACGGCGTTGGAGTTTGAGCGGTAGAGAGGGTTTGGGGTCCTCTCTCCCTCCCGCCGAGCGCGCGAGCGCGGGATTCAGGCGATTTCGGGGAAATGAAATGCCTATTTTCCACTACGCCGGAAGTCGGAAATCAAACGGAAAAGAAACGGAGGCGAACGCGGTCACGGAAGTGACCGGACGCAGCACCGGACGCTGCACCGGACGCAGCACCGGACGCTGCACCGGACGCGGGCTCTGTGCGACCGGCGCGTCCGGTCATGCGCTCTGAGGGAACCGAGGACGTCGGACGCGGTCCGCGTCCGGTCACTGTCCATCGGACGCGTCCGATCGTCCAGGGAGCTTACTGGACTCCCACCGGACGCGGGCACTGTGGCGTCCGGTCGGTTCACCAGCGCGTCCGGTCGTTAGTTCGGTTTGCGCGACTCAGTGTTCACCGGCGCGTCCGGTCAGTCACGGGACCGGCGCGTCCGGTCCTCACCAGCGCGTCCGGTGGGTCGGACCAGCGCGTCCGGTCAGTTGTTCGGAAACTAGCCGTTACGCGACCGGCGCGTCCGGTGGGTCGGACCAGCGCGTCCGGTCAACGCGTGTTCGGCTGGATCTCGTTCCTAACGGCTATATTCGAAGGGGTATGTCTATAAATACTCGTTGGCCGGCTCAAGGCTCCCCCTCTTGACATTTTGATATACTTGTGAGCACTTTGAGCTAAGCAACTCCCCTCCCACTCATCTCTCTTGCTTCTTTGCATATTCGAAGTGAGATTGAGTGATCCAAGTGCATTTGCATTGTGAGATAGCATCTAGTGGGCACTTGGTGGTTGATTTGCTGTGGGATTCTTGTTTCTCTTGGTGGTTGCCGCCACCTAGACGGCTTGGAGCAGCTTGGAGGCGTTGGCAAGAGTTGGTGATTGTTCTTGGCCACCTCCGGTGATTGTGAGGGGTTTGTGCCTACCTCGGCGAAGCGCCAAAGGCAACATTAGTGGATTGCTCGTGTCATTTACAACCTTTTGCCATTTGGTAGGTTCTTGTGGCGCCTTTTGAGAGGCTCGGTGTGAGACCGATTAGCCACCGAACCACGTGGTGAAGAGGGACACAACGGGGACTAGCGTGCCGGCAAGCACGTGAACCTCGGGATAAATCTTCGTGTCATCACTTTCATAATTGTGATTGATTGATCCCGGTGTTCGGTTATCTTGGTATTCATTGTTGATCATATTGGTTGGCTCATTACTTCGCCCCTCGGTGAAACTCTCCTAATTCAACTCCGCATTACTTTCTTAGTTATCTTTGCTAGCTAGTTGTAGTTGTAGTTACCTTCTCGGTTTAACTTGTGCGGTTGAGTGCCTTTTTACTAGTATTGAGAATTGGATAGGTGGCTTGCAAACACCCCGTAGGCTAAGCAAAACTCGCATCTCGCTATTTGTTATATTGATAAACTTGTTTAGCTTGTCTTGTAGAAAGTTTTAAAAGGCTATTCACCCCCCCTCTAGCCATCTAGACCTTTCAATAGTTCAGATAGTGAAGGTCACCAAGGATCAAACCCTAGATTTGACAATCTAATAGGGGTAGGTGTGTGCATGCATATGAACATTGCATCTATGATGTGTTACAAAAAAATGTACGATGCATACTTAATCGGCCTATTCATTCAGTGTGTTCTCCGTGACGAGTAGTCTCTTATAGCTGTTCATAAAGATGAGTGTGCGTGCGCGTGAGCATTTGCATCTTTATTGTGTTTCGAAAACAGCTATGATGGCTATTTTATCAACATATTCATTCAGTATGTTCTAATAGTTTCTCTTTCTCTCTCTCTTATGCAGGGACATCACCTTCACCTATTCTATCGTTGGATACTGAAATGTGTGATGTTTGTGTGGCATATCAGGTATAGCCTTGTGGAGGGTTTATTTGGATAAACCCATTCCCCGTGTGGATTCATGTGGACCGGGAGAGATTGAGGAGGGACAAGTTCATTTCTCTGTCTAATCCATATGTATTATGAGCGAGCAGATTTATCCAAACCGGATTTGAAGTCTATATGATGTTTTTTTAACAATTCTATATGATGTTTATTGCAACTTCTCTTGAATCATAGGGATCACCTGGTACGGTCATTGAGGCAGTTGTGCTTAAAGCTTTCTCAATGTGTACAGCAGTTCCCCACAAAAGGTTTGAAGCTGCACTTGAGGTTGTCATGCTTATAAGTTATAAAATTTACATATATCATCTAAGGTCTCAAAAAATCTATTGGTTTTCTCATGCATTTGCTAACTGATAGGCTGTCGAGTCTTCACTTGCCGACATAGCCGTTCTTCCTATTGAAAATTCATACACTGGAAGCTTCCATCAGAGCTATGACATACTTCTTCGTCATGATTTGCAAATTGTGCAAGAAGTACAAATGGATGTAGAGCTATGTCTTCTAGCTTTACCTGGAGTGCATAAGGATGATTTGAAGACAATTTTCAGCCATCCACAGGTTATGACAAAAACCAAACATTCATATGCATTTCATGTGAAAAAACTACCAGAAAGACCAAAATTAGAGCACACTTAGTCTTGACAATGTATTATGTTTCAATCTCTTCCTCATATGTGAGTATTGTATGTAGTATCTTGCTCAATGCGAGCATTCCATTTCTAATTTAAGTGTTTCAAAGAAAGATGTGGATCATGGAGCTGCTGGTGCTGAGGTACCTAATAAAAACATTATATTCCATGGTCCTTTTCATATGTTATATTTTGGATATGTGATTCTGAATACCTCTTTTGCAGATTATATCCAAGCAGAATTTAAGGGATTTTGGAGTAATAGGCAGTGCTCGAGCAGCGGAATTATATGGGCTTAACATCTTAGAATGCAACTTTCAGGTAGTAAAACCTTTTTTTGGCATTTATGTGAAGTTTAGAGCTTTTCCAATAGTCCGTGTACAGAATGGTGGGTATCTGCGAAAAGGCCTCTAGTTGAGTTGGTTAGGTGACTTGAGTAGCACTCCTCAGGTCTTGAGTTCAACTAGAGGTAGCATATCCTAGGTTAGGCACATGTAATCTGTAGCGACATTTTTGCTACTTCCATCCCGCAAAGAGCAACATTTTTGCTTTGTGTTAAGTTAAGCTTATGTCTATTTTCATTAAATTATAGAAAAGAGTATTCACATTTGTGGTACCTTTTGTGTATGATTGATATGTATAAGTTTTATTTGAAGTTTTCTATATACTACTTCCCATCCAAATATGGAAAAACTCTATTGGATTCTTCACTTCTCTTTAAAAACATCCTAAGAAAACATTTCCTCCCCCTTCGGAACATAGGAAAATTTCATATTTCCTGCATCTTTCCTGTGATAATGAACTAATTTCTATGAAACTTCTGAAGAATTCTTGTGAGATTTTGCATTCCAAAAGGGCTCAAAGATGTTTCTTTGGTATATTTTTTCTGACAAATATTGCCAGAACCTGCCAGGTTTTGGTTCATGTTCAGCTTCATCTCAATCAGAAATCTGACACTATCAAGACAAAAATGTTGCAGGATGAATCACCCAATGTCACAAGGTACCTGGTATTGGCAAAAACTGCTAACCGTCCCAAAGAACACGGTCAATATAAGGTTTTTTTTTGCTATGTTAGTAAAATCAAATACATTTTCGTATCAGGTGTTCAGTGATGAAAATTATATACGTTAAATTGTTAATATTCTATATCAGACAAGCGTTGTTTTCGGTCTCGAAGAAGGACCTGGAACACTTTACAAAGCTATAGGGGCATTTTGGAAGAGGGGTATAAATTTGACAAAGGTGATACTGGAACAGTTTGTCTTGAGTTTTCAAAATTGTTACAGGATTCCTTGTTCTGAATCATTTGCTTTCTATTTGCCCACCTGAAGATTGAAAGCAGGCCAAACAGAGGCAAACCAATAAGGACTCGCGGAACTGAAAAGTATGCTATTGAACTTTCAGCATAGAACTACTACTATTTTATTTTGAGGAATATAGAACTACTACTATGTCTTCCTGTTAAATAATCATTACTTGAATAGGATATTTTGGGGCTGGAATCTCTGTGAATGTTTCCTCTGGTTATTCTCTTTCTCCTGTTTCATTAATTCCCGCTAACTAAATTATCCTCCAATCTGATCCTGATGACACTCACATTTATCTGCCTGATATGATACATAAATTCTGTTTAGGATTACTACTGCCACAACTCACAAACCAAAAGAACAATCGTGGGGGTTAGTTACTATGTGTGTCTTTCCACTGCTGACGAAAAGAAATTCAAGAACGTTGGTTTCTGCTTATGCTTTTCTGCAATAAAACAATAGTTAGGCCAACCTGAAACACCATTCATGTCTTGCTGCTGTTTTATGTCTTAAGTATTTTCTTCCCTTTTCAACAAATAACGAAATGCTGTCAGGGACCGTCGGGACATATCTCATGTATGTTCCTCCAGTAGATACATCGATGACATCTCCCAGTCTCATCAGATTCAGCGTCTTGGTTGCAGGCAGTTCAATTACATTTTCTACGTCGATTTCGAAGCATCGACTGCAGATGTTCATGCACAAAATGCCTTGAAGTATCTACAGGTTAGTCATTAGTGTTGTGTCATCTGCATGCTAGTAGTACAATCGAGGGATGATACGATTTACATCCATCTTTTGAAACATAGTCAGTACTCAAATATCCAGTCGTTTATTATTCCCTGCCAAGAAGGAAAAGACATATCCATGACGTCCAAAGGAGAGATAATCACTCGATCGTTTTGCTCAAGATGAACATGCTACTATGCAAACATTTTTCAAGTGAAATGCTAAGCCTAAGCACATACTGGTAGTGTTTGCGTCCTTCTGTCAGGTTATTAACCCAAGGGTATATGTGTTTACAGGAAATTGCAAGTTTCCTGCGTGTCCTTGGCTGCTATCCGTACAGCACAACAATTACCTGAACTGCTGCATCAAGCAGTCTCGGTTGCTCCATCTTGAAGACCAGAGTGGGAGATGGTTGCCATTTTCGCTCAGAGTGATGATTAATACTTAATTCTAATGGCATCCCGGCTGTAGTTACATGTTGAAATAATGAGCACCAGTGTTCAGTGCAAGCAGATTTACTATAATCGAACCTGATTGCTGCTACCAGATGTGTGGTTTCATGCAAAAATTCTGGTGAAGTTTCATGCTTCAGATCACCAGGTGTTTTGAGATAAATATACAGTATGGTGCAATTCTATTTCAAACAGAACATAAGCAAAATAAAAAAAAAAAGGTGTTGCTTGGGAGCGATTTCCATGTGCTGTATCTGAAAGCAGCAAAGCACGTGCATGATCAATGTATTCCTGGAAAGCAGCATGATCCTCTATTGTGTGTGTGTGTGATGTGATGGAGCTGGGCGCGTGTGATGCATGGTTCCTCTATTGTGCAGGCCTATCTGTGCGCATCATGGCAATAATGCTTCCGCTGCGCCTGCTGAAGACGTCGTTTCGCATGCGATTCGACATGCATCCCTGTGTTTGTGTATGCCGGCATTTTGAAGGGCAAAATCATTGTGGGGAGGGGCACGTTACCGTGCGTGCATGTCTGCCACAACACAAGCAAATTCTATAGATGGACTCATGGACCAGCCTATTATGCTAGGATTCATCTTATTGTTACGGCAGCAGTATCAACGACATTTGAATTTTGATTGATTGCAACCTGTCCGATATGATTCCATATAGGATCGCTCATGCATACATGCCATCTTATTATACTTTTATATCTGTATAAACCAGAGACGTACAGCATGTTCGCAGTTTATGTGGTTCTGTCTAAATAAAGGCGTTACAAATAGTAAAGTCTTCTTATATTTTACGTTGCATATGAGCATATATGTACGTACAGTAGCAAACACAGCTAGAAAAACAACTTGAAATAGAGAGAGCAATAAAAAGAAAAGGCAGGCCGCTGAAACACAAAGCACATGAAATTTAGCCCACAAATCCAGTATCTAATCTAACCCTCAAAACGGCCCAACGAAAATACAGCCCAAACTGGCCAAAATTCAAACCATCCCGCCCGTGTGATCAATTCTCCCCCTCTCAAAAGGATTAACCGAGGTCACCAAAACCCCTCTGGTCGACCCGCTTCCTGGCCCACCGGTCAGTCTGTGCCGCAACAGCAGGACGCGTCGCTCGCATCGCAGCGGCCGCAACGCCCCCCATCCCGGCCTCCCCTCCCAACAATTCTTTTTTATACCCAGCCGCCTAACCCTCGCCGTCCATCTCCAACGTCTCTCTCCAGCTCGTCTCGCCGTCGCTTCTCCTCCTCTTCGATCCCACACCGCCGGGCGATCTAGGGTTCCCCCCACCCGCGACTCCGCGCAGATGGAGGCGCTCTCCCTCATCGACGTCTCCGCCGAGGACGATCTCCTCTACGACCTCGCCTCACCGGCCCCGCCGCGTCCCGATCCGCCCCACGCAGGTGAGGTGTTCCGCCCCCCCCGTTTCGGAAGGATTTCCTCGGGAGGAATCGCGGGTTTGGTGCCTGCTGTTTCGATTGCGGTTCGTGGATCTGACGGGAGACGATTTTCCTTTAGGGTCTCTGGTGGGCGCCGTGGCGACCTCCTCCGTTGGTTCTCCGTCTGCGGCGGGCCGGGCTGCGGATCCGGACGGTGTGATGGTGGAGCAGGCGCCCCCCGAGCGGACGGAGTCCCCGGAGCAGCGGAAGGCCAAGAAGGGGGCAAACCTCCGCAAGAGCTTGGCTTGGGACAGCGCCTTTTTTACCAGTGAAGGTTTGCTTCAAATTCATGGATCGTGATCCGAATTCTGTCTATTTTGTGAAATTATCGCCTCACGTTAAAGACTCGAGCATGTTAAATTATATCCTTGTCTTTTTGCTGCTACTACTGCCTTGTTCTTAACTCACTTAGAATCGGTTTCATTTCCTGCATTATTGACCTGTACTGATGTTTAATATATGTTACTTAATTCTCTTGGCTCCCTGAAATACACGAATAAGAAGTGGAAAGATTAATAAAATAACAAAGTGAGCTGAATTACAGCGAATAAAAAACAAGTTGCAATGTTTCATTATGCAACTAATGTAGGCTTCTACCTTTCCTGTAGAACTCAAAAATGTGTAGTTGTTGTCCAAAATAGTAAAAATGCAAGATACAGGAACATGCCATGTTGTGTCCACACTCCACACAACTGTTGAGGTAGATGCAGCCTCCTTTTACAAACGAAATGAAGTATGCATGTTACATGGATTGGTATGTTGTTGTGCCTTCGTTTATAAAATACTTTTCTATTTCTAGATGACCTGCCCTATTCTATTAACTAAATATGGGCTTCCAGGAACTCTGCAGTTGATGCATTTCTCTGGTATGCCTCCCATAATCTACGTTAGGCTTTTTCCCTTACCTTGGGCACTTCTTAAGAGCGCTTGGAAAAGAACAACATGAAGGAAGTAGATTAATTATGGATTCACCGATCAGCACCAAGAAATATGCATAAGATTTATCCATTGATTCTACCTGCATGTCAACATTTTTCATTAAATAACACAAGCTTGTACAGACAGTACCAACTGCCAGCGGGCAGCAAACCTAGCCTCAAACTGCATCTCAATGCATATGCATATGACCTGCTTGCAAAATAAATTGAGCCTATGCATTTTTAATTGCACTTCTAAAGTAAGAAATTTCATGGACACTCGGTTTTTTCTTGTAAAAATGAAACGATCCCTGACTACCATTAGTTCATTTATTATCTTTACTTCTCTGAGCATTTTTCTCAAGCACATGCTGGATACAGGCAACTAATGCAGAACTGTGAGCATTTAATTACTATATACCCTGTTTTTAATACATATCCTACAAGAGATTTGTCAATACGTAGTTCACATGCGATTTTTTGATCTCCCGGCTTTCTAGAGAAGTATGAGTTTGATAGCTTTTTGTTCAAATGAGTTATGAGAAACTGAATAGAAAATCTTGTTTTTCTTCTTGCGAGTTTCTATGTGGATACTGTTACAAGATTCAAGGATATGTTTTGAAGCTTGGTTTTTGACCTGGTCACTTATGCAGAACTGACTAACATCTGAGATCAAATGAAACTTTTTTTTAATGTGGTACAACTCAGTAAAAATGTCTGCTAGAGTAAATCAAAGAAGTTTATTGAGCGTTTAGGTTATGAACCTAGATTATATGGTGGTTAATTAGGTTATTAGTGCTCCTTGGGAGTTCTCTAATATCCATGTGTCTGTGCACCTTGATCCTAGATCATGAAAAGAAATAGACTCTTGCAGGAGAACTTAAATCTATCAGGAAGTGCCATGTGCATTGAATGACTTGCAGTAGATATATTAAGCCATGAATTTAATTGAGGAAATTTTTGAAGCAATATAAGGATGCAAACCTTTGGGCGCTTACTGCCAGATGGAATCGAAGGAGCAGATCAGCAGACCAATGCTCAAGACCATAACCTTGATGATGCAGATTGATAGCGACTCTTAATCTTTCCTGATCTTTGCAGGTGTTCTCGATACTGAGGAATTGGCCATCGTAAACAGCACCTTTCGTAAGACCCAGGGCTCTAGGCTGCCTGGAATCATGGAGGAAATGAGGAGATCAGGGGAATCAACAACATCAACTCTGGAAAGTGAATCCTGGGCGATGGAAAGCCTTGAGACTGAACTATTTGATAACGTGCGTGCTTCGATCCAGAGGTCTCTTGGCAAACCTGATAAAGTTCCAGGTCGGCCAGTTGCTGGCTCAAACACCCCAAAGGCTACTGCAAATGTACCTCGTGTTGCAGGTAACAGGCCTCAAATGCTGATGCAATGTGCTGCTTAGCATCTAAAACTTTAACTCTAGTGAGCTTTGCCTGCTGTTGGTAACTCACAAACATATTTTATTGTTCCTTCCAGCTAGAAAAGGTGTTGATCGGATGCCCCAGCCAAAGGTATGCTAACCCACTTGATCATATTGTTCAATCTCAAATTTCTGTAGTCATTTATGATCACTGATTACATTTGCTTATCTTCAGATAAGGGCCCCTGTTTCAACAAGCCAAGGAGCTGGTGGCAGACAAAGGCCCCAAGTCACCACAAAAGAGCCTGTGGCTGCAAGAGTTGTATGTCCCCTGTCTATTCCTTAGCACAACTGACTTCCATGTGGACAACTATTTTGTGGTTGCAAGAGCCTGTGCTTGCTCTGTAATTCCTTAGCACAACTATTTTGTTCACTATATTTCTAATCATGGGGCTTAGAGCATCTCCAGCAATTCCCCAATACCTCCCCCTATCCCCATAAAACTGTCATATTAGGGACAGCTATACTTTTTTCTTGCTCCAGTAGTTCCCCAATACCTCTCTCTTTTTTTTGGTGGTCACCAATATTTCCCTCATCTCCCCTCAAAGAAAGGGAGAGATACAACTCCTCCAATACCATAGGGACCATCCCAACTATCACTTTTCGGCCATATTTTCTCTTGCACTCCCGTGGGACCTACCTTTCATATGGGTATTGGGGGAGATATAGTGGGGTACTGCTGCAGCAACTCCCCCAATAAATCTAAAAAGTGATATTGGGCTACCCAATACCATCTTATTGGGGGAGTTGTATTGGGGGACCGCTAGAGTTGCTCTTAGCACAACTGACTTCCTGCTAAAAATAGTCATTTTCTTTTGAGCGACCAGTTTCCTTTTTGCTTGTTTTAATTAAAAAGTTCCATCTTGTGTGATATTCTGATGTCAGTTTCATATTTACACTTTTTGCTTGAGTAGAATTTGCCAGGAGCTACAGAAGCAAAGATATCCTCAAAACCTCCTAGGGCTCTGCCAAGAGTTGCTATGATGAGATCATCAACTAATACATCTGTCATATCTGGGGTTTCAGACAAAAGAAGCAGCACTGGTGTGTAAATTGACATGCATTTTTTGTTCACTCATAGTATTAATATAACATAAACCTAGCCTTACTTTTCTCTTTCAGGGGGTGCTGTCAACAGGCAGGCAGCTGGTAAAACTGCCAGTACTTCAGCTGGCCTGAGATCTGTCGGGGGTACAAAGTCTACTTCAATCTCAAGATCAAGTCCCTTCACATCAGCAACTTCTTCCCATGGTGTGTCGATGGACACTAAGCCAGACGCAAAAACCAAACTAGCAACCCTAAGCAACAAGAATAGGACTGCCCAGAGGGTCCCTGTCCGTCCGGGATCAAAATCTGATATCAGCAAAACTATTCCCTCAAGATCATCAGGGAACAAGATCCCAGCTAAGGGCCATGCTGACCGTGCATCACCAAGCATTTCACCTAGCAGCTCCATGGACAGCATGAGCTCTGTCATATCTGGGGCTTCAACCGCTTCCACCGTAGGGAGGATGAGTCATACATCTGAGAGTTTGAATGCACTGTCCCCATCCCTCTGGAAGAGCAATGACTGCCCTCCAACTCCAAAGCTTAGGCCTCCTATTGTCACAGATGGACATTCTTCTGGAACAGCAGCATCTGGAGATAATTTAAAAGCTGCTGCAGAAATAACCAACCAGGGAAAAGGGTTTAAGCCATCAGGGCTTCGGAGGCCCACACCCAAGATTGGTTATTTTGATGCTGTATGTGCAATTTTTTTTATATTCCTTAACTTGCAATAATGGTGATTTCCTTTATTACTGTGCTTCTAACAATCTCGCTGTGTCTCAGGAGAAATACAATGACCAAAACATTGGTCAACAGGTACAACCGCAACCTTCAAAGATCCAATGTCTACCTGGCACACCAAAATCTCAGAACATGAATGTGAATGCCACACCAGCTGCCTACGGCCAACAGGAATCAAAAAGGACAGCAGCACCTCATGAGGAAAGCTGTGCTTCCAAAAGTAAGGTGGTGAAACCGCTGCCTCTTATGGTGGAAGTGGAGCCTTTTAAGGTGGCCGAACCAGCTTCACACCTAACTGATCCACTTGTGTCCAGACCTGAAGCTGTATGTGCATTTTTTTAAAATGTTGTTTCCCTTGCAAAATGTCCTATATCAGTGTGATTCTAACTATCTTGCTGTGCATGTACAGGCGCAACCACAATCCATGGAGGTCCAGTGCTTGCTACCCGCCACACCAAACTCTCATCCAACCTTTGGTCAGCAAGTATTAAAGCCTATAGCAGCACCTCATGAGGTTAGTGCTTGCAAAAGTGACACAGCGAAGGCGCCTCTGCAAGTTGTGCAACTGGAAGTAGCTCCTCTAGAAGCTGTGCCAATGGAAGTAGAACCTTTTAAGCTGGACGAACCTGAAGCGTGCAGACACCTGGCCAGTCCAGTTGTGGTGAAACCCAAAGTACGTGCATTTCATTTTGTTGGAGTATCTTCTTTACCATCGAAGTGTAAGTGGAAATGTCCTATATTGATGTGTCTAACTATCTTTCTCTGTATGCTTTCAGGACAAATCCTTTGACCAAGACGCCGGAGGACTGCTGCAACAGCAACTTGTCGCCGAACCAGAAGCTTGCACGCGCAAGACTGAGACAGTGGTGGTTGCAGACTATTCAAAGGAGAACATCCCGGCTTTGCATCAGAATATACAAGCTAATGTCGATGCGAGTTCATTAGTTGATCTGCTGACCCAGAAGCTATCCTCCATTTCCCTTGGGGAGGCTACCCCAAACGTGGCCCCCAGGTCCTGCAGCGAATGAGGTTTGGATAGTATATGCTGCTGGTTGTTTCTGATTACCCTCTTGTTATCTGTAGGCAACCGCAGCTGACGAGCCTGATTCCCTAAACCTGCTTGTGGTGTAAAATCCTTGTGCACAGGGCTCTTTATAGAACTTCGCTTTTTCTATTGTATGCATGAACACTTTGCCGGTTTGCAAGTAAAGTGTGTTTGGTAATACGTATTTTTTTAGTTTGTTTGTCTCGGTTGTGCGATATTACTTCAATGTGCTTGTATAGCACGATCTGTTTCTACTAGCTTTAGTCCCAAAAAGAATATAATTCTAGGTTTGTACTAAGTCAAACTTATTAAGTTTCCCTAGATTTATTGAAAATAGTATCAGCATATGTTTTGAAATATTTTGATTATGAGAATATATTCTATAATTATGCCTAATAAATAGTATCAATAATCTCACTATAGATTAAACATGAGATTGATTGACTTGTGGAAAAGCGAGACATATGTTCTTCATGGGATGCAGGAAAATTGAGACAGCCGCAATGGAGGTGTTTGCAAGAAATGGTTGGAGATTCGTTAATAGAATTACAGTTTAGATGTTTCTTCGACGAACTTTTCCTTCGTCCTTTTTGTTTCAAAACTTTGTGTTTGAGATTGCTTGGACCTTTGTGCTTCAATGTGTAATAAGAAACAGCTATATGCATTAGTCGATGCAGAAGCTGGGATATTAATATATTCTCTTTTCTAAAATGTTCTTCATGGGACGAAGTATATAGTAAGAGGTAGTCACAACCCACAACGTCTACCTATAGGGCCTGTTTTTACCGTCTGGTACTTCTGGATCCGCTCTGCCCATTAAATCTTAAAATAACTGCACATATCACTTTTTAAACAGTTATTTTTAAAATTTTTAACTAAATATATATAGAAATATATTTATATTAATAATTATGATGTGTAATTAGTAACCATTAGAAGATACAAATATTGCAAACATTTTTATAAATAATTAACATTTTTTAAACATCCTATTAGTCAAACTTTAACTAATAGTTATTTAAATTATATATAAGTTTAGGACATCAAACTTGCATCAATAGATTCAGCATATTACAAGAAAAAAATCAAAATACATTTTGATTTTTTTTATTAGAATATGATCACTATTTCAGGACGAACGAAGTATCTAATTTTGTGCTTTAGGATTCAGGAGTCCAAGCAAGTTCGGTTGGGCCAAGGAGGTGGTAGATACCGTGCAATACAAATGTCAAAGACTCACGTTAGCAACAGATACATACACCCTCCTTCCTAGAAGGGTCATTCTAGTTATAAATCTAGACAAATACTCTTTTTGAGATACACCCTCCATCCCAAAAAGAGTCATTCTATTCTAGCTATGAAATTGAACAAACACGATTTTTGGGATGGAGGGTGTAAGCAGCAAACCCAGCGTTCAACCTGTACTCCCATGTCTGCAGTTCAGAGGAAAATATATATTCCAAGCAATCTGACCTCAAATTGCCATGTCCAGTGAATAAGAGTTTATCAGCAAAGTTATGCTTTCAGAGAGAAATGGCATTGCCCATTAGTATGACATCCCTGCTTAAAGTTAGAATCCAATGTGTACAGACAAACTGAATCAGTGTATCTTCAACGAGAGAGAATTGGCAACCTTTTTAGATTCAGCATGCCATTTGAACTGAATGGGTCATAGACCTCAGTTCCTGGCTTCCTGCTACATACATCATGAACAAAAGCAATTTCATTCAGAAGAGAGGTAAAGGCCACTGGCCACTGCCCTACTCTAACAATCTATTCAACGCAGAACCATTTACAACCAACATACATTTTGATATGGGCATTACATAGGGGTGACCACGAGATCTACACTACCGAATGAACGATTTATCTCCTAAATTCTGGTGCCAAAATTTCCACCGAAGAAAGCTGTATTGTGGTCAGAGAGGCGCCCCAAGTATTCAGATCATGGGCATTGCTACTATGCTACCTACATGTATGCCACCAAAGCATTTCTCCAAATGCTGGATTCTGAACTCCTGTCAGAATGCCCCCCAGTAGACATGATCTCATTCCAAGCAGTGTTCATCCATCCATTTTCTGATATCTTTGTACAGCGACGGGATGAGTTGATGAGTTGAGATGATGCCATGTGGCATGTAAAGCCTACATCCCAATCAATCATCACCGATCCTGCACCAGATGTCCCAATGCTGTTCTCGCCTTATTTTGCACCTGAGCTCCTCATGCCTTTACATGCTTAGAGATTATAGCATAAATCCTGGTAGTAGAAAGTATTCATTGTCTATTCCCAGCTCATAACTGCAAAGCGAGGTCTGGCTGCTGTGCTTCCAAATTGATGCCAGACGATTGTCGAGCTGGTGGTGAACCTGGAGATGGGAACCCAATGTTCAAGTCCGGGCGGAGTACATCCTTGCCTGGCTTCTGTTGCATGTGGGGGACCAGCCCCTGCCATTGTGGTTGCCCTTGTGATCTCACGAAATCTGGCTGCACCAACTGGGGAAATATTACCAAACCTTTGTTTTGAACCGAGTTCTCTCTAACTACCTGAACAGGATGCCTAAAGAACTGAGGAACAGCACTTATTTTGGTATCATCAGAAGGTTGGACGTTAGCAAATGGCATTTTCCAGCCACAATTATTGTCAAGGAAAGTTGAGCTGACAATGGTTGGTTTGTTCTCTGTAGTAGCACCAAATGAGATCCAAGATTGAGCCACTGGAGCTGATGGAATGCTCTGGTTCTCCCTAACAGCAGCTGGAAATGCTGAGAACATGTTCCGAGGAGCATCAAGACCTCTGTTTGGTATATTTGCCTGGGCAGGCATTGTGGTTGTGCCTGCTGATTTTGTATGGTCACTACCAATCTTTTGTCCATTCAAATTCATGGCAAAAGTTGCAGCATTTACTGATTGATTTTTATTGATGAACCCAATACTGGTGGATGGTCTGCTTTTGTTTGATGTTCCAACCTTTCCATCACCAGGTCGTCCATGGTACACCCACGTTGCTTCATTTTTGGGCTGTAGTACAGCTGCTTCTTGGGACTGGAACAAGGCCTTAGACTGCCCGTTTGAGGGCATATCATGCACACCAGAAGAAGCTACTGCTTGTGACTGGAAAAATTGTTTAGGCTGCCCATTGGAGGAAGGCATATCATGCACACCAGAGGAAGCTGCTGCCTGTGACTTGAAGTAGTGTGTAGGCTGCCCATTAGGGGAAGGCATAGCATGCATACCAGAGGAAGCTGCTGCTTGTGACTGGTAGTGTTTAGGCTGCCCATTAGAGGAATGCATATCATGCACACCAGAGGAAGCTGCCACTTGTGACTGGAAGAAGTGTTTAGGCTGCCCATTTGAGGAAGGAGTATCATGCACACCAGAAGCAGCACCTTTTGCACACTCAACTTGCTGTGGTACCATTTCAATTGGAATTTTGCTTTTTGATGAGTCAATTTTTCTCATTTGCTGAGGTCTAGTTGATTCTGGTGGTTGTAAAAACGGTCTAGGCTGGCCAGCCATTTTGTTTGAGGCAGGGATATCAAGCGCACCAGAAGAAGCTCCTTTCTGTAGCTGCATTTCAAGAGGTCGGGCACTGGAAGATGAATTGTCTTTTCTCATTTGATCATTGGTTGTTCTTTTGGTCTTTGCAACATTACCAGACACTCTATGGTTCTCATGCAGTGATGATGTGTCTGTGCTCCTGTGTTGAGGCTCAGTGGTAACACCAAATAATCTTGGCTTAAATTCTGGACTCTCTAGTGGTCCAGGCACTCCAACTACATTATTGCAAGTGGTTATCCGTCTCATATCCTTTGGATTATTAGTTTCTGTTGGTCTGAGCCTTTCGTTATCCCTAGGCAGAGGAGCATTCCTTCGTCTATTTGTCTCAGAGCTCTTCAGGTATCTAGGTTGATCATTCACAACAAGAATAGATGGTAATGGAGGCTCATATTCTCCAACCCAACCACGACCATACTTTACATCAGCAGGTAATGCTTGCCGAATGCGGTCAGAAGCAATTCTCCAACCTTGAGCACCAAGCGAACCAGCAAAACGAGCCAGACTCCTTGCATATGCATATGAGTGTTCAGCATCAAGCCCAACCTGCAACGCAAATTCAGCCAGTGAGCTAATCAAAATAAGAAAAACTGGACCAATAACTACAGATAAGTCGGTATTTGATTTAATCATAGATGCATTAACCCACATTCACAAGCTCTTTTGGTTCCGCAGAGAAAACATCAAAAACTGGATCAGATTCCATTGGAGGCTGTTCTTCACATGCATCATAAGTTTTCCGTCTAGTCTCATCTACCACAATTGGCTTGTAGCTAGGCTTGGCTGAAAAACGGGGTAAATTAAAAAAAAATTAGAATTCGACAAAGTGAATCTGAATTTCCTTTCAAAACATTTGGTTGCACAGCAGTAATCATAACAAATGACTGAGTTTCCTTTAGACAAATCATTCTGTGCATTACTTTAGGGTGTATCTTAGAACTAGAAGTCTTCGAAAGTATTTTTTTATCGTAAGTTATCTTACAACATATAGCCAATTGCTACAAAATAAGCATCATATTAGAAGTACTTGGAAATACTAATCTATTGATACAGTTTTGTGCACTAAAACATGCAATGCATATATTGGACTGACTTTTGGTCAAAACCTGCAAAGTCTGATGTTTTCAAATTAAAACATGCCTTATAAAAGCGAACCTTGGTTATATGTCAGACATCATCCTACCATATACAGCTCTATAAATACTTTAACAATTCAGTTTTCTTGATAATAATAATTATGTGTTTAAGGAACCTCCTAAAAAGGGCCTGAATAAATGAACATCAAATGTGTAGTACAAGTGCATATGTTATATACAACCATAACCCCTCTGGACATCTAGTTTTGTATTTTGATGGCCTATCACATTTATCTGTATCACCATTTGCTAATTGATCCACTCCTGTGACATAGGAGTAAACCAAATTCCAGTCTAAAATTGCTATATGTGATCACCAATGCACAAAAATATAACGATTAGGCCTTAAAACTAATGGATCATCAGTAGACAAGATGATTCAGGGAAATGGCCAGAAAATAAAAACAATATAGTACCTGAAATATCGTCAGTCTTCTCAGATCTTATTTCATCTGGTGGAGAGCTGATATCTTTGTCTATAATTCCATTGGCAAGAGTACAACCAGTAGGTTCAGTAGCATTAGGTTGTGACATGCTTAAAACATTAGAGCCATCTCCCACAGAAGCAAAAGTTGCAGCAGAGATATCTGAACCTTGGGCCTCGTGGCTATCCATACAAACTGGCTTTTTAACAGCCTCTTCATCGCATGAGTAACCTTGATCATCTTGCTCAACTCTGCAACTAGGTTCCTTAGATGACTCCTGGTGACAACGGTCAAGGTCCTCTTCTCTGTTTATACTGATGGGCTTCTCAGAAAGCCTTTTCGTAGATGAGAAACCTGCATCTTCAACATTTGTGCAAATGGGATCCTCAATGGGCTTTTTGCAGGTTGAAAAAACTGGATCTTCTCCATTTCTGCCAATTGGCTTCTTAATGTGTTTTTTCTGGGATGAGAAGTCGTCCTTTGAACTCTGCGGAGTGGACTTCTTGACTTGATGTTTGTGGAAAGGGGAGCTTGCATCATTTTCTGAATTTTTTGAAATGACTTTCCGAACTTGCTCTTTGCGAGATGGGGAGTTCAGGCCGTCCTCCGAATGTCTGGAGATCAGTTTCTTAGGCCGCTCTTTGTGGAATGAGGAACTTAAATTGTCCACTGAATTTCTGGGAATGGGTTTCTTAATTCGCTCTTTCTGTAATAAGCAACTTTGATCCTGTGAATTCTTGGACATGGTTTTCTTAACTTGATTTTTGAAGCTCATGACATCATCCACGTTATTTGAATTGGGTCTCTTAACTTGCTCTTTGCGGGACAAGAAGTCTCGATCATCTGGATACTTCAAAACAGGTTTCTTAACCGGATCTCCACTGCAGAAATTTGATCTAATTTTATGTTCAATCTTTATCGGGTTTTCTGTAGGTATGCCCTCATCCCTCAGTTCCTGAAACTTCTTTCTTGCCAGCTCCTGTATGGAATGAGCCTACATTCCAGCATCGCACAAAATGTTCAATGTCAATAACCAAATCATGGTATTGTAAGCGCATGAAGTTTTTAGGGACTGTATACCTGTCTGAAGTAAATTGTATCAGGTGCATTGTACTGCATCGCGTTGCTGCAAATTAAGAACACATCATCCTGCAATTTAAAAAGAAAATCATTGCACAGAAAACGATCAATAAGGTGCACTAGTGCTCATCATTTGAAGCACTTGTCATTCCCAAAAAAGAAGACAAAATAATAAATTGGCACAAGTTTTGCCTATTCAAGACAAATTTGTAAACAGAAGGTCAGGTCAGATTCATTCAGTTATGTTTTTAGTACTTCATTCAGCCATTCGCATCCTCTTCAAATATTTTGTTTCAATAGTCAAGCTATGGTCATACTAGTTCGATAATTAGTAACTAGGGGTGTAAACAGATCGGATATGGACAGATATCTACATATATGAATACAGATAGTTGGTTTTTTTCCTCAGAATCAGATTCAGATACGGGTATTGTCAGATAAGATATAAATGGATATCGACGTATATACATCCAGTTTTGAGTATTTGGATACTACACGGATTGAATGACCAGATTCGGATACAAACTATCCATTCCCTTCGGTCGAACAGTCGATCAAGGAATATCTATACCATTTACACCCCTATTAGTAACCATTTCTGTGATGGTTTATAGACCATAACCAGACTAGCCATCGGTGGACAAGGTTGGATAGCCAGAATGAAACTTACTCGAACACAAAGTTGTAATATTTGTAGCGAATCTTCTAGAGTCTATATTGATGGTATACTGATGGTCAAAGTTTTAACAAGCTGACTGCACAGAGTCCAAAAGGACGACTTCTTTTGTGATTTGAGGGAGTAACAAAGCACATCTTGGAATTTCATAGATCAGTTGAATTTGGCCCAGTCTAAATCCGCCACGAGACTGTTATCTCAATATTGCTCAATGTCAACAAACTTCTTTGAGCTATTATCGAGATGTTTCAGCTTCAGTATATCCTTTACTATAGGACTTAAAAAAGGTATAGCATCCTAGCTCTTCACAACAAAACCAGATGAGACATGGTTAGCGACTCAAGCCCAATGGAACCAGTATATCCCATAGCCTGGATTCATTCACATGCCGACCAATGGTGATTCTATGATTAGAAATCACTAGTATTTTGTTACATGCGGTGAATGTAAGCCTATTTTAGAAAAGGCAACTTTTGCAGGGCAGAATAATACTGGTTAATGACTATTTGCATGAGGCAGCACAAATTTAGTACAAACAGACAAAGCGGAAAGCTATCCACCTTCCTTGTGCACAAAATTGTCATGAAAGGCAAGACCAAGAAATGTGGTTCTAAATGAATGATGAAATCGAGAAGTCCAGCTATCTAGCTGAATTTGTCAGGCTGCACGACAAACCTGGCTCTCTTAGGCAAATCAAACGTATCAGAGGTTGCTGCTTTGGGAGACCGTTACACATCAAATTCGCTCACGACAAAAGTAAAATGAACTGAAAAGTAACTCCTCAATGGCCAACAAATCACAACCGCTGCCCAAATATACGACCAAAAAGCCTAGCAATCTGACCTCAAATTGCTCGAATGAGCGATATGCATTCCTGGCAAGCTTCTTCCTGACAGTGCCGAAGTCCATTGGGTGCTCAATCACATCGTGGTAATCAGGCAGCTGTGTCAAACAATAAACGCAATATCAATACTCAACAGCTCCCTACCAAACAAATTGGCAACTCCAGGAAGCATGGCAAATGAATATGGGCTCTTTACCTCCTCTGGATCCACTGGCTCCGCAAACACTCCGTACGTATCCTTCCTGCGGAATAGAACAGTGGCAAAAGGGGGAGAAATCGAGCTCATTAAAACTTGACGCAACAAATCCCATCTTGCGTTTGCGACAAAGATGTGAAACACGCACTTTTGAAGCTTCTCGAGAATCATCTCCAGCGCCTTCCGGTCCGGCAGCGGCGTCGTCCTCGCGGTCCCTAAATCCACCAAGCGGGAAACAAAATAAATCAAATTTTCACGCAAAAAGGCGCTCAAAAATCAAACATCGAACAAGCAGAGGGCGAGCAAACAGAAAGCAAATCGGACCTGGCACCGAAGGCCGCTTCGTCCGTGGCGCGCTGGCGGGGTCGCTCCTCCCACCACCACCAACCTGCAAGAAACGCAGATCTAGCGTTAGCGAGCAGCTGCGCGGCGAAGCAAAGTCAAGGGTGGCGCCTTATCCGGCGGCATGGTCCACCTCGCGATGGCGAGATCTGTCGGCGCGCGGCTCGATCCGGCGCTTCTTGGGCGGTTTGACCTGCTCCTCGTCGCCGCTTCCGTCCCCGGCCAGTTCCTCCGCCCCGTCGGAGCCGTCAGAGTAGGGTGGGGGAGGTGGGGCCCGGCGGTGGTGCTGGTCCGGGGGCAGCTGGGAGAGCTTGACGACGAGCTTGAGCTTGCGCCGGCGCCGGTCGGAGGCCGAGGAGCCGGCGGCGCCACCGTCGGCGCCGGAGTCGGAGCTGGACGGCTCCGGCGACGGCCCCCGCTGGCGGGGGCGGGAGGGCGAGGACGACGGCGAGGAGGGGAAGGGGAAGAAGTCGTCGACGAGCGGACGGGAGGAGGGCGCGGCGGCGCGGCGCGGGCGGAGCGAGCGGCGGGGCGGCGGCGACGGCGAGCGGCCGCCGCTGCGGTGGTGGTGGTGGAGCTGCATCTGGGACGGGGTGGCGCCGCCCCTCCGGCGCGCGGGCTGGTGCCTCTCCGGCGACGGCGACGGCGATGGTGACGGCGACCGCGGCATGGCTGCCTGCCTGCTGCCGTCCGCGTCTTGGCCTCCTTGGGGTTTGGTTCGCCGCCTGCCTTCTCTTTCTTGCTCGCCTTTCCCTTTTTTTCTCTCTCTTCCTTACGCCTGCTTCCGTCTCTGCGTTGCCATCTCTCTCATCCCTAGCTTCCACACACTCCTCACTCTCTCTCTCTTCCTATCCCTATCTCTTCTCTCTCCTAGCGACTTGCACCAACCACTACGGCAGTCTACTTTTGCTGCTCTCTTTCTCTCTCCTCCGGGAGGACGATGAGCTTGGTCCATGGAGGAGTGAAATTATTGCCGACTACTACTGGTACAGCAGAATTGAATTAGCGTATAAAAATTATAAATACACTAGTTACACAATGAATTATACTCTTAAATGCTTAGGTAGACTTTTCTTGTGTTCAGGTAATATGATGATAACATAGTGGACTTGCAAAACCTTTTTGTTCCATCGAAATCTCAAATGTTTTCTTAAGCTTAGAACCCAGAGAATGTTGGTCTCGGCTTCATGTTGGAAAGACTGCTCTTTTTCATTTATTATGGTGTTTTTCTAATGTATTAGATTATTGCTTTTCTTGGTCAAACTTACAGAGGCACTTCAACATCCAGGCATTGTCTTGGTAAAAAATAAAATATTTGCCCTAGTCCAAAAGTGTTTATAAATAATAATCAAATGTAAAATCTGCACAATACATTCCCCCTGTTCGGCTGAGCTTATCAGCACGGCTTATCAGGCGTGGAACAGTGTTTTTCTCTCACAGCAAATCAACCACAGCCGGCTTATAAGCCAAAAAACAGCCTGCCGAACAGGGCCATTAACTATAGAAGGCTAGCACCGGTGGCATCCTCTTTTCACATAACACTTTTTTCTCTTTGTATAAATTCAAAACACCAAGCTAAGCTTGGGTTCCTTCCATGTATTTGAGTGGTTATATATAAAACAAAAAAGAGTGTATTTGAGTGTCCCGTTTGCCGCCAAAGAGGTCCAGGACAGGAGATCCGAGACTACTCGCAGCGGCGTCCGGTACCCGGTACTGGAGGACGAGTTTACCGTAAAAAACGCCGCAGCGGCGTGCGCTTCCCCGTCCGCAATCCAAGCGGACGGGCGCTCGTTTGGTACTTCTGGCGGAGGGAAAAAGGCGAACGGTAAGCGTCACGCAAGCGAGGAGCGCCGCCCGCCGCGCCGCCTAGCTCGCGGCCATGGCCATGGCCTAGCTCGTGGAGCCCGCGCCGGCCGTCCGCCGGAGGACGCCGCCCGCGAGGCCGCGCGCTCGCGCCGGCCATCCGCCCGTCCGGGCGCCACCCGCGTGCCTCCAGCCGGCGGAGCTCGCCACCGCCGCCCGCCGGCCGAGCCACCGCCGCCCACCCACGCCCGCGCACGCGCGCGCTCGCCGGCCCGGGCTCGGAGGGAGGCCGCGCGGGGAGGGAGGGAGGGAGGCCGCGCGGGGAGTGGAGGGAGGCCGCGTGGGGAGGAGGGAGGGAGGCCGCGGCGGGGAGGGAGGGAGGCCGCATGAGGAGGGAGGGAGGAGAGAGACCGTGGGGACCGATGGGGAGGGGGAAAAGGAAGGAAGAGAGGGATGGTGTATGACATATGGGACCCACGATATAGAGGATGAGATATAGAGGATGGATGGGTGCGGGTGAAATTGGTATAGAGGAGAGAATCTCGCTGACCAGGAGAGAATCGCCCTGTTCGGCAGGCTGTTTTTGCGGCTTATAAGCCGGCTGTGGCTATTTTGTTGTGAGAGAAAAACACTGTTCCACGGCTGATAAGCCGTGCTGATAAGAGCAGCCGAACAAGGGGAATATTTTTTTTTAAGGATGAATTTAGAGTACGACGAATGCGGATAGTGTGAGGGTCTCTCGGGTTTTGGCGCATGGGCCAGGTCTACGTAGCGGCCAGACCGGGTCGCTTTCGTATTTTCTCTCTCCTCTTATTTTCCCGCTCTGCTTTCGATCTTCTCTGACACCACGACAATTTGTGGTCCTTTTTATATTCAAATAATAAATCCATGCCCGTCTTTGCCGGGTCCAGTTTCTCCTTTCCCACATGGCCTGTTAGGGGTACACGCTTTGCTTTACACCAGGAAATTTTTCATGGCCTCCTTGGATTTTCTATTGCGATCTAATCTTTTGTTGACTAGCGAGCACATGATGTCGGTATTCAATGCCAAGCACAAAAGGCGCGGCAATTTTATTGTTTATGCAAATATTCTAGCTAAGACCTTGTTTAGTTTGGGAAATTTTTTGAAAAATGATACTGTACACTTTTGTTGTTATTTGATAATTAGTGTCCAATCATGGTCTAATTAGGCTTAAAAGATTCGTCTCGTGAATTTCGTATAAACTGTGTAATTAGTTTTATTTTTTATCTATATTTAATGTTTCATGCATGTGTCCAAACATTCGATATGACGGAAAATCTTGAAAAAAATTGTAAAATTTTGGGAACTAAACAGGGCCTAAACTGAACAAGGTTTCTCCTACCAATTTCTAGAAAGAAGGTTTACGCTGAAATAGCCACAACTCTTATGCTGTCGTCGGCTCGGGGCCTTCTTCTTCGGCGACGTTTACCGGTAGCAGGAAAAACAAGACCCCGTCCCTCCTTTCAAGTTAAGCATTTCATTAGTGTCGGTACCAGCAGTATGGGATACCCACGTCCAACGATAATAAAAAACAAAACAACTAAGCCACAGCAAAAGGCAGCCCGCCTCATCCGCATACCAGGTCCATCTCGTACGAGGCCAGCTCGACAGAGTGCCTCGACCGCGCTCCGGCTCCGACTCGTACGAGGTGCCCTCGACGGGAACGCCTCGACCGCGCCCCGTACGACGGGGCACCTCGACCGCATTCCGACTCGCACGAGGCTCGTTCGCCCACTGGAAAGACTACGGCTCGCGTGACCCCGGGTCGGAGTGCTCGATCCCCTCGTTTCACCTACCCCAAGACAAAAGGCAGAGCATTTAATGCGATTACCTGTTTTCACCAACCGGCATGGCCGCAACCGGGATCGACGTGGGAGCAATGCCGGTGTCAGTTCTCACTGTTTTACCGTCCATCCCGTGATGGGAGATGAAACCTGTCACTATGCTCACCTTACCGTGCACTATTTATCGTCAGTCACCCTCGAGGCAGGATACGACAAGGCCCGTACCCCGTAATCTCGGGGATTCGGCCTTATCCATCTGGTCTCGACCCGGCCTCGACCCAACCTCGACGCTCAGCGTAGTTCAACAGAGAAGGGAGGATGGCATGGCACGGCGCTCCGGGTCATTTCGCCGTCTCGTCCCCTACGTCACCATGATGTCCAGGGATGGCCGGCTATTCCCAGGGCACGTCGCCACAGTCACTCCTACAAGGATCGACAAAACGTCACCTTAGGGCTCCCCGGCGTCCTGGCCTCCTCCTACCCTATAAAAGGGCAGGCCGGGACTCTACAACGGGGCAGAAGACAGAAAATAACAGACCACACACGAGTCCAAAACCAAGTGCCAAGCACTCCAAGGCTCTCCACACAGAGATCAACATCTCAAGCAATCATCTTTGTACTATTTTTTCCTCTCTTTGAGACTTGGGCTCGCCGCCCTCTCTCGCAAGCTTGTAACCCCTACACAAGTACCTCGGTGCAAGGAAATACAAAACTCTCTCCCCCCGCTGGACGTAGGGCCTTCTTCAGCCCGAACCAGGATAAACTCCCGTGTGTTCTCCTTGCATCACCATCCAGGACAGGGACACGCAGCACTCACTCGTTGGTTTAGGACCCCCTCGGGACCGAACACCGACAATTAGATCAATTGGATTTAGTCTAAATAAACTACCAGTAGAATCATCACATGCTTGACCAGGAACTTTTTACTTGTGATGACTTAAATGACGATCATGACGATGTTAATGGTGCGGGGAGTCGTTTTATTTATTGGCAGAAAATCATTTTGTTGTTAACATCCTCAGGTGTACAAGTGCCATGGGCACTCCCCCGTGGGCGTATTAACTTTGGGTCATAAGAAAATCAAGCACCCAACTCGAGGATCAAGGGTTGGATGTGTTGAATCTGTGGCATGTGTTATACCCAATAATTTAATTTTGATGTTCTTTCATCATTTTGGACGTGTTTTTGTTTGGTCCGAAATGTTGGATCTTGCGGCACGTCCAATGTTTTAAAGTTGTTTAGCTGATTCAACATAAGGATGTACTCTGGCTTCTATGTTCAATGTGGTCCGATTCATCTAGACCATTTGTTACATCGACTAAAACTATTAGGGATGAAGAAGATGGAAAGATTTGGATAGGATATTATTTTCTTCTTTTTATTTTTAGCTCTTTGACTCTTTCTATATAATTTGGGAACATATTATGCCGAGGTCTAATACAATTCCCCTTTTATTCGGAAAAAAATCCATTCAAACTACTAGGTTGGATTAAAGTTATTATGCGTGCGCCACTGATTCATCAAAAATTCATAATTGCGGGACCATATGTATCAATGTGATGTTTGGGGTTGAAACTCTACTGGCAGGAATTGTTTCAAGTAGCAACGCAATATAACTGATCCTAGCCTCACAGGCCTTAAATACAAGTCCAACCCTATGATCTTTGTTTTGGCCGAGAGTCAATTGTCAAAGTACTATGTATAGATTATCTTTTGGAAACGAAAGGGACTTTATGATACATGTAGTTTAAGAGTATTATGGTCATCAAAATATCTACACCGCGGTGAAAAGCCACTATTCGCTTATTTAGAATGGTATTTCTAGCATACGTGGTAGTTTCGTTTAGAAATACAATGGCCATACCTCCAAGCAACATGTCAATTCTACCGACAATTAGTGGTAATGCTCTTGAGTAGTGATGTCTATTGCAACTATAGGTTGGATAGGTCCATAATAGCGCCAGACTTCATGTCACATTGGGTTATATCAAGGGCGGACTCAGGGCCTGATGACCCTGGGCGCTAGCATGGGCTCCTTTTTTGCGACAGTGGAGCAAACAATAGTAGGCAAGCAAAGCACGTAGGGAGAGAGACATTGATTAACCTTTAGTATTTAGCCACCCGTTGAGAACATAATACGAATTCACAAGATCGATTGTATCACGATTTCGTCTCAATTTCTAGAACTTTTCGCGTATGCTTGTTCCTAGTTCTGGAACATTAATTCTTGACATATGCTTGTTCACATGCGTACTTACCGTTAATAATTTTATTCCTAAAACTACCCATGTAATCAGCTACGCTTCTATTGTAGTTAATGTGTTTGTGTAAAGTTGATCTTAGTTGTTATGTTCATCTAGGCTCTAGAAAATATTCGGATCCGCCACTGGGTTACATGAGAATAATGTCGAGAGAGTACTGATGACGACAATTGGCAATTGCGACTACATGGAAATGCACTCATAAGGAAAAATAATTAATGAAGGGGATCAATGTTTAGCATTAAGGTGGATGGTTAAGATTTGAAGAGAAAAAGGAGAGGCAAAAGCTAAGGGCACATGCGCAGGTGTTTATTTAAATCGACGGGAAAGTTTAGCTATAAATATTTTCTGATTTGTTGGCTCCACAATATTGTAATGAAAACTTATGTTCTAGACTAAGGTTCCGATAAAAAAAAGAGTGCCTAGTCAACAAAGAAAAAAAAATATGATGCAATAATAGTATAAAATGTCGCAGAACGAAGTGGTAGGGGATTGGTGGCTGTGATAAATCTAAGCACGAGCACTGTTTTGGAGTCATGCATTGCTCTTGAGCCACCCTTGTCGTTTTTTTGGCTCTAGCAGCAGCAGCAGGTGAGCTACATAACTGTTTCCCTTCATCCCGTGACATGAAGGTTTCGGTTGGTGTACAGAGAACGGCAAGTAGGAAAGAGCTCTCAGGCCAATTATTAGGAAATTCCGGATAGCTGCAGCTGCTGCTTGGGATTGGCTCGATCGATAGCGTGGTTTTGTACTCTGTTTCCAAGTAAGTAATGTACTACTAATGTGGTTTTAGTGGGCCAAGCAAGAGGGCAAGAAGGGTGCGAGTCACTGATAACTCCACATATTCATGCTGCCGTTTCGTTGATTTTTGAAATCGAAGATACTACGCTGGTCGTATCAGAATCTGACCCCAGCAATAACTATGACCGTAGAAATGTGCAGCTTGTTGCACTCCCTGATGACTGGTCTGGTCTATTAGTGTAGGCCCCGTTCGGCTCGGCTGATAAGCCGGCTGAAAAACACTGTTGGCTGATTTATTGTGAGAGAAAAATACTGTTTCGGCTGAAAAAATAAGTTGAAAAAGACGGATTATAAGCCGGGTGAACAGTACTGCCCCTCCTCTTGGGTCACTGCAGGGCAAGCAAGGCAGCCAGCCCAGGACGACATGCCAGCCCGGTCACTCGCGTAGTACTCCTCCTGCAGTAGATGTGGTAGATAGATCAGTATTCTCGCGACATGCACCGGTACTGCTAGAGGTTGTATTTTTTGCGCACAGCAGTCAGCGGCGGAGGTATGGCCAGGGGGGCCCAGGACCAGCGCCGTGTGTCATTTGGTGGGGACGTCCCTGTGCGTGCCACCGGCGGCGGGCCCACACGCCACCTGCCGGAATGGACACTGGGTGTGTCTGGTGTAGTGTTAGGCGTGTAGCGGTGCTGCTGGTATCCGGATCGAGTACTCTCGTCTCGCAACAGGCCGCGGCCACGGGCACACAATCTCTCTTTATCCGAGTGCTTTGGTGGGCAAAGCTGCAGGAGGCGGATTTTTTGTGTGCGTGGAGGGCCAATTTGATGTTTTGGGATCCGATAACGATTCTATTAGGACATCCGTCCTTAATTCACGCGCCGGACACATCCCGTTCTATTCTCATCCTGTGAACCCCCCCTCCCTCCGCTCCCCCGCGCCCACTCGCTATCGCACCGCCGCGCCGCTCTCCGGACCTGCTTGCGCCCCCGGGGTTGATGCGCGCCTGCGCTCTGTCACTCCCCCTCACCGGAGACGAGGACGACCGCGGCGACTCCGACGAGGTAGGTCGATTTTTCTCTGTATTTGAGCCCTCCTCCTCTAGATCTGAGCCCTCCTCCTCCTCCTCCTCCTCCTCCTCTGGATGTGAGGGACGCGGCGGTGGTTAGGGTTCCGACAAGCTCTGAGGTCCTATTTCCTCCTCCTTCTGGCGAGCTCGAAGGTGGTGGGCCAGGGGCTATTTTGTATGCTTTTTTTTTGCTGTTTCTACTGCGTTGCAATGTGTTTTTTTTATGTTGCAACAGATGATTTTTGAATGTTGCAATAGGAATTTTGGGTTGTTGCAATAGATGTTTTTGTGATGTTGCAGTACTACATATTTTTCCAATGTTGCAATAGGAATTTTTATTGTTACAATACATATTTTTTCCGATGTTGCAGTACATGTTTTTCAATGTTGTACTACATATTTTTACGATGTTGCAGTATTTTTATATTCCGATGTTGCACTATATAGTTTTCCTATATGTTTGCGATGTTGCACTTGAAGTGTTTCGTATTATTTGAGACAGGGGCACGTTAGGGGAATGGGGTGCGTTGGGGAGGGGAGTGGCGTCCAGATTCTATTCCATTCCATTCTGCAGGGGGTGGCCGGTTTGGGATCCGATTCTGTGGGGAGAGGGGGGGTTGGGATCCGATTCTACGGAGGCAGGCGGTTTAGGAAGGGGAGCGGCGTCTGGATGCAGCGCTCGTGCTGGACGTCCGGGCTCTACGATTACCGTTTGGGATCTAGTTCTAAGTACGTATAGTTTTTGTATGTTGTTTTCCTAAGAAAAACTAGTAAGATTAGCATCTTTTTTAACGAGCAGATACGAGACTGTGTCAATTTATTGATAGAAAATAGAAGACTAGCTATTTTTCTCAAAGGGTTTGTCATACTATATACCGATGTTTTCCAACTCGTAATGCAGGGTCATACACTAACCTAACTTTCTCCAGAGATCTTTTACACGGTGGAAAGTCAAAGCTGGCATCCATTTCTCTCATGGGAGGAAAATTCATTCATAAGATATTGAATGCTTGTATAAACTATAAGTTGTTCTAGTTTTTCTAGATACATCATTTTTACTATGAATCTTGATATAATGTATATCTAGGAACGTAGCAAAAGCCATGTATCTAGAAAAAACAGAACGACTTATAATTTTAAATGGAGGGAGTAGATAAAACATACAATGAGGTCATTTTCTTAGAAGTCTTCTTGTATCCGAGTCCTCTTAATTTACTTAAACCGTTTTTCATTTGGAAGCTTAATTTATGTTTGTTCGGCTAATACAACAATTAGCTATGGAACTGCACCTTAACCTGCAGCTTAGGACAATTGGGCCGCAGGAGTTGGAACTTCACAAGTTGCTGGTACGTCTTGAGGGAAGATTGTGAAAATAAATGAATCGATTGATGGAGATACTCGTATATAAGTAGACTACTAGTAGTATCGTGCACTGGCACTAGCAAGATCGAGCAGATCCTTGATGTGGGACCGCGAGTGGTTGACTTGGCCGGTAGGCTGTTGTTTTTGCTGCAATCAGATCCTTTTCTTTCCGAATCCGGAAGGCAGATAAAAGAGAAGGTGAGGAGACCTGTCACGGTCCTTTTCGGGAAAGCGCCGGCGTGGCGAGGCGACTGACGAGACGCAGACGCACCTGCATGCGGCCGGCCGGAACAGGAACAGAAGCAGAACCACCACAACACAGAAGAGAACAATCGCGCTGGAGCTGGCCGGACCAATGCAAGAGCGAGACGCGCTAGCTAAAACTTGGCAGAAAAGGACGGACGCCCACTGCTGCCGCTTTAATCGCCGACGATGGGAGATTACTGATACTCCTCTGTCCCGTAATATTTGTTGTTTTCGATTTTTGTGCTACTAGTTTGACTTAAACATTTATATCTTCAAATAAATTTATTAAAAAAATAGATTTAAAGATTTTTCTAATAATATCAATTATGTATCATAAATATTAATATTTTTAATATATATTTTGTCAAAGTTGTATCTCGAGAAACGAAGGTAACAGATATCTACATACTGTCACGACACAGCGAGAATTTCTGGCGGCCCGGCCGATGGCTTCACTTCACTTTGTGTACCGTGCGTGCGTGAATAATCGTGAATTCGTGATCGCTTCACTTGTCAGCAGATCGCAACGTACCACCACCCAATCCTCCGTTCCTCGGTCCCCCCAACTCCAAGTGCGCTCCCACCACCACCTACCTGCATGCATAGATCGTGGATGCCGCAGGCTGGGCCCCACGGCCGGGAAAGGGTAAATGCTGATGCTCGGTGCGCATTGGAATTAGAAGGGCTGACGTGGCATATGGGTGGCGAGGCATCTAGGGCATCAGGAGTGTAGGAATTCCACTAGCCTTAAGATTGATGGCGTGGCCCGCACGTGAGGTCGCCCTCAAACATTGCAGCGTCGATCTCAAGGCTAGAAAGCTTGTGGGCAGTGGTCTTAAGCTTAGGCTCCGATCTTATCAAATAATCGCAAATCGCAAAATTTGCTAATGTGGCCGAGAAGCAGATGGTGATGTGAATGTAGTGGAAGTAACGGCGCTCCAGCGCGCGCACACACACAAGAAGAGGAGGAGGCAATGTTGCCAAAAGAAATGGGCCCGACCAGCCCCGTGCACTATCCTCGCCTAGAGTAGTGCAGCCTGCTAATTCTTTCCGATCACATTGAGGGGTGCTTGACCGATTTTGCCATCGAGACGATGAATTGATCGTAATTTAGGATCCAAATGAGGGGGGATGGTGAAGATCTCTCTCTGTCTATCTTTTTCCAATTAAGGTGTGAGTCTCACATTAAAACCATAACAGAGTAAGCTCTACATTATGGGATCCCATAGGACACATGTATTTCATACAAATACTGCATGAATTTTACATGAACCATGTCATTTTTATAGAAAAAATTGTAGAAAACCGGAATATTTTTTGCGTTTGGAAGTGGACCTATAGATGGTTACATTCTGACACGTCATTGCTTAGATGGACCTAAGAAAAATCACTATACGTTAGGGATGTCATTAGAGTAGAGGATGGGTTTGGTGGCAGATTCCGATGAAGCAACTCATGAAATTGTCGGATTGCATTCCAGTGCGGAAACTGGGAATTCCCATAGCACGGCCGCACGGGCCACGGCGGTGGAGTGGTGGACAGTGCAGCGACCGCGACGCGCATGTGCAGGGCCTGTGGGAAACAGACGCCGGAGACGGCGGGTTCCCGTAAACAAATCGTCATTCCTCCCAGCCTCAGTCACAGGACGTCTTGGCGTGGCGTGGCCCCCTTCGCCAGTGCCGCTGCTCTGGATGACTGGATGGATCCCTTCAGCCTCACGCAAGCGCTGCCACTGCCAAGCGGCGGTTGATTAGGCCGGCGGATCCAATCATCCATAATTAATAGTATCCAAGCAAGCTATTGTACCAGTCGCTGCTTCACTGCACTGGCTTGGCCTTGGTGCCACAAAGACTCGCCGATAATTGAGCTTGAACGCTTTGGTGGGCCCGCCCGACGGGGCCATGTTCATGACGCTTGTTTGGACACTTGTGAGCGTTCGTTCATGTCGTCTTTGGACTGTTTCCGTACGTCGACAAGTTGTTGGTCCACCGGGGATGCTTTCTTTCTTTCTGCGAGCCGTTACCGGGAGGGCGGTTCAACTGCTCAAAGGTCGACCCTGGCCTGCGCTAGTGCCCAAGAGTGAAGAGTCAAGCCAGCCAAGGAGGGGTACGCCAGGCTTGTCGTTGCTGCCTGCGAGCCGCTAAGGGCACGCGCAACGGAGGCAGACATCCGTGTTAGCCTCAGACTAAAGTAAGCTCCACGTATGTCAAGAAAAAAAATCAAAACCACCACATGTTCATACCTGCTCTTCTCCTCACTGCAATCTTGCAGTAAAAAAGGACGCGCATGTCACCGAGTACACTGTTGCTTTTCAGCTTTTCTTCTCTCTCTCATCTCTGAGGCTACTGCTTTTCGATTCTAGTGCATTCTTGGATAGTAGTTTCTGCCCTTTGTCAGATCAAGCTAATAGTTCCTCTGCAGGATACCAAGATCACTTTTGAGACCACCAAACTGTATGATATGAAATTTTGATGCACAGTTGAAAGCTGGGGAAGTACGCAGCGTTGGGAAGCCCTAAACGCTATGGGCTACTTGCAGGATGTACTAGTACTGTCTGACGGTACCAGTCGCAGGAAGCACTGCACAGCTGCAGTGTGGTGAGTCCATTCGTCTGCGTCACCACGACACCACCTGCGATCGCTTGTTTTGGTACCGGGGACGTCAGTTCGGCCTACCGGACGCAACTGCCAGACTACTTTCCCTACCGAAAGAGCTCTCGCAGTCTCACCAGAACAGAAAGAGCGAACGATTCCGCCCTGCAAAGTGCAGAGGCGTTCAGACGGGGATGATGGTCCAGTCGCGGCCGCTTCCGACCTGCCGGCCGATGGGATACGGGAGCGGGCCCCGCCTGCAACAATTGAACGCGTCGGACCTCAGGTGCTCACTGCTCAGCGAAACACCAGTACACCCCACCCATCGCACCTCTCATGACGGCACCAGCACGACCACACTGCAGAGAGAGAGACGCACAGGCCAATAACACCATGCTCTTTCCCAAACGGGTAAAACGGGCTACTCACCTACTTCAACGGAAGCCTCGCTAGTCGCTACCAATTGTTTTCACACTGCAAAAGTATCAAATCCAAAATGCACGGCAACAGTCGATCTACGCACCGCCGACCCCGTCCTGGCGATTGATGGCGGCGTCAGGGTTCCAACTACCAAAAGTCTAGCATACGCTGCCCTGCTCATGTTCATATCTGTCAGCATTTAGATCTGGAAAAGAAACTTGAGATCCTCCTCTGTAAGCTTCGACATGGCATCCGGCGAGTCGCCCACGGTGCTGCAGAGAGAGAGAGAGAGAGAGAGAGAGAGAGAGAGAGAGAGAGAGAGTATGGCAGCATCAGCTGATTAGCATTCAAAGGACAATAGTAATACTCAAATATTAGTAGTACGCGTTACTGGGTTAGAGGTCCAGCTGTTACCCTTCAAACACCAGGTGCTTCTTCTCTTGCAGTTGCAGTATGCGCTCTTCAACCGTGTCCTTTATCACAAACCTAGTGCTCCTGCACAACCACAACAGGAAGGTAGTTAGAAAGGAGGGATGTGTTGCACCAGTGAAAACATGCCCAATGATTCCACTAATCAGCATTGCGAGCTCTACTCAACTTGATTGGCTTGAACTGTCCAATTCGGTGGATACGATCCTGCGCTTGACTTTCGACTGCTGGATTCCACCAAGGGTCCATCAGGAACACCTATAATCCAGCAAGGTATAAATCCACTATCAGAAATATAAACTCTGTTTCCCTTGTAGAGTGTATTGCAAGTTTAAGAAATTATTGCTGTGTAAAAGTAAGTTGGCAAAGAAAGAAGATTGGCTAAGCTCACATGAGATGCTACAGTAAGATTCAGAGCGACTCCGCCAGCTTTCAGGCTCATCAGGAAGATCCTGCAGTCTGGATCCTGGGTGAAGGTGTCTATGGCTCTTCCTTTTTCAGTAATGTTCATGGCTCCATTCAGCTGGACACACTTGATGCCAGACTGCCAAATCATCGTAAATTAGTTGAACTCTCAACAGGCAAGGACGCATTGAGAAAAAGAAACTATTGATGCTTACCTTCTCCAGGGAAAACTGAATCAAATCCAAGAATGATGTAAACTGGCTGAAGACAATCCCTTTGGCAGAACCATCGTGCTCAATCATGTTTCTTATCTCCTCTCTCTGCAAAATAAGGAGAAAGGATCATCAGGGATTAAGTAAACCGATCACAGCCACTATTGGTGTAATACTCATAAGTTGATACACTACAGAACAGCTGCGTTTTACTGGTGTGGTGATCCATGAGGCAACAAGATAGGCACCTTGTGGTTTACTGCTAGTAGATCCAAGGGAGACTAAGTCTCAAAAGTTCCATGGCATTAGGAGAAAATGTAACATATAGGCTTCCAGGTCCGTAGTAAGTTTGAGGTTGTATATGTAGACATAATGTGCTGTATAGACTAAACTCCCAAGAAACATAAATATACAACTGATACATGTTGTGGGACTAGTCCCTTCATTGATATACTGTCACAAATGTGTGAAATCACGTGTACTTGTGCTTGTGCAATCTCCATTAGGTTTGCTGGGTTCCATATAGAACATGTAGACAAATATTCAAATAGCTCCAGCTTTCACTATGCCTAAATATAACTGTATTTGGTTTTGTTCATTGAATCTGTGCATAAAAAACATGGCACCATAATACAATTAGGCACAAAGAAGTACAATAAGATACTATAGCAACAGTCTGGCTTACCAAGGCATCAATTTTTGTACTAGTCTTAAAATCCACAAGGCTTGGTAGCCTGCTCAATATTCCTGAGCATTTGCGACCCTTGACACTTCGAGTTAATTTTCCAGCTGAATTTTGTGCTGTTAAGTCCACGGTGAGAGGTATTGAACAGGACGGACATGAAACATTCCCCAAAGCTGCAGAGTAGTCTATCAAACAAGTCTTGCAGAATGCATGATCACAAGAGGTAACCTTGGCCAAAAATAAAATAAAATCAATCAGCGAAAGGTGGAAAACAAGAATAAGCATCATGAAGGCTTTACTAATTATTCTCAACTATTTTTGGAGGCGCAAATTACTAACCACAACATCTTCAGCCAAATTATGACATATACCACATTGGCTTTCCATGGTGTCATTTCCTTCATTCTTCATTCCTTCAGGATGTTCTGCTGTCTTAGAATATGCTACAAGATAAGGATGATCAACAGCCTACAGTTTTGTCAGGACAAGCAAACTATTATATTCCCAAAGAAAATTAGTCGCAGGTGTATTCTGTATGAGTATGAACAAATGGATGCCCCTGCCCCCCCACCACATCTACATTAAAGTGGCGGATGGACATAGGGCACTCTGAGCCTACGGAGATTTGAGCATCCATAAAAAGATGTTATATAGCTCACCTGTCTCAACCTTGTGAGAAGATCGAAGATATGAGCATAGTTATTCATCAGTGTTCCAGCATCTACATATCTGAAGATAAAAAGGCGCAAAGGTAAAAATCTCTACTGCACGGAAAAGCAAGTGGAGGAAAAGAACAGCTTAACAAAAGCCATCTGCTGAAGACAAAAAAAACCATGCTCCACTTCAAATGGAAAAAAAAACATTAATTAACAAGAATTTTCTATAATACTTGCTTCTGCTAGGACATAAACACAATCCTGGTGAATGGTGATGTTGCCATGGGTTATGAAAAAGTGGGAAGAGATCACTGGGACATTAGTTGTTTGCAACGATGGAACACTGATACCCACTGCCGGAACATAGTAGCTAGAAGTTCATTGCTCAGATCAAATTGAATATCTAATTTTTGGAGGAGCATCGTCACTACACCACAGAAATCTGCTGACTTGTCTATAACTCCATATGCAAAAGTAGGAAAAGAGAACTTACGCATCAAATTGTGTGACACTTTGAGTATACAAAGCTTCATAGAATTCCATTTCATTTTTATCAAAAGAGTCCCGCCTCAATGTCACCTATCATGTAAAAATTAACTGCTTGAAAATGTATGCAAATGAGGGGAAAAAAGATATTGCGATATTGTGTTTGCACCCTTCATGTTACACACATGAAGACGTGAGTAATTGCACACTCACAATCTTTGGTGGAAGAGCAAGATCTGCCGCTCGGCCTTTTTTTGTGCGCCTTAACACTATGCCTTTCAGAACTTTTTCCTTCAGAAGAGTCATGGCTCTTTTTCCTTCAAGAGTTGTTAACCCGTACTGTATTGGCGTTGATATGTACTATCAAATAATGGCTTTCTGTCAGCATACTGTCACGACAAATAAAAACGTGCAAAACTGTAGTGACATAACCAGACCCTGTACCCCACCTTATTCCACCAGCAAAAGTGCCTAACCGATGAGTGACCACAGTCGCATTGTTTCTTCATACTGCAGGAGAATGGAGGTACACTGGTCAGGTCCTCAATCTAAAGGAACAAATAAAGATCTGATGGAACGGTGCGAGCTCATAGCCTATGTGATATAATTGCAAGGGAATAACATTTGTTTTGTGCTTTCTTCCTAAACTATTTGATTATTGTAACTTGTATGTTACTGCCAAATCATGTTTACTTAAGCTGAAAACTATACTTGTCTTTTTCAAAGGTAAATAATTGAATGGGTGTTAGCTTCACCAGAAAGAGCTGCAGTAAGGCATTGCACACCTACCTGGTATCTAGGATCTCACAGCTACAGTCCTTGCAGAAATAGTTTGAGTAGGGGAAGATTTGCAAGAACCGAATCTGAGAAAACAGCATGTAAGAATTCATAATCTAGAAGGAATTATATGTGTTTATTCAGGTATCAGTTACAGACAAGCGAGTAAAGTTCTCCAACACGGTTCTGCAAAGGTGTCCCACTCAGAGCCCACTTGTATTCTGACTCCAATTCAAAAACAGCCCGTGCAGTATTACATCGTCTATCTTTTATGAAGTGAGCCTGCACAATAAATAAATAAAGAAAGAGTAATTCATTAAGCATTAGGATCTTGAGATGTCCAATTGTTAAGTCCAGAATATCGATGCACACATCCAAAAACATCACTATATTACGCGTTGCTGGAGTTAGCACAGTATGTTTCCCACGTATAACTATTTGTGTTATTTATTGTTAAAAGTTCCTCAGATCATATCCATATTAAACAAAAACATGAGTACATGGCCCTCCGCTTCTAAATATTCACTTCCACTAGAATTAACCGATTATCTCCATAAACTACTAAACCATACCAAGGGAAAACATAATGCTTGAAAAAATATGAATGGTTAGACCTGACACCAGTCTATGGATAACATCCCTTGCATGGTTACGTATGACACAAGACTACTGGCCTACATCTCAGTATTGACAGATGTCGGCATAACAAGGATATTCAATAACACCATATGTACTACACAACATGCAGTTGCATAACTGTCTGATAAATTTTCTTCATCTGCACTATCTACATGGTACAGCAAGCCAGCAACCATTCATATGCAAACGCTGAACATGGTCTGGCCTGGCAAGGCCAGTGCAGGAGAGCCAGATTGGCTCGCCCAAGCAAATAAAATCTAAACATGCCTACTTCTCCAACTTGCCGGCGAGGCTAAGCAAGATGCTAGAAAGGGATCCAAGCACACCCTACAATATGCTTGCAACGATTGCAGTTGAACAATAACTCCTTAGTGCATTGCCTAAGCAGCAGAAACCCCTAATAATACAAATAATAAGGCCTTGTTTAGTTTCTCCTCCAAAACTTTACACCCTATCACATTGGATGTTTGGACACATGCATGGAGTATTAAATGTAGACTAAAAAAATAACTAATTGCACAGATTGCGTGTATTTTGCGAGACAAATTTTTTGAGCCTAATTAGTCCATGATTATACAATGTCGTGCTACAGTAAACATGTACTAATGACTGATTAATTAGTCTTAATAAATTCGTCTCACAGTTTACAGGCGAGTTCTGTAATTAGTTTTTTTATTAGTATCCGAACACCCCTTCCGACATCCCATGAAACATTCGATATGATACCCCAAAACTTTACACCTCTGGAACTAAACGAGGCCTAAGTTGAAGATATCTTGTGAATAGAGTGGAGATGGCATTTTCTGACCTGATCTATGATATCAAATTTTCGTGGAGACTACCATTATGTTTTCCTTAGAAGTATAAAGCCAGCTTAAAATTCTATGGGTAACTGATATTAAATCAACTAATCAACAACCCTTATTGCAGTGAATAAATCAAAGAAATAGTTGAAAACAATTGTTCCAGAATTCTGTTTCTTTATTTGATCCTTTCATGAGTAGTTTTCTAATTGCAATGGTAAATTTTATCACTTAGAAACATCAAAATGCAGCATGAAAGGCACATAAATCACCTCATCCAGGATAATACGCTCCCACCGCACAGAATGCAGAGGAGATTGGCCCCTTGACTGGTTGCCCGATTCATCAGCCAATTCTTGAAAATCCATATTCGCCTCATCACCCTTCTTATGAACTCTTCTCTTCCCCCTCGCCTTTCCCTTGCTGCTGTCCCACTTCTTGCTCTGCTGCTTAGCCTGAGCTTCCGTGCGTATAGCATCAGGCCCACAGTGATACTTCAAGTGCACCTTCATCTTGTTGGGGTAAAACAATTTATTGCAGTATTGGCACCGAATCTTGGGTGGCATGATGTACTTCCGGTAGTCCACCTCGATGGTGGAGTAGGTGGTGATAACAAAGTCATAGCTGTTGAAATCGAACTTCTGAGCACCACGCTTGGCACCGTGGTAGATGAGCACGCGCACGCTGCCACTTTCAGTGTGGCGCTCGATCTCCTCGGTCCACTGGATGACGGCCACCACCGGGCAGACAACCAGCGTGCACCCGACCTTCGGGCGGCCCACCGAGGAGTTGGACGAGGAGGCCACGGAGTGGTGTTCCGGGGGGCGGAGTCGGCGCGCAGTCAGGACGAGCGAGATAGCCTGGATGGTCTTCCCCATCCCCATCTCGTCGGCGAGGATGCCGCCCCGCGAGACGGATGCCTCCTGCGCGAGCGCCCACGCGAGCCACTCCTTCTGGAAGCGCAGCAGCGAGAGCACCACCTCCGGGGCCGGGTCCGCGGTCGGCACGGCCGCCGGTGCGGCTTCCGTGGCCTCACCGTCCCCGTCCCCGTCGGCCGCGTCAAGCGCGTCGAGCCAACTGTCGTTGGCCACCTCCCACTCTTCCCATGACAGGGGCGGCTCGTGGTCCCTCGCCTTCTTACCCCGCCTCCTTTTCGGCGCCTGATTCTTAATCCGGATCGGCACCGGCGGCACCATCGCGGGCACCGGCGGCGGCACGGCCGTCTCGGGCACCGCGGGCGCGGGCGCGGGCGGGGCGTCCTCATCGGGCGCGAACCCCTCGTCGCTGTCGTCGTCGTCGTCCTCCGCCTCGTCCCCAGAGTCGGCGACGAAGTCGGTGTCGGAGGTGTCGTCAGAGGGGAGGCCGTCCTCATCCTCCTCGTTGCGGCGGCGCCGGCGGCCGCTGCTGGATCCTGCAAAGGATGAGAGACGAGGGTTAGGGTTCCGGCGGATGAGGTTAGGTTAGCGAGCGGGTTTTCAGTTTAGGCGGCGATTCACCGGAGGAGGGGTTCCTACCTCGGCGCGGCATGGCGGCGCGAAGGCGGCGGCGCGTGAGGAAAGGAGGGTTAGGGACTGAGAGATGGAAGGATGGTTCGGGGGATTTGGGATTTTGGGGTGGGGATTTGTTGGGACTTGGGAGTAGGTTTCGGCCGTGGGGAAACGATTTGGCGGGAACTTGCTGGGGAAGGAGCCCCCGCTTCCGTTTGTTGTCGGCCGAGTCAGCGGGCACCGGGCAAGTGTGCTGCGGAAGGAGGCCCGGTGGGCGGAGGCGGCACTCTTCTGCCCGTGTTCATCGGCTCGACAAAAGTGACAGGTGCGCGGATGGGCTATTGCAGCGTACGGAGTAGGAGAACAGAAGGCTTGGTTGGGTAGCGTTTAGTTGTAAAAAATTTGGTAAACTGTAGCTACTTTCGTTGTTATTTGGTAATTAGTGTCTAATTATAGTTTAATTAGGTTTAAAAGATTCGTCTCATCCATTTCATCTAAACTGTGTAATTAGTTTTATTTTTTATCTATATTTAATGCTTCATGCATGTGTCCAAAGATTCAATGTGACGGAAAATCTGAAAAATTTTGCAAAAATTCTTAGGAACTAAACAGCCCCTTGGTTGAAGAGGTGGTGTGACGAACGAAAGAATAATCAGATGAACAGTTTATGTCATGATAGATGAATAAGGCCTTGTTTAGATTCCAGAATTCACCCTAAATTTTACTATGCAAAAAGAAGATTCCCTATCACATCAAAATGTCGGCATATATATGGAGTACTAAATGTAGATGAAATCAAAAACTAATTGCACAGTTTTGTTGTACTTTGCGAGACGAACATTTTGAGCCTAATTAATCAAAATTTGGACAATTATTATCACTAAAAAACAAAATGCTACAGTACTCGGGGGTGGCACTGTACAGATTTAGCCGCCCCCGAGTCGGGGATCTAAACGAGGCCTAATTTATGTTACATTTGATGAACTATTTATGTCGTGTTAGATGAACCTATTTATGGAGATAAAAAAAATAGTCTACACCGTTCTAACACATGGGCCCTGTTCGGCAGGCTGTTTTTTTGGCTTATAAGCCGGCTGTGGCTGATTTACTGTGAGAGAAAAATACTGTTCCACGGCTGATAAGCCGTGCTGATAAGCTCAGCCGAACAGGGGATGGAGAACCATAGAGATTGGCCTCATATTATGTTTGATGGATCATTTATGTAGTGTTTTATGGGCCTTTATGTTATGTTTTATGAACCGTTTATGTTATGTCTGTAGCCCCTTGTTTAGATGACATCAAAATTCCAAGTTTTTTCACTCTCTCTCCATCACATCAATTTTTAACCACTTGCATGGAGTATTAAATGTAGATAAAAAATAACTAATTACACAGTTTAGTTGTAAATCACGAGATGAATCTTTTGAGCCTAGTTGGTCCACGATTGGACAATATTTGTCAAATAAGACGAAAGTGGTACTATTCATCGGGTTGAAAATTTTTCCCAATCTAAACAAGGGCTAGATGAGTTTTTTTTATCAGTCTGTTGATGAGTTAAAGCGATGGTGACAGGGATGATACAATTCTTAAGATTGTGCTCGGGCAACAAACTAGGCTCAAACAGTATGCAACAATTGCAAGTGTTGTTCGTACTTACTACAATGACATGTACCTAAACAATCACCACGCCTAAGGTGGTTCAGCAGATAGCCGAGCAATCCATTAGAGGTGTTGGCAGTTCAAAGAGGTATGGGTTTCAAGGACATCAGGCACTTCAAATCTTTAATGTGGTGATGCTAGGGAAGCAAGGTTGGCGGCTCTTGACAAGTCCATAGCCGTTATGTGTCCGTGTGATAAGAGGAAAATACTTTCCCAACAGGGACTTCTTGTCAGCTAGAAACAAGAGAGGAATGTGTCTCATGCATGGCATGAATCAGCTAATATATGGCAGGATCGGTGGATACCAGGAGCCATTGGTGGTAGGCCAATTTGCCCAAAGCCGAGTGCTTCAGCGGTTTAGATTAGTGAACTATTGTCTAGAGATGGCCGGTGCTGGGATGATGAGGCACTAGAAGAGAACTTGCTACATATGGATGCACAAGCGGTCAGAAGAATCCTATTAGGGAGACAACAAGAAGATTTTTTAGCGTGGACTGGGGAACGCCATGGAATCTATTCCATGCGCTCGGTCTATCGTTTACTGGTGGAACAAGAAGTACAAGGTCGGGACCATGAGGAAGGCAAGAGAACACCTCGCTCAGCGACCGGCAATGATCCCCATTGGCAATGGCTTTGGAAATGTAAGGTGGCACCAAAGGTTAAAGTTTTCTTGTAAGAGTCTCCTATGATTTTTCATCCCCTCCCGAGCAAATCTCCATATCAACACATTGAGTAGATAGGGACATGTGGCTTGTGCAGCAGAGAAGAGGAGTCCGCATATCATGCTTGATACAATGCACGTTTGCCATTTGGGAAAACCTGAAACTGACAAGAGCAAAGAAAGAAAAAAATAGAGATAGAGATGTGTATGGCTATTTCGTTCGTGTACAAGTACAGCCTGGCTCGTATGTGATAGCCAGGCTCATATGGGACAGGCTGAGCGCATATAACGTTGTCGTGTTTGGTTAATGTACCCACCTAACCTTGCTAGTAAGAGATGCTGTTTAGTTACCTGTATAAAGATATGTTGCAAGAGATGAAAATATTACAAGGTTATGATTATGTTTTTATTTTGTGCAAATACACTCAAAGTTCTTATTTTATCTAATTATGTCTTAAATATCTTTAAAACACATTAATATCATTCATATTTACTAATTATATATCAATAGCATCATTAATCGACTAAGCAGCTGCACTGAGCGAGCCAGGCCCAAGAAGAACACCCGATTTCTACATTCCTCTAGAGCCTAGCTGAGGAGGTTGAGTTGCACGAGGCCCAAGGGGAGTTCTAGGCAACCAAACGGCGCCACCCTCATCCCGCCAGCCTGGTTATGACAGATGCAGGGAACCAAACAGCCCCGTAAGAGCAACCAAAATGTATCTAGACTAAGTAGTCCATATGGACAACTCTTGTGTCAGCGGGCTATAACTATTGTTATTGCCACAATGTAGGAGTTTAAATGGACCAAAATATGGGGCTCGGTGGCACAATAAAAAAGATACCAGACCCCAACCGTCCTTGCCTCTTCTCCCGACTCCTTGTGTCGCGACTCTGACTCCATGTCCCGTGGCTCCGCCTAGCAAATCGCCGCCACCTCCGCTCCTGCACCTCGCCTCTTCTCCGTCCAGATCGGACTATCGCTGTCTTGAATCGACATAGTCCCCACCAAATTGACTTTCTTCTTCGTGGATCGGATTCAAGCTCTTCTTCATGGATCAGATTCGAGCGACGCAGATGGCCAGAGCAGCGGTCTCGAGGGCGGTGTGGATTGCCGAGAGCGTCCCCGCGGGTGGCTTGGAGGACCGAGGCGGCGTTCTCATGGAGGTTGTCGCATATGTGCTGACTGGCAGAGACGACGCAACTTCATAGGCAGCGACGGCGGCGACCTTGGCGACTGGGGCAGCGTTGCGGGCTGCATGGCCGGCGAGGGTGCTGACCTGCAAGGTTGCACGGCCGGCGGGTGCAACAACCTGAAGAAGCACATGGAGCTGGCGGTGCTCGTCCGATCCGGTTGGTGTAGCAGACGGTGTTGGTGGCGAGAGACGAGGGAAGAGAGAAAAAAGTATTGTTTTGTATTTATATGGCCAATCCATATGCATATGGGTAGCTATAGTTACAGAGACTATTTTATGAACTAGTCACACAATATATAAATGCCTAGAGCATCTCCAAGAGACTTTCCATATCCTTCCTAGATGCTAGGAATAGAGGTTTTGGTGAAAAACCACCCTCCAGCAGCTTTTCTAAATTGCCATGCAAATATAGCCATCTTCTATTTCAGATTTTTCTCTAACTAAAAATAAAAGACGAGAATGACTCTATAGAGTGTAAAAAGATATAGAAAACGATTTTTATATAAATGACTCTTCAAATGATGATTTAGAGAGTGGAATTTAGAAAAGCCGTTGGATATGCTCTTATGGAAGGTGATTGCTCTAACATTCTTGGTTCCACAGCTCCGTTCTGGGCCTCCCTCCGCCTCCAAACAGAGCGAACACACCAGTTTCCTAAACACTGGCCGAGCGCAAAATTTGAAAACTCTCCACTGGGTGCCGGCGTCCGACGAGGTGATGGGCCATTCCCTCCCCATTCCCCACCCAACAGTCGGCACTCAGATCCACCGCCACCACCCCACCCCACCACGCCGCGCCCACCCCCCAACCACAGTCCAATAGCTCAAAAGACTCGGAAGAAGAAGAAGCGGGGTGATGGAAGACGGCGATGAGAGCGCGGTGGCGGTGGCAGCGGAGGCAGCACTGGGGCTGAACCCGCAGCTTTTCGTTGATGATGTCCACGTCATCATTGCCGACATCAGCGCCGAGGCCTTCGAGTACTGCCTCCAGTTACGTTCCCTCCATATCTTTTTGTGCGTGTGTTCTGTTTAGCCGATTTCTGTCACAGAACCTCCTAATTATGATGGCCCACAAGTACACGTCATTGTCATAATGACCTCTGACAGTCGTACTTAGGTTCACCATAACTTAAAAGGCCTGCTTTCCTCCGAACAGGATCCAATCACAGGAGTATTGCAATATTACAACAGTTTATTCAAAATATTCAACAGAGTAAAGTAGCGGAAGTCTTACAATAACTTAGGTTACAAACCAGTTTTTTTCAAATCTCAAACCTTATGTAACATTATTACAAACCATTAGTAGAGAAGTATCGGTAGTAACTTTATTACAACACCCAAACGAGATGCCTTGCCCAAAGGCCACACAGCTTACTCGTCGTCGCTTTCTTCAACCACGACGGTCATGCAACAAGGCTCGAAGCAGACTTGTTCATGAACCGCACCTGCAACAAGGGGTTCAACAAACCCTGAGTACGAGAGTACTCAACAAGACTTACCCGACTAAAACAAAGACTCCAAGGGCATGCTAACTTTAGGGAATCAAGGTACGGGTAAATCAGAATCAAGATTTTCTTTTACAGAAAAGCTTACTAAAGTGAGTCCTTATCTTCAACATTTTACTTTTACCATTGATGGTTCATTAACCAACTCTAAGTGATCCTAATCTAGATCAAAGTAATTATCATCAAAACCTTCTCATTCTTTCTTTCAATTCCAGTTCTTAACTACGATGTTGGTGCAAGGCCAAGACTCCTTTCTCGTAGAGTAACGACGATTCGAACCGCTTCATTTACCTAGCTGGGGATTCCTAACCACACGACATATGTAGAACCGAATCTAGCATATATCAACTCTTACCCGAATAACCCAAAACCAGAACGTGTCCATCGCCACCCGAGAGCACAGTACTCCTCGAACCCGGCCAAATTCTAGCCCCGAGGGTACACACTACTCTCGCTATCTCTCCACTCTCAGTGCGAGGTTAGACGTTCTTGTAATGGACTAACCAAAGTAAGGCTTACCCGACATGGGCACATGGCTAGTACTAATAAAAACTCCATGACGCGAGGGCCAACAACGTACGGTCCTTAACTGATAAGGCGGAAACAATACATTGGGACTCCTCTCCCAATGCACGTTAGCAGTGGCCAAACCACCCGCCCGACCTTACAAGTTCATTCACATTTTTCAATATTCATTAAGGATGCCGTCATGGCTATGTAAACATTTCATTTAAAAGCTTAACTTCTAAGCATAGCGAAGCATACTACGTATTTTCCGTAAAACAGGTATCAAGGGTATTATTGCAATAATCAAGGATGATAATGCAGCAATTAGGTTATCACTCAACTCCTAATTACTTAATGCAATAAATCATAAAATAAATAATAAAATATTTGTAAAATTCAAGGTAGGGTTTAAATGCACCGGGGCTTGCCTTGCTCGGACACGACGACTGACTCAGACTCGGAGACTCCAACGTCTGGTCCGGAACCCACTGACGATCGCTCTTCTCCGGAAGCTTGCTCGATGACTTCGGCTTCCTCGAAAGCGGTGACTACACGAGTACATAACATGCTTTAACATGATGCTCGATGATAACACGCCACGATTACTATTCGAGTACAACTTCCCTTCACGGTACAGTCGTAAACAGAAAACCTACTAACTAGCAGCGACGAGTTCCCGCGATACCAGCTCTTAACCTAACAAGTTACTAACGAGCTCAATCATGAAATTAAAGTGCCAGAGATCACAAAAGGGTAGTGACCTAAGGACATCACTCAATCAAAAGGCACACAACACTTAAAGTTCTCAAATTAACATTTGTTTTCTATTTAAATAATTAGGGCATAATTAGAAGTTGATCAAACTTTATCTAAACAAGTTCAAACTTTTTCTATGGGTTAACAATGATTTATAACAGTACCATAATAAATTTCATAATTCTTGGATAAATAAATTAATTATTAAAATTACTGGAAGTTGCATTTAATCTTTATTGGAACCAATTAATTCTACTGCATAAAGTATTCAAATTCATGATTTAATATTTTTCCTAGATAGTTTATACATTGAGAAGCTTACACAAAAATTTTCATGAATTTTGGAACTCTACACAATTTTTAATGAAATAAACAAATAATAACACTATTCATTTATTTGAAAAAGAAAAACAAAAACGAAATCGGGCCGATTCTTAACTTTCCCGCGGTCCGGCCCAGCTCAACGGCCCGCTCGCGCGCCCGCGCGCTCGCGCGCCCGACCGGCCCAGCCAGCGGCCCAGCCCAGCCGGCCTGCCTCGCTCCCTCTCTCTCTGACAGTTCGGCCCCGCCTGTCATCTTCTTCCTCTCTCTCTCGCGCTCTCTCTCTCGCGTCCGCGCGCTCGCCCGCGGTGACCGGCCGACGACCGATGCCTCGGTCGACAAACCGAAGTGACCAACTGTAAGGTCCAAATAGGCTAGAGGGGGGGTGAATAGCCTAATTAAAACTTCTACAAGAATTACTTAATCACAAGTTAGTACAAAAGGTGGCGGAGCAAAATGCACTAGCTCTAACTAAATAAGTAAGCCACCTACACAAGTCTAGTACAAGGCTATCCACTAAACACACCAACAACAACAAGCTAGATACAAGATGTAATACGAGAGAAGAATTTCGAGTGATTATACCGCCGTGTAGAGATGAGAAGTACCAATCAATCAATCACACAAGAGAAATCCTCGGAAAGAGAATGACACAAGAATTTATCCCGAGGTTCACTTGCTTCCCGGCAAGCTACTCCTCGTTGTGGCGATACACCCACTTGTCGGTTCGCGAGCTAATCGACTATCAAGAGTCGAGCCCTCGGCGGGCACCGCACAACTGCACATAAGATGGGGATCCTCCAAGCCACGAGCTCCACTAGAGTATCCAATTCACGAACTCCCGCGGGGAAGGATCAAGAACCCCTTACAACACTTGGTGAGGGCTCCAACAATCTCCAATTGCGAGCTCAATCACCTCCGCTGCTCCAAGCCGTCTACCGTGTCGGGAAACACGGAAGAGTAACAAGAAATCCGCAGCAACTCGAAGATCAAGTGCCTCTAGAATGCAACTCTCAAGCAATGCACTTGAATCTCACTCAATCTCACTCAAGATGTGCAACTATGCAAAGAGATGAGTGGAGGGGTTGTTCTCTAGCTCAAAGGATGTCTCTAGGTCTCAAAATGTGCAAGAGATGCCCTCAAACCCCGGCCAATGTCTATTTATAACGAAGGGGTACGCAGCTAGCCGTTACCGGACGATGCAGTTCAAATCGCGCTGACCGGACGCTCCGGTCAGGGTGACCGGACGCGTCCGGTCACTACGCGACAAACGGAAACAGTGCGCGTCAGAACTAGCCGTTGCCCTGACCGGACGCGCTCAACTGAGTGACCGGACGCGACAGTGCCAGCGTCCGGTCGCGTTCCAGTAAGCTCCAGCTGCGACCGGACGCGTCCGATCACACGTGACCGGACGCGCCCCGCGTCCGATCGGCACTACGCTGCGCTCGGCCTCTCTGGACGCTTGACCGGACGCTCCGGTACCGTGAGGGACCGGACGCGCCGGTCGCGCGCTTTTCTTTTACGCCCAGTTGAACTGACCGGACGCGTCGGTCAGGCCAGACCAGCGTCCGGTCACAAACCCTAGCGCTCGCGCCGCGTTGAACTGACCGGACGCGTCCGGTCACACCGTGACCGCGTCCAGTGCAGCGTCCGGTCAACGCAGTGACCGCCGTTCGCCTCCGTTACTTTTCCGACTTCCGGCGCAGTGGAAAATAGACATTTTATTTCCTCAAAAACGCCTGAATCCCGCGCTCGCACGCTCGGCGGGAGGGAGAGCGAACCCCAAACCCCATACTACCGTTCAAACACCACCGCCTTCGTAAATGTGCTAACACCACCAAGTGTACACCACCATGTGCATGTGTGTTAGCATTTCACAAACAATTTTTTCAAGGCGTTATGTTAGCTCTCTACTAGATCCTAATGCATATGCTCAAGACATTGATCTAGTGGCACTTGATTCCTGAGCTAACCGTGATTTCCCCTCTTGATAGTCGGCTATGTATCCTAAACCCGGTCAATTACTTCTCTACTCATCTTAGACCGGTAAAAGGAAAACCCTATGGTTATACCTTTGCCTTGCGCTCCTAGATCCTTCTCTTCCACTTGATCATCATGTCCATCATTTTATGTGCATTCCATCATGATCAACATTTCACGTCCATGCACCATCTCTTTGTGATCTTGTGGCCACCACTCCTTGCCACGTACACCTTCATCACATGTGTTGCTTATGCCTAACTCAAAACACTTAACACATGGCATTAGCAACTTGGTGTCATTAATTACCAAAACCAAACTTGGGCTTTCACCAACATGATCCAACCATCCCCGCGAATCATCTGCAACCCTAAAAGCTAAGGCTCTCCTTCCCAAACACCCTTCCCGACGGCCATGGCGGCTCGGGACGACGGCAAGGCGACTGACCCCCCTTCCCACGGCGGTAGCAGTTAAAAACAAGCGAGCATCACGCTCAGGAGCTCACCGTGATCTCACTGACGAACTTGGTGGGGGTAGAGGTGGTCTGGAGTGCCCGGTCGACGGTGAGGCGGTGAGGGTGACCCGGACGGTGGCGACAAGGCGCTGTTCCGACGAACACAGGACACAAAAAGGAAAACCATCAACGCGATGAGCATCACAGCACCGAGTAGGACCTTGAACAAGAAGCGGTTAAGCCAGAGACTTACCGAGACAGGCTGGCCACGGAGAGCTCGATCGCGGCGGCGACGGTGACCACCGCGAGGGAGAAAACGGCCCAACCTAGTTCGGGATGAAAAGAGGCTCTGCAATGGGGCTCAATGCGTGCGCGAAGGCAAGGCGGAGCTGGCTGCAAGAGGGAGTGACTGGCGGTGCAGTGACGGTGGTGAATTTCACCGGTGAAAGCCAACGGCGGCGACGGCTAAACGGAGGAGAAAAAGACGAACTCGGTGACCTCAACGTATATATAGGGCTAGGCACTGTGATCGGCTCTGGAAGACGCTCGTCGTTGCGCTGGCGTTCCTGGCACGCGCGAAGACCGTGGAAACGGCCACGGCGGCGGTCGGCCGTCGCCCATGCCGCGCGGTGCCCGGCGGTGATACGTCGTGTACTGTAGCTCCCCCCAAACTCTGAAATTCAAACTGGTTTTTCAAATTACTCTCAAATTTGTATAACAACTTGAAAATCTTCCAATGTATGAAATCTTCAGAATTTCAAGCTCTACAAGTTTGATATTGAACACTTTTTCAAATTCTCACTGGATTTTGAAATTTGAGTTTAAATTCAAAAAGGGACACATTTTTCAGATTTGGTAATTTAGAAATTACTTTTGATTTTATATTGAAACTTCAAAATCTCCAAACATCAAAGTTGTATATCTTGACCAGACCTACAACTTTGCTGTTCAAAACTTTTTCAAATTCAGCCTCCATTTTAAAATCTTAGTTTGGGGACAAAAATGAATTAAAACTGAAATTTGTTTATTTTCAAAATTGCTCCACATTTTACACTAAAACTTTGAAAACTCAAAACACCAAAGTTGTAGCCCTTGAAAAGTTCTACAAACTTGGTTTTGAACTTTTTCCCAAATTTTTCTTAGATTTTGAATTATTTCAAAAGGGGTAAAACAGGGTTTTGAAATTTAGGGTTTTGGAGGGATTTCAAATTGGAATTTGTTTCTACTTTGATTTGTGATTACTTAGTGATCAAAACCTCACCCAAGGGCATCATTTGGACCAACATGACATAGTTGACCAAATGTCACTCTTGGTTGACCAATTTACTTTTGAAATTCTTTTACATTTCTCCCCAGATTTGAATTCGAATTCGAATCGGAAAACTCGCGATAAGTTTTGGGACTCCAATTCAAACTCAATTTTGGAGCTTCATTTTAGATGTCGTACTTAAGCTCATACCCTACATTTGACACTAGTGTGCAACACAGTCGCGCACCTCAAATTACGCAGGGCATGGACTAAGTATTTGCAGTGGTATTCGAAATTAGGGTTTTCGATTTCGGAGCACACCACAGAGAAACACATTCAACCTAATTAAGTAAACTCGTTTTAGTGGATGCATAACAAGGTTAACCTAACAGGTATGATTAGCAATGCATTATGATGACATGGCAGATTAATTAGCACTATAACACCCGGGGTGTTACAATTTCTCTCCCCTCATTCGCTCTACCGCCGACCTAGGTTTGTTAACTTGCCATTTTCTATCGTTTTTCTTCTCCAGGGCAGCGGCCGCACCAGGGGTCGTCGGCACTGCCAAGGCTGCTGAGAAGGCCACTGATCTCCAGCGGGTAAGGGACAGATTCCTGCATCATGATGCGATACTGCTCAATTCGTGGGTCGGATTTGGATATGGGGATGGAATGGATAGTTGGTTATCTGCCCTTGTTTAATTCATGTTCCTTGCTAGTTAATTCCATCCCGCTAATCATTTGGGAATGTTAATCTGTGTCAAATGTTTGAGTACCATGGTGTGCGCTGATACCCTGAGATGATACGCCCTGTTCGGCTGATGGATTCTGCGGCTGATAAGCCGGCTAATGCTGTTTTGTTGTGAGAGAAAAACATTGTACCATGGCTGATAAGCCGGGCTGATAAGTTCAAGTGAACAGGGGGTGTACATGGATACTGAGTGAAGTTCCAGAATATGGTTAAAACGAAACATGAAAGTTGTTCTGCATTGCACCTGAATTCATATTCCTCCCACATGTTATCAGATTCCCTGGATGTTCTTTTATGCAGTGGTGTGGAGACCATTGGCTGATTCGCTAAGTGCTCACATTTTTGTTTCTGCTTGTTTGCAGACCGTGAAAAAACAGAGAACTGAAATGCATGACTTCATTGTGTGCATTGGGATCTACAGTGGACTAAGCTTCGAAACCATAGCATTGCACTTAGATGCTTGGGTGCCTCGAATGTTTTAGTCGGTTGTACTTGTGTATTGCAAGCTCCATAACATGTTTTAGACAGTTAATTTGTTTAGCTTATGCTGCCATTTATTATCACATCTTCTCTTCTAAAAGGCGTCTCATAACATTTATTATGCTGCAAATTCTTGTTTTGTCTTTTTTTTTGGACCAGCAGGATCGTTATGATAAGTAGAAGTATCTCTATGTTTTCTCTGCAGGGATTAAATGCTGTTCACCATGTCGTAAAGGATCGACTGGATAAGAGAATGGCCAACTGGAAGAAATTCTGCTTACGACATTGCTTCGATGTACCCGAAGGTTTTGTGGCCGCTGAAGATGTACATACCTTATCCTAACGTTAAAGATTTGACCCTAGCATGTTTAAGTTACATTCATACCATGGAAAAGTTTCATTTGTGTTCACGAAGGTTCATACTTTAGAAATCTGATGCTTCTTTATTGATGTAAACATTAAGCATTTAATTACAGATGCCCACACACTCTTTTGCAGTCATAAAAATGAAGAGGTTGTGGATTCAATATTGGTTAGAGCATCTTCTAAACCGTTGGATTAATTTTCTTGAGAAGGGGCATGGAATACTGAGTTTTGTTTAACTGAATATAATTTCTTACGGGCTTGCAAGTTTGATGCTGTTGAAACTAGTGTTTCTGGCCTTTCTGGTGAATGCCATAATTGAAATATCATTATTTACACTGATCTTAATAATTACCAATCTATATGCAACATCGGTTAAGCTTGATTTTTGTTGTTGCTTGCAGTAACTAATAAACCTGCGTGTCTTTTTTTAATGAATGTAGTGACACTTTATTTCACATTTTCTTCATTCCCTCGTCTCACATGTTATCGTAATGTAAATGACTCTATATAATATATTTTTTCAGGATAGTTCTTGTGCAAAAGAATCACACAAAGATGAGACTTCAGATTTGGATTTGGAACTTGACTCCTTAAGGGGAAAGCTTGAAAATGTAAGCACCTTAGTTGTAATGAATTAGCTTATAATATATCTAGATTTCTGTAACAATTGCCAGTGTTTCTTACTTTTCACCAGGCTAACAAGGAGTCTCAAAATCTTGAAAGAGAGATGTCATCATTGGAAAGGCAAACTACATACAAAAGACAACTTGATTCTTCTGTCTCTGAGATACAAAAGTTGTTTGAAGACAGATCTGTGCAGGAAAATTTTGAAGGTACAACATAGTATACACTATTTAGTAGTTGAATATAAAAAAGGGATGCTGAGAAGGGTGTATCATCTGATCAATTCTGATTAACTTTATCAGTTCTGTCTTCTGTCCAGTATTTTTGGTGAAAGTTGAACATGATTTTGTGGTTCACCAATGCTACAGTTTTAATATTGACACCAATGCCACAATTTTAATGTTTGATGGCAAGTGATATTATTGATTTTCCTTACAGTAAGGAATTAAGGAATTAACTGTTTTATCAACCTGATCAGAGCTCCAAGCTGCTCAATTGTTTATCATTACTAGTTTTGGACCTTGGTGAAATGATGCTGTGTTATAACAACCCTAGGCCTTTGTGTTAAAGATTTGATTTCATGCCTTGTTTGACAATCTGATACTACATTGCAATTCTTTAATGCTAGCATGGGTTCAACTTTTAAAACTTTGATTATAGTTAACTTTTAGTGTTTTTAGTTTAGAAACTTATCATATGCATAGATTTGTCTTGGAAGTACTTTCATAAAAGCATAAATTTGTTAGGATGTTTGGCTATGTTCTAATAGAAATAGTGGTCAAAGATATGCTTTGGAGACTGTCATTCTCCAAAACGTTAAATATTTGCACACTGCAAACTGGAAGGAGTTTTACATCGTGGGAAAAAGGCCATTGCATTTTTCTGCTCCCATGTGTTAGCTTTAGCAAGAAAACTGGTCAAAAATTTGTGGATTCTGTCACTTCTTTTCATTTGATTTTCTTTAGTCTTTTTATTTCGTGTAAACCTCAATATTGTTATGGAATGTGTGACATAAATAAAAAAGTTCATATGGGGCCTTAATCTAGATAAAGGTTCTACCCATTTATCAATTCTACCTACAGTCAATCTAGTTACCTGATCAGAAAGTATGCCTATTCAACTGTACTGCAACTGCAGGTCTTGTGAAGGCAATACTGGTATTGCAGCAGAAAATAATAGATATGAACAAGAAAAGGACTGTAACCACGTGTTTGGTAGATCAACAGGTTTGGAACACAAACAATTTGACAGACAACAAGCAACAAACACTGGATAAGAGTACTGCCACAGCTCCCTGCTTTTCCTCTAGTTCTCTCGTATATAATTGTTATGCCATGTATTTATATGCCATTGACCAATAACTTATCTAGCAGGTTTTACTGCATGCGCCGAAGACATTCAAGAGGCCATCAATATCGTCCAAAACAAGTGTCATGTGGGGAGCGCAGGACTAGGGCCACAGACACCTAGATGGCGCCAGCAGCAGCAACACTCCAGGGATCAGCAAGAAGGCAAGAGTTAAGGGGATTAAAGTGGGCAAGAATTAAGGGATTTAGGGAGTTTGTTTTCTTTTGTTTAGTAGGCATGTACCGGTCCTCATTTGGGATCAAGCAATAACAACCAATTTCCTAATCTCCCTTCTCTCTCAATCTCACCTCCCTCACAATTGGGCGCTCAGGGGATAAACCCCACGCCATTACCGATCCAGGCTACGAGCTTCGTAGCCGATCTCCTGCTACCATGGGCGCCATCGCCTTTGACAACAAGTAGCTTGTTGCTCTTTTCCTGATTCATGTGGCTTACCCCCTGCAGCTTGCTTGCTTGGATAAAGCGGTGTTTTCCCCAGTCTTGTTATTGATACCAGATGTTCTTTCGGTTATTCAATTCAAGAATGACTAGGCATCGTATTGGTCATCTGGCACAGGGAAATGCTATATGTAATTGCCTCTAGAGCATACAGGATTGAAAATGTAATCCTTCCTGCAGCTACTTGTCTACCTGTGGTCGAGAGATTGTGTGAAGTGCTTCAGGCCTATTTGGCAGGGCTCCTCCCTAGCTCCGGCTCCTGAACATGAAAGGTGAACATCAAGCAGCTGCTCCATAGATCTGAGAAGTTCCTTGCCGTTTTGTTCTTTTAGTAAAGATATAGAGAATTGCAATTATGTTGTACGCTTTATTTAATTCTATAATAAAGGTTTTCTAGTGGAGAGTCTCCTATGATTTCGTCCCCTCTTGAGCAAACCTACACCGTCGGCACACTCACCCTGTTCGCTGGATGGTTTCTATGGCTGATAAGCCGGCTGGTACTGTTTTATTGTGAGAGAAAAACACGGTAGATAGGGACCTTCGGCTTCTACGGCAGAGAAGAGGAGTCCACGTACCATGTCTTGACACAATGCACGTTTGCCATCAGGTTTTGGGAAAACCTGAAACAGCTCACGGGCATCAAAATCCCTAGGCTGAACCAAGGACCTGGGATTTGCTGGACAATGCTAACTGTAAGTCGACTGTGAGATAATCTTGGCCCTTGTTTAGTTCCTAAAATATTTTAGGAAATGTAACTGTAGCGCTACTGTAGCGCTTTCGTTGTTATTTGACAATTATTGTCCGATCATGGCCTAACTAGGCTTAAAAGATTCGTCTCGTCCATTTCGTCTAAACTGTGTAATTAGTTTTATTTTTTATCTATATTTAATGCTTCATGCATGTGTCTAAAGATTTGATGTGACGGGAATCTGAAATATTTTGTGAAATATTTTGGGAACTAAACAATTGTGCGGAATGTGGTCATTGTGGAACAACAGAAATGATCACCGGCATGGGATGTCTTCAATCGAGCCAGGACTGGCAGTGGACTGGGCGCTAGAGGCCTGCTTCCATCTATCCATTGGCAGTCAAGCTCCGGACGGGGGAAAGGAGAGTACACGGCAAGAAGTTTGGAGACCACCTGCGGAAGGAACTCTTAAAGTCAACATCGGTGGCGCGTTTACACAGGACACATGCATGGGTGCAGTAGGCGCGGTGGTGTGCTGCACTGCGGGCAGATTTCGTGTAGTCTCTGCTCGACGGCTGAGATCAGTTGGATCGGCTCTTTTGGCGGGGAAGCGGAAGCGCTACAGTTACATTGTTGCGCTACCACATTGTTGCGGAAACGGATGCCCAGGAGCTGGTGTCGCTCTGGCAAAACATGGGCATACACCGGTCGGAGGTTGAGACAATCTTGCAAGATGTTGAAGAGATGGCGGCGGCATCCACCTCTTTTAATGTCATCTACACGAGGAGAACATGCATGAGTGAAGCCAAGCCAAAATCAGTGCTTTCAACGACTCCTAGCTAGTTTATAGAATCCACGGTACATAAGCCTAAATCAAAGAGATATAGAAGGCAGATGACACGAATACGTGACGATTCTTTGTATTTACGCTCGTCCTGAACAGTAATGTCAGTTAGAACGTGCAATCGTGCACGGTAGCAAAGTTGAGTGTCCTAGCGTGAGTTCTTCCGGTACTCATATATGAGTACGCTAACACCAACTCGCGGAAAAGGTTATATATGAAAGAAATGTAGTTGAGAACTTGATACTGAACACAGCTTGGACACAAAAACTGAAAATTGAAGTTGACATTAAAACACTAAAGTCGAAACATGTTATTATGAATATTCCTAAACATGCCTAAACTGAATCACTGAATATACTGCACAATGCCTAAACATGTTATAGGAAGAACTAAGCAGAGGCCTTACGGCTGGAACTGGAATGAAGGAGCCGAAGGCAGTAAGGCACAATGCTGCGATCACAGCGTCAATGGCAGAACATCCATCAGTGTACAGCCGCCGGCGTTGTCTCCGGTTTGCTTCGTGGGCAGGAAACTGTTAATTACCGCCGATGACTGTGGTTGGCGATCGACGATAGGATTCCATTCCCAAGCGGCCAAGCATTTACGACCGCCTACCGGCCCAGCCGCTGTATGGACCATGCAGTATGAATGCCTGATCCTGATCCCTGGATCAGCTGCCTCAAGCAGCTTCCCTGCCCTGTGCCGCCGTGCCGTGCATGTTCATGTGCACGGAGTCAATCAATCTAACCAGTTGATGGGCCGTCCAACCAAGGAAACTACTTCCCGGATCATGTTAAATATTTCCGAAAAAGGTCCGGAGGAGAACCGATCGAAGAAAGCATTAAAAAGCAGAGAAATTCAGAAAATTGCCGGGGAAGTAGAGAGACCATCATGCTGCTCATGCACACACAGTGAGTGGGAGATCCTCTGAAGTCCGAAGACTGAAGTTCAAACAGTTTTGTGGAATACATGAAAAAAATCACTAGGACTGTATTATTAATCATTCGACTCTTTTTTCCCCAGCATATATAGATTATTACAAACACTTGGACACCGACAATAATGTCAACTTGTAAAGCTCTTTCGAGCAAAGACTAGCTACACAGCAAACACATTTGGAGTGAAATTAACGGAAATTTGACCACATCATAGAGTAATTCATAACTACTCCAGCGCAGGACGTGAACATACACAGGTTTGGTTTGGAAGGAGAGCATGCATCGCGCGTCCACTACGCATGCCGCACGCGTGCATGGCTGCATGCACACCTTCTCTTCTTCTTTAAACTCGACGTCGACGGTCAATCAACGCCCACCGCCGCCAGCACCCGCACCGGCACCCGCACCGGCGCCGCCGCCTGCCCCTGCACCCAACCCGACTCCAACGCCGACACCAATGCCGATGCCGAGGCCGCCCCCGCCGCCTCCGCCAAGACCAACGCCGTGCCCGAGGCCGCCACCGGCGCCGCCACCTAGACCGCCTCCACCACCAAGGCCACCTCCGCCTCCGCCACCGAGACCGCCACCGCCACCGAGACCACCACCATGACCGAGTCCTCCGCCTGCTCCGCCACCGAACCCGCCGCCGGCGCCACCGCCCATCCCACCGCCACCACCACCGCCCATACCTCCGCCGCCGCCACCACCAAGGCTGCCTCCTCCTCCAACGCCACCGCCTGCCCCGCCACCGAATCCTCCTCCGGTACCACCGCCTAGCCCGCCTCCACCACCACCACCACCGCCCATGCCGCCGCCGCCACCACCGCCAAGGCCGCCACCTCCGCCAGCCCCGCCTCCCATACCACCACCAGCTCCAAAGCCTCCACCCTTACCTCCTCCAAGCCCTCCACCTCCACCGCCACCCATGCCGCCGCCTCCACCGCCACCAAGGCCCCCACCACCGCCGGCTCCGCCACCAATGCCGCCACCCGCTCCGAAGCCTCCTCCCGCACCTCCTCCGAGGCCACCACCGCCGCCTCCACCACCTAGGCCGCCACCACCACCAGCTCCGCCTCCTACGCCACCACCAGCACCAAAGCCACCGCCTTTGCCACCACCACCTCCGAGTCCACCGCCGCCGCCTCCTCCAAATCCACCACCGCCTCCGCCACCAAGCCCGCCTCCACCTCCGACGCCACCACCAAAGCCTCCTCCAGCACCTGCGCCACCTCCACCACCGAGGCCACCACCACCTCCGCCTCCTAGACCGCCACCTCCTCCACCGCCAAGCCCGCCGCCACCTCCAAGGCCGCCGCCAACTCCACCTCCACCTCCACCGCCTCCAAGCCCGCCACCACCACCGCGGCAGCGGCCGAAGCGGCAGTCACGGCCAAACGGTCCACGTCCGAAGCGCGGACCGCGTCCGTAGCCGCTTCTCGGGCCGCGATCAAAGCCGGGACCACGGCCAAACCCGCCACTGCCGTACCTCGGGTCGTCGTAGTCGTCGTCGAAGCGAGCACAAACAGAGCATGTCAAGCAGAGGAAGGCTACAAGCAGGAGAGGGAGAGCGCAGGAAGGCTCCCTGGCCATCGCCATGATGGGAATGGTGGCAATGGCTAGCTAGCTAGATCAGCTAGCCACTGATCGGTGGATGTTTGTGTGTGTCGTGAGGTGGTTGCCTGATTTGAAGTGGAGAGCTCGTATGCTTATATAGGGAAGGGAGTGGAGAATGATCTCGAGGGAAGACTGGAAGAGTGAAGAGTGAGGCGACCAAGTGATTGAAGGCTACTGCTATGTCAACACTCAACAATGTTCGATTCAAAAAAAAACACTAAACAATGTTGACCATCAACTTGCCTGTGGGTTTGCCGCGTTTTGGACAGGTGAGGAGGCAATGAGAGCATTGAAGTGTTGCATGCATGGTGCTGTCTACTGCTCTTTGTTTATAATTGTTTGAAAGATTGCTCGTCAAATTTTCTTCTCCATCACCAGGACAAGTAGCTTAGCACAGTAGAGAGACAGACTAGTGGTTGTCGTGTTTATGGAGAGTATAGTGGTGGTAAAAGGTGATTAGACTACCTGCAGCCGGTCATGAAAGATAGCACAACCTTCCAATGCTTGGCAACCTTCTATTCAGGTTTATTTGTTCAGAATTCAACCGGGTACCATTGGGAAGTAGAGTATACTTGGCACTACAGCATACTCCTACCAAGCATTTTGCAGCAAGCAGATCAGAGTTATCTGGTCAGTGTTCTAGACCATGATCACGTCCAAGAGTTGCGTGGCATGCACTCCTTTTTTTTACACTTCTCCCGTTATCCGAAATTTTCATGTAGCAAGAAGCATCAGCGAGTATGCGAGAATTTTTCATGAACCATCAGCCAGTATGCGATAAAGAAGAATTCAGTTTGGCAACACATAACGTATACTTTTGGGCCGGGCCAGTACGTCATAATGTGTGCCCGGCAATAGGGCCAACTGGTAGCATAGCATTGATTTCCACCAATAATCTGTCGATCCAGAGTTTGACGAAGTCGACATGCATCCTATACACGACTACACGTGAACAGTCGACGGACGAAGCCAAACTAGCCTGAGCGAATTGCAGCGGCCATGATGAGCCACAGATGGATCGATCCACCGATACCGTGGGCACACATGGCTAGGCTCGCGGTCGGTTGCGGCTGCGCTTGCTGCCTTGCTGCATGGAAACCGGGGCAGCTCTCTTCTCCTGAGGGCAGTCCCAACGGCATTTAATAGCCGGTTTCGATCTGCATTGAAGAAGGCTCCACGTACGCGAAAATTGAATGGGGCGAGAAAATCAACGAAGAAAGAGAGAGCGCGAGCAAGAAATCGTTTCTCCTGCGAGGAACCGGGTCTTCCCTCGCAACGAGGCAGCAAGAAACGATAAAAATGCCGATGGGGAGAAACGACCGGCGTCTATGGCATTGATTGCCCGCCGTGCTCGCCCGTGCCGCCGCCGCCGCGCCCGCCGCGCTCGCCCGCGCCGCCGTGGCTGCGCAGCCGCAGACACGCACGCCGCGCCCGCCGCGCTCGCCGTGGCCGCGCCCGCCCGCACCACCGCGCTCGCTCTGGTCGCCCTCGGCCGCACGCGCGCGTGCTCGTCGTCCACCACCACGCGTGCTCGCCGTCCGCCCAGGCCAAGCGCGCGCGTGCTCGTCGTCCGAGCAGCGGCCCAGCCCGTCCGCCGCCACGCGCGCTCGCGTGCTGTGCGTGCCGCTGCCGCGCTCGCCAGTTCGCCCGCACTCGCCCGCATCGCCGCAGCCGCGGCCACTCGCCTGCTCGCGCTCGCCTGCCGCGCCCACGCCCGCCGCACGCGTCGCGCCTGCTCGCGCCATGCTGGCTCGGAGAGTACCGGAGGAAGAGATAAGAGGATGCTGATTTATTACTAGTATTTATTACGGTTAGAGTTAACTGATGGATGGGCATAGTTTCGACAGCGACGTTTTTGTTTTGGAGTTCGTGGGCAGCGTCGATCGTTGGGACTGCCCTGACCCTGCTTGGCCGCGCGCGCAATGGCATGGCACGCACGCGGCTTTGCCGGTAGCTAGCAGATAGTAGAAGCAGTTACTGCCGCATTGAAGGCCCTCACATCCGCCGCGGTCATCTGTCCCTTCGACAGTTGGACGCCATTGATGTCGATGTTGAATTGTTGATGCGGTGCCGTGCCTGAAGCGAGCAGCATCAGCTGAGCGACTGCCAACCAGGCCACAGAGAACCGACGGTCCTTCTCAAGCTTTGTCAACGGCAGTTGACTATTTCCACGCATCGTCCACGCTTTGAGCACCGGATTAAGGGTTTTTCTTTTGAATCTAGGGATTAAAGTTCAGTCCCATCAAATCGGACATTCAGTGATAATTAAACAAAAATTAATTATAAAATTAATTGCACAGATGGAGACGAATCTATTAAACTTAATTAATTCATCACTAAGTACATATTTACTGTAACACCACATTGTCAAATCATAGACTAATTAGGCTTAAGTCTCCATCTATATAATTAATTTTATAATTAGTCTATGTTTAATACTCTAAATTAATATCAAACATCTAAGGTGACAGAGACTAAACAAGCACGGCCAAGCAAAGTCGCGTTACTTTTAAGTGTACGTTTGGTTTGGGACGAGGTGAGAATGAGATGTCTCTAATTTTTAGGATGAGATCGTCCTAACTAGTACATGTATAGTTGAGAAGGATAGATCCACTCCTATTTTTCTTGTTTGGTCGAGATAATTCAATCCTATGAGACGGACAGAGATCTAACACCGTCAGTTCCCATTCTTATCCATTGAAATTGAGTGTCGCGAACCAGATTTTCAATGATACATATCATATTGATCACACCACCATTGAGGATTATAACCATCAAACTGGGGAAATTCCAATTTAGAAAAAGGTAAAGAGCGAATATTCCCATCCAGTTCCCCACCAAAACTATCGACCACATGAGGATTAGGTTCAAAAATCATACCCAGTGACCGAGTGTGGCAGGGCTGAGGACACCACTGCCAGCATCCTGATGATTTTTGGGTCGTGCAGTGCTGGTTGGGTTGCTTTGACGTCGAGATATACTAAGTTAATCAAGTGGGCCACTGATTTCACGGTATAAATATTCATTGCCGAAGCTACTAATGCAAAACACCTGACCCTCATGTTGCCGATATGTTAGCCCATATACTGACCATGGTGAGAAAAAATAAATTCTAATATATGGAACTTGAAACACCTGTAATCCAGTAGAAATGGAATATCCAAACATCACCGTTGCAAGACTCTCACTAGTTTGAAACTATGAGTTTTGTATATGTAAAGGGAAAAGGCCCAATACATTATATGGAATAATGAATTGAGTTGTCTTGGCAGTGTGAAACTATACTAACAAAGGTCAAATATTACTCTTTGTGGATGATCAGGTTTACCTCATGAGTTGTTGCTAAAAAAAAGGTTTACCTCATGAATAATTGCAGGATAAAAAGGCTATGTAAATTGGAAAGTAGTTGGCAAAGACAACTCATATGCAGGCGCACTGGTAAGTTCATATGTAAGGCTAAAACCACGAACCAGGTCATCGCCGGAGCAAATGGCTAGTGTAGACATACATCAATTTTGAGACAGAAAAGCTTGAATTTGTGACATAGCAATTCTATTTAAACTTAAAATGATCGCATAGGTACTAAATCTCATATTTGGAGGTGTTATTAGCAATATTAATCTGATGAAAGTTTGGACTGCATTCAACCTCACAGGCTTTACATCGTCTAATAAAAATCCGGCAAAGCTTTTGCCGCCTTTCTAAAAAAATAAACCTCACCAGGCCAGGGAGGCAAAATTGAGAGATGGTTAGCGTCATACTTGTTTATATAACACAATATATGGATAAATATCCTCAAAGCGGCAGTGCTCAAAAGAGCCTAACTGTGTCCACCATATGCTGCAGTAAACCAAGCAAACCAATGAAAATCAGTGGAAATCTAATATCAATAGGAGTAGATAAATTAATGACTAAAATCATGAGTCTGAACCGATGCAGAGATACATTGGAGTCAATTCCAACATGCAGGAGAATTGAACCGGACAAAATCTAGAAAAAATGCAAAGTTGTTATTATACAACATAAGAGGAGAATGTGTTACCTATCATAACCATGCAAGACTGAACACGTAAGCTGCCTTTTGCATTCTTAGGGAAAAACCTGAACATACACATGAATCCAGGAAAATAAAAGACGGAATACTTTGGTTTCAGTAGAAGTATAATAGATAAACATAACATGTTGAATTGCCCGTAGGAATGGATGGGTCTAATTCATTATTTCAGCAGTTGTAGCACAATGCAAACATGTATATGTTGGTATGCAGTGATGTTCAGAAGTGTTTTGAAAAACAGAGACTGATCTAACAATGAACTAACCTCAGAGGTGCAAAAGACAACGACGGTGACTTTGAGGTCTAGTGTGGCACGGTAGTACAGGACTAAAGAGTGATGGTCCTGATAGACTTGCTAGGATCTATGACTAGTAGCACGAACGGGAATCGGAATACAAAGAGAACATGCTGTGATGTACTGTGAGGTAGATCTAGGGGTTTAGGAGATAAACCGTCATTGGAGGGAGCGGATCCGGAGGCGTCCATGGCGTAGGTGTCTTGGTGAAGTAGATCGCGTCTTCCTTCGGGCCTCCACCGGCGTTGTCCGACGACGGTGGTGCGGCAGTGGAGAGATGGCGGCGCGGTGGTGCTTCCCGACGCCACTGCGCGAGCCGATCGGATGGCCTAGGGTTTGTAGAGTGGGGTATGGGGCACGGTGAACCTCGTTACACGAGCCTGCGGCCCCCACTCCCTTTATATAGCGCAGCGCGTCGGGGGCCCACCAACCATGGAGCGGTTGGGCGCCCCCGATCAGGGCGCGATCCAAAGGGGAATGAGGCCCTAGCCGTTGGGCTGGGCCTCGGAGATCAACCCAACATTCTCCCCCTTGATCTCATCTCTGCTTTCTCACTTTGTTAACCCACCCCATCACAAATTAGTGTATTGAGCATGTTTCATCATAACAGTTATTACCATTAGATTAGACAGCCACAGACACTTTTCTGTTCAGAGGTAGATTCTCGCCTTGGGCCCTCTTACTATCCAGGAATCACAGGCCTTCCTTCAAACCCATGCCGGCTACGTGTTCTCTGAACACATTGGGCGGTAAGCCTTTCGTAAGCGGATCCGCTAACATCTTTTCTGTGCCTATATGTTCAAGACTTATGACGTGATCCCGGATTTTATCCTTCACAACATAATATTTTATGTCAATGTGCTTGGCGGCATTGCTTGACTTATTGTTGTGAGCATACAATACTGCTGGCTCGTTATCACAATACAACTTTAGTGGTTTATCGATGCTGTCGACCACCTTTAAACTGGGTATAAATTTCTTGAGCCAATTCACCTGTCCCGATGCCTCATAACAAGCAATAAACTCAGCATACATTGTGGACGATGCAGTGACTATTGTTTGTTTTGAGCTTTTCCATGATATGGCTCCTTGCGCGAGAGTGAATATATACCCTGAGGTAGACTTTCTATCATCTCCCGCGTAATCAGAATCTGAATATCCTACTATTTGTAGGTCATCAGATCTTCTGTAGGTTAGCATGAGCCCTTTCGTACCTTGCAAGTACCTTAAGACCTTCTTTACTAAATTCCAGTGTTCCATACCTGGATTATTTTGATATCTGCCAAGCAGCCCAGTCACAAAAGCCAGATCTGGGCGTGTGCACACTTGAGCATACTGCAAGCTTCTGACAGCTGAAGCGTATGGAACGGCTTGCATGCGATCGCGCTCGAACTTGCTCTTGGGACATTGGTGTTCCCCATACCTGTCACCTTTTACAATAGGAGCAGGTGATGGTCTACATTTATGCATATTGAATTTCTTCAATATTTTCTCTATATATATGCCTCTTGGGACAATCCCAATACCCCTCGGTTTCTATCTCGGTGAATCTTTATGCCCAAGACAAAAGAAGCTTCACCTAAATCCTTCATATCAAAATTTGAGGACAAAAATCTCTTGGTTTCCTGTAGCAGAGTGACATCACTACTTGCTAGTAGAATGTCATCTACATACAGTACTAGGAAAATATATTTCCCATTCTTAAACTTTGCATACACGCAATTGTCCTCAACATTCTCTTTAAACCCAAACTTCCTGATTGTCTTATCAAACTTCAAATACCACTGTCTGGATGCTTGCTTTAATCCATAAATGGATTTCTTCAGGCGACAGCCCATTCTTTCTTTGCCTGTCACAGCAAAACCTTTCGGTTGTGCCATGTACACTCTTTCTTCTAGATCCCCATTGAGAAACGCTGTCTTCACATCCATCTGATGTAATTCTAGATTAAAATGTGCCACTAGGGCCATTATGATTCTAAAGGAGTCCTTACTCGAGACGGGAGAGAACGTTTCATTGTAATCTATCCCTTCTCGCTGAGTAAAACATTTTGCTACCAGTCTTGCTTTATATCTTTCTATGTTCCCTTTGGAGTCACGTTTCACTTTGTAGACCCATTTGCAGCCTACTGTTTTGGCTCCTTCAGGAATTTCCTCTATGTCCCAAACTTCATTGGTACTCATGGATTTTAATTCATCTTCCATGGCTTCTTGCCACTTAGATGCTTCAGTGCTCCTCATGGCTTCTTCAAATGAGGTAGGTTCATCCTCCATCTGAACTTCTTCGCATTCATAGACTATGTAGTCATCTGGAATAGGAGACTTTCTCGCTCTTTGAGGTCTGCCAGAAGGTTCTGCTACTGGCATTTCTTGTTCTTGAGGCTGATCTTGTTGGGGCTGCTGTTCATCAACTATGGGTTCATTCGGTTCCTGAAGGACAGGTTCTGAATTAGCCGTAGGCGAAATTACAGCAGGTGTTGTCACCACTTGCGTAGGTCCAACAACAACAGGCAGCGTGAAGTAGGGTTCCTGCACCATAGGGATGGGCACGAACACCCGCTTCTCTTCAAGGGTGATTTCTCGCGCTGTCTTGCTCCCCCTGATCATCTGATCTTCTAAAAAACTAGCGTGTCTTGTTTCCACAAACTTGGTATGTCTACCAGGGCAGTAAAAACGATAACCTTTTGACTTTTCTGGATAGCCAATGAAATGGCAACTTACTGTTTTGGGGTCTAGCTTTCCTATGTTTGGGTTAAATACTTTTGCTTCGGCAGGGCTCCCCCAGACACGCAGATGGTTGACTGAGGGCTTCCTGTCGGTCCACAACTCATACGGTGTTTTAAGTACTGACTTGCTCGGAACTCTGTTGAGAATGTGAATGGCGGTTTTTAAGGCCTCCATCCACAAACTCAGTGGCAGAGTGGAATAGCTCATCATGCTGCGCACCATATCCATCAGAGTACGGTTACGCCTTTCTGCTACTCCATTTTGCTGTGGGTCGCCCGGCATTGAATACTGGGCTACTATGCCATTTTCCTGTAAGAACCTTGCAAAAGGTCCAGGAACTTGTCCATAAGGGGTATGTCGACCGTAGTACTCCCCCCCACGGTCAGATCTCACTACTTTGATTTTTCTGTCTAGTTGATTTTCAACCTCAGCCTTGAATATCTTAAACTTGTCTAAAGCTTCTGAACGTTCTTTGATTGGATATATATATCCAAAACGAGAGTAGTCATCTGTGAATGTGATGAAGGAATCAAAACCATCCACAGATGTTACTGGAAAAGGTCCACAGATGTCTGTGTGGATCAATTCTAGTACTCCCGTGCTTCGCTTAGCGCCTTTCTTTATGTTCTTTGCTAACTTGCCTTTAATGCAATCAACGCATTGCTCTAACTCTGAGAGTTCTAGTGGTGGGAGTATTGATTCTTTGACTAAGCGTTCTATTCTCCCCCTCGAAATATGGCCTAAACGACAGTGCCATAATTTCGATGAGGAATCAATTCTTTTCCTTTTCTTGCTAGCATCTGCGGGTATTGCATTCTCAGCATTATTACATTCAGCATTCACATTCTCAGACGTAGATAATAAATAAAGTTTGTCTTGTCGGAAGGCAAGACCCACACACTGATTATTTAATTGTAGCTTGCAATTGTTCTTGCTGAAATGACAATCAAAACCATAGTCTGACAAACATGAAACTGAAATCAAATTTCTGGCTAAAGAGGGAACATAAAGAACATCATGCAACTGAAGTGTGAAGCCACTAGCTAAGTCTAGAGATAAATTTCCTATGGCTCGAACTTCAGCTTCAACGCCAGTGGCCACCTTAATCTGTCTTTCTCCTCTTTGAAGGGTTCTCCCTCCATTGAATCCCTGCAAAGAGTTAGCAACATGAACAGTTGCACCTGAGTCAATCCACCATGTGGATCTAGCATAACTTAGATATAAGGATTCATCAACAAAAGTTATAATGTCCTCACCCTTTACTAGGCAGTGTCTCATGAACTTAGGGCAGTCGTGCTTCCAATGCCCTGTCTCATTGCACCATCTACAGCGATCCGGGTCCTCCTGCTTCTGCTGGTTGTCTTGTTTTGGCTGTGCTTTGTGTTGTGAAGAGTTTCCTCCCTTGTTATGAGAGGTGGAGGCATCTGGAGCTTTCTTGTTGTAGAATGGCTTCTTGTTCTTTCCTTTGACAAAGTTCACAGAACCACCATTTGCATTCTTTAGCCTTTCTTCTTCTTGTACACACATTGCAATCACCTTCTCTAAATCCCAATCCTCTGGCTGTGTATTGTAATTGACAACAAATGTCTCATACTCTTTGGGAAGAGAGTTTAGAGCTAAGTGAATGATGAAACCATCTGCCAGGGGCATCTTTAGCTTGTCTAACTTAGCTGCCATGGTGCTCATGCTCAGAATGTGCTCTCTCACACTCCCACCTGTGAACTTCATGTTAGTGAGTTTCTGGATCAGTGTGGAAGCATGAGCTTTGGTGGAACCAGTGAACTGATTCTTTACTTTCTCAAGATATTCTTTTGCTGTTTCACATTCTGGGATGGCACCTCTTAACCTCTCTGTGATGGTTTTCTTGATGACAATCTTGCACTTGCGGTTTGATTTTTCCCACTTGTATTTCTCAAGATCATACTTTGCTCTAATGGGAGCATAGTCTCGCTTCCGATTAGCAAAAGCTTCATCGGTCTCATTTTGGGCCCTTTCGGGCTCCTCTGGCTCAGTGGGTTTTGGCTCCTGAAGAGCCAGATCTATCTCGGCAAGTGCTAGAGCAGCATCAAGTTCTTCTCGCCACAGAACATAGTTCTGTCCCGTCAGCTTTGGGATTGCACTAATAAAGTGCATCGCATTGAGAGCTTGGTCTGAAATTAAACATAATAAAACAGTGAGGACATGAATAGTAAATCTAGGAAAAAGTAATTGCATATCTTAATTTAACGTTGGTCAAAATCAAGATATACAAAAAATAACCCTTTACATAAATTCTAATCACCGTTGGGCAGAATAGAATAAATGCATAAAATATTAGAGCTTGCGCAGCGGAAAACTTGAATTAATTTGCTATTTTCCAGAAACATAACTTGCTGACTTTGCTCTCTAAGTAATAAACACGTTGGTGCAATTAATTAGAGATTGATAGCTGGGCAAAACAAATATTAAATGCTTCTGAAAATAAAATAAAAAAAATCGCACTGTGATTAAACAGGCCGTGGCCAATGAATCGGCCCACGGCCGCTTTCGGCCCAGCCCAAATGCGCGCGCGGTGTGACTTGCTCGGCCAGGCCGCAACCTGGGCCGGCGGCGCGCATTCGGCCCAGTGCCGAAACCCGCCTGGGCTGTTTTCGGTCCAGAGACGTCTCAGCCGTTGGATCTCATCCGACGGTTGGCCTTCGTTTTCGGGTGAACAAAAACCCCTGGAGCAGCCGGCCGGTGGAAACCCTAGCCCATTTCTCACTTGCTTCTTCTCTGTCTCGCCTTTCTCCGCTCTCTCACCACTCCGAAACCGCAAGAGAAACCGAGAGCCCTGCGGCGGCCGGAGAGGAGAAACGGCGCCGCCCCGAGGTCCCTAGCCGGTGCGCGCGCTCTCCGAAGGTGGAGCGCACCGCCGTCTAGGGATTTCGAGCGCGGTGCCTTGCCGGAGCTAGGGTCCGCGGCGGGTCTGTGGTGGTCCCGAGCGTCGGTGAACCGGCGACGGTGCGGGTCCGACTGTGGCGTAGGTAAGTGGCCTTTCTTTGCTTTTAGGATTCTCGTGTTCTCGCATATCTAGCTAGGGTTAGGGTTAGAAAAAGAAAAAACCCCCTTTCTACTTACTTGCTGTTCTTTCTAGAAAGTTCCCGAGCCCGATCTACTACTAGATCGGCCGATACCATTGATAGACTTGCTAGGATCTATGACTAGTAGCACGAACGGGAATCGGGATACAAAGAGAACATGCTGTGATGTACTGTGAGGTAGATCTAGGGGTTTAGGAGATAAACCGTCATTGGAGGGAGCGGATCCGGAGGCGTCCATGGCGTAGGTGTCTTGGTGAAGTAGATCGCGTCTTCCTTCGGGCCTCCACCGGCGTTGTCCGACGACGGTGGTGCGGCAGTGGAGAGATGGCGGCGCGGTGGTGCTTCCCGACGCCACTGCGCGAGCCGATCGGATGGCCTAGGGTTTGTAGAGTGGGGTATGGGGCACGGTGAACCTCGTTACACGAGCCTGCGGCCCCCACTCCCTTTATATAGCGCAGCGCGTCGGGGGCCCACCAACCATGGAGCGGTTGGGCGCCCCCGATCAGGGCGCGATCCAAAGGGGAATGAGGCCCTAGCCGTTGGGCTGGGCCTCGGAGATCAACCCAACAGGTCCATGTAGTGGAGCAGCATGTAAATCATTGAAAAGAAATGAGAAAAGATGAGCATTTGATAAAGTTTCAAGTTTCTTGTTGATCCTGGCAACCACATATTCCGAAGACATCATCACCAACCCTTCAATGAGGAGGATAAAAAGGCAGCACCCTTGATTTGAATCAATCTTAACGAATTGATTTGTAGTGCAACACTGAGAAGAATTTGAACAAACATGTAGTGTGCAGGACCCCAAAGCACGATGCAAAAAAGCAAAGCAATCAATTTAACAGAAGGGCCATGTTCTAGCAATAACTAACAATCTTGTTCAGTTTCACAGAAGGCACAATCTTGTTCAGGACTATAGCAATCTCTAACAATCTTATTCAGTTTCACAGGAGGCACAAATAAAATCATGTTCAGTTTCACAGAAGGCACAATCTTTCTTGTTCAGGACTATCTTTCATGTCCAGAAGGCACAATCAGTTTCACAAGAAGCAATCTTTCAGCACAATCTTTCACAGAAGGCACAATTTGTCGCCAGAAGGCACAATCTTTCATGTTCAGGCTATAGCTAACCTCAGAAGGCACAATCTCTCAGCACAATCTTTCATGTCGCCAGATTCGGAGCCCGTATGCCTTCGCCAGATTCGGAGCCCATTTGTCGCGGCATTGTCGGAGCCTGTTTGTCGCCAGATTCGGTCATGGCGGGACCGGCGGAGCAGCCGGGCGGCCGGACGGGGTAAGGAGGGGAGGCATGGTGAACCCACGGCGTTTTTTTTCTACGCCCCGTGGTCCGCTTGAGGCATACGCAAACCAGACGCGTGTTCATCCTTTCATCGGCCAACACATGTGAGTGCAAACAACCGCAGATAGTCAAAACCACGTAAGCACACGCAGGTAGACACGTGAGACCGAGGCAGGAACGGGCGTGAGCCTGCTAGTCAAAGGACGCGCGGCGACGCGACACTAGCCGGTATGGACGTGATGCCTCCGGAGAGCAGCGAATCCATACGGCATACTGTAAGGATGTTAGTCTAGACGGGTGCGCCAATGTTTGAGGAGCCTGGTTGAGATCGAGTGGTGCCTGCCCTTGTCCGCTGAACCACGTTGTCGCCAGCGATTCAGGGCGCATCGCCGGATGGGAACGTCCCTGACGTCGACGTTACTGACCAACCTGCCCGGTGGAGGAGGAGGTGGCAGCGTTGTCTCAAGACATAGCAGCCTCGTGGTCGTCTCGTCACATTTTTTGAGGAGCACACTCCCGGATTCGTCCACCGCTCCACGCCATGGCTCCAATCGTCGAGGGTTTGATGCATTATCAGCTGAAAACCCTCAAACTGCTTTGCGAGATCCGCCATAGTAGCCGCCATTTGCTGCTCGAGCTTGCTATGTTTCATTGAGCTAGCACGCGAGAGACAACCCAATTTGAATTTTACTAAAAGCTCTAGATATCAATTGTCATTGAGTTGGGTAGCTGGGAAGAGATCTAGTCAAGGAATTAGTTGGGAGCAAATAGAGATAGAGAGAGGAAGAACAACAAAAGAAGATAGCTGCAGGGAATATTTCCTGTTATTCTTTTTTTAGAATTACATATTACAACGCAGACACTCATATAACACGTATGCATACTTATCCCTATGAACACACGTACGCAAACTCTACCCCTATGAGCATCTCCGAAGGACTGAGACAACAGATCTCGAGATGAAGTCGTCATTGACGCCTCGCTGTCGACGGGGACGTCGCCTACTACTGAAAGCATAGCGCCGTCACTACTACAATATTTTTAACCGAGGCGGGCGCCTTGGATCAAAAGTCACGGTTAATGTGACCTTTTCCGAGGCAGTTTGCTTGCCCGCCTTGGTTAAAGGATTAATTTTTTTTAAAAAGCCCAAAGCCCGCCGGCGAGCCCGTTTTGAGACCCACCGGCGAGCTTGCCTGCTCCGTGCAGCCCCACCGCCGCCGCCGCATCCCCGCGCGCCGCCGAGCCACCGGAGGGAGGAGGGAACACCACCGGATCTGGTCGGAGGAGGAGGGAGGTGGCTCCCCCGCCACCGCCACCACGCCACCGGGTCCGCGCCACCGCCGGAGGGAGGAGGGACCACTGCCACTGGATCTGGTCGGAGGAGGAGGGAGGTGGCTCCCCCGCCCCCGCCACCACCACCACCGAATCCGCGCCACCGTTGGAGGGAGGAGGGACCACCGCCGCCGGATCTGGTTGGAGGAGGAGGGAGGTGGCTCTCTTGCCACCGCCACCACCACCGGATCTGCGCCACCGTTGGAGGGAGGAGGGACCACCGCTGCCGGATCTGGTCGGAGGAGGAGGGAGGTGGCTCTCCCGCCACCACCACCACCGCCATCGGATCCGCGCCACCCCAGAGGGAGAAGGGACCACCGCCACCGAATCTGGTCAGGGGAGGAGGGAGGTGGGTCTCCCGCCACCAGATTCGCACCACCGCCACCAACAACACCGGATCTGCACCACCACGCCCCACCGACACCGGATCTGTGGGGAAGGGGGCATCGGGGTGCCAGGGGTTGGTGGAAGAGGGAGCTAGAGTGTGCCGTCAGGGCACGAACCCCAGCCCATCGGGGCGCCGCCTCCTGCTCGTCGAGGGCGCGACCTCTTGCCCGACGGGGGAACCATGGGGGGAGAGGGTGAGGTGGGGGAGAGGGAGAGGGGCGCCGCCTGGGAGAGAGTGGATGAGGGTGAGAGACCGATGGGAGGAAAGAGGGAGATAGCAGGCGCAACTTCTAAGAGGAGTGAGAGGGAGAGAGATGGGATAAGTGAACCGAAACCCTAACCCTGTATATATACGATGAGCGCGATATGGGCCAGGATATGGGCTGTTTGGACTACATATTTACCGAGGCAGTTGGAGTTATAATACCCGCCTCAGTTAATGATTTACCGAGGCGATTAAGTTAGGATGCCTGCCTCGTTTAATATGTATTAACCGTGGCGGGCATTTTAAGGGTGCCCGCCTCGGTTAATCAATTTTACGAGGCGGTTTTTGTAACCGTCTCGGTTAATAAAAAATGACCGCCTCAGTTAATGTTTGGCATTAACCGAGGCGGTTGAAATTCCTGCCCGCCTCGGAGGGTGATTTCAAAAGGTCGTGGTAAATCTTTTTTTAGTAGTGCGTTAAATCCTGGAATAAATCCAGGAAAATACGAGCACCCGTGCTAAGTCGAGGACTTGAACCCGGGTGGGCAGATGCTACCATAGAGAACCTAACCAACTGATCTATGATCAGTTCGCGTTTCCTGTTATTCTTATTCATGTCCAATTCACAAAATAAGCCGGCTTTTGTATACCAGCAACACCGTCTCATGCTTACATGGGCCGAGCCCCCTACTCCTTACCAGGCCAAGCCCATCATATCCCTCCACCAACTCATCTAGCGGCATTTGTCCGGTCTTTACTCAGTCATGATTTAGGGTAAGGGGACAAAGTGTGAGACTCCAAGACGACATGATTCACCCGCTCTTGATACCATCCTAAGAAAAAATTGGACTAATGAGGAGTTTCAGATTTAGGGTAAATGGAAGAACATTAACATCAACGTTTAAGGAAAACAGGATGATGGATCGATTTTCTCAGCAGTACTCTTTGTTATCTCTTTCGAAAATGCTAGGGTGAGGACATCCGATCCTCCGGACACTCCCATTCGCGGGCCGCAACACCAGTCTAGTGGGCCAATAGTCGTAGCCTCTCGTCCAAACGTCCCTAACCGTAGCCTGTTGTCTCCATTCTCCAGAACAAAATCACCGCAGCTCGAGCGAACGCGCTCCGCTGCGACCGCACTCCGTCGTGCTGCCTCATCATTCTCCATGGCGGCTTCGGGCCCGATGGCCAGCATCTCTACCGTGCCCGAGCACGGTTGCCCGCCTTGATCCCTCTCCACCACGCCTTCGGCCCGCCGTGGCCTTCTCCAACTCACCGGCCATCTTCTCCACCGAAGCAGCGACACCTTGCGCCGGACCTGCCACGACCTTCTCAACTGGAGTGGCGACAATTCGCGCCAGCACGAGATCGGGAGCGCCACCATCCAGTGCCGTGCTGATCCACCTCGCCCGTCACAGAAGGGGAAGAAGGGGAGGCTTGCACCTGTGCCCCATCCACCTCGCACCGTCGGCAGGAAGGGGAGGCGTGCGCCACCATAGTTTCCCACCATATAGGTTATGGCCGCGTGGCGACGCTGTGTTTCAAGTTTTTCTAGACGTTTTTCAGACATGTTGCAAGCCTATGTTTCAAGTGTTTCAGTTGTTTCAGATGTATATTTTGAGTGTTTTAATATGGTTGCAAAAGTAGATCGAGATGTTGCATATATTGCAATGGTTGTACACGTATGTTGCAAGCGTCTATCCCCAATGTTTCATATGTTTTTTGTACACGTATGTTGCAAGTGTTTCAGACGTATGTCTCAACTTCATCTATCTTCTTTTGTATGTTGCAAGTATTGCATTGGGATGTTTCAAAGTAGATCGGGATGTTGCACATGTTGCAATAGTGTTTCAACTGTATGCCCAAACGTTTCATCTATTTTAGATGTACGTTGCAAATGTTTCATCTGGATGTTGCAAAAATAGATCTGATGTTTGAATGTTGTAGTGGGACCCATATGCTACAGCCACCTGCTTGTAGTTCCTGGGCTCGCGTGCATGCATGTGGGAGCGAAGGGGCACGAGAAACGAGAACGAACGCAGATTGAGACGCGGCCCTGCGTGGGCGCCCGCATGCGCAGGAAACGGAACGGCGTGGACCCCCACGTGAAGCAGGTGCAGCTATGTAGGCAAACGTGCGGGTGCAGGAGGAGACGCAGCTGGCGCGAGGGTCCGCATGCTAGCGCCCCGGAATGGACATCTGGGTGCTAGCCGTTCCCCGTCTCTTTTCCCTTTTTTTATTATAGTCGATGGCTCTCTTTACGTTTACAACTCACATCAACAAGAACAGTATTTATATTTGGAAATGGCAAATTAAACATTCAAACGAGAAAACAGATGGTGCTGTACGTGTGGGGTGACATGTACCGGTACCAGCAGCAGGCATGGTGAAACTGCGGAGATTAATGGAAGCCAAGGAGGACTTATTACAACTAATATTTCAGCAACAACGCCAAGGAGGGAGTACAAATTATCCGTTTTGGTTTGACATATATAATCCTTACAAGTGTACCTCCGTCAGCTATTTCAAACTCGTGAAATAGTCCCGATATGGGACCCAAGAAATAGCATTTTGCAAGCGTTTAAGAACTAGTTTGGTGAGTGAATCACATTTATTCCTTCACGTACTACAAATACAATATGATACAATACAATATAGTTTAAGGCTTACACACCTGAGAACTGAGATCCCTGAATCAGTTAAGCATATGTTAAACATGGACTAATAAACAAAGATGGATCCTCCAAATTACGTGCAATCCTGTCTGCCTGCCTGCATGCAACCGATCCATGTCATGAAACATAGCATCATGCTCGCTGCCACTCAACCACCGCCGCCTCCACCAACACCGCCTCCAAAACCAGCACCTGCACCGAAGCCGCTGCCATGCCCACCGCCACCACCAAGACCTCCTCCAGCACCACCTCCTATACCACCGCCTGCGCCGAAACCTCCACCGTATCCGCCACCAAGTCCTCCGCCACCGCCGAAGCCGCCTCCACCACCAAGACCTCCACCTGCACCACTTCCTACACCTAGTCTAGAGCCAAAGCCTCCACCATGCCCACCGCCGAGGCCTCCTCCTCCACCACCTCCAAACCCTCCACCGCTGCCAAGCCCTCCATAAATGCCACTACCAACTCCAGCTCCACCACCGAAGCCACCACCATGGCCACCGCCGAGTCCCGCTCCGCCTCCAGCTCCACCACCGAAACCTCCTCCATGTCCTATTCCAAGGCCTCCCCCTGATCCAACGCCACCGCCGAGTCCCCCTCCCCCTCCCCCTCCAGCCCCACCACCAAAGCCTCCTTCATGCCCTATTCCAAGGCCTTCCCCTGATCCAACGCCACCCCCAATGCCTGACCCAGCACCAAACCCACTACCAAGGCCTCCGCCTAACCCAACACCTGCTCCAAACCCACCACCATGGCCGACACCACCACCAAGCCCTCCACCGCCTCCAGCACCTCCGCCGAACCCTGTACCACCTCCGAAGCCAAACCGGTAGCGGCGTCCGAATATGCCGCGGCCAAACCGTGGGATGTTAAAATTAGCGTGTGCAACAGTGCTCAGCTCGGAAACAATGCCAAGGAGGAGGAGAAGGAAGACGGCAGTGTGTCTAGCACTAGACATGGCTAAGCGCAGTATATATGTTGGCTGGCTAGCTTGAACTCTGATGTTTAGTGATGTCTCCCCATTGGCGAGCTAGGGAGGGCTATATATAGTGGAGGCATGCAGATGGAAGGGCCGTGTGTTCCCTGGGGGACAGGGAGGAGGTTTCAGGTTGAGCGGTGGTATGCATGGATGTGGAGTGAGTGCATTGATGTTGGCTGGGTTCGGTGAGCAGCTGTGGTGATGGCGGGAGAGAGGGAACTTTTGAGTAACGGTGTTCAGAAGGAAGGAGTGATCGCTTGCAAAAGTCACCTGCATGCAGGGATGAGTACGTATTTTTCTTATTGCTATGGTTATCAAATCAAAGTGAGAGAGAGAGGGAGGGAGAGATAGAGTCTTTGCATTCTTAACAGATTTGGGGCCTGTTTAGTTCCCGAAAAATTTTAGAAAATGTTACTGTATTAATTTTATTGTTATTTGACAAATATTATCCAATCATGGACTAACTAGGCTTAAAAGATTCATCTCGTGAATTTCGTCTAAACTGTGTAATTAGTTTTATTTTTTATCTATATTTAATGCTTCATGCATGTGTCAAAGATTTGATGTGATGGAGAATCTGAAAAATTTTGCAAACTAAACAAGCCCTTGCTTGAATGGACAGTATGCATGCATTTTGCTCGAAAATGACGTACCCGAATACTTCCGCGAGTTATTGTGACGAATGAATCACGAGTAGGCCACAGACCCAAAGAAACGGTGCAGGCAGGCATCATTGGGGTTTCATCAGAGTTTTATGAACATTAATTATGCTGATGTGACACCATATTAATGAAGAGAGATGATAAGAGTTTCATGGAAGTAGAGAGAGTTTCATGGAGATGAAACTCTTCTGCACTGTTTCTAAAATCTGAATGTGTTGGAAACAGTGACATGAAATCCCCACTGAGACCGGCCTTAGGGTGCATCTCTTAAGGGATCTTATTTTGTGTGGGCGTGAGTATAAAATTCCATCCGCAGCACGGGGATCTTATCTATATTCTAGTGACAATTTAATCTACGAGTGTGTATAAAATTTTAGCCGTTCGACAAATATTTTTCGCCCATGGATTTATTCCAGCTGCACTAGCAACTTTACCCACTATCATCCCTACGCTTGAGTGGTACGGTTGTGGCTCATTCAAGGGCTACCGCCCAGCTTTCACTGGGATATAAAAGTACGGTATCTCTTTGGCCTATGTTTAATCGTAACACATTTTTTTGACTATTTTTTTTGACTTAGAAGAATGTCTATTTTTTTACTATTGAATTATCACCAAAGTTCAATTTTAATCATCAAATTCAAAAATAAGGTATCTTTGATAATTTAACTACTGAAACTGGATAAATTTGGTCCTCTAGTTGGTTTTAAGGGTGATTTTGCAAATATATGTACTTTTCAAATAATAAAATCTTGTTCAATATTTTATAAAAAATCATAACTAAGTTACTTTACAACAGAAAAACACGAGAACTATCTAGCACCAAATTTTATCTAAAAAAATAACGTATCCATTGATGCTCCATATAGAGTTATTTGGCCATATTTTTTTCTTGTTGTTACTGCTATTGTTTTACTACTTGTATTTGTGACAGCTATTTGTTTAAACTAGTGGACATGCATGTGTGACACACACGGTGCTATAATTTTTTAATTAATAATAATATTTTTTCTATATCATATACCTACGAGATTAAACGTTATAATCTGTTGGTGTAGCAGGATAATGTTCACACACGAACAATGCAATAGAAATAGCATGTGTCGCTAGTAAACACACTCCGGGATGTCCAAAGAAACAGCAAATGGGGGGACAACCAGCGAACATTGGAAAGTTTTACAACTGGTAACATGACAGATGCACATGCATGGGTGTGTTTAGATGGGGGTGTAAAATTTTTGGAAGCACAGTAACTCTTTCGTTTGTATTTGATAATTAGTGTCCAATCATAGACTAATTAGGTTCTAAAGATTCGTCTCGTGATTTACAATCAAACTGTATAATTAGTTATTTTTTTACCTATATTTAATGCTCCATGTATGCGTTCAAAGATTTGATGTGATAGGGAATCTTGTAAAATTTTTGGAATTTTGAAGGAAGTGAACACACCCTCAGACCAAAGGCCTTGGTTACCTGACAACAAAGGTAAAACCATTATATGAAGGTATAAAGCTAGTGAAAAAAACCCCACAGCAACAATTTATAAGAAACTATAATGTAAGCATATCTCAACTCACATAATTCCATGTTTCACGAAATCAGGCGTCATGTTTTTACTGATAACTGGAAAGACTATGGTTTGTTTACCTATGAAAAGATAGATATCTATCCTGACAAACTCAAATTTTAAATCTGATAAAAATGGTAAAATGGCATACATAGATACTGGGTTATTTTTTGCTAAAATCGCATGTAGCAGTACGTGCAGAAAAGCTAGTACCTAAAATCATGCAACTTCAGATACTTACAGATCGAATGAAAAAGTGAAAGCAGCAAAGCTTTAGGTGCTGATTTGGGGTGACATTACAAAAGAAGGAAAACTGATACTGCACATCATAAAATTAACAAGACAAAGGTTACAAAACCAATGTCATACCACGGTAGGTTTGTTCTTGTAGCTGGACATAACTGAACCAACACAAATTCTTCCTTATAACTAACATTCCGGTCACAGGACCCTTGACATGTGTACACAATTATTGTCGCCCAATCAAGGGAGTCAGGTTCATTCTCAACATGGAAGTAGTGGAGCAGTTGTGGCATTATCTGTATACACATTGGAATGAAGATTGTTTATGAACCACCATACTACAAATACAACCAAAAGCAGAAAATTCACAAATGTATGCCATATCTCTAGTGGTAAAAAAATGTCATTGATGAAAGGTTGCTTTTTGTAAGCCCAAATATATTTGAATTATGAAACTATTTACATCGTTTATTTTGACAGTGAGGAATCAAGAACAAACATGCTTGTTTTTTGGTTCTCCAAGACAGCTTGTGCCTTTCTTAACTCCTGTTTCTTTTATGCATGCCCGTACTACGTACATACAACTTCTATACCACAGTTAATAACTACAGCAAATTAGATAGCTTTATTCCTATGCATTCATGTATTGCACAGACTATATTGAAGCCTGCAGAGTGTGGCCTCTTCTACACGAGTGCATATCAGGTGCAAATGCACCAAATGTTGGAAATGTGATTTTTTTTAAATATAAGCTGTTGGGTCTTGCATCTATGGTGTAAGTCCAAAAGTCCAAGAGTCATGAAAAGTGGAGGAGGATCGGAGTCTGCATATTTGCCAAGAGATGCAGGGGGCTACGTGCAACTTTCCAAGTGAATCGTGATCGTAGATGTAAGATCCAACGCCTCACGATGAAAATTTTCACATTTCCAACATGTATGGTGCATTTGCACCTGATATGCATTCCTTCTATACTGTAGCTAGCTGCCGCATGTTTTGACAGCCTTATCCCACCCCACTCTCTTATTAGAAAGTTTTTCTTTGGAAGCATGAAAGTTATGCATAACTAGACCGTTCGGCTGATATTAACAGCAGCAGCTGCTTTTTCTTTGGAAGCATGAAACTTATGCATAACCAGACCGTTCGGCTGCTATTAACAGCAGCAGCTGCTGGCTGTAGATACAGCAACTCTTGAGTGTGAATGCAGCCCACAGCAACTGTGAAACAGCCTGCATGTTCAGTAGGAGGCAACTCTATATGTTATACACGCAAGAAAAGGGCAATATTTTTACCTTCTGTGTTCAATTCTAAAATTATGTCTGGCTACCATTATAATGCTGGTGGAGCATTAGTTGCGCCTAAGGAAAAATAAGGGTCATGGCACCTTTGCCTCAGTGCCGGAGTGCCGGCCCTATAGGGGGAGGGCACGGTGTGCGATGGGTGCGACGGCCGAGGGCCTAGGCGGGGAGGGGCCAAAGCCTAGGTATACAAACCCCCAGGCCCTATAGTCCATTAGGCATTAGCAAACTAATGAGAAGAGAGGCATAGAACTGGCCAGGCGGCCCAAGAAGACAAGATCACCCTTTCTTTCCTAGTTTCCCTTCCCCGCTGTCCTTGGGCAGAGAAGAGGCGAGGAGCCGCGCTGCACACAACACACCCTGATCGTGAAGTCACGATGTGCCAACGCACACACGCAGAGCTGGTGAGCCGCGTCGCTCCGAAGAGCTGGACTGCCGGAGACACGGACACGGCACACGACGGCAGCGACCAGGTAGGGCTCCACGATGATGACATCTTGATTCTTGGCTTCTTGCGAATTGCGATCGCCGATCAGTTGTTTAGGACCAAGATATTTTTTTACTTTTCATTTTTTAATCCAAATTAATCATTTGTATAGTATTCCGGACTTTTAGTGCTTTGTACTCATATAGTCATGTTTTTTTTTTCTAATTTAGGTGTTAGAATTTTAGAATGTTACCTAAGAAACATTTGTCAAGGGCTGAGAAAAGAAAACGAATATATTGTTTTTTAATCTACATTGTTCCTTGATAATTATCAGACATGTACAAATATATTGCTTTTCTAATCTACATTGGTCCTCGATAATTATCAGACATGTTAAATAAAGGCACAAGACCCACCTCAACACTTGTTGCGGGTCCCTCGAGATACGCTCCAGAAAAGATGCCCAGCATCTGTTGTCGGCATCAGCCTACAAATAAATTGTATCAAATAAAAAGAACACCACTGGTACTTAGAAAAATAAAATAAAATATTATAACGCATAGCAGGAAAACAAAAACCTCAAACTCGTCCATCAATGAAAGCATGTCATCTGGTTTGTTTTGCCCATGCACCACAGACAATTCTGACGTATTGCCACCAAAATTATTGAAACAGGGTGCCTTTTCAGGTTCATCGACCACCATATATTCAGGCCATGAGGTGCCAGCAAATACTGGAAATATTTGCACACCAAGAAAGTTCATAAGGCAACCAGATGTGACCTTTATAAGAAATAAAAGAGCACACTCAAAATATAATTACCTCTCCCGTCTTCTGCCAGAATAGAAGTAGAAGCATTGGGTGAACAAAGCACTTGATGGAATTCACTCTTGTGATTAGTGCGCCAATGCAATTCCTGAATAAGAACATTTATGTGATTCTCAAAACAGTGATTTCTAATTATCCAGGCAGGAGATGTAAATAGATCAATTTAGAACAGCACTGTGATTGCCTGATTAGTGTATACCTGATGCTTCTTGGAACAATAGTATGCTTTCGTACAACGGCCACAACATTTTTCGCCTTTCCCCGTACCACACCAATGGCATAGTTGAGGTCGCGTTCCTAATATAAACATTTAAAAGATATGATTCAATTGCTTACAATTTACTACAAGTATTACTAATTCGACTTAGAGTTATGTTGGCACATACGGAATCGCTAAAGTAGTAAGGTACTAAGAAAATTATTGTCACACTTTCAGGCATGTGTGCAAAACGTATGACTATCCTTTTATGAATGATACGATCTATGAATATTCCCAGGGGGGTCCTTTCAATCTGTTTTTCTCAAATATAAAATAAATGAAATTCTCAGTCAATCAACAAGCAAATTTGTTTTCTGAAAAGAAATATGAAAATATGGTTAATCTTAGTAGCTGTCTGGAAAAATTCGAGGGAAAAAAACAATTAGATAGTTCAAAACAAGGACATGGGCTGAGCATGTACACTGAAACATGTGGGCAATAGCACAAAACTCATGACTACTTTCTCCATTTTACAACCATATATGCAAGTGCTATATAACTGCAATGCACTACAATGACAAGAGGAAGCTTACGTTTACATCCCAAAATGATAGATGCTAGACAATCATACTGTGACTAAATGAGAAGACTATGCACAGAAAAAAAAAAACTGAAGCAGCAAACTACCTCCTGCACACTGTGATTTGAAGGTTTCACCGCACCCCTCAGGTTCTTCAAGTTGATAAAATGCATTGTCCTTGGGCAGCTGGCATCGGAAAACCTTGACACTGCAATTCAATTTACTCCATGTGACCAAAATAAGAAGTACAAAATTTAGGTTCAAACACCAGAAGTCAAGAAATATATATTTGGTTTACCTCCTTTTAGGATTTACTGTCCTGTCTTTCTCCTGTTCATGCTGGTCCAGGAGTAAGCATGCCATTGATGGTAGGCAATTTCCTTTGACTGAATTGGTGCATAAACCTGCACATCGGCAACCAAGTTGGCTGCCAATCCTGAACATAAACAAGTCAGTACATCTACTATTGTAACTGAAACAAAACCAAACCTGGAGAACAAAACGCAGTGGATTGCCACAGAAGTCACAGCTGCTTGACTTGCCAGATGGCAAATTCACAGGATCAAGCCAGGCCTGATGAGCAGAAACATAAACTTTCAACACAAACAAATTTTTCAACAGCAATGTCCAATTATAAAGCAATTCTAATGTCATACCGGAGTACCACCAGCTTTATGGGGAAAATGTTGTGGGAGAAGATAATTCAAATCCTCTGGTTCCTCTGGCTCCTCTATGAAACCAACGGTTACTTGGGGTTCTGTGCCCTCGTCATCCTCAGGATCGACATCATCAGTATTGAAGATGACAACAGGCTCCGACTCCTCATTGGAGATGATATGAAGATTTTGAAGCTTCTCGGTGTTGAATTCCATCTTTCTAGACACTTGGCTCCAAACAAACAGAGACGCACGAGGATGGGAGCCACCTACCTGGATAGAAAAGAGGAATAGGCCAAACAAATCAACTCGCACACATGCAGGCAAGCACAACAAAAACACCCTGAACATAAACTAAGAGAGAATAAATCTGATGACACTAGAAACTGCAGCACATCTCTTAAAGAGAACACAACGATTTTTATGTGATAGTTTTAGAGAACCACACTTATTCTATTCAAGCATCACAGAATTACACTTTATGTGTTATCCACTCATGTCCAGTGAGCGGCCCCACCAATCAACCTCAGAAAGGTGAAATAAAAGGGATGCCTAAAGTGCAAGGTTTTCGTTTTGTGATAGTCTTTGGCAAATAAGGATTTGAAACTTTCATCCAGGATTTGAACTGGTGTTTTAACTTTTCCTATTCATAAATTTCGATAATTTAAACATCCAACTAGGATTCTAAATTCCAAACCTTTAACGCAGAATATTCTCAAACTCGAGTGAAAATCATAACTTGCTGCTTCCACACTCGAACTTTCAAACTGTAATGTTTCCGACGTTAATGTTTTAACACTAAGAGTCTGGAAGAAGGTGAGGCGGCTGTCGTCTCGCATAGGACGCAGCTTTAGACTGCTTCGTGGGATGGAGAATGAGGAGTGGCCCAGGTGTGCAAAAGCAATGGCTTGCATCTACTTGTCTCCACCTCTACTCGATTAGTAACATTCAAGTTAAACAACTTACACAGCTCCGTTGAAGCAGTTTCTGGTTGCCTGCTCCCCTTCCTTCTGATTTCTTCGCTCCACCTTGTATATCAGTTTCGCAGGTTGCCGGCAATCGGCAGCGGCGTGGACGAGGGGCGACGGTCGACGTGTAGGCCTGGGACTTCGGTTAATTCGGCTTATTCAGTTCGGTTAAATCGGTTGAAAATCATTTCGGTTATTGAAAATTGGCAGCCGAAATTGTAGCAAAAAAAAAAGCAATAACCAACAACTTCGGTTACGGCCGCGCTTTAACAAGGTTCAGCCCGCCGTCGGACGATTGGCCACGCCGTGGAGTGGAGTTGAGGCGGCGCCCGGCGTGGAGTGGAGGCAGCACACGGCGTGGAGGCAGAGGCGGCGCCCGGCCCGGCGTGGAGGCGGCTGCGGCTGCGAGTCGGCGCTCGGGGAAGGAGAGTGCGGGCGTGCGACCTGTTTTTTTTGTTTCTATTTTTTATAAAAAAAGTTTGAGAAGAGCGTGCGACCTGGTAAGACTACCCGCACTAGATACTCTAAAACTTTAGAGTATGAATATAAAGTAAAAACTACTGTACTAGATACTCTAAAACGATATTCTATCATTTCTCTTACTCTATATTTAGAGTAGTATAGTGCTTACTCTATACTCTACTCTATAGTGGCGAGCCCTACTGGCTAAATAAAGGAAAAAATGCTACAACTCATAAACCAAAAATCCAAATTAAATTTCGATTGCACCATTAAATTCGTCTCAATAAATCCTTCAAAACTAGATCACACATGGATATATTTGGATAAAGTGACAAGTGGATCCTACAGTGGATAGAGTGTATAGAGGATGATATAGATGATGGATGGGTGCGGGAGAATTGGGTATAGAGGAGAGAATCTTGCTGACTAAGACGTATAGAGGATGAATACATGAGTACGGATAGTCTTAGGGTAGGTAGGGAAGGGAATGGGCTTCAGCTATTTGAGCCATGGGCTGTTCGGTTTTACGGGTGAGTTTCAGCTATTTGGGCCATGAGCTGTCCGTTTTACGGGTAGATCGGTAAAGGCCTTTTTGATTTGTGCCTCCTACAACTTTAGTCACCTAAATTTAGTCTCTTTTAGTCAGTTTTTAGCCAAACATTATGACTAATAAAAGGGACTAAAAGCCCTTTAGTCATCTAGTCACCAATTTGTGACTAAAAGGGACTAAATACAACTTTGGATAGGGGATGCCCTTCATTTATTAACTAAAGGGGCAGCAGCTAACATTAAATTAGGAGTGTTTTGGTCATCCTAAACATGATGGTGTCAGGTTTAGTATCTTTTAGTCCACCAAACCAAACACCATGTGACTAAAGTTTAGTCCCTGGGTAACTAAACTTTAGGAGGTCCAAACCAAACAAGGCCTAACAGAGGTTCAAAAGCAAACCGAAAACTAACTACCGAACAGGCGAAAAATGAGAACCGAACCAAACACCGAATTAACCGACTTTCCAGGTTACTATTTCGGTTCGGTTCGGTTTGATTATCGGTCTCTCGGTTAACTAATCCCAGGGCTATCAATGTGGGCAAGGTGCGGCAGAAGCAGCAACGGGGATTTTGAAAAGCTGGCTTTTGACAAAATGAACTAAAAGCTGAAAAGCTAAATATATATTACAACCTGAAATTCTCTTTAGGGATCTTATTTGTGTGGGGGTGAGCATAAAATTCCATCTGCAAGGCAGGTACGGGTACATCTTTATTGCTTCTTCCATTTCCATTATTGACAAAATGAACTAAAAGCTGAAAAGCTAAATATATATATTACAACCTGAAATTCTCTTTAGGGATCTTATTTGTGTGGGGGTGAGCATAAAATTCCATCCGCAAGGCGGGTACGGGTACATCTTTATTGCTTCTTCCATTTCCATTATATAGAATGGATCTTATCAATATCTAGTGAGAATTTAATATACGAGTGTATGTATAAAATTTTAGCCGTTAGACAAATTTTCGCCCATGAATTTATTCCACCCGCACTTAGCGACTTTACCCACTATCATCTCTACGCTTGAGTGGTTGTTGTTTTTCACGCACCGCCCATTTCCATTACGATGAACGAAAATACAAAGCATTCAACAAGATTACAGATAAGGCAGAGAAACAGAGAAAAAGGAAGACTGACGATGCAGATAACCACACAGGGGGATCTAAGCATCGTTTCACAGACCCAAAAACCAGAACTTAACCGCTACTTGCGAGAACAAAAGGAGTATCGGAGAAGGCATGCTAATGCCCACCAAAAGAGAACCAGATACATCAGAAAGTCTAGGTCAATAACCAGAAAATAAGGTATCTTTGGCCTATGTTTAATCGTAACACATTTTAACAATTTATATGAGTGTCTATTTTTTACTATTGAATTATCACCGAAGTCCAATTTTAATCATCAAATTCAAAAATAAGGTATCTTTGATCATTTAACTATTGAAACCGGATAAATTTGGTCCTCTAGTTGGTTTTAAGGGTGATTTAACTATTGAAGCACCTTTTAGTACAAATTTATTTTGCAGCAAATGGCAATATATTGTTTCTAAAAAGTTCCCCAAATCCTAGTACACCTTATAAAAAGGAAGGAGTACCGTCTTAGATATTGATAGAGACATGTTTCTATTGTTGGGCTCTCTAATGCATCATAATTTTAGTTTGGTCACGCCCAAATTCCTCTACATGTCCATCTGTGGCTGGTGCTAGTTGTTGATGTATTTCCCCTTTTCTGAAATAATCGGCATGAGTAAGTTATAAATCTTCCCTCTGAACACCTCAGGATAAACTTTTCGAAGGGAATTCTACGGCAATCCAGTTTTTTTGCCCCATTAAGTATACGAACCTTTACACAGAATTTGTCAAATTGCGGATTTCATGTTTCTCAAGTACAGAGTTCTAAGTGCATAGCTGAACGAGAACTCGAGTATCCAGATGCTCAAATCACATCGAAATCTTCATCTTTTCAGTTTATTTCAAAATGTTCAATGAATTAGATTGAGTATTTACAGCTTAAGATTATTCCCGACATCTTCGGGCCACCCCTCTATATGTTGTACAAAAAGAACAATACAGGAATTTCAACTACAAAATCGTCCACTCACTCTCGTCAAATGGCCCAGGAGAAGATGAAGTGGGCGCTGGTGGCACCTCCGATAATTTCACATTCTTCTTCGAAAATATGTTGACCTTCTTGTCAAAAAGGTTAGAGAATATCTTCGTGTTCTTTTCCTCTGATGTATTCTTGTCATCCTTTGGAGACATCTTCTTCTCATCCTTTGTTGTGCGCTTCCAGAGTGGCGGGCGATCTTTGGCCATAAAGTTGAGCTTCAGCTTGAAGCAGTTTTTATTGTCGACAGACTTTTCATCAGGTTGCTCCATGATCTGGAGAGCTTCTTCAGGGTGGGTTACTATGGCTTCCATTGTCTCGTACACCTGGCGTGCCATCAGTGTGTCATACTAGACTTCAACTGCAGTATCACAATCTGGATGGATAAATAGAAGAAGAATACCTTGCATATCTCATCTAGCTCGTCTTTTGACATGTCATCATGATAGATGCCAATTATGTAGTCCTTACAATCGTAGAATAACTTTGACAGGTTGCTATCTGCTGCTAGAACAAATTCTGCTGCCACGAAGCATACAGAAAGCTGGTATTCACAATAGCAATCAGTAAGGCGCTAGCATGTGTCGTAAGATAAATAAGATCAGAACTCGTAGGAGAGGGGGGGGGGGGGGGGGGGGGGGGGTGTTGTGGACATTATTGAACTTACTGTGACGCCAAGTAGCTGCTCAAACAATTTTGATGGCTCAATAACTTCCAACGCATCAAAGATGCTCTCCCTGCAAGGTTATATTGTTCCATTATAATTTGACAGGTGTTAAAAATCAACACAGTAACTAGTCAATATATTTTCTACTCACACGGCTAAATCTTCATCATATATAGGAGTCTGTTCAACAGCAGGTATTGGTTTTGCAGCCTCCCAGAGTTCCTTCCACAAGTTACCTTCTAGATAACCACACCACATCAAATGAAAATACTTGGATACATGGTAGCTTATACAGGCGCATGCAGAAGAGATAGTTATCAGTTATCACCTTTTGTTTGCATTCTATCACTTAATCGCCCACGTCTAGATGAGCCTTCCCCGACTGTGGTACTGTTTGCAACACAATCCTCCGACCAATCAGGAGGAGAGTGCCATCTAACGAAGTCCTCCAGGACACAACCAGGATTTGCTGCCTGTTAGAAAAAGGAATTGCCTCTTTAGGAAGTTCACTTTAACAGCATTTGTATTCTCTGAGAAGAAGGGCTTTAAACTTGCCTTGAAAGCCTGCATATCTGATAGAAGTTGAGAGCATCCAGCACCCAGACTGAGAAATAATAAAAAGCATCACAAACATTGTTCTATTACTTAACAACTATAACAACTGTATTGACAGAAATGATGATATTGGACAGCATCACACAAGGATCAGATTTGCAAAAGGAAGCAGTTACCAATGACACCCAATAAAAACTGAAATGGGTTATGGGGATAGGTATTGAACTACGAGTACAGTCTTAGATTTAATTAGTGGCGTTCCAGAAGTACAGTAGTACAAAAGAAAACTTGACATACCTTCCTGTCCGTAACACTAGCTCCTCTGTTTCTTTTATAAGCTCTGCTGTCATGATGGGGCCTTCCTGAAGATAGGTTATCGCAGATTCAGAAATAATGAAAGGAAGCATTACAAAAAGATGAACTTCTGGAAAAGCAACAGAGCATCTTACCTGCAGTGTCGGGGAATAGATAGGCTCACCAGTTTCCAGTAATGTTAAGTTCTCAGATGACCGATCAGCACCAAGTCGAAGGACATAATCACCAGTACTATCTCTTGCATACATCTCGCTGTCAGGTGACTTCCCTTTTGACAACCTGGGTTCTGATTTATCAATACTTGCCTGCTTTAGCAAGGAATCCAGTGACTCCTTAGCTGCTTTCCTTCGCTTTTTCCTGGCAATGCAGCAATTTACAACTTGGATCTCCTGATGTAGTAAACAAGAATTCAAGTCTGGAGCAGCCTCAAGTGGCATTCGAGGCACAGGTTGCCAATCGGACCATAGTTTCCTCAACTGCATGTAGAAAAAAAAACAATTGCGTTTACATTTTATTGATTATTCGTATCTAATAAATCAGTACCATTTTCATTTTATTCTCCTGGGAATAAAATTAGTTCTGTCATATGTAATAAATTTATGCCTAGTTTAGTGAAACATCATGACAAGGTAGCCTTTCTGAAAGGTATAGCCAAGTTGCACCAATTACAAGGTAGTTTCCTAATTTATGAGGAGCAATTTACCTACATACTACCCACCTCAAGAACAACTGATTGCCAAAAAAATGCCATCTTGTGCACAGAACTAATGCTGCCAATAACCACTGCTAAATGATGAATAAAACTTCCAGGTGGTGCACCATGTAGATCCTTGGACACAGATCTTGAATGAACCAATTCAGGGAAACATTGACTTCCTTCGAGTGAAAACTGTTCCTCTGAAAAGAAAATCATGTATCATAATTTCAAATGACAATGCAAACTAAAATCCTCAGCACATCGAATAAAGCATAACTAATTTGGACAAAGAGTAAAGCTTACCTAATTTGAACAAGGAGTACATCAAAGATTGAGTTTCTTCATCACCAAAAAATTCGGAGCTCGATCTTTCTTCCTTGTCACGTCGAACAAGTGACTTAACAACAGACAAGCTCAAACCTCCCTTATCTTTCAGCAATTGGTCCCCAGTATGCCTCATATCACTCATTGACTTGAAACTTTTCCCATTTCTACAAGAGCAAAACATGATTTATACATTTTGCATACAAAATATTAAGAATAACCAAAGTGGATCCACTCATATAAATAGGAAGCTTACAGGATATGTGAATCACAAAATGATGCAACTTTGCTTGCAGAACTGAATGTACTCTTACTCTAAAAATAAAATGGACAAATGGTATTCTAAGAATGGAAAATTTAATCTGATCATGTAGCTTATTTTCAAAACAGTTGCATATATTTTGAATAGTAAGTACAGTATGATGGATGGGGTGTTGCAATGCTTGCTAAGGAACAGGGACTTACTCAATGGCAGACACCAGTTGTTTAACTATTGAAGCTGGAGGAAAGGTCAGCTTTGTTGAACAAGTTGACTCAGTTGGTATGCTTGAGCAATCCTCATTCCCCGAGGGGCTTATTTCTAGTACCTGGATCGGAACCACAAAGATTTAGCAGCATACGTGAAGATCCAGCTGATTAAATAACCAATTTGTGTTTATAACAAGAAATGAATGTAATTACAGAAATTTAAGCAATCAACAAAGAGGCCTTTTGTGGACTTGAACAAAAAAAAAAAGGTTTCCACACTAATCACAGAACCATGCATATTGTCCCTGACTTCTCCCACAAACTCAATATCCAGTCCAATTGACAATTGACCAGAACTGAATGCTCCATTTGACTGTTTAACACACCCAACTGCCCCGATTTGTTATACAGATAAATGCTCAGAAGATGCTCAGCTCAGCCATATGCTTCCATGGAATCCACACCCTGGAGCATTGAAGAAGCCCAAAAAAAATAAGTAACAAGGTAACTACTATTATTATCCGAAAGGTCTCAATTTTTCTAAGCACCACTATGAGAACAGAAAAGCACACAAGCCAATAAGAGTTCAATTGCCTGGAACAGCAACACTTCCACCACAAGTCGATCAATTCACCACTTGTCAGTGACGAGGTACCGCCAATCCCACCACCACAACAGCCCAGCTGCTTCCACCTCAAGTGGATGGATTCAGCACCGAACTCAGTCACCACGTACCACCAATTCACCATGACAGCGCGAGCACCGGACTGAATGAAGCAGAGCAACGTCCAATTGGATGAGTAGAGTGACAGGAACACGTACCTCATCACGTGGCGACGGCGGCTTCACGTCCGTCTCCCGCCCCGTAGCGCTCACTTCGGCCTCCCGATCCAGGGACGTCCTCGGCGACGGCGCCCTGCTACGCCCGCCGAATCCGTCAGCATCTGCGCCCGCCCCCCCACCCCCCCCCCCCCCCCCCCCCCCAACCGATCCCCCGCCCGGAAGCTCATCAGATTCGGACGCGGAAGCGAACAGAGAAGGCGAGAGGACCCGCGCGACGGGGCACGTACGTACCTCGGAGGTCGGCCTTGATGTCGGTGAGCACGCGGGCGGCGGCGGAGTGGATCGCGGTGCGCGCGCGGGACACGAGCGACTGCGGCGCCGGCGCCGGCGCCGACGAGGCGGGCGGCGGCTGCTCCATGGTGTGGCCTACCTGGCAGTGGCCCGGGGCGGCGCAGGAGGGGGACGACGCATGCGGAGGAAGGGGAGCCGAAGCACGGGGAAGGGAGGAGCCTTGGATTTTGATTTTAAAAAATGGGATTTGGTAGTGGCAGGGGTGGAATTTCTGGGCGAAATTCAGGGGACCGTCCGATCCTGCCGGGCTCGGCCGTTGGATGATGGCTGGGCCGTGATGGGGCGGTGGTGGTGCTGGCGTCGTGGACATGGCTTCTTCTGCTGGGTGTTTTTTTGAGCTGCTTTTCTACCGTCGTGTCTTTTGCTTGATCTGGTTTGGGTGAAGATTGGGTACATGTATTTATAGGGATGGGTTTTTGGTTGATCGTTTCCTTCAAGGCACTAGCATGAAAGGGTCACCAACTGTTGATGGCGATGTGTCTGGCACGAGGGAAGTTCCTCGGAGCATAAAGACGTCAAGGATGCATTGGGATTGTCAGGCCGTAAACTATGAAAATTGAAAAGGATACGGTTTGTCTTTCGTGAATGGATGTACTCGTGTTTAGGAACTATGCCATTTGTCTTTTGTAACTTGGCGATATATGTTTGTGTGAGGAAATACATAACAGTTTTGCGTGGTGTATGTGTTATATTCATCATGTGCTTTTTTATATGGCTTTATTTTTGCTTACGTGTTTGAACATCACTTTCCCAGTGCAATCACCATGGCATTTGAACATTTCTTCACTCCTGTGAATTCCTCGTTTTGGTGTCACGCAATCACGTGAGCACGTAGAAGCTTTCTTCACTGCTCAGGACTCCATTTGGGACCTCTTCTCAGCTGATCATCTGGTAGACCTTTTTCTTTTGTCAAGCACAGGTACGAGCTGGGAGCTAGAGCAAATCCGAGAGGGATGCGCTGGTCTCGTGGATACGAGGATAAATAATATATAGGTGCAAATATGGTGAAAAATTGGTCATTTCTTCTGTTTTTTTATTTTTCGTGTGGGCACCCATGGGTACAAGGGTACAACATAATCATAGACATAGCCATGCGGCGCGTTAGACAAAGTCAAACAACGACCAAATTTCAAAGAGGAATTCTGAAAGATTTCACCACGAACCGTGCAGTGCAGTGTCAGTGTCAGCGAATGGCTCAATTCAAACCTGCACGAATGTAATTGTGCTAGTAATTCCGAAACTCCTCCAGAATTTGAAAAGTTCCCATTTCTTCAGGTAAGCACTTCACTTTGGTATATACTCCCTCTGTCTCAGAATTATAGTCGTTCTGGAAATAAACACAGGTACCAACGCTAGAGCAAAAATATCAACCTATCTCTACTCTAGTATGGTGGATACAACGTTTCTCTCTCACGCTCCGCTTTCCCATGTACGGTGCAGCTGGCTACAGGCTACGGTGAAGAGCGTTGCTGCTTGTAGGCATAGGATCTGCACCCTAAAACGACATTTTTATTAGGACACGGTTTGAATGCTAAAACGTCATTTTTACTGCGACGGAGAGAGTATAAGCATGTGACAACATGGAGAACATGCCATTGAAGTCGGACATGATCCAAGCACGTGATACTTCATTAAGAATTTGAACAGTGCGGCAACGTGCCACACGATTTGTTTATATCCATGTACCCCAATCACTAACGGTGTGTTTAGATCCAAAAACTTTTCACGAAAAACTATAGTAACAAATTTTGCGGCACATGCATGGAGCATTAAATGTAGACGAAAAAAACTAATTGCACAATTTGATTGAAAATCGCGAGACGAATGTTTTGAGCTCCGTGATTTGACACTAAAGTGCTACAATAACAAATGTGCTAATGAAGGATTAATTATGCTTAATAAATTCGTCTCACGGTTTCCAGGCAAGCTATATAATTAGTTTTTTTTATTAGTATCCGAAAACCCCTTCCGACATCACACGAAACATCCCATGTGACATTTTCTCAAAAACTTTTCACCTAACTAAACCCACCCTAACAAGTAACAACAATTGCGTTGCATAAAGGGATGAAACCAAGCAAAATGCAAACACGGTTCAGCACTAACAGCAGTATTACATGGCCTAATCTGAACTATAAATCACATATGCTTCTGACTGGCAACACTCTCCTTTGAGCCTCCCTTCAGGTTCAGGGTATAAAAACTTCTGTGCCTACTCTTCTCCAAAGTCCAAACCAATGTGTATGCGGTGCTTGTCATCCTCTCATGACAAGCTCCGATCCGCCGGCGGCGCGAGTCACGGCAGTCTCACAGCGGCCTGGTCCGGCGACCGGCCGCCCGGCCGCAGAGGAGCGCGTTCTTGGGGATCGGGTACTCGTCGCGCAACGACGTCGACGGTGTCCAGACGCGGAGGTAGAACTGCTGCCCCAGGTACTGCCTGGCCCAGTTCTCCGACCGGACGTTCCACATGCCCACGTTGTCAAGGGGCATGTAGATCGCCGTCCATGATCTGGGGTACACCTGATGGAAACAGAGGGTGGAATAATTAGTTTAGACCTTAGACCTGATGTAAATTTACATTTTAGGGCAGGGTAGAATCATTTCTTGGTTTGATTTGATGCTGCAGGATTAAGAATACCAGATTTGTCAGAACATAAATGGAGAAATGCAAGTGTGTCATTTTAGGGTGACTTTGCAAAAGCAAAGTCACTCGATTAGTGGTTCAACATAGTACTGTAGTAAATTTCCATGAGAACAAGTCGCCACGACAGTGAGATGCTGGTGAAAGCCACTTCAAAGCTGTAGGCAGGCGAAAGAAGAGTCCATAGCTTCCAGAGTATGACACTACGCCTTTCCTGACGCAACCGATCACCACATCGTTTCTGAAAAGATCTTATCCTAGCATGGCGGCTGGATGGGCATTTTGGATGTGTGAGCTGTGCCATGCTATTGGCGATAGCGAACCAAATAATGCGCCTCTACAGTGAGTGCGCCACTGGTTTGTAATGGAAAGACTTGACTGAATCATAAGCCGGCTCAACAAAAAGTATCACTATCATTTGCAACCCATTTCAGTTTCAGCTTGTAGAGCGCGTCAGAAGATAGCACAGCATCATACCTGAACAGTGTACCGCGACACGCCGTCTCTCAAGTTGTAGCCCTGCCTGCTTGCCGATGACCATTTTCCTCCATCCATTCTGCACACAAATTCACATCCGGGAAGGTCAGTTGACCAAGATTGTTTATAATCTCATATACAATGAATGATACAAACATTCCAAATATTTTGAAATTCTTGAGAGTGGGTTGAGATCGCAACGCACCCGACGACCCAGAAGGCGTATCCGTCAATGTGCCACGACTGCACCTCGTCCTCGTTGTTCTCGAACACGATCTCCACATAGTCCCTGTAGTTGGCCCCCATGACCGACGTCTGCAGGTAGGCGCCGCCATAGGTCGGGCTGTCGGCGATGGTGCCCACCGAGAAGACGCCGCCGATCTTGTAGTAGTCGGCGACCTTGAGCGGGGTGTCCGGGCTCACGTACGAGACGCTGTTCACCGCGTAGCGCTGCTTCCCGTTGACGGCCGCCGCCGAGTTGGCGAGCCGGATGGTCCGGGTCACCGGCACCAGGCCGTAGTGGTAGGAGCCCTGCGGGTTGGGCCTCGGCCCGCTCGCCGTCAGGTTCCACCTGATCGAGCGGGCCTGGTTGAGTGACCAGTCGATCTGGATGGTGGGGCCCCCCCGGAAGCGCGCCGGGCGCCCTGCCGGCGGAGTTGGTGTAGTGCAGGACCGCGGTGGTGGAGATGATTTTGGCGGTGAAGCGCGTGGAGACGACGACGGCGTAGTCGAAGCCCGGCTGGTCGGCGGTGAGCAGCACGGAGTAGGACTGGCCGAGGTGCACGTCCAGGGACGAGTAGGTGGTCGGCACGGTGTGGGAGCCCTCCACCTCCACCAGCTTCATGGTGTGGCCCTGGAACCGGATGTTCAGGGAGGTGGCCAGGCCCACGTTGGTGATCCGGAACCGGTACGTCCGGCCTGCAAAACGCATCAGACAATACAATTCAGAGCTTCATCACTCATCAGTGCTAGTATTTCGTCAGTTCAAACTGCTTGTCAGCTTGCAATTGCAGAAATGCAGAATGGCCACAAACTTGTCAAACTGATCTGCTGTAACTACTTACCGGGCTGCACAGTGAAAGTGTAGCCATTCAAGCTCCGGCCGTTGATGAGCAGCCCGTCAGGGAACCCGATCGGCTTGCCGCTGTCAAGCACGTACCTCAAGTCCTGTCCGTCCGTCCGTCCGTCCAAGAACAATGTAAGTTCGTCCGCTGTCAGATCAGAAGAAGAGGTCCTGCGAATTGTCTGACGAACAAGAATGCAGCAAAGGCGGACGACGTACGGTGTGGTTGGCCTTGTACCAGTCGCCGATGAGGACGGTGTAGTCGGCGGCGGGCGGCGGGAACGGGACGGGGATCTGCGGGCGGCTGAGCAGGCGGATGCCGCCGAACCCGCCGGCGGCCTTGTGGAAGGCCAGCGAGGGGAAGTAGTAGTAGGTGCCGATCTGGTCCTTGGCCTGCATGATGTAGGTGAAGTTGGCGCCCGGCGGGATCGGGCACGTCGTGCCGGCGACGCCGTCCTCGAACGAATTCCGCCGCTGCTGGAGCCCGCTCCTGCACAGTGTCAGTGCAGCAGCGCGCGTCAGTCAACATTCATCGCAAGGTGGCATCTGCTCCGTTGCTTGTTGATCGACCCAATCGATCACGGCGGCGCCGCCAGCGCGAAAAATCATGTCTGTCAGGGACTTGTGTACGAAAAATGTTTTCCTTAGTCCCACCTTCATGAGATATCCAACCACGAAGTGTAATGCTGTTACATGCGAGATCGTTGAAATGGCCAAATGGGATGTGCGTTTTTCTTCTTAATTTAATCAAATCCTTAGTCAAATCTCACAGTTTGACCAAAATATGTCCAAATCCAAGTCATACACCAGCGCTATAGAAATATAAGATCTGTACGAAAGCTGTTCACTGAAAGACTGTGAACAGTTCTAACACCTTTAGGGCCTTGTTTAGTTTCCCTCAAAATTCTAAGTTTTTTCACTTTCTCCGTCACATCAATTTTTAGCCACTTGTATAGAGTATTAAATGTAGGTAAAAAAATAACTAATTACACAGTTTAGTTGGAAATCACGAGATGAATCTTTTGAGCCTAATTGGTCCACGATTGGACAATATTTGCCAAATAAGACGAAAATAGTACTGTTTATCGGGTTGAATTTTTTTTGTAATCTAAACATGGCCTAGGTGATGAACCGTAGAATGAAACTTGCCACTGACAACGGCGAATGCGAATGTGACACTGACGAGGGATGGCTGACTGACTTCGAAGTTTACAGACAACTTTTTTTTTTAGGCAAGTTTACAGACAACTTAATCATGGGCATTTCATCTAATGGGCTCGGGCCTAGGTCACCGGCCTGTTGTATTTAGCGATTTGGGCTTGGGCCGAGTTTTTTGTTCTACGCATTCCAACCAGGCCCTAACTGAAAGTTGTAACAATAATACTCAATTTACTCAAAACATTTGGAAGTTGGAACCTTCCAATATCGAGCTGTTGATAGATATACTTCCGGCCCCACTGTTAAGGATGTCCTACAGAAGGTTGAGTACGGCAGTCACAGGTCACACTCAAGCAGTAAAAGTGTAAATGACACTCGGTATTTTCGTACGTGGTACACTAGCTAGCTTGCCAGGACGGCGACGCTGCAGTACTACGTGGTACCCCACGTGCGTGCAACCGCTACAACGACCACTTGAACGTACCCGCTCCCGTCGTCTCTCTGCCCTAGTACCAGAATCGCGCGCCTACCAACCAGCCACCAGCCGCGCAATCCTGCTCCAGCAGCGGCCGATCCATCGGTTGACATCTCGCCATCGCCTGCACGGACGAGAACGAGAGCCAGCATGCATGCAGCATGCAGCTGGCGACCCGTGACACGTGACGCGTCCGTTCAAGTTGCGATGGCCGATGGAGTGCTTCACATGCAGCGCCGCACCCGCACTGCTCGCTCGCATCCTACGTATTTATTAACGCATCAGTCCATCCAGTCTGGCCGCACGCATCGCGCTCGCCTCATAATAGACCCAACGCTACGACATTATGGCGCCCAGCTCGATCGGCCTGGGCGTGGCCGGCCCCGGCCGTCTGCGTAGCCCGCGTTGCATTGCATCACTTGCATGCAGTTGCAGCTTGCAGTATCGGAACCGGCCGGTCCACCGACACTGCCCGACAGGGCACAGGGTGAAGTGCGCCTTCGCTGTGCTGGCGTCTTGTTTTTACTGGAATCGAATGCGACGAGTGGTAAATTCCCGCGCCGTGCGTTTTCTAGGGCATTGTTTAGTTCGCGAAATATTTTCGGAAGGTAACTGCAGTGCTACTGTAGCACTTTCGTTGTTATTTGATAATTATTGTCCGATCATGACCTAACTAGGCTTAAAAGATTCGTCTCGTCCATTTCGTCTAAACTGTGTAATTAGTTTTATTTTTTATCTATATTTAATGCTTTATGCATGTGTCCGAAGATTCGATGTGACGGGAATCTGAAATATTTTGGGAAATATTTTGGGAACTAATCAAGGGCCAGATAGAAGAGCAGCGGAGCAGGGCCTTGTTTAGATGCACCCCAAAAGTAAAATTTTTTTACTTTCTTCATCACATCAATCTTTGACCCATGTATGAAGTAGTAAATGTAGGTAAAAAATAACTAATTACACAGTTTAATTGGAAATCACGAGATGAATCTTTTGAGCTTAGTTGGTCCACAATTAGACAATATTTATCAAATAAGACGAAAGTGATACTATTCATTGAATTGAAATTTTTTTCAATCTAAACGAGGCCCGGGTGATGGATACGGATCAACATCAACAGTAGCGGCCCGTGACCGTGCGGCCGTCACGAGGGAGGCCGCGCCGAATCTGCAGGCGGCACGTCGACCTACGACCTGGCTGGCTCCCACGCGACGCGAGAGCGCGTGCACTTGAGGTGCGCACATGGCAATCGCTGCCGACGTTTGGGGCCGGGACGGGACGGGACCGGGCACGGGCACGGCCGGAGATCACGAGATGCGGCCGTCGTACTTGGCAACCCTGTCCATTATTATCCTCTCCGTCTCCGGGTCCCGACCCGGGGGCAGGACCCAAAATATAATGGCGGGAAATAGTTTGCGCAGGGAGGAACACACACAGAGAGAGATGCAAGTACTAGTTTGGGGGGCTAGTAGATCTGATCTGAACGCGTCGTCTGCATGCCTGCAGCGATGCGTGCATGGACTCTTTTTGTGTGCTGCAGCTGCCATGTCCAGTTCTGTCCTGTGTGGCCAAACCGCGAAGCATATTCTCGGTGGAGCAAAGGCCCCAGTTTAGTTCCCCAAGAATTTTACAAAATTTTTCACATTCCCCATCACATCGAATCTTTGGACACATGCATGAAGCATTAAATATAAATAAAAAATAAAACTAATTACACAGTTTAGACGAAATCCACGAGATGAATCTTTTAAGCCTAATTAGACTATGATTGGACACTAATTGCCAAATAACAACGAAAACGCTACCGTGTCCATTTTGCCAAATTTTTTTTTTTACATCTAAACAGGCCCAAAACATGCGTCGCACATCGCATTCGCACACGACTCGGTCATGCAGCTTGTCAGCGGCTTGTTGGTCCCCCTTGTCCTGCCCTAGGACAGGATCACACACAGGCAAGAGTTTAATATTACTCCAGTGTTTAGTAGTACTACTACTACGGTATCCTAATCGCCCAATGATGCCATGAGTTGTCACGGAGCGTCGACCTGAACCGCCGACAGACAGGTATTCCCGGTAGGCGATGTGGTTTTGCCCGATTAATAAGGCTAACTATGTTCGTTTTTTAATGGACCGGTAGGTACAGTAGTGAGCCCTGCCACTGCACTGCACTGCACTGGGCAGTTCAGCTGGAGCGTGGGCCTGTGTGAGGGGCGATATGGAGTACTACAGCATTGTGCGTTCAAGTAACGCCAAACAAAAAACAATTACTGATCAGTCAGTTGTTGTAATCAGAGCACATAATAGTTAAATGCCGATTACTTTAAAAAAATAGTTAAATGCCGGACTGGTTGATGCATCTTTCCCTAGAACGCAAGCAGAGTTTGCAACATGATCGCATTGTTAGTTACCCGCAGCCAGGCCGCACAACAGGTTTCAGATTCCACCTATAACGTTCAGAATTCAGAAACTTTTGGTCGCGTTCTTAGTCCCGCGGATGAATGAATTAACTGGAATCCACGAACGAGCTGCAGAGTGGAACGCAGCGGACAATGGAGGAGATGCAGTGGGGAGTACAGCACGTACGTACCAGGAGAGGAGGAACGGCTCGTTGAGCTTGTTGAAGACGTTGATGATGAGGTTGTCGTTGGTGACGGCCTCGATCTGCGGCCCCGGGAACTGGTTGTTGATCAGGATCCCCTGCAAACAAACAAGCCAATCCCATCCACCACCGCTTCAGCGAGCTCATTCTTCGCCGTCCGCAAATCAACCGACGACGACGGAGAATGAGAGAACCACGAGCGCACCTGCTGCTTGACGCCCAGCGGGTAGATGTCGCCGTATGTCACCGTCCACGTGAAGAACCGGTACGGGTCGTCGCCGGCCACGAGCAGCGGCAGCACCACCAGGCCGAGGACGACGGAGGACAGGACACGAGCGGCCGAGGCGGCGCCACCGGCATTGCCGCCTGTCATTGCTTCAGTTCGGAGAGCTTCAACTCGCTGGGTGGGGCAAATGGAGGGAGCAGGGCCGAGGTGGGTGGGGGGTGGGCTGGATGGGAGCTAGATAGAGAGCAGCTGCGGGGTGGGTCGTCAGCGTGAGCGCAGATTTCGTGGAGGAGATGGAAAGGGGAGGCCGGGAGGGGAGGAGCGGTGGTGCGATGGGAATGGAGTGCGCGGGCCGCAGAGGAGAGGAGGTGGTGCGGGGGTTTTGGCTTTTGGCTGCGGCTGAGCCCGAGCCCGAGCCCGAGCCGGTGGCGCGTCGGGTGACCTCCGCCCTGGCCAGTGGCGCACCTCCCCTTGTGTAAGCGGCGGGTTCTAGAGGCGAGGGGAGCAGTGGATCACCAATTTGGTATGCGCACCAAGGACACCAGCGTCCTACTGTCGATCTTGTTTACGGAGAAACAATTTTGACTAAATATATATTAAAAAATATTAATATTTATAATACAAAATTAGTATTACTGGAAAGATTTTTTAATCTACTTTTTTTAATAAATTTATTTCGAGATACAAATGGTACGTATTTTTTTGCAAATCAAGTCAACTTGCGACACGTATATCAGCGGCAACAGCTATTTAAGGACGGAAGGAGTAGGCTAGTACACTAGTGGAGTAGCGGTGGCCTTGGTGCCTGGTAGGGAGCGATGGGGGGATCCGATTTGGGGATGGGTTTTATTGTTGCCAAGGCTTCGGTTGGTTTTTTATAACCCAAGTTAGCTATGTGATTGGATAGGTTTATTTCCTGCTATATCTTAGTCATTGATGCGAAAAAAATGCAAGTCATCATGTATGTCTTCAAACTATGAGGAGGTTATGTGTATGTATTTACGTTTTTTTCTTAGCACAGAAGATAACGAAACTAAGCAACTAAAAATGATGTCAAATGAAGTTATTCCTATATTTGGAGACTCCTTTGCAAAGTAGCTTCTTAGGCATTGCCATTTTTAGCTACTTGCTGTCATAATTTCTAGATATAAAATGGAAACACATGTGACAAATTTGGATGTAATTATTAGTATCAATTTGCTCTCTATGGCTTAATAGATTGTGTCTACCATAATTTATTTCTTCCATATAAATAAGATGGACAAGAACACGTAATGCATGTGTTTGATTGTGAATCAAAAGAAGGGTCGTCCAAAAACCAAATGGTGCAAGTAGATTTGCTCCCCCTTACCAAAGGTGTATTTTTCTTATCATGAATGACAAGGGATCATCTAGGCAGGAAGTGCCTGCAAAGTAACATTATATTGAGGTATTCATATATTCAAAACCTTTAATAATTTGTAAGGTAGTTTATCTTTCGTGCACCCTTTTTACTATTCATAGCTATATCTGTAGTTTTGATATAAACCAGAATGCAACATGTGACTACCTTGAACATCTTCTCTACGGAAACAATGGCATTGCTCCACTGTGCATCCATGACACCATAACCAAGCTGCTTTTCATAAACCCTAGATAACACAAGGATAGCCTTTTAGTCAAGTTATATTAAAGGTACACTGATTTGTTATTGCTATTTCTAATGAGATGTATGTAAACATTTAGATGCTGTGGAACTCCTCTAAAATACATGATTTTTTTTGGAACACTTTGATTCGGATGTAGAACACAAAAGAAACCTAGGTCCGTTTTAATGTCCGCTCAGCGCTAGGACGCTAATTAAGAAAAACTAGATATCTAGGTAATAATAGCCCCTTCCGCAAACATTAAGGAAGCGAAGAGTGCCAGCAGGCAGGTCCCATACTCCCATGTCACGCGGAAGAAATTCTACGTGCGGGGACCTGCTCTGCCTATATGCGTTTCGACCAGCAAGTGTCCCGGGATGATGATCATCCGCGGGATGGGGGGCGTAGCGTAGCGTAGCGGCCACACCACAGCACTGCCCACAAGGCCACAATAAAGCCATCTGAATATCTGATCATCGCACGGCACGGGACGGCCTCAGGGCCTCTGTTTGCGCCACCGCCCGGCCGCCGACGCGAACACGGCGCGGCCGCTTGTGTTGTGTCCATTGAATGAATGATGTTGCCACTTGCCAGCCAACCTGCCCTCGGTCCGTTGCTGCAAAATGCAGAGTCTGGGGTGACTTCGCGGAGTCGCACTGTCGGCCACAAACAGCCAGCGCTACGGAGTACGGACGTTCGATTCCTCCTCCTTCCTCGCTCGCCACCGAACGCCGGGCGACTCGGTTGCGTCTGGAGAGGTCTGGGATGCTGCACGCTCGAAAACCTGCCGGATCAGTGGACGCCACGCCGGGGTCCCGCTAGATGCGCCACTACGCACCAGCGCGGGCTTGCAGTTGGAGCGAGTGGTGTCTAGTCCGTGCTTGGACAGTTGGACTTGTGTCCCTGCCCATGGCCAGCCTGAGCCCTGCTGGACACTTCGATTCGATGGAAAGCATAGCACTGCAGTCTGCACTCTGCACGGCTCCCATCCATCAGCCAATGCATTCGTGCTTCCCACAGTCTTTGACCTGTTATTCTGCTTTTTTTTTTGAACAAGTTAAATGTTATTATGCTTTAAGATGGCTTTTCTAATGTCAACGTGTGATACAGGTATGACCAGCCTCGTCAAGTGACTTTACTCGGTCAAAGCTCATACTGGGAAATGAACGCAGTCGCTTTTTTTTTATGTGAAGAATGAAGATATACATTAGCATTGGTGATGTTTGGTAATCGGCAGCCAGGCCATCTTATTGGATTGCCAACGAGAGTGAAAAGGAAGGAGATCGCCAAGTGGATCTCATGCGGACAAAGAAACACCGGCGTGTATAAAGGGAAACTCGGGAGATCATCCATGCGGACGAAAAACACCAGCGTTCTCCCTTTTAATGAAAAAAATACATACGAGCCACCTTGGGCTTGTTCGCCAAAAGAAAAACACCGGCGTGCAGAAAGGGAAACTCGGATGCTCGTAAGAACACGTAAGATTCTTGTGTACCATTAGATTATTCTCAATTTCTTCGCTCTTTTGCTCGGCCAAAGCTCATACTGGGAAATGAACGCAGTCACTTTTTTTAAACATTAGCATTGGTGATGTATAACAACTAGGCCAATCTTATTGGATTGCCAACGAGAGTGAAAAGGAAGGAGATCGCTGAGTGGATCTCCTATTCTCAGGCTTGTTTGGATGTTCTTGGATTTATCTCAATCCACATGTGTTGAAGTGGATTAGAGTGAAATTTAGTTCAAGTTTCACTCCAATCCACCTCAACATATGTAGATTGATACGAATCCGACTGCATCCGAACAAGGCATCATGCGGACGAAGAAACACCGGCGTGTACAAAGAGAAACTTGGGAGATAATCCATGTGGACGAAGAAACACATGTGTTCTCCCTCTTAATGAAAATACATACAAGCCACCATGGGCTTGTTCGCTAAAAAACGGGTGCGCAGAAAGGGAAACTCGGATGGCAGAAACACGTAAAATTCCTGTAAGATTAATGTGTACCATTAGATTATTCTTAATTTCTTCGCTTTTTTGCAGTGTGATAGAATAGATAGATAGACATTGTTTAAAAATGTTTGATTTCATAATCGTGAACTCCTAATAATTGTGTCCCTTTGTAAGGAGTACAGGTTAGTGGACTAGTACATACTGCAATCCCTTCGTCCTTGTTGATAATGGTCTAAACAGATTAAGATAGCATTGACCCTGTTCATTCGGCTTATAATCCGTCTTTTTCAGTTTGTTTTTTTAGCCGGAACAGTATTTTTCTCTCACAACAAATCAGCTAACAGTGTTTTTCAGCCAGCTTATCACAGCCGAACGGGGCCGATGTCTACTAGTAAACCAAGAAAAATAATTGAAATTTTCCACGCATGATCATGTATATAACAGGAAAAATCAGCGCCTAAACACAGACCATATCTGTTCCAAATCAATTGTTCCAAAAGAAGTGAAGAAAATACTAGCCTTCTTCCGAACATGTACTGCTGTTGTCACCCTCAATAAGGTTCATGAAGGAAGACGGAACTGGAGGAATTTCAGTGTCTAAAACACCTTCCAGCATACGAACAACTTGGGCCATCGATGACCTGTCGTTCTCCTCGTCCTGGATGCACCAACAGGCAACTCTACAGATGACATCAAGCTCCTCGACATTGGCATTTCCTTCCAGCCTACGATCCAGCAAACACAGCACGTTTCCTTCATTCAGTTGGGCAGCAGCATAAAGAGGGAAATACCGATGGCTCCCAAATTTCAGTCTCCTGGTAGTCCTTCTCCCCGAGATTATCTCCAGAAGCACGATGCCAAAGCTATAGACATCTGCTTTTTTGGTGATAGGCTGTCCAGACACCCACTCCGGCGCAAGATAGCCCATGGTTCCTCGGATCGTGGTCAGTGCAGAGCTGAACTCCCGTCCAAGAAGCTTTGCCATGCCGAAGTCCGCGATCTTCACGCGGAATTCCGCGTCGAGAAGTATGTTTTCTGGCTTGATATCACAGTGTATGATGCAGTTTTCACATTCTTCGTGGAGATAGGCTAGGCCCTTGGCGATACCATGCGCAATCCGGTACCGAAGATCCCAGTTCAGCAGACAAGGCTTGCTTTCCGAGAAGAGGTGTGCACCCAAGGAGCCATTGTCCATGTACTGATACACAAGCAGCCTCGTGTTCCCTTTGACGCAGAATCCCAAGAGAGGGACGACGTTAGTGTGCCGAATCACTCCGAGCGTCTGCACTTCTGCTCTGAACTGCTTGTCTGCTTGCCCAAAGCCTTTGAGACGCTTCACGGCGACGACGGTTGGTCCCGGCATTGTTCCCCTGAAAACACAGCCGAAACCTCCCTCGCCGAGCTTGTCGGTGAAATTCCTCGTAGCTCTCTTGATCTGTGCATATGGGTAGACAGCAAGAGAGCCTTCCACCTGTTGGAACTTTCTGCAGGTAGCAAACAAAGCTCTCCTGTTCCTGTATCTCCATAGAAGCGCTAGTATCAATATCACACAGGCTGTTGCTGCCAATCCGACAACCATGAATACAATTCTTATCGTTTTCGGACGTTTTTGAACCATGAGCTTAGAACCCAAACGAACATAAACCTTGCTGTATGGAGGTCTAACAGCGAAACTCAAGTTGTACAGGTAGTTGTACCATTGCTTGCACCCATAGTCGTCGCCATACGCGTACGCGACGCAGTAGCATTTGCTCAGACAGGCTTCTCTGCAACCTTCGTCACCCTCTGCTGTGTCGTTCTGGGAGTTGTAAGGGAGCCCTCGCAGGTTGTCTAGGAGGACAAACGAGTCATCGTGTTCCGCCGTCAGGCCATCATCTGCCGCGCACCTCAGTGGAACAGACCTCGAGCATCCGTCCACAAAGTATCCACGCTGCCACTCTGATGGTTTCGAAGGCTCGAATCCGTCGACGCAGCCGCACGTGCCGTTGCTCGTGCAGGCGCCGAAACGGCCGCAGAAAAAGGCGCTGGATTTGCAGTCGGAAGGGAAGGTCCAGCGGGCCACCCAGCAGCCAGCAGAACTCGACCAGCTCCGTAGGCTGACTTGCCCCAGATGGAGCTGCAAGTGCTCCGCGATGCCTGCGCCCGCCGCAGGACGGCTGTTCAGCAGCACCAGCGAGCTGCCGTTTCCTTGAGAAGACACCATCCATGCCGGGAATGTTAGAGATAATCCATGACATGTAGTGTCTGTGGCGTGTGCGTGTGTTTCGTATCATGGTAGTTTGCATGTCTAACTATTTTTGGGTTAGAATGGAGTTATGTGTGCGTGGATGGCCTACAATGGCCGAGACCAAATCTAGTTGGAGTAGTAGTGTGCATGGCGCGGATTTGCATGGTGGAAGCCACATTGTCCGTATGAGCAAGTGGCTCACGGTGTTGCTGAGCAGGTCCTGTGGATCATGGCGCGAAGGCAGGCTGCCATGGAGGTGTGCTCCGTGTCCTTGCCTATAAGTAGCCCTTGTGCTCCTTCGTATTCAGTTGCCAAGTCCAGTGAATATGTAGCCAAGATACAAGCGAGTTTGTCGCTGCGGCGTTCGTCGCCGGAAAACATTGTGTTTATTGTGCTTGTTATACCTCTCGCCAAAAGTGTTGGCGCGTGTGTGTTTGAGTGGTTCCTGGGCGAAGCCAACAATTGGTATCTAGAGTTAGGTTAGATGTCGACCATGTTGCTGGAGGAGCTCGTCGGCAGGCTGCGCGTGGCGGTGGAGTGCTATGGTGGAGTTGAGGAGGTCGCAGATGGCGTCGAGCGTCTGCTGCTCACAACGAGCAGTGGGAGGCGCATTGGCGTAGTCAACGCCACAGCAAGGAGCGCTCGAGCGATGGCACTGACAAGCACAGCGGCGGCAAGGAAGGCACTGACATCGACAACGAGCTGACGCTCCTGTAGGTTCAGCGTACGGGGTGTCGTGGATTAGGGGGTGATTGTTTGTCCATGGTGTGTGCGTGTGTCCCGCATCATGGTGGTTTGCATGTCTAGCTATTTTTGGGTTAGGATGGAGTCGTGTGTGCGTGGATGGCATGCAATGACCGAGACCGAATCTAGTTGGAGTAGTGGTGTGCATGGCGCGGATTTGCATGGTGGAAGCCGCATTGTCTGTATGAGCAAGTGGCTCACGGTGTTACTGAGCAGGTCCTGCGGATCATAGCGCGAAGGCAGGCTGCCATGGAGGTGTGCTCCGTGGCATGTCCTTACCTATAAGTAGCCCCTGTGCTCCTTCGTATTCAGTTGCCAAGTCCAGTGAATATGTAGCCAAGATACAAGCGAGTTTGTCGCTGCGGCGTTTGTCGTCGAAAAATATTGTGTCTATTGTGCTTGTTATACCTCTCGCCAAAAATATTAACGCGTGTGTGTTTGAGTGGTTTCTGGACGAAGGCAACAGGGAAGGCCCCCCGGAGGACGTCGCAGCCATCGGTGTTGAGCACGAACCCGTTCCTCCTGCGCTGGTCGACGCTGAGGCTGCTCTTGTGCCACGAGTTCGTGTCCGTGAACGTCAGCGAGACGTTGTTCCCGGTGTCCCCGTCGAGCCCGAGCCTCGCGCCGGGGAGCAGCGCGTCGCCGGGGTAGTCGAAGCTCTGCCACAGGACCCGCGACGAGTTGGCCTGGTCCCTCACCACGAGGTTGCCGCTGTCGAGGAGGACCGCGACGACGGATGCCGGCGCGGGGCCGTCTCCGGCGCCCGCCACGCTTGACCACCAGAGGTTAGTACCGTTCTCCGTGATGTACAGGCGGTCGCCGAAGAGCTGCAGCGCCGCGCTGGGAAGGTACTCGATGTTGATCCTGTCCCCGAACCAGAACCTCTTGGTGCCGGCGTTCCTCGGCATGTTCCGGATCCGCACGCCCAGGAAGTGGCATATGTCCGGCCCCGGGGAGAAGAACCCCAGCTCGAACACGCCGTTCCGGGAGACAAGAGTCTGGTTCCCGGAGATGCCCTCGCCCGGGAGGATGGTGTCTCTGGCGAAGGCAGCCGCGGCCAGGAAGAAGAAGGTGGCCAGGGACAGCGAGCAAACGCGCTTCACTGCCTCCATGGGTGAACTAGCAGTAGCAGCAATAGCAAGGAAACGAACTCGTGCACAAGTCCAAACACCATACAAGACGAGAGGACGGAGATTGACCGGCGATGCATATCAACCCGAGCTGGCATGGCTCCACCGAAATAAAGAGCTGCCGCTAGCTCTTGTTGACCCAGGCGTGGCTTCAGTGAGATTGTCACGGACCAGGCCCCAGGATACAGACCGCTGGATCACCGACGGACCTGGCGTTGTTGGAGTTGCCCTCTGAGCTAAACGCCGCTATTTGCCGGGACGTGATGTTCCGACGACGCAGCGGGAGGCCGGGAGAGAAGAGATGCAGTGGTTTGGTATCGAAACCTGTTCGGCGGTTGGGCACCACCAGTTCATAAGCCGTGTCAATTTGGATCTACAATCAAAAGCAACGTGCTAATAGCATTCAGAACACACGCTGTGATCATCATTGTTTCTTTGTTATGGAGAAAGGCATTGACCAAGCTGTTGGAATTTCGAAAGCCATGGCCTATGGGAGTTGCAAGTTGAGAAATACAGAGCGTAAAGGAGGCAGTGGAAGACTGGGAGTCTGGGACAAACCAGTCAAAACGTTGGAAGTGTAACAGCAAAATCAAAAGGTCCCATTTCCCTTGGCTTTGGCGTTTTTCTCGGTTGGGTCTGAGATAGACTCCACTTGTAAACTGCTTCCAGCAATCAAGCTCGATATCTCCGTTCATTATGACACTAAATAAACTAACTATCAGCAATAAATGAATCTATCTTTGGACCCCTTCTAGCTAAACTAAACTTTAGCTTAGCTAACTACTAGTTGCGGTGTTTGGATCCTAACTAATAGGTGCATAGATAGTTGAATATGGATACTAAAATAGTGATACCCTTGCTTTTATAAATAGCAATATGGCCCAAGGCCCATGGGCCCGTCGTTTTGACCCGGGCTAGGCATGACACAGCCCGATGGCTGCCATTCTTGTGTCGGTGCGCCCCGATGGGAGGGGTGTGCCTCGGCTGCTCCCTCGGCACAGTTTGTCAGCCTGACATGGGCCTATTAGGGTTGCCCCGACACGGCCCGCTACAACAGTATATAAGCCGCAGTTACTCTCAAACCCTAGCACAACTCATGCACTGCAACCACTACTCTCTCTCTCTCTTAGCTGCTCTGCTCTCACCCTCCTGACCAAGAGCGGGCAGCGGTGCGACCCTCCCCACTCACGCTTGAACGTGCAGTCGTGTGAATAGTGAAGAATTGGATTCAACTTTTAAACAATTTTATTCGATTTTTCTCTATGTGCAAACTATGAAAAATAGATTTTCTATTTGATTTATGTTCTATGAATACTAGTTGGGCCAGCCCCACGTCTAATGGGTCGTGCCTTAGCAGGCCCATGCCATGTCGTGTCAGACAGCCCATTTGGCTATCTATATATAGGCATTGCCACCTCTAGCTCTCCTATACCTCCCTCTCATCCTCCTCATTGCGCACTATGCTATGTTACTCAAGCTCGTTTGGAACCTTGCATCCATCGCCTCTACATATTGCTAGATCTGACCTCCACTGCTACAGTAACCAGTGGATTTGGTGCAGCCAAGTAAGGTGGGGGGCTTTATTTGGGATAACTCCATCTCCGAGATCCAAGTTAGGTCTCTTTTTTTGGAGATTAAACTAGAGTGATTTGAATATTTGTATCTAGTCCAAACTATAAACCAAATGAATCACCTAGATGCCCTCAACATATCTCCAGCTCTAGTTCTGAGTTTTTTTTTAGATGCCCTCAACACTAAATAAACTAACTATAAACCAAATGAACCCGCTCCGGCAGCCCCGGGTTCAGTGGCGGACCTAGGATTTTACCTCAGGGTATGCCACATAAAATTTTCTTTATGTAATTCAGTAAAACCATTGTCAATTCGTTAAAACCATATTTCAATTCAATAAAACCGCATGCATTAAATAACATGATAAACCTTAAATTCAAAGGGTAGAAACGACAACAAATTAGTACAATATAAATATTTTAAATGAAATATAAATAGTTTAGAATATAGCCATAAAAGAGACTTACAATACCACTTGTCTAACTTATTTATCCGTCGCTTTTTGAATAACTTGAATGTTTCGATTATATCATCTTTAAAGCATATGGTTGGGCGAATTGCGTACGAATCCGTAATCTAGTGATAATTGATCCACTAATCTGACTAATCTCCCAATACACAAATAATGTGCAAGTAATTATGCACGCAAGAAAAAGAAAGAAATAAATAAATGATTCAGCGATGGGCAGCGGCAGGCCGGCAGGGGAAGTAGGCAAGCTGCCCGACGGCCCGACCTCTCGGCGGCGGCGGCGGCGGACGTCGGCTCCCGCTCGAGTAGCAGTCCACAGTCGCGTGCAGCGTGCTGTGCGGCAGGCCAGCATGGGCCAGGTCCAGAGGCAGCAGAGTTCAGGCTGGCTGCTGCTACTCCCGGACGGCCGGACGCCGCTGCTGATCACCGATCGCGCAGAGCCGGAGAGCGGCGCGGTGGAGCCTCCGTGCCCGTGCTGCTGCAGCCTGCATGCTACAGAATAGAATTGCCTGGATCGGCTGTGCGCCTCTGTCACTGTGGATTGTGGGACCGCTATCTTGATGGACAAACTCGATTCTCGAGCCGAGGGGAGACCGAGAGACGTCGCCGCGTGCATGCGCGTTGCCATTACCGAGCGGGCGTGGAGCTGGTCAGCTGGAGCCTAGAGCGGCGTCCGATCAGCTAGCATTTTTTGTACATACTCCAAGAGTATACGTATACTACACCTGCTGCTGGGCCAGAGTATGCCGGGGACCACCCGGCATACCCTGTAGGTCCGCCACTGCCCGGGTTGGCGACGGCGAGTGGGTGGATGCCTGGCTGGAGCTAGGGGACGGCAGCGGCGGGTGGACCTATGACGCGGTGGCGAACCCAATGCTGAAGGGGTTCAATTTGCTGGCAGAGCGGATGAGGCCTGACAGGTTCATCTGCAAGCTGAGGGACTTCACTCTTGGCAGCATCCATATGCTCGGAATGGAGGCCATTCCCGAACGTGACACGCTTCGACGACAAGGGGGACTTTGTGCCGGTACTCCCCAGCCATCACGTCGGCTTGCTGCTTACCATCAAACTGAAACATAATTAGCAAACACAAAACTCGGATGCATTGTTCTACTATTCGTGCTATTGTCCCCACTATGGATGCATTTGGTGATGAATCGACCACCGCTCTCACATTTTAGTTTACATATATTGAACCTTTAAATTTTACTCTATGGAATATTGTCATATGTGTTGAGATATTGTCATGAGCATAGTTAACCATCTAATAATATGTTGCCAATGCTGGATGTGTGTGTGTGTGTTTTTTTTTCGAAAGGCCAATGCTGGATGTTTATGTGCACTTATGAATTTTAGCAAGAAAATGTACAAATATTGCAACTAATGTTTTCATTACAATGACGATCCACAAAAACAATTGCAGAATTCTTTAAACTAATATCAAGTATCAACCACACACGTACGCTAGAGATGTCGAGACTTTTATAGTTTTATTATATCATAAAACCTCCCATGGGCATAAGTAGTCACCCCCACCAAAACCTTCATTTCCTGGTTCTAGAGCTGACGTCCATGCTGAGCTAGGAGTGGAGTTGTTTTTTTGATAGAACTGGTGCTCTGAATCTGTATTTTCAGAGCTAAAGTTCTCCTAAATATGTTCTAGCGACAGTCCTTCTATACCGATCTCACATTTGATGCTGTCAGGTCCTTACGGGCTGCATTCTCCTGAGTTCTGATCTCTGCCTCTGGGGTGGAGGGGTGCTGGTATGTTTGTTTTGAAGACTGAAGATGAGGTTCTAAGAGCATCTCTAACAGCTCTCCTTTCTCATCCCATATCCCCATAAACTTGTCATATTGGGGGAAATGAGCCAAAATCAGTACTCCAACAGCTCTCCTTTTACATCCCTTTTTCTCGGTGATTACCAATATCTCCCCCATCTTCCCTCAAATAAAGGGAAAGATGCATCTCCCCCAATAGCTAGGGCCCACCTCCAACTGTCACTTCTCTCTCCTGTGCGCTCATCGGAGATGGCTTGGTGGCCCGCCATCTCGTCGGAGATGGCTTGGTGGCTAGTAGAAGATGCATGGACCCGAGGTTGAGGGAAAAGCTTGGTCCGGATCCGAAGGCCATGGTCCAAGGTGGATCCGGCGACCATAGTCCGGCGGCTTGCTGCCGGTCGTGGATCCGAGGTGGAGGGAGGCCGCCATGGCTCCGGGGTGGATCCGAGGTGCTCGTCGTGGATCTGAGGTGGAGCTCGCGAAATCCGGCCAGGGGTAGGGCTGGGGGCGGCGCGGTTGTGGCCAGGGGTAGGGTTGGGCGACGCGATTGTCAGGGCCGCGCCTGTGCGACGCGGTGGCGAGGGCGGCGTGGTGGCAGTGTCTTGGGCTGGGGCGGCGTGGTGGTGGTGTCCGTGGTTGGAGGAAGAAGATGCGATCGACGGGGGCGGAAGAATGACGTGCTCACGTGCTCGTTCACGAGTGAAAAGGAAAGAAAAAAAAATAAAAAAATCTAATCTGACAGGCAGGGCCCATATTTTGGGGGAGATTATTGGCGATCTGTTGGAGGAGTCTCTCCCAATAGCTAAAAAAACAGTATTGGTGATCACCAATATCATTTTATTGAGGATAAAATATTGATGAGCTGTCGGAGATGCTCTAAGTTGTCTAGGTTTTGATTTTATTTCCCTATAACATCGAGTAGTTGCAACTAGCCCCGTATACTAGTGGCTTGCGTGCACATTGGAGGGCTTGTCCTCTGTGCTTACAACGATAAATTTGGCAGGTCTTTATGGAATAGGATGCAAACGATGAATGTTAACTAAGAAGCCTGTATATTACTGTATAAATAGGTTATAATTCCCACGCCAGTGACCATGTCCAACCATCCGCAACTCGATCACCATCCCTGTTGCGCCCTCAGCGTCAAGCGCACCGCGCTCCTCCCCTCACCGCACCCCCGTCCTCCGCTGCGCTCTGTCTCGGCTGCGCCCCTTTCCCTGTCCTGACGTCTCATCTCTTCTGCAACATCCGTTCGACCGTTGCAACATATGCAGTATACTATGAAAACATACTTGTATAGTCATTGCAACATCTAGATGAAAGACATGAAACATGCATCGAAAACAGCTGAAACATTTGGAACATACGTTTAAAACAGATGAAACATATGGAACATACACTTGAAAATACGTGTCTAGCCGTTGCAACATATGCAACATTAGATCCTTTTGCAATATCAAGATGAAACACATGAAACATACAGATGAAACGCGTGAAACATAAGTCTGAAACACGTGAAACATATACTTGCAACATACGTATATAGCCATTGAAACATACACAAATACATATGAAACACTTGAAAACAACTTCTAAAACACACCTAAAACAAAACATGGTGCCACCGGCAACCATGACCTACCTGTTGGGGAACTGCGGTAGCAACAAGCAACGCTCAGGTACAGTGGAGAGGGTGGATGGCGGTAGGCAAGCGATTGGGTATGGTGAAGAACGCCGCACCGGAGCAGTTGCCGTGGACCACACCGCGTCGGCTTGAAGAACTCGGCGGCGAGTGGTGACTGGCGGTGGGGAGACAGGCAGGCATCGGCGCTCGGGCACGGTGCAGCATGCTGTTGCATTGCAGTCGTGGCGATGCGGGCGCGGAGAATTGGTTCGAGAATGGATGGGGAAACAACGGCGATTCGAGAAGAAGGTGACAGCGGCTGTTTTTTATTTTTATTTCCGTGCGGATGGCAGTGTTGCCTGTTGGCCCGTTCGGATGTCGAGACCCTCCAACATGCATTCAGACGAAACGGATGCCCTACCCACAACATTATCGAGACTAAAAAGATCACACTAATAGATCCTTAATTAGCGCCATCGTACTACACATGTTCTTAACGTGTTTCATACTAAGAGTTAGGCCGTTCGATGCCAGAAACCATACAACCAAACAATTTCTGCACCAACACTGCTAGTACATGTGCGGTCATTGAGCCAGATCCTTTCCTTCTTTGGTGTTGTTGCTGACAAATATTTGTTTATTTATCCAGCGCCGATGCAAGAATATTACTCGGGTAGTGGATTTTTGAACTTAGCATCGGCAGGCACAATGTTCGTAGGAGTCATCAGGCAGGGCTCCGGCTCCGGTTCCGACTTCTCACAGCTTTTTGTAAAGAGCCTGGAAGAGCCAGAGCTGTTTTTGTATAGAGGAGCCGGAGCCGTGAAAACATGGTTTCTACCAATCCCTCCACACAAAATCTAATACAAATTATTACAAGACCGCCACTAGAGCCCTTTTGTCAAATCTCTATCTCTACTACTAAAAAGTTTAGAAGAGAATCGTTCACCCGGGCGAGCGAAAATTACCCTGGCTCCTTCGCTCGCCTGGCCTCACGCACACGGAAGAAAAGAAAACGGTCGCCCGACCTCACGTGCACGGAAGGAAAGAAAACTCACCCGGCCTCGATGCGACGACGCGCAGGGAAGGAAAGAAGCCCATTGGAGCCAGCAATCACAACATATTCCCCACGCCGTGCTCCTTCGCCAAGCCCACGCCGCCTTCCCTCGAACCGCAGACCCTGCTCCGCGTCTCGCTCGAGAGAGCCGCCGCCCACGACACGACCGCGAAGCCGCCGGATCGGACGACGACCTCGCCATGCCGCCGCCGCCGCCGTGACGCTCCGCCGCTTGGTCCGCTTCGACCAGGCTCCTCCGTTCCCCGGCACCCCTGCTAAGCCCCAGGCTAGTCGACGCAGGGTCAGCCACGGTCTGCATCAGGGACGGCAATGACGGCGGTTGCTCGTGGACTACCCCCGGACAGAAGGAGAACGGCGCTGAGAGCACCATGGCCTCTGTCCATTCTCCGATCCAGGTCCAACATCTCCTCCCTCCATTCTCCCCTCTCCCGCTCGTGGCCTGTTTCTGAATCTGAGATGGGATGGGTTGCTTTGGGTTTGGGTTTCAGTCGGTTCTGACAAAACAACTTTTTGGGCATGCTATTTTGATCCACGACTGCAATTCCTGTGCACTGTGGCCGTTGCTACTCAGCCTGTCATGAAAGCAAATAAACTTCAGCACATATATATATTCAGAAGTGATCGTTGATTTGATCTGATGACCGTTCAAAACTGAACTACTCAATGGCACAACTTACATATTGCATCTAACAAGTAACGAGAGTATGGGCAAATGATGCTGGATTAGTTTTCTGCTCCTCAATGATGTACTGTATTTAAGTTTCAAACAAAAGGTCATCTGTGTATTAAAGTTTTTTTTTCAAATTTAGTTCCCAAATTCTATTAAGTGATCCTTTTTGTTGTTTTATGTTAGTGATACACCAATCTGTTAAACACCTTTTCTTCAAGACGAATAAGAATAAGTCAGTAGTCTCTATTTGCCATTGAAATTGCCATGGCTGCTAGAATATACACAGGTTGCTTGAAGTACATAGTTCTTTTTGTGTGAACAACCAATTCTTACTGATAGATCAATTTTTGCAAATAACAACGGGAGCACTACTTTTGCACATGATAAAATTGAACTGGTTCGCTTGATGCACTAGAGCTGTTGATGTGAACAACCAATTCTTACTGATAGATCAATTTTTTTGTGGAATCAATAATTTCGTCCTCAATATTGTACGTGTATGTATAGACATATTACAGATCAACTTAGATAAGATCCCCTCTTATATTGTTGATCTATTTGATTCAGTACAAGTTCTTGTGTTTGATCTGAATATATGGATGTGCAGTCACAAGTAGACTTTTGGCAATGCGATTGCACTTCCACACATCGCATTATGTGGGGGAAAATCACACTGGCAAAAAAAACATATAAATACTGCAAGTGAAGGGCCAAGATAGATGCGTGTGATTTGTAAAGCCCACATGGTTTGGTAGTTGTTACTTTCAATCCATCAAATTATATTAAAAAAATTGTGTATGTAGCACAAAGTAAAGAAGTTTCAATATTTATTTAGCTCTCAAAATTGTTATATGGACATATGTTCAGGTTTCATACATTTTTTTTTGACATTTTCCCCTTTACTTGTGGTGAGCGAAATGTTGCTGTCTTGCTGAGCCCATGATCCAATCTCTTCTAGACTCCCAGTTACTTTTGATTGAAATCTGCTTGTCAGCAAGAGATGAAATCAATCGCAAACTAATTTCCTGAGAAACTATTTAAATGAATTCGACATGGAGACCTTTTTAAATAACAGACTAAAATATAGTTTAATTTCTAAGCTCCCTTTAAATTTCAGAGACTAATGAAAATTGAATTTATTCCTGCAGTTCTCTATTTGCAAATCCATTACCTAATAATGGCCCGGCCTCATGCCAACTGAAGTCAAGTAGCTTTCTTAGGAAAAACAAGTAGCTCGCTATTCTTCTTATTGTATTTGTTGGGAAATTGTTCTGTACATTTTGTTCACCTTCACATTGAGTATATTTTTTTTTGTCTGTAGGCATCTAACACAATTTACCTTGTTACTGTTGCAGATATGAAAACTTGCTGCCTGTTCACTCAAGTTCACCTCTCTGATATTCTCATATGCACTGAAAGTATGGTTCTTTTATATAGCCATTTTTTTGGTTTTGAAAAGTATGATGATTGCAATTCGGAAAGTTAGGGGCAGAAAGTATGGTCATTGTAGTTCTATTTTAGTTCTAAAAATAGCTGTTACAGTTCTAACAAGATGACGAGTGCAGTTCTAAAAAGTATGGTAATTACAGTGTGGTTTCAGTTCAGAAAGTTGGATGCATGCCACTTTTATCTATGCTCAGACTTGCACATTAGTAAGCTTTGTCTCTGTGTTTTACTATTTTAGCATTGTCGAGTTACACCTGACCTTGCTTATTGTCAACACCTGGACATGCATTTAAAAGAAACAAATTTGGATTTTGTACTGTATGTCTGTTTGGCTGCAATATGCTTACACGACTGCACCTGGAGTTTAGTACATCCGACAAAAAAAGTATTATGGTTTCATATTCAGGTTTACTCACACACTAATCCACTTGGTTTCAATATTGACTTTCATTATAGCCTTTAGGTGCTAATTGCATTGTTCTATTTTAGATTTATACAATGGATAATAATTCTTGTTCACCATTGCGAGACAAAACTAACACCTCCAAAGAAGGTAATATAACACCGTATCAAATATTACATGCCATGTATTATGTGTATGTGAAATTATATTAATTCAAAATGGACTGCAGTCGATGCTAAAGAATGGAAGAGGGCAAGTGATAGAGCTCGATGGCAACGACAAAAGGATCTGATTAATAAGAGGCGCCGTGCGTAAGAACAATTATTCAAATGGACTATACTTGATACCACATTACCTCCGGAAAGGATGAAAGACGATATACCATTCAAGAGGTATGTAAGAACAATTATTCAAATGGAACAAGACTATATACTTGGCATGAAGGCTCAAGGCTCTGGATGAAAAGCGATAGGTATTTTTCATTGGAAAACTATAATTCCAGATGGCATTCCAGTTGATAAAGATACGTAAGTTCCTTTGAACCACCTCGTAGAATGATGTAATAACTATATTATTTTTAATATAAAAATTTTAATATAATAAATACCTAACAATTCATTTCTATTATAGAAGTTTGTCTGGCTTCCATGTTCTACAACTTATGGTGGCCTAGAATAATGGGCAACTCACACGGATCAACATGGTGAGTGCAAACGCTATTTTTGGTCATAATATATTGTTTGATTTATTATAATTTATCTATACTTTTTGGTTTTATATGACTATGTACAGGATGGCCGAAGAATATGAAATGACTTCGTGATCAAACTGTTGACATACACAAGAAATTCAAGACAACTTCAATTCCTAAAGAAGTACAAGCTTATCTTTCACGTGCCGTAGGCATGAAGTGATGCGATAGGTTCTTACATTATGGACAACTAAAAGTGATGTTTCAGTTTCACATTCAAACTTTGAGCGATGTTTTAACTATCAATATATCTATTTTAGGTAAGTATATAACACGCGCTCATACATATGTTCGTGGTATTATGTGCTTCCGTCGCAACGCACGGGCATTTACCTAGTGTATTAAAAAAAATGGCTTCAACTATACTAAAGGAGCCAGAGCCCTGCCTAATAGACCCTTACACGATACTCCAATTCTCTCTCTTCTCTTTCAACATCAGTAAAAAGAAACATTGTGGGTAGTCTAAGCAAGTTGATATAGCGAAGGTTGGATCTAGTGAGATTTAGTGGCGGCGGGTGCAGGGTACTAGGCGAGCCCCAAATGACATAGCAAGGTGCACAGAGGCTATAGGGGATTACAAGTCAAAATCTCCCTCAATCTCTTTCGACTTCTTGGTTTGGGAATGGAACGGACAATACCTGAGAAGGATGAGGAGGTGGTGCAGCGCGTGATGGTGAGGATGAGAAGGGCAAAAGATAAAAGCAAGGGTATCATTATTCTAGCCTATTAAATTATCCACATTCAACTATCCATGCACATATTAATGCCTGTTTGGTAGGGCTTTTGTCTTAGTTTCACAAAGCTGTTTTTCATATTCTCCAACCAAACAAGCTCAGATAAAAACAACCTTTTCAGCTTCTCTCGTAGCACAAGAATTGAGTTGAAACTTAAAATACTAACTTCTCGCAACTTTCTCTTTGCTATCTTTCCTAAAAGCTGTTTTACCAAACATTTTGTTGAAAATAACTTTAGCTTTATTGATGAAGCTGCTTTATGGAACTGAAGCTAAAAAAACTGATTCACTAGTGAAGTTGAGCTGTACCAAATATGCCCTTATTAGTTGGGAATTTGGGATCAAACACCCCGTTAGCTAAGCTAAAGTTTAGCTAGAAGGGATCAAAGATAGACTTATTTATACATGATAGTTTGACTGTCAGAATAAACAGAGATATCGAGCTTGATCGATTGCTAGGTGTAGTTTGCAAGTGGAGTCTATCTCAGACCCAACCGAGAAAAAGGCCAAAGCCAAGGGAAGTGGGAGTGTGGGACCTTTTGATTTTTACCCCGTTCGTTTGGACTTATCAGCAGAATCAGCAGCCATCCAGCAGTGTTTTTCTCTTACAACAAACCAGCTAATAGTACTTTCAGCCACAATAACCCAGCGAAACGAACAGGCTGTTTGTTGTTACACTTCCAACGTTTTAACTGCTTTGTCCCAGACTCCCACTGCCTCCTTTGGGCTCTGTATTTCTCAACTTCCAACTCGCCAACTCCCATGGGCCACGGCCTTCCAAATTCCAACAGCTTTGGTCAATGCCTATCTCCATAATAAAGAAACAAAGATGATCACAACGTGCGTTCTGAATGCTGTTAGCAGTTTACTTTTGATCGTAGACCCCAAATTGACACGGCATGTAAACTGGTGTCTGGTGGTGCCCAACCGCCGAACAGGTTTCGATACCAAACCAACTGCATGTCTCCTTTCCCGGCCTCCCGCTGCGTCAGAAGTAACACCACGTCCCGGCAAATAGCGGCGTTTATCTCAGAGGACTTCTCCAACTACGCAAGGTCCGTCGGTGATACGGCAGTCTGTATCCTGGGGCCTGGTGCTCTGGTCTGTGACAATCTCACTGAAGCGACGGCTGGGTCAACAAGAGCTGTCGGCAGTTCTGATTTCTGAAGGCGGTGGAGCCATGCCAGCTCGGGTTGACATCGCCAGTGAGGTGGTGTTTATCTCGTGGGGTAAAAATTTTTGGTCTTATATGAGATAAGTCGGGAGGATGCTATGAGAGATTTTTTTTTGTACTAATAAAAAAATAAATTACAGAACTCGTCAGAAAAATGCGAGACGAATCTAATGATACTAATTAATCTATCATTAGCACACGCTAGTTACTGTAGCATTTAAGGCTTTTCATGGATTAATTATTCTTAAAAGATTCGTCTCGCGATTTCCTCGAAAACTGTAGAATTAGTTTTTTTCGTCTACGTCCAAACGCTTGATGTTACTGTAGAACCCAAAAATTATTGGGAAAGAAACACCCCCTGAATCTTATCATCTTGTACGGAGTTATGGTCTTATGGACTCGTGCACTTTCTCTTCTTCCACGCAAGTGCACGATCGAGTTCGTCTCCTTGCTATTGCTACTACCTGCTAGTTCGCCCATGGAGGCAGCGAAGCGCGTGTGTTCGCTGTCCCGGCCACCCAACAAGCCACCGCTGCCCACCTTCTTCTTCTTCCTCGTCGTGGCTGCGACTGCCTTCGCCAGAGACACCATCCTCCCAAGCGAGGGCATCTCCGGGAACCAGACGCTGGTGTCCCGGAACGGCGTGTTCGAGCTGGGGTTCTTCTCCCCGGGGACGGACATATACCACTTTCTGGGCGTGCGGATACGGAACATGCCGACGAACGCCGGCACCCCAACGTTCTGGTTCGGGGACCGGGTCTACATCTCGGACCTGCCCAGCGCGGCGCTGCAGCTGTTCGGCGACCGCCTGTACATCACGGAGAACGGTACTAACCTCTGGTGGTCAAGCGTGGCGGGCGGCGGCGGCCCCGCGCCGGCACCCGCATCCGCCGCCGTCGCGGTCCTCCTCGACAGCGGCAACCTCGTGGTGAGGGACCAGGCCAACTCGTCGCTGGTCCTGTGGCAGAGCTTCGACTACCCCGGCGACGCGCTGCTCCCCGGCGCGAGGCTCGGGCTCGACGGGGACACCGGGAACAACGTCTCGATGACGTACACCAACACGAACTCGTGGCACAACAGCAGCCTCAGCATCGATCCGGATCAGCGCAGGAGGAACGGGTTCGTGCTCACCACCGACGGCTGGGACGTCCTCCGGGGAACCTTCCCGGAGTGGATGGTGTCTTCTCAAGATAACGGCAGCTCACTGTTGCTGCTGAAAACTCGTCAGGGCGCAGGCATGGCGGAGCACTTGCAGCTCCATCTGGGGCAAGTGAGCCTACGGAGCTGGTCGAGTTCTGCTGGCTGCTGGGTGGCCCGCTGGACCTTCCCTTCCGATTGCAAATCCAGCGCCTTTTTCTGCGGCCGTTTCGGCGCCTGCACGAGCAATGGCACGTGTGGCTGCGTCGACGGATTCGAGCCTGCAAAACCATCAGAGTGGCAGCTCGGATACTTTGTGAGCGGTTGCTCGAGATCTCTCCCACTGAGCTGCACGGCAGATAATGGCCTGACGGCGGAACACGATGACTCGTTTGTGCTCCTAGACAACCTGCAAGGGCTCCCTTACAACTCCCAGAACGTCACAGCAGAGGGTGACGAAGGTTGCAGAGAAGCCTGTCTGAGCAAATGCTACTGCGTCGCGTACGCGTATGACGACGACTCTGGATGCAAGCTATGGTACAACTACCTGTACAACGTGAGTTTCGCTGCCACACCTCCGTTCAGCAAGGTTTATGTTCGTTTGGGTTCTGAGCTCGGGGCTCAAAAAGATTCGAAAACAACAGGGATTGTGTTCATGGTTGTCGGACTGACAGCAACAGCTTGTGTGATATTGATACTAGCGCTTGTATGGAGATACAGGGACAGGAGAGCTTTGTTTGCTACCTGCAGAAATTTCCAAGAGGTGGAAGGCTCTCTTGCTGTCTACCCATATGCACAGATCAAGAGAGCAACGAGGAATTTCTCCGACAAGCTCGGCGAGGGAGGTTTCGGCTGTGTTTTCAGGGGAACGATGCCAGGACCAACCGTCGTCGCCGTGAAGCGTCTCAAAGGCTTTGGGCAAGCAGACAAGCAGTTCAGAGCTGAAGTGCAGACGCTCGGAGTGATTCGGCACACGAACATCGTCCCTCTCTTGGGATTCTGCGTCAAAGGGAGTACGAGGCTGCTTGTGTATCAGTACATGGACAATGGCTCCTTGGATACACACCTCTTCTCGGAAAACAATCCTTGTCTACTGAACTGGGATCTTCGGTACCGGATTGCGCACGGTATCGCCAAGGGCCTAGCCTATCTCCACGAAGAATGCCAAGACTGCATCATACACTGCGATATCAAGCCAGAAAACATACTCCTCGACGCGGAATTCGGCGTGAAGATCGCGGACTTCGGCATGGCAAAGCTTCTTGGACGGGAGTTCAGCTCTGCACTGACCACGATCCGAGGAACCATGGGCTATCTTGCGCCGGAGTGGGTGTCTGGACAGCCTATCACCAAAAAAGCAGATGTCTATAGCTTTGGCATCGTGCTTCTGGAGATAATCTCGGGGAGAAGGACTACCAGGAGACTGAAATTTGGGAGCCATCGGTATTTCCCTCTTTATGCTGCTGCCCAACTGAATGAAGGAAACGTGCTGTGTTTGCTGGATCGTAGGCTGGAAGGAAATGCCAATGTCGAGGAGCTTGATGTCATCTGTAGAGTTGCCTGTTGGTGCATCCAGGACGAGGAGAACGACAGGCCATCGATGGCCCAAGTTGTTCGTATGCTGGAAGGTGTTTTAGACGCTGAAATTCCTCCAGTTCCGTCTTCGTTCAAGAACCTTATTGAGGGTGAGAATAGCAGTACATCTTCGGAAGAAGGCTAATATTTTCTTTACTATATATGGGGACAATTGATTAAAGATATGGTCCGTGATTAGACGCTGATCTTTTTTCCTGTTATATACTAGTATAGTGCCCGTGCTAACGCTACGGCTTTATTTTAGGGATGGATGTGGAAAAAAGTAATTATAGAATATTTTGACCAAGTACATAAAAAATTGTCTGTGCTAACGCTATGGTAAATAGTGATGACACTTTTACATTAGCAACCTCTAGCGTGATTGCATGCCTCAGCGCCACCCGCTGCTCCTCGTCATGATGTCTTGTTACAGTGATCTAACCGCTCCTCCTTTGAACCTCAGGTGCTCGCATGATTTTCTTATTCTCCAGCAATAACTGAAATGAAAGAGTTGTTAATTAGCATCCCAGTAACAGTCGCCACAATCATAGGGAATACAAACAAAACATTCTTACTTCTAAAATGGTATTGACATATTGGCAAATAACTTCCAATTTGCTTTGTCAATAGCAGGCAGCAACAAAAAATGACATAAGAAAGATCAAATTACTACAAACATTAGTGGCTAGCTACATAGGTGCCTTTCCTCCAATGAAATTGCTAGAAGTTTGCTTAGTCATGGACAGGCATGACTTCTGTCGGGCCTTATTCGTTTCATCCATAAATCATAGGTATTGAGGGGGGATCTAAGACCAGAGAATCAATAATTTCCTAGTAAGATATTTTCTCAATTGAGTCAATGCACAGCTAAGGTCAGATGGCAATGTAAAACAATCAATGCAGCATTAGAAGACCAATTCATCAAAATGCTCTGCAGCACTCTTCACTCATGCTTACTGCTTAGTACTACAACAAAATCTCTTGCATCACCACTGCAAGTCTATTCAGTAGCAGTATAAGCCTCCCTACAAATATAGTTAATAATGAAATGGAGACAATAAAAAACCTAATTCGGTGTTAATATTTACAACGGTGTCAACTTCCTCATCAGACAGACTTAGAACTTGCGAAGCTAGCACCGCCTTTTTTAGCATGCTACAACCGACAAAACCTACCAGTAATAGTTAACCAATTAGTTTGCAGCCAAGTCCCCCAGCCCAACTACACAGCAAAATTGGAGTTCAGTGGACGGGGATCAACAAATTTTACAATGACAAAATCTCTACAAGGATCCAGTGGACATACCCGATCAGCAAACATGCTATCCTTTCTGTTGGTCTTAAACAGGGCTAATTTGAATTATTCGTGCAGATAATACGTCAAAGCCCCAAGGAGAGATCAGACATCAGGGCTTCATGGAAACAAAACTGCCATTCACTGCCACTTCACACTCAAAGAAATTAGAACTTACAAACCTTATTAATCAAGCCATCATCAACCACAGCAAGTCACATTGCACATAGAAGGAGAACAAAAACTCACACCCTGGCTATGGTTCTGGCCGATGGTCTTGAACTCAAATTCTTTCACATTTTCGATTCTTGTGGCCATTTTTGTCCTAGTCAACCTAGCTCCAGCAGCTGATTGCGAAAGATGATGATTTGGTCACTATGAACTCATGGCCAGAGACTTTTGAATTTAGTGCCAGTTCATAGGTGCATAAATAAAAATCAGTAATATGTTTCCTATTTCTTCACTTAATCCCAAATTCAACCAATTCACTACTATTATTACTACTAAGATGACGATGGCAACTCACCAACAATCGGTAAGTGGAACAAAATATAGGGATAAGAACCAAGAAAAAAACTAATGTGGAATGAAGGAAACGTCACCAGAGTAGTAATAGTCAGGCAACATTTTGTTAGGCTCACCTCCAAACCGAGCGGCAAGAGATCCAGTGGTGGCCAGGGCTGCGGCGGATGCGTGTCCTGCATGGGGCACAGGATACCGGTGGCCACGAAGGGGTCCCTGCCGGCCTCTATAATTTTCTCTTGGATCCCACACAAAGACACCAAAAATCAAACAAACCACTGCATCATCAAGCAGAGTTGGACGCGTCTGGCCATAGAGAATCCATCTGAGATTTTAGTCATAATAGCATATTGCCTGTGCTAACGCTACGGACCACATTAAGCAACTTTTTCAGTATACACGTACACCACACTAATGCAAACAGCACACTAAGTTCATAGCTACTATGATGTCAGAAGTTAAATTCAGAAGGCTGCAAGTATTTAAACCACCTGGAGTAGTGCAGCCATTGTACCATAAGAGTGCCATAGTAGTAGAGCAAGATCTTCACATTTTTCTCGTTTCTGAAAGAAATAACCAGGATCATCACTCTAAATGAAAACTTCGGTCCCAACTTCCCAATCAATATACTTAGGGCTGCATGATCAAATATTTAAAACGTTGATTCATGAACTGATCCCCCAACCCACCCACTTCATCTAACATATTCAAAATGTCAAATTTTCATCACAAGAAACATATCCCAATCAAATCTTCTGGGCCTGCACAATTCATTTTGTACATCACTGAACCTCACCAGTTTATTCAAGCCGAACACCACCAGAAAATTGCATTACAATCTATTGTACCTTAAAAAAATTATCTACCCAGTGCAGGTCAAAACTATGTGGTTACCATGTACACTGAAACCAGATGTCTTTTTTAAAGTGTGGCCCTATTATTAATATTAACAAGAATACTTTGAATATATTCTAAAAGGATAGCAAAGAAGAACACCAACCAAAAAAGCAACAATAGCTTTCTGTACAAGTGGGGGAAAACTGTAATAACATGACATAAAGCTAGCAAATACCTTGACTTTGCAACCTTCCCATCCTCTGCATCAGGTTTCTTTTCAATTTCACTCCGGCCACCGCAAGCTCACCGCCCCAGGAGCCAAGGGCATTTCGCGGAAGCTGCTGCCGGGACTGGCGGCACGAACTGGTCTTCCAGGTCACTGCAAGAGGAGCCGAAGCAGGGCCGATGAGGGAGGCGAGGAGCTTCCCACGATGTAACTTGATGCTACTGGCTTCCTTGCTGCAATGGCAATGATACGAGGCATGCATCAGTCACCTCAATGATAAGAGCTCCAACAAATAGCATAGACCATCAGTGCGCCTTTCACTTGATGTCTTTGCTGAAAACAAAATACCAAATAGTTACGACCAGATTCATGCAGCTGCCATGTTCTCCATAGTTACAACCAGATTCCATTTAAACCACCTGGGAGCCAGCAGTGCCATTGAAAAAGAGGTCAACAATGCCTAAATCTAGAAAAAGTGGTCAAATCAAGAAAAAAAAGAGGCAAAAAATTACCATGCAGGCATTTCATCGAACACATGGTAGGTGTCATCCATGTTGAGCTCGAAGCCAAAATCAGGTTCGACGATGGCGGCGACCCTGGCCTCACGTTTCACAAACAGCCGATGGCCTAGCCGTGGAGCCGGTTGGAGAAGGTGGCACGAGCCAGGACTCCTGCGTCCGTGGCTGGTGGTGACCCGAGCACCTACGACCAGCGTTTCGGCAGGTCCGTCGCCTGCGTGCAGCGGCCGGGCAACGCCTCGAGGGCACGGACCTATAGTTGCTGCGGTGTAGGAGGCGAGTGGGAGGCCATACTGGTGGCCTGGCAGCGGGCGCCCGGCTCCCTGGTGGCCTCGCGGCCTACGCCGGAGGTTGAGGGGGCATGCCGGCGAGGGGCGGCGCCCGCGTGGGGGTGAGGGAGGAGGCCCCTTACGATCCGTGCCCTACTCCTACGCCGTCTGCGGCCACCATTCCCCGTCCGGCCCGATCTCACTCGCCTATTCTTTTTTTTTCAGAGGACAAGAAGAAAATGGGGACGCGGATGCACGGGGATTGGAATCGAACCCTGCCCGATTGTTGTGCTGTGCGGGTGCGGACGCGTGAAGCCGCAGGGTGAGAAGCTAGGTGAGAAGCTTCGCATCACACATCACATCGAATCGTGGTCATCGGATTTAGTTTGTGTGTCTTAGTAACCCTTGATCTTAATAGAGGTGGATTTCTGTGTGCATTTTTCTGGATACACAATGATTGGAGGCTCTCAGCGGGGGACATTTTACTTGGGGGACCTAGTATAATTTTGATTGGTGCATTATAGTAGAGATATGACCATGCGTGGAAATTTCAATTATTTTTCTTGGTTTACTAGGTATTGATAGCTTAATCTGTTCATACCATTATCAACGAGGATGAAGGAATTGCAGTATGTACTAGTCCACTAACCTATACTCCTTACAAAGGGACACAATTACTAGGAGTTCAATATAAAATCAAACATTTTTAAACATATTTGTCTATCTACTCCATCATCACACTGTAGAAAAGCAAAGAAATTGAGAATAATTACACATTAATCTTACAGGAATCTCAAACGGTTCCTACCAAGAGTCTGAGCTTTCTACACGCCGGTGTGTACATGTGTTTTTTCGCTAATGCTCTATCACGGACGTCCTTCCGCGTCGGTTGGTCCGGACGCGGCTAGCTAGGCTACAGACCGGCCCACAGGCCTGCTCCCTTCATCGATATACACGGTTTTTTCAAAAAAAAAAGAGAGAGCGACATCTTATCTTCCCCGTTCGCATCGGCTCCACTGCACCGCCCGCCCCTCGGTCGCGTACGCACGAGCTCTGCTAGTGCCCACGTCTGCATGACCGCCAATGCCGTCCGCATATGCACAAGCATCGAGCGCCACCGCTAGCCATGTACGCGCGAGCTCCACCCGTAGCGCTACGCCGCACACCGTGGTGAGGAAGACCTACGCCTCCACCTGCCCAGCTCGTTGCGACCGGGTGTGGAGCTTGCCCACGTGCAGCTCAAGGCTGCCCGGGCAGAGCCCGCCCCTACCCAGGCAACAAAGAATGTTGCGTTGAAACTGCATGTTGCTAGCGTCTATTTCAAGTGTTTCAAATGTTTCAGAGGTATGTTGCAAGTGGCTTATATTGATGTTACAAAAGTAGATCGGGATGTTACACATGTTATAATTGTGTTTTCAAGTGTATGTCTCAAATGTTTTATCTGTTTCAGACGTACTTTGCAAGTGTTTCATCTAAATATTGCAAAAGTAGACCTGGATGTCGAGTGTATGTTACTAGTGTTTAAGGTGTTTCATATGTATGTTACAAGTATTTTATCTGGATATTGCACATGTTTTGCAATGGCTACAAATGTGTTCTCCTGGTGTTTCATACGTATGTTGCAAGTGTTTCAATGGTTTCGGATATATGTTGTAAGTGTTTCATTTAGATGTTGCAAAAGTAGATCTTATGGTTGCACATGTTACACTGGGACCCATCGGCAGCATCCAGCTGCTTGCCCGCCTACATGCACATGGGTGTGGAGGGGGTGCCACTATGCGGGCGCTGGACATAAAGCGGTGCGGGCCACGATGCGGGTACGGGACACGGTGCAAGTGCGGGACATGGTATGGCGCGGGCCCCACTAAAGCAGGCGCAGCAAGGCGCGGGCGTCTGGACGTCCCGGCGCTAGACATTCTAGTTTTTTTTCCAAACAAGCCCAAGGTGGCTCGTACTCCCTCCGTTCTTAAATAATTGCCGTCGTTGGTGTACGTACTGCAAGTTTAACTCGATTTGTAGAAAGTATGTACAATATTTGTATCTCCAAATAAATTTATTAAAAAAAGTAGATTTAAAGATCTTTTCAATAATATTAATTGTGTGCCATAAATATTAATATTTTTTAATATATATTTAGTCAAAGTTGTTTATTGTGAAGCAAAAAAACGAGAGACAGAGGAGTATATTTGTCTCCTTCCGCATGAGTTTCCCTTTGTACACGCAGGAGTTTCTTGGTCCGCATGAGATCCACTCGGCGATCTCCTTCCTTTTCACTGTTGACCTTCTCTACAAATTACAAACTCAGGCCGAGCGCGGAGCCGCTGCTTATCGGGGTGTGCAGACACAAGCGCCTAAACACGCCGAGCGCAGCCGCACCCCATGCGGGGCTCGCTGCCTTATCCTCGCCGTCGCTGGCCCGCAGCTGCCCCGTCACCACCACAACGGTACAACCACGTCACGGATGACCTCCCAGTCGCCAACTGGCCGGAGCCCAGGAACGGGCTGGAGGCCCGCCGAGATGGCCGGCGCCCGTGGCGTACCTGCCCCAGGTGATCGTGCTGTGTCACCAGCGCCGCGAGGGGATCGACGAGGCTGCCGCCGCCGCCGCAGCGTCCTCCACCAGCGACCTCGTCTCCAAGTGGTGCCCCAAGGGCCGGGTAATGGATCGGAAGTGATGCAGTTTGCAGATGCTATTCCTACTGCTTGTACTGATGGTATATACTCTTTGACTATTCGCTGGATTTGGCGCGTCTGGGCTCGTGTGTGGAAGGGGGTGGGATGGCATTCTTATCTTAGGATAGCAATTAGTTGACTGAGCTTAAAAATGACAAATTCGATCTTGCAGTAACAACACATTGCTCAGGTTCATGCACAAAACACAAATGCATGCTTATTGTGACAGCTGACAAGTAAAAGGCATGATTTGCATATGATATTCGTTGGATTGTCATCAAATATTTATCATGTTCATTAGGTTACGAAGCATATATCTGTTTTCTAGCAATTATTTTTAATTCAAATAAATTCCAACCACTTACAATGTTGATTATTCTCTTACATTTCAAACTTATGATCAGCAATTCTCCCACTCTCATGTCTCAGTACAATTGATTAGTAATTCTTCCACTTTCTCATATAGAGAATATAATGCTTTCATATTTCTTGATATAAGCAAACTAAAAAAATGCCTTGACGCTTTCATTGGATTATATGTTTCTTGCACTTCAAGTACTTCCAGACTTGCCATGGCAAACATGAATACCTATTTCTAATAAAATTTATTTGGTGCTTGTAAGCTCAATTTAACCATACCATCCTTTTTCTCCTCCTTAAGGTGTTATCCAGTGGTGGTTAGTATCTCTAAAACACCATATTTGGATGCTATTGGTTGTGATGCTATTAGACGAATTTCCGTGCATGTGCGTTGTACTACAAACACAAGGCATCTTACTACTTTTTTTTGTACGACATTAGAATTCCACTGGATGCAGCTTCAGCTTGATCTATATTCTTGTGGAGCAGTATGTTCATATGCACTCTTGTTGTACTATCTCTTTAGATGTTCGATTTCCTTTATGAATTTTCTAGCTATAGGTGATAACAAATGTGAGCAACTGAGCATAAAGCCATAAAGAAAAGTAAGTCTGCTACTTGGAATTTCACCAAATATAATGTTGGATTCAGTCTCACCAATGCAGGTCTCATTGCTGATTGAACTCTAAAAATAGCCCTGAAAACTCATTTTTCTTTATGCACATCGATGTTTAAGTAACCCAGTTTATTGGATTGCTTACTCAGAAGTAGATTAGAGATGGTCTCTGATAATTAATGAGGTACTCCGTTGAGAGGATGGTAACTTCTCTGTTTTTATTGTTGTAATCAGTAGCTAGATTAGAACTTGAAACTATATACGACCTCTAAGTATAATCAATAATTGTTGTGAACTCATTATATTGAAAGGGCTCACTCTATTTCTTTGTTCCCTCAAAGTGTCTAGATGCCAATATATACTTGCAATTGTTCTCGAAAGGTCTGGAATGAGCATTCTTTTTTATTTTTGAATTTTGGATTGTTATAATAATTAATATCGATCTATCACACACTTTTTTTGTAGCAGCATCGTCATTTCACCAGTGCTTTCCTTCCATATATTACTTGGAGCTGCCATGGAATGAAGGATGAGAGGTGTGTCCTCTGTTCCTCCCTTGCTTTTAACGTTATACTGCATGCTATCCAATACAAGCAAGTCCTACCCTCCTACGTTTAGTGACATTATTATACAATGTTTATAGAAGTTTCGCATCCAGTGAATTGTTGGTATATTACTCCTTTGATCTTTGACACCTTGGCTGGAGAGGTACATTATTTTTCTAATTTCCGTGTGTCCATTTTCTTTCAGAAGTGTGAATTGTACATTGTAGGGGTTTGGAAGAGTCCAGAAAAAATCAAGTATATTTCAGAGAACATGGTAACCGTGTGCAGTGCAAGTGTCCCACGACAGCAAGGTGTATTGCTCGCATTCTCCTATCTGAACTATTTCTCAAGTTCGTTGTGTGTTACAGTTCATAATAGCACATGTATGGAATTTAAACAATTTCTCAAGCTGCTAGAAAATATCTAGATAGGTCAGCATCAGTTCATTTTTAGTAAAGAATGTCAGACCAATGAGTTGCAACATATTGAATAGAAATGCATACAAATTGATGACAAAATCTGAAAAGCCCTGTAAAAGGCGACATATCCAGCAATTGAGTGTAGCAGAGATGCGTATGTTGCGTTGGTGTTGTGGGCACACAAGGAGGGATAGAGTCCGGAACGACGATATTCGGGATAGGGTTGGAGTGGCACCAATTGAGGAGAAATTGATTCAACATCGGTTGAGATGGTTTGGACATGTCCAACGGAGGCCTCCTGAGGCGCCGGTGCGTAGTGGAGTTCTAAAGCGGGCCGATAATGTAAAGAGCGGTAGAGGTCGACCTAAACTAACTTGGGACGAGTCCGTTAAGAGAGATCTTAATGAGTGGAATATCTCCAAGGATTTAGCTATGGATAGGAGCGCTTGGAGATTGGCAATCAACGTGGCGGAACCGTGATCTCTTTTTGTCTCCCTTTATGTCTTTTTTGTGTCTCCATGTTTCTCGTCTCTTTTGGGTTTCATCTCTAGCCTACCCCAACTTGCTTGGGACAAAAGGCTATGTTGTTGTTTGTTGTTGTTAGCCATTGGTTACCTTGTTGAAAATATGAAAGGAGTGAAGATTTGAAGAAACATTGTTGTCAAAGTTTAGACTGAACTAAACTAGGCATGTTGTTGTCATCTAGTGACTTTATGAAAGACAAGTTGTTTCAGTTCAGTCTGACCCGACTAGTTATTTTAGAGCATATCTACCATGCATATTGTTTGAGTTAAACAAACTATTTTTGGTGAAAGGAAAATAATCCTACAAGCATGGCATTGTGCTTGCATGAAGGCGCTGAGAACACATGGAAAACACTTTCTGATGAGAAAAACAACAAACGTTCTAGTGAGCAAAACTAGTCAAATGTTCTATATTCTAGGTATATTCTACCATTATAGGTAAATATCCGTGTGTTGCAACGGTAAAAATATAATACCATGAAAGCATATATATGAGTGTGTGTTATACTGTTACCCAAGAAAGACATCACAATCATGATGTTTTAAACATTAATATTACATAAGTCTTCATAAAGGATAGATAACTAAAATAAATTATAATAAATCAAAAGGTATATATATAACCAAAAATAGCGTTTTCGCTCACCATGTTGATCCGTGGGAGTTGCTCATTATTCCAGGCCGCCATTAGTTGTAGAACACGGAAGCTAGAAAAACTTGTGTAATAAAAATGAATTGTTAGCTATTCATTATATTATAATAAAAATAATATAGTTATTATATCATTCTACAGGGTGGTTCAAAGGAACATACATATCAATATCAACTGAAATGTCATCTGGAATTATAGCTTTCCAATTAAAAATACCTTTCGCTTTCCATCCAGAGCCTTGAGCGTTCAAACCAATCCTATAGTCTTGTTCCATCTGCATAATTATTTTTACATACCTCTTGAATGGTATATCATCTTTCATCCATTCCAAAGGTGGTGTGGTATCAAGTATAGTCATACTTAAAGCCTCGAGCACATAAAGCATATATGTTGCTGACAGGAAAGTAATCCATGGGAGAAAGACCTGCAAAACAGTTGGGATTATGATATAGTAGTGTATCAACATTAAAGTATGTAAAAACAAATCAAAGGAAAGAAGCCTTAAAAATCTACAGTGTGAGGAATCATATTACATGCGAGGCCAACATGCACATGTTTTGCCTATCTATTTTTTTCCTTTCCTCAGTCTTCAAAGAATAGAGGCCAACAATGTCTAAAGTAAAATAAAAGGTAAGCAAGACATAAATAACACACATGATTCATTATTCATTACAATATAATAGTAAAAGCATATTCACATAGAATCACAGGTCCATATAATGATTTGTCACGATTTTATTATTTGTATTCTGAAGCCTGTCTGCTTCATTATATGCATGTACCCTAACACCCATGTTGAAGCACTTTTGGGACATTCTCGTACCCATCTGTATGAGTCCTTGAAGATCCTTGACACTTAAGTTTATTTGGTATGGGTTGAAGCTTCTTACCCACCATGGCCTTTAAAATATAATAAATATATATAATAATGAGCCAAGAATATGTGCATGATTTGAAATAATATAATAGCAATATATTGATGTAAATAAACTGAGTACAAGTAGCTTCAATGTCATATTGTCTGTAATGCATATGGTATAATCACATATGTCATCTGTTAAATCCTCCTTCATTCTTGGCATGTCCACCGTGGGTAGGCCTAGCAACAAACAGAGAGGTCGTCGGTTGTTTGGTCGGAAGAGCGCGGCGACTACTGTTGTTTCCTCTTGATAGGTGTAGTATTTGATGTGTTGTGTTTCATCTGAGTATAACATCAGAAGGGCTCCTAGATTGTTCATCTTATCGGGCACCCATTGACATCCCTTCCATCTGTTTAGCTTTGACGATAGTAAGATGGCAGCCAGTTTCGGCCTGAAATTTGTTATATGAACCTGCACAATATTGTCATTGTTAATGTGTGTGTAATAATAATATACTATTAGACATAACCTATTTATATTAGGATAATAGGATTGGATTAGTGAGAGCTATACCTGAGTTACGTCGTCAGATAGGACATCCCCTGACCAGTACTCCATAAAGGTTGACATGAAAAGGCCACACGAATATCTACATGAAAAAGGCAGATCATGACTCATCAGATTGAATCAATACATCGAGATTAAAGGAGACATGTTAGGCATGTATCCACTGTGTATTCTAGCATCTACGTATTTCCTCATGGGGCTAGAAATTAACCTGGAGGTTTGTCCATTTGATATCTTTATCCTTAAGTTGGATACAACGCGATACAAAGTCAATGTATTTATGCAACAAACTTGGCTATTTATACAATATGTCCACATTCACAAATTATATATCTATTAAACTTAGCAAATCTTTCATTATGATACTAATTTATGAATGTAGACATATTTTGTATAAATAGCCAAATGGGTTGCATAGATACATTGACTTTGTATTGTGGTGTATCTAACTTAATGATAAAGATATTAAGTGCACAAACCTTAAAATTATTTCCTAGCCTCGTGAGGAAATACATAGCTGATGAGACACACAGGAAGATGGATATATGCCTAATATACCTCTTTTATATATTTATATTTATATTTATATTAATTCAAATTTTTTAGTCATGATTTGCCTTTTTTTATTTGGATATTTGTGTGGCGTTTTCATGTTAAACTTTATAGACTACTGGTCAGGGGATGTCCTGTCTAACAACGTAACTTAGGTACAACTCACTCATCCAATCTTATTATCCTAATAAATAGGTTATGTTTATTACACATTAACAATGACAATATCGTGAAGGTTCATATGACAAATTTTAGGCTAAAACTAGGTGCAATCTTATTGTCGTTAGAGCTAAACAGGTGGAAGGGGTGTACATGGGTGCCCAACGAAGATGAACAATCTAGGAGCCCTTCTGATGTCGTACTTATAGATTAAACAAGCAACACATCAAATACTATAACAAGAGCAAACAACGGCAATCACCGCACTCTTCCGATCTAACAATCCACGACCTCTATTTGTTGTTAGGCCTACCCATGGTGGACATGCTAAGGACCAAAAAGGATTTAACAGATGTCATATGTGATTATATTATGTCCATTAAAGACAATACGACATTGTTGTAAGCTACTTGTACTCCATTTATTTACAACAATGTATTGCTATTATATTACTTTATTCCCTGCCCCTTGGCTCATTAGTATATTTATTATATTTTAAAGGACATGGTGGCTAAGAAAGCTTTAGCCCATACAAAATAAATTTAAGTGTTAAGGATCTCCAAGGACTCATACAGATGGGTACGAACATGTCTAAAAAGTGCTTGAACATGAGTTTTAGGGTACATGCAAACAATGAAGCAGACAGACTTCAAAATAGAAATAGTAAGATCGTGACAAATCATTACATGGACTTGCAATTCTACGTGAGTATGTTTTACTATTATATCATAATGAATAATGTATGCTATTTATGTCTTGCTGACTTTTTTTCTTTATAGATGTTGGCCTCGCCTAATTCTTTGTTGGCTAAGGAAAAGATAAAACAGCTCGGCCAACACATGTGCATGTTGGCCTCATATGAATTATGATGCCTCACGTTGTAGATTTGTAAGGCTTCTTTTCTTTGATTTATTTTGCATGCTTCAGTGCTACTACTATATTGTAATCCCAACCATTTTACAAGTCTTTCTCCCATGGTGTCATGTCCTTTCATCAACATATATGATTTATGTGCTCGACCAAGAGGCTAAAAATATGACTATCCTTGATAGCACACCACCTTTGGATCGGATAAAAGACGATGTACCATTTAAAAGGTACGTAAAATCAATTCTTAGACTGGAACAAGACTATAGGCTTGACATGGACGTGTAAGGCTTTGGATAGAAAACGAGTATTTTTAATTGGAAAACGAGTAAGTTTCTTTGAACCACCCTGCAAAATATTATATTTATTATAATAATATAAATAATAGCTAACAATTTATTTCTGTTACTAAAGTTTATTTGGCTTCTGTGCTCTAAAACTAATGGTGGTCTAAAATAATGGTCAACTCACACGGATTAAGATGGTGAGTGTAAACGCTTTTGCATAGTAATATGTATACCATTTCAATTTCTAATGTATATATTGCTACTGACTATACTTTTTGATTTCATATTTGAATTTATACAGGATGCCCAAAGGATATAAAATGAATTTGTGATCCACCTATTGGTATACCAAGGAAATTCTTGGAAAATTACACTTCCTAAAGAAGTGCAAAATTATCTTAGGTGTATCGTAAACATGAAGCGATACAGTAGCTAGATAGTTGTAATGAACTAGGTTCTGACCATATGAACTTGATTGTTTCAGTTTTGCATTAAAACTTTAATTGTATTTTAATTATCTATGCTTAGTGAAGACATATGTAATATTGATGTTCCAAACATCACAATTGTAGTAGCTATTTTTTGTAACAGTATAACACACGCTCATACATATGTAATCTTGGGTATTATGTTTACCCGTTGCAACACACTGGTATTTACCTAGTAAGCTAGTAAGTGTGAGTCGTGTTTTTTTCTCTAACAAGATGACATGTGTTTTTAGTAAAACAATTCTTCAACTCGATTGGTTTAAAATGTTTGTAAAGCTAAAGAACAAGATGATTCTTTAGAGTCTAGAATACAATCTTATTCTCATTTTTTCACTTTATGGTACCGGATGATATAAATTTATTAGAGTGATGATCGATCTAAATGTAATGAAACTAAATGTAGTGTTGGCTGAATGTTTATTAACAATCCGTGAATCCATTTAGTTATATTTAAAATTATATCAGGATTAGGTTTTTTTATTAATCTAGATTGGTTTTATTTTTTTATGAACTCTAGGGTTTGAATTGGTAATCACATCTAAATTAAATGTATGACTTTTATTTTTCTTTATAAAATGTGTAAGATTTATGAACTTAGCACTCCATTATATTATGCCTAAATAATTATCGATATTTCTAATGAATAAAAGCAAAACACTATCAATTAATTTTTTTCAACATCATAGACCATATGGATATTTCTAAATAATTATCGACATTTCTAGTGAATAAAAGCAAAGCACAATATCAATTAATTTTTTCAACATCATAGGCCATATGTCTAGACCATGGATATTTTCTATATATGTTATATGCGTTGACTTCTAGAATTTTATTTATTATTTTTTTTGAAGAATTTTTTTATACACGTGTGTGCCACACGTGTTTGTCCGCTTGTATGAAATAAAGATATATACACATTTTCAAGTGGCTCCAGACCATTTTCTCCCACTAACATTACAGTGGGACCAAACTATATACTGTACGAAACTAGTTCAGGTGGCTCCAGACCATTTTCTCCCACTAACATGAATACATAATCACATTATCTATGCATCATCATGTAACTTAATTGCATCCAGAAAGCAACAGGCTTCCAATGCGGATCAGGAAGCTGATGAGCATCGGTCATCTCGTAGGACCGCACCTTGCGCTGCGTAGTCACCACTCACCAGTTGTCCTTGTTTATCGTACTTGAGACCAAACGTGGTGACCGCGAGCACGTGGTGATGCGGGTAGTAGCCATCGTCGTGGAGGCGCTGCAGATCCTCCTCCTCGTCGCGGGTCAGCGACTCAACCAGGCAGTACCTGCTACCGCCCATGCACACGAGCGTGGACCCAAGGTGCCTCCTGGACTTCGCGTCGAACAGCTGGTCCTGGCCGAGCTTCCAGGCGGGCAGGCTCCTGAGGTCGGCAGGAGCCGGCGCGACGTCGCAGCAGCAGAGGTAGCCTAAGCCGCCCTCATGGCAGCAGAGGCCCACCCAGGCGTCCAGCTCGGCGTCGAAGTACGCCTCGCCTTTGAAGGGCAGGAACCAGCTGCCATGCGACGCCCACTGCTTGCTCTCCGTGTCGAAGGAGAACGTGCTCCTTCTATGGGAGACGAAGAGCGTGCGCCCGTCGGGGTGCAGCGCGGAGGCCCATATGCGGTCACAGTGGTCGAAGGGCGGGGGCGAGCCGGTTCGGCTCCACGACCACCCCGCGTCGTCTGGGTAGATGCTGTCGGGCGGTGGCGCCGAGGCGCTGAGCATGTCGAACTGGCCTGCTCTCAGAAGGTAGAGGCTGCCGGCAACGGACGCGAACAGTGGTTTGACGAAGAGCTTGTTGCCGCCGCGGCGTGGCCAGGGGCAGACGGCGAGCGCCGTCGTCTGTACATCGAACACTGGGAAGGCAGGGTAGGGACATGGCTGCATGGCGAGGATCTTGGTGCCGTGGGAGGCGAAATGCCAGGAGCAGCCGTGACGGGCCTCGAAGCGGACGACCGGCGGCTCCGGCAGGGGGAGGGGCTCCGGCCCGGCGTCGAGGGCGTCGAAGGCCTCGACGTCGACCTTGTAGACGCTGTATCCCCTCTCCCAATCATCCAGAATGAGATAGAGATGCTTCTTCTGCTCCTGCTGCTTCAATTGCTTGGCCGCGCGGTGGCACTGGCAGCAGGGGCAGGGCTCAAGCTCGCACTGCTGCCGCTTATTCGACATGATCTCTTCAACGCGCTCTCTCCTCCTCAACGTGCAATCAACTCCTATATATGGCGTGCCGTATATATTTTCTTCTGTCTAATCGCTCATTTATAGTTTTATTTATATTTAACAAGCATAAACATAAATAAAATTATATTTCATACAATAATTAGTCCACCATAAAAATTTTACCGCAATTAGACAGAAGAAACTACAGCTATAAATTATTCTAATTAATTATAGAAAAGCATAGATCTAAAGCCACAACAAAAACTTTGTACTAAAGCATACCATATTATATATTCATTGTGTAGATCTACTCATGTGGAGTCCAACAAAATTAGATTTTCTATTTTATGATTTTTCTGTGATTTACTTTGATTTTTTAAAGATTCGGCGGAAATAAATAAAAACGATAAAGATAAAACCGCCTTTAAAACTGCTTATAACAGGGTCAGAGAGGTAAAATGAACGGTTTTAAAAGTTGGTGGAGGGTTTTGCCTGATTTTAGAGTTTAAGGAGGAAAAGTAGACTTTCGTAAAAGTTGAGGCAGGTGACGTCCATTAAGAGAAATAGAACATCAGGCGCCCTTCGGGCGCCCTACAATGACCTAAAGAGCAAAAGCTATGATCCATACATCTTAGACACAAATTTATAACTATATTCAAACGATAAGGTTATGATCTAAGCACAAACATTGGTATATATCACATGGCCAAGGCATTAGCATCTAATATCAAGTATATCATATCAACATATGCATAGTACAAATTATGAAGCTACCTCATCTTCCATATTTCGCCTCTGCGGTTTCGTTCAGTTGTACATTACATAGCCATTCATTACAGTTTACAATCAGAAATCGTGATTGTCAAACGCCTTAGCCAGTAGCTTTAGAATGTATGTCCAAATGTCTCATGGTAGTGGTAGGTTCGCAAACCTAGAGACAAAATAATAGTAAACTACACAGTTTACAACTATGAGGTTTTCAAAGGACATAGTGCTGGTCATCACAGTGGTAAAGTCCCTTCGCATTGATAAGCATTTGAATAAGCACACATATATAGCTCGTAGGAACCCATAGACGCAAAAGCTCTGTAAATGGGGAAAAAATGGGCATAGGGATACATTCTTACCAAACATGATAAAGAGCATGGTAGAAAAATCAGATGGAAACCACGCAATTCCCATTCATCTAAAGCATGTTAATCTTAGGTAGATTCATCGGCTCAAAGTGCACAATGAAAACTTAATTCATGATATACACAAGTATTACATTTTAAGATTAGAAGTCGTAACGACTGAACATGAGAGTTTATAAATATCAAACACTTTAACAGGTAGATTGGAATAGTGATCAAATGTGCAATGAAAAAGACAAGTTCACTATACTAAATAGAAGCAGCAAATTAAACGGTTTGTGCCTGATAGGTCTTCCAAAATCATTATGATTATTAGGGTGGCAATTTTTTTTTTGACACCAGATGTCAAACACTAAGCAAAAGTCACTCATACACAAACAAACAACCAGCAAGTATACCCTGAAGTGATGTAGCCACATTAGTGGAAATATGGGACCATCACTTAGAATCAATATAAAAAACACTAAAGCAATGCTTCTCAAATTACAGCTTTGGGAACTACATTAAAAAGAGAAGAAATTAGTAAGTGCAGATAGCAAGGGAAAAATGTTTAAGAACAGGCTACACATTACGCCGCAAGCCATGTGTAGCATGTTCTTAAATTGCATAATCTAACACCTGAAGAACCTGTCAGTGAAAATGCACTCAAAATGGAACACTAACATCCTATATTGCACTCCTATCAATCCTAATCAAGTTTATAGCTCATCAACTGATTAGTTGAGTGGAGAAGAAGGTAAGTCTTAAGTGGGTAAGTGACCTAGAAACTTAACACTCTTACCTGGCAGTTTTGTTTGCCTCTGTTTTCACTGTAGCTGGCAGGCAAAAATCATGCATTACTCTATTGTTTCTCCTCATAGTCACCCTCATGCTGCACATAAAAAATCTTATCTGATCAACATATATGAATGCCGTTGATATCCACTACTGTAACCTCTAATGGAAAAAAGAAAAGGTATATGCATATGAAGGTGAAAAGAAAATAAAAGTTCAGAACAAAACCAATGTCACAACAAAAGTAGTCTCATGTTCTAGATTTTGAAATGCTCCATTCCATGTTCTTTAGGAAGCATATTCAAATTTAACTGCCACTTCTCTAATTTTATTATGATAATATTGTACTGTCTAAACTTCAGCATTCTGAATAACGAAGTTGTAGGTAACTACGTAAGTCTACTGCTCATATCCATAGTCTACGATGCAAGTGAAAGTGAGAATTTTGTATACACCTGAGCGGTGATAATTAGGCCTCCCAGATGCTAACCTTGGTGGCTTGATGTAGGTACTGATAAAATTAGAAAACCTGCATAGGTCCAAAAGTCAATGTGTAGTCACAAACCCAGTAGTAAAATGCATGAGATCACATTATGGGCAGTCTGCACACTCTCCTAATACGTTTTTGAAATCTGAAAAATGATAGGCAATTAATAATAATGAAATAAGTCTTGTTGCAGGTTGTATTCAAGCCAAACAGAGAGAATATTTTTGCAAGCAGCATTCAAGGCAAACGGAGAGAATACCTTGGGATCTCAACCATACCAAGCCTCTTAAACCTGATGGATAGCCTTCTCGACTTCTTTCCACAATCAAAAGTAAACAGCAGGATTAACAATTTAAGAAATAAAAAAGGTTTAGCACGCTCAAAAAAACTAACCATATCGTAGCAGTAGGAAGTCCAATCAGTAAAAGGTCTGCATTAATGTGGTAGCATGGGGGAAAAACAGACTGAACTAAAAAAGCAATGTCTACCGCTCTACCTTATGTCCTTTATCACATAAATGTACAATACTTGCACCAGAAAATAAAAGGTCATGTATTAGACAGAGAAAGACATACCTTAAATCACCGGCAAGTTCATTAGCATGCAAGATGTTTGAAAGCTTTGACTGCCCATATGCTCCTCCAAATCTAATGCACCTGCAGACCACAAGGTTTGGATATCAATAGTCAATAAAATCATTTCCAGCAAACTAATGCTTCGGCTCATTAAGATTATCTATGCCTAGTTTGGGTGTTGAACTTATTCTTATTATCAAGCATACTAAATTCAAGCTCATCAGAAAAATAGACCCCCTTTTAATGGAAGAGAATTACCAAGCATAGACCAAAAGGCAGCAGCAATATTACCTTGGAAAATTACACTGCTTTATTGGATTAAAACAAAAGGAAACACATGCAAGCAGTAGATGGCCTGCTTGGAAAAGAAATTACACTAAGGCTAATATACACAATGAATAAAAATTCAGATGACATTAGGACAAAAGAAACATGTCACACCAATAAAAGAAAAATAACCGGCGCACAGGCAGGCTGGCAGCCATTTACTTTAAACATGTGACAAACCCATTTCGAAAACAAATAAGTTTTCAGTGGCCTATCCAAAATTAAGAAACTTTTTATATGATAGAACTTGAGAGGAAAAGGAGGAGGTTGAGCAAGCAAGCAGTGGAGAGTTGTTTTTCCAGATCGCGTCGTCATGATAACTTGCTGCTGATTTCTCAATGCAAATATGACATAGCCTCACAGGATGGTGATAGAAATAATGAAATATTGGATCTGGCTGTTTATATCGGTAATGAATCAGAGGGGTGGAAGTCTCACTCATCAGTTCTGTACCTCTTGCTGCGAGGATTCACTGACTTCTCCGGAGATCTTGGGCAACGGATGTTCTCCTGCACAAAACGCAAGGGGTGTTCTCCTGCACAAAACATTTTTTACTACAGTTAAAACCTTGTTTTATTTCTATGCATGATTGATGATTCAGTAAGAAAAAAAAGGGCAATTGCACAGGCCTCTGGTCTTACCTCTAGAATTGGTGAAGAGTCTAATACATCCTCCTGTTATCTTAGTAATAGACACAACAATAGTTCAGGTTAGCATCTCAGTAATAGACACAACAATAGTTCAGGTTAGCAAAACAACCCAAATTTAAAATCTCCCTGCTAAATGTATGGAGAACCTTGGAACATTTTGTACTAACAGTAGCTTATTTGAATTCTATACACAATTGATGATTCAGTAAGAGAAAAAGGACAGGTACACAAGCCTACTGGTGCAGTGTATGAAGCTAAAGGAAGGAGGAAGGGGAGCACTACCTTAATTCACGCAAGGATCTGGCTAAGCTCATTGGCACGAGCAGTTCTCCCTTCTTCAACATAGGAGCGTGGCCATCCTTCCTATCCAGATCAGCGAGGAGGCGTGGAGGTTGAACCATCAAATCTGGAGGGGAGGGGCCGGCAGGCCGCCGCCCCGCCGCTGCACCTGCGCCAGCGGAGGAGGGGGGCGAGGGAGAGAAGGGGCACCCGCACCGGAAGACAAGGTGGGGGTGCTTGCCGGCCCTGCAGCCGCGGCCCCCTCTGCTCGCCCAGCTGCCGCCCCCGCAGCCGTGGCCCTCACTGGATCCGGAGGGGAGGAGCCGCCGCTCCGCGAGGCAGCCCGGCCGGCTCCACCGGTGTTGCGAGCCGCGCCCTCGCCGGATCCGGAGGGGAGGAGCGCCGCGGTGAGGGGGGCGGTGAGGGGCGGCGCCGCCATGAGGGGGGCGGGGAGCGGCGCGCGGCACCGCGGGGAGGAGAGCGACGACGCGGGGGAGGAGAGGAGACGGGGGATGAGTTTGGGTGGGAGGACCGCGACGCAATTTTGAGAGAAGGGGAGGACCGCGACGCAATTTTAAGAGAAGGGTTGAGACGTGTCGAGCCTAGAAAACGCCAGCAATGCTTCAATTTCTCTGGACGCGGCAAACGGGAGGAGTCTTTAATCAACCCCGATTGCTGATCATAAGCGATCCGGGACGGGGACTTGGCGAGGCCGCGCCGGCCGGACGATGGTGCCAGCCTGCCAAGGTCCGCTCTCGATACGATGGGCCGGGCAGCCTACCAACAATTAAGATGCAAGTCATTTTTTTCTCTTTTTTAACATGTTTATTTATCGGATTAATGATTTCATACATTTGCACATGCTTCAATATCTTCTTAAAATTTATTCGAAAATGTGTGGAACCTAACTTAATATTTCATATAAACTAATTCAACATCTTCTGTCAAAATGGCAAAGCGGTATATCCAAATGTCCAACAATTATATTCAAAATACTGAAGTGCCACATTTTGAATATTCATATCTAAAATAATAAAAAAGAGTAAAATATATACACATAGATACTCATGGTATCCCGTTTTGATGAATTTATTCCAAGCAACCTGGTGCTTCAAACAAAATCGAAAAAGGACTCATGATTTCAGAGAATGCTTTCCATGTTTGAGACTTCAACTAATTAATCATCAAACAATCCTCCACAAGTCTCCAACACTGAAAGATGTACACGCATAAATCTCGCCTCTTGCGTAAGACACATCGGAATTTCGGTCTCTCCTCGTCTTACAATGTGGTCTTGCTTAACCGTCTGGCCAGTTCTCCGCCTCAATCAAGAGAAAACAGGTGGTGATAATTCCTACTTTCTACTTCTCGTGCGTGTAAAAACAACTCCTTAGTTAGTTTCAAAAAAAAAACTCCTTAGTTGTTGATGATCTTGCATTGTAATCCTGAAATTGTTCTTACGTTGACATATATCAACTAGAAACAAGTTGCATATTCTCTAGCACTCTTTTCTTAGATAATGGAAAATAACATCTCGGCTTCTGTAACTGAAAATACACATAATCAGTCAGCACTATAGTATGGACATGGACTGAATAAATTGAAATGTCGAGACATTTCAGCAGATTATAGACACATTTCATTAGATGACGAAAAATGATCAATTTATTAATGCTTATCTAACAATAAAGAATCACTAAGCATAACCCAATCCCCCGCCCCCTCCTCCCTCCTCTAACATACCACCCAAAATTTCTGGTTTTAGTTTGTTATACAGCTAACAAGCTCTTGTCATGTCCAAAAGTTTGAATCCACCACGATAACCACCGCAATGCTAAGTACCAACCGAAGGAAGAGCAAGAACCCTTTGTCCCTTCCAGTTCTTAGTCTCCATATTGCAGAGGCCTCCGCATCACTTGTGGGAGTTGTAGATGTGTTCGTGCTGCTAGGTCCAGTGCTGTTGCTCAGCAGCTTACTGCATGATGAATGCCAGCATTAGCAAAGCTTAAGTGTGGAGTGAGATATGACAAGCAGCATCTGATTTAACATTTCATATTAAAAAAAATCCTTCCGAATCACTAAAACAGACTTTATGCTTATTGTCCATAAGACAATTTTTCAAAAACAGGAATGTCCACTGCAAGGTAATTTTAGCTGCTATTTTTCTATCTACAATAATAAATGGTCTGTTGTCAACCTCTCAGTAGGGTTGTATTATTCCTTAAGCTCAGGTGTCCTTTCTATGTATGTGTTTCTTTGAGGAGTGGGGGGATTCCCACCAATTTTATTGATGTCGGAGCTTTTTGCAAGCTCATAAAAAAACGGAGGTTCAGCAGATTTTGTTACAAAAGCAGGCTGGGTTTGCACAGCAAAGGGCCCTAAATCCACAATAAGCATACTGAGATTGGAAGCAAGGGGAAGAATAGAATGATTTTACCACCACTACTAAATAGTTTTTGTTTATTTGGCACAGTACTATTATAGTTTACCCTTAACAACCATTGATAATAATAGATAAATAGAACAATATCATTGACATCACAAAGGAGAAGTTTCAGCAATTTACCTTCCAGGAAATAAACAGCTGTCATGACCTGCATAACAAAAGATATCCATTTGTTAGAAAAGCAGACTGGATGTTGAAGATAATCTTTTAAATGATATTTGCAAAAGAATGAAAGATTGAAACAAAATTCGTGTATGGTCCAATATGTGAACACAAAAAACTAGTCTGACATGTTTACGGGCTTTGAACACAGAGATGCACAGAAAAATCCTAGAGGTAAAGGAATATGATTTCTAAGGCCACTAAGAAAAAGATGGGTAAAGCTACCAGCAGGAGATCTGCTGGGCATATATTAATAGAGAACGAAGACGGGCAAAATTGAAAATAACCTACACCTGTAAACTATCAAATGAGGACAAAATTGTCTGTTTACATGGTCCTTGGACCTCAGGACCACTAAAAGGAACGACCCTCGTTAGTGGATAGTACATTACTATGGGAGCCCACGTAAATTTCATGCCATGGGGAAGCTTTGGCCCTCCCACCACAGAAACACCATGTCGCAAAGTAAATTAAGAGCTTTACCAATAGGTCTGGGAAACCATACCAGAAGAACAGAAAGTTATTTTCTGATGATAAAGAAGACTTTCAATCAAATATGCATGAACAGGTCCTGGTATTTCAGACAAAAACATTAGCCCTTGGAAGGAAGAACACAATCTAAATGACACTAGGTACTGTAGAAAGCCCAAATGGCCAAATGAGCATCCTGGGGCACTCAGATTATATTCAGAGGTTTCCATTCAGTGTTGCCTGAGCACATAACCACCAAATGCCTACAGGCCAGACTCTGTTCGTCATCCACATTAGCTGCCCCTGGAGCAAGGCTAAGTGCTATAGTACTCTAAAGCAGTCAGTGAGGAAAACTGCAGACCGAGCATCATACTTCCATAGGCATGTGTCCAGATAATAATAATACTGCTCCCATACCAGACAATGGTACATGCTCCCAGCACTCCCTCCAGTTGGCCACTAGCATGGATCACGCTTTGTCTTGATCCCACATTGCATCCAGATCCAAGAGATTCCAGCCTGCACTTTACCCTTTTCCATTCCTCTCCCTTTGCCATTGGTTTTCTCTATATAAGATAGGAGTAATGGTATAGCCCTTTTTGCACATGACAAGGGTGACTGTTACTGTCCTAAGATGCTGCTACAACGTGCCCCCAAGGCCCCAACAAGTAGAAGTTCAGCTTGAGCAGCATTAGCCCAATGTAGTTATTGTGACATGGTAGTGCCGTGATTCATATGTCAAGAATGTCTAACCTCCTGCGAGGAAAAAAAATGCCTAACCTCCTGACCACATGCTCTCAGCTCTGTGCTGGCCACATAACCCAATGCCTTGCAGATAAGACTAGTGTCGAAAGGACAAGACTAAGCCCCCCATCACTGACTGTTAGTCTTGATTTTTGAGCATGAATAGTAAGTAAACATGAGTACTCCGTATGGTAAAAATGTGGCAACTGGCAACCATCCAAACGTGTCCTGGATCTTCAGAATGGCCTCCATTTGCTACACGACAATGCCCAGATGCCCAGGTACACTTGGCTGCATTTGAAAGTTGAGAACGCAACCTGTACCAATGCAGAGCAGCATCAAAGGAAATCATAGGCAACCAGAAAGATCTCCCATCACGGTTGTTCACCTTTAGCCTTTAGAGCACGCCATAGCCACATGACCATTAACCATGATTGAATTTGCCGAAAGATGAGAAAAATATTTTGTTGTCAATGCAGTCAAGTTCAGGTCTGCCAAAACATTAGTATAATTATAATCCATAGGAAAGTCGAAAAGAGGAGAGCCATTCATTCCCACATGCTAGCCGCATCCATGAATCGAAGAGTGACATGACATGAAAGGAGCAGGATGGCATGGTGAAAGTGATGTGAGGACTACCGACGAGGCGTGCAATCGGCGATGTACCCTTGGGGCCTGGCAAGTTGGCATGCGGGCAGGACAGGAATGTGTTGTGAGCATAGCATTGCACCGGCTCACATGCGAAAAGGAGACGATTGATTCTTTTGTACACTCGTGGCGCCAAAGTACTCCTATCAAACAACGAAAACAGTAGTCTGTATTGGGGGGACTGGCTCCTGGCAACGGCATCCATCCAACAGTGCATACGGCCACAGCGGTGAGCACTCGCTGGACTCGTCCACATCCAGGCCTGGCACCGAATGACCGGCAGAGCACCAGACAAATCTACAGCCAGATCCAGCTCGACTTCTGTCGGCTCTATGCCCATAGTGTGTTGCACTGCTGCGCGTGCTTCTCTCCTCGTACCTGACCAACTCAAAAGCCACTGCCAGTGAGAAATGCCTGGACCTAGATTGGAATCGGATGATCCAATGCCATGGATTCTCTCTGCGTCAGATTTATACAGGAAACAAATCATCTGATTTGTTGTCAAACCATCTATCGAGTCAGCAGCAACCACCAACGGGTTCCCCGCAAGGCCCCAAACCGACAGCAGCAGCTTTGGTTTGCCCAGCTCCACTCTTCCTGCCCCCCTCAGGCCTCAGGTCCTCACCTAAAAGGAAAAGCAACCTTTCTCCTACCTATCGATGGTCCGTTTCGTTCAATCAACTAGCCTAGCCATAATAGTGTGCTAGCGCTCTCGTGTTCCATGATGAATGATGAATGAGCGGCACCTGCTTTTGTGGGCGTGACAATGGTGTCGCTCCTACTGCTCGAACCCACGTCGAAACGATTCCATTGACCCTACTCCGACACTACGCACTTCTGTCACGAGAAGCTACTGGGCAGTTTCGTTCCACGCATGCAGTTCGCTAGTCATTTGTCTTTATCAGGCGGGCATTAAAGAAGAGCGATTATTAATCATGTAAACTCCAGTAGTAATAAACTCGGATGGTGACGAGCAGGCAGCCAGAAAAAGAAGCGAGAGTGTACTCACTCGGATCCACGGTGGTGACCATGCCGGCGCCCTGGAAGTAGCAGGAGCCGGCGGCGCGGCCCTGGGACTGGTAGTAGGCGTCGAACGCTGCCCGGGCTGTATCGCCGTGCAGTCGGCGCGCCCGGGGCCGCACGCCCAGTCCATGGCCGCCTGCACCGCCTTCTCGTCCGCGTCGTCGGCGGCCACGCAGAAGGTCCGGTCCGTCGTGTCGTTCCTCAGGAACCCGTCGGCGCCGGACACGTGGAGGAGGTACACCGGGGTGCCGTTCCCGTAGAACAAGCCCCAGTTCGCCTCCGACACGGGGCCCGGGCGGAGGTCCTCGTTGAACAGCTCGTAGATGTAGGCGCTGGACTGCGCGCCGGCGCCGGGCGCCATGGGCGTGCCGGGCTTGTCCTCCAGCACGTGCTTGATGAGGTTGGAGTTGTACGCGTCCGCGTTGTCCCTGGTCGCGTACGGCTCCGCGCGCCGGTCCCCGTACGACGGCCACCCGGTCTCCGTCACCAGGATCGGCACGCTCGGGCCGCCCGTGGCGTTCAGGTTCCGGACCGCCACGCGCACCGCGTCCAGCATCGCGTCGAACACGTTGGTGTAGTGGAGCAGCGTGTTGGGGTCCACCATCTCCTGCGACGGCGGCAGCGGACGGAACAGCGCGTTGTCCACCGGGATCACGCCCTTGCTCTGCATCAGCGAGTAGTACGGGTACAGGTTCAGCATCAGCGGCGCCGAGGTGTTGGCGAGGTGGGCGAGCAGCGGCGCCACGAACGACTTGGCCAGGGACTGGTTGAAGAAGGCCTGCGACGGCGGGAACGGGTCCAGCACCACGGAGAAGGGCAGCGGCGTCGACACCGGGATGGAGGAAAGGTTGGCGGCGGCCAGCGCGGCGGCCAGGGAATTGATGGCCGGGAGTAGCACGGGCAGCGCCGAGGGGAGCGCGGTCGGCACCTCGTCCCCGACCGCGATGGCGGAGATGACGTTCGGGGTGCTGGAGTTGACGCCCGCGAAGGGGAGCACCCGGCGGGAGATCCAGGAGGCGGCCGTCGCCGGGGAGGAGCCCAGCGCCAGGAGCTCGTCGTTGGGGACCCCCACGATGGCGCGCACCCCCGAGGCGGCCAGCGCCGACAGCAGCCGCGGGTCCGCGTCGTAGAGGCGCACGCGGGTGATGCGCTGCGCGCGCAGGAACGACGCCAGGTCCGACGGCGACAGCAGGTTCGTCACCTGCGTGCCGATCGTCACGCCCACGTACGGCTCGCCGGACCCCGCCGCCGACACCACCACCGACGGGCCTGCTGCTGCGGTTGCAACGAGTCAGCGAGAGCTGGCATTTGCAGTCGCCGTTTGCCGACCAAATCCATTAGAGCATGACTGGAGATAGAGAGAGAGCTTACAGTGAAGACAGAGGAGGTGGAGCAAGAGGAGGAAGGGGAAGAGCAAGCGGCTGCCACTCCCTCCTCTGCTCCTGCTCCCCATTGGGATTGAGGAGTGTGCCCTGCTGCTGCTGCTCCTGCTCGTGCCGGCCTCCGGGATTGCTTCTTTTGACGAAGAATGCTGCTTTCGACGCGCACCTGCTCGCTTTCTCCAGGAATCTCCTTCCCTCCGGGCTCCTTCGGGCCTCGATTTCTTGCTGCGTGGGGCGTGCGTTGGCGTGGGAGCGTGCGTGCTTGCCGCTTGGTGCTGGTCCTGGAGGGCAGTCGGCGAGGTTGGTGCGGTGTCGGGGCAAAAGATGCGTTGGGATTGGGGGATTTCCGGGGGCCGGTTGGGAGTGGGTGAATTGCTGAATCTAGAACTGGGTTAATTCGGTGATTAGTGTCGACTCATCACTCATCAGTCATCGCCGCTGCTGTTCGATGGGGGCAAAGGGGCAGCAGTGTGCCAGAGAGTGAGCCACCTGGACAGTGGGCCCTGAAACCTGCACAAAGCATGCCAATGATGGATGGTTTACGGTTTACACTGGGATACTGGACTCCACTTCTTGGCCAGCTTGCTAGGACCCGTCACTACCACACTCTTGGATTACCTCGAGGAATACTACTCCGTCCCATAAAAAGAGTCGCCGTGGGAAACGTGCTGGTCAAACTTTCTCAACTTTGACTATGTTTGTAGAAAATGCATGCAACATTTATATCTTTAAATAAGTTTATTATGAAAGTATATTCAAAGATCTACCTAATGATACTAATTATGTACCATAAATATTAATATTTTGTTAAATATATTTGGTCAAAGTTAAAAGTTGTTGACTTTTTGGGAAGCGAGAATGACTTTTTTTGGGACGGAGGGAGTACCTTTTTATAATTGCTAACGTATTGTAATAAATTGTTTTAATCATGGACTCACTTCTCAATTGAGTTTATGACTGGAATCGTGGAATATATTAATTATTGGAAGATTTTTTTTTTGTTGGCGGCAAGCATTTCCTTGGAGGCTGGCCCTCGAGAAAATCTCAATTAACTTGGCAGTTAAGGCAGCCAAGGAAAAATTACAATTTTCTTGGCAGTTAAGGTTGTCAAGAAAATAATTATTACTTGGTTTGGAACACTTCCTTGGCGGTTGTGATGTTTCCTTGTCCCTTTAGCAAATTATAAGTGTTTTCTAAATCTCCTTGAGAGCTAGCCTAAGAAAAATCATCCTTAGTGCCAAAACCGCCTAAAAAGGTAATTTCCCTTATCTTCTATCCTTAAGTGAATTTGTTTGACGTTTCGTGGCCAAGGATCATTTCCTTAACGGTTTAACCGTTTAAGCCCTTTCCTTGATTAACCGTCTAAGCCCTTTCCTTGATGGTTTTTGGCACCCTAAGGCGATTGGGATTTTGGTAGTGCCTTGTTTTTTCCAAGGCAATTTTAACACAGTAAATAACGATCCAACAAAGTTTACGCAATAATTCATGCCTGTTGAGCTTAAACCATAGTTTTTTTCACGTGAATTTCATTGAAGAAGAAACTAGGATGAAGAAATATAGATAAATTGTATACCTTTTCCCGAATAAAAATATTGCATTCAACTCCATAGTAGTCATACAGATAATGAGTACTAGTATTTTCACTTTGGCTTTTGACAATCAGTGAGTGTTTTTAAAGCTTATTGTGATACCTCCTATATTGCTTTCATTTCTCACGAAATTATCCTTCCCTCGAAGCTCAATCCTCATGTAGTCATATTCCTCTACCTAGATATCACTCGAAATTGTCCTTTGCCTCTGACTTTTCACCATTTCCACCTTCAACTCCTTTTCTTTACAATGCAACCAAAACAGAACTCCAACGCGACCCTCCTATTTTCAAAAAAAAAAAAAACCCGACCCTCCTAGGCCCCCTCCCTCTCCCGTTTTGGCGATCTAACGGGAGACTGGAAGGAGTAGGGATCATCTTCATAGTGGTAGTGGTAGTGAAGTCCTAACCTCATGTCGGGAACCCTCACACTTCTTTAGTTGATATACTATTTTCTCCATCATCTTATCTTTCCTAACTACCAACTTTCCAACCACTCTCACACTTCCACACTCAATATATCAGTATATATAAAGTTTGAATAATTAAGGTTATAAAGTTTGGCCTTTCCAATGGCACGGATTATGCCACTTCAGTAGCACGTCCACTTTGGGAAACGCCCAGGGACCCGAAATTTAACAAGCACAATCCCCATGCGGCAGCGATAAATGACATGCTAGTTCCTCAACAAGACAGTAGCCTAGATTTGCTGTCCCTAGCCTAGTATTGAGTTAGGACGAAGGCATGAATGAAACAGACAAATGTCCAAGTTGCTTACTGGGGCCAAACATTTGGAGATTTGGTCGTCAGTAAAGCTAACAATGGCATGCAACCATATGACAGTAGGTAAAACGACTGAAAATATTCGTGTAGGTTAAAAAAAAATGGACAAGACAGTATCGAGGTAACTGAATAATATTTGAAAACCAAAATATTTCTCTGAGGCAGTCCTTTCAACTAAAGTTCAACCTGCAGTCCAAACATTTCAGCTCAGAATAGACTGGCCTGGTTCAGCAAGCTATAAACCATGACAATGCAATGGTGACACCTCTGATCAAATCATGTTCCAATGCCCTGTAGCCATTTTGTGTGGTGTGCAACACAACCTGTGTTATCAGACTATAACACAGCCAACCCTACAACCCCCAGATCCAGGCAAAAGAAAATCATTGGGACCAAGCATTGCCAACTGTGCTTCTAAATAGGTAGCACGCATGATTTTTTCCGTATCATAACTGGAACATTATCTACTTCTAAGTTCTAAACTGAACTGTTAGCAGTGCTATTTCATAAACAGAATATCTTCTAGAATCCAGAGACAGGACTTCCCCCAGCAACATCACTACAGCAGGCAGCTGGAGACCAGCAATGAGTCAATGACAGAGATGTAGCTGTGACTGTGTGTGCCCTCATCTATCCCCTGCCAGTTGCTGCATGGGAAAAACCTTTGCCATGTGTGGGCCTGCAACAGATCTCAAAACTATGAAATGGGTATTGCAGCAAGCAATGTGCAAGATCAGGATGCCTGGGACAGAAACCATAGCTGAGAACTGCAGCAAAGAAAAACATACCTAGAACATTTTAGTACAGATTTGCTGCACAATCATCTCATTTGGAGATGACTCACTTCTGACAAGAATCAGGCAGGAGACTAACTCAAACTTTCGTCAATATTTCAGCACCATTCCTAGTGACCAGTATGGTATGCTCAAACTGAGCAGCCCAGCTACCATCAGCAGTGACAGTCGTCCATCCATCTTCCCATGTAACACACTCTGTTTTCTCCATTGTAAGTATAGGTTCTGCAGAATTCCATCAAGATATTTCAACTTCATATGAAATATTTTTACAAGTGTAGGACTTCATGTCTACATGATATGCAAGAGCTTGTACAATTACTTCCAAGGTCCATTATGACATCTTCTACGCTCATGGTATTATCTTTATGCCAAGTTTTTTTCCCCCACAAACATGTTCAAGAAACGGCAACCACTAGGAAATCTCCAGCACAGACTATTCTTAAGGGCATTAACTAATTAACTGAAAATGGAAGTCCAAACATACAACTGAGAAGGACAATGGATAGCACATACCAATTGTAAATGTTTGGCCCTCAACCATACGCCCTGAGTTTTCATTGGCTACAAAACCAAGAATTCATTAGTCTAATGTACACTAAAATTCATGCATTGTTTCAACAGCACATTGGAGCTACTGAAGATGGATAGGAAATATCAAATCAGTAACAATCCTTGGAAATGATATAAAGTGCATCTAATGACCCAAAAAAGCTCAACTAGGGGAAGAGACATCCCCCTCATTTTGTTCTCAAGGAGTTTGTGCCAGCTTTCAAACCTGGACTGGTGAGGGGGGTTTCATTGATCCCTGAACTTGAACGGTCTAACCAGTGTACATCAAGATAAATTGGCATCTAATGACAGCATAGACAGTTTTACAAGGAAAAAAAAGTGTTCATCTTGCCAGTAATAATTTAAGCTTACATATAGCTAAAATGCTTAGTACTACATATTGTCAGTCTAAACAAGCAAATGTGCCTAGCAAGCAACGGGATTGAAAATTTAGAACATCTGAGCGGGAAACCAGTAAATTTATCAATACGAGAAGCCAAATTCAATGAGTTATTATTATATAATGAAACAAAATGTCAATACTAAATTAGGTTTAAATGTAAAAATGGTACCCACCATGATGTAGGATAAGTGGCTCAGAATGATACGTAGTTCCAATCCCATGCCCAACAAAGCGTTCCACCACATAATAGCCATAAAAATAGGCAAGCTTGCTGAAATAGCAAAAGGCAGAAAAAATGCATGTGTTATCACAGAAGCAAATTAGATGCATACTTTTTATCATAAAACCAAAATCAGCCACAGGTTATGCAAAGCTATATCAATGAAGTCAGCTCCCTTTATATTTTAGGTCCACGTGTGATTCATTATAGATACTATGTCGATCTTTTTGCTCGCGCTTTATTCAATTTAACCTGAGGTAACACAACTTGAATCAAATAGCAATCAAGTGTATGAAAACTACTTCGGTTCTCTAAACTTTATGATATACTAACAAACAAAGAACCTTATTTTCTTGCCAATCTTTCTGTAGTTCACACCATCCCTGCAGATAGAAATGCCCTTCTCCAAGCATTCTTCAGCTGCCTGATACAAAAATAAATAAATATCATTTGTGCATGTTCTGATGTAGGAAAGAATCATCTGGTCAATAAAACACAAAGTAAAGAGAACCAATGACATAACACAGATGGAAAACCCTTCTGGACCATTTGGCTGCAAGAGATTTTTAAACTGGAACTGATATAATCAGACATACACACAGCACAAAAACATCGCAAAAATGTGCATTATGCAGATCAGAGCAGCTATTTGATTACTGAATGAACCACACAGCAATAATGGCTTACATTGAGAAAATGCTTGATAGAATCATCCACCTGTCCACATGCAAATGTTCTGGAGGTACCCCCATGGTATCCCTGTTGAAAAACATACCAAACTAGTTACAAACGGAAACATCATCCAATTTGACTGTGCCACATTTTAGGAGAGGTTTCTTACATTCAGGAACACATTTACATCAATGTTTATAATATCCCCATTCTGCAGCAGAAGACTTCGTTAGCCCATGATACGTAGGTACTACACTGAATAGAGATGATGAGAGGCAAATTTCATTATCCGTAACCTGCAGCTGAGTTGAATCAGGTATCCCATGACAGACACACTCATTTACTGATGTACATATACTTTTAGGGAATCCACGATAGCCAAGTGGAGAAGGATAAGCACCAGCCTCAATGATCATATTATGAACTGCTGCGTCAATTTCATTTGTAGTAATGGATGGCTAGGATGAGATTAAAACAAATACTGCATTATTAAATTATAGAAAGCTAAGAATTGAGTTAGAGAACAGAAATAATCTAGTCATCTGCAAATGAATATGCTTACCTTAACTAAAGTCCCAGCAAAGTCAAGAACACGAGCAGCAAGTTTGCAAGCAGCTCTCATTCCAGTAATCCCTTGAGCATCGTGTAATTGGCCCTTGCATAGTTCTGGCAATCCTTTTGAACCAACATAAGATGGTCTTGGAATGTGCCCTGGTACAGGAAGTTGTGGGGAGACCTTTCCACGCCTCAAAGGTGGCCTTTTCTTTGATTTTATTGAACTTTGCTCTTGTGACCTTCAAAGGTGGAGGTGTATTGGTCTGTTAGCAGAATCATTAAATGACACATGGTGAAAGTTGGTCTTGGTGTAGGACTGGATAATGCTAAATATCTAGATACAAAGGAACTGGCAAACTGCCAAGAGCTTAAAGGAGCTCTTTGAGCCCTCCTATGTTTGTCAGTGCTTGTGGTGTTGTTGTATGTGTTGTGTTTGTATTGCTGTTGTAAACCGTGTGGTTTGCCACACTCAAACAATGAAAATTCAGGTGGGTATGCTCTCATCCCTGTGACCATAAAAGGTAAAGTGCATTTCTCCAATTTTGCAGAGCAAACACCCTGCAGCTATCAAAACCAGATGAAACACCACCCCGAACCGGTGCAAAGTGGTTTCCAAGACAGTTTTATTTTTTTCTAATAAAAACTTGTTTAGACTTTAAAGATTCATAACTAATTTATCATAAGTGAGAAAATATGAAACTGGTACGGATTTTTTTTCTAAAAATGTTATCTCTCTTTTGCTGATTTACTTAGAGTTATTTGGAACTTATTTATTTCAGTTCCTATTGTTTTATTGCTTGTAGTCACACTTGTTATTTATCGAATTGCGCTCCACTTTATGTTGATCACATGACTAGTTGATTGCAAGATGTTTGAGGAACTGCCTTGTTTCAAATCTATAACCATGCAATGTCAGCATGGCATCTGTGAGGTTGGTATCATCTTCCACATCTTTCTATGAAGTCATAGTATGCCAGACCCTCTTGGTCGATCTAGGTCTGATATAGTGCAAAATAATAATTTAAACAAATAATGAGCACCACTATGAGCAATAAAACAATAGGAACCAAAAAGAAATACATCAATTCTAAATAACTATAAATAGATCACTAGCGGATAGATAACAATTTTAGAAAAAAAAATGTTCTAATTTCATATTTTTTTAAAAAACTTTAAAATAAATTAGTTATGAATTTTTATAGACTAAACTATATTTTTATTTTGAAAATAGAAAACTCCTTGGAAACCGCTTTACACCAGTTTGGGTAGTGTTCCATCCAGTTTTGTAGTTGTACAATGTCGCGTATTGATTTTCATAGTTCAGGGTTGAAAATCGGATCACCGTGCAAGTTTAATGTTGAAAAAAGAACTTTACCCTAGAAAAAAAGGGGCTTAAAACCAGCATAGGAGTAGCAAAAAGCGTACTTTCTTATCTCCATAAGCTCATCTTCCACCGATGTGAGCCTACTTGACACAGTGAAGCATCGCTTTGGCACTATGAATTTGCCTGCAACAATGCAAACTGGGAGAATCAGTTAGGCACAGTTGTAGCAAAATGACCTTAGTAGTAACCTACACACAAAAAAATGTCCTCGCTGATAATGACATTAGGGACTCCAACTTCACAACCATCTAGAGCAGTACGATCCATCCAAAGCCACCGGATGGTTCCAAGTTGCACCTTGAAACAGCAAGGAGAAGGCAAACTAGACATTTGCATGTGCAGAAACAGATATGGAGATGAGTGTATGGCTTACTAGAAGTGTCTGATTACCATGTAGGGTGTTAAGGACAAGTGGCAATAACATCATTTAAATGGCACGAAGACACGTGAGTCTGCTTCCTATGCAGCATGGCGTAAAGCTAACTTTCAATCTCAGTCCTGCATATATATAACCAACCCAAGCAAGTCTCTCCTTTGTATGGACTGACGAATTTAGGTTCACACAAAACTCAACTATTACTGCCACAAAAGGCAAATAAGGGGCAGTGAGATAAATTGGTGAACTCTCGTGACAAGTCACCTCAACTTTCACATGAAAACGGATAAAGCCAACATTTAGCTCCTCAGGCAACGACAAAACCTAGCATAGTATACTGTAGAACATAGAACTATAGAAGTATACTACAGCACCTAAAATTCGTACGAAGCATGGGCCGCGCAACGTGGCAGGGTTCTCTGAATCCTAACACTGACATGCGAGCCGGCCACGAAGCTATGTATTATTACGAATTGGCACACAGAGGCAGAGAACATGGGCGAGCGAGCAGAGAAATGAGGGGGGAGAGGGCGTATCCGTACCGGAGAGGACGGGGCGGAGAGGGGCAGCGAGAGGCTGGAACCTCCCGGCCTCGAAGGCGGCGGAGGGGCGCGCTCCCAGTCCAGCGCCGAGCCCGGCCATGGAGGGATACAGGTGTGAGCGAGTAACGGAGGGCAGAGAGGTGTCGACTGTCGAGGTTTAGTCGAGAAGGGAAGGGAAGCGAAGGGAAGGGAAGGGAAGGGGATATGTAAAGATTTGCCCTTCTTCTGATTGCCACCTCTCCAGTTACCCCTCTTAGAATGGCAATTAAAGATTTGCCCTGTGAATCGTTCTAGTGCTACATATTTACCCGTTTTGGCGTCGTGGCTGTCCATATCAGCCTACCACGGAGGATCAGCCACGGGAAAAGACATCCCTGCCTCTACCCTTCTCTGTTATCCCATTCCCGCTCTCATGCGTCAGCTGCGGCGACTGAGCCGGCAACCATGGTGGCCGGATGCACTGCAGTTTGGTACTGCAACCATTTCACACTAAAAATGGACATGAATATGCTTGAAACATGCACCATCTAATAACAGCAATAAATAGTCATGGCAGCAACATCAACGCTCCCGCAGCAAATGTATATATGAATATAAAATATGCTCCCGCAGCAAATGTATATATGAATATAAAACATGCACAACAACTTAAGGCACACCATTAGATAAATAGACCACTTTTGTCTAAGTTTGACTATTAATCAGGTTTTGGGCGTCACATAGCAAAGGCACGGGCCATTTTACAAATTCCGGCCACCGTACATATAGCACTAATGCCATTTAACAGGTTCTGGCCGACAAAGTACGCTAGGAATCCAGAAAAGAACACAAAAGCTATTGTTTTTCATCTCCACGGCCTTCATTTGCTCATTTTTTCTTGATCTTGGAGGCCAGTAGTTGCTGTGCATGTTGGTGGACATGGCAAACTGCTGCAGCAAACAAGATGAACTGACCATTTCAGTTCACAGCAAAGAAGCTCGTCCGCACGAAAATCAAATGAACGAGTATGGTGGTGGCAGCGCATCTGGCCGCACAAATGGAGCTTGTCCGACGGTGCATTTCCAGGTGATGCTTCTTCTTGCGGTGGGAGACGAGCAAATCCTGTGCGCGCTCATACCAGCCAGCAGAGCTCGTAGCTGCGCACGACGAAGCTCGTAGCCATCGTGCCCATGCTCGGCAACCTTCGCCTCCTCTGGACAGAACCGCTGGCGGCCCTCCCCTCCACTAGAGCTCGAGCAAGACGCCACCCTCTGCCAGGTCGAAGCTCGCGGCTCGCGGAGCCCGCGACGGCGGAGCTGCCCGTCGCGCTCGCGTCGGCGCTCGCACTCCCATCGGAGCCTGCGGCGGCGGAGCTACGCGTCGCACTCGCGTCGAAGCCTGCGACGGCGGAGCTGCCTCTCGTGCTCGCGTCGGAGCCTGCGGCGGCGGAGCTGCGCGTCGTGCTCGCGTCGGATCTCGCAGCGGCGGAGCTGCGTCTCGTGCTCGCGGCGGCCTCGCGGCTCGCGGAGCCCGCAGCGGCAGAGCAGGCACCCGCGACGGCGGAGCCGTGGCCGACGGAGTGAAGAAAAGGCAACGAGTATACATGCACGGCGGGATCCCCCACACAAAACATCAAGTATGCATACATGCACGGCAACGGGATCCCACGACAATATGCATCGGAACCTGGTTAATAGCCATGGCAGCACCCTAACCCTACCTCGGGAAAATTAGGGGGTCGGCGAGGGGCGGGGGTGGGAAAAGGGCAAGACTAATCTGCCTTGCGTTCGGGGATGCGGAGGTGCAGATCCGTGGGAATCCGGCCACCCTCGTCGCCGTCGTGGTTGGGTCCCCGCCGTATCTGTCGCCACCACGGAGGGAAGAGCGAGTCGGGGAAGGAAGAGTCAGGGGTGGAGACGCCGAGTCAGGGAAGGACGGGTCCGGCCGCGAGCAATACAGAATGAGGGCAGGGGCAGGGATGTCTTTTCCCGTGGCTGATCCTCCATGGCAGACTGACATGGACAACCACGATGCCAAAATGGGTAAATATGTAGCACTAGAGCGATTCATGGGGCAAATCTTTAATTGACATTATAAGAAGGGCAACTGGAGAGGTGGCAACCAGAAGGAGGGCAAATCTTTAAATATCCCGAAGGGAAGGGGATAAGCCCACAAGCGACCCGTCCAGCCGTCCTCATCCTACAACGCTTCACGCTCATTTCTCCAATCTCAAAGCATTCTCCTCGTTGACTAGTGACCACCAGCCCGCATCGCGGTCGCGGGCTCGCGGCGGCAATATTTTCAGTTCGATTGACGAGCCTAGCCTAATGGGCTGGAGTGCGCTGATTGGATGGATTGCCGTGTGTTGCCTTGTTTAGATCCCAAATTTTATCTCTAAATTTCACTATAAAAAAGAAGATTCCCATCACATCAAAATACCGGTACATGCATGGAGTACTAAATGTAGATGAAATTAAAAACTAATTGCACAGTTTTATTGTACTTTGTGAGACGAACATTTTGAGCCTAATTAGTCAAAGTTTGGATAATTTTTACCAAATACAAACGAATTGCTACAGTGCGCATTTAATGCGCACTGTGCAGATTCGGCACCTCAAATTGGGATCTAAACACGGCCTTTGTGAAAATCTCATCGTTGCATATTCCCTCGTGACACAATATCATGATAGACTTTTAGAATCATCCGGTGGCAGATCTAGCGGGTAATTTTCTTTTGCCAGTATATAAATCATGGGAAAACCAAAGACTTAGAGGGAAAAGAAAATGAGAAGGGAGAAAGGGGCAGAGGTACCTGACCATCTGGCTTGGTGAAGGAGTAGCTCGCCGTGGGGATGTCGGTGAAGGAGTTGCAGTGCGTCCGACGGCAGCGTGGTGGGCTTCCCGTCACTGGCAGTGCTCCCTCTGGATCGGATAGGGTTAGGACGGTGGGGTGGTGGCAGTGGCAGTGAACCTCGTGACCAGAGCTTATGGCCCCACTTCTTCTTTATAGCACTGTGCGACGAGAGCCCACCAACCTTCCTGGGTTAGACGCCCCCAACCAGGGCGTAGATCAAGGCCCGAGTCAGTCGTTGGGCCCGACTCGAAGGAGATCAACCTAACATTCTCCCCCTTGATCTCAACTTATACTTTAACTTCAAACTTTGACTTTAATTCCTTTCACTTTTATTTGTTCCATCACAGATTAGTGTATAGAGCATGCTTCATCGTCACGGTCAATTGCCGATAGATTTAACAGCTACAATACACATCTCTGATCCGAAACAGATTCTCTAACTTTTTGAGCCCTTTATTATCCGGAAATCATAGGATATACCATAAACCTATGTCGACTGTGTGTTCTCTGAACACACTAGGTGGTAAGCCTTTGGTAGACGGATCCGCAAGCACTTGCTTGTTACTTTTACATTCAATACTTTTAGTATGATTCTGGACTTTCTCCTTTACAACGTATAACTTTAATGTCAATGTGTTTGGCAGCACACTTGACTCGTTGTCATAGGAGCAAACTATTTAAATGGTTATTGCTGTTGACAACCATTATCAATTTCGGGTACAAGTTTCTTAACCATTTTGCCTGTTCCGCAACCTCATATCATGCTATACTATAACTTTGCATCACTGATGATACTAAAATTGTTTCTTTGGAGCTTTCCCACAATAAAACTCCAACTGCGAGTGTTAGCTACTATGTGGGTTTCACTAAACATCTCGCCAAAATATAATATTTGTACCCACAACTACTTGAGAGTACTTGTTCTTTCCTTCTTAGCATAAGGCCGACATTCTTAACTCCATTCCAGTGATCTATATCTGGACTGGACTTTTACCAAAATAACCCGGATATATAAACTATGTCAGGGTAATATCTTATCTGTGTACTCATTAAGCTTCCAACAGCTGAAACATATAGGACGTCCATCTATAACAATCTCACATTACTTCTTGGAACACTAAAGTTTCCAAAACTATTACCCCTGACCATGGGAACAGGCGTAGGTTTACCCGCATAGGTACTTTATTTCGTTAGAAACTTTTCGTAGCATGCCTATGTGATAGTTCTAATACCCCATTTCTTCTATCTTGGTGAGTTTCAATTCTTATAACGAGAGACATTTCACCGAGAACTTTCTTATTGAACCTTGAGGACAAGAGCTTCTTCTTCTCATGCAGTAGATTGACATCACTACAAACAAGTAAGATGTCATCCACATATACAAAATTAGGAAATGAATTTCCCATTCTATAACTTTGTACAAATGCAATTGTCCTCTCATTCTCTTTAACCCAAAATTTTCAATTGACTCTTTAACTTTAAATGCCACTGTCTAGAGATTTACTCTAGTCCATAAGAGATTTCTACATGTGGCGTCCCTTACGTTCTTTTCTTTCCATGACAAAACCTCTGGGTTATGTCATGTAATCATTTTCATATAAATCCCATTAGAAAAAGCTGTCTTTACTTTCATCTGATGTAACTCAGATCATGGTGTGCCACTAGCACTCATTGTAATCTATTCATTCTCTTCGCGCAAAATCTTTCATTTCAAGTCGCGTTTTATATCTTTACATATTCCCTTTGGAGTCACATTTGATTTGTAGACCCATCACAGCCTACTGTTTTGGCTCCTTAGGAATTTATTCTAGATCCCAAAATATTATTGGTATTATCGATTTTATTTCATCTTCCTTTGCTTCTTGCCACTTGGACGAGTGAACGTCTCTCATGGCTTCTTCAAATTAGGTGAGATTACCCTCCATTTGAACTTCACTAATATAGACTTTATAATCATCAGAAATATTTGATTTTCTTATTCTTTGAGACTTTCTGGGGGCCTCAGCTACTAGCATTTCTTGACCTTTATTCCCAAAGATAATTGATTCTATAAGGTCCCGTGTAACAAGATCCTTGTTTACATTATTCATCCTCCTTGCGGAGTTAGGTCTTTTTGTACCATGCTCTTCCAGATTGTCCCATCTTCAAACTTTCTTATTTTGGGTTTAATCTGCTAAAACTCATATAGCGCGTTTAGCACCGCCTTAATAATTCTGAACGTGTCCAATATGAATACTGGTCGACTATGTTATCTTTTCTATTAGAACTGTAAAAAGTCTATGAATTTAGCTATTTCTTTACTGTAGGGGTATCGTTATTATGACCGTCTTACTCCCCCGACGATCACATTCATCTTTTATAGATCACTTTAGTATGTATCGCATTGTCTGAATTATGGGGAAGTATCTTTCTTAATTATCTTTCTTAATTGATTTCACATTTCTCCCCCTCGAAATGTGGTATGAACTTTTCTACCACAATTTCGAAGACCATTCAGAACTCTTGTGAATGAGAAAACTTTGATTACTTACTTCATCCGCATGATTACATCATGCAAAATGAAATTATTTGTTAATTCGTATGGGAGTACTTTTTTCTCATTTCACTTCAAGACTTCAACAGAGTCTTTTATCATTAATACTTTCGCAAGTCACGCTTGCATGTCATTCTTATCTTGAGGTTCGTCTGTAACTTTTTGTTCTCTATAAACTCATACTAGGATAGCATGAGAGCTACCCTAAACTTTTCTCCCTGCGCAGGATACACTCAAAGCACATGAGTCATCACAACTTTCTCCCGCCATGCAGGATAAATACTATGTCAAATTTCTCCCGCCATGCAGGATTGATTAACATAAGTACTATGCCAACTTTACCCCGCCATGCAGGAATTTTCTCAAACTTTCCACACCATACGGGTACTATCATAAACTTTTCCCACCATGCGAGATAGTTTCCTTGAAGGGACATAAATGTCAAGATTGGCTCATATTTAATCATCAAATTTAGGAATAAATCCGAATACTTCTTAACACACATGCTTAATCCGACGTTGGTCAAATTAAACATGCATGTCACTTATTACATTTTATATCATGATGATTAAGACAAAAAATTATATTACTTATTACATCTCTTATCATGATGATAAAAACTAAAAACTATTTTTTTATAAAGAGTACATAAAAAACATCTCTTAAACTAAGCTCTTATTGTTCTATTTTTTTTCTTGGATTAATATCCTAGAATTCTTTTCTTTTGAAGTCATTCTTTAAAGAGAACGCAGTCCCTTATACAATGGCCTTCTTTCTGCAAAAATTTACACTTTTCATCTTCTGAGTCACAAGTACCCAGCTCATTTCCTTTTCACCCTTCAAGAATAAAGGCATGAAGTTCTTTTTCTAAAAAACATTAATCAATAATCATCACTAATGCTCATTAAACTTTTAAAACTTTATGTTCTATTCTATATCACCGTTGGATAGAAATAGAATAAAACATCAATCTTCTACATTAATTCCACATCACCGTTGGGCAGAAATGAAATAAACATATGAAAACACAATTATCTTATAACCCTCTTCAAAACTAAATTCTCCCATTGGTTTGAATTTAATTAGAAGATCATCATCATCATCATTGCAGCAGAAATATCTTTCTATTTCATGAGCATTTCTTGATCTTTATCTATTCTCTGAAAATTAGTCACTTTGATGCATAATTTATCAGAAATTTAAATTTCAACCTCAAACTCATAAATAAGCTTATAATATTGTTATCATCAACGTTGGTCAGAAAATAACAATATCATAATTTCACTTAAATCATAATGTGAATATCTCTCTAATTAAAATTTTCTCGTTGGTTCCAATTTTAATTAGAGGATAAACTTTTCATCATTTTCTGAATAACTGTAACTGCTCTTCAAATTAAATTCTCCCGTTGGTTCGAATTTAATGAGAAGACAATCATCTTTAACTTTGCAGCAAAAACATTTATCTTTTTTTTGGAAGCATTTCCATATACTACCAAGCAAGATTTAGCATCAAGTCTTAACAAGAAACATCAAAATATTGCTTCTCGAAAAAGAAAAGGAACACAAAAACTCTTCTTTCATTTTGGCCCGAGGCCCACTCCCGCGCGGCCCAGTTCACCCGCGCGTTCGCGCGCGCGCGGCCTGTCTCAGCAAGGTGCTGGCCGAACAGGCCGCAACCTGGGCCCGGGCCTAACATTGCCCTTTGGGCCTTTCTCCCCCGCAGGCCCAGCTGAGGCTGGGAGCTTTCTCAGCCGCAGATGAAGATCGAACGGCTGAGCTTCTTTCTCGGAGTGACAAAACAGCAGCCGACGCCTCCCCACTGAAACCCTAAATTCATTCTGTCTCATTCCCCTCCGCCTTCCACTCGAGCGCAGCCGCACGGGGAGCGTTTCCCGCGGCGGCCGCCGTCGGAGATGGCAAGGGTGGCTCCTCTTCCTTCTCCTCTTGCTTTTCTCTTCCCCCTCCCCTCTTCTTTCTGCTTCCTACGCCGCATCGAAGATGATGGAGCAGAAGCGGCGGTCGTCCATGGTGGCTTGGAGGAGGAAAATCACGGCACCACCGCGGGGCCCCTCGTCGGCGCGCGCGCTCGCCCGAGGGTGAGCGCGCCACCGTCGAGCGGCCTTGAGGTGATGCCCTTGACCCTGAGCCTGAGGCGTGGCCGCGCAGTGGCGTGACCACCCCGGCCAACGGCTCTGGGGTTCTTTCCGCGTGCCGACGAACCGGCCATGCGGTCTCTCTTCCCGCGCGCCGTCGATGACGGTCGGCGGTGATGGCAAGGTAAAACCCAACCATCTCTAATCTAGGGTTAGGGTTTGAGATTTTCTCAGGATTTGGGGATTTTCTGATTCTAGGGTTAGGATTTGATTCTCTTTTCCCCTTAGGGTTAGGGTTACTTTTCCGAAACAGATTCGGTGGATTTCTTTCTTCTTTTCTTCTTTCCCGATCTAGATCTACGGCTAGACACAGCCTGGCTGTGGTACCATTGATAGACTTTTAGAATCATCCAATGGTAGATCTAGCGGGTAATTTCCTTTTGCTAGTGTATAAATCATGGGAAAACCAAAGACTTAGAGGGAAAAGAAAACGAGAAGGGAGAAAGGGGCAGAGGTACCTGACCATCTGGCTTGGTGAAGGAGTAGCTCGCTGTGGGGATGTTGGTGAAGGAGTTGCAGTGCGTCCGGCGGCGGCGTGGTGGGCTTCCCGTCGCTGGCAGTGCTCCCTCTGGATCGGATAGGGTTAGGACGGTGGGGTGGCGGCAGTGGCAGTGAACCTCATGACCAGAGCTTATGGCCCCACCTCCTCTTTATAGCACTGTGCGACGGGGGCCCACCGACCTTCCTGGGTTGGACGCCCCCGACCAGGGCGTAGGTCAAGGCCCGAGTCGGCCGTTGGGCCTGACTCGGAGGAGATCAACCTAACATATCATCCTTGCATAATAATGGGGCTCATTCGAGTGTTTCAGTACCATCAAGACTAAGAACTTTGTCCGTCGTTGCATCATCAAGACACAAACAACACTGGTTTACGGAACGAATCAATCTGGAATGAGCCGAAGCTAATAATACCGTTTGGTTTGCAGTGTGGAATCACACCGTTCGTCATCGAGTGCTTTCACGGAGAGTTAATTTAAAGCATTCATAACGAACCAAGTCATTCTGTAAAGAGTGGCGGACCGACTTATTCTGCTTTTGGCAAGTTCACTGGATGCCGATAAATTCATTTGTCAAACCAAACAAACTGAAACATAGTAGCTTTCTCTGTTTCCTTGTTCGTTTGCCCAACCCATTCTCACGATGATCTCCGTCTTCAACAATGACTACAATCAGAACATGACACGCTGACGCACCCTATCCCGTCCTCCTTTTTCTTGTCCCAGACGCCTAGAAACCATTTAATGATACGTGCGTGTTGATCTAGATGGCAACGCACGCGATTTCTTCTCCTTCCTCGAGCCGTATTATTCTTCTTCCTCATATCCCTTCTTTCCCAGCTGCTTCACCGCTGCCAGCCTCTACCACAACCCAAGGCGGCAACATCCCCGTTGGCCACCTCCCACCGCCTCCACCACAGCATCGCCATTCTCTATGTCCATCACTTCTTTTTTCTCTTCCATTTCTCAACATGTTGCCCCATCGTCGCAACCTAGACCGCCAACGACTAGGGACCACACTGCCTACATCCTACGCCACAACCCCTACCTTCCATAACGTCGTGGTCAATTGCTCCTGCCGTCTACCTTGCCCAACGCAACACTACCTGCTTGACAATGCCCCTGTCGCCTCGCTCACCGCCCTTCGAACTGCTTCCACTGCTTGTTAAGGTACTCGCTCCGTCCTAAAATATAATTGATTTTGAGTTGTCTTAAATCAATTTATCATAACTTTAATCAAGTTCATAGAAAAAGAACAATGAAATTTATAGCACCAAATTAGCATTATTAGATACATCGTAACATACTATTTCATAATTTACCTATTTTATATGATAGATGCTAATCTACAAATTTCGGCAAGCTTATGATAGTTTGCCTTAGGACAACTCAAAATACTCTATTATACTTTATAATGAAGATAATGGTAAAAAAAATCAATGGCCCTAGGCGTGGACCCAAAAAAACCTTATATGCCACCTTTAAAATTCCATTCACAACTCCCAAAATATATTTAAATAACAAATTTTCCAATCTAGAATACTCATGCAAATTCCCATGAATGGATGAATGATTATGTGTCTTTCTTGATTTTGATATAAATGTAAAATTACATAATGAAGAGGACCAAGACATTGTACAATTGTCTCCATTATCTTAATTTAGCTAGAAACTAGAGCAACCCGTATGATGCATTCATACCCTTTTGTCCATTACATTCATAACCCTTTTTGTCCATTAATCAACTGTACTTTGTAGATTGCATTTGCATCTCCCAAATTTTCAAATGCTTAACTTCTCTGTGTAGGTTTAGGTTCACATGGTTATTGTTGATGAAGATATAATAGGCTAGGATAGTTAGTTTTTCCCTTACCAATTTCATGCTTTCATGAATATATTGTAAATTTAAGCGTGTGATCGAAATATCATTTAAAATTATGCATATGCTAGCTTTGTTATGTATCAATATTTGATCTGCATGGATGTTTTTCGCTCTAGGCTTGAAAATTGACGAGCTCCCCGCCCTGATTACAGCAAACAAACAAAAAAGGGACGGGCGACCCACTCCCTGACCTGCTGTGCGGCTCTGCAAGGTTTTTTTTTTTAAGAGAACCACCGTCCACAGTGCCGAGATGCTGCTGCCAAGGTCCACACGACAGCGCAGAAAAGGATCTGAGAATCTAGTCATGTGGTGTGTGGTGTCCACGCTCATGTACACGTACCGGATGAATGATAGTTTATACCAACCTAAGGTAACAACCACCCAAAATAGGACCAATCCGAACAGATGTCAGACAAATGGCATGGACAAGGCGGGGATGTACATCATCAGATATCACCATGAGCATGGCACTGAATCATTTCCTGACCAAGAAGAATTTTCCTTTTGGAAAAATGCAGCCATTACAGTGCAAGAATCATGCAGAATATCCTTTCATCCACCAAAGGACATACGCAACCGATCAAGGATCGAGCAAACAATAATTCATCGAAGGCGCCGTTGGTTTTGCACCAAGTAATCCATGTTTTGACGTTGAAATTGTAAAAGTAATTAAACGAATAGGCATGATAATTGCTTGTCTGTGTCTTAAGCTGTATATGTATTTGGTACTCCTCATTTCTAAAAACTACACGCACCTCAAAGCAATCCATTTAATAATATCTTTAGAAACAATATGAACGTATAAAAATTTAATTAGATGTAGTACCGAGATATATTAATAATAAATTTAATAAAACTAATTTAATATTATAGATGTTAATGTATTTTTCTATAAACTCGGTCAAAATTAGAGAAGTTTATTTTAGAACAAGTTAAAGTGGACTATAATCTATTAAAAAATAATAACTGCTCCCTCAGTTTCAAATTATAAGTCATTTTGACCTTTTTAGTACAAAAAAAAGTTAAAATAACTTATAATTTGGAATGGAGGGAGTAATTAAAATCATCAATCAAAAGTCATAATAAAGACAAAGGCATGCCATCCATCCCTGCCTTCATAAGCCTCTCCAGGGCTCCATGATGGCATGAAACTTGCCACAAGGACCGCACAAGTTTCTGTGTTCTTAAATAAAGAAGCACAGCCAATTAGGACATCCGTAATGGATGACTGATAAGCCAATTCTAGGTATTTTTTATATTTTAATAGGAGTGAGAGAAAAGCTAGCTTTTGATCAAAAGTTAGGCTCATACACACATTCTAAAAGTATATGAGAGTGTCACGTGGACCTAATCATATTATAAGCCGTTGCTAGAAGCTAACATTGTTAGAGAGATTAGCTTATAGCCAGTAACCGACTCTCGCGGTTGCGGGTGCCCTCGGTCATGGGCCTCCCATTCCATCCGCGTCCATATGACAAAAGCAATTTGAAGCGGCAGCTCGTGTTTGCCACGTCTCGTTGGCCTGCCGGACTGATAGCTTGGTTCGCGTCTTCATCGCCTGATGCATGGACGACGGTAGGCGATCAAAATAGCGGTGGGGACAACATGCATGTATATACGGCGTGTCGTAGCCACCAGTCACAAGATCAGGAAAAAAAAACTGTAACCACTTAGCACAAGGGCAACCGAGCACCACACGGATCGGACACTAATTGAGAAGTTGTGTACTGCTGTGCAAGACAACAAGATGCACGGTGGTTGTGGAAGTCCCCGTCTCACGTGAACGTGACTGAGAACACTATTTATGCAAGTTGTAGCAAAAGAATATCCATAGTGGAGACAGGACAGATACAGTAGGAGATGCCGTGATTTTGACTGGTTGGGCAAACGGCGCCAGTTAATTGCGTCCATTCTTTTGCGATGCCTATATAATTACTTCCTTTTTTAAAAAAAATGTAGAAATCAGGTTTCCCCTGCTCTGTTACAAAAAGCAAATGTCTTACCAACGTATTCTAACTTCTCCGCCACAAGCATGATACTCAAACCTTCTACTAACATTCAACTAGTCCATAGCTAAAACGCTAGACTACTGATAATGGATAACGATCTCCTCACAATAACTTCCTGAACCGAGGAGCAGCAGCATCCCGGGCCTTCGATACTGCTAATGGAACCTGCTATTTGCATGCAGTTGAGAGATCCATGTTTCTCCATCCAAGCTTCTCATGTTCTATCATCTTCGATTCTAAAGCATCAACTACGGATGAGAATGGGTCGGGTCGACCCATTGGGTTGGTTGACCTGACCCATCCAACAGGAGACCCAAATCCAAAATAGGTCTCCAATGGAAGAGCTATAGTCTCCAACAGAGTATCTATATGAAAGACCTATTTTGGGTGTCAGGATAGGTATAACCCAAATCTGAGTATCCTCTCTCCTGGAGACCCATTTGTAAAAAGGATTTTCTTTTGGGTCTTGTTGTTGGAGAAGACTGAAAATGGGTATTGAACCATTTGCCTCTAGCACTACCCAAACGTAGAATGAGTCTTGTATTTTGGGTAACGGTTGTTGGAGACAGTCTAATGGGTCATAGGTGCTGGTCCTAAATTCTATAGGGTCGGAACCTATTAACCTAATGGATATCATGGGTCAACTTTACTCGTCATATTAATAATATTTTTTTCTTTAACCTATTGGTGTTCTTCATTTTTTAATAGATACGATTGGTCATAACTTGTAAATTTGTCTGTGCTTGGAAGTACAGTGGGGAATATTATATTTTAGAAGTGAAAATTGATAAAAATAAAATCATGGTTCACTTGCAAACTTATTTAATTTGATGCATTACTAATAATCTTAATATATTATTGTGATATTATTTAATCTTATATCTTATTTTTTCTAAAAATATTGATAGTATTCATAGTTTATGATTGTAGAAAATTATTTGAACTGACCCATACTACGCAATGGGCCATCGAGACCATAGCATTTAGGGGAAATGGATTGACAAATGGCCTCTAAAATTGTCCTTGAGGCCGCGGGGCCAGGTCGATCCATTTCCATCTATAGCCATCAATGCAACATTTTCTCATCCTTGAATAGTTCTTCTTCTCAAATTATAAGTCATTCTATATATGTATAGAGAAAATCATAAAGATTTATAACATTAAATAGTGGTGGGAAACGAAAAATGGTGGTTGACCTGCCTCAACATGTTAGATCTTGCATCCAAACAAAAACTCGGAGGACAAAGAGCAGTACTGCTCCAGAGTTTCCATTCCGGTGCTACTCCTTCTCGATGATTTCCCGTTCTTGATCGTCATGAAAGCTACGTGTTCGCAAAAGACGAACGCAACCACTCACTACGTAAATCGTAAAGCGACCCTTGTGGCGACCTTTCGACCCCCAAAAGGATCTGCCCCCAGACTAGAGCCAGGAGCCACGTGGGCTGCGTTTAGTTCGCGAAAAGAAAATTTTTGGTATCACATTGGATGTGTTGGAAGAATATCAGAAGGAGTTTTCAGATACTAATAAAAAAATAAATTATAGAACCTATTAGGAAACTGCGAGACAAACCTAATGATACTAATTAATCCGTCATTAGCACATGTTGGTTATTGTAGCACTTAAGGTTTTTCTTGGACTAATTAGGCTTAGAGGATTCGTCTTGCGATTTCCCTGAGAACTTTACAATTAGTTTTTTTCATATACGTTTAGTACTTCATGCATGTGTCAAACATTCGATGGGATGGATAGAGGAAAAAAAAACTGGCCCACGCAAGAACAGCCGCCAGGTCCAATAATTTATCTATTATTATTCCCCTTTATCGTCGCCCGCTGATCGCTGCGCATCGCTTTGCTGCTTTCTCGCCTCGCCGCCAATCGGGAATGAATCTGGTGCTGTCTCAACGTAAGGTGCGCACCCACAGTGAATCCCGACCTGTCTTGGATTCTTCCAGGCAACGGCGCCGGCGAGCTGCCGAGTACGAGTAGGCATTGACGGCAGCGCACGTCCACGTCCACAGTCCACTCCGATCTCCGGCGGAAAGGCTCGCGGCGCGCAGACGCGACGAATCTTCGTGCCGGGTTTATTTTCTGCTGCGTGACGGCGCTGACGACAGGGGTCGTGGAGAGTCGTCGCGTGATTAGTGACGCTATTGTCGTCAGACTGTATGTAAGTGCGGCGAGCAGATCATGTTGGGATCTTCTGTGCGACGGATCAGGATGCATGCACTGGCGGCAGGCGGTGTGGCTCGGAGGAAGTATATATCGTACGAAGAGACAGAATTTCAAATATGTTTGACCTTGAGAAATCAGGACAATAGCTCGAGTATATGAGGCGCCAATAGAATACTATGATATATGACAAATGATTTTAATTGTAGCGTCCAATCAGTAGCCGACTCAGCGTCTAAAGGCAGCTCGGACAAACCAACGCCAAACATGAGACTACGTATTTTTAAGGTTGTATCATCACATTACAGCAGAGCGTGAGACAAATACATCACCATACACAAGCGCCGGAGCCCGAGCGAGCACCCAGGGTTGCCGGACCCTGAGCCCTCTACTGCGTCCAACTTTACACCATCTCTTTTGTCCGCTGCTCCTCTTGTAGTCGCTAAAACATGCACACCGACATAAAATTCTTTTTTTTCACAGGGTTTTCATTAGAATTTCTTCATTAACTATTAAAAGTTGTGCGAAATATGTGTGCAAGAGAATGGTTTAATGAACCCAAAAACAGTGAAACCAAAGTCACCAAAACATAGTTTGTTTTCTAATTTCACCAAAACCTGCCTGAGTCTGCTTCGCCGGCGTTGCCCCTCTTGTCTCCGGTCAGATCCAAGTACCCGCACCCCACTGCTTCCTGCTCTCCTTTCTCCCCATTCTCCACCCCTCTTGGCTCGACGGCGGCGGATGGATGGATCTCAGCGAGGCGGCAAACGAGCGTGAGGCAGCCACACAACCAGCCAACTCATCGCCACGACCAACTGCCGTGTGGCGCCCACTCGGCACAGGCCAGGCCTCTTCTATGACGCCACTGCTTCGATCGGCCAGGAAGCCTCCCGTGCGCGCTGCCAATCGGAAACCGCCACGTGTCCCATGAGGCTGTCCGCTGCCGCTCCCGGAAACCCGTCCAGGTTCGATGAACCCAGCCTCCCGCCCGACCTATATGTAAACCACCCGCCCGCTTCCACCCTACGCCACAGAAAAAACGCAGGTGCCAAACACAAATTCGCTCCAGAGAATCAAACGCTTACCGCTGCGAATTTAATTTCGAAAGCCCCAGAGCTTCCATGGCTTCCGCTACCTCCTCCATCTCGTCACACCCTGCCGCCCTCCGCGACGTCAAAGGTGAGAGGCTTCCTTTGTTCGTTCTTGATGCGCTTGGCTTTAATTCTATGGGTTTTTGTGAACAATTTTTGCTCGAATTCGACAGTTTAGCTAGTGAAATGCGCGGCTTCACACCAGAATTCACCCGCATTCGAAGCGCGTCCTTGCAACCGGCCTAACATTCATTTCTCTCTCCCTTTTGACCGCGCAGCTGCGAGGATTGGCGCGCTGAGGCAGCAGGTGGGCGTGGCCCCGTCGGCGGCGCGTGGCCAGCGCGCACGCGCGGTGCGCCCGCTGCGCGCGGCGGAGCCCGCGAGGCAGCCGGTGGCGGCCTCCGCGGTCGCGGCGGCGCCGGCCGCGCCCGTGGCCGACGAGGCGGCGGCCCTCGCGGCGGTGGACTACGAGGCCCTGGCGCGTGAGCTGGAGGGCGCGTCGCCCCTTGAGATCATGGATCGGGCGCTGGCCATGTTCGGCTCCGAAATCGCCATCGCTTTCAGGTGAGCACAAACGTCCTCTCTCTCTCTCTCTCGTGCCACCCGTGAGTCGTGACGGGTTCGGGTACTCGTTAGCGCGTGCCCGTTAGCCTCCGTTACCGTTGGTCCTTGTGGAATGGGTTTAGGCGCGGCGATCCGCATCGGGTATGCTCGCGGCATCGTGGTATCTTCCGAACGTGTGGCCGTGGAGATTCCTAGTTGCCTCGACCATTTGGCGGCCACTGGACTATGGGTCCCACCTGTCTGCCTACGAAACAGTATGGGACTACTAGTAGTCAATTGTTTATGGTCATCAGATGCTCAAATCCAATCAGGTTTAGACGTTTAGCGAGGGCCCCTTTGCTGCACATGGCAATGTATCTAGACGAGGGAGGCAGGGAGCCAAGCTTGAGGCGACTAGGTTCATTGAACCTGGTGTCCAAGATTGCATTTTCGACCAGACACCGGAGCTACAATCATGGCCCACCACCCACGCGCAAGAACCCAGCTGTTTGACTATCAGACGAAACCAGAAAAGCCACGGTGTCGACCTGTTCGCTTACGCTGAAATTTGGTTTAGGTTGATGCTTATACTGAAATATTATGAAAGAAAAAAATACTATTTTATGGTTAAAAAGGAGCACGATACTGGATTTTCTCATGGAGCTGTGCTGTTTAGTGCAGCTCCAAGAGCAGATGACGAAGTAAAATACGCAGGTTGAACTCTCGCCGTGTAGGCAACCACCACCTTGTTAATTACTGTAGGATGCTAATCTTTCAGCCATCACATGGTTGTGTATGAATCGGATAGCCTCACTCTCACTATATGTAATAGTACGATCACATCAGAAAACAGCAAAACTGGCTTACTGACGACGTCAATCGCCCACGTGGTTGCAGCGGCGCAGAGGACGTGGCGCTGATCGAGTACGCGAAGCTGACGGGGCGTCCGTTCCGGGTGTTCAGCCTGGACACGGGGCGTCTCAACCCGGAGACGTACCAGTTGTTCGACAAGGTGGAGAAGCACTACGGCATCCGCATCGAGTACATGTTCCCGGACGCGAGCGAGGTGCAGGAGCTGGTGCGCACCAAGGGCCTCTTCTCCTTCTACGAGGACGGCCACCAGGAGTGCTGCCGGGTGCGCAAGGTGCGGCCCCTGCGCAGGGCGCTCAAGGGGCTCAGGGCCTGGATCACCGGCCAGAGGAAGGACCAGTCCCCCGGCACCAGGGCCAGCACCCCCCTGGTTCAGGTTGACCCTTCCTTCGAAGGCCTGGATGGCGGAGCTGGTAGCTTGATCAAGTGGAACCCCGTGGCCAACGTCGACGGCAAGGACATCTGGACGTTCCTGCGCACCATGGACGTCCCTGTCAACACCCTGCATGCTCAGGTAACTTCTTTGCCTAATTTTGCACTTGCGGCACAGCTTCGATCGATTCGTTCTTAAGATCAACTGTTTCCGATCCAAATGTGGAAGCGATTGTTGACGACAGTCTCTCACCTGCCGTGTCTGTGTTCTCTCTGCAGGGCTACGTGTCCATCGGGTGCGAGCCGTGCACCAGACCAGTCCTGCCAGGGCAGCACGAGCGTGAAGGCCGGTGGTGGTGGGAGGACCCCAAGGCCAAGGAGTGCGGCCTCCACAAGGGCAACATCGAAAAGGACGCCCAGGCGGCGGCCCCCAGGTCCGCCAACGGCAACGGCTCGGCGGGCGCCCCGGACATCTTCGAGAGCCCCGCCGTGGTGTCCCTCACCCGCGCCGGGATCGAGAACCTGCTGCGCCTGGAGAACCGCGCCGAGCCGTGGCTCGTGGTGCTGTACGCGCCCTGGTGCCCCTTCTGCCAGGCCATGGAGGCCTCCTACGTGGAGCTGGCCGAGAAGCTGGCGGGATCCGGCGTCAAGGTGGCCAAGTTCCGAGCCGACGGCGAGCAGAAGCCGTTCGCGCAGGCCGAGCTGCAGCTGCAGAGCTTCCCCACCGTGCTCCTGTTCCCGAGCCGCACCGCCAGGCCCATCAAGTACCCGTCGGAGAAGAGGGACGTCGACTCGCTCCTCGCCTTCGTCAACAGCCTCCGGTGAGGCCGCCAGTGAGCGAGAACCATCGTTCTCTGTCAGTATGTACTTGTACCGTGTTACGGAGTATGTTGGCGTCCATCTAGGTGCTGTACGTAGAGAGGGAGATAGGAGGGAATTGGGATGATAGAAAGACAGGGATGATGGGAGGTATAGCCGAAGTCTGAGGTCCTGTGTTATTTGGCAGCTGAGGGAGAGGTTATTTGTGTGTCCTTATAGCTAGTGGCGAGTGGCCATAGAGTATTGCAAGGAAAATCAAATAAGATAATCAAATAAGAATCAAAGTTTTGAGAGTTCTTGTTTGCTGTTTGTTCATGTTGGTTGTCAACTATATAGACAGTACAAAGCGAAGAGTTTGTGCGTCGCTTCAGTTCCTAATTAACACATGTTTTTTAATTGAGTCTTTCATTTAATTAGTTTCCTTGCATAGCTCATTGAACTTTTTTTTCTTTCAAAATATTTCTCCTTTCTTTATATGTTAGGTTCTTAATCTCTTCTTTCATTAGTTCAGGGCTTCATCAGGCTCTTAGTTAGTTTTCTTGCAAGGCTGATGGACTTCATTCGCTGCTAGCCTTAGCAAGGATGAGTATGCAGTAAGAGTTTCCAGGATATATGTAGCAGGCGAACAAGAAAAACAAGCCGCATATCAGCAGCGACAGCATAGGCAGTTGTTCTAGATGATCTGTCAGGTGATACATTTGGTTAGAGGCGGTAGTGTTTTTCTTAGTTGCTTGTTGTCGTTAGTTATGTTGTTTGAGTCGTTAGTGTTTCCTCAAGAGTTCTTCGTTGTCATGGAAGGCTATAGGAGCCAAGTGAGTACGGGATTTGTAATTGCCAGTGGCCTTTGTAGTTGCCAGTGGTCCTGTTTTGACTTATAGTTTGTAATTGCTAGTGGGCTTTGTAATTGCCAGTAGTCTCTGAAGCTGCTTGGTTTTAGGCCCAGCTTTCTTTCCTAAAAACTAAGTCAATCCTTTTCCTTCGATGAAACTTTGTGGTAATACTCTTGTTTCCCTTTCAAAACAATCAATTCATTTATTCTCTTGGCACATATATAATTGGTTAGAGCAGTTCCACATTAGATAAATTTTGGTATCATGAGGTCCGAGGCTTCATGAATTTCAATTTGCAGGCAAATACACTATAAATATCGATCAAGACCTAAAAGATGTGAAACTATGGAAATCCTATCTAACCGCATGTTGTGTGTTAGCAGTCCCTGTCACCTCAATTTTTTTGACCAGAATTATGGTTTTGCAGGATCAGTGGCTTGTGCTTTTGTACCTTATTTTGTTTTGTTTTCTTCGTCAAATCACACTTGTATCTTTTTTCATTGTACTCAACATATATTCTAGTGCTAGCTATATACTCCCTCTATTCTAAATTATAAGACATTTTGACTTTCTACGCTTAAGATATATATTATGATGTCTAGATGCATAGTAAAAATTGCATCGAAAAAACAAAATATATATTATTAAAATGGAAGGAGTAGATGCTTTATTCGACATGGTAATAAATGTCTGATGCCAGTAAATTAGCCTTTTTTTGTACAGTTGCTCACTTCGTTTTGCTAATTCATTCATTCAGGGAGCTTGAATCCTTCCGCGGGCACACCGGCTGCATTTGATTAAATATTTGTTACAATATATAAGAAACTATGCCTATATAATAACCAAAATACGAAGAGATGTGATTGGTAGATAATATGAGAAAGAAGACATTTGATTCGACAAAATTTAATTTTTTTTAAAAACTATCCTTTGGAATTGTGGTTCTATGTGTAGTGTCTACTTGACTCGGTAAGTATGGAAATCATTGCAATGTTTTTCTAGATTAGGACTGCACCTACACTTACACTGACTTGCCTCTTCGAACAAGCTGGCAAAGATCTTCTAGTGCGTAAATGATTGTGGAAGAACTAGATTGCAACAATGTTGGTTTCATTGAGGTTTATACCATCCCCTAATGGGCAGTAGTTGCAAATGCAGCCCATAAATTTGTGAAATTAGTGTTTGTGACTAAATTTTTTTATTAATTTATATATTCCTCATAGTATTTATCCTCTGCACCTAGAAATCAAGTGCACCGTATCTAATTTGTTTTAGCTTGGTCGCTCACTACCAGGCCTGTACATGGTCAGGCTTAACCGGTGTGTGGGCAAAATCTAGCTCAACCTGTGGTTTGGAACCCGCGGGTTTCTTGGTTTCCACGGGTTCAAAACCAGCGGAACGGTGGCTGTGGACACCTCATCGAGTTCGAGTTTGGCATCGCCATCGCCTTTGCTGTTGCGGCACGCCGGCACTGCTCCCGTAGAACCCAACAAGGATAACGTGGCCGTGCTGCTATTGGGGGATCGAGGACGAATGGGACCACAACGAATCCGCCGTCTCTGTCGCGGCCGCTGCCGACCTCAAGGGCGAAGCCAGAAAGTTGATTTTTTGAATGATAGGAGAGCAACAGTGTTGAATTTTAAAAAATTTAATGAAAAATCCACGTTCATAGAGGCCCTGCGCCCCCCTTGTCTAAGCCCCTGGCCGACCTTCTCTCCTCGAGCACCTTCTTTCTCGTTTGTGTTCTCCACAAGTTCTTGATCCTGTTGTCGGTGTGCCTCCGGAGGCTCCTAGAGATGCGCGACTACCTTGCTGCCAGATCAAGCGCACCTCATAGGCGGTGATGCGGTGTCGCTGGTGGAGCGGTGGTGATGCTACGGTGCCCACCATCTCGCCAGCACCGCCTGATTGTGCACGAGGACTGCTCGCGCCCTCTCCCGCTTTCCACACGGATCCCATGTGCAAACTCAATCTACTTTTGAGACATCCAGATGCAACATTTGCAATATTCGTCCGAAGATAGATGAAACACTCGAAACATGCTTCTGAAAACACTTAAAAAACACCTGAAAAACGTTTGAAACCATTGCAAACATACGAAACGTCCAATAAAGAACTTGCAACATATGTGTGAAACATATGCAACATCCAGATAAACACACTTGCAACGTACGTCTGAAACACAAATGAAACATTAGAAATAGGCACTTGCAACATATGTGTACAACCATTGCAACATACGCAACATCCATCTAAAACACTTGCAACATACCTCTGAAACATTTGAAAGACTTGAAATATACTTTTGCAACATGTGTTTTTCACTCTACTTCCGCACGACGTTGAGCAGAGCGGGGAACGGCCGGTTCCGGCTAGCCGGCAGCCGAGGATGGTGGCGCGGCCTAGCCACATGTGGCGTCCGGGGGCATGCGACCTGCAGCTGGGTTGGCACCGCCAACCAGCGGCACCGGCGAGCGGCCAGACCCCGATAGCGGTGAGGAGGCTGGCCGGCTCGGTAGAGGCGGCCGCGGCGCTAGGCGGAGTGAGGAAATATCACATTGTCCACTTTTTTGAAGCCGTCGAAGCATCCAATTGATTTGGGGCCGGTTTAGATCCAAAATTTTTTTGCAAAATGACATTGTAGCAAGTTTCGTTGTTATTTGGCAATTAGTGTCCAATCATGGTCTAATTAGGCTTAAAAGATTCGTCTCGTCCATTTTCGTCTAAACTGTGTAATTAGTTTTATTTTTTATCTATATTTAATGATTCATGCATGTGTCCAAAGATTCGATGTGACGGAAAATCTGAAAAATTTTGCAAAAATTTTGGTGAACTAAACGGGGCCTTGGTATAAGAGCAGGTTGCTTGGGCCAGTCCGCACTCCGAGGAAACAAGCGTCCGGGCGGACAGAGGTTGTGACTGCAGCATTACCTATTACATTAGCCTCAGCCCCTCAATTTTGTACGGAACTCAATCGTACAGTTCCTTCAAGTGACGCATCCAATGAGCCCAGTTAATACAGCAGGCCAGCCCAAGCACAACCTGCTCCGAAACCCAGGTTCGTCGTAGCTGGCCCAAATGCCGTGCTCCACATCCAAGCCCGGCCAATTTCGCCACGGAAGCCCTGCCACGCACATCCTAACGCGCATGCAACAGGTGGATAAACCCCCACGTGGCCTTCTTGACGCCTTCATATTAATCCCCACGCCCTCTTCTTCCCCAGCCTCAAATCCCCGGTCCCCCCACCGCAAAATCCATTCCCCGCACAAATTAACGCATTATTACTACCGGCAAAGTCAGAGTGTTTCCCCTGGCCCCGGTCGCCCAAACCCCGCCGTGAAAATCACCCACCACACCAGAACGGCAAAAGCGCCCCGAAAGCCACACAAACATTTCCCCTGCCTAGGCCGCCGGGGGAAGCGGGGAAAAAGATCCATCCCCATCCCAATGGCTCTCCTCACCCAAATCCTCCACTCTCCTCATCCCCGCCTCACCGCCGCCGCCGCCGCTTCCCCCTCCCCCTCTAGCGCATTCTGCCGAGCACCACGCCACCTCCATGCCTCCGCCTCCCGCACCCGGGGCCGCGGCCGCGGCCGCCTCGCCACGGCGGCGGGCGCGTCCGGGCCCGGGCCGTCGTCGCCGGAGCCGTACCCGCCTGAGTCCGACGACGGGCTGGTGGAGCTCCCGCTGTTCCCGCTCCCGCTCGTGCTCTTCCCGGACGCCACGCACGCGCTGCACATCTTCGAGTACCGCTACCGCATCATGATGCACACGGTGCTGCAGACCGACCTCCGCTTCGGGATCGTCTTCGCCGGCAACTCCGGGTCCGCCGCCGAGGTGGGCTGCGTCGGGGAGGTCGTCAAGCACGAGCGCCTCGCCGACGACCGGTTCTTCCTCATCTGCAAGGGCCAGCAGCGGTTCCGCGTCGCCCGCGTCGTCCGCACCAAGCCCTACCTCGTCGCCGCCGTGCAGTGGCTCGAGGACCGCCCGCCCGCCGAGGCCCCGGCACCCGGGGAGGACGCCGAGGCGCTCGCAGCCGACGTCGAGGCCCTCATGCGGGACGTCATACGCATCGCCAACCGCCTCAACGGCAAGCCCGAGAAGGAGGTCGGGGACCTGCGCAGGGGCCTCTTCCCCACCCCCTTCTCCTTCTACGTCGGCAACACCTTCGAGGGCGCGCCCCGCGAGCAGCAGGCGCTCCTCGAGCTCGAGGACACCGCCGCCAGGCTGCGCAGGGAGCGGGACACGCTGCGCAACACGCTCAACTACCTCACCGCCGCCTCCGCCGTCAAGGACGCATTCCCATCCTCGCCGTCTTCGGGGTGAGGTGAGGTGAGGTTGTCACTCGTCAGCTAGGAATGGATAACGATAAGGAGTTTGTGGTGGGGAGGATACAGGACTAAACTTTGTTATCACTCTTTGAAGCGCCCTTTTCTTCTTTCTCTTAGTATTATATTTTCTATGGCTAGGTTCTTGTCTGCGTATGGTTAGCATTTTAGCGTGTAAAATTGTATAATTTGGTGTGTGTCAACTCAAGAAAATTTGGAGCTGTGATATATAGGTCCTTGATAAGGATGAGAATTTTGCTCAGAGAGACTCATGCTTCTGCCTCTAAATTGGAGCTGAATTGAAGCTATCTTTTACTCATTGGTCAACAGTTGACTCTTGATTTAAACTATTGCCAGTACCTGTAGAATGTTTAATGGAATTTTATTGTCTAGGATAGGATAGATAGGATGTGAACTGAAGCAGTAGTAGTTGCTACTGACCCGCCTTCCAATAATTAAATCATGATATTGCAAATGGTCCGAGATAATTCGGTGATGCTATTGATAATCATGTGCCTTTATATTGTTAAGCATGCAACCGGTATGAAAGCATTCTGAGGTTCTGAAAGTTTGCTTTCTGTCTGAACCTTTGTTTTCAACCTTTTTCAGATACATGTTAGAACAGTATGTTTTCCGCTAACATTGTCCAAGTAAAGTTATGCTTTGCTCCAATGAAGAAGTTCTACCTAAGAAATTCTGATGTTATGACTTGGCATCAATCTATCCACCCATCTACTATTAGGTAAGCATGTACTATGATAGAGTTGATGGCATAAGAGCAACTGAAAAAAAACACCAATATTTGTAAGGAAATATGATTTGTGCATATTAGGTTCTAAATGTTTCTCGTGGATTTGTTACCAAGGATAGAAACATTTCAGCTTTGCATCACCTCTCTTCATTTTGGTCCTCCCTGTTCGTTTCGCTGAAATTTGACCACTGTTGATGCTGATTTGTTTGCAAGAGAATTCGCTGAAAAGTACTGCTGAAGTAGTGCTGAAAAACACCTAGATAATTGCACCATTGAGGTGACAAATGCTGAATCTGAGCTTTTAGATTACTTATCAATCTATGTATTCTCGCTGTGTTTGTACTTTCACGGGATATAAAGCGTTCATTTCCATAAAGTTTACTTGTGTAAAAACTAGTTCTTCTGACTCTGAAACTGATTAACTGAGATCTGAGAGTCTGAGAAAAATCTACGCTGGATCCTGTATTCCTGTAACTGGAACGGCCTCTAGGTAATAATACTCCCCTCTATTCCAAATTATAAATTATAATAAGTTGTTTTGATTTTCAAGATACATCTACATAGACATAGTGTATGTCTAGTGCATATGGCCCATATGTAAAACGTTAGGAACAGTCCATATCAACCGATATGACAAGGTCAGTGTCTCCTAGGAAGCTAACATGGAGAGGGGTGACTGGGGCAACTTTCAGATATCATCAAATCTCATTTGTTAACTCAGCAAAATGCATGCCGTGAAGCTGCCAAAGTTCACCGTTAACTCAGCAGAATGGAAAATTGGAAATACATTGAACAGGGTATGGATTTGGAAATACATTGAACAGGGTAAGGATAAGGCTGACGCCATTATGACAGGCAAATAGCGCCACGTCTACAATGACGTCCAACATGCTGGGTACCAGCCATTGCACCAGGCGTGGCGTGACTCTAGCGGCACAAACCTCACCGTGCTCTACTGGAACCGCACCCCGCGCTCGTTGAACAGCCGGAGCAACCGCTTCAGCTCGTCGTTGGATACCTTCGATGGCCTCTTGCCGGCGAGCTCGGCGGTGTCCAACGCCCCGGCAACCCTCTCCTTGAACGCAGCGACCTCTTCCTCGCTGAAACCAACAACCACTCTGTTGCTGCCATCGTCGGGTTCCCCACAATCATCCTCGCCACTGTCGCCGTCAAGTGCACCGAGGCTGACACCACCGGCACATCCCTCGGCTCTCTGCGACCAGCCCAACAGCTCCATGACCATCCTCTTCTGCTTGAAGATGGCGCCGAGTGTCTTGTTCTTCTGCCCGAAACACACGCGCGTGAACGCCAGCCACTCGCTGACGTCGACCCCTGGCGCGATGCCCCGCGGCCGGATCTCGACGAGGGACGAGTCCACCCGGGGCATGGGCACGAAGTCCCTCTTGCTCACGTCCATGAGCAGCCTCACGTCGGCGACCAGGCGCACGTTGGCTGCCAGCCGATTGTACTCCCCATCACCCGGCGTGGCCACGAGCCGCCGCGCGAACTCCTTCTGGAGCAGCAGCGTCGCCGTCCGGAACCGGTAGGGGCCGAACAGCAGCTTGGCGATCAGCGGCGAGAAGATGCCGTAGGGGATGTTGGCCACGCAGATGTCGAACTCCGGGAACTCTACCTCGACGGCGTCGCCCGCGATCACCTGCCAAACGGGAGCGACGAGGAACCGTCGTTCAGTCAGCAAGCATTTTTTTTTCCTTTTGAGACATTCTATCGATCGAGTGGCGTGCGTGCGGGCGGACCGTGAGCTTGTCCTCGAGGCCGAGAGCGGCGGCGCGCGCGGTGACGGCCTCGACCATGCGCGGGTCGATCTCGACGGCGGCGACTCGCGCCGCTTGGGACGCGAGGAGGCGCGCGGTGAGGTTGCCTGTGCCGGGGCCGACCTCGAGGACGGCGTCGCCCGGACTGATCGCGGCGCGGAGCGCGATGGCGTCGAGGACGCGCGGGTTGGTGAGAAGGTGCTGCCCGCGCGGCTTGTGGAGCCGGAAACGCCCGTCCCACGCCTCTGACGCGGACGCCCCCACCTCAGGCGACGAGGAAGAGGCTGCGGCGGCGGCGGTGGTGGTGTAGAAGTAGGCTTGGCGGACGGCGCAGCGGGCCCAGAGAACGGAGACGGCTCGCTTCATGTCTCAGCTCAACGCCAACCGGCAACCGCGGCGAGCACTGTCTGTTGCAGTGCTGCTTGGCTGGCCGCCCTGGCCTGCTTGTGCGGCCGCGGATTCGAGGAGATCGTTTGGCTATTCTTTCGCGCGCGACGAGGCTCTACACTCGCAGGTACCAAGACCTATAGCCTGTAATCTATACGCCGGCTGACCGACTCTTAATCCGGGAGCGTTGGCGCTGGCACAGGCAGCGAACGGAAGAACCTACTGAAGTATCCTCTCTGTTAAAAAATACACAGAACATACGTTTGCTACATGCTATAGAGTGTAAAACACATTCAGAAAGATACCTCAATGCAAGTGTTGTCTTGGCTAGTGCCTATTAAGGTCATATTGTTGTCTAATGTTTTCGCCTAGTCTTGTTGTTTGTATTTTTTTTAATTAGCCTATTTAAAAAATAAACCCATTCCTCTCTAGCCATCTAGGCTTCAGCTTCCCTAGCGCAATTTGCTCCTGTGGCCATGGTTGTCGAGAAGGGGTTTGTCTCGGTCGCTTCTCACTATATCACAACCAATCTGTAGCGACTCCAAATCGGTCGCTATAAGTAGTTATAGCGACCGATGTAAAAGTTGCGGTAAATGGCATCGCTATAAATCTATAGCAATAGACAGGGTTTATTTCTTGGAGAGGCCGCATGAGGAGGAGGTCTCATCGTTGGACGGCTACCTCCGATTGACATACAATTGGCGATTGCCGAGGAGGTCATCCTTCATTTGCGAATGGCTAAGATTCACATGCCTCTATTCGGTGATGACCTTGAGCTTATCGAGTTCCTGGAGACCAAATCCGTGAATTGCAGCCTTTGATCGATGGTTGTTGACCTAATGAAGAGCAAGAGGCGTCTGACATCGCTCAAGTGGCCATGGTCGTCGAGGAGGAACTCGCTCTCTCCGTCGTTCCTCCTCCGAGCCTTGATTCTTTGGAGAGGAAGCAAGAGGTGGAGGATAGCTACCCCCAATCGACATGTAATTGGCGATCACTGAGGATGTTATTTGTGAACCATGAATGGTTGAGGTTCGCAGGTCGTTAATAATGAGCTTGAGCTCATCGAATTCTTGTTGGACAAGATCCACTACTTGTAGCCACTAGTTGATGGTTGTGTCACGATCTTATTAGCAGCCTGGGAATGGGAACATGGCCCATGTTCCCGTTCCTGTTTCCATGTTCCACGTTCCGGGAACGTAAACGTTCTAGGAACGAGAACGTTCGCATTCCCACATTATAAAATGATACCCCAAATTCTCGTTCCCGTTCCGAAAACGGAAACGAAAACGGGAACATGGCAGCTAAGGTTCCCGATTCGGAAACGGAAACAGGAACGGGAGCATGGCAGCTAAGGTCAGGATGAGGAGGTTCTTCCTAGGTGTCGGTTGCTGCTTCACCTTTGTTTGCGCTGATTCAAGATGGGTTGGGTTCCTCAATCACTGACAGCGAAGACGATGAGCCGAGGGCCATTGTTGTTGCTATTTTGAGTATTTCCTCCTCCAGATCTCCACTCTTTTCACTATTGGAGGAGCCCTTGTCGCCTGCAGTTCAATTGGAAATCACAAATGATGTGATGTCTTGTCTTGAGTTGGTATAGGACGGAAAAAAATCTTTTTGATGATGAGGTTCTGCCTTTTGATGATTCGATGTCACTGTTGTGTGGCCTTGAGATGGCGGCAAAGGCTCCTTTGGTTGTTGCTCCATGACTTGCCTCTAAAGGCCTTTTCTCATTGCCCGCTCCATATCACCGCCTCAATTTTCTGACACCTTCAGACGTTAATGGAGTTGCTCACTTTTAATTAGGGATCTGCATGAGGTCTTGGTCATCTAGAGGTGTCACCTTTAGTGGCTAATTATGCAGCTAGTCGGCTACGTTGCTGCTTCTCTTAGAGTTGATAATGGTTCGACCGCGAGTTGTTTATATGTAATTGCTTAATTGTGAACTTTGTGAGACTAGTTTTGCTAGGATTGTGTTGGTTTTAGTAAGCCTTGGCTTATTAAGACCCTGTGTTGTAACTCTTCTTTTCTTTTTACATTAATGAAAACGGCACTACTAGCGTCCGGACGTCCGATCCGAATGTTGGCCGTCAGACGCTCGCCACAACATAACATCAAAAATTGTCTTTTGCAACATTGTCGGTGTTCGGTCCCGTGGGGGTCCTAAACCGATGAGTGAGTGCTGCGTGTCCCTAACCTAGATGGTGATGCAAGGAGAACACACGGGGGGTTTATCCTGGTTCGGGCAAGAGAAGGCCCTACGTCCAGCGGGGGAGGGGAGTTTTGTATTTCCTTGCACCGAGGTGCTTGTGTAGGGGTTACAAGCTTGCGAGAGAGGGCGGCGAGCCCAAGTCTCAAAGAGAGAAAAAAGAGTACAAGGATGATTGCTTGAGATGTTGATCTCTGTGTTGGGAGTCTTGGATTGCTCAATACTGGGCTTTGGACTGGTGTCTTGCCTGTTGTTCATGTCTGTCTCCTTGTAGGGTCCTGGCCTGCCCTTTTATAGGGTCCGAGGAGGCCAGGGCACCGGGGAGCCTTGAAACGATGTTTTGTCGATCCCTGTAGGAGTGGCTATAGCGACATGCCTTGGGAATGGCCGGCCATCCCTAGACACCATGGTGACGTCGGGGATGAGACGACGAAATGACCCGGAGCACCGTGCCATGCCGGCCTTCCCTCCCTGTTGAACTGTGCTGGGCGTCGAGGCTGGGTCGAGGCCGGGTCGATGTCGGACGGATAAGGTCGGATCCCCGAGATTGCGGAATACGGGCCTTGTCGTATCCTCCCTCGAGGGTGACTGACGATAAACAATGCACGGTAAGGTGTGCATAGTGACAAGTTTCACCTCCCATCACGGGATGGGCGGAAAAACAGTGAAGACTGACATCGGCATTGCTCCCACGTCGATCCTGGTTGCGGCCATGTCGGTAGGTGGTAGCAGGTAATCGCATTAAATGTTCTGACTTTTGTCTTGGGGTAGGTGAAGTGAGGGGGTTGAGCGCCCTGACCCGGGGTCACGCGAGTCGGAGTTTTTCCGATGGGCGAACGAGCCTCGTGCGAGTCGAAATGCGGTCGAGGTGCCCTGTCGTGCGGGACGGGGCGCGGTCAAGACGTTCCCGTCGAGGGTGCCTCGTACGAGTCGGAGCCGGAGCGCGGTCGAGGCACTCCGTCGAGCTGGCCTCGTACGAGACGGACCTGATATGCAGTTGAGGCGGGCTGCCTTTTGCTGTGACTTAGTCGTTTTGTTTTTTATTATCGTTGGATGTGGGTACCCCCATACTGTTGGTACCGACAGCAGCCCCCGAACCTTTGGGTGAGTGTGTGATCACTCTCCCAGAGGCTTGTTAGTTGATGAACCGGAGTCGTAGCGCCTAGGCCTGCTAATGGGTTGGGTTCAAATGGGTTTAATGGGTTGGGTTTTCAAATGGGTGCACTCTGGATGGGTAGGAATGGGTTGATTTATTTAGCGGGTTGGGTCGGGTTGGGTTTAATAGAAAACTGGGTTGGATGGGTCGGGATTGAGTTCTTTTTTTGTGGGTTTGAATGGGTTAAGCCCATGGGTTGATGTTGAATTTTTAATATATCATAGTATACATATATATTAATTTGTAATTTGTTTAGCTTTTGATGTAGGGCCCACATGCATATTTTGCTATGTTAATTGGCACGGATTAGCCTCATGACATTTTGAATCCAGCTTAATTTATTTTGGTCAATTTTGACAAAATTTTATAATGTGAACGCGAGCTTTTATTTCTAGGGTCCGGCTTCGAGGTGGGGCCCACATATTCATCTGGCAATGCCAACTGGCATGAAATAGCTGCTTGTTACATTAAATCATCTGCAACAAATTCTAGTCAATTTCGACAAAATTTTATAATGTGAACACGAGCTTTTATTTCTAGGGTCCGGTTTCGAGGTGGGGCCCACATATTCATCTGGCAATGCCAACTGGCATGAAATAGCTGCTTGTTACATTAAATCATCTGCAACAAATTCTAGTCAATTTCGACAAAATTTTATAATGTGAACGCGAGCTTTTATTTCTAGGGTCCGGCTTTGATGTGGGGCCCACATATTGATCTGGCAGTGCCAATTGGCATAAAGTAGCCGCTTGTTACATTAAATCATCTGCAACAAATTTTAGTCAATTTCGATAAAATTTTATAATGTGAACGCGAGCTTTTATTTCTAGGGTCCGGCTTTGATGTGGGGCCCATATGTCTTATCAAGCATATATATACATTTTTATGTAAACCCATAGATTTTTATAGCAAACCCGTGGGTTTAATTAGTTTATGGGTTGGAATGGGTTGGGTTGAAACTATAAAAATATGGGATGGGTTGGGTGGAAGAAGAGAGTTAATTTATTATGGGTTGGGTTGGGTACGGGGTGGGTTTTCACCCATTAGCAGGGCTAGTAGCGCCGTGGTTTTTTCCGGTGGGGGCGCGCGAGCGCACCCGCCGGGTGTAGCCCCGAGGCTTCGGTGGAGTGTTGAGACTCCTCCGAGGTCTTTTATGCGTTCTATTGGGGAATGGTTTCTAGTGGTGGCGGGATCCGTGCCTTTTTGTTTAGAGTTCGGTTTGTTGCGGTCGAGCCCCCGAGCCTCGTACGCATGAGGTCGATCAGAGTCTCGGTCGTCTTTTGTCGTTCGACCCTCACGCTCCTCCTTTAGGAAGGAGGAGGAGGGGTGGGGAACGCCGTACTACCCCTGTTTGGGTGAGTTCCGATGATCTCCGGTGAGCTACTAGTGGGGGAATTCGAGTGTGAGCCCGTGCTCTAGTCGTTAGGAGTCGGCTAGTGGCCCGGAGGCGCTCTCAAGAATGCCAAGAAGTGGTCGTGTGGATCTCGATTCCCTGCGATGGGATTCGAGGGCTCGGTGCCTCCCTCGAGGGGATTCCTACGTCGACCTCCTCCTACAGCCTCGAATACGTCTTGGGGTGCCTCGAGAGCGTGGCTCGAGCCCTGGCCATGCACGGGCGCATCCCTGGTCGTCCCTAACTCTGTCGCTCGAGGGCAGCTGTCGAACCCCGGTCGAGGGCCAGCTTCTTCTCCCTCGAGACTTATGGCGGGCTCGGAGCCCGTTTACCAGGTATCTGGGAATATCCGTCCGCGGATCCTGCCCCGCCCGTTAGCCGGGCACGCCTTTTTAGGAGAGAGGGCGAGATCAGCGTGATAGTGGGCGACGTGGCGTACGGTTACGATGTGGGGGACGGCCACGTGCCCAACTCCTGCGAGATTCAAGGAAACGGTTAGGTAAGAGCATTAAATGCGAGAAACCGCTCCTACCTTTTCGCGCGGCCGTTGGGCTTCCGCCGGGGCTATAAAAACAAAGCCTAGGGGTCTGCCTCCCCTACTGGCCCTTTGCGTTCTTGCCTCCTTTGCCTTAGACAGCTCTCTGTGCCCCTTGCGCCCTCCGCCTTCATCCAGCGCCGCCGCCGTCGCACCCCCTCCGTCCACACAGCTTTTCCCAGCGCCGATGGCAGGCAAGAGTCAGATCCTCCCTGCCGACGACTGGGCCGCCTCCTCGGTGACGGAGAGGAGGCCGAGAGTCGGCGCCCCCGAAGGGTACGTGGTTAGCTTCATCTGCTTCCACGAACGGGGGGTTTGGCGTGCCGGCGACCACCTTCATGCGCGCGCTCCTCCACTACTACCGGGTGGAGCTGCACCATCTCGCCCCCAATGCCGTCGCACAGGCCGCCATCTTCGTGGTGGTCTGTGAGGGCTACCTGGGGATGGAGCCGCAGTGGAATCTGTGGCTCCATCTTTTCAAGGCGGAGCTTTTCGCCAAGAAGGCGGGGGAGAAGGGGCTACGGTGCGTAGTTCGAGCGAGGAGCTGCGTCCTGCAGGTGAGGTCTGGTCGGGCAGATCAGTACATCCTGGCCCACCTCATCTCCTCGAATAGCGGCTGGCACGACGGCTGGTTCTACCTCCGCAACGACGAGAGTCAGTTGTCGAGGTATACCGGCCGGGTGCTGGTCGCCCGAGAGGAGAATTGGTCCTATGGAGTCACGGAGGCCGAGAAGCCACGTCTGGACCCACTGCTGGCGGCGCTGCAACAGCTCCGCCTGCGAGGCTTGACGGCGGTGGCTGTGGCCACGGCGTTCCACCGGTGCAGGGTGATGCCGTTGGTTCCACGGCCTCGACCAGATGACACCGGAGGCGCCACTGGAGGGGAGCCGGATGTCGCACGAGTCCCTCACCCTCGAGGAGGTCCTCTGGTGGGCGCGCCGGATGGTGGGGAACTTCAAGACGGATGAGGTCGACAAGGTCCCCATGCGACCTACCCAGGGGTTCGAGCCTCTCGTAAGTGTTTTTTGCTAGCACGCTCGTTTATTTCGTCTGTTTTTGGGTTCCTCTGATTTAGTCGAGGCCGATGCGTAGGATTTGTCTGCGGTGCGGGAGATGCAGCCGCCAGTCCCAGAGGACCAGCCCGCCCGGGAGGCTCGACGCCAGCACGCGTCCCAAAAGAAGCAGACAAAGGAGACGGCCAAGAAGCGACAGATCCGCAACGCCAAGGAGAAGGAGGCATTGAAGAAGCTTCGGCGCCAGCAGGCCCTCGACGGGCTCCCCCTCGCGGAGTCTCCCTCCGAGACGGTCTCGGGGGAGGATGATGACGACAGCGACGGGGATGACGACGATGCCCTGTCGCGGTACGACGCCGCGACCGGTCTGGCGGACCTCCCCGACGTTCGTCCGCTCTTGGAGCCTGTTGGGGGGTCGTCCTCCTAGGCGTCAGTGTCGGTCGTGGTGGTGGAGGAGGAGACGGAGGAAGAGGCGGGCAAGGAGGCGGGCCCCTCGACGGGCGGGGCCGCCCCATCCCAGACTCCACAAAGAGGGGTCGACGGGGCCGCCCCCACCTGTCCAGGCCCCGCAAGCTCAGCCGGCGGCTAGAGCGGCAGTGCCGGTGTCGTCATCGGCGACGCCGCAGATGGGCGTGAGGACCCAAGGCGGCCCTCCAGCCAGGGCCCCAAGGAGCACCCGGCACGCCGGGGGGCCGGCTGTGAGACCGCCGCAGGCAGCGCCGGGAGGTTCAGATCGGTCGGGGTCGAGGCCTTTGGTGCCGCTTTCCGGGTAAGGATTCGCGCTCCGCTTTGTCGCCTTTCATTGGTACCGTTTTCCGACGTTTCTTCTCGCTTCACAGGCTCAAGCGCAAGGCGGAGCTGATGGGGCCGACCCCCGCAAAGTCGCTCCGGGCGAGCGCCGTCGTCATTAATCGGACGGCGGCGCAGGACGTCGCCTGGATCGAGAGGCTTCAGGCCGCAAAGGAGCACCTGAAGCAACAGGAGGCGATGGCCCAGGCGGAGGCGGGCGTCTCAGCGGTCGCTGGTTCTGACCCCGCCGCACAGGGGTCGGGGCCGTCAGAAGTGGCGGCGCCCAGCACGGGTGGGGCAGAGCCGGGGTCATCATCGACCACCGAGGCTGCCGTCGATGCCGCAACGGCCGAGGCACCTGTCCGCGACGCGGAGCGGGCGGGTGCAGATGTGGTTATGGAGGAGGTCTCGCCGCCGGCGGGACAGGAGGCGGCGCAGCCGGGAGAGCCGTAGCCACAGCAAGACTCGCTGACGAAGCCGGCGGCTATGGTGGAGGGTGGGGTCGTCGAGCCCCCGCCCGTGGTTCCAGAGGAGGAGGTGCCGGCGATCGAGGGGCCGGCCCCGGCGAAAGGGTCGACACTAGTCATTGTCGACCTCACCCTCGACGACTCCCCCTGATAAGGGGAAGCAGGTGGTAGGAGTCGAGGGGGTCGAGGCCGTGGACCAGGCTGGTCCCTCGGTGGCGGTTGGTGAGGCCAGAGCCACGGGTGAGGCCGGTCCTTCCGCGGGGCCGGAGAGCGCCCCGGCCGGACCGTCGTCCGAGTGGCCGGACCTCGCCGCGCTAGCCCTAGTGCGGGCGAAGGAGGAGATACCGCGCTGGGGGGACCGTCCCTCGAGTTCAGGGACGCTTCCAACCCTGGCGCGGACCCCGTCTTCGCCCTGAACGACAGAGACGAGGTGCATCACTAGGAATACCTCGAGGGCCTCCGTCGACACATGGATCGATCGCTTCGTGTGGTGATGGAGGCCGTGTCTCGAGGCATGCGGGACGCCACAGAGGTATGTTTTGGCTTATCGGTTCTTTTGCTATCCTTTTGCTGTCCCCCTTTCTCTTGGTTCTCCAACTCTTTGGTTTTTTCGAACCGTGATCAGGAGCTCAAGGAGCGCTCCCGCCGCAAGTCGCTCTTCATTTGAAATGAGAGCGGCGTGTGGGCGGCGCTTGCCCGGCAACGGGCTCTGGTCGAGGAGGCCAACAAATGGCTTTCTGATCAGAGTGCCGAGATGGCCGAGCTGCGTGTCGCCTATGTGACGGTCAAGGAGGAGGCGGTGCAGACCTAGGCGACCGAGGCCGTGGTGCATGAAGACGTGACCAAGGCCCGGGAGGAGGCAGCTAAGGCCCGCGAGGATCTCGTGCCCCTGTCGGCACGGGTGAAAGAGCTCAAGGAGGACGTCGCCCTGGTCAGCCGGTAGCGTGACGCCCTCAACGTCCAGATCGGGCAGGTAACCGCTCACTTCGGTGCCCTAAAGGACGAGGTCGCGGCGCTGAGCGGAGCCGTTCAGGAGAAGGACGCGGCTCTTCTGAACGCCCGCTAGGAGATCGAGACGTTGAGGGCGGCCGTTTCGTGACAGGGATGGTGCTCTCCAAGGGCTCGAGAGGACGTGCGGGGGGCTCCATGACGAGATCGTGGGCTTGCAGACCCATACCGAAGGTAAGTATGGGTGTTACGGCCTTGGCGTCGAGGCCCCGTATTAGTGCTAATTTAGTTAATTGTGTTTCAGAGCTGGAGAGGGAGCAGCGGGTGGCCCAGGCGGCGGCCAACTCCTTCCAGAGCCTCCTTGAGGCCGAGACCTAGCGGACTCAGATGCTCCAGGGCGCGATCACCTCTGTGTGTGACGGCCTGGGGGTCGAGCCCGACGTCGACATCGGGGAGGATGCCCCGGGAAACTCCTTCGTCCGCCAGATGGTGGCGCTGGGCCACCTCATCTGGGAAAGGATACGGGGCAGCCTCCACCACGGCGTGAAGAGAGCACTGGCCGTCGTTCAGTCTGGGTTTGTGTTTGACATGGAGCTTGTCACTGACGGCTTCATCACTGACCCGGACCGGACGGACGAGGAGAACGAGGACGCCTGCTTGGACCTGATCGGAGCCGCCGAGGAGCCTGGAAGCCGTCTGGCCAAGCTTTTCGAAGCCGAAGTGGTTCCGCCTGCCGACGACGAGGGCCTGTGAGCCAAATCTGGGCACAAAGGCCCGTGTAATAAGTTAGTGTTTTTGAATTTTGGTCGTGGTGGCCTTGGAGGTCTTAAAAACTCGGAACGTAAACCTTGCGCTGGTTATTTAAGTTCTGCTCGAGCTTTTCTTCCCTTTATTGCTTGAATCACGTTTTTGCATGATTTACTCAGCACGCCGTCGCGCCTTTGAGCGTAAGGGAGTGAGCGGAGGTACCGTAGCCTTGGAGGCATGAGTGATCTCGCGGCTCGACTACCCTTGAACTCTAGGGTGCTTTTGCGGCCTCGCAGATCGTGTAAGAACCTGATTTAAGCGACGGGGGGTGTACTCCTTTTCAAAGTTATGAACTGCCATTAGGTCTACTTAGCGTGCAGTCGTGCCCCTAGGCGTGAGGGGTGAGTGGAGGTACCGTAGCCTCGGAGGCGTAAGTGATCTCGCGGCTCGAGAGCCCTTTTGAGCCTCAGGGTGTTCTCGCAGCGTTGTCGACCTAAGAGGTAGTTCTTCAACTTTGAAAAAGAGTACAAGTTTTTTCGGGGACTGGGGGTTCCCCCCTTGTAGCCCCCGAGGGAGGGTCGATTCTGGGAGAACAGAGTCGATCCTTCCTAGTTGTTTGTAAAGCGAAACTTTGAACACTGCTGTATTCTTTATTAATGAGATTGAAAAGAAATTACAGAGCCTCGAGGCTTTTTAAGGGAAAAAGCGACGTAGCTGTTCAATGTTCCAAGCGTTGGTGAGGATTTCGCCCTTCTCGTTGGATAGCTTGTAGGTGCCCGGCTTTAGTACTTCTGCGATGATGTACGGGCCTTCCCACGGGGGTGCGAGCTTGTGCCGTCCCTTGGTGTTCTGGTTTTGTCGCAGCACCAGGTCACCGACGTTGAGGTCGCGCCTGCGGACGTGTCTATCATGGTAGCATCGGAGACCTTGCTGGTACCTGGCAGAATGTAACAGAGCCACATCTCGGGCTTCCTCGAGCTGGTCAAGGGCGTCCTCTCTTGCGGCGTCGTTATTTCTCTCGTTGTAGGCTTTCAGCCTTGGGGACCCATATTCTATGTCAGTGGGGAGCATGGCCTCAGATCCGTAGACTAAGAAGAACGGAGTGAACCCCGTGGCTCGACTCGGCGTTGTTCTTAGGCTCCATAGGACCGAGGGGAGCTCGGCAGCCCATCTCTTCCCATGTTTGTTTAGTTTGTCAAAGATTTTGGGTTTCAGGCCTTGTAGGACCATGCCGTTGGCACGTTCCACTTGGCCATTTGTTTTTGGATGAGCCACGGCTGACCAGAGCACACGGATGTGGTGGTTGTCGCAGAAATTTAGAAACTTTTTACCAGTAAACTGGGTGCCATTGTCCGTGATGATACAGTTGGGAACCCCAAAGCGGTGGATGATGTCGGTGAAAAAGAGCACAGCTTGCTCGGACCTGATACTGGTAATAGGGCGGGCCTCGATCCACTTGGAGAATTTGTCGATGGCAACGAGCAAGTGGGTGAAGCCGCCGGTTGTCCTTTTCAAAGGTCCGACAAGGTCAAGCCCCCAAACGGCAAACGGCCACGTGATGGGAATGGTTTGCAGGGCATGTGCTGGAAGATGGGTTTGTCTCGCGTAGTACTGGCAACCTTTGCAGGAGCGTACCAGCTTAACAGCGTCGGAGACTGCGGTCGGCCAATAGAAACCTTGTCGGAAAGCATTTCTAACAAGGGTTTGAGGCGCTGCGTGGTGACCGCAAGCCCTGAGTGTAGATCGTCGAGCAGGTCTCTGCATTCCTCCTTTGTGATGCAACGTTGGAGGACGCCAGTGGGGCTGCGGTGGTACAACTCCCTACTGTCACCAAACACCACAAAGGTTTTGGCCCGACGAGCGATCCGTCGAGCCTCGGTCTTATCCGAGGGGAGGTCCCCTCGGATGAGACAGTCGAGGTACGGAATGCGCCAGTCAGGCTCAGGATCGGACGGCGGGGTTGAGCCTTCCACCTGCATGGCCTCAGCCCCGGTCGAGGGGGCTTCTGGCACATGTGGGGGGTCCGGCGATGGCCCGTCGACCCTTCCTTCCGACCCGAGGTCGATGAATGGCTGCTGGAGATCTTTTGCGAAAACATCTGGTGGAACCGTAGTTTGATTGGACGCGATTTTCGCCAGTTCATCGGCGGCCTCATTATACCTGCGTGCGATGTGATTGAGCTCGAGGCCGTGAAACTTGTTCTCAAGGCGCCGCACTTCTTCGCAGTATAGTCTACACACATCCTCCACTTCCCACTCTTTTTCTTAACTAATACAGGATTAGCTAGCCACTCGGGATGATGAACCTCCTTGATGAATCCGGCCTCCAGCAACTTGTGTATCTCCTCACCGATGACCTTACGCTTCTCCTCGTCGAAGCGGCGCAAGCGTTGCTTCACCGGTTTGGAGCCGGCCCGGATCTCCAAGGCGTGCCCGGTGACTTCCCTGGGTATGCCCGGCATATCCGAGGGACTCCATGCAAAGATGTCGATGTTCGCGCGGAGAAAGTCGATGAGCACTGCTTCCTATTTGGGATCGAGGGTGGCGCTGATGCTCAGCGCCTTTCCCTTGGGATCAGCGGGGTCGAGGGGCACGAGCTTGACGTTCTCTGTGGGCTCAAAGCTGCCGGCATGACGCTTTGGGTCGGGAATCTCATTGGCCAGACCGTCGAGGTCTGCTGCCAAGGTCACCGACTCCAAAACAGCCTCGCCGTGCTCGACACACTCGACGTCGCACTCGTAGGCGTGCTCGTATGAGGGCCCCACAGTGATGACACCGTTTGGGCCTGGCATCTTGAGCTTGAGGTAGGTGTAGTTCGGGACCGCCATGAACCTGGCATAGCACAGGCGCCCAAGGATAGCGTGGTATGTTCCATGGAATCCGACCACTTCGAAAGTAAGGGTCTCCTTTCTGAAGTTGGATGGTGTGCCAAAGCAGACAGGCAGATCGACCCGGCCGACGGGTTCTGCCCGTTTCCCTGGCACAACTCCATGGAAACCCCCGACGCTGGGTTGGAGGCGCGTTTTCTCGACCCCCAGGAGGTCGAGGGTCTGAGCGTAGATGATGTTGAGGCTGCTTCCGCCGTCCATGAGTACCTTGGTGAGGCGTGTGTTGGCGATGATGGGATCAACAACAAGCGGGTAGACTCCTAGATTGGGGACGTAGTCGGGATGATCATCACGGTCGAAAGTGATGGCTATCTCAGACCAGTCATGGAAGTGGGGGACCGCCGGCTGCACGGAGAAAACCTCACGCCGCTCTCGTTTGCGCTAGCGCGTCGAGAGGCGGGTCGAGGGTCCTCCGTAGATCATGAAGCAGTCATGGATCTCGAGGAACCCCCCATCCTTGTCTTCGCCCTTGGGATCTTCCTTCTTGTCGTCCTTCTTGACGCCTATGCCCTCAAAGTACCTGTGGAGCATGTGACAATCTTCGAGGTTATGGTTAGTGGGTCCCTTGTGGTAGGGACACGGCTCTTTGAGCATTTTGTCAAAGATGCCCCCACCGGGGAGGCCTCGAGGTTTCTTGCGCTCGACAGCAGCGACAAGTTCGTCAGCTGGGGCCTCGAGCTTGCCCTGCTGGCTCTTCTTCTTTCTTCGGTTGTTTCTCTTGGAGCCCCGGCTGGAGCCCGTGGGATCGTCAACCTTTTGTTTCCCTTTGTCCTGGTCACCGCTAAAGATGGCACCAACTGCCTCCTCGCCAGCAGCAAAGTTGGTGATGATGTCCATTAATCCGTTAGCAGTGAGTGGGGTGTTACGGCCCAACTCCCGGACCAACTCCTTGCAGGTGGTCCCGGAGAGGAAGGCCATAATCACGTCGGAGTCGGTGACGTTAGGGAGCTCGGTGCGCTGCCTGGAGAAGCACCGGATATAATCCCGGAGGGATTCACTCGGTTTTTGCTTGCAACTCCGGAGGTCCCACGAGTTGTCGGGGCGCATGTAGGTCCCCTTGAAGTTTCCCTCGAACACCCTCACGAGATCGTCCCAGTCGTGGATCTGTCGAGGTGGGAGATCCTCGAGCTAGGCTCGGGCGGTGTCGGAGAGGAACAGGGGGAGTTGTCGAATGATGACCCGGTCGTCGGTGGCCCCGCCCAGCTGACACGCCAAGCGAAAATCGGTGAGCCAAAGTTCGGGTTTGGTCTCGCCGTTGTACTTGGTGAGAGTCGTGGGAGGGCGAAACCGAGCCGGGAGCACCGTTTCACGGATAGCCTTACTGAAGACCCGAGGGCCCGGAGGCTCGGGTGAAGGGCTACTGTAACGGATCAACGTAATTATACGAGATTAAGTAAGAAAATCTTCCACCGAGGCGGTTAATTTAACAAACTTAAGCCCGTATAACTCGAGATTCCGTGAAATCACGAAGGATTTCAAACCAACCAACATATAACCAAGATCGTACTGATTTAGCAGCCACAGTTCACACGATACATAAAGTTGACCATAAAGGTAGGATACATCGGAGTTCAGAAATAAAAGTTATTACAACATAGTTCAACATAAAGTAGCGGAAGCAAATAGTTTTACGCACACACCCTTAGTTCAATTACAGTGCCAGTAGATAGTCATGGTCCCCAAAAGCAGTAGATAAGACAAACGGAACGACCTTTGCCCAAGGTCCTAGTTGTCACCCATCGCCGGATACAGACAGTTGGAGCAGTACCCGTAGTACATCTGACCATCTGCAACAACAATGGGAACAACGCCCTGAGTACGAGAATGTACTCAGCTAGACTTACCCGTCATAAACCAGAAATAACATGACACCAAGGAGCATGCAAGGCTTTATATAGTGTACTGGCTTGACTCATTTGCGAAAGGCATAAGTTATTATGAATAACTAAAGATAAATACTTTTAGCATCAATTTTAGAATAACCTATTCATACTAGGTAAGCACCTATTACTTAAAACAATCACTTGATTAACCATTAGCATCAAAGGTTAACATCTCAGGTTTAGTATTTCCAACATTAACCACATAACCATCCGTGTTCCAACATTAATACTACGATGCCGTAGCTCGAGTCAAGTGCTCACTAACCGGGAGCGACGGCGATTCGAATCGAATTCCTATCCAGCTGGAGATTTATTCCTCACACAAACCATGCTTCCCCCGTCAGGGTCGCGTAGATCACCAATGACACTTTCCAAGAAGCCGCGGGATAACAATCATGGATCGCACTACCCAGGGACCGCCCGACTGCCAGGACGCACCTTGGGCTTACTCTTCGCGTCCCCGTACACCCCCTTCAACACCAGTCTGCCAACCCGAGTTTATCCCGGCTCGAAAAGTGTCACTAGCTTCGCGGTCGAAAGGTACTTTATTCGGCCAGCTAAATGTGAGACATGCGTTCAACATGACAAGAGGGACGAGCAACGATCGGTCCTTAATCGACACAGACGGAATCACTATAGTCCAAAACCCTATAAGACTCCGCCCGGTCTCCGTTTATTCACCAACACTTGGTTACTTATCAAGATTCACAAATACTGCTAACCATAGCCAGGTATTCACCTATAACTCGCAGGTGACAGGAAATCACCTGACTTCTACCGATCTAAGCATGGCTAAGCAATTTACTCGATCCTGACCTAATAAGGTAACATTATTCTGGTGGACAAGGATAGTAATGCAACAACGGTTCCACTCAACTCCTATGACTTAATGCAACAATATATAATTATAGACCAGTTAATAAAGAATAACTTTTGTAAAATAGGAGACTTATAATGCTCCGGGGCTTGCCTCTTTCGAACGAGCTAGGATGGTGGTCGACGCACTCTGGCAGTTCCTCGCCTGGCTCTTCCTCCTCGGGCACCTCCTGTGCCTGGGGCTCCTGCTGGTCCGTCCAAGCCTGCTCCTCCGGTACTGCTACCTGCGACTCCTCCTGTGATCCTGTATGATGCAAATGCATAAGTACATGCGAATGATGCATCGGATTATGATGGAATGATGAGGGGACATGAGATGCAGACGAGCACATGGAATGAGCAGTTAGTACAAAACTTCATCTTCTACAAGGTAGTCCACGTCATCCAAGAACATGTACCCTAAGGTTTACCCAATTTGATTACACTAATTATCATACACCTGACACAAGCAAGTGACCCTAAATAACCAAACCTTACCACCCTAACTCACTCACAACATCAGCAAGACCTAGTGATGCTTCAAAGATACACCAAACATATTTTATTCTTCTTAAATTCTCATAAAGAATAATCATTTATTCCTTATTTAACTAGGGTTGTACTGCAACACCTATCTCTGGTGTAGATAAAAATCTACAAAAATTACAGTAGAGTAATCTTAACCTAACTAGGCTACCACTAAATTTTCATGGTAAATGGAAATGTAAAACTACCTGTACAAAATAAACAAATTATAGCCTACATGTGAGCATTAAATTGTTTTATACTAGGAAAAGTATCAAACAACAGATTTCACATTTTTTCTAGGTTACCAACAGTAAACTAACGTACTACAAAAATTATCATAAGTATGTTATATACAAATTTTGCTTTCTACTAAAAATAACAAATATTATCAAATAAAGGCATTTGAACTACACTTCAAAATTTTCCCACAGAACATGCTTCACTAGCATTTTTCCTAGAAAGTACATCACTAAAGAAGATTAATGCAACAAGAATCACCTTTTTCACTATATTATTTTATTTACTGCAATTTTTCTAAGATAACAGCATATATAACAATTAAATAAAAATGTACAGTAAAGTGTCACAAAAATAACATGGGATATTTTTAAACTGTAGATCTATTCACAAGGAACATTTCAAAATTTGTTTCATGATTTTTGGAGCTATAAATCTCGAGATACAATTTTTCAAAGCTATTTCATAATTTCTGAGAAATCATTTTCTTTAATTCTTTTGAAAATCGCCGGTGAAAACGCTAGCTACACCCGGTGCAGTGAACCCACACGCGCTGACATGCGGGACCCGCGGGTCAACGGGCCCACCGGCCAGCCAGAGCAGCGCGGGGGAGGCGCTGACCGGTGGCGAACTCTCCGCCGGTGAGGTCTCCGGCGACGGGGAGGACACCAACGTGTTCCCCGTGTCGAGGCGCACCCAGCGCACCAACTCCGAGCGGCGCGGGAGCTCCGGAGGGGGCTCGCCGGCGGAGATGGCGGCACGGCGGCGCTGGAGCTCGTCGGCCGGCCAATGCAGGCCACGGAGGCGGCCGAGAAGATGAGCGCGAGCACCGCAAGACGAAGGGAAGGCGATTGCTCGAGACCGGGGGAAGAAAGGAGTGCCAGGGAGCTCCGGCCAGGCACGCCGGCCAACTGCGGCCATGGCGGCAGTGGAGGAGAAGGGCGGCCAATTGGCCCTCACCTGAGCTCGAGCGGCGGAGTGGAGGTGCGCACGCGGTGGAGGGGAGCGGGGCGGAGCTGAGGCCGCGAGGAATCGGACGGAGGAGCGGCCACGAGCGCGAACGGCGGTGGCGGAGCTCCGAGAGCCGGTGATGGCGCGGCGGAGCGCTGCTGCGGCTGCTGCGAGCGGGCGAGCGAGAATGGAGGGAGTGGCCGAGGCGGACGAGCGCGCGGAGGGGGGTAAGCGAGCGCGATGCTGCGGGGGCCACAGGGGCGCGTGTCGCGCGGTGTCGACGACGGCCGGCCACGCGGCGGCCGGGCTCTGCCGCGGCGCCACGGCGTCGCGCGCGGACGCGCGCGCGTGCGGGGGAGCGGGAGGGGAACGACGCAGACGCGGGCCGGGCCACCAGCGGAGCTGGGCCGAAAGTGAAGCCGGAGCCCAACAACGAAAATCCGATTTTTTTTTCTTTTTCAAAATATTTTCCAGATTTTAAATCCCTGTTTGAAATTCAAATTTGGGGATGAAAACGGGGTTTTCAGAAATTTGACCCAAAACAAAAGTTGTTCAAAATTTTATTCTCTACAACTTTCATATAGAGCATTTTTCAAAATTCTCAATAGATTTTGAATTTGAGATTTAAAGCTAATTTAAAATCAAAAACTCATTTATTTTGAATATTTTTAAAACAGATTTTGAGGAGAATTTGAATCCAAATTTTGCTCCAATAATCAAGTTGATTTATTCTAGATTATTTAAAATTGCTACTTTTAAAAAGTACACCAACTTTTAACATTCATTTTAAACTTAGGGTTCCCATTCTATTTGTTTTCAAGTTTAATTTGAAAAGGGCTACAATTCAAACAATGCTAAACATGCAATGATGTTGAATGCTTATGCTTTGAAATGATAATGCATGCTTAACACCCAGGGGTGTTACAGCTACGATCTTCTGAGCTGTCGTAGCGCCCACCTCTGTGCACACGGTAACCTCGAGCCACACCGTCGCCGTGTTTGCGCGTGCGGCGCTCGACGATGTTGCCACGGGTGTCTTGGGGTTCGTGATCGTCGGCAACGTGCTCGGGGGCAAGCGCCACCCTGTTTCGCCGGGCTGGCTCGGGATGAACCGAGGCCTCTCTCTCCTGTTGGGAGGGCTCGATAAGCTGCTCCGAGGCTGGCTCGCGTCGCCTCGAGGCGGAGCTCTCGGCCTGCTGCATAGCAGTGGTCTCGAGGAGTTCTCGGATTTCGTCTCGAGCCCGACGGCCGTCGGGGTTTGACGGCTCGGGCATGTTGCGGAGGAGCATGGCGGCGGCGACGACATTCTGGCTGGCTCGAGCGAAAACCGGGGGGTCGACCACCCGGTCCTCGTCGATGCGACGATTGACGTCGCGAGCCCTCTCACGAGCTCTTCCGCCAAGTGCGTGTGCCGCACGCTCACGCTCGAGGGTTTGTTGGAGTAGGTGCAGATTTTCTCGTTCCTCGTCGAGCCTGTCCTGCAACTCGCAAATTTGCTCAAGCTGCATTCCCTGATCCATAAGGAATTGAGCCTCGTCTCGTTCGGCAGGGAGCTCGACATGAGGTGGTGTGTGCCTTCCTTCAACCGGCTCCTCGTCCTCCGATTCCAACGCGCTGGCTTCGTCGATGTTGAAGCACTCGCGGGTCGGATCGTAGGTGTCGTCAGCCGAGTCAGAGTCAGGGGCGCCGAAGTAGTAATATGATGGGGGAATGTGAGACCATTGCAAATCACCTCCATGGTTGCAACGTTGAGAAGCAGTCATACGGGGTTCTGTTTTCGGGGTCTCCGTAGAGTCCAGATACTCAGAAGCCGGCGTGGACGCAACAAGGTCCAGAGTGGAGCGTAGATGGTGCCCGGGGAGTTCCTCGTAAGCACTCATGTTAGTGCTCACAGAGAAAGCGTACGCCTGGGCAACCAAGTCTAGCCCAAAGGGGAATGTTGATGGAGATATCGTTGCACGCGTCGAAGTGGCTGGATCGGGTAGCGGCGGTGTCTCGCCGGATGGGGGAGCGGCGGAATTCTCCGTCGGCATCTTACCCTCAACCAAGCTCATCCTACACAGACCCTCAACGAGGAAATCTGGGTTGGCGTCTGGCTGAGAGGCGCCGGATCGGGGAGTCCCACCACCCTCCGTGAGGTGAAGACGGCGGTTGCGCCGGGCTCGCCGTCATCTGGCGGCTCGCGCCTGTCGAGAGCGACGATACCGGCGCAGTACTCCCCCAGGCTGGGAGAGCTCATAATCCTCGTCGGTCGGGTGCCTGGGCGGAAGGAGGACCATATCGTAGCCGTGGCCAAGCGACATGAACTCCAAACTCCCAAACCATATCACCGTGGCCAACGGGAGTGGACATTCAGGGTCAGCCATCCAGGAAAGAATGGCGGGAAAGCGATGTTGGCACGCAGCGGTCCCCTACCTGACGCGCCAACTGTCGGTGTTCGATCCCGTGGGGGTCCTAAACCGACGAGTGAGTGTTGCGTGTCCCTAACCTGGATGGTGATGCAAGGAGAACACATGGGGGTTTATCCTGTTTCGGGCAAGAGAAGGCCCAACGTCCAGCGGGGGGGGAGAGTTTTATATTTCCTTGCACCGAGGTGCTTGTGTAGGGGTTACAAGCTTGCGAGAGAGGGCGGCGAGCCCAAGTCTCAAAGGGAGAAAAAAGAGTACAAGGATGATTGCTTGAGATGTTGATCTCTGTGTTGGGAGTCTTGGATTGCTCAATACTAGGCTTTGGACTGGTGTCTTGCCTGTTGTTCGTGTCTGTCTCCTTGTAGGGTCCTGGCCTGCCCTTTTATAGGGTCCGAGGAGGCCAGGACACCGGGGAGCCTTGAAACGATGTTTTGTCGATCCCTGTAGGAGTGACTGTAGCGACGTGCCCTGGGAATGGCCGGCCATCCCTGGACACCATGGTGACGTCGGGGATGAGACAACGAATTGACCCAGAGCACCGTGCCATGTCGGCCTTCCCTCCCTGCTGAACTGTGCTGGGCGTTGAGGCTAGGTCGAGGCCGGGTCGATGTTAGACGGATAAGGTCGGATCCCCGAGATTGCGGAATACGGGCCTTGTCGTATCCTCCCTCGAGGGTGACTGACGATAAACAATGCACGGTAAGGTGTGCATAGTGACAGGTTTCACCTCCCATCACGGGATGGGCGGAAAAACAGTGAAGACTGACATCGGCATTGCTCCCACGTCGATCCTGGTTGCGGCCATGTCGGTAGGTGGTAGCAGGTAATCGCATTAAATGTTCTGACTTTTGTCTTGGGGTAGGTGAAGTGAGGGGGTCGAGCGCCCTGACCCGGGGTCACGCGAGTCGGAGTTTTTCCGGTGGGCGAACGAGCCTCGTGCGAGTCGGAATGCGGTCGAGGTGCCCTGTCGTGCGGGACGGGGCGCGGTCGAGGCGTTCCCGTCGAGGGTGCCTCGTACGAGTCGGAGCCGGAGCGCGGTCGAGGCACTCTGTCGAGCTGGCCTCGTACGAGACGGACCTGGTATGCAGTTGAGGCGGGCTGCCTTTTGATGTGACTTAGTCGTTTTGTTTTTTTATTATCGTTGGATGTGGGTACCGCCATACTGTTGGTACCGACAAACATCAACATCATCCTAGTCAACAGCCAAACTCCCACCATCCGAGCGCAGACGTCATCCGCTCAGCAGCTCAACTTCCGCCACAACATATGCTGATGTTGTGTGCAACATCAACGCGATCTGCAATACTTGCAACATCATAAGTTCCTCGCAACATGGAGAAACATTGTCTGTAACATCGAAAAATATCTTTTGCAACATAAAAAAATATGATGAAAAATAACGGCTCAGTTGTATCCGATCTCATGACATCCGATTCCCGCCGCAACATTAGGGCATGCTGCATGCACATTGCTGGTCCGTTTGCAACATGTAGGAACAATATATGCAACACTGAAAATTATCTTCTGCAACATCGAAAAACATCAGTCACAACATCTGTAGGTTATGTTGACGATGCGCGACATCGAGCACGACGCCGAGCATGGCCTCCCTGTCTGAGACGGCCGCCGGAACACTCGCGACAGGACACACCTCATGCCTATCGTCATGCTAGTGTACCCCTGCATGAAGTGCACCTACAACGTCTCGGAGTCCAGGGGCGGAGACAAGGGAGGCGGGCAGGGGCCTGGCCCCCTAATGTTGCACACTTTTCATTAATACATCTCATTAGTTCTCACTAATCACTGGAAATTTTAAGTAAACAAAGACTTCTCAGCTAATTCTAAATTGTTTTTCTCAAATAAATCAAATAGATCTAGCAAGTTAACATAAGAAATACCAACCTTAAATTTTGTCCTTATCCAACAGTTTCGTACAATACCTTACTAAACAATTTTGTCCTGGGAGCTCCGAAATATTTCTAACTAACCAAACATTTTTAATATTTTATTTGTCTCCTACCGCTTTCTTATCTGAAATCCTTTATTTTCTGAATTTAAGCATCGTCCAATTTACTCTACTCTCTCGAGAAAAATACCACTCGACTGTGAAAACTTAGAGAGGATATTTGATAATTTTTTATTTTTTAAGTCAGACATCAAGATTTGACAGTGATACCATATATTGTTTCTGAATTTAAGCATCGTCCAATTTACTCTACTCTCTCGAGAAAAATACCACTCGACTGTGAAAACTTAGAGAGGATATTTGATAATTTTTTATTTTTTAAGTCAGACATCAAGATTTGACAGTGATACCATATATTGTTTCTGAACACTCAATGATCCGGCCCCTATTTCTAAATCCTGGCTCCGCCCCTGTCCGCGTCCATGCAACAGGTCATCGCGGAGCAGATCCGCGCCGGCAACCTGGCTTGCCAGGAGATCGCCGACAGCCGCGCGGACTAGGACGCGTTGTTCCAGCCGTTCCACTTCTTCCGGGTGCACAAGAGCTACCTGCAGGTCGACGCCACGGTGGAAGGCAGCGAGGACGAGCTTCGGGAGTGGAAGGGCTCGGTGGAGTCGAGGATGTGGCAGCTGGTGGCCAAGGTCGAGAGGGACGCCACCGGCAAGTTGCGACTATGACCCGACGAAGTCCGTCGAGGGAATCGACGCGTGCCTCGCCGCGGCCCCCCGACGGCGAGGTTGATCCCATCTGGCGCTCCGCGCTCATGGCCCACCGTGGTCCTGCCTCCTCGGCCGCGTGACGAGCTGCGGGTCCGAAATGGAGAGCGTAAGCGTCTGACCTAGAAGGAGCATTAGCATAATGAAAAACATGCTTGGACGTGTTAGCGGATTTTTTTTTCCTGGAACGGGGAGTAATATATCGAGCAGCGATGCAAACAATTATGAGACTGTTCAGTGCAGTACAAGGGAGGTTGTGCTCTAATGGAACCGCACCCCCCCGTTTGATGAACAAGCGGAGCAACCTCATCATGTCGTCGTTGGACAGCATCGATGGCCTTTCGTTATTGAGCCTGGCCGACTGCAATGTTCCAGCAATCCTCTCCTTGAACACCACGAACTCTTCCTTGCTGAAACCACCATCTCCATTGCAGGGATGTTCATCATTTTCGCGATCATCGGCATCGTATTCGTCGTGAGGCGCACCACGGCCGATGCGTTCCTCGTCTATTTGAGACAACCTGAAGAGCTCCATGACCATCTCTTTCTGCTTGAAGATGGTGCCTAGGTTCTTGTCCTTCTTCTTTTTCTTCTTCTTCTGCTGCTGCTGCTGGAGTTGGTGCTGTCCGAAGCACACGCGCGTGAACTCCAGCCACTCGTCGAGGCTGATCCCCGGCTCCACCTCCGTAGGCCGGACCTCCTTCATCCGGATCTCGACGAGGGTGGAGTCCACCCCGGGCATGGGCACGAACTCGGCCTTGCTCACGTCCATGAGCAGGCTCACGTCCGCGACCAGGCGCAGGTTGGTCGCCAGGTGGTTGTGCTCCCCGTGGCCCGGCGCGCCCACGAGCCGCAGCGCGAACTCCCTCTGCACCAGCAGCGTCGCCGTCCGGAACCGGTAGGAGCCGAACAGCAGCTTGGCGGTTAGCGGCGAGGAGATCGCGTAGGGGATGTTGGACACGCAGACGTCGAACTCCGGGAAGTCGACCTTCATGGCGTCGCCCGTGGTCACCTGGCAGGCTGGCAACGGAAAACTAAAGGCTCGTCATTTGCTTACGATCATCAACGTTTTTTCCTTTCGGGGCATTGGATCGACAGATGAATGGGAGGAGGGCGCGCGGGCGGAACCGTGAGCTTGTGCGCGAGGCCGAGGTCGCGGGCGCGGGCGGCGACAGCGGTGGCCATGCGCGGATCGACCTCGACGGCGGCGACGGAGGCGGCAGGGGAGGCGAGGAGGCGCGCGGTGAGGTTGCCCGTGCCGGGGCCGACCTCGAGGACGGCGTCGCCCGGGCGGATCGCGGCACGGCGCACGATGGCGTCGAGGACGCGCGGGTTGGTGAGAAGGTGCTGCCCCCGCCGCTTCTGCAGCCGGAAGAACGGACCGTCCCACGCCTCCGACGCCGAGGAGGAGTAGAGGCGGCAGCCGTGGCGGGCGGCGCGGCGCGCGGAGACGACGCGGCTCATGTCAAGCCCGGTCCTTATTGGGGCCTCCGGCCTCCCTCGAAGCCAACAGGCACCGACCACTGATGAAGCTTTCGCCTGCCGGCGGTCTTCTGAACCGCAGCGTGGTGGTGCCGGACTTCCCGGTGCCGCGGATTCGTGCTAGTGGCCGACGGTGTTGGTTAATGGTTAGTCGCTCGCTCCGTATTAGGGCAGCAATCGACCTGTGCGGCCCGTGCAGGTGCGAGTCGATAAAATGGGTCCTGCTCAGCGAGTTCTGGGCTGCTAGGCCACTTGGGCCGCATGCTGGGTGTGATCGATTTTATTTTACTGCCTTTTGATTGAAAATTTTCAGCTAAAAAATGCTGAGTTCTGGGCATCAATGCGAAAAGAAGTGGAAAGCATCATTTGTGTGACTGTGTGCAGATAGAGACCATATCCTGGTTCCTTAGCCATGTTAGATTACTAAATAAATGAGATCCAACCTAAAAGAAATTAGATGGTTTTTCATTAATTAAGAAAAAAAAATAGTCATCGAAATTCAACAAGCCCGAGGAAAACTTCAATCTGGATGATTAGATGCATGATCTTACCTCTTACCTAAACAGCTGAGTTACAGTTACTTTCTGCCATTTTGGATTGTTCAAGATGGATGTTAGATGCCAAACTCATCACACCATTGCTCCAAGAGCAACTCCAATAGAAACCTTCAAATCAGGACCACATATTCCAGGGGTCCTCCTATCTTGTGTTGAGGTCGTGCTAGAGATGCTCTAATGCCTACCTCCTGGTGATGTCTCTGTTCGCAAGAACATGTCCTCTGCCATTGAACCCGATTTATCTCGGAATTCTAATGGGAATTACTTGTACACTCTTTTGCAAAAATGGGTCACCGTACTTGTAGTTGAAATCTTAGTACTGAAACGGGTTATAAATGTGACTTACTTTACAGCAAGATTATTCTGTCCACATTGTTGTTATCCCATTGACAACCAGGCAGTTGATTTGTATTGTTGAGACTCTGGTATTGTTGAATGGCTAAAAGCGGCTGTAGCAACGAGTAGCAAACAGGCCCAATGTCTCATGTGTTTTAGGGTGAGTTGGACCGACAACGATGACCACATCATCACCACCGCCAGATCACACGTTGGACAGGCGGTGATGCAGAGGACATCACCACCATATCGTACATCAGGTTAGGAGTGATAATGTTTATCACCGTCGGTTACGAACTGACGGTGATAACCTTTGTTGTCACCTCCCACTTTCAAAAATGTTGGTGAAAACCGACAGTGAAGGGATATTACGAACAAGCGGTGATTAAGTTTTTACAGTAGTGTCTTCTCTTACCTTCACTTAAGAGCATCATGCATGTGCCGACGGCACACATGGAATTGGAAACAAAAACTAATGGCATTGAATAGAAGCTATAATTTTGGATGGCATGTAAAAGATGGTTATAACTTTTGACGATATATATAAGGAATTGTCTCTTGCTGTAAATTCGCCAACATAGAATCCAGTTCCTGCAGTCTCGTTTCAAAAATGGGATGGGTACCGACGTACTGTGCCGCCACCACTTGGCAAAATTTGCTCTGATTTTTCCTTTATGCTATAGCTGATGAGTATAGGCTGTAGGATGGTCCAGTATTCAAATTACGAAGTGCCAAAGTCGCAAGCCTGGAAACACGTGTGTCCAAGTCTGAAGAATTGGCGTTTTTGTCGATTGATGTACGACATGGCGACATCTCACTATCGCAGGCTGATAGTGCTTCAGTGCTTGAACAATGCTGCTGGAGTAAAATTGATAGGGTATATCACTGATTTAATCCTCATAAATCCATAATCTCATCCACGGAGACTTAAGGTGGACACTGGTGTCATTTCCCAATTCCCACAGCTGCAGTTCCGTTTCCAGGTTGTATCTTGAAAATACTTCATAATAATAATTCTGCTCAAATGCTTCTTTCCGCACACGTGTGCAGAAAGACTTCATCACGCGCATACTAAAAGATAAAAAAATGTAGATGAACTCACTTGTGGCCGCCGCCTGAGATGAAGCAGGTGGTGGCGTTAGATTTTAAGGTTTTGGGGATATGTATGCTCTCTGCGCTTAAAAGGGTTGCTGGGGAGATTGCTGGACTGGTAGTGGTCGTGGTTGAGACGGCGGCACTGAGCGAGACGGTGAGAAAGGCCGGTTGGACAGTGCCAGCAGTGGCGGAGCTAGAGGGAGCGAAAGCTCTAGTTTGGTTTTAGTGAATTGATGAAACCCTAGGTACTAACCTTCGGCTCTAAGTGATTATGAGATAGGTTAGTATACACCAAGTATTGGGGCAAATTAATGATGATCATGATGATGGTGAAGGCCATGGAGATGATCAAGTGCTCTAAACTTGGAAAAGAAGAAAGAGAAAAATAAAATGGGCTCTAGGTAAAGGTATATTTGATAGGGCCATTTTACTTTGGTGGTCAAGACACTCGTGAATGTGATCACATTTAGAATAGATAACCATACTATTAAGAGGAGTGAAATTCGTCGTGAAATATGGTTATCAAAGTGCCACTAGATGTTCTAATTTGTTGTATATGCATTTAGATTCTAGTGAGTGCTACACCCTTGAAAATGCTTGTAAAAAGTTGCTAACACACATGCATAATTTGTTACACTTGGTGGTTGGCACATATGAACAAGGGCGGTGAAGTTGAAGTTGAAAAGGAGGAGTTGCGCAGGGACCGGACTCTGCCTTAGGCAATGACCGGAGTCTACCCTGCGTCTAGTTAGTGGCGCGTAGAGAAGGGTGCGCTCTTGGCTTTCGACCGGATGCTGAGTTAAGTGAAGGATCGAATGCGCAGGGGGTGTGTCCGGTCGTGGTGACATGGTGAAAGCCCAAGTTTGGTTTTGGTAATTAATGACACCAAGTTGCTAATGCCATGTGTTAAGTGTTTTGAGTTAGGCATAAGCAACACATGTGATGAAGGTGTATGTGGCAAGGAGTGGTGGCCACAAGATCACAAAGAGATGGTGCATGGACATGAAATGACGATCATGGTGGAGATGCATATAAATGATGGACATAATGATCAAGTGGAGGAGAAGGATCTAAGAGCGCAAGGCAAAGGTATAACCATAGGGTTTTCCTTTTGCCGGTCTAAGATAAGTAGAGAAGTGATTGACCGGGTTTAGGATACATAGCCGACTATCAAGAGGGGCAATCACGGTTAGCTCGGGATCAAGTGCCACTAGATCAATGTCTTGAGCATATGCATTAGGATCTAGTAGAAAGCTAACATAACGCCTTGAAAATGTTTGTGAAATGCTAACACACATGCACATGGTGATTTACACTTGGTGGTGTTAGCACATTTGTAAAGGCGGTGGTGTTTGAGCGGTAGAGAGGGGTTTGGGTTCCTCTCTCCCTCCCGCCGAGCTTGCGAGGCGGGATTTGGCGCTTTTTGGGAAGTGAAATGCCTATTTTCTACTGCGCCGGAAGTTGGAAAAGAAACGGAGGTGAACGACGGTCACTGTGGTGACCGGACGCTACACCGGACGCGGTCTCGGTTTCACCGGACGCGTCCGATCAGTTCAACTCGGTGCTGCTAGCTAGGGTTTCTGACCGGACGCTGGTCTAGCCTGAACAGCGCGTCCGGTCAGTTCACCTGTGCACAGAAGTAGAGCGCGCGACCGGCGCGTCCGGTCCCTCACGGAACTGGAGCGTCCGGTCAGGCGCCCAGAGGAGCAGAGTGCAGCGGAGTGTTGATCGGACGCGCGACGTGTCCGGTCACGTGCGATCGGACGCGTCCGGTCGCGGTGGGAGCTTACTGGACTCCGACCGGACGCCAGGTGCAGCGCGTCCGGTCAGACGCTGGGGCGCGTCCGGTCAGGGCAACGGCTACTTCTGACACGCACTGTTCACGCTTGTCCTGTAGTGACCGGACCCTGACCGGTGCGTCCGGTCAGCACGATTTTAACTGTGTCGTCCGGTAACGGCTAGCTGCGTACCCCTTCGCTATAAATAGAAGTTGACCGGGGGGGAAACACTTGCATATTTTGAGACCTAGAGATATCCTTTGAGTTAGAGAACAACCCCTCTACTCATCTCTTTGCTTGGTTGCACATCTTGAGTGAGATTCAAGTGCATTGCTTGAGAGTTGCATTCTAGAGGCACTTGATCTTCGAGTTACTGCGGATTTCTTGTTACTCTTCCGTGTTTTCCGACACGGTAGACGGCTTGGAGCAGTGGAGGTGATTGAGATCACAATTGAAGATTGTTGGAGCCTTCACCAAGTGTTGTAAGGGGTTCTTGATCCTTCCCCGCGGGAGTTCGCAAATTGGATACTCTAGTGAAGCTCGTGGCTTGGAGGATCCCCATCTTGTGTGCGGTTGTGCGGCGCCCGCCGAGGGCTCGACTCTTGATAGTCGATTAGCTCGCGAACCGACAAGTGGGTGTATCGCCACAACGAGGAGTAGCTTGCCGAAAAGCAAGTGAACCTCGTTAAAAATCTTGTGTCATCTATTTGCTGAGGATTTCTCTTGTAGTTGATCATTATGATCGATTCTTCGAGTGCATTACTTCTCTACATCGTTGGTATAAGAATCAAGTCACTTGCTCTTTACTTTCTTGTACTATTCCTAGTGTAGTTTGCTTAGTGTAGCTTTTATCACATAGGAGTAAGTAGCTTAGTGACTTAGTCTTGTTGGTGTGTATTAGAGATCATAGCCTTGCTTCACTAGAATTGTATAGGTGACTTGCATAGTATAGTTGAGCTAGTGCTAGAATTAGCTTAGCTATCTTTTATACTAACGTGGTTGTTTAGTGAAGCTTGTAGATTTTTAAATAGGCTATTCACCCCCCTCTAGCCATTTGGACCTTACACATGGCAGCGCGGAGGACCAGCTCATGACGCAGAGAGGACCAGACCCAGGGGTGCGTCCAGTCACCCCTGATCGGATGCATCAGGTCGCGAAAAATCCTCTCTAGATGCTTACTAGAAGTGACCGGACTCTACGTTGTGGAGCGTCCGGTTGTTCCTTCGTTAGGTCCGATCATGGCATGGTGTTTGCATGGGCGCGCGTGAGCGGACGCGGGCTTGGCACGTCCGATCGGCGTCTGGTGCGTCCAGTTGTGACTTAACCGTTAGCGTGGCTCGGTTTGGCCGTTGGGATCGGGCGGCTAACATCAAACCTAGGGGACGCGTGGCAACATCTGGTGGACCGGACGCTGGCTTGGGTGCATCCAATCAACGCGCAATGAGCCCCTCCTTAACCCTAACAGCTCTATTCGTTTTGGGCTCTATAAATACGTGGTAGCCGGCTTGGGCTCACTCTCTTAATCATTTCTATTGAGAATACACCCTAGTGAGCCTAGCCTTTCCTCTCTAACTTATCTTGCTTGATTGATTCATCATTTGGTGAGATTAGAGAGCATCCAGGTGTATTACTTTGAGTGATTGGATCTAGAGGCACTTAGTGATTGTGTTTCGCTACGAGATTTACTTGTTACTCTTGGTGGTTACCGCTACCTAGATGGCTTGGTGCAGCGAGGATCGCCGAGCGGAGGGTGGTGCTTGTCTCCGACTTCGATCGTGGTGATTGTGAGGGGTTCTTGACCTTTTCCCGGCGAAGAGTTAAAATGTACTCTAGTGGATTGCTCGTAGTTTGTGGATTCCCATCTTGTGTTGGTTGTGCGACACCCGATTACGGGTTAGACATGTGATGCCTATTAGCGTATGAACCTCCAAGTGGGTGAATCGTTACAACGAGGATATAGCTTCCTGGCAAGCAAGTGAACCTTGGAGAAAAATCATTGTGTCATCTTATCTCTGGGATTTTCATTTTAATTGATTGATTGTCACTTGCCACGGCGGTATAACCTTAATACTTCTGTTGCATTTACTTTCTTGTACTTGTTTAGTCAAGCTTTCTAGTGTAGCTAGTTTTGAGAGCTTGTTAGTTTGGTTAGTGAGATTCTTTGGCTAGTCTTTAAGAGCTCACTGACTTATAGAGTAGTAACTTAACCTTTGAGCAATATAGTGATCATTGGAACTAGAATTGTGGATAGATGACTTGTATTTTTAGTAGGCTAGCGCAACACTCGCTCGCCATTTAATTATCTAACTACTTGGCTTAAGTGTTGTTGTAGAATTTTTATAGGCTATTCAACCCCATCTAGCCATGAGGACCTTTTAGGGAGCGAGGGCCATACCCCCTAATAACAATACAATTTTTTTACATAATATATATAGTTAATGGTCTATGTTAACAATATTTTATTTATTATACTCTTTTAACTAGGATATTCGGAGCATAAAAAGTTAGCTTCTTCTGCTCCACACAGACATAAGCGCTTTCTACGTATAGTTGATTAAAAAACATAAAAAATCATTTTCAACCATGTAATCACTTCTCTCGTAAAATTATTCTTACAAAAATCAAGAGCAGAAGGAGCTCTACCATAGGTCATTCACTGACCCCATAATTATGGGTTCATTAATACATATATTAATATAATATGGATATATACATAATCAACCAAAGTGGCAAATTATCATTTTTTTTCAATGGTTTCGTTCTTGTACACAGAGGAAAAATAAATTACTACTCTGTTTTAAATTATAACATGCTTTGACTTTTTTATATAATTTTTCTTTTATACCTATAGATAAATAGCAGAGTTTATGTATAAAACAAAAACGATTTATAATTTAGAATGGAAGATTATTTTATATAGAGAAAAACAAGAAAACACAAGTTGGAGTGGAGCTGTATCCCAAACTCCCACAGTTTCGGTTCCGTTTCTCCTCTGCACTGTCTACTCTCTCCCCTTGATTCTTCCCTTTCTTTCCTTTTTGCCTTTTCCACCCCGCCACACCTCTCCGCGCAGCACCGGCCGTAGCACTCCAACACCGGCAGGCGCGCGCCCCCCTCCCCTCCCTGCCTCGATCCGGATGGAGCCCGGGAGCGGCGGCGCTGTCCGCCGGAGGCTGCAGAAGACGGAGTCGGCGGAGATGCGGTGGGTGGTCCCGGGCGGCGCCAATGAGGACGACGAGATCGAGAGCTCCGACGACGGCGGCTTCGACACCCCCGCGGCCGCCTCGTGCTCACGGGGCGGCGGGTGCTCCGATGAAGACGACGGCTACGAGGAGGATGAGATGCTGCGCCAGCGCCTTGTGCGCACGGGCCCGCGCGCCGACTCCTTCGACGTCGAGGCGCTCGATGTCCCCGGCATGTACCGGCACCAGGTCCGCGCTCTATCCACTCCCCGTTGCTTTGTTGAACTGCTTGCGTCTCTCGGTGACGGGGAGGTCTCCGTGGTGTTAGCCCGTGGCAGGCTTCGCCCGTGCGGTTTCCCGTTGATTGCTTCCTGGCCGCGACGCGCGATCCAACAATGTTTATGTGTCAGGCGACTCTGCTTTCACCGTATCGCTTGTTTGCATAATGAAATTGTACTGTGGTGATGATGGGACTTATAGGTTCGGAGTAGTACAACATGAATGAATGTTTGAGGGTGCTTATTGTGGCCTGTAGGGTCGTAGTGCTCACCATGAATGAATGTTTGAGGGTGATTACCGTGGTGTGTACCACCTCCGTCCCCTTTTAAGAGTCGCTCGGGAGATGTGTCTGTGAGAGGTGCGTTTTTCAAGCGACTAACATTGAGGGACAGACTAGTACATGTATGCAAAATCGTTTGCAGCATTAGTCTGATGGTTCTGTCATACATAGCTACACGCTTCTGCTATTTATTTTGATCGCTCATTAGATTGTGTGACCATGTTGCAACGTTTTTTTCCTCCATTGGCTATCTAGCTGATGCACTCTTCTAGCTGCTTAGTCTCCTAGGCCATGTTGATTCATAGTATTGCTTAGGTCAGTGGCGAATCTAGGATAAATTATCGCCGGGTCAGTAAAGACTCATGACCTAAAATTTCATTTAACACCATGCATAAGCATAACATAGACAAAAATATCAATAACGATGACATATTATAAAGTTAAGCATTTGTAAAGGAATGAAATTAGCACAGGACTCGCTTCATGGGCGGCGACCTTGGCAGCTGCTGCATGGGGCTCGTGTCGGTGGCGGTGGCTACTACTGTGTGGGGGGTCGCAAATCAGCTGTTGTACAGGTGGGAATTTTTTGAAACTAGTATCACTACCGAGTGGGAGATCGGTATTGGAAATTTTAGGACATTATTGTCACTTGTCCACTGCCGGCTCGAAACCCAGTAGTGACTAGTTTGCAAAAGTAGTTGTTTGCTTCTCAATTCTGATTATATCAAATAACTGAAAAGAATAAAAGACCTAGTCACAAGACATTAGGGCCATGAGGCCAGATTTGTAAGTGGGAGTACGGAAGACCGAACAAATTAATCAAACAATTACAAGCTTGTAGGCTTGAACAGATGGGCCCGCCATTAGTCTGTGGCCATGAGGTGCGAGTGGATAATGCCACGATGCTGCAGGCGGAGATTGATGAACCAACCAGAAAGCTGAAAGAGTGACCTAGGCGAGTGTGTATAGAGGCAGAAAGATCTACAAGGAGCAGGAGGTGACGTTTGAGCTTCTAGACTTTTTGGCCTGTTGGTTGTTGCAACGCTAGCCTCCTTGAGTCCAATCCAGTTGTTCACGTAGTCATCTCATGGCTTTCGTGGGCTTCTTTCGTGAGTCGTGAGCTGGGCTGCCGGGGTCGAGTTCTAATTTTTACTGGGGTCTTAGCTGGCCACGTAACGAAGGGTACATGAACTTCTCGGAAAGTCACCGGGGTCAGCTGACCCCGATAATATAGTGTAGATCTGCCCGTCTTAGGTGGATGGTTTAATGTGTATGATGTTACATGTAGGTGACATGTATGTGTTGTTTATGTTAGATACAAGGGTTATATTCAGGATTTTATTATAAAGTGTAACATCTGCCCTAGAGTCTCCATTTTTCAATACTGGTAGCAACATAACTGGCAATTATTCTTCATGAAACTTATGTTGTTTTTGACCTTTTGCTTGACCAATTATGGACCAGGCATTTTGATGTGGTATTTTGAACGAGTACAAAAGCGTCACGTCAAATTAGGCTTACTGTGTTTCACAAAAAAGTCTTATTTTCTTCTTTATCTTTGATACCATGGATGCCTGATTGGCACAATGATACTAGCATGACATATTTCTTTAGATAAGCGTCGAATTATTTAGTTTGATCTGCAAGTTGCTTCACTGGTGAAGTTTTCAGTTATTGAATGTTTGGCTGGTTGCCCATAGACATTGGAGTTAATACCGTATATGTTACTAATGTTTATAGAAAATGGTTCTTTCACTTATTACTGGTGCCATTATGATATAAATATCCACACATCTAACAAAGAGTGAACTTTTAGTTGATATTATGGATAGCAATTCTGGACTCTCTTGTCTTTGAGCTACTCAGAAACATCTGGTGCTGGAATGAACATGTTGATGGCAAAGGAGTTTTATGCTAGTATACCCTCGTCAACTGCCATCTCTAGGTTGTCGTCAGAGTTTTTTTCCCCTCGAACGTGCAGGGGAGCTGCACATCTTTTATATTAAGAAGGAAAGAAGGGGTACGAGAAAACCCCAGAACAACAAAGATAACACCTCTACACAACCACGACACACACGGCCACAACAAGCCCACACAAACTAACAAACGAAAACTCTCAAACACACACAGAGACAACACCCCACCCCCCCCCCCCCACCCCCCCCCCCCCCCCCCCCCCCACGCAATGCCAAGTTTCCGTTCAGTCAACAAGGCTATGCCCTTTGCACCCGCTAGAGTGCTAGACCCCATAACTTTGCTTCTTCGTGGATCGAAGCTAGGATACCCTGCAGAGTAGGTGAAGCCCCATCAAAGACACACCGATTGCAATGGGTCCAAAGCGACCAGGCTCCAAGAATAATTAAAGAATTGAGACCCTGCCTATCCTGATCAGCGACAATCTCATTAGATTGGCACCACCAAACTCCAAAGGACGGCTCAGTCAGTTGGGGAGCGAGGATCTGCAGTCCAAATTTCTGTAAGAGCTCAAACCAGAATTGCCTAGAGAAGACACAAGAAACCAGCAGGTGATTGATGGTTTCCTCTTCCTGATCACACAACAAACATTTTTTTGGTGATGCTGAAGACCCCCCCGAGCAAGGCGATCTGCAGTCCAGCTCTCTATGTGCGACCAACCACATGAAAAAACGGCATTTGTTAGGAGCCCAAGTTCTCCAAATACGCTCCCATGGACTGAATAAAATGGCACCTTGAAAGAAACCCTCATAAGCTGATTTTGCAGAGTAGACACCTGAAGTAGTAAGTTGCTAATTGTATTTGTCTTCTAACTGAGGCTGTAAAGTGACCTGAGAAAGAATGTCCCAATGTTTAAGAATTCTGCGAGGATCCCAACAGAAACTGCACCTTGCAGGTCACCAATCCAAGTGTTATCAGTAAGATCCTAGTACTGTACACTTATTGGCTCTTCTTTTGGGCACCAAAGCAAAGAGCCATGGAGCCTCAATTTTCTGCCCATGAATCCACCTATCCGTCCAGAAAAGAGTACGGGAGCCATTGCCAAACCACAGTGCATACTGCCATAGAGAAATAACTGACACAGGAATGAACTTACGGGAAAAGAAAACCAAGGTTGATCAGGTTCTGTTTTCTTTAGCCAGAGCCAGCACATTCGCAATGCCCATCCCATTCGCTGCAGGTCTGAGATGCCAAGGCCCCCAAGTTCAATTGGGCGACAAGTCATCATCAGAGTTGGTTGAACTCTTTGAAATTACATGGATATTTCGTTATGTTGTAGAAATTTTGATGATAACGGTTGAGAGTCTGACTTAATATTGGATGGGATAAGTCTGAAACCGCTTCCATGAGGTGTCATAGAAAAACAGAAAATAGCAACCATTGCTTTTTTTTATAATAAATATATCTACAAAATGATACTCTGCAAGTTTGACACAGTCATCTTTTTTCTTTCGATCGCCCATAGTTACCATGCTATTTTCCATTTTTTTCCCTATCAAAATTTACTGTCATGGCAAAAAAATTACTGAGCAACTTTAGTTTGACATTAGGTACTCCAGCTGATATGTTTACTATAAAGGCATCATGCATCAATAGGGTGCCTGCAAATTCCAGTTCTGTTTTGCATGCAAATATCATAACTCTGCTGATACCGGTGTTGTCTTACTTTCAGGAATTTACCTTAGGCAGCTGTATTGTGCTGACTCTTCAGACACTAGGTGTTGTCTTTGGGGATGTTGGTACTAGTCCACTGTATACCTTTGATGTAATGTTCAACAAATACCCAATTACTGCAAAGGAGGATGTTCTCGGAGCTCTCTCACTTGTAATATACACTCTCATTCTGATACCATTTCTGAAGTATACACTGATTGTTTTGTGGGGAAACGATGATGGAGAAGGTATTCTTTTGTATATGTACCAGGGTACTAGAGTAAATTAGGCAAAACAAATCATCTTCAAGTTATATCTAATATTTGTTTTCTTATTATTTGGCAGGAGGGACATTTGCTTTATACTCGTTAATATGCAGAAATGCAAAGGCAAGCCTGCTTCCTAACCAATTACCTTCTGATACCCGTATATCAAGTTTCAATCTGAAGGTACCTTCAGTAGAGCTCGAGAGATCTTTGAAGATCAAGGAGCGACTTGAGACTTCATCAATGCTAAAGAAGCTGCTTTTGATGCTTGTTCTTTTTGGTACTTCGATGGTAATAGCAGATGGTGTTGTCACACCAGCAATGTCAGGTTCATGTCTTTCTGATGCATTGTTCATTGTATTTTTGCTCTTCACCTAGTTGGGGGATCTGCACATTTTCTTTCTTAGTAACATGATTCTACACAAGCTTCCCTCATCTTGAAATAACCCATCTTGTTTCTCATATTGAAATCTGCAGTTATGTCTGCTGTTAATGGCTTGAAGGTTGGAATTTCTAGTGTTAATGAAGGTGATGCTAAAGCCATGCTGTTAGTTCCATTCATTATTGACAATTTATGATGCAGCAAAAGTACTACTCCCTTCATTCCAAACTATAAGACGTTTTGGCTTTTCTAGATACATTACTTTTACTAAGTATCTAGACATAGTGTATATCTAAGTGCATAGCAAAACCTATGTTTCTGGAAAAGCCAAAACATCTTATAATTTGGAATGGAGGGATTATTTTCTATTGCTGTTAAGTCATGCTCAATGCTCACCATTTATTGTACTTTTGGCAGGTGAAGTGGTCATGATAACTGCTGCATTTCTTATTGTTCTGTTCAGTCTACAACGGTTTGGAACGAGCAAAGTAGGGCTTGCTGTTGGGCCGGCTTTGTTCATATGGTTTTGCTGCCTTGCTGGGATAGGAATTTATAACCTCAGACTATATGGTTCGGAAGTATTCCGTGCATTCAATCCTGTGTATATCTACTATTATTTTGAAAGAAATCCCTCTGAAGCTTGGATGTCCCTGGGGGGCTGTCTTTTATGTGCAACAGGTAGGTGTTTTGATCACATTGTTTGATACTCTCTGTTATATATGCAGTCTTGAGTACGAAAGAACAGCTTTGTATTTCGTAACTCTGCTTTAGTTATGTTGTTAATCTTGAAGGGATTATATATGTTTTCCAAGAGATAATCCCTTAGCTTCCACTGCTTCTTTTGTTGGAACTGGTGAAGAATTCACCCATGACATATTGATCCAATTTGTTGGAATATGAGTGTATTAGGCCCATGAGGCCCATGTATGGTTACCTATATAGCTACCCATCTAGGGTTAGCCCAAATCAATAGAATTTCATTCCCTAACATGGTATCAGCAGCCTAGGGTTTGCTTTTCCTCCCCACCCTTCTCCCCAGCCGCCGCCTGTCGCTGCCGGTCGGCTAGCCGCCGTCGGCGCCATGGCCGGCCACCCACCTCCTCCTCCATCCTACTTCAGTTGCTTCCCTCCCCTCTCCTCCTCCACCTGGGCCCAGATTGTGGCCGCTCCTTCCCCACCCGCCGCACCTACTGCTGCTCCCCCACCTGGCGCGGCCGTGGCCTTGGGAGCGGGCGCCGCCGGCGCTCTGGCCGCGACTGCTGCTGTCCATGGCGAAGGCCCCGCTGCTCCAGTGCCAGACGCGGTGGGGGAGGCCGGGGATGGCACTCTTGCGGCTGCTGCCGCTGCGGGCCTCGGCTTCAATCCGCCGCCGCCTGGACCTGACTCCGTTGCCGCTGCTGCTGGGGGCCTGGCGCCGGCTGGACCGGTCCGCCCAGGACTGAGCCTTGGTCCTCCACGGCCTGGACTGCACCTCAGCGGGGCGGCTCTGCTTCTAGCAGCCACCGTCGGCGTCCCTGGTGGTGGTGCCGCCGGTGCTCTGCCTTTGCTGCCCCAAGGCACCGATCCGCCGCTCCCCTTCCCAACTGCACCTCCGCCGCCCCTCCACAGTACGCGTCCGGACTCCGCCCTCGTCGCTGCTCTCGTCGCTGCACGGGCTGCGGCCGCCGAGGGGCAGGCCCGTGTGCGCGCGGCTACCCTCGTCTGGGAGCGTGAACGGGATGCGGCCGATGCCCTGGCCCGCCAGATCGCCGAGGCGGAGCAGCTCCTCATCTCCCCTGCCTCCCATGATGCTGGGGCCACCTCCTCCGACTCGATGGGCCGCCGCGTGTCCCACACCGCGGTCCTCTGGCACGACCCGGCCGACCCGCTCGTGGCGCAGCTTCACTACCAGACCGGGGGGTTCAGAACATTCGCCTCCTCGTCCCGGTCGTCCTCGAGCCTGAGTCGCTCTCCTACGCCTGCTGGCGGGACTTGGTGCTTCTCACTCTCCGCCGCTACGCCCTCGACGACCACGTCCTTGTTGACGCCTCGGTCGCTGTCCAGACCCCGACGTGGCTTCGTCTTGACAGCATCGTCCTCTCCTGGATCCTGGGGACGATCTCCCTAGACCTCCACGACCTCGTCCGCAACTCCCCTGACGCTCGCCGGGCATGGCTTGCTCTTGAGGGACAGTTCCTGGGCAACGCCGAGGCCCGGGCTCTGCGTCTCGACGCGAGCTTCCGCACCTTTGTCCAGGGTGACCTCTCCGTTGGCGAGTTCTGCCGTCGGATGAAGGGCATGGCAGACTCCCTGGCGACCTCGGTTGGCCCGTGGAGGATCGCATCTTGGTCCTCAACGTCCTCCGCGGGCTCAGTGACCGCTACGCCCACCTCAGGACGTGGATCACCCGTCAGCGGCTCTTCCCCACCTTCCTGCAGGTCCGTGACGACCTTGTCATGGAGGAGCTCACTCAGGGCATCCAGCCGGCGTCCGCTGCCACTCTGGGGTCCTCGTCTTCCTCGACGGCCCTGGCTGCTACTCCGCCGCGTCCGTCTGCTTCACCGTGTCCGTCTGCTCCACCGCCGTCGTCTCTTCTTGGTCCCCCTCCCTCCGGGCCGAGCAGGGGTGGGGGGGGGGGGTCGCGGCGGTCGTCGTCGCCGGGGTGGGGGCCGTGGGGGAGGCCGGGGTGGGGTCACCCAGGCGTCGGCTGGACCACAGGGGGGGCACCATGGCCTTCCTTCTAGAACCTGTGGTCCGGGCGCATCTCTATGTAGCCCTTCCACGCTCCCGGTGGCGAGCCTCGTCCACCGGCGGCCATGTTCACTGGTGCTCCACCACCCGGCGTCCTCCCTACGTCATCGTGGGCCACACCCTCCGGCACCCCACCCGGGGTTGCCGGTTGGGACCAGGCGGCCTTGGCTCGTTCGTCCAGCACTATGGACCTGACACCTCCTGTCGGACCTGAGTGGATCGCTGATTCGGGAGCCACCTACCACACCACCCCTGACCCTGGTATACTTTCTTCTGTCAATTCTTCCTTTTCTTCTCTCCCTTCGTCCATTATGGTCGCAAATGGTTCGTGTCTTCCTGTCACGTCTGTGGGTACCGCCGGTGCTCATGGCTCCTTTCGTCTTCCTGATGTTCTCGTTGCTCCTTCTATGGTTCACAACCTTCTTTCTATTCGTCGTTTTATAGCTGACAATTCCTGTTCTGTGGAGTTTGACTCTTCTGGTCTTACTGTAAAGGATTTGGCTTCCTGGCGTCCTCTGCTCCGATGTGACAGCACGGGGCTCCTTTACACTCTGCGTTTCCCGGCGGCTACTTCATCTTCTTCGCCGCCTGTTTTGTCAGCTGTTTTCGCCGCCTCTACTTCCTCTACCACTTGGCACCGGCGCCTCGGCCATCCTGGACGTGATGCCCTAATGCAGCTCAGTCGTAGCTCCGGTCTTCCATGTACTGGCGCTCATGATGAGCATTTGTGTCATGCGTGCCAATTGGGCCGACATGTTCGTCTTCCTTTTCATAGTTTTTCACATACGGCCCGCATTTTTGATCTTGTACATTGCGACCTATGGACATCTCCTGTTATCAGTATTTCTGGTTATAAGTATTATCTTGTGGTGGTCGATGATTTTTCGCATTATTCGTGGACTTTTCCCTTGCGTGCGAAGTCTGATACTTTTCTCACGCTCCTTCACTTCTTCACTTGGGTGTCCACACAGTTCGGCCTCACCATCAAGGCCGTCCAGTGTGACAATGGTCGTGAGTTTGATAACTCCACCTCCCGTGCTTTCTTTCTCTCACGGTGTTCAGTTGCGCATGTCTTGCCCATATACCTCTTCACAGAATGGCAAGGCTGAACGCATGATTCACACCACCAACGACACTGTGCGCACCCTTCTGTTTCAGGCCTCTCTTCCTGCTCGCTTCTGGGCTGAGGGCCTGCACACCTCCACCTACCTCCTCAACCGTCTTCCTTCCGCTGCCTGTCTCGCTCTTACGCCACACCACGCCCTTTTCGGTACCCCTCCTCGGTACGATCACCTTCGCGTCTTCGGGTGTGCGTGTTACCCCAACACCGCTGCCACTTCTTCCCACATGCTGGACCCCCGCTCCACTCTCTGTGTCTTCCTCGGGTACTCCCCGGATCACAAAGGGTACCGGTGTTTTAATCTTACCTCCCGACGGGTCCTCATCTCTCGCCATGTGGTGTTCGATGAGTCCGTCTTCCCCTTCTCCAGCATGCCCACCACCACTCCTGCTCCTGATCCCTCCTCCCTGTTTCCCATTGACACGGTGGTCCAGCCACCTTTTCCGTGGTCTCCTGCAGGTACTGCTTCGCCGAGCTCCTTGCCGGGTTCATGTCCCAGCTCCCCGGCCGGTCCGGGCCCGTCGTCCTCTGGCGCTGCCCCGACCTCTCCGCTTGGCGCAGATCCGGGGACCTCGTCCCCCGATACTGCCCCGGTCTCTCCGGTCGCCGCGGATTCGGCGCCGTCGCCTGGTGCTGCCCCGGCACCTCCTTCGCGGTTCGTTGCGCCGGTACGGGTGTACCAGCGCAGGCCGCGGCCGCCGCCACTCGAGGTCTCTTCTCCACCGGGGACACCGACACCACCGCCGCAGTCCCCGCCGGCCCGTGTCGCACCGCCGGTCTACCACCCGCCGCTTCTTCACCGACACCCGCGGCATGTTCACCCGATGGTGACACGGCACGCAGCTGGCACACTGCCACCCCGGGCTCTTGCGGCATCGACCGGCGACGCACCGGTTTCCCCAGTACCCTCTTCCGTCCGTGACGCCTTGTTGGATCCTCACTGGCGCCGCGCGATGGAAGAGGAGTACGCCGCGCTCCTCGCCAACCAGACATGGGAGTTGGTGCCCCGGCCGCCGGGCTCCAACGTCGTCACCGGCAAGTGGATCTGGACCCACAAGCGTCGGGCTGATGGCACTCTCGAGCGCTACAAGGCTCGCTGGGTTCTCCGGGGCTTCACTCAGCGCCCTGGGGTCGACTATGATGAGACCTTCAGCCCGGTGGTGAAGCCGGCCACCGTCCGCACAGTGCTCTCGCTGGCCCTTGCTCGGTCATGGCCCGTCCATCAGCTGGACGTCAAGAATGCTTTTCTGCACGGTCTTCTCACTGAGACAGTGTACTACAGTCAGCCGGCGGGGTTCGTTGATTCTTCCCGTCCTGACATGGACTGCCGGCTCAACAGGTCTCTCTACGGCCTCAAGCAGGCACCCCGGGCGTGGAACCATCGGTTTGCTGCTTTCCTGCTGACACTGGAGTTTGTGGAGGCCAAGTCTGATACATCTCTGTTTATCTATCACCATGGAGCTGACACTGCGTACCTGCTCCTCTATGTTGATGACATTGTCCTCACAGCCTCCAGTGAGCCACTTCTCCGTCGCATCATTACCGCTCTTCAGCAGGAGTTTGCTATGAAGGATCTGGGTGTGCTCCACCACTTCCTCGGGGTCACTGTTGAGCCTCATCTTGCCGGGTTCCTTCTTCACCAGCGGCAATATACTCGAGGTATCCTGGAGTGGGCTGGGATGACTGACTGCAACCCCTGCTCCACTCCGGTTGATACACAGGGCAAGTTGTCCGAGGCCGAGGGCCCCCCAGTGTCAGATCCCACTGCATACCGGAATCTTGCTGGTGCCCTTCAGTACCTCACCTTCACCCGGCCGGACATCACCTACGCCGTTCAGCAGATCTGTCTTCACATGCATGATCCCCGAGAGCCTCACCTCACTGCTCTCAAGCGCCTCCTCCGTTACCTTCGGGGCACGATCGACTCGGCCTACTCCTTCACCGGTCCTCCTCCGCCGACCTTGTCGTCTACACTGACGCCGACTGGGCAGGGTGTCCAGACACTCGGCGCTCCACCTCCGGCTATGCTGTCTTCTTGGGCGGCAACCTGGTGTCTTGGTCGTCCAAGCGCCAGCCTGTGGTCTCCCGGTCCAGTGCCGAGGTGGAGTATCGCGATGTTGCTAACGGCGTGGCTGAGGCCTCCTGGCTCCGGCAGCTTCTCGCTGAGCTCCACACTCCGCCCTCCAGGAGCACGCTGATCTACTGCGACAATGTCAGTGCGGTCTACCTCTCCACCAACCCCATCCAACACCAGCGGACGAAGCACGTGGAGATCGACCTACACTTTGTCCGTGATCGGGTTGCCATGGGCGAGGTGCGGGTCCTTCATGTTCCGACCACCTCCTAGTTCGCGGACATCTTCACTAAAGGCCTCCCGTCCTCGACCTTCGCCGAGTTTCGCTCCAGCCTCAACATCACCAGTGGCTAGTTGCGTCTGTGGGGGGACGTGTGTGTTCTTTCTTCTTTCTTGTTCAGCCTGGAACTCCGCTGCGCCGGTAGTTCAGACTGCGGGGGGTGTTGGAATATGAGTGTATTAGGCCCATGAGACTTGGCCCATGAGGCCCATGTATGATTACCTATATAGCTACCTTTCTAGGGTTAGCCCAAATCAATAGAATCTCATTCCCTAACACAATTGCGTCAAGTTCCAAAAGTGATTCAATTGACATTGACTTTTATAGCACTTTCTCTTAATAAACATCGAAGTACCAAAGGTTCATATTAACAGCAGCTAAACATATTGATTCAATTGACATTGAGTTTTAAGAACATTTTTGTCCTAAGAAATACTAAAATCTAATGTAAAGATGAGCATAGAGAAAGTGAAATACTTTAATAATAAGACATTTTACAAGATTAATATTTTTACAGGATCTGAGGCAATGTTTGCTGATTTATGCTACTTCTCTGTTAAATCTGTTCAGGTATTTTCCCCTGTTGTTTAGGGCTAAATGTTCCTCCTTCAAAATAGTTTTATGGTAACTTACGATTGCTCATATGTTGCAGCTTACCTTTGTGTTTCTTGTTCTTCCATGCCTTCTACTGGGATACCTAGGGCAAGCTGCATTTCTTATGGAGAACTTAGATGAAAGTCAGCAGATCTTCTTTTTGTCGATTCCAAGTAAGGAAAACTTGTTTATCTGATTTGCTATGTATTGTTACAAATGCTGAAACAAAAATTCTCATATATGATGAAACTGAACTTCGTTTTACTAGTCTCTAGACGCATTCTGATAGATATTTTTCCATACATGTTGCAGGTCAGGCATTTTGGCCAGTGGTATTCATAGCTACTCTGGCAGCACTAATTGCTAGCCGTGCAATGACAACTGCTATATTCTCAACCATAAAGCAGGCAACAGCTCTTGGCTGTTTCCCACGCCTCAAGATTATCCACACCTCTAGAAAGTTCATGGGCCAAATATACATCCCGGTGATGAACTGGTTCTTGCTGGTTTCTTGTCTGGCATTTGTCGCAGTATTTGGGAGCATAAATGAGATTGGCAATGCATATGGTACGTGTTATGAGCCTTATTGGCAGTTCGTTGGCAATGCAATCTATTTCACCTATCTTTAGCTCTATTTACTTGATACATCCTTAACGTATACGCCACCCTGATTTCCTTTTTCTGTAATATACTAGTTTTCTTTGCCTGTATAAACACCGCCTGATTTTTTATATCATGTATGGAATTATAGATGATCTAGAAGGCTTAGTTCACTATGATTCTATCATGATCAAGTGTGGATCTGATAAGCTAACTAGGGTATACAATAGAGAGGAATTTGAATTGGTTCAAATGTATTATGTACGGGGAAGTTCAATTCCCTCATTGAGTATGCTCTCAGCTATGTTTATGCTCCGAGTATTCTAATTGTTATTTGGAGTGCATGTAGTCCTGAAATTTCCTGCACTGGATCTTCTGAACATTAGCTCTACATGTAGAAATAATAACCATTTGTTGAAAACAGTGATCTGGTGAATAAGTGAACATTTATCAGTATCTGGTTGCAATCTGCACCGCTTCATAGTCTAGGTGGTGTTTTGTCTCCTTTACGACATCTCTATTGCTATAGTGATTAATAGATTTACTTATACAAGTGATTACTTGGAAGGAAAAATGTAAAATGTCAACGATTCTTAAGAAAAAGAAACCTTCTATGTTCAAGTGTTATCTTGTTATGTATGTGGTTGTTTTCTTCCACCCTAATGGCAGTATTTATTGATCCATGGTTTTTAAAATAACAAGCTTGCTAAATTACCTTATTTCTCCAATCCAATCATCAACGCCACAGAATATTTCTAATGCCTGCTCTTGATTGCAGGCATAGCAGAACTTGGGGTCATGATGATGACTACTGTCCTGGTAACCATTATAATGCTTCTGATATGGCAGGTCAACATCGTCATAGTTCTATGCTTTCTCACCCTCTTCCTGGGGCTGGAGTTATTTTTCTTTTCCTCAGTTTTGGGAAGTGCAGCAGATGGAAGTTGGGTGCTTTTGGTATTTGCAGCTGTATTGTATTTGCTAATGTACATATGGAACTATGGAACCAAATTGAAGTACGAAACTGAAGTCAAGCAAAAACTTTCAATGGATTTATTGATGCAGCTAGGCTGCAATCTTGGTACAGTGAGGGCACCTGGTATTGGATTGCTCTATAACGAACTGGTCAGAGGTGTTCCTGCAATCTTTGGTCACTTCCTCACTACACTGCCAGCCATGCATTCAATGATCATTTTTGTCTGCATCAAATGGGTCCCAGTTGCAGTTGTGCCTCAGAATGAAAGGTTTCTCTTCCGCCGCGTCTGCCCAAAGAACTACCATATGTTCCGCTGTATTGCTAGGTATGAACTTCATCTTTCTGAGTTTCTAAAAATAAGTGTACTCTATTTACCTTCAAAATTGATGTTATTTGGTCTTGGAGTTTCTTGTATGCCCATTGGAACCTTGAGGCAACTTTGCATCTACAAATGTTTGATACTATGACACTTTCTTTTGTGTTTCATGTAATGCATGATGCCCTGATCTTGATTTAGAGTCTGTTAGAGAGCAACTGGGCGTGTCAGTAACTCAGCAACTATTCTGCCAGCATTATTACTTTGTAGGCAGGGCCACAGGCTGGTGCTCTTTTGAGAGTGTGCAGTAGTTTACTGCCCCCTCTGAAGTGTTGTAGTGCTAAGTTTGCTTTTATACCGTAGTGAACCCAGATGCATTTTAATTAACTGAAGTCATTAGGTGATTCATGGCTGTTGTTTGGAACTTTTAACTCGTTTCATCTCCTGATCTTTGCCTGCACTGTTATCCTGTTGCTAGGAGTTCTGTTCATCAAATAATAGCTTTGTTCTTCAACTCTGTACAAATATCTACCGCCCTCACTGGTATGGGTAGAGTGACACTGAATGCCTCGTCCATTTCCTTGGTCCTTGTGTGTTCCTCAGTCTTACCTTTTCCCTTCACGAGTTAAGATGCAATCTTTGCTGTATTCATGTTCCTTCAGAACCCAAATCTGTATACAGTTGTATGGTTATTTATGAGCACTGTTATAGTCATTGATTGTTGGCTTGGATGTTAATGATTCGTGACTGCAGGTATGGGTACAAGGATGTACGCAAGGAGAACACCCAAGCATTTGAACAGCTTCTGATAGAAAGCCTTGAAAAGTTCATACGCCGAGAGGCCCAGGAACGCTCCCTGGAGAGCGACCATAATGACGACACAGACTCAGAAGAGGAGATTGCATCTTCATCATCAAGAGTCCTTGTTGGTCCCAACGGTAGCATCTACTCACTCGGCGTCCCACTTGCTGAGCCAGGCGGCACCGACAACTCAGCCCTGGGATCAAGCCTGGACAACGAGCTCTCTTTCGTCCACAAGGCCAAGGAGTCGGGCGTGGTGTACCTTCTTGGGCACGGAGACATCAGGGCTAGGAAGGAGTCGTTCTTCCTCAAGAAGCTGGTGATCAACTATTTCTATGCGTTCCTGAGGAAGAACTGCAGGAGGGGCATCGCGACGCTGAGCGTACCCCACACGAGGCTGATGCAGGTGGCGATGCAATACATGGTTTAGGGTTGCCTAGCTACAACCCACCTCTTTTGTCTTACAATATGATACTAACTCGCGGCGGTAGATAGTGAGGTGCAAGCGAGAGGTGTCTCAAGCTGCTTTTCCTTTTTGATAGAGGGAACACTAACCGATCTGGTGTTTTACCGAAAGGTGATGAAAACTTATGATCATATACTGCATAACAAGGAAACCCCGTTCTGTGTGAATGGAGCAAGGTACAAGCCTGCTGCCGTTCAGCCATGAGCCGAGCCGCCACTCGCATGTACGTAGTAATGTAAACTACACGTTCATCCTACCCTGATGTGCCTGGTGGTTTTTGCTTGGCTGCTTGTGCTGAGAAGCGGGAGCAGATACTGATATTAGGATTCGAGATCGGCGTTCTGAGCAGATACTGATATTGATTACCCAGCTGCGCCTATCAGGATTCGAGATCGGCGTTCTGAGCTGCTGCAGACTGGGCGCAAGATCCGTGCTCTTCAATACCGTTACTTCGCGTGCTGGCTGACTGACTTGGCACTTATACTTGTACTACTAGTACATCCACTAGTGGGGTGGAAGAATAAGGGGGGGCCATGTTCTGTCTCGCTCTCGTACCTAATCTGCTGTCGATCATGCGTGTCGATACGTGCGGTGCGCTGCTGGCACCGGCCGGATCACATCGCAATCGCCGGGCCGCGGGATGGATGGATGGATGGATGGGTGAGGCGCTAGTGCCCCGAGAATCTCCGGGAAATACGAGACCTGAAGGCCTGAGCGCGACCGCTTCTAGTGGGCGGGCCGGCGAGCGATGAGTAACCTGCCTCAAGGCGCCGTGGGGGATTGACATGTCGGCTGCCGGGGACGACATGTCTGCGCTGCGCTCCTCTTTCAGTTTCAGTGTCATCACCCGGTAATTGATGGTGCTGTCGCTTGTTTTTAGTCCCCCGCCAATCAAGAGTGATTGGAGCGGCGATTAGGATGACTGATGATAGTATCTCTATCTCTCCCTCTCGGCTGTGTGAGTGGAGTGGAGGGTGACTGTCTGATTGAGCCATCGAGACAGTGGCCCGACACATTGCTTACGGTTTATTGGTGTGTGACACGTGTCGTGGCCCACCAGGCCACTGGTGAGTGGAGACGGCCAGGGGAGGAGCATGTGGGGCGCATGCGCATGTAGCCTAAGGAATCAGTACACTTGTTCCACGCAAGAAGACGTGCTTGATGCTTTCTAGTACGTAATAAACAGAACTATTGAAGGCATGATAGATCAGGGCTGGTCTCTATGGTGCATATGATTTTTTTTAGAGGAATTATTACTTCACATGTTTTCGAGCGATGTCATTTACTTCTAGCCAATGTGCTCCAGAAATCAAATACAGTATATGCAAGTATTTTGGATAAAAATACGGTACGGAAGCAAATTACGGCGTGGGCGAGGACCAGGGGAAAAGGAAAAACCCAGCACCCACTCCATGCCCTACCTGCCTACCATCACATCTTTCAAGTCGTCCATGATATGATGTCCATAGTTCCATACCGCTAGCTCCGTCTACGTACTCGAGTTTGACAACAATGCACCACCACATCGCTTTGGATATCCTTACATATTGACACAAGGGGCATGTTTGGATTGAGATGTGACAGGCAAATGCCTGTTAGGCAACAAATCCTTGCCGTAGATGTCCAAAATCGGATGCATGGGAAGTCTGTTTTGGCCAGGCAGCTTTTTCAAGCTGTCAACCAAACAGGGCGAAGTTCACCATGGTCCAAATCTTGATGCCGACAAATTTAAACATTTGTGAGAGAAAAACACCATACCATGGCTGATAAGCCAGACTGATAAGTTCAGGTAAACAGGGCGCATGTGAGTGCTTTCAAAGGGTTTTTTAGGCGTGTGATAGGAGACTAGCTCATTTGATGGGGTGTGTGTGTGTATGTAAATGTATGTATGCCTGCATAAACACAACACGATAGATCTTCTTCCACCATGCTTTGCTGGATGGAAGTCTCCTCTATGGAGATGTGGTAATAGAGACCATACCGTGCTGGATGTCTAGTTAAGTTCAAGTGAAGGTGCTCTAGTTCAGCAGTGGAGCTTCTTCGAAAATAAGATGCTTAAGTGTTGCTCAAGGATCAAGGACTAGCCGAGCTTTAGGCTAGTTGCGGTCATCTTGAGGGGGCGTCTGAGTTTCAATCATCAACCCCCTCTCCCTCCCCCCCCACCCCCACTTCTAATTTTAGGCATACACAAGCTAGTTAAGATTCTACATTGAGTCCACTGAGTTTTAGTCATTTCCCCCCTTTAATTTTATATATACCCAGTACGGCAGCAGCTACCTGTGTGTATCGGCTTTGTTGTAGACTCTGAATTCCTGTAAAAATGAACGCTGGAAATTTACAAGGTGGTGCAAATTCATCAGTGGCACGGCGACAGAGTTGTACAGTTCCGCAGGTAGTGGGAGTAGAGTAGGTCCATGTCCATGGACAGTTTTAACCACAAACGGAGGACGACCCGGGGCCGTGTTTAGTTGAGAAAAATTGGGTGAAAAAGTTACTGTAGCACTTTTCGTTGTTATTTGGTAAAATTTGTCCAACCATGGATTAATTAGACTCAAAAGATTCGTCTCGAACTTTACAGACAAACTATGTAATTAGTTATTTTTTTTACCTACATTTAATGCTCTATACATGCGTTCAAAGATTCGATGTGATGGGTGGAAGAGGAAATATTTTGGGTTCGCATGCCAAGTGAACAGAGCCGATAGATAGATGGAGTTGAAATTTCACTGTGCATGTTTTTGGATTGGATTTGCGCCTGGATGCCGCCAACGCGCGATGAATCGAACGAACGAACGAACGAAGGGGATCAGAGAGGGACAGGCGCTGCTGTGGCTGCCTGAGGCCGAGCAGGCAAGCATGGGGTCGGCGGTGCATGCGCATGCATGCCGGGGGGGCCCAGGTGGAAGCTGCTGCGACCATCTTCTGAGCCGGTGGCCGGCCGGGCTGTGTCTCCAACCCCCATCATTCGCGGCAGGAAAAAACCGCGGCAGGCCCACGCACGCAGCTCAGCGCGCGATCGTATTCGTGGTGGGTGACTGACTGGCCAGGTGCGTGGCACTTGGCAGTGGCAGCTGCAGTAAAACGTGGCCGAGGACGGATCTTACCGGCCGGGTTTTGGCAGCATCGATACCGCGCCGCGGTAGGCTAGCTGCATGCACCGGCCGGCCGGCAGCCCGGCAGCTATGCGGCAGAGAGGCTCACTGTGGCCTCAGCTAGTAGGCAGCCAGAGAGGCCACCAGCCGCTGTTTGTGATGCGGCTCTCCGTCAAGGGCCGGCCGGGCGCCAACCCTTGTCAGTCTCAGCATCAGACTACACGCAGTGTGGGTACTCTAAACGATACTCTAAAGCTTTAGAGTACGAATATAGAGTAAAAACTGCTGCACTGGGTACTCTAAAACGATACTATATCTTTTCTCTCACTCTATATTTAAAGTGGTACAGTGCTTACTCTATAGTGGGCAGTGGCAGGCCCCACTAGCTAAACAAAGGAAAAAAATGCTATAACTCACAAACCAAAAATCCTAATTAAATTTCGATTGCACCATTAAATTCGTCTCAATAAATCCTTCAAAACTAGATCACACATGAATATATTTAGATAAAGTGACAAGTGGATCCCACAGTGAATAGAGTGGATAGAGGATGATATAGAGGATGGATGGGTGTAGGAGAATTAAGTATAGAAGAGAGAATCTTGCTGACTAGGACGTATAGAGGATGAATATAGAGGTCCATGAGTGTGGATAGCTGAACAAAATAAGTGGTAGGTCGCACAGTGCGCAGGAGGCTACTCCTAGCTAGCTACAGTGGCTAGTAGGACACACGGCACGCTACGGTGGGCGAGGGAAGGGAGCTACTCGTGCAGGGCCGGGAATCCAACACCTCAATCATCAGTCTCTCAAACTTTCTTCGTTTGAATTCGGAGAGGTGATGAATGCATTCATGATTCATGCAGTGGTGCGTGCAGAGAGATGATGAATTCGGTCGAAGCCCCGGCGCCGGTGGACTTGTGCCTAACAGTTGTTGCCCCGGCGACCCGCGCGGTGGCCGGCAGGCCGGCTGGGGCGGTACCAGCCACGCCTGAGCCTGACACGGCCGGCCGGCCGGCCAGATCGAGAGCTGGTGTCATGCATGTGTCTAGTCATACATCAAATTCAGAGCTCCAATTATTCCGCCGTACGTAGTACGTACGCCGCAAGGATCGATTGCATCATATATCACGCCGCGGCAGGCGGCACTGCACACCCAATTAGAGCCTGTTTTGTTGCCTCCGCTAAATTTTACTCTCCTTCACATCGAATGTTTGACATATGCATGAAGTATTAAATATAGATTATTTACGAAACTAAAAATATAGGGTGAGAATAATTTGCGAGACGATTTTTAAAGTCTAATTAGTCCATGATTAGCACTAATTGCTACAGTAACAAAATGTGCTAATGATGAATTAACTAGGCTTAATAAATTCGTCTCGCGGATTATCCACCAAATATGTAATTTATTTTTTAATTAATATCCAAAAATCCCATAATTAATTCTGATGAACGTTCGATATGATACGGACTAAACTTTAGCTCCCTCGACCAAACATGCCCTTAGTGGTACCATACTCCTACTCGCCGCATGCAGTAAAACAAAGGCATGCAGCCCACGGCCAGCGTACGTACAACGCATCATCGCCAGCAGTCTTTTTTTCTCTGCGGCTGCCTCCTTTGTAGGTTTCCCTGCGTCGCATGCAGCCCGTGCTTTATGTTATGTGCCTCTGGTCTCTGGATCATATCCTGTTCCTGTATATCTCTGTGCGTGCGTACTACCTAGTACAGATCACTGTGTTCGTCACACTCCATAATGGCGCTATCAGTAGGTGTTAATAATCAACAGTACTAACTGGTAACAGGGAGAAAAAGATCATTAGAAATGCATATTATAGCATATGTATACTGCTTAATTATATACAGAAACAATATAGGAGTATATAACAGTGTATAGATAGCATAATAAGAATATCCTTTAGGAGCCGTTTGGATCATTTCAATTGATGGAGTTAAAATCTACTTAATAAATAGGCTATTTGGTTTGGAATTTAACATTCCACCACTTTCCAAAGTTCACATATAAGCCTATCTTAAATTTATAAGGTGAAGAGATGGAAATTGATTCTATAGATCACCATTCTATGTTTCCACTTTGTGACTTATAACACGCTTTTTAACTCATTCCCCTACGATAGGAATGCAATACATAAGTATCTCTTTCGTATAGCCAACAATAATATACAAATATAATCTATATGTAACTATATTAGCTTAATTAGTATTTGTTTAAATTATAATTATTAAAATAAATTTAATTCCAAGGATCCAAACGAAGCCATTGTAAAGGCAACAAAAGTAGTAGCTTTAATTATTGGACTATATGGTTAATAATCAGTGGCGGATCCAAGGGGGGCTGCCGGGGCTATAGCCCCCTAATCAGCTTGATTACTTACTAAATCACTGTTGCTTTATGTGAAATTACCATTAATTTTTAGCTTTAGTCCTAAATCTTTCTTGTTTAGCCCCCTTTTACCTCAATCCCAGCTCCGCCACCGGTAATAATTACCTTAAATGAAAGGTAAATGTTTCATCGAGGTGGTGAAACGTCTATCCTTCATCCTTCCTTATTCTGCTGATGATTCTGATTCCGACAATCATAACTCGACTAGATAGTTTGCATAGAATAGTTAACTGTGTCAGGAAAGAAAAACACACAGGAGGCACGTGTGTAGGGAAAAGATGTCACATAATAAATGATATAATTTACTAATGCACGGCAGTGCACTTTTTTTTTTGTATATATGCTTGTACGGTGGTTTGGTATAGCAAGAAGAATTCCTAAAAACACCAGAAAACATAGTATTTCAACTTTGATCATTTTAATATATACAGTGTAATATTTATTAGCTTTCTTTCATGGAAACTACGTTAAGTAAATTTAATGTACCAATTATATTCATAATGTCACACTATTCTTAAAACCAACCGACAGCCTGCTGCATGCCCAAATCCATATTAGTGAATGTTCACAGGACTAGAAACCAGCGAACGAGCTGACGAAGACAACCCTGCGACTTACTTTTTTTTGGAAGAAAAAGTGCTCTTGCAATTTTTTATTTTTAGTATATTTACAACTTTTATTCATAATATTTGGCGAGACATAACTTATCACCACCATTTTTAATCATAATTTTTTCATTGTATTTTTTGACAATAAAATTTTATAGACAATTTATCTTGACAACTTTTCTATAGTAACCCTTGGAACCAAAATTTCTACAATGTTTCTGCGGCCATGGTATCCGATCGGATAGGTTTGTCCCATTTTCTCACTCTCTTTTTTTTCCTTTCATCATTTTTTTTATTTTTTATATTAACCTATACCCACTTTTCTTCTATATACTATGAACAACATTTTTAGGTTGAGAAGTTTCTCCAAAATAAATTATGTAAAAAGATGTGTCAGATAACTTTTTTGAGATGTTGAACAACAAAAGGTTATGCGTATAAGTTGCTTTATTTGTTAAATTTATTTATTATACAAAAGTGTAGGTAGAAAATTTATGTTGAGAAATTGTTATAATAACTTTGTATGCTGACAATTATGAATACGTAGAAAAGAGTTGTCATGATAAGCTGTCTATAAAATTACATAAAAGACTATATTAAAAAGGTTATGATAAGAAGTTGCAGTGATAGATTTTGTCCTACAAAACGTAATGCACAAAAGTTATGAATATAACTTTGTATCTTTCCAAAATGGAAAGTTGTAGAATTTTTTTTCAAAAAAGGAAAGTCGTTGAGCATACCTGATGGTTCGCTGATTTTTAATGCATATGTTCATTGATTAGTGAAATTCTATGCCCTATACTCCCGTTTTTATTTGTCAACATCACATTGATAGATGGAAATTAGGCATAGACTCCCATGACTGTGTGAAATGCCACACATTGATGGATTATTTGTAAAATGGCACATCACACAAGCAAAGGGGCCGCTAACTACTGCATATCTCACCACTGTCACATATAAATTGATTGAACAATCTACATCACAGAAATTAATTTCAAGATTCAGTAAAGATGCGTTGGCATTTGCAGTGGATATTACACTCGAATGAGTAACGTTGCTTGCTGATATTTAAAGGGAAAACAAATTAAAGCATACTAAAAATGTTCGCAGTATATATATTTATCTACACATACTTATATATGCCCCCCACCCCTCATTTTCAGTTTTCATTTATTCCCATATAGTCAAGATTGGCAAGGTATACTTATTAGGGATCACTTCTATAACAAAGAAACAATACCAGAAAGAAAAATAGGTTGAGGTCTTGTGGACCTTTTTCTAAATTGGAAACGATGAGTGTTCAAATGCCCTTAAATACACAGACACATGATTGGCTAGTTATGTTTCTAAATTTGGGCCACGGTACAGTACAGTACAGTACACTGAACCATTTTTGTACATCAATTAAATCACCGTTGCTTGAGATTTAGAGATATTTATTAGATCCTTGACTGCCGTAGTACAGAAAGATCAATGGGTTTACGGTTTAGTTATATATATACGTCTCTTAGCAGTAGCAGTGCGAGTAATAGCATACAGATAGTACGTACCACACACTGCTTGATAGTTATGCTATATTGCTGCCTAATTAAGGGCCTAGTCTTCAAGAACCTGTACCACATGCACACTACATGTGTACTACCTACGTATTTGCAGGATCTCTACATACTGTCCATCAAATGATATTCACCAATTACCCATTACCCAATATGTTAATCGATCAATGAGTGCATATCATCAGAATTGACTGCTACTCCTATTTGCCAAAAATGTTTCAACAACTCCAACGAACCAAAAAATGCAGTATGCATGTATCAAATTAGATTCAGCATCCTTGCGTATATGCATCAAAAAGTATATATCCAGACCTTATGAGTGTGTTAATATATGACTGTTGCAACATCAATATTATTCTCATCACCTGTAGTCTCCAGAAGCCGAAATACTCGATAATCTTTATGTTGTTTTTCCTTTTTATTAGCAAATATAAGGGGAGTTGGTAGCATGAATACACATTCTAATCAACAGTAATTTCACTGCACTACCGAAGTACCGATCGAGTTTATGCAAATTTGCAACATACATACTAGTATACATGTAGCATAGCGTTAAAACTAGTGTAAGACATTTATTTTACCAATTTGTGTATATGATATATATCTATAACAGAGTTTCTTTTTTACTTCCTATGTTCTTTTTTACACGTCATATTAGCTTTGTCCCAAGTCAAACATTTATATCTTTGACCAACAATTTTAAGAAATCTATGATAGTTTCACAACATGTAAATTATATATTATGAAAGTATTTATCATAGTGAATCTAAAAACAAATCTTATCTTGTTAACATGTATAGATTTTTTTTTAAGATTGATGATCAATGTTACAAATATTTGACTTAGGATAAAGCTAATACATACGATATGTAAAAAGAATGGATTAGAGGGAGTATCACTTACGTTTTTTTTTTGAGAAACAGTATCACTTATCAGTTATATATGCATGCATGCGCAAGGGCCGCACAGAGGAAATAATAGGCCCCAGGTTGGAGAATGGAGACATTACGAGAAATCAAACTTCCACTATCCCAGACGTCTGCATGCATGCCAACTGCTCTCAAAGAGAAGAGAAGAGAAGAGAAGAGAAGAGAGAGTAACTTTGCTGACTGAAACTAGCAAGTCATTCTGACAGAAAGATTTATACAGAGATATACTGAGAGAGTAACTTTGATGACTGAAACTAGCAAATCATTCTGACAGAAAGATTTATACAGAGATATACTGTGTTATAGCAGTGTCCGATCCCCTTTCTAATTAATACTACTCCAGCTCCAAATTGAATCAGCACACAAACTATCTACATCAAACGGGGGGCTGAATGTGAATCGATGAATGGAAAACATGCCATCTAGCAATCATTTAGCGGAAAAAGGGTATAGTTCTTCATAAGTTCCGAGTTACTTTTCATGTATAGTTCGTTTCCAAAGAGGAGGGAACATGTCAGCATCAAATTGCCATTTGGACTATATATGTTCCTAACCAGCAAATATTAATTGTCCAAGTCTCCAAGAACACTAGCAAAATTGGTAAACTTGGTAGCTAGCATAGAAAGCACAGGACAGGGAAAAAGAACACAAATGTTACTACAAAAGGCTAATAACTTGACAGATTTTTTTTCTTTTTTTTATCATAGATATTTTTTTTCGAAACTACAAGCTACTACTCTCACTACTTTTCCCTCTCTTGAATTTGAAGCTCCAAGACATGCATATAAACTGATTTCCACTATTTTTTCCTTCCACCTCGATTTTTTTTTTTTTTTGCTGAGACTAGCTCATGCAAGTATGCATGTATCGGTGTGAAAATGGCCGCTACATACGGAGTACTATACTAGCATCAAAATGCAGCTCGAAGTTGCTACAAGAACAAGACACGCAGGTAAGAACAAGCGCAGTAGCCATATTTTTATGTCTGCAGCAAGAAACGAGCTAGATGAGGCCGCCGGGCACAAAAGATTCTGCATCACACAAGCATGATAGCTCTAACTTGAGTGCACTGCCGTTGGAATCCTATGATCATGTAACAAAAAAGAAAGGTGCTCCTTCTATACGGAGAGAGAGAGAGGGGGGGGCATAGCTAGCGTAGCAAGGAGCACAGAATTCAAAGATCAGATCATGCACTCACACTCGCGCATGAAAAAGAGAGCAAAAACGATAAAGCTGCAGCGCATCACCAAAAGTGAGACACACATCCATGCACTAAAAGTGATGGAGTAACTAGCACACAGCATGCAGTAGTAGCAGTAGCAGTGTGGCACTGGCACCACTACTCAGAGGAGCATATCTATGTACCATCATGAGAAGTGGCAGATGTTTAAATTTCTCATAACTCACAAAACCATCATAATTCGTACAAGCCAAGTTTGAACAACCCCCCCCCCCCCCCCCCCCCCCCCAAAAAAAAAGGAGAAATTAACTCCACTCTAGAAGTGAAAGAAAGAAAGAAGTAAGAAAACTTGATGCATGAACCCTTGATGATGCATGAACTCTAATGCATGAGAACTCAAAAACAGTTCTCTAATTCAGCTGCAAAAGGTGTAGAAAGTACTAGTATTACTTGTACATCTAGAGAGTTCTTCCCAAATCCATGGTAGAGAGAGAGAGAGTAATAACCAATTAAACACACTGATTTAAAATGCCGAGATGAGAGAGAGATAGAGAGGCTCATGACTTTGCACCATGATCTCTCATGGGCCACCTTAGCTATTGCATCCCCACACACCATATGCCCTATGTACAAAACACCCAAGGAGAAGCTAACCAACAAGTAGCAAATCAAGTAGTGTCATGGCAGCACTGCACTTACACTTCTTGGCTTCTTTGCTCTCTCATCTAGCTTCTCATGGTCTCATGATCTCCTCCTCCGATCCTCCTCCTCCTACATCCTTGCACGCTAGCTGTTGACGGCCTTGATCATCGCTCGACGGCGAAGACCATAGATCCGATGAAGTTCAGACTCGGCGAAGAAATCCTCTTGAAATATTGGATCATTGTTTGATTTGTCTAATTTTCTGCCCTATGAGGTGGTGAGATGATCTAGCTCTTTTCATTCTTCCACATGCTCTCTCTCTCTCATCTCAGCTTTCCCCACAAATTACATGTTATTTTAGTCAAGAAAAAAATTAATCAGAAAATTAAGGTACAAAAAAAACAAAGTTAACGAGGCCAGCAGGACAGCCAGGCGGCTAGAAGAGCGTGGCAATGGAGGATCCGCAGTTGGCGAGGTCTGGCCACGCCGCGGCAGCGCCGCCGATGCCGCCGTTGCCCCAGTACATGAACGAGGAGGGGACGGTTGTTGGCGCCGTGGAGGCGGTGGAGCTAACCGCGGGGTTCATGGACGCGGCGGCGGCGGCCATGAGCGCGTCGGACGCGATGACGTTGGCGTCGACGTTGGACGAGGACGGCGTCGGCAGCTCCCAGGTGGCGCTCTGCTGGTCCCCGGGCGCCGGCTTCTGCTGGTGATCCCCGGCGCCGGCGACCTCCGCCTTGACGTGCAGCTCCTCCAGCCCCGGCACGAGGGAGCTGGACAGCAGCGGCGCGTAGAAGCTGTCCATGATCCCGCCCGCGCCGGCGGCCTCCTGCATCCACGGCTTGAGCTGGATCTGCGAGCCGGCACCGGTGGCGCCTCCGTAGGTGAGGCCTAGCAGGTGGTCCACCTGCGTCTGCTGCTGCTGCATCTCGTAGGCGGTCGCCTCCGAGGAGACCACCGACTGCATGGCCGCCTGGAAGAGGCCGAGGTGGTCACCGCCAGAGCCGGCAGTCCCGAGGAGGAGCGACGCGAGCGATGCTCCACCTGGCAGCCCAAGCGCCGAGGTCAGCGACGGCAGGGACCCCGTCGGCGGCGGGAGCGACAGCGTCGACGCCGCCGAGGAGGACGTGACTGCGGCGGCGGCGGACGCGGAGGAGGACCCGTTCCTCCCGCCGGCCCCGCCGCTGCTCCTGGAGCGCTTGTTCTTGCGGCAGCCCCCGCCGACGGGGACGTTGCGGAGCGTGCCCCCGCGCGTCCAGTAGCGCTTGCACGCCTTGCAGAAGTGCCGCGGCTGCGACAGCGAGTAGTTGTTGTAGTAGCAGAACTTGGTGTTGGCCGAGTCGCAGCGCGGGCACCGCAGCGCCTCGGCGCGCGGGTCGGCGACCGGCGCCCCCGCGGCGCCTGCCCCGCCGACCCCGCTCCTGGCGGCCCCAGCAGCGGCGGGCGCCCCCGCCGCCGGCTGCTGCACAGCCGTCGCACCCCCCGCGCCAGCCATCTGTATCTCTCTCTACTAGTCTGCCGCCTGGCAGCACAGGTCGAGGTGCGGAGCTTAGCTGAAGCTAGCGGCCGCGCCGGTCGAGCTGGCGAGCTAGCCTCCGGTGATCGATCCGCGCGTGGAGAGCGGAAAGGAGAGCCAGGAGATGGGTGGTGCGACTGCGTGGAGTGGAGGAATGAAGCAAGTGAGGGCGCTAGCTAGGAGGATCGGAGCGGAGAGGAAGGGTGGGTGGGGTTTTCAGGGGGAAGGTTCGCTGACAAGAGCTACAAAACAAAGCGAGCGTGCAGTATGTATTATTTGAGCGCTGATGGCGATACTGCGCACTTAGAAATACCGGCCTCCGTCCGCTGCACAGCAGCAACCACTTCGATCGCTGCTCCCAAGCGCCACGAAACTGATGATCGAGCGGGGAGCGAGAGAGAAGGGGCCGCACCACGTCTAACCTAGTTTTATAGCCGCCGACGACGAAGACGTGACCAAGGCTGCACGCGCTTCTGCCTGCTCTCATCTTATATATATACGGATCCGGAGTATATATGTAAGTAGTATATATATATATATATATATATATATATATATATATATATATATATATATATATATATATATATATATATATATATATATATATATATATATATATATATATATATATATATATATATATATGTGCTCACTGCTCACCATATATATATACCCAAGCGATAAGGTTCAGTTAGCTAGGCTTGTGGTATACGTATACGCGCGGTGGTATGTATATATATAATATGCATGTATGTATTATGTATATCTCAAGGAATGGCGGGGGTGGTTATTATATTAGTGTATGTATGTGTAATGGGTGTGGTGTCCCGGCCGTGTGTTTCTTATTTTTAGTACACGTGTTTCGGGTGTATTTGACTGCAGCACTAGCTGGATTTAGGACTAAGGAAGGAGCTTTGCTTTTGTTTGTTATATAAGTGTACATGTTGGGTGGGGGCCGGGAGTGCATGGAAATAGTGCACTATATATGCATACATGGTGTGTCTTCTGTTTTTTCTTTCACGAAACACATGGAATCTCACATATACTTGCACAACCCTATGGACACATTACCCCTATGAGCATCTTTCATTCATAAACTTGAAAGTTAATTCTTGAGATTGGTTGTCAGGTCACCACGTACACCTTAATGTTGACGCGCACACATCGTCTATAAGTAGAAAAAAAGCTAGTCATAAATATATGCGAGCATCTGTGCTTAGTCTTAGAGACTTTAAAACATGTAGTTAGGTTCTGCCAGAAAGTCTAACTAACTCAATTCCCGATACAAGTCTAATATAGTGCACAATTATAGAGACAATGTCATTGTTGTGTATGTAGTTTTTGTACCCAAAATTGATAAAACTATTGTTACTATATTGTCTTCGCTTCACCAAAGTAAGAGTGGTAGGTCATTTTCATTTCTCATCCATGATGAGATAGTTCATTTTAATAATGGTTTGATAACAATCCTTTTGTTATTTCACCATTTTATAATAGGATGTCTTTGCAAATTATTATTAGTTTGCCCCCCAAACTTAACATGATTAATTGATTATGCACCCCATTGAACTTTAAATAATTCTTTTGTGCTATATTTTTATTGACACAAATATAGTATCATATATTCCAAATATTGAAGCATATTATAATAGAAGGATAGAAGGAATTTGGCAAAAGAGGGAGCTACATACTAAGGGTCAACTTGGTTGGGTTTCAAAACTTTCCCAACCAAAATTAAGGCATATCTACAAAATTTGGCTATCAATTGGTTTACTGCAAAAAAATTGGCACACCAATGTCTATGGCCAAAATCATAGTAAAGTCACCAGAAAATTCTTTAATCTCACAAGAGGGAAAAGTGCTTGCTCCCATGTCATGGCACTCAACCAAATGCATGCCTAAATTGTTTGCTCTAGCAAGTCTTGATTTTGAGTAGTCTAAGTTTATGCTTGCCATACTTTTGGCTAAGCAGTTTTTAGAACCCAGCCAAGTAGGCTCTAACCCTTGGTCACCTTTAAATACAATACACATCGCTCATATTCTTCAGGTCCTGAAATCTCAAAAGATTTCAGGCACTAACCTAAGAACACCAGCAATAGCAGAGTGGCTATTGGAAGGGGTTAGGGTTACAAGGTTTTGCAATGCATGGATGTGAGGTGACCATGGGCTAGATTGGTGAAAGAGGTGGACAACGCTCAAGACAACTACACGGGGCACACTACCGCTAGGCACAGTACAGTGGCGGAGGACAATGATGGTTGGCCGGTGATGGGAGCAGCCTTGGTGGTGGGAACAATGTCGAGGATGGCAGTAAGGTAGTCTGATGTGCACACTCGTGCAAGAAAGGTGGGTTGGCTAAAGTAGAGGAAGAAGAAGAAAAGTACAAGTTTTGTACTGTACGATCCGAAATCAATGGCCCGGATTTGTCTCCTGCTTGCTTGAAACAAGAAGCAAAAGAAGAAAAAAAGACATCACAAATATGTGTGACCCGGACAACAAGCTAAGCTTGACTTGCATGTGGTTTTGTTTTGTGGTAAAAAAAACTGTCAGTTACAACTTCAAACTGACTCTCGAGAGAGTTCTATAAGACTGAGATCAGATAGTTTACCATATCATGCAGTGATTGAACTAGTAGGGACATGGAGAATCAGCTCAATACCTATATGGCAGTACCATCTAGCAACGCATCGAATAATCGGTGATATTGAGGCATTGATCGAATCGAGCGCGCGGTCAAAAAGCAAAGGGAAAGGAATCGATGCCTGTCGCTGATTAGTTACCAAACCGATCGAAGCACAGTCCTCACCGACCACCAAAAACTTGTTTACACACTGCATATATACTATTTCACCGCGTGTCAGGCTGGTGAATGCGTGCAGCATGCATGGCTCGATCCACCACTTGTCCTTGGCGCGTACACTTCGTACAATTACCGAACCAACCAACACATACATCTCCTTGACTCGAAAGGGCAGCTGCCAACCCTCTCAGATGTTACACACAACATCGGCATTATTATTGTCCTGGTGTGTGCAGTGCCTGCATGCACGACCCACAATAATCCGGTAATATATAGGACCGCTGCTCACATATATGTACAGGGGCGGAGCCATGAATTTGATATAGGGAGCCATTGTCAACAACAAAATTTAAATAAAGAATTGTATACACACATAAGCCTCACTTTAGCGAGAAGATTACAACACTTGTAGCATTCTATTACTCAAACATATTTTTGTTTTACACTAAAGGAAAAGAAGACCAGTTCACTTAAATATCTTCATTAGTGTGTGTGTGTATATATAGAACTATTACCCTACAGCTGGCTACGAAATAACTTATTCTGTAGCCACTTTGAGTTACGATAATTGCTATGCTAATTTACGAGATTATAGTAACTTTTTACTATATGATTTACTATAACATTACGGTAAATATTCCCTAGCAAAAAGTGGTTACAGAATAAGTTATTTCGTAACTCAAAGTGGTTACAGAATAAGTTATTTTGTAGCCAACTGTAGGGTATATATATATACTCTCATATGACACACAGACTGAGATATTGATAGTATAATATATTTTCATAATAAGTTTATTTGGAGATACAAATATTAATATTATTTTCTATGCATTAATTTGGTCAAACTTAAAAGAGACTGACTCATCGAGTGAGTTGTGCACTTATTTTGGGATGGACGGAGTACATATTCCATAGGTTTTTGTAATACAATCCAGGCGAAGTACATTTTTCACCCTCAAACCTGTGTGGTAGCACTACTGGAAACCCGAATTTTCCTGTCGGTGGAAAACCGACACAGAAATAGCTGAAACCGACAGAAAAATTGGAAAATCAATTTCCCTGTCGGTTGACCGACAGAAAAACACCGACAGAAATAAAGCGACAGAGAAATATAATTTTTCTGTTGGTTCTTTGGACCCGACAGGAAAAATCATAATTTTTTTGTCGGTTGAAGGACTACCGACAGAGACATTTTGATTTCCAGTAGTGTAGTCTGATTTTTAAACTTAAACTACTAAACCGGATAACATATGCCCTCCCATTATCAAACCGAAGAAATTTGATCCTCGTGCTAGTTTTAAAGGTGGGTTTCTATTTTTTTAAAAAATAATAAAATTTTGATTTAGTATCTAAGAAAATTCATAAATGATTTATTTTATCAAGAAATATGAAACTAGTATCAGTTTTTTCTAAAAATGTTCTCTACTTGTTTATGATCTATATGTAGGTATTTAGAATTGGTTTATTTTTGTTGCTTTATTGCTTATAGTTGCACCCATTTTTATCTAAAACAAGCAATGTTTTGCTAAACGCTAAACGGTAAACAGTCGGTCACCCTTCGTTTAGCGTTTAGACGGTGTTTAAACGGAGTTAAACGGCCTAAATGGTTTTATACAATAACAATAAAATATACATATTTATGTAGGTAAAAATAAAATTTGCTAGAACCCATACTTATTTACACATGTAAAAATCAAATATTCTACCAAATAATCTTGTTGGAAGAAATCTAAATCCCACAATACTTCATATAATTGCAATGTTAATTAGTTTCATGTTGATTGTGATAGACGTAGTCCTTTAATTCACTTAATTATGGATTAAATGGTTGTTTAGCTCATTTAATCACGTTTAATCTGATTTTGTTTAGACCGTTTAGACGGGATTGAACGGTTTAAATGGGTTTAAACGGTCCAACCGTTTAATTCACCGTTTAGGGCCTAAACAACACGGCTGACTTCTGTTTACCGTTTAAACGGTGTTTAAACGGACTAAACGGCCGTTTAGGCGAACAGTGAAAACAAGTAAGATCCAAGTAACTCTAAATATAGCACCAACAAACAAATGACATTTTTAGAAGAATACTAGAACTAGTTTCATATTTTTCTGATTTAGAATAGATTAATTATGAATTTGTAGATATCAAACTAGATTTTATTATTATTTAAAAATAGAAAACTGCTTTTGCAGCCAGCTAGAGGTCCAAATTTGTTTGATTTTTTACAGTTAGTGGGTGTGTGCTACCCGGTTTCATAAAGGTTGAAAATCGAACTAAGCTGTAAGTTAGAAGAATACTAGAACTAGTTTCACATTTTCCTAATTTAGAATAGATTAATTATGAATTTGTAGATATCAAACTAGATTTTATTACTATTTAAAAATAGAAAACTGCTTTTGAAGCCAGCTAGAGGTCCAAATTTGTTTAATTTTTTACAATTAGTGGGTGTGTTACCCGGTTTCATAAAGGTTGAAAATCGAACTAAGCTGTAAGTTAAAGGCTAAAAATGTACTTTACTCGGTTTCAAAGTGAATGCATATTTGTGATATATATGTTACTATAACTCACGGTGATATTACCTTAATGTTATAGTAAATTACTTAGAAGAAGTTATAGTAATCTTGTAAATTAGTACAGTTGTTATGGTAACATGGTAACTGAAAGTGGCCATAGTATGTCGAGCTATACTACAGTACCTATCTCTCTCTATTATATATATATATATGAGAAGTTATAATAATCTCGTGAATTAGTACAGTGTTGTTACGGTAACATGGTAACTTTCAGTGGCCATAGTATGTCGAGCTATAGCACTACCTCTCACTCTCTATATATACACACACGTAGGAGTACATGAATAACCAATAGTGCACCTATCATCAGCTAGCTCCACTGTACAGCATTAGTACGTACGTACTAACCCATAGTGGACAGTTACATATATATAAGCTAGATAAACACACATAGGCTGTGTTTAGATCCAAATTTTGGAGTGCCAAAATACACTATAGGATTTCGTTTGTATTTGGTAATAATTGTCCAACCATTGACTAATTAGACTCAAAACGTTCGTCTCGCAAAGTACAACCAAACTGTGCAGTTAGTTTTTGATTTTATCCACATTTAGTACTCCATATATGTATCGTAAGTTTGATGTGACGAGGAATCTTTTTTTACATAGTATACTTTTCGATGTATCTAAACACAGCCATATTCTAGCTTGGTAGTAGTAATAATGTAATGTAAACAAATTTTGGTACGCACTGTACCAGTGGGCACGCGCAGTGCATCAGTGGGAATCCCGAGGCCCCGGCCGAAGTTTTTCGCGGCTCCCGAGAAGAACAATTCCTCGCTGTCGCAGTCATAGTGGTAATAATTGTCCAAATTTTGATTAATTAGGCTTAAAATGTTCGTCTCGCAAAGTACAACAAAACTGTGCAATTAGTTTTTTATTTCATCTACATTTAGTACTCCATATATGTGCCGACATTTTGATGTGATGGGGAATCTTCTTTTTACATAGTGGAATTTGGGGGTGAAATCTGGAATCTAAACGAGGCCTCTGTCCCTTTTTTTTCTCCTGTGCGCATGTCGTCCTTTGCCCATCCCTGCCCTGTATTTTACACGTAGGGCGTGTTCAGATCCCAAAATTTTTAGATAAAATTTATGTAGCACTTTTGTTGTTATTTGATAAAATTTATTCAATCATGGACTAGGCTTAAAAGATTCGTCTCGACATTTACAGATAAACTGTACAATTAGTTATTTTTTTACTTACATTTAATGTTCTATGTATACATCCAAAGATTCGATGTGACGCATTTTTTTTTTTTTGCTCTTTTGACATCTAAGCATGGCCGTAGTAGATGCTGCCCTACCTGGTGGTTAGTTTATCGCATGGCTTTCGCCGCGAGCTGCTAGCTAGCTAGGGGCCTAGGGCCCGGACGGCCGGCCGGTGCCAAGCAACAAGCAAGGGACGATGACCGGCGAGGCATGGAGATGATGCTAATTCCCCTGGAGGGAAAACGACAAGAGGCGGCGTCGGCGTATATGTGGCGGCGGGCCGGCCGGCGTCCTGGCTGGTGCTGGGAGCGAGCGACCGATCGATCGATCGAGGCACACTGTAGCGTGGTCAATCTGGGCAACCGCGTCCAGCTGGTGCAGAGATCATCGACGCGAGCGAACGGGTCGTGGCGCGCCTCGGTGCGGAATGCGGGTTGGTTCCAGCGGGCGGGCGGGCGGGCGGGCGAGGTCGAGAGCGAGGGGCCGGCCGGCCGTTAGGCCTACGCGGTGGTGGTTGTGCACACACTCACACAGCAGGCGTGCGTGCCTGCCTGCTGCTGCGTGGGTCGGCCTGGCGCGCACACGCACCACACAGACAGCGCATGTGGACAGCCTAGCTTGCTTGACTACTCGATCACTCTCTCCGATCGATCCACGTACGTCTCGTCACTCTCGCTCGCGGCTCGCTTCGACGACGCCACGCGCGCCACGGCATGCATGCACAGATGCACTGTGGGCTGTGGCGCGCGGCCTGCCGGGCGCTAGCTCCCTAGTGACCCAATGCACGCAGCAGGCAGCCTCTGCAGCTCCAGCTACACCTTGCTGCTGCATCTGCGTGCATGGGTCATGCCGGGCCAGCGGGCATCGTAGCGTGCGATCCATCGATCCAGAGGTACTAGTAGCTGCTAGCTAGCTCGATCGATATCAGAAGGTACGGTGATGGGTGAGTGGGACTGTGGGATAGACAGAGAGAGATGGATTATTGTGATGAGCAGAGCTAGCTAGCTGGAGGAGCGAGAAGGCAGCAGGACACGTACTGCTACTCGCTCGCTACTGGAGGCACAGCGAGTTTGGTATCTACCAGTTTTGTCGCTGACACGCTGCATGCAAGCACGCAACAAGGGCCGCCGGCGGGACCAACGACGACGTCTCTCGCTCCCTAGCTTAGCTATGACCCTCTCTCTCCTGTCGTCCTCCTGTTTACGCACCAGGTGCGTGGAAGTCTTGCTGCGTACTGGGCCAGAGAGAAGAGAGAAAGAGGACGGATGCTGTGTACTGCGTTCGTCACTGTGTGTGTGGCCGATGGAGTACCCGGTGCACTATGCGCCTGCAGTGCGCGGTGGTTGGTGCCCTCGATCGGGTACGACCCGGCGTACGCGTGCAATACCAGGGCTAGATTGAAAAAAAAAATAAAACCGATAAATAGTACTACTTTTGTTTTATTTAACAAATATTGTCTGATCGTAGACCAACTAGGCTCAAAAGATTCATCTCATGATTTCCAACTAGTAATTAGTTATTTTTTTAGCTACATTTACTACTTCGTACATATGTCTAAAGATTAATATGACGGAGAAAGTGAAAAAAATTTAAAATTTTAGGTGCATCTAAATAAGGCGCAGGCTTCGTCGCTGACACAATAGTAAAGATTCGATCGCCAGCGCCTCGCCTCTCTCTCGGCCCCTGGATCGGGCTCGCGCGATGAGAGACCCCGCCGGCCAGACTAGCCTAGCCAGCTAGTACTGCCCACCCACCCACCCTCCGGCCGCTAGCTCGCGTCGTCTGATTCGTCGTTCTCCTGCTCTGCGCGCATGACAATCCTTCGATTCAGAGCCCCTGCCACCGTATCTCATTCCAATCTGTAACCCGTAAATTTTTTTTACTTTTACCATTTATACCCTAGCTACCGCGCGCCTCTCTCTTTCTTTCTCCTCTTCGTTCCTCTCTTTTGGTTCCCGTTTAATTTCTGATATTGTTCTGTATAATAATAAAGCGAAGAAGAAGTTTATTTTTGGCCATCCAACTATTTGCTTGAGTTCGTTTTTGCTCGTGCAACCATAAAACTAGAAATTTTTTACCACCAAACTATCAATATCAGATAAATTTTGCCATCTAGCTAGTTTCGAAGGTGGTTTTGTATTTTCTAAAAACAACTTAAAATGATTCATTTTCTAAAAATTCTTAACGCATTTCTTTAAGATTAGAAAATTGTGAAACAGGTACCATTCCAGCTTTTCTATAAAACTATGGTGTCTGATGTGTATTTTGGTGTTAGATTTGGATATGTTCACATCTTAATTTTTACTTGTTACTAGTGTTTTATTGCTTGTACTCATGCTTATTTTGTGTTTAAATCAACATTTTGTGCTATTTCAATCCTAGAGGTCAACTGCATACTCCAAACAAAGCGCCAAATATTTTGTAGTCAACTCAACCTGAGGATGTGTTTGGTTCAGCTTGTGGAAAGTGCTTATGCTGCCACAAAACAGAAAGCCAACTGTTGATATTTCTTATGTTTTACTAGATATATGTCCGTGCGTTGCATTGGGATCATATATTTTCAATTAACCTCATCACTCAGACGTAGACGCAGACGCATGAGCTCCGAGGATTTTGCATTAGATGCAGACATGTGGGTCTGACAATCTCTATATTGGAACCGGTTAGGATGCAGACGCGTGAGCCCTGAGTGGAGGACGATTCATATCGGACGTGGATACATGAGAATGAGCGAGATTTGGTATCACCGGGTCGATGATTACTCTAGAGCCTTTTTAGGTGTAGATATATTAGATAACATAGCATGGGTCTTATCTAGACTATATAGCGTTATAGATGGTCAAATGGGCTAGGCTTATTGGACGGTCCTAGACACGACTCTAAAAGAACGACATTAGCACGATCCAGCTCTATGGCCGTAGTGCTAGTGTCGACATGGGCCGGGCTGGCAAGCCGGCCCGACATGTCAGTATAGGTATGGCACGACTATTGGGCAGACACTAATGGCTGATCCTTCCCATTCGTTGGATGCTCCGAGAGCCTTCCATGACCGTTGGATGTATAGCTGATGGAAACTCACTAACTCTCCTGTTCTCCTTCCTGCCAACCACAAATTTGCTTCGCCTCACCCATTTCCCCCACTTGGCCGCTCCAACGTTCTATAGGGTGTCACCCAATGGCGGAGCCAAGGGGGGCTGGCAGGGGCCAATGCCCTCCCCCCCCAACATATCACACCAAAATTTTTTACTAGTATAGCTTTATAATTTTTATTTATATTAAAAGAACGAATATAACAAAATTCTTTTCATTTGTACCTATTAATATTTTCTAGATAATAAAATCATACAGAGCACAACTATATAAAATCACTCATATGAACACATCCAAAAGACACTAGATAATAATAAAATCCTCCCTATAGGCACACCCGAAAAGACTGGACCGCTAGATCTCGAGATTTATGAAATCATCATAGAGCCTTGGTGTCATCGGGCATGTTGCCTACCACTGAAAGAATAGCGCCTTAAATCCTAGACCTAGAATACATATATAAGAAACTGCGAGCAATCGTGTCAAGTCGATGAATTGACCCTGCCATTTACCACTAGGAAACATAACCAATTGAGCTGCGCTAGATTTTTACAAGTTCGATCTTTGTACCTGGCCTCCCAATGTATAATTCCTGGCTCTGCCACTGCTGCCACCCCACCGTCCTCAGCCTCCAACCGACAGTCGTGCCCTCCATGCTCCCCAAGCCACCGGTCGCTGCACCACAGGCCGCCAATTCCCTCTCCCTTGCGTACGGCAACGGCCTGAGCACGTGGTAGCGGCAAAGACGTTCAAGCGCGTGGTGGTGGCGGCGACACAGACATGTGCGAAGGCATGGCAGTAGGCAATGGCGTAGGGGCATGTGCAGTGGTGGCGATGTGGGTGGGCGTGGGGATGCACGGTGACAACGATGCGAACGTGGCCATCAGTCCTAGGCTGGCACAGACTCGCTAGACCGTCGTGTTCATTAGTCTGGCATGGCACAAGTAAGAGCCCATATGGCCGTGCGTGGACCGCGAGTGCAGCACGGCGTGCTGTCAGCCCCCCGTTCCCAACCGCCTACATTTATAGAGGCGGCTGCGCAACCGTCTGTACAAATCATTGATTTGTAGAGACGGAATAGGAGACGCCCCAGTTGCCTCTAAAGGCAAGCCAGCCGCCTCTACACAGCAAGTTTATAGTAGTGCCAGCCCAGCATGGCTAGGCCATGGTGCCTAATGAGGTAGTGTCTATTAGTGTCATATCGATCTAATAGTATTAGTACCGTGCTAAGGTCATGCCGTCCATTTAACCATCTATATAAGGCGTTATATGGTCTTAGTTATGATCCATAGTTGAGTGACCGGAGTTATAAAATGTTTCCAAATCCGACCGTATCTCAGTCCAATCCTAATCCCAGTATGAACGCACGTACATATATGCATAGCCTGTAACCGACACGAATGTGTCTTTGACGTACGTACGGCGGCCGTTTTGGCCACTATATCCATCCAGGCCAGCTCCTGCAATTCCTCTTTGCTAGCTACTTGCCTAGTTTGACGCTGCTGCCTCATGCTTGTCTCTGAGCACAGCATGACTATTGACTAAAAAGCAATGCATCAAGCTTGTCGATTAATTAGTCTCGTGTCTCTCATGGACAAAATAGAAAAGAACACGAGTCTGTTGCTTAGCTATAGCGTCGTAGAGCGAGAGAGAAATTGAGCCGTGGAAGGAAATAGATGGATGGATCCTGGAATGGTTGCATGGCGCGGCGGCCTGTGCTGTGTAGCATCCCGAGAGGATCGATTACCACCAACCGGCAATCATTTGTTCCACTACGAGAGGAGAGTGAGGGCCAGAGCCCAGAGGGTGTGCTAGTGCTTCTGTGCTTGCAGTGCCCGGAGAGGCAGCCGACAAGGCAATCAGGCGCGCCCCGATCCTCGTCCGTCCTCCTAGCAGTAGCCAAGGCACGGCAGGGGCGAGCAGCAACAGCAAGGCGCCGGGCGGGCCGGAATAAAGCCACCGGGCTCGCGGACAAGCCGGAAACCAACAGAGAGAATCCGCGCTGCAAACGTCTGCACGCACCCCGTCCTCTGCAGTCGCCCGGCCGCGGCCGGACCGGACGGACCGACGGACGCTTGCGCTGCGTTGGCCAGTGGCGAGCACGATCGACTGCACGAGCAGAGCGGCAGGCAGGCAGGCAGCACGCACGTACTCCTACGCTTAGGTACGCACGCCCGACGCGACGCGATGCGAAGGCGGTCGAGGCCAGAATGCAATGATGTGATTGGCGGCCAGGTTGCCAGCGGCCGCGCCGCCCGGTCTGCCCCGTCCGGCCAACCTGGGACGTGTCGGCCGGGGACTCAGAGTCTCAGCAGTGCGAGCCATCTAGGGCCCTCCGGCTCTCCAGTCTCCACCACTACTCCTACGTACGAACCGGCGCGCCGACCGGCCGTTTTGCATTGCTCGCTCTGAAAGTTCCATTTACGTGGAGACGAAGGGACACGATCGATAGGTAGAGATCGACCGATGGAGCGCGTCGTTCTGACGACTGATGAGGCACCGTACCGTACCGGCACCAGTAAAAGCATCTGTATGCTGTACGTATGGCTGATGGTGCCATGTTTTTTTGTCCATGCATGACTGCTGGTTAGTGTACTCCGATCCGATCCGCGAGGGGGTGATGATAAGCACTAGCTAGCCGCCACCAGCCGTTCATCGTCTGTGGTGATGCCGAACGGGCACAAAAAAACAAATAATCTATCGACGAGATGGTCGATCGGTCCCGATGGCGACCGGAGCGCACTACCTTGTGGCTAGGCTGCTGCTAGCTAGTCGCGCGGGTAGTTTCAGCATATCTTCGATCGGCCACGCACCCCTTATCTCTCATCATCATCGCCCGGCCGGTCTGCACGCAAGAGCCGTCCGTTTTGTGCAACCAGTCCACCAGCAGACGCCACCTGACCCCTTGACTTGCGCGTTGCGCGCGCGGGGCACACGCCGCTCACGTCCGCAAGAGAGCCTAGCTTAGGTAGGGAGACCGGAGACCCTGTAGACAGCATCTGCTGTGCCTTTGCTCGGAAGAAAAGAATCGAGAGCGGCCGCGCCGGGCGGTAGGCGGGCGACGCGACATACGGAGGCCGGGCGATCGAAAGTGAGGTCGTCGTCGTCGCGGACCGACGAATTAATAAGTCGCCCGCGCACATATGTGTCCATATATATATGCCCAGACACACGGATGACGGATCGGAGCGAGCTCAGCGAGGTGTGTATGTGCCCATGTGGGCGCAGTGCGCGCGTGCATGAGAATGAGATCGAGGACGCGATCCATCGCCTGGGCGGCGACTGACCGATGGATCGGTCGCCGCATTGCATTGTCGCGCCATGGACGAATCGAATTTGCGGATCCGGCTGCCATGGGTCGATCGGCCGCGGCCGGTCAAAACGGGTTGCTCCGCCATCGCTACCTGCTGTGCTAGTGGCGTCCACGGCGCCACCCACCTCCACTCACTCGCGCGCGCCCCTCCATCCATGGACCGGCCGTATGCGTTAGTACACGTACGAGAACTACACTCGTCCATGCTAGTGCTAGCTAGACGCCACTGGGTGAGTGGGTGGTAGGAATATGAGCTAGCTAGAGAGCGAAAGGACGGACGGATTAGCCAAGATAGATGGGGATAGATGGCAGCAGAAGCTATCTAATTAGTAGTCTATTATTACTAGGACTACTGTAGGATGGGCCAACAGGGGGAGAGAGAGAGATTCTCTTTGTTTGCTACTAACCCCGTGCTCGTGAAGGAAAGGATCGTCAGGGGATCGAGCTGTACATCAGTCGTAGTATTTCAGTTTCTCCCTCTTGACAAGTAAACAATACAATCCGCTACTAGAGAGGGGCCGAGAGAGAGAATCAAATTAAGGGCCGCCGGAGTGCGTGCGTGACTGAGTAATATTGGAATTTTTGGACGACCGACCGGGTGGGCGGACCACACGGAAACCAACACGCAATTCCAAGCGGACAGTGCCACGACAACGATCTCAGTCTCCAACTCGACGCCGCCGCAGTATTTTTAAAACACGCATTGTGTTGTAGTATGCTGCTGCCCCCCAAGCATTTTTAAAATTTGCCCCACCCATCAAACTCCTTCCATCCCTTTCCATTCCATGCATATTCTTCCACTGCCGCACTACCCCGGCGGGGCCCATATATAGTTTATATAGAGATCTTTTACAGTATATAGAAACAATACAATTCCCCTCTCTATCTCTCTCGAATTCTCGATCGGCAGCCCCAACCACACAAACGGAGACAAGTAGTATACGCATCTATCGTCTTAGCTCAGCTCATCCATGACGACTCCTTCATTCCGATCCATCTGGTTTTTAATTAGTTCCATCCCCTAATTATTTATTAATCAACTTGCATTTCTTTACGTATCACGCTGCTGGTACAGTCACATGACACACAAAGCTATATATATATATATATATATATATATATATATATATATATATATATATATATATATATATATATATATATATGAGAGAGAGAGGCCGTGACGTGGTGACTGTCATGCCCGGCCGGGTGCATGCATGGCGGCACATACGTCCGGCGGACGCATTCCCGCCGCGATGACGCCACCGGCCTATCGGCACGCGACATGCATGGCCTGCCCTGCCGCGCACGCCGTGTCGTGTCGTCCTCGTCGTCGTCGTCCCTGCGCAGGCCGAGTAGAGTACTGTATGGCCCTGGCTGGCCCCTGGCCGAGTAGAGTAGTACGGAGCGTAGAGTCATAGGGCAGTGTATATGTATAGTACTATGATTGTACAGGTGTCGTCGGCTTCGGCATGTATGCCGGCCATATACATCTAGTCGTACGTGCTGGTGGCCGTCGTCCAACCGCAACAGTCTCAGCGCACAGTAACAGGGACCGGTGGTGCACCCACCCAGCCTAGACAGCTAGGGCTCGCTTGCCGCCGGTACTGGTACACTGCGCCAAGCTAGAGGTGTACATGCATGTACGCATGGCGTGGCACATCGGCCGACGTATACCTATTCTACTTGTCGTTGTTTAGTACGTATGTTTGGTAACTTTCTATAAAAGTTTGACGACAACGAATGAATGCCGGGATGTAATAAACATGACATGAGAAACAAAAAAGAATCAAAGCATATATTACATTACTATATAATTATTAGTAAATTACTAGCTCAGCATCGATAATCTCGTAAAATCATCCTAGTATTGTTGGCTGTAGTAGGAGGGGCACTAGCTACAGGTGATGAGAGGACCAGGGAAAAGACGATTGTTGCCCCAATGCAACTTAACACCCGCCCCCTTAATTAAATTGCAATCAAAATGGAAATACCAGCAAGTTAAAGAAAAGTTCTCTATGTGTTGGAGGAAAAAAGGGGAACAAGTTGAAAAGCCATTTTTTTTACGGCTTCCGAACAGGTCCATTATATTCACGTTCTATTTCTATCTAATTACCAACTGATTTTACAGCCTGATCATATGGTAGCAGCTCAATGGATCACCACCCCCAACAACTATCGATTACTATTACAAATTAAGATGGCGGGTTTGATTTAAAGTACTACTCCTATACACTACTAGCTAGCATCAAGAGCCGCCGGTAAACATTTCTCCTAAGGATAGTAGAGAGCTGTTGTCGTCTAGCTAGATTCCAGGGCGCGTCACAATACGCCAACAGCCAAAAGGCAGCAAAAACTTGTTTCTTTTGAGTTCCTCAACACGGTTCCATGCTTTAATTAATTTGGACCATAGCCATGGTTGCATGCATGTTAGTACTAATAAACCATCTACTCCCTCTATCCTTAAGTACAGTGCATTCTGGGTATTCTCAGACAAAATAAGGGAGAGTACAATAGACGATATATCATTTACTTAACTTTCCTAATATATTGAAATTTGATTATATTCCGCATGATTAAAGGGTGAACTCTTAGCCTTCTTATACAAAATATGGCAAGTACATGAATTACTTTCCTCCAACAAATTTCATTCCGTTGTGCTGCTGTTAAGAATGGGATCATCCTAAAGTTTCTATTCCTGGGTTAATAATATACCATGCGCACACTAGCGCTTAGGTTAGCTAGCAAGCTAGTTATCATTAGATAGGTAGCTCATTGATTAATTATTGATAATTGACATCAGGTTGAGGTGTCAAGGTTGTATTATGTCATCAGTGCTAATCATGCTCGATCGCTCCAAAAGTCCAATCCATGGACTAATCGTCGTCGTCCCAGCGGAGCACACTGCCGTGCAATGATGCCCAGCATATAAGGAGGTGCATGTGGATTAGTTCCTCTCCACAAAGCCATCATGGTCAAGGCCCTAATAATTCTCATTAGCCATGATGAGTTGATGACATCTCTCTCTCCTCTCCTATCAGCGAGTAGCGAGTAGAGAGTGGGATTTTTTTTACAGTGCAGTGAACCATGATGCATGGCCCCTTCCTAGCTGCTGGCCCACTTCTCCATCCATATCCATTGAGGGGAGGCCGGGAGGGCCGGCCGGCACGGTCGCATGGACCATATGGCCAGCCAGCAGCACCCAACTGACAGTCAGTGGCACAGTACAGTACCGTGTGGTGTGGGGGATCAACTGCATGTGTCTTGTGATTTTCAACACTGCTGCCCCAGCACCGGATGGAGATCACCCCCACCTCCCAAAGTGGAGCTGCTGCCAGTGCATGCATGGGACGGACCACACATGCATATGCATGCATGCATGCCCTAGCTGCTTGATACTTCTCTCTTCTATTCTCTCTCATCCACTGTTACTCTCACATTACAGAGGAACCTTTGCTATGGCCCACCCCTGCCATGCTTGTTTCCTTGGAATCTCTCTCTCATTCTCTCTCTCAGTTGGGAGTTGGGGCACATTCTGATTGGTCCAGCGCATGCGCCTCTAGCAAGGGCCAAGACCATGCAGAAATGCAATTCTTGTGGATAGTTAGCATAATTACCAAGCCTAGCTATGTTGTTCTCACACACACATGGAATAATATAAAGCAGCCAAAAGTACCAGTATATAAGACATTTGGATCGTGATACTTCGTGTGGTTTAGTTTCGGTAATTGTTTGCTTGATGCAAATTTCCCACAAACATCTGTCAGAATCAGAATGGCCCACTCCTAATTTGTACGCATACGGCGAACCCTATATATGTGTTGTACGAGGACGCAGTGCGAATTATTGATTAATAACTATTGCGGGTGTCTATGTACTTATTAGAGATGTGTTTTCATGAACACACCACTTATAATAAGTACTCTGTTCATTATGAGTGATTGCATGAACTCAGTTAATAAACTTTTCTACAGCTACATATAATGCAATGCAAAAATTAAGTTGGGGCTGATCTGACCTAACTTTCTCTGTGAAAGTCGCTCCAAACTAAAGAAAATTCATTTCGGCATGATAATTAACTGCGTATACACATATTTCCGTCATATATATACTCGCTCTAGTTGCAAATACATTCCATTTTTGGACGTCCTCAATACTGTTATTAGGCGCATGCGCGTGTGCAGTGAAAGGGTTATATATACAATGCATTAATTACTTTCAAGAATGGATACTCAATAGAATTTCTCTGTTCCAAACTTTTGAGTCTTGGTGTGGTCTAGTCACCTATAGTAAAAGGTTCAATCGTCGTGCACAACTTTTACCCACTTAATCCTTTCAGTGGAAAAGAATGTGCCCGCGGGTGCTTATTTTAGGTGAGGTTGAGTGTGTTTACATCTTGTTTAACTTGTAGTAAGAAAATGACAGAACGCACCATGTGTTGTCCTACAAGTGAACAGGCACGTCCCGGGAAAACATGAGGCCCAGTTCGAAACAACAAGTGGAGGCCTCACATCTATTGGAAAAAAGGGGGAATTTACCGGGCGGTGATCTCCGTATGGCGTCTCCGATCTGGGTCCGGTTGGCGGCTGTCTGGGAATGCGACTAGGTCTCGACTATCGAGCACGAACAACGGTGAGGGCAAGGAACAAGTCCAAGCGACGAAGCCACGAAGGGTTACAAACTTACATGAAGAAGAATCGCTGGCCACAGACTTTTCTCCGGAAGGAAGTAGCAGGTCAGATCACGAACTCATGATCGTGGACTCGTGTGGTGCTTTTCTCCGGAAGGAACTAGCAGGCCACATTTATAGGCCTGTAGCTAATTTACTAATTAAACAAAGCCTAAAATTATTCTATATACTTAGGATACTCAGTAAATTTTGGGGCCCAGTTCCGTCGCACAGCTTGCACGGGCCTAAGGACGCCCCTGCAAGTGAAGCAAGGTACAACTAACAACCCTCATGTTGGATTTGGTTGGTGTGTCCTTTGAATCACATGCATGATGGAGCGGCAAAATTTGAAGGGTTTAGGTAAGCAAAATAAAATATTAACTGCACCAAACAACTTAAGGCCAAAACAATGTCATGTCACGTGAAACTCATTGCAAGGTTAATTTCGGAGGTTTAGGTAAATGAAATGAAAGATTAGCAAGAACCCTAAACAATCAATGTCATGTCGAGCGAAGTCCATTTGTTAGTGAAATGACGCCTCTTCAATATATAAAACATCCCCTGAAAGCTTCACCCTCCCATAAACACATGGCCTGCGTAATGCTAGAAATTCTAGCGACTAGAGATATGTTGCCACTCATCACCCACCCATAATAGTCAAGCTTCGTTAATAAATTTGACAGCTTGTTATAATTAAATCGATGGACAAATAATAAATAACAAAGTCGATCAATAACATAAGAACACAGATGCACTGCTAAATCTTATTGTTACTAATGCACTGCTAAATCTTATTGTTACTAATTAGAGGCTTCCAATGGAGCCTTAGTGCTAATCTTTACTATTTGGGCTAGGATAAAAAGATAAATCCTAACCTCTAAAAAAATAAAAAAAATCTGACCAACACAAGAACTCTAATCATCATTGGTAATAGCAGCCATTATATTGGATATTTTTTTTCTAAAAAAGATTATTACCCCCACTTTGCCATGATGAATTTTTTTTTATGGAAGTAGCATTCACAGAACATTGTCGGACTTGCATGGAATAAATCAGTTTTACAGCATGCCGACTTGGGGAAAAGGATTTTTTGCTGCATGTTAGCAGGGAGACACCACTTGGTACTGCTGAAAATAGAAGGACAAATTACTCCATGCACCATGAGTTGAAGGACCAGCTGCCTCCACCGACCTGCATGGCCGACCCATACCCACGGCCACGAGAGAGAGTGAGGGGGAGTGGGAGAGAGAGCTGTCACTGTGGGACCCAAGGAATGTCAGTGCAGCCTGCCTAACGTACCCCACGTATAGGATATAGGATAGGATTATGCAATAGGACCGCCCTTGACGAGTCTCTCTTGTCTGTCGATGCATCTCTCCCTCTGCTCCACGGCGTTCATGGGAGGAGTGGCCGGCTATAGCATGCAGAGTAAAATAACAAAACAATGGCGTGTAGGTGAAGAACAGGTGGATCTTCCTCGCAACCACCCTGCACACAAATCCTAGAAAACATTCTCTCATCAAGCTATATATCTTTCTTTGTCGATCTGATCTCACACACACTCTCTCTGTCTCTCCTTAATTAATTAACGGCTGTGTTTAGTTCACTCGAAAAGTGCACTATGTAAAAAAAGATTCCCCGTCACATCAAACTTGCGATACATGTATAGAGTACTAAATGTGGATAAAATCAAAAACTAATTACACAGTTTGGTTGTACTTTGCGAGACGAACGTTTTGAGCCTAATTAGTCAACGGTTGGACAATTATTACCAAATACAAACGAAATGCTACAGTGAATTTTGGCACTACAAATTTCACAACTAAACACAGCCAACGTTCCAATCCAACTCGATCGACATACTATATGAAAACAATAAAATTCTTTCTCCCCTGGCATGGCAGGGGTATAGAGCGATTAGATCAGAGCTTGGGCAGTGTGCAGCATCAGTATGCGCTGTGAGAGCAGGTATAATAATGGGCTTATAGCCAAGCTAATGCTGATGTGGAGGAGAGAAGGGAGGAGAGAGATGAGAGCTTGGCTCTCATGCAAGCACCAAGCTGGGCACGGAAGCATAGATATTAGTGGGCCCAAATAGCAAGTGTTGTGAGGAGAAATAGGAGAGAGAAACTTTTTAAAGACAAATAGGAGACACTTATTGTATAACTTGACTCTTATAGCTTGTCTTATAGCCAAGCAACTTGGCTGTATTATTGCTGTTGCTCTGAGAAGCAATATACAAATCAGTGCGCGCGCGCACTACTCGACAGCCAAAATACATACTGCAGGAAGATTAGGTACGCAGACACATGGCCGGTGAGAGCGAGGGCAGGGCAGGGGTCGCCTACGCTAGCTACGCGTGACATTTGTTTACGGCAGGGGATGCGTTGTGCGGATGAGATTGTTTAGTCCCGCTCTTGCGTGCAAATTGGCAGCACGGACGAGCTTTGTTTAGTCCGGAATTGCGCGGGTTCCAAGGGGAATGTCGGTCACTTGTGCTTTGTTTTCTTGCTGTTCATTCGTTTCGCCCGCCGTGCCCGCCGAGTGGAGTGGACGGGTGGTCATGAGGGAGGCGAATGTCCGTTTCCTCCCGGCTCTCTTTATTTTGTAGTATTTCGGTGGAATGTGTTTGTTGGGAACCATCCATCGCAATCAGTTTTCGGGGCCAGGCAGCATATCACCTGATCGAGATTGCTGGCTGATTTTGAAAGCTCTAAAATATTGGTGGCCCGGCCCGGCCCTGTCCTGCCCTTATTTGCATTGGACCCATGTATCCTAGCTGGGGCACATTTCTTTTAAATAAAAAATTATATACTAGTGGCTATATGCATCATCATTTGCTAAAAAAAGCTATATGCATCATCATCTTCCTGGACTAATATAATTAAGTATATATATTCTGTACACATAATTTCATTCTTGCTTTATAGATCATTATTATGGAGTACCAGTAGGCTTCCCGAACATAATGAACCATATGCAATTTTCCCCCCTTCAACACTGTGAAATAGATTGGTTATTGTGTAGTGCTCCCTTAGCCTGGAAATTATATGAAAAAAAAAACAATTTTGCTGCCATGTTGCTACATTTGTATATATCATTATAATCTTGATCCACCAAATTAAAATGTATAGATGGTATTTTTTTCTCTAGGTTTGTAAGAAAAAGAATACTACTCCCTCTATTCCAAATTATAAAGCCAAAATGTTTTATAATTTTGAACGAAGGGAGTAGTACCTTAACAAGATGCTTTTTTATTATGTCTTCTATTCCATCCTATAACTTCTTTTATATTATTAAACGATTCGTCAAAATAAGGTCATAATTCATGTGACTAGAACCAATGTATTCGATCCGTGGGTAAAGTAGTCAAGAGGTTTGAATGGGTCTAACAGTGGAAATATATATGCACGTCAAATATGCACGGGCAGCTTTACATGTCATGCTAACAATTATCTAACTATTTTCATTTCCATCACACACTGACGACCGTCTTAAGAATACATAGCATTGTGGAAAATGGGTCACACAAAACATTCGTAATGAGTTGTTTAGTTGCAACTGTACGCTGCTAGGACAGAGCCAAATCTACTCTACTTGACACAATGCAAGAGCTTATTATATGATTTTAAAGGGGATATCAGTACGTGATGCGTCATGCATGCTCATCTTGCAAGGGCAAAAAAAAAAAAAAGAGAGAGAGAGAGTTAAGAACTGGTGGCCCGGCCCCAACCAAAGGGATTGGTTCTTTCCTGCCAAGAATCTCACACGCATCCCTACGCTGCTCCTCACATACAAGCCACGCATTATATATATAATTGGATGCTCGTCGCATGCCTCACATGGAATGCCAACTCCATGGCCTAATGATGGAACAAAGATGCCCTAGAATTGACAGGAAAAAAATAAAACCAAATAATGCATAATAATAATAATTGGGCCATACTACTATAAAGTGGCGTGGTGGGCACCGTACCAGATCTATATGACCAGGATGGGCAAATTCAGTTATGAAATGGGGAGAGGGGGAGGTGTAGCTAGCATCATGCATGTCGTTCATATGCATGTGTGTCTGCCTTGTTGATGTTCATGTAGTTGTAGCTGTGTAGTGGTTAATCACTGTTTAAGCATAGTGTAAGATTATCTAGCAGGTAGCTAGATAGCTAGGTGTGCATATATAGCGTTCTACTAGTAGAAGTGTCCAGTCTACAGACAGTGAGAGAGTTAGATGATGGGGATAGATATATCTGCTAAACTAGCCTTTTCCTCTAATTGAAGCAGGGGCCCTAGCTGCTATGGGATTTCGATTTCGACTGGCTCTGTGGCTTTGCTTCCAGGAGAAGGATGCCCTGTCTGCCAATTATGGGTAGTAGGGATGATGCACTTGCAGCATCGACCTGTGTGTGCTTGGGCTAATTAAGCATTCCGTTCTTGTCTCTTTGCACTTTCTATCATTGAGAGATGTGTCATCATGTATAGCTAGCCTTTATTCATGAAGAAGGAAGAATTCAGATCAACATGCATGTAAGCTTTAGTTTGCCAAAGTATATATGTCAAGGAATCACACGTACTCTTATTTCTACACCACGCCAAAACATACATATGCTAGCATAGCATGACTCACCAGCTAGTCACTACGTACGATCGATGGTCAGAGGTTGAATCTTATGATATATATCAACCATCATTCCATCCCTCATGGCTAAAAAAAATCTGATGGAAATAAAGCCAAAATAGCAGGGAAAGAGAAAAGTAGCTTTAGTGGTTATTAGGTGACTGGCCTCTCAGATTAAGAAAGCATGAACTTGTCCTTTAGCTGTCGTTCTCCTTCCCAAGTCATATATAGACAAGTTGCTTGACTCGATCGACATGACCACAGGTTGGTTGCGGTTAGCTATATATATTTGCCGCGGCGTCCCATCATAATTCACTTCACACCAAATACTCAATTTGGGACTCAACAAAAACCACAATCCAAGCCTACTCTACTAGTAGTTGTTTATATACTCCCTCCGTCCTAAAAAAAAAAGTATCGTTTTAGGATTTCAGACATCTTGTTTGACCATCCGGCTTATTCAATTTTTTTTAATAAATATCATTTATTTTGTTATGACTTATTTTATCATTAGAGATACTTCAATAATGATTTATTTATTTTATAATTTGCACAAAATTTTTGAATAAGACGAACGGTCAAACACAATGTCTAAAAGTCTAAAACGTTACTTTTTTCGGGACGGAGGAAGTATATCACTTCAGATATATATATATATATATATATATATATATATATATATATATATATATATATATATATATATATATATATATATATATATATATATATATATATATATATATATATATATATATATATATATATATATATATATATATATTGGCGGATCTCTCTGAGGATTGAGGTCGTCAACCAAACCGGCCAGCAGGTAGTGCATGCTTGGATTCCACGAGGATTATACACACTACTGTATAATTAACCAATGCAAGTGAGATCCGGAAGGCAAAGGCCTCTATATTTGCGCAAGTTGTAGCGCAGTACAACACTGTTAGTGCTTCGAGTCTAGAGATCAGCTAGCAGTAGCACAATCTATCTGTTCCAGGGAGTTTCGAGATCGGCGATCAATGGAGAATTAGCTATCTGCGAGGACTAGAGCATGGCCTTAAAAGAAGAAAACAATGCTAATTATTACCCGGCCGGCAGCCGCACTGCATGCATGATGCAGGTCTGCAAGTGCTAGTATATATGGATCGATCAGTGTGAGCACTGAGAGCACAGTACAGCTAATCGATCTTTTTTATTCGTGGCGTGTCTAGGGGGGAGATCCATGAGCATGAGCTAGCTAGCTGGGGCCTGGGGGCCGGGCCGCTGGCGGGGGTGAAAAGACGAGAAGGCATCCGATTCCATCGATCCGATCCGATCCGTTGGTTGGGGACTCGAGAAAGGAATGTCGGCCAGCCGCGGCCGGTCGGCAGGCACCACGCCTCCTCCTACTGCTATTCCTCCCTGTCAGCTGTCACGCTCACGCATCGTCCGGTGTCAGTCCCCCCACCAGACACAGACAGCCGGCGCGCGGCATCCCATGCCATGTCGTACAGCTTCTTCAGACGAGCTGCGAGCCTGCGATCGAGCTCCTCGCCGGCGACGCGCCCGTCTGTATTCACTCACAAGCTAGGAATCTCTCATCTCTTTTGCTACTCCACATCTAACATCTGCATAGAACTGAGCTGCTGGCTAGGAGTATGTAGCTGGTCAGTACTAGCTCGGAACCAAAGAATTGTGCCGCTTCTTTTGAAGCATACGGTCGGTTTTCTTTTTCCATTTTTTAATTTTAATTTGCACCTCAAACATCCATGTCACCCGGCCCATGTTTGTCTGAAGAGGTGCGCGCCACTAGCTTATTAGTGCGCGTGCAGTGATCGTTGAATATATACTCGTACACACAGTGCAGCCTCAGATCAGTACCGTGTTTATTTCGTCACCCATATATACGGCACAAACATAAGCAGCAGCGATCACGCCTTGATCAGAACATGCATGGATGGATCGAAAACGACGAATATATATATATATATATATATATATATATATATATATATATATATATATATATATATATATATATATATATATATATATATATATATATATATATATATATATATATATATATATATATATATATATATATGCTGAGTACGCAGTACCGCACGAATGCTTGTGGTACAAGCAAACCCCTTCCCCAGCTAGCAATATCGCCTTGACGTCGATACCCACGGATGTCCCTCTCCTCTCCTCGCAGACGTACGCAAATGAATGGAAGTAGTTAAAGCTACCACTGTACACACGAGACGACGCAACGTCGATGCGCTAACAAGCGCCGATGCCCGCGCGGCGCGGCAGCCGACACGAACACGCCAAACCTGACAGTCGACCGCGCTCCAACCGCCGCGACGACGACCGGCCGGTCCACGACGACAGAGACCGCGCCATCGCCCACCGCCGCCTCCTCCACGCTCCCTCCGCAGCGCCATGCCCGGTCTGGAGTCTGGACGCATGATATGACCCTATTCTTCGGCACTACTCCAGTAGCAAAAGCTAAATTTTAGCAAAACGAACAGGGAACACACGACTGACCAACCGACCGATCGGTTAACCGTTGCGATCGTCGACGTCGTCGTCGTCCTCCATTGAAACCACCGGCGCCGCGGAGTGCCAGCCGGTCGATGTCACCAGGTCGATCGATGTCGCGAGCAGAGCAGGTCGCCTTGGTTTGCTCCGCGGGAGACCGAGTCGCTGTCCTGCTCGACCTGCTGCACAGCCGCTTGTTCAACGTACGAGGTCCGACCCTGCTGCTGCAGCTGCAGTCCTGCAGAGATATTATTATGTCCGCGCCTCCGCGATGATATATAGCCCGGCCGCCACGTACTAAACGTTTATAAGTGGCTAGCCGATCACAGCTCATTGCAGCACAAAGACGGCACTGATGATGAACCATGCAATTAAGAGACTGGTCACTAATGCTAGCTGATTTCGCAATCACTGGTGGACGGCAACCCTAGTTCTCCGGGCACACCGCGGCCAAACACGATGACGCCACCGCGCCGAGCAGAGCCCGACGTCGCCGCCTGCCACACGCAGCGCTGCTTTAATCAGGCATAACAGCAACCGGCCGGACGTCAGTGAATTTTCAGTGACTATGCGCAGTAGTGGGCATCATATAGAAGGAAATTGCCGCCTTGCCTCTAGGACGACGGTCGAGTGGACGATGAACGAAACAATGATGGGCTGACGACGTTTGGTGGTGCAATCATGCACGCACGCTGGCGCGGAAACGGGCCACCAACCGAGATGCCACACAAAGCATGCAAGGTCAACAATTTTCATCCGCAATTCCGCATCTGTCATCTGATCTGACTGTTCTTATAGCGCAGTAACTTTTTTCTGGTAGCTCCGGGGGAAAAATCAATCATATGTGATATTCGCCATCCGCATTATTCGTTCTAGCTCGGACAAGTTGTTTTCTAATGGTAATGGTAGTTAGTTCTAAGCTAGTTTGGTTCGTTATATTCCTTTTTGATTCTTGTGTTGGCTTAGTTGGTCCATTTAGTTTTTCTCCATTTAAATTAGTGTAGCATAGAATATGATTGTTCACGAGGCATACCAATTTTCGATGAACCCATGTAACACCGGATATTAGAGTAAGCATTTAATTTCAGGATAATTTAATTGAACCTTATTTACGTTCTAGTTTGCTTGTTAATTTCATTCATAAGGTTGCTATGGGATTTTAATATAAATTCATTGTTATTGGACATTATATTCATATAAATTCATTGTTATTGGACATTATATTCATTGTTCACAAAATTGGTGACACAGATATGAACATTGTTGCAACAAAATTTATGCAAGTATAAGTTTGGAATTTTAACTATATTCAATGTCATACCCTTTTTCATTAATAGATGGATCGAGGATGGATGTACGGCCTCGCCCCTATGGACCTTCAGTTTGTAATTAGCATCGACTCCTTTATCTAATCGGCCAAAGCTTATGTCACATGTAATCTACGGATGAAGGCTACGCGTGCTACCTATGGGGAGACTGCAAATCAGAGGCAATTTCGCAACCCCGAGCAGATATGATCTCACTTGATTACCTAGGATTTCGTGGAAGACTATGAGATATGGACAAAACATGGGAAGAGAGGGTGAAACGTAGCGGATGACCAATGTAGAGATGATGAGAGCATGCATAATGAAGCATACGCCAACATGAAAGAGGTAGTTAACGAGGAAACATGTGTCAACAAGGAAGAGGTGATTAACGATGTTTTAAAGAATACGTTAGCTGGCACTACCTTGAAAGATGCCCTTTTCTAAGATGCTGCATGATATAGAGCCAATATTCCTTAGGTCAAGATATTTGGCTAAGTTAGAGAAAATAAGGAAGAATGCAAAAATACCATTGTATATGGGTTGTAATGTGAGCAAATTGCTAGCTATTAGAGTTGAAATTTATTCATGGTTTGTCTCATAAGGCTTTGGAGACTTGTTATGTGCACTGAAGAAACTGATACTAAGCCCTAATGAGTTACCAAAGATGACATACGAGGCCAAGCAAATGACCTGCACGATCGGTCTCGAAGTTGAAAAAAATCCATGCATGTATCAATGAATGCATATTGTCTGTGAATATAAATGCAAAGACTTGGATGTGTGCCCAAAGTGCGAAGCTCCATTGTACAAGCATGCCATGGCAGACCATGACAATAATGCCAAAGGAGGCCCCGTAAAGGTCGTGTGCTATTTTCCTATGTTTCCTCGCATGTAGAGGTTGTTTGCGAACCCAAAGTCAACCAAGCTGATGTGTGGTGGCATGCCTAAGGGTGTATGAAAGATAAAATGCACAAGTAGTCTGTTGATGGATCCAATTGAAAGACCTTTTAATATTATGTTCGAGCAGAATTTTACTATGATGTAAGGAACATTAGGGTCGGGATGGCTAGATGGATATAGACGTGATGAATCCTTTTGACATGGTTAGCAGCAATCATATTGTGAATTTTAATTAACCTTCCACATATTAAAGACTTGATTATGGCTATGTATGATACTTGGTCTCTGTATTTATCTGCACGTAGTGGGATACACAGTGGCATACTCCCAAGGTTTATTACTGGGTGAATTAGGTTAACTCATGCTAGTCTGTGGCGATCATTTGATTTTGCTTAATTAACTGGACAAATTCCTCGTAAACATCTTAACTAATATATGATTTTATGAAAGCATTTTTCAAAACGATTTACATATATACATATGTTTTCGATTTTGTAAAGTAAATATTTTAGAAATCATTTGTAATCAACATTTTTTAAAAGTTTGACTTATCGTTCAAAACGCAGAGGGAGTATTCACCCAACGTATTTTCCTAAGAATTAATAGCAAGTCAGTAAAAAGTAAAGAGTGAATGCCTATATTGAGCATGCGCGGACAACCGTGCGGAGCTCGATGGCTGTTCCTGTGAAGCAAGCAAGTACTCAGCCTAGCTACGTGATACATCGGAATAATCAGTTCCGGTCACCACCGCAGATGCAACAAACAGCCGTAACGGTACGTCCCAGTTCTCCGAGCCTGCAGCCCACCATCACATGCAAATGCAAGCAATTTCATCGCATACGACAGTCCAATACTGAACGCCGCAGACGGATTGCCGGGCCCCGTCGACCGCCCGCGATGTCAACGATAGATCGGTCCATGCATGCATGCAGACGATGCAGGTAGGTAGGATCGCAGGTAGCAGCTAGCGTCGTCAGATCGCACGCGCGCATATACCTACGCCATTCACGACGCGCGTCCGGTTCGACGGGGTCCAACCTTGTGACGGCCGGCGAGCCACCGACCCAACCGTCCTGGCTGGCAGCAAGCAGGGAGGGGCCTCGCCTCAATCGGTCGGTCGGTCGACGAGGGGAGCTCCAGGCCCAGGCAGAGGCAGGCCTGGCCGACTGGTAGTCTGGTACGGCGCGCCAGTGCCAGGTCGGAAGCGGAGTGGCCGGGCCGGCTCGAAATTAAGAGAAGCAGGGCGGGACAGGCTTGCATTGCAGCACCTCACCTTCGCCGCATTGCCAGGCCAGCTGCTGCTGTTCTGCAGCGGCAGCGAAGAAGAAGAAGAGCTGTAGGTTGACCCAGGCCCGGCCGCCCCGCTAGCTGGTGGCTGCCGCCTGCTGCTGTTGGTCCCGTTGGCCGGTCGCGGCCGGCCGGTTTACCACGCGGTTACCGCGCCAATTCCTAGTTCCTGCTCCCTCCGTCCCAATATAGTTGACGTTTAAGCATTCAAGAAAAGTGTCAAAATGAAAGTCGTTTTAGCTCTGCCATCCTAGACTGAGTAGGCGAGTACAGCACCCGCTCCCATCAGTCAATTTGCTGTCGTCCACTACATTGAATAAAAAAATAAAAAAGGCAGGCGGTGGACGGTGGGAGCCTGGGAGCAGGCTCTCATCTTCTCCACCAATCCCTCCGTCTCGTCTACGGCTCGGAGGAGGCACAGAGGCGTGGCTGGCGGCCCGCATGCCGGTAGGGAGGAGGCGCTGCCGACGGCCTGCGCGCCGGTGGCGAGGAGGCGCGGTCAGCGATCTGCGTGCCGGTGCGGAGGGGGCACGGCCGGCGGCCCACGTGCCGGTGGCGAGGAGGTGCTGCCGGCGGCCCGCGCGCCGTCGAGGAGGAGGTACGGCCGGCGGCCCGCACGCCGGCGGGGAGAAAGTGCTGAGTGCCACTGCCACCGTGGGAGCGAGGGAGGATCCGCCCACAACTGGAGCACGCGCGGCGGACCCCCATGGACCCGGCCTCCGAGGAGCTCCAGCGCCGCAGCCACTACCTCAGCGCGCTCGTGCGCCGCACCAAGCTCGCTGACGCCGACCCGCCGCAGCCCGAGCCGGCGGTGGTGGAGGCCAAGGCGGACGTGGAGCCGGAGCTGAAGGCGCCGCCGCGCCCGCACTCTGGCGGTGAGGACAAGGGAGGGAAGGAGGAGGAGAGGACGCCGGCGGGGAGATGGCTCCGAGGTGCGGCCAGGGGTCGCGCGGCGTCGAGGAGGAGGTGCAGTCGGCGGCCGGAGCGCCAGCAGGGAAGGTCGTGCTCCTCCAGATCTGGACGATGAAATGGATAGGAGCGCACGAGAGAGAATAAAGTGGAAGTACCGGAGTAGGGGTAACAGGGTCTTTCGCCACTGTCTTTGGTAGCCGTGTCCAGCGCTTAAACGACATGTATTGTGGGACGGAGGGAGTACTTGTCCTAGCCACTGTATCATGTAGCTAGACTACTCCCTCTGTTCTTATATTGTTGGTGTACGTGCCACAAGTTTGACTCGATTTATAGAAAATATGTGCAATATTTGTATCTCTAAATAAATTTATTAAAAAATTAGATTCAAAGACCTTTTCAACGATACTAATTATATACCATAAATATTAATATTTTTTAATATATTTTTAATCAAAATTGTTTTTAAGAAACAACATATATTTAGGAAGAGAGGGAGTAGATTGCTACTACTAGAATCCAAGGCCCAGCCTAGGTTTTTTCTTCCCGGCACCATCGCAGGGTTATTATGGTCATGGTTCTGTTCCTTTTGCGAGTGCGACTGTGCGCCTGTGTCGCGGGGTCGCTAGCTCGCCAGTCGCCACAGACTACCACTTGGTTGTTTGGATTGTACTGAAGGCATACAGGTCAACTCGGTTGGTTGGCCATCTGATCACTGATCAGGGTCTCAGGGAGGTCGTATCATGTACTAGTACTACGTACGTGCTTCTCTGTCTGCAAATCTTTCACTTTATAGCAGAGAGTTTTGGACTGGTTTCAACGTAAAGTCAGCTCTAACTGTACTGTAAGTCGGTAATCTTGTCTCCGATATTATTATGTAATGGAACTTGCTGACGTACTCCCCGCCATTCTGTCAGAGGGAAATTTGGACTGTTTTGAACACAGCCCCACACCGCTCATCTCGGCAATGCAATCAGACCAGGCTAGCAGTGGCGGTCCATTACATTATTCCACGTTTTACCACTCTATGATTGTTAGGCACTCAGGGCTCGTTTGATATAGCTTCGGTTTTATAACAAGTCATCTACTATACCTCATTGTTCATCTAACATATATAGTAGAGCCTGTGAATTCCAAAACATGGTTTCACCGGATTCTCCTTTCCTTAATTCATTTAGAATGAAACCAAAGCTATTTCGGAGCTGTTCGGCTGATGGTTTTTGTCGCTAATAAACCGACTGATGTTGTTTTGCTGTGAAAGAAAAACATTGTACTATGACTGATAAGTTCATAGCACGCAACAAGACACTACACATGATTGTACTATATGCTATAGTACGACAAGTAGAGACCGAAGCCGAAAAGAGAAAGAGGGTCTTAGTATCATAACCGGTGATGTGCTAGCCATCTTTTTATTCCACTCCCTCCATCTCCAATTATAAGTCATTCCAACTTTTTTAAAGTCAGAGCATCTCAAGTTTGATCAAATTTATATAATAAAATAATAGCATTTATGATATCAAATAAGTATCATTAAATTCTTCATTAATTATATTTTCATAGTATACCTAATTGATGTCATAAATCTTTGTAATACTTTCTATAATTTTGGTCAAACTTAAAATGTTTTGACTCTCTAAGAAAGTTAAAATGATTTATAATTTGGAATGGAGGGAGTAGGATTGAAAGTCTACGTCATACAAGATGTCTGTGGTGTTCATTATAAGTAGGTCCACCAAAATAACTAGTAGGATGTGGCATTAAAAATTAATTAGCCGTCGTGACGTGGGTTTCTAAACTTTTTTTCTCAAATACGTAAAAGTTTTGCGCATCATTGTAGTTAAGAAGAAGAGTTTAAGCATACAAACGACACGCTTCTAATGAGCGCCCTAGAAGACCTTACAGTTGTGGCTGGACCGTCCTAGTGTATTGTCTCGAACTTCGATATTACATAAATGGTGTACAACCGAGTTAAGAGCCGCACTGCAACCTAAGGAGTTGGGTGTCTCCGCTGCTGGTTGCGCGACCCTACTCCGGCATCCGAGAAGAGCGCTCTTCTACCAGCCCTGTTGTTGGTCGCTGGAAACAGCTCGTCCAGAGCCACAACGTGGTTCGGCGTCAAGTTCCCGGCGAATATGACGTCGTATGTTCACTTGGACGCAGATACAACTGGGGCTGCCAGCGCGGCGCGATGCCCTTCTTCTGAATGAGGAGCTCTTCAAATGAGTTTGTCTACAAGATAGGTCACATTGTCAATCTTATTAAGTAGTCATCACATACAAAATAATTAAGTAGTCAACATGAGATGGAATTTCTACTTGTTTGCTTAACAAAGGAGCTGAGCAGTTGCAAATACAGAGCAAAATAAAACTAAGGGGAGTTTATTTTTCCCTTCTTCTGCATCTATCCCACGATTCCATATTCGGTTGGGGGTTGGGACTTGGGACTCTAGCTAGACTAGCCCGGACCCAAGCCACTACTATAGACAAAGCTTGCGTGAATCTAGGGACACGTTAATTTGAACTGCTATATAGCATCACCACCAATTTGGCAAAAAAGAAAAGAGAGTGGCCTTATTTTCGCCAATGGTTTAGCGAGAAAAAAGAGGGGCGAGTAGTTGGCCGCGCGAGCCAAAGTTTACAAACAAGAGGCAAACAGTGTTGGGCTCACCCACACTTTGGCGTGGCTCGCATAGGCCGGTGCCCGATCACGTACAAGGTCGTCCTCCGCCCTGGTTTCCTTGCTCGTAGGCGTGGCGCCCCCTAGTCTTGTGGCAAAATGTTAGCTCGGTCCATTGCAAAATGTCCATGATCTGACTAGACTGTTGTCAGTTCCGAGGTCCCGGTGATTGCTACTACGATCACGACTGCGCATTATGCACGAAGGGGAAAAAAAAGAAACGAGAAGAATTGGAGAGCCATCTATGCGTTCCCGGGAAGTCCTGCCACACGATTGACAGAGATGCTGTACCGCGAAGTTTCAAGTTTCGACTGGCCGAGTAGACAACCAAGCATCATCATCCTATAGACCTATAGAAAGAAAAAACTACTATAGGCAACAGCAGTCTGCACGTAATTCAAAACCCTCTTTCTTCCTGGCCTCTCTTTGGTCACCCCCGCTAATCACCGGAGGCCTCACTACTGAGACGGCCGATAGCCCTCATGTGGCCAAGTCCAACGAGCCCACGACTCCACCCACCAGGCCACTACACACGCGCAACAGGCCACGCAACCACAGGCTTAACGAACGGCCCGGGAGATGTCCGATGAACCACGAAAACGCGTAGCCGGATACACACGCCGCGAGTTCGCAGCCGTCGCTTGCATGCCCGCATTGGCCACGCTACGTCATTCCCAGCCTCCCAGGGGGAGGAGCGAACGGGATCGCGGGTAGGAACTATCGGGGACGTGATCTCTTCTACTCCTACAAGAGAAGCGCCTGCACGAGAGAGAGCCAAACAAGGCTTCATCAATAAACTTACCGATGCGATGTGACAGGTCCTACTAGCCTACTAGACGGAGTTACAACATGGGGGATCACAGGCACCAGCGGTGCCCGGAAACGAACGGGGAGCTGGACGTTTCGGCTTGTCACAGCTCAGGACGAGCACAGGGAGGCCTTCTGCTTCGCCAGCATCTGGTTCAGCTTGCCGACGAGCTGCCGGTTGCTGCACATGTACTCCCGGAAAGACGCCCGCAGGCTCTGGAGCGTGGCCACGTCGCTGTCGTTCGAGGGCGGGTTCAGCAGCGTCGTGAAGAGCTTCTGCCACAGATCAACGTTCCAGTACCTGCGATCCAACGACATTGGGACGACGGACCAGTTGCTTGCTCAGTTGCTTCGCACTAACCCCAGGCACGCACGGCTGCAGGAGTCAAAGAGGAAGATATCGCAGTGCACCTTTTAAACGGCTGTTTCGGTCGGTATTCGTAGCCTCCACCAATCCTGGGCACCTTCTCGACGCTCATGCCTATCCCGTGAAGCATCATGTGCACAACGACGCAGAGGCCGTATGTGTCGACCTACAGGCAGAAGAAGAGAGCAGGGCACTGTATCAGATAGCGGCATTTAGGACTCCTAGAGTAACTGATGAAAGCACAGGATCCTGACCTGATAAGTCCAGTTTCTATGTTCCTGCATCTCGATGCATCTGAATCCTGAGGTTCCACAGTCCCCGTGGAACTCCGTGGGGGAGGGGAAAAGATTCAGATCAATGCCACGGCCCCAGTCAACAAGGCAGAGCCCCTGAAATGCAGATTCCATAAGCATCATAAAAGGGGGCTGTGATACCTCTGACGTTTTAGGACGGATATGCTGACCTGATTCCTCTCATCTCTTTTTTCACTACGGAAAGTGTCCTCTGTAATCTCTCCACTTTACATGCCAAGAGAAGGATGACACTGATCAGTGAGCAACTAGATATATCAAAATAAAACGAGTTGACAAAGGTAACATGTTGAGCGAGAGCATGGGTAGGAAAGTCAAAGAACAGGCTATAATGCTAGATAGTACTGTTGTGCTTACTTTTTCAAGAGCTTCTATAAATGGACACATCAGAAATATTTTCTTACGGTTACCTTGGGTAAAAAGGGTCAAAATCATGCTTACAAATAGAACGCCTGCTTTAACTACTTATTAGTCTGCTATTATTGTAAAAAATCTTATTTCTCAAAAGAACGAGAGACCAGAACATCAACACTCAGCAGAAAACCAGAATAAGAGCATCAAAATGGGGATTCCCATTACTACTCGGAGGTAATGCAGATATAGTAAATCAGTATGTTTCTGCACCCACCAGGCCACCAATCCAACACTTATGGGTTACGGCCAGCCAATGGAACGATCATGAAGTTCATGCTTTCTTCATGGACAAAGTCCAGCATCTAATCTACTTGTAGTTGTAAGTATTTCATATGTATGTGGAACTCATAAATTAATGTCATCCTAAGAAACAAGACAAAAGGATATGGCCTTTGCAAACATGAATGGCAATAATGATCCAATATTACAGGTTCTATATCTGAGATTTGCCATCTGAACTCTTAATAGCAGATAAAAGATGGCATGGTTATTACTGAGTAAACAGATACTGCTGAAGAGACGCATAAAGTGGTAACAGTAATGGTAATATGGTATAGCTACCTCGGGTAACAAACAAGGATGTTGTCAGGTTTGAAATCACCATGGATTATGCCAACACTATGCAATGCTTCCAGCATGTTCAGCATCTCTATGGTATAATACATGCATAGAACTTCATCCATGTACCGACCGACAACTAAGTGAGAATTTATGACATCCTGCAGAAGGCTTGAGTTATATCTCATCACATCTTAGCAACATCGATTGGTTGTAGTTACATATTCATTAAATAGATAACTAACAAACAAAAATAGTTTTGTGGTTTTTTTTTATGCATATAATGTAATTATTACCAGAAGAGTTCCGTACGGCAGGTAATCACAAACCAACACACTGACATCGGAGAAGATATGCATTTCATGCGCGTAGCCAAAGCTTGGTCTCTGGAAGTAAAACAATGTATATTATTAAATATCATTATGATTTATGAAAGAATGTTGAGGCTGCTCTTAACATAAATTATGTACCTCGATATCAGATATACGCAGATCAAGTTGGCGATACATGTAAAATTCCAAAGCAAATGAGGGATTCTGAATCTGCATACAAAGAGCAGCGTTTAAAACTGGACCAAGCTATGAAAGGTGAGTTTATGGAGACAATGGAAACATGGTTCACCTTCAAAGCAACCATTTCTTCTGTGTTACCATCAACAGTGGCTTTGTATACTTTAGCAAAAGCACCAGTGCCGGTAGATCCTTTGATCTGATACTTTCTACCACCTTGACACAAAAAGGAATTGTAGTTGCATTTTGTAATAACAACACAAATAAACTTTATTGAAACAAAGAAGAGGATACATTTGTTAATTAATGTACTCATTGTAACTTGGGAGCATTAGACATTCAAGTAGTCAAATTAGGAACATGATTCAGAATGTATGGTAACATTGTGCAAGACTGAGAAACAAAATAATTACAGTTATACCTAACTCAATGACCTTGTTTCTTAAAATATTCAGCGAAGAAGTCAAGGGCACCTTTCCATAGTACACCTTGTTACTCTTATGATAGCCCTGTTAAGGATTGTGAAACCATGATGAGTTTTTTGTTTCAAAAAAAAAAAACCATGATGAGTCTCATGCGGCACATCAGAGAACATACATGCTACTAGTGAACTTACAGGAAATGTCCTCAAGTCACCATTAATTGTCTCCAGTAAAGTGTTCCTAGTAGAAGCAGACCACGGATCTACCACAGAAGGTTCATTCTTCTGTTTTTTTGACGGTTGGGGCTGAAGGCAAGAACAAACAAAATAGAGCAAAGGATGTATATTAATCCACTTGGATGACAGGTATTAGGCAACCATATGCATGAAAATAATACTACCTGAAACAATGGGCAATGATGAACACTTTTAACAGAGAATGTTTGAAATAAAAAAAATGAATAATATTTTGAATAAATACTTAACAGGCTTATGGCCGTCTTTTTTGTTTTTTGGCCCTTTTTTTGAAAGATTCTCTCAAATAGGCCCCTGACGGAAAGATTTCAAAAAATGGACCCTCAGCTTGGCGCCATGGACCATGGCGCCAAGCTACAACGTCATGGCGCCATGTATCCTGGCGCCAAGAGGCATCCGACGTGGCTCCACGGGGATATACGTGGCGTAGCTTGGCGCCATGCAGCATGGCGCCAAGACTTGGCGCCAAGATCCATGGCGCCAAGCCTTGGAGCCATGCTGCATGGCGCCAAGCACCCACAATATAGCCTTCCCCCTTCCTCCCCCGAGTCATTCCCGTTTTCTTACTCATTCTCTTCGGGTTTTTCATTTAGACACTTTTCCGTTGCTCTATAATCGAGCAATTGGACCGTGAGAAGTTGGATTTTATCCGTGGATCTTCGAGAGGTAGGTATCCTGTCACCCTTCCTTAATTTATTCGAATCGATTTGGTAAAATGAAGGCATATTTTTTACCTATGAACTTCAAAATTTTGAAATACGTATGTATTGTTGAACCGTAGGATGCCTAGGCGTGGGAAAGCTAGAAAACAAAGGTATGTGTACATTCGTTTCATCGTATAATAAACCTTTATTTTTAAGATTTATTGTTAATTGTTTTGTTATATTGACCGTATTTATTGAATTGTAGCTATGGACGGATGACCGAAAGTCCATACGTCCTAAAGCCGCTCCCTAGCGGTGTGCCAATACCAATGTGTTTTTGTGGTGATCCTTGCAAGGTTGAAATTTCCGAAGATGAGGCAACATATAAGCAGAGATATTGGATGTGTTCTAATTTTGCATGGGAACCAACAGAGCGTCAGCGCCGCAGTACATTTATTGTGAGAAACTGCTTTTGTTTATTAATTAATTTGTGTCATATGAAGTTCTGCTTAATAATTGGATTTCAAACAATTGAATTTGCTGCAGACCCCTCCACCGCTATGTGATTTTGAGCAGTGGATTGACACTGAGATCAAGGAGGCTGACATGCGGCTTCTACAAGGCTTGAAGGAGTGGGATGCGGAGCGCCTGGAGATCTTAAAAAAGATATTAACTACTACTAACTACTAAAAATTACATACTATAACTAAAAATGACGAATTTAGTATACTACTACTTACTTACTAAATAACTAAATCGAAATAAAATAATAACTAAAAAATAACTAACTAACACTAAAAAAATAATTAGCTAACTAAATAACTAACTAATGAATATATAATTAGCTAACTAAATAATTATCTAACTAATTAGCTAACTAAATACATCAACATCAACATCAACATAGCCTTTTGTCCCAAGCAAGTTGGGGTAGGCTAGAAATGAAACCCAAAAGAGACGAGAAACAGGGTAGGCTAACTAATTAGCTAACTAAATAACTAACTAAATTATATAATCAATCTAAACAATATTAAAATATATATTTAAACTAAATTTCACTAATCCTAACTAAATTTCACTAAATTTCATACTAAATTAAATAATAAATAATAACTTCAAAAATAAATTAAATTTCACTAATCCTAACTTAATTAAAAAAAAAACACACTTACTTGGTGGCCGGCGGCGGCCGGCGGCGGAGGCCGGCGGCGGGTGATGCGGCGCCGGCGGAGGGGGCGGCGGCGGCCGGCGGGGGCCGCGCCGGGGCTAGTGGCGGCGGCCGGCGGTGGCGGCGCCGGCCGGCGGCGGCGCGGGCGCTACGGCCGGCGGGGGGCGGCGGTGGGCGCGCGCGGCGCGGGCGGCGCCGGCGGCGGCGGGAGCCGGCGGAGGGCGCGGCGGCCGGCGTGGTACGGGCGGCGGCGGGCGGAGCAAGGACCGGCGGCGGCGACGGCGAGTGGCGGCGGCGTCGGGCGCGAGGAAGAATGAGGAAGAAGAAATGAGGAAGAAAAGAAAGAGAAGGAAGAAGAAAAGGAAGGGCCGACAGTTATTGCAGGGGCTTGGCGCCAAGATCCGTGGCGCCAAGCCTTGGCGCCAAGATCCGTGGCGCCAAGCCCTTGCGCCACGTAGATCCCCCGTGGAGCCACGTCGGATGCCTCTTGGCGCCAGGATACATGGCGCCATGACGTAGCTTGGCGCCATGGTCCATGGCGCCAAGCTGAGGGTCCATTTTTTGAAATCTTTCCGTCAGGGGCCTATTTGAGAGAATCTTTCAAAAAAAGGGCCAAAAAACAAAAAAGACCCGGCTTATGGGTGCTATAATTTTTTACTGCTAAGTCTAAAAGGTAAAGGTCGCATGTCCCATTTTTCTCTGTTTATACTCCATAACTGTGCTTGGTTTTCTAAAGCTATACAAATTCTCTGTAACAGTGCTTGGTTTTCTAAAGCTATACAAATTCTCTGCCCTAGCAAATATCAAAACTTCTCCGGTAAACACTGGTAGATTCACAATAGAACATATGAACAGCTTTTTTTTCCCCTCTTGAACAACGCAGGAGAACTGCGTGTCATTTCATTAAGAAAGAGGGGACCGTACAAAATGTACGGGGAAAAACTGGGGAGGCATCAAGAGGTCTCCCTCTACAAAAACCCAACACACACAACCTGTCTTACTAGCCTTTGAACTACAGAGACAACTGCAACCTTCAGAACCTGCCTAGACCCTAAAGGTCAGGGGAGAGCGACCTTATGAGAAGCTCCTGGAGGGCTGTAGCACCAGCCGTGCACTACAAACTGCCCTCCTCAGCCACAAAGTATAAGAGGGTCTGAACATCTGGGCGAGCTCCATCAAAAACACAAGTGTTCATGTGCTTCCTGAGCTCCCAAGCAAGATCAGGGAATTAAGTCCTTTGTGCATCTCTTTTGGAACACTTCTTAGGGCCTGATTGGGTGGCTTCCCAGCCGAGCCTGGCTCACTCTAGGTATGCAGGCCCATGGCAGCCATGCTGGAGACGTGCAACACAGAGCTCTTCCAAGCAATCAGGATCCCTCCATGCGTGCAACTTGCCAGCAGGGCCACAAACTTATCATAATCAGAGCCAAAAACAAGGAAAAAAGCTCCTGTCTCCAGATGCAGCCTTGGTTACTTTGGTTTCCTGGAGGCAAACCACATCAGCCTTGGCGGATAGGATAACATCCCGAACTGAATTAAACCGCGCTTTATTATTAAGACCACAGGCGTTCCAAACTAGAGTTGCAGAAGGATTCATGAGTAATATATTTTGAATGGCCACCAAGCAGGCCCATTCAGAAAAACCCCCAAGATTTCCACGTAGCGGACCTCTTCACCCTCACCTACCTTCCACCCAAAGATGGCAGCCAAGGCAGTGAGGTGTGCATCAGAAAGCGGATTATCAAACAACTTGCTGTAATAGTCTTGAGCTGACTGGTTATCTTCTCCACGGCAGAGAGGCCCAAGCTACGAATCACTCTCTTCTGCGCATCAGAGATCACCGGCCCTGGAGAGCATGGACCAGCGCCGGCCACATGTCTGCTTCGGTGGGGGAGTGATCCTGAGGGAGGCGCCTTAGACCATCTCTTTTGGATGACAGTTTGGGGAATGAGCTTCACTACGGGCTTTGTTACCTTATCCAGAAGCTTGTCCCGCGTAGTCGGCGACAGTGTCATGATGATTGGATCAGACGCAGCTGTCATGGGTGTTGGCATACAGGGGCGACGCCGTTGCCGGGAGTACACCCTCAGGGGACGAGGCGACACTACTGGAGTAGCAACGGGGGTAGCAGAAGGCGAACAGCATGAATCAAAGAAAAGTGAAGCCTGAATGCAATCCCAATTATGAAAACCCAGAATCAAATATATTTCTACCTCAAAACGTGATAACCAGTCTAAGCAACGAGAGATGTGTTATTTTTCATATAGTTTTAGTTTACTGCAGGCCATGGGAATTGAAACAACAAACTTCCAACTAATTAACATGGATCCAAGTGAAAACACTTTTTTTTCTAATGCATAAGTTAATGTAACCAGTATGAAGCAGACATCAATGCACACATTAGCCTCAACACACATATTTAAATCTCAGGCGACAAGCAATACATAAACAGATCAATGAAAGGAAACTAATCAAAAGCACAGGAATGTGCATCAAGCCACTGTGTGCAAACACAAGCATTTCACCACACAAGATATAGAAAAAAAATCCTTAGTTTGATATAAAGGAATCCAAACATAAATGTCGTTGGCTCACATGTATGAGTTAATGCATTTGTGATTGGGCCTACAATTCATTACCTAAATGGTGTAATGCGATTATCAAAGAATCTTAATGTAGATCAAGTTAACTAAAAATGAACTGCCACATTTATGAAGCCTGCAAAACAACCCGATTGGCTTCAGCTTCTTTGTAGACTTAATATTAGAAGTATAAAGCTCTAAGCTACCCTCAACAGGAACAGAACATTTCTACAGTTTCACATTAAATGATAAGTACTTAACAGATTTTTCTTCTTAATACAAAGATGCGCAGCTCTCCTGTGTGTTCGGAAAAAAAAAGTAGTTAACAGACTATACATTATCTCTTCCCTGCAATACAAGGTTTGCATGAACTCTGCATAGAAATTAATGCAAGGTTTACACAGTAGTAAGCTAATCCATTTACTGGTCACAAAAATGCATCAATAGACTTGGGAAGTAAAGTATGGACATGATTTGAAATATAGAATGTAAAATCTTCAGGTTGAACAGCAGTTCAAAATATGTTTGCTGGAGAGCACTGAGAATTCTAGTGGCAATACATAACAAGCAGCCTAATGGCCATAGATCAAATGGCACAGGTCAATCATGAGAACCTCATATGAATGTTGCAATTAATTACGAAGTCCATGACCTATTTGACAAACACAGAAGTGTAATGCTCAGCATACCCGTGAGCTATTTCTGTGGTCAGCATACTCATGGATACAAACAAATACTGAGAGGTTTGATAAATACAAAAGTGTGGTGCTCAACATGCAGGCTGGAAACAACTAAATCACAGCATGTGGTTACGCTACCTGTGCTTCTGCACCTGCTTCTTCTACAATATTCTCCAAATGTTTCAGAAACGTCAAGCGCATCTTCTTCAAATGATCAAGGGGCTCCGCCTTCCTAGTTAAGCCACAGACCATAATTTAACATCACATGGGCCTGTGAATATATCAGGTTGCATCTGCTTAAACAGAGGTGAATTTCAAGTGGAAAATATTTTCCACTCACACTAACCTGGAAATACCGATTTCGTACACCTTATCAGCTTCAACCACGTTCCCATGAGCAATTAGATACTGTGCATATGAGTCATAGAGTAGCGCATGCTCCAGAAACATTCTTTTCTCCTCCAGTTGGTTGTAAACACTGGGGAAGTCCTCAGTTGCATCTGCCTAAAAAGAAAGAATCACAAAAGACCCCAAAAAAGATAAGCAAAATAATAAACAGCAACCTAGGATGAATGAGATCAGAAATGATGTATAAAATTAATCAGGTTACATAGAGGATCCAGATCTTGAGGAGCCGTGGATCAGTGGAGTATTGGTAGTCATCCCCATATTTTGAAATGCATTCGATCAAGTAACGCTTGAGCCGGTCTAAGGCTGCCATGTCATACTGAGGGCCTGTCCCGAGCTCATCCATGGCCCTGCTGATAGACCTGAATACAAACCCAGAAACCAATATTAGCAACCCAAGCACAGCTCACACAAATACGTACATGGATTTTCTAGAAGAGGAAAATCAGAGCTATATGCAGCCTAATTGAGACCGAAATCAAGGTCCCACACACTGCAGCCTCACAAGCATTTGAATTGGGAATCGCCATATACTAGTGAAATCAAGGTCCCACACATTGCAGCCTCACAAGCATTTGAATTCGGAATCGACATATACTAGTGCATCCCAGTTCAATCCCACAAGGGTACTGGTAAGCGTCAGTAACGAGAGCTGAATCGTGGAGGTAGAGCCGCGCAAGCTAAACTAAACGCCCAAATTTCACATGCCATTCAACCAAACGGCGGAAGCTTCAGATACACTAGCACACGCACGGACGCACCCGTGCACTAAGCGAGCTCCCACACGGATTCGCACACACTTAAGCGAATCCAAGTAACGGAAGCAGATCTCGAGGCCGATTCGGGAGTACCTGAGGTACGGGAGGATGGGGTCCGAGGGCGGCGAGGCCACCTCCCGCGAAAACCTAGGCGACTTCCGGAGCGGGCTAGGGGCGGCCCCCGGAGCCGCGCCCGGCGTGCGTTCCAGGACCACCATGCCCGGATACAGAGAGCCTCTGGGACGAACCCAGCGGGCCTGCGGCGATCGCCGGCCGCGAGACGGCGACGAGCAGCTCTACAATTAGCTCTCGCGTGTGTGTGCGTGTGAGCCGGTGACGGCACTGGAGATGGTTGGCAGCCTGGCAAGAAAGAAGGGGAATTTTGAAAAAAAATCGCCCTGGCCGTTGCTGGCTTGCTGCGGCGCGGACCTAAGTCGGCTCTCGTAGGGCCACTCGTCAGGAGTAATTAGCACGGGCTGGGCTTTCATGGGCCGGGAGTGGCGTGTCCGTGACATGTCCGTAATACTAGAAGCGAGACGAACGATGGACGTCCGTGATTGTTCGGAACGGCAGCGTGTTGGTGCCGGTGCCGCCGTCCGTCTGGGTAGCGACGGCGGCTTCCGGCTTGTGCGCGCGCGTGTCCGTGCGAGAGTGAAAGGGAGAGAGGAGCTGGGAAGAGATGGAGGCGCTGAGGAAGCAGGCGAGCAAGTTCAAGGAGCAGGTCGCCAAGCAGCAGCAGGTCCGGATCCCCTCCCGAACACCCGATTCTTCATTCCGCCTCTCGGTTCTGTACTGCTGCCGTTGCGCGTAGAAAATGGGCGTGATTTCGCGGTGTTTGGTTGCTTATTAATGTGTCGTGGAGCTGCCGCCAGGATGTGGCTGAGAGATTGCTTTCGATTTTAGGGGTCTCGCGGGTTGTCATGTAGCTGGATCTCGGGGTTCCAACGCGAATTTGCGTTTCTTGTACCGCGTGGATCTGCGAGCCATGGGGGTCGGAGCTTTGGGGCCAAGAGCTGGTTTTTTAGGATGCACGAGACCTTTTTGTGTCCTGTTGTATCTCGCTAATTTGGAATGTGAATTGTTCATTAGTCATTATAGCTCTAGTGTGAAGCGGACGTTGCAGCTTGCAGTTCATTGATTCCATGGCTGCGAAAAAGATAGTTGGGATAAGGTTTTGTGTTTGTAGCAGAGGCATTGAATTGCACTTCTAGTGGCAGCGGTGGCATAGTATTAACTGATACTTGTGGCACAGTATGGGTCCATACCTGATGGAAGCGCTGTAAGGAAAAATTGGGTGATTATGTATTATGTATTTATATATATTGGTTGAAGTGTATAACTCACTGTTATGGCTCCCCCGATCAGGTATATGTGAGACGTGTTCCTTCTACAAGTTAGCATTTGGTATCTCACTCTGTTTTGGGTCCTGTGTAGTATTCTATTGTACTTGGACAATTGCGTCCTGCAATAATGTGTTCTAACTACTCTATTGTTACTTGTTATCTGTCTGTAATTACTTCCATGATGATCTTTTTTGGAGAAGCTGTTATACCAGCATGCCGCTATATATGGAATTGACGAGTTACATTTTTTTGCATTCTTTTTTTTTGTGACTTCGTTATTTTGCATTCTTGTAGTTTCCTTTTCAACCCTTGTTTGTTTGTTTTTTAATTACAAGAATCCAAGTAATGTACATGCTCCTGGTATATTGTTGTTGCCTAAAGGCATGCATGTAAAACTTAAGCATTCTGACAAAGAGGGTATTCTACAGCTTGATTATATTTTGTTTACTCTCGAGTTCTTCTGTATGCATCGCACAATGGAGGCAACTACTATCATGCCACAAATTGAGATGCTGAGAGCTTTAAAATGATATCAGTTATAGCCTTGTAGGCAGCTACTGTTTTGAAACTACAGATTTGTGGTTGCAATGTCCACTAGTGCTTTGAGGTCAATCCTTTCCTTGCTTACATTTGTGATTTTAAATTTTTCAGGCTGTTATAAAGCAGTTCAGTACTACTGGTTATGAGCGGTCAGATTCTGTTGTAATTGATGAGGTTGAACTACAGAGACATCAACAGCTTGAGAAATTGTATACTTCTACTCGTTCTGGAAGGGTAAGAAGGGGAGAATTATAGATGGCCTTTTGACCTATATATTGATGCGAACACCTGGCCAAAAACTGATGTTGCATTTGCATTGTTCAATATGCATCAAACATAGTCTTTGTATATTCAGTGCACTAGTAAGTATTTTTTTTTCAAAGGAAGTGAAGATTTCATGATTGCAGTATACCCTTTACTGAGTTTCATGATGGCAGTTGTTACATTTCTGTTATGTATCCACTCTAACAGGATTTCCAGAAGGACATAATTAGAGCAGCTGAAGGTTTGGTGTCTATTGGAAACAAACATATTGAAGTGGGTATGTACTTATGTGGCTCATGTCAGTTATCCTTGGTTAATTCTGTCAGGTTGAGATTTCTTCACAGCAAAAGAAAGTTACATTGTTATTTTGTCTTATTTACATTGTCTCACATAGTAGAGCCATTGGTTAGGGTTAGAAATAGGATATCTACCCTCCAAAACTTAAGTGTAGTATGATGCTTTGAGCTAGAATAGTCATTTGTGACTGCAGCTATCTAGGATGATAAATTCATATGCCCTCCATCTTGAGAAGGAATCACTACTATTTTCAATGGTTATCACCACTATATTTTCTAGAGGTTATTTTAGCTTAGTTGAAAAACTCGTGAATTTCAAATAGGGTTTAATCAGTTTCTTTCTTTCTTTCTTTTGCAGTGCATACTGTTACACTTGTATGCAAGTCTCCCAATTCAATATCTATGAAATAGTTTGTTAAACTGCTGCATCTATTCTTTCTTTTGTCCATAGGAACAAAATTTTCTGAGGACTGCTATAGATATGGAGGCGAAAATAATGCAAGCGATGAAGCCCTTGGAAAAGCAGCATCACTATATGGAGGTGCTTTGAGAAATATTGAGAAAGAGTATGAGGATTTCAACAGAATTTTATCGTCTCAGGTAAATGCTGACTGATTTCTTTGAGTTAGTTTCCCACATAAGGCCTGTTTAGTTGGAGATCACTTGTGGGAATTTATGTGTAAGGGCGTTTGAAGGCTCTTGGTTGGTTGTCTGGTTGGCGGGCAGAAAATATAGGTGTTATGGGGAATGCATATTTCAGGGTACAGTTACCATTCATGGAGTGAGTTGCTGATTGGAATGGATTTGAATAACTTTTTGAGGCAGATGAATGTATCTCAGGCATTTAAAATGACTTATTTTTAGCATGGCTTTACTTCCTGAATTCTAGAAGATATCATTGGTGGATGTGAATTTGTATTGAATGTTTCCATTGGCAACTAGAGAGTGTGGTGACACCCTAGAATATCCAAGGTGTTGGAAGCCTTTTTGTTTGAGTAAAATTTTCACAAGTCCATCTTAGTCCCCATGAAAACCAAAATGTTGCAAGTCTCCTTAGCGGTAACTTTCTGATACTAATAATCCAAGTTACCAAGCATATCATTCTGTTTCTGCTTTTCCTTTTACTTCCCGATTCATATGATATCAGTAGCTTGTGTATGGTATATTGGAATTGATCGCCATACACATAATTTCTGTTTATTTGCTTAGAACGGCCTTTTTCAGTGCAAGTTTGAGTCCAAGCCTTCTGAAATACTCCCTCTGTCCCTGAAAGCTTCAATTCCTAGAATCCGTGCCAGTCAAACTTTTTTAAGTTTGACTAACTTTATAGAAAAGATGAACACCATTTATGACATAAAATAAGCATTTTATGAAAATATATTCTATAATAAATCAAATGATACTAGTTTGGTACCATAAATCTTAGCATTTTTTCATATAAATTTGGTCAAAGTTTAAAAAGTTTGACTTAAGACAACTCTAGAAATTGAAGCTTTCAGGGACAGAGGGAGTACATTATATATGTCGTTCTGATAGAAATAAGTACACATGTATGTGTGAGGTATTTGGCTCTCATTTAGATACATTTTAAGTTCCTTTCATTTGTTGACATTTCAGACTATAGACCCATTGAGGTCAATGGCTATGGGTGCACCCCTGGAAGATGCTCGTGGTCTTGCACAGCGCTATAGCCGGATGAGACATGAAGCTGAGATCCTTGTATGTACTGGTGGCTTAATCCTTAGCTGCAAGTGAGCAAATTCCACAAATTCCAATTGCTGCTACTTCCATTTACCCTGATCCTTCTTGTTTGTTCAATAGTCGGCTGAAATTGCTAGAAGAAAGGCACGGGTAAGAGAAGCTCCAATTCCTGAGCACACTACAAAGCTTCAGCAGTCAGAAGCTAAAATGATAGAGCACAAAGCAAGTATGGCTGTGTTAGGAAAGGAAGCAGCCACTGCGCTTGCGGCTGTTGAATCTCAGCAGCAACGAGTGACCCTTCAGCGGCTGGTTGGCGTAGTGAGATTGCTTACTTATAATCTGTGGCTATTCTATTTGCATTGTTTGTTACATTCATTTATTTCTTGTCCTTGGCAATTCGTCTCATTGAAGGTAGAAGCAGAAAAGTTATTCCATCTGAGATTAGCTGCTATCCTTGATGATGTTGAAGCGGAGGTAGAGTTTTCACTTTTCACTTTGATTGCTATGGGAAGTTGTGAAAATTCTCTTGCGTTCCTTTTTTTTACGATTTCTTCTTTGTAGATGTCCTCTGAGAAGCAAAGGAGAGAATCTGCACCACCTATTATATCTTCGCATAAGCGTGCTGAGAAAGCCCAGTACTTCCTTGCTGAGGTGAAACTGAGTTACTGGCATTAAAAAGCAAGTATACATCATATTTTCCATTTATATGTACAGTATCAATCTTTTTGGTGCTGCAGGCAATGCATAATTTCAATGGAACCACAGAGAAGGAACTGAGCTTAATTGTTGGTGATTATGTTGTCGTTCGTCAGGTCAGTGTGCTCTTAACAGTTTCAGCTGTGGAAGTAAATGTAGTACCCACTGGCTAACCTGGCTTAAGAACTGTTAACGTGATCATAAGAAACCATTGGTCAAAGACGGCCAGTTAGTATATGGACATTTGTCCTCCTGCAGTGAGTGCAAACTGCACAGTGGCTGCCTACAGGCTTGTAGGATGAATTGGTCTATCAGTTGCTGAAAAGAACCATACATGGTGGAAGGAATATAAAGAATGAATTAGCCTGTCCAACCAAAAACACTACCCACTAACTGTCAATACTATTTCACTGTATGATTGCATCCTTATTCTTTCTGTGCCTGCACCAGATTGCTCCCAACGGCTGGGCGGAAGGAGAATGCCGAGGGAAGGCTGGTTGGTTTCCGGCCGCCTATGTTGAGAGGCGTGAAAATATCCCCCCGAATAAAGTTTTCCCGCAAGCATAAGATCACGAGGGGTCATCTGTTTCCACTGTGCAGAGTTTGCGGGTTGCAAATAGCATTCCTTGCCACAGATACGCAGTTTGGTGCGACCTGACCCTGGCATTGGGGAGTTGTAAGCCTGTATGTAACTTCCGACCGGTTTGATGCTTCGGATCTTGTGGTGGTCTAGACTTAGAACAAGATATGGCGGCAAGTGCTGTGCCTGCACGCACATTGAAGATGTAGCTTCGCATGTGTAATCCTTGATGTATCTATCATGTGCTTGCGGTAGCATAGGTCTTCCCTTTCTCTGCTACTGACGAGTGTAAACTGTAAAGTGATTCTTGCTTGATTTTGTTAGTGTGTATCAGTTGTTCTGTACAATATGTTTTTTGAACGATACCATTCGGACATCAGCTTTGACCCGTCGAAGTTGCGTTTCCACCTGTTTCAGCCACGGTAATCTTCTGAAGGCTCGTGTTATGGTTCGGTATTGGAAATCGTTGGATGAACACACAGGTGATGACTGTGATCACAGAGGAATTCTATCCTTGGAATCGGCTTATCATCAGCTTACTTCTTCAAATCGGCTTATCAGCTTTATCACGTTAAAATGTCGTACATGTATATCATGTTAAAATGTCCACTTCAATGCATGTGCCAGCTCAGCGGGCATCACAATATCACGAGAGATTCTCAACTTACATAGACCTAATCACCTAATTAGTTCAACGTTTTTTATTAATAATTATCTGTAAACATCACATTCACAATTGCACATCACATCACACGTGTCCGATAAAAAACATTCAATATATTCACGCTTGATTGATTCGATAAATATATGTTCCCTTGCACAGGCCGATAGAAGCTAAACTATAACAAATTTGTGCGCAATTCATCTGCCTGTGGCCTATCTGTTCAACATCTGATCCACCACAACGTTCAAAGTTTCATACGGTCATGGCCAAAGCTATGTGTACACTTCGGTCAAAGGCCTGACAAATTAGCAGTACTTATCTACGCCCGGACGCCCTTTGCAAGTCATAAGCACCCCAAGAACCATGTGCCGCACTAGTTCCATACTGGGAACCAGAATCAGTGGCAGCATTTGCCTGCAATAGAGAAGTAGCTTCGAATGAGGACGAAGGGATGTGAGGACTGGTTCTGCAGATGATTTAGTACAAGCCAGATGACATACTTGATTAATGCCATATCCAGTGTTAAAAGGATTTGCAGCATAATTGGCCTTGGGGTTCCCATAGCTTCCAATATAACCTGCAGGAGACAAATCAGCTTCACCTACTATGCCAGATTACTAATCAACTTCACCTATTATGCCAGATCACTAATCAGCTAACACAACATCACATTTAACAGGCTGGTAGTTTCTCATTAATATGATCTATGGATAGGTTAGGTTTTACGTGGTGCATAGGTTAGGTTTTGCGCGGTGGACAGGATAGGTTTTAGCATACATATTTTTCACATCTCAAATTCACAATCGCTCTGACAGCATTCTTTTGGAGCATTATCTTAATACTTGGCTAGTTTTGTTGTCAAGGTCATCTCACCTAATTGATCACATAAGTAGCAGACATTTGTGTTGGATTGTGTGTGTATTAGGCCCATGAGGCTAAGGCCCAAGTGGCCCATGTATGGTGACCTATATAGCTACCCTTCTAGGGTTAGCTCAATCAATAGAATCTCAATTCCTAACATGTATCAGCAGCCTAGGGTTAGGTCGGACGCCGTGTGTCCCACACCGCCGTCCTCTGGCACGATCCGGCTGACCCGCTCGTGACTCAGCTCCACTACCAAGCCGGGGGGGGTCCAGAATATTCGCCTCCTCGTCCCGGTCGTCCTCGAGCCGGAGTCGCCCTCCTACGCCCGCTGGCAGGATCTGGTGCTTCTCACTCTTCGCCGCTACGCCCTCGACGACCACGTCCTTGTTGACGCCTCGGTCGCCGTCGTGGTTTCGCCTCGACAGCATCGTCCTCTCCTGGATCCTGGGGACGATCTCTCTGGACCTCCACGACCTCGTCCGCACCTCCCCTGACGCGCACCGGTCGTGGCTTGCCCTTGAGGGACAGTTCCTGGGCAACGCCGAGGCCCGGGCTCTGCGCCTCGACGCGAGCTTCCGCACCTTCGTCCAGGGTGACCTCTCAGTTGGCGAGTTCTGCCGTCGGATGAAGGGCATGGCTGACTCCCTGGGCGACCTCGGCTGGCCCGTGGAGGATCGCATCTTGGTCTTCAACGTCCTCCGCGGGCTCAGCGACCGCTACGCCCACCTCAGGACGTGGATCACCCGTCAGAGGCCCTTCCCTACCTTCCTGGAGGTCCGTGACGATCTCGTCATGGAGGAGCTCACGCAGGGCCTCCAGCCGGGATCCACCGCTTCTCCGGGGTCCTCGTCTTCCTCGACAGCTGTGGCTGCTACTCCGCCGCGTCCGTCCGCTCCACCACGGTCGTCTGCTCCACCGCCACAGTCTCTCCTGGGTCCCCCTCCCTTCGGGCCGAGCGGAGGTGGGGGTCGTGGCGGTCGTCGTCGCCGCGGAGGGGGTCGTGGGGGCGGCCGGGGTGGCCTCACCCAAGCTCCGACACCGCGTGGGCCGCAGGGGGGCACCATGGCCTTCCTTCCAGAACCCGTGGTCCGGGCGCATCTCCATGTGGCCCTACCACGCTCCCGGGGGCGACCCTCGCCTACCGGCGGCCATGCTCACCGGCGCTCCTCCTCCCGGCGCTTCTACACCGTGGGCTCCACCCTCCGGGACCCTACCTGGGGTTACCGGTTGGCACCAGGCGGCTCTGGCTCGCTCGTTCAGCACCATGGGCCTGACACCTCCGGTCGGACCCGAGTGGATCGCTGATTCGGGAGCCACCTACCACACCACCCCTGACCCTGGTATACTTTCGTCTCTCCACTCTCCCTCTTCCTCTCTTCCTTCGTCCATTATGGCCGCAAATGGTTCGTGTCTTCCAGTCACGTCTGTGGGTACCGCCGGTGCTCATGGCTCCTTCCGTCTTCCTGATGTTCTTGTTGCTCCTTCAATGGTTCACAACCTTCTTTCTATTCATCGTTTTACAGCTGACAATTCCTGTTCTGTGGAATTTGACTCTTCTGGTCTTACTGTAAAGGATTTGGCTTCCGACGTCCTCTGCTCCGATGTGACAGCTCCGGGGCCCTTTACACCCTTCGCTTCCCGACGGCTACTTCGTCTTCTCCGCCGTCCGTTTTGTCAGCTGCCTTCGCCGCTTCTTCTACCTCTACTACTTGGCACCGGCGCCTCGGCCATCCTGGACGTGATGCCCTGATGCAGCTCAGTCGTAGTTCCGATCTTCCATGTACTCGGGCTCCTGATGAGCAACTGTGTCATGCGTGCCAATTGGGCCGACATGTTCGTCTTCCTTTTCATAGTTCTACTTCCCATGCGGCCCGCATTTTTGATCTTGTACATTGCGACCTATGGACATCTCCTGTTATCAGTCTTTCTGGTTATAAGTACTATCTTGTGGTGGTTGATGATTTTTCGCATTACTCGTGGACTTTTCCCCTCCGTGCGAAGTCTGATACGTTTTCCACGCTCCTTCACTTCTTCACTTGGGTGTCCACACAGTTCGGCCTCACCATCAAGGTCGTCCAGTGTGACAATGGTCGCGAGTTTGATAACTCCACCTCCCGAGCATTCTTTCTCTCTCACGGTGTTCAGTTGCGCATGTCTTGCCCGTATACCTCTTCGCAGAATGGCAAGGCTGAGCGGATGATTCGCACCACCAACGACACCGTGCGCACCCTTCCTTCTGCTGCCTGTCCCGCTCCCACGCCACACCACGCTCTCTTCGGTACCCCTCCTCGGTACGATCACCTCCGCGTGTTTGGGTGTGCGTGTTACCCCAACACCGCTGCCACTTCTTCCCATAAGCTGGACCCCGTTTCACTCTTTGTGTCTTCCTTGGGTACTCCCCGGACAGGGGCGGATTTACAGGGTATGCCAGGTATGCACTGGCATACCCTGCAGTTCTAGCCAGTAGAGGACGTATACATGTATTTGTGAAAAAGAAAACAAGAAAAAGTTACTGGAGAAGACAATAACACAGCGGCCGCTGCTACGGCCTTGCCGAGACGGCCTTTTTCAGGCCCATGCAGCCACACAACGGGAGGTCCACATAGTCCTTGGAGGGTCCTGATGCGTACAGTATGTCTTTGCTTGTAGGCTCCACCGCTCCAGCCATCGTCATTCATTGATCTACCCAAAAATTTGATCAACCCAAACTGCTGTGTTGCTACCTGCTGCCTGTACATGCACGCAAAGCCTAACTGCCTGTTTAAAATGACGAAAGGGTATTTTTCTACGATGGTTTCCGTTTAGTAAAAATAAATTTAAGAAAGAAGATGGGTGATGATCTTTTGTACGATCGTCTAGTCATATTTATTAAACGACATATTTTCATTGTAGTGGATAAAAATGATATAACCAAGACATTTATGTCCCTTAGAACGTGTTGGCTAAAAAGATCAAATAAATATTATTATAAGTCTCTTATACCTGATGCAATTTTGCAATTTTTCATCCCATAAATAATATATTCCATCCGTTATTTTCCAATTTTTCATCCCATATTGTTGTGTCCCTTGAAATACACCATGACATATCACATGAGCTTTTTAGCGAACTGTGATTGATATTGCTTTTACCGGTAGCATTCAGAAAGCGGCGGGTAAATAAGTTAGACAAGTAGTATTTAAGTCTCTTTATGGCTATATTTCAAATTATCTGTATTTCATTTGAACTTTATATCGTAATTTGTTGTAGTTTCTAGCTTAATTTTTGAATTTAAGGCTTATCATGTTTTTATGCATGTGGTTTTACCGAATTGAAATATGGCTTACTGATTTGACAACAGTTTTACCGAATGGCATAATTTTTTTTTATGTGGCATACCCTATACTAAAATCCTAGGTCCGCCACTGTCCCCGGATCATAAGGGGTACCGGTGCTTTGACCTTACCTCCCGACGGGTCCTCATCTCTCGCCATGTGGTGTTCGATGAGTCCGCTTTCCCTTCTCCAGCACCACCACCCCTCCGGTTCCTGACCCACCCTCCATTTTTCCCGCTGACACGGTGGTCCAGCCACCTTTTCCGTGGTCTCCTGCAGGTACCGCTTCGCCGAGCTCCTTGCCGGCCTCCTGTACCGGCTCCCCGGTGGGTCCGGGCCTGTCGTCCTCTGGCGCGGCCCTGCCCTCTACGGTTGGCACAGACCCGGGGCCTTCGTCCCCCGCTTCTGCCCCGGGGGGGGCGTGCCGGTCGTCGTCGCCGGATCCTGCCCCGGCACCTCCGTCGAGGTTCGCCGCGCCGGTACGGGTGTACCAGCGCAGGCCGCGGCCACCACCACTCGAGGTTCCTTCTCCGCCGGGGACACCGGCACCACCGCCGCAGTCCTCGCCGGCCCGTGGTGCACCGCCGGTCTACCACCTGCCGCTTCTTCACCGACACCCGTGGCATGTTCACCCGATGGTGACACGGCACGCGGCTGGCACATTGCCGCCTCGTGCCCTTGAGGCTTCGACTGGTGACGCACTGGTCTCCCCGGTACCCTCGTCCGTCCGCGACGCCCTGTTGGATCCTCACCGGCGCTGCGTGATGGAAGAGGAGTACGCCGCGCTTCTCGCCAACCAGACATGGGAGTTGGTGCCCCGGCCGCCGGGCTCCAACGTCGTCACCGACAAGTGGATCTGAACCCACAAGCATCGGGTTGATGGCACTCTCGAGCGCTACAAGGCTCGATGGGTTCTTCGGGGTTTCACTCAGCGCCCGGGAGTCGACTACGACGAGACTTTCAGCCCGGTGGTCAAGCCGGCCACCGTCCGTACCGTGCTCTCGTTGGCGCTTGCTCGGTCATGGCTCGTCCATCGGCTGGACGTCAAGAATGCCTTTCTGCACGGCCTTCTCACCGAGACAGTGTACTGCAGTCAGCCGGCGGGGTTCGTCGACTCCTCCCGTCCTAACATGGTCTGCCGGCTCAACAGGTCTCTCTACGGCCTCAAGCAGGCACCCCGGGCGTGGAACCACCGGTTTGCCACTTTCTTGCTGACACTGGGGTTCGTGGAGGCCAAGTCTGATACATCACTGTTCGTCTACCACCATGGGGCTGACACTACGTACTTGCTGCTCTATGTTGATGACATTGTCCTCACAGCCTCCAGTGAGCTACTTCTCCGCCGGATCATTGCCGCTCTTCAGCAGGAGTTTGCTATGAAGGATCTGGGTGTGCTCCACCACTTCCTCGGGGTCACTGTTGAGCACCGTCCTGCCGGGTTACTTCTTCACCAGCGGCAGTATACTCGGGATATCCTGGAGCGGGCTGGGATGACTGACTGCAACCCCTGCTCCACTCCGGTCGATACTCAGGGCAAGCTGTCCGAGGCTGAAGGCCCCCCAGTGTCCGACCCCACTGCATACAGGAGTCTCGCCGGGGCACTTCAGTACCTCACCTTCACCCGGCCGGACATCACCTATGCAGTTCAGCAGGTCTGCCTTCACATGCATGATCCCCGGGAGCCTCACCTCACAGCTCTCAAGTGTCTCCTCCGCTACCTCTGGGGCACGCTCGACTACGGCCTTCTACTCCACCGGGCCTCCTCCGCCGACCTCGTCGTCTACACTGACGCTGACTGGGCCGGGTGCCCGGACACTCGCCGCTCCACCTCCGGCTACGCCGTCTTCTTGGGTGGCAACCTGGTGTCCTGGTCGTCTAAGCACCAGCCTGTGGTCTTCCGGTCCAGTGCCGAGACGGAGTACTGCGTTGTCGCTAACGGCGTGGCTGAGGCCTCCTGGCTCCGGCAGCTTCTCGCTGAGCTGCACACTACGCCCTCCCGGGTGCGGTCTACCTCTCCACCAACCCCATCCAGCACCAGCGGACGAAGCATGTGGAGATCGACCTACACTTTGTCCGTGATCGGGTGGCCATGGGCGAGGTGCGGGTCCTTCACGTTCCGACTACCTCCCAGTTCGCGGACATCTTCACCAAAGGCCTCCCGACCTCGACCTTCACCGAGTTTCGCTCCAGCCTCAACATCACCAGTGGCTAGTTGCGTCTGTGGGGGGGCTGTGTGTTCTTCTTCTTGTTCAGCCTAACTCCGCTGCGCCGGTAGTTCAGACTGCGGAGGGTGTTGGATTCTGTGTATTAGGCCCATGAGGCTAAGGCCCAAGTGGCTCATGTATGGTGACCTATATAGCTACCCTTCTAGGGTTAGCCCAATCAATAGAATCTCAATCCCTAACAATTTGGAACAGAAGCGATATACTAAAAAAATAACCTCCTGCTCAGATCATACCTTGATTGCCTGCAGACACAACAGCCCATGACCTCTTCTCCGCGTTAGCAACCTCAGCTCGAAGTTTCTCCACCTCAGAAGCCACTGAAATCAAATTTTTCTGCATCTCCTGTCCCTGCTCATAACTCTCTGCATATCCTTTCTTCTCAAGCTCAATACCAGATCTGCATAGTGGCTCATAATAAATACCATACAGTTGAATAAAAGCAAAGGTATTCGTTGCAAATTCGCCTTTCTCTCTATTACTCAACAGAAAATCAAAATTCCATTAAATCCCTTTTTGAACATATCATTCCAGTTTGGAGTGAAGTATGTTTTGACTGGGTTGACCAGGTGAAAGGGAAGGGAACAATGGCAATGTTTACTCATAATGCTGATTGGGAAGAGGTAAGGCAAAGCAAGGAAGAGCAGATAAAAAATTAATAATGATTTTTTTTTCTTGAATACGCAGGAGAGCTGCACATCATTGCATCATTAATAACGAGTTTGTATGCATGTTGAAAATCCTTAAACCTTCTATATTCAAAAAAGAGTAGGTCAAATATTTTAATAGAATGTACCTCAACTGTTGTGTTTCATGTTTGATCTCCTGGATCTCAGCTTTTAATGCAGACACCTTCTGCAAGTCTTCTGCTGACCGAGCCAAATCCTGTGTTAATCCCTGAACTTGGCCCATGAGTTCCTGCCTCACTGTACCCAGGTTTTGAATGTCCATACGAACTTGTGCAAGCTCTGCTCTCATATCATGTACTGCCCGGAGCTCTGCTTCCATCTTCATTGACCTCTCATAGACCTATTAAAATTATTTTGGATATTACAACCGAAAGAACCATAAATTAATTATATTTGATACAAACAGAACAATCTTATTGAAATAAGTCAGGCGGGTTCCAAGATACATGAATTTACATAATAATATAACATGCATGTATTTGAAAATATCGGCTGAAAAATGGGGCCTTACCTCAAGATATAAAACATAAAATCCAACTTATTCCTGCTATGCAGTTTCAAACCTACAACTAATGCAAAACTATGCAATTTCATGGAAAATGCACATAAATACAAGTGTAACTAATTAAAAATATAGCATAATTGAACGTGGGTTGGTTTTGCAAGAAAAATACACAGTTAATTTTGTGGCTTCAAACAAAAGAGTGGATTAACATGATGTTGGTAAAAAGAGAGAAAAACAAGCATGCATGTGTTACCGTATTCTAAGAAAAAAAGTGCGGAAACAAAATATTTCTTCTAGAATTTGTAGAGTTTATATCAACAGTGTAAATATAGAGCTTGAGAAGCTCCTATGAACAAAGAATCACATAGGAACTCTGGATCTCTAGGAAGGTGGAGGCAGTGTATTGTAGAAATCTAACAGATTGCTTAGGATAAGTGTATGGGCTGTACGACACACAGAAAAATTGGAAACTGGGACATGTTAAAATTTTGAACATGCAACAAACAGCAAACATGGAGGACAATGACATACATAATACATACACATAAGCATATATTCTGCAGCATCTAGCTTGTTTAATGTATCTGCCTTCTCTGCCGTGCTTTCATCTTCTCTCCATCTTTACCCATTATTTACATGCAAGAAGACGATGAGATCAAAGGATGTGAGGTTCCAATCTAATGCAAGCTGACAAACTTTCCACAATTGTGACAATGGCATGGACATGGACATGAAGATAAATATAAATCCGGGGTTCTAATTCTGTGGTTTGTCTCCTCCACTATTCCAGAAGCAGACACCTAGTCTGACAGTGCCAAGGCACTAGGAAGCCTCCTGTCTAGCACCCAAGCACAGCCTAGATCCCTCCTTGCCTTGGCAGACACCAAACCCACTTAGGCGACCATGGCCTATTAAACTATGATATGAGGCAAACTTCCCTCTTTTTCAATTTATATGGACACAAGTGCAGGTGCTAGTATCCAATTCAGGTGCCAATGTCTGATTCAGCAGATTTTTGGGGGGCACAGGAAAAAACACTTGGAATCGAAAACAGGTATCGGTGTGTGTGTGTGTGTGTGTGTGTGTGTGTGTGTGTGTGTGTGTGTGTGTGTGTGTGTGTGTTTAGCTCGCGAAAAAAGGGACATGCGTCCAGGTAAACTTCTATATCTCGTCTCTTTTTTTTCCCAATTGCTTGTGCTATGCAAGCCAAAAACAAAAAACAAAAAAATGGCACACATACACATTGTGATCATTTGTGTGATTTTGTGGCCGAGGTTTCCAAATACAGTGCAGGAGTGTCGTAAATCTAAACAAAGAAGAAAACTGATTAATGGCAATACAAGTTAAAAGTTCACATCGCCGGTACCAAATAGATCAAAATATACACTGCAGTTAGCCCGAAATTTGCAAGACTGGGAGAAAATTAGGTTTGTATAGACACCAAACAAACATAGGGACTCCAGGGATCTGCATAACTTCAGTTGCTCCTTCAATTTGAGCAAGCTGCTTCCTGATAAATACCCAAATTTGCAACGCATACAAAAGAAGAAACATTCAGCCCGTTGAAGCTCGTGAGGGAGAGCGTCCGCACCTCGCGAAGGCGTAGGTCGCTCTCCTCCTGAGCAGAGGTGAGCGCGTGCGCGGTGCGGCCGAGCTCGTGCCGCGCGGCAGCGACCTCCTGCACGAGCGCCACGTGCGTCGCGGCCAGCCGCTGGTTCTGCGCGAGCAGAGCATGCGCCTCGTCGATCTCGGTGCCAAGCCGCTCCTCCAGCGCCGCCACCACATGCGGCTGGGGCGGCAGGGGGCCACCGACGCCGCCGTGGCCGTGGCCCACGAAATGGTGGAGATGCGGTGGCGGCGGCTCCTGGAAGCTGTCGAGGTGGCCGGGCGGCAGGCGGGACGGATCGCGGAAGTCGTCCAGGTGGTGGTGCGGGGGAAGGCGCGGCGGGTCGCGGAAGTCGTCGAGGGGGTGGTGGGGCGGGAGGTGGGGGTGAAGCGGGTGGTGAAGCAGGGGAGGCGGATGGTTGCCGCCGCCGCCGCCGCCGCCGCCGGGGTAGGAAGGGGGCAGCGGGTTGCGGTGGCGGCCGGCCATGGGGAATCGCCGGAACCCTACCGATGGCGTGATGAGGATAGACTGCTTTGCCCCGAAACGTGCTCGAGGACTCGGCAAAATTAGCTCCTGGTGGCTTTTGCTACGGGCCATTAAAAAAGTGTGGCTTTGCCCATGGCAATGTTTAGTTCCTTTAAAATTTTAAAAATTTTACAAGATTCCCCGTCACATCGAATCTTTGACGTATGTGTGGAGTATTAAATATAGATAAAAAAATAACTAATTATATAATTTGTCTGTAAATGTCGAGACGAATCTTTTGAGCCTAGTTAGTCCATGATTGGATAAATTTTATCAAATAACAACGAAAAGTGCTACAGGAACTTTACACTGACTTTTACACCATCTAAACAGCCCCTATAGCAATAATATGCTGCTGGACACTGTAGCTCTTATATCAATATTTCTCAATCAAACCGGTACCCAAACATGATTTCTGGACAATAATACCTTACCCCTGCAAACACTACAGCAATAATACATAAGCATGATAAGGAACATTTCAGCAGCATAACAGGACAATATTTCTAGCATCATAACAAATTGATTTTCATCAATATTTCACCATAGTAGAACAGCAGGTTCAAACTAAAGTAGCTGGTCCAGCAAAACAACATGTTCCGGCCACATTAGGCTATCTAGTACAGTACCAGATCCATACATCACAAGATCGTGGTTTGAACAATAACATTAGAAGAACATGGTACTAAATGGTCTAAGCTTTCTTGGATCTGACAACCTTCAACTTCTTTGGCTTTCCCTTCTCATGGGCAGGATCTGGAGATAGAACAAGACATTGAACAAGTTTTATATTGCCTTCAAGTTCCAGCATCCTCTTACGGCAAGAAAATAGGGATTTTGCCCTTACGGGAAACCGGTTTCGCTGAAATGCCCTTAAAAACGTGGGCTTCGCTAGAATGACCTTATGAAACGAAACACACCAGGTAGAATGCCCTAGGTTGGATTTAGTACCAGATTTAATAATTTTTTTGCCTCAGCCTTTTTTCTTTCCCGTCTTGCCCCTGAGCCTTATCTCTTTAGTTCACGGTCACGTTCACGGAGAGACAGGAGAGAGCCAAACCGCGCCGCCGCTGTAGCTCGCGTCCCCGCGCCACTGTGAAGTGGCCGCGCGAGGAGCCGCCCCAGCCATGGCTGCCGTCCCTGTCCCGCCGCCGCCTCTCCTCGCCTCCCACGCGGCCGTCCGGGCTGCAGCCTCCGCCGTATCCCACTCCCGTCGGGTCTGCCTCGCCGGCAACCACCCGCCGTAGGTCGCGGCCCTCCGGCGCGGCGACTGGGTCAAGCTCATCTGCCGCGCCAGCTTCGAGGTACCATGACCCCTTCCACCTTGCTGCTTCACCCGTCACTAGATTGGGCTCCAGGGACTACTGGCTGTGCACAGTAGGGTCAAATGGACAGGAACTCAGGAAGGCCAGCGAGTGCTTCATCTCCATCTGACGGGCCTGACAATGGCAGAGGGGGAGGGCCTTACACACTTTATGCTGGTGTTAGCTTAGAAGGAAAAGCGAATCAGGTTTAACCTCTGGAGGCAATTCTCTGGTGCAGTTGGTGTTTGATGTGTAGCACAGTGAGAATAGCAGTGGCTGCAATGCAATATGCAGAACAAGTGAAGAATTATTACATAGTGGCTGCGCTATAATCCTCACGTTTACATGTTCGTTGTTCTTGCAGGATGCTGCTGATGTCAGAAATCTCTCCCTTGTCTATACTCTTGCTGGAGGTACACATTTTGATTCAACCGGAAGACATTAAGTGCATGTTGCTATGAATTGAAAGCAGAAGTGCTAGAGTTGAAGCAAACACTTGATAGTGTACAGCCCATGTGTGTCGGTGTGGTAGTGCTTATTAGCAAGTGAAGAAGATGTTTTCCAGGAAGTGTGTCTGTGTGGTAGTGCATGTATGTGTAAGTGAACATCTAAGTCCTTTGTAATAAAGAAGATGTTTTCCAGGAAATCATGAGTCATTTTTCACTTGTTTAATGCCAACCATGTCAGGATGAAAGAAATATAACCAAAGTTAAACAAAAGGAAAAGCATCAAATTTTTGAACTTGTTGCCGACAAACAACTCGGGCGGTGGCGTGGACGCGTCGAGGCAGCGCCGGCGCCCGCCTGGAGTTGCGGCGGCGGTGGCTGTGGGTGGAAGAGAGGCGGCGGCGGAGCCTGGAGTTGCGCCGACGGAGGTTCTCTCCGTCGCGTCTCTCTTCTCTGGCTCTCCGTGAACTCCCGTTAGAAGATCATGAACAACCGTGAATGAAAAAGGAACGAACAGATAAGGCCCAGGGGCAAAACGGGAAAGAAAACATGCTGCAGTAAAAAAATTATTAAATTTAGTAATAAATCCGTCGCAGGGTATTTTAGCGGGTGGGACTCGTTTCATAATGGCATTCTGACAAGCCCACAAACTTAATGGCATTGTAGCGAAGTCCGCTCGCAGCAAGGGCAAAATTCCCATTTTCTCCTCTTACGGCTGTAAATGGATAGAGTTATGTCAAATAAACGGAGATGACCAACATTAAGACATAAAAATTGAAGCTATAGTACCTTCTTGTGAGAGGGCCTGGTGTCGAAATAGAGGCAATGGCTCTAGTCGGTTTAGATGCTTCATATTCCAACAACCTCCTTGACATACTGCAAAGATGTAGAAGCATGCAAAATTGGCATAGAAAGAAACATCCGCATGTGCAGTTTTTTTAAAAAAGAAAGACTTAAAGTTGTCATAGTGTATCTCCTTGTCATAGGGCTTGTTGTAGGAACATAAGTCATGGCTCTAGTTGGTATAGCACTGTAATAAGTTGTTTAAATATGTTAATTATGGGTAGAAACATTTGTAAGGTCAAAAAATTTCATAAAGCAGTTGAAAGCTTACAATGGATCAACATATGATGGTTCTTCCTGTGGTGGCTCAACAACATTAGATGGCACTAATGTGACGATTTTCTTGTCTCGTTTTCTCTTTGGCTTTGGAGCAGCAGGTGGTGGTGCATCAGAATCATAGACATATTCATTGCATGTGTTTTTGCATGTGTCCAAGTTGTTTGCACCTTTTTGTATCTTGTGGTTTTCTTTCCAGATCCATCTTCTGCAGCTGCTTTAAGCCTCCTCTTCCTTGGTCTCCCGGCTGCTGGTTTCAGAATCGGAGGCCACAACTTAAATTCAAGGTTCACTTGAGGCCACTGTTCCTATCTGCCATTGGTTTCACACACTTTTAGTATGCCTTCTTAAACTTTGCAACAGAGTAGTATTTATGAACATAGCCTTCAATATTACAATCTCGAATTGAGGTGATAACACACAAGGCATGTGTACATTGCAGACCAGTAACTTGCCAACGTCTACAGGTGCACTTCCTCTCTCGAAGATCAACAGTTTGCCTCCAATGAACTAGATCCCTTGTGACACCTTCGAATTCACCTAACATTTCATTATCTCTGTCACTATCTGTGTATGCATACCTCCACATATATTTCAGTCCCCTACTTCTTGCATTGAGGTCCTTCATGACGTTAGGCAAAATCTTATCTTTAAGCTTCTTGGCAATTTTTCTCCTCAAGAACATTTTATCCATGCATAATTGCCTTATCCTATCCATAAGATCAACTACAGGCAGAGATTTCTCATCCCTAATCCAGCCGTTGAATGTTTCAGCTATGATATTTGTTACATAATCACACTTGCTTAAAATAGGTGCCTTGTCCATAGGTGCTTATGGTTTTCATGTATCCACTTCATAGCTTGAGGACATGCTTCATACATCAAATTGTAGTGCTCTTCAAACCTGTGCTTTTGAAAAGCTCTACATGCTAGCAACAAGTGCTTCTTGAAGACCTCACCTCAGAACCGTTTTTAGAAGTTTGCAACTAAGTGTCTCATGCACTTTCTATGCTCAACTCCATTTTTGAAGACTTGAGTAACAGCAAAATCAATTCCTTTGCCTGCATCTATTGAGATCATTAGGCCTGGAGGTGATCCAATTACTTGATGAAGTCTCTAAAAAACCAAGACCAATTTTCAGTTGTCTCTGATCCAAACACACCGTAGCACATTGGAAACATCCAATTATGCCCATCAATAGAAGTAGTAGATGCAAGTTGTCCCTTCCATTTTCTAGTCAAATGAGTAGAGTCTACACCAAGAGAAGGCCTACAACCATTTAGAAAACCATCTACATAGGCTTTCAGGGCAACAAACATTCTTGTAAATCTCATCTTCTTCCCCACTTGCTCATATTCAATGTCAACCAAACTGCCTAGATTGGTCTTCTCCACCTTAGCCTTAAAACTAAAAGCATGCTCAAAGCTGTCATCCCACTCTCCTTTGAGTTGTTCCAAAGCCATACTCTTACTATCCCACACTACATAATATGACAATTGTAGGTGATACTATTCTTCTAGTTTTTTCTTCAGTTTTGTAGCCCCAATTGTGGGATCCTTTGCAAGCCAACCAAGAACCCTATCCCTGACCCAATGATTGTTTGCCATGCAGTTATGCTCAACTTTTCCAGTGCTTTGACAAGTATGCGCATGAGGTATCTTTTTTAATCTACACCAAATGAAAAAAATTAAAGTTGTATAAATCTAAAATTGTACAAGATTGTATACAAACAATAATGCAAGTTGCAAAATCATACCTTCCAGGCCATCCCATCCTGCAACTGTGAAGCATGTATCCTCCACTTGCACCGTTCAACTTTACAGTAGCCTTGTACCTTGTTGACTCAGAATAGGTAGCTGCAATTTCATATTCACCCTTTATTGCATATTGCCTAATAGCCTTCTTAAAAGTATCACCATCCCCAAAGGTTAGACCAACTTCTATTGTTGGGTTCTCTAAGTCAGATGCATGAATAATGGTCTCACAATCCCGTGCATCCTCCACTAGTAAGTCATCCTCCAAACCAACACACTCATCATCCTCTACATCACCATCTGCTTCAGAATCCGATAATTCAAAAAGCAACGATTTGTATGGATCCTCATCATCTAGACCAACATACTCTACATCATCATCGACCCAATTCACTCCAGGATTGTTCTAGACTGGAGGCTCTACCAGGGATGATGTAATTTCAAGAGTAGGCTATGCAATTAACTGGTTGGCAGGAGCATCAATGCTACCCTGTAACACACAAGGCATGTTCTCTTGTCGCCCAATATCAAGCTCCAAACAAAATCATCCTTTATCATAACCCGCACTTGCACTGACAGCCTTCTTATCTCCCAATACATGTCAATTGCATGCAGTAGTTTGTTATCATAATCAAATTCTTCATAGCTACGACTCATATTATTCCAATAGGTGACACACAACTTGTGTTTAGAGTCTATCTTAATTTTATGTGCCAATGTCAAGTAGCAAATCATTCCAATTTGTGATATCTCTGTCTAAAACCTTAGCAATGTACAAGCATCACAATACTCACGCTTGCCATCTTCAGTCAATTTAACAAAAGCACCTATACGTACAGCAAACCTGTAGAACGATTTGGGATCCATCCTATAGAAATATGGACAGAAACACAATCTAAATCAACACACCATATATGATTTAATTCGAGAAATTGGGGCTATAGTTGCCACTAACCTAACTCTAGAGGATAATGGCATAAATTAGTTACCCGTCAGGAACCCATGAAAGATCAGCGTGCTCCTCAGGGAAAATCTCGCTCAAGAATCGTGGAGACTCCATTACCAAGGCCAACTCCGGGACCAAGCGCCGCCGCCGCCGTGCAGGAAGCACACGCTGCCGCTGCTGTCTCCAGGCGCCGCCTCCTGTTTTTTTCCCCACGCGAAGCGCGATGCGAGCGAGTGCGAGTCAGCCGCACACGCACAGGGTCTGGAACTCTCGATCCGTTCAGAACGCAACGCATAAAAGCACAGGGGTACATTCGTCATTTCGTGTGGCTGTCTTTTAAAAACAAATATTATAATGAGTTTAGTGTCTTGTGGCATATTACATATGATTTTTGATGTCTTTTAGCCAACCCAGCTTTTTTTAGTGGTCAATAGCAAAGACCACATTTTAGTAGTATTCTCCGGCAAATTTTGCCGGACTTTTGTTTCAGAATTTTGAAATTCCATTAAGGGTGTGTTTAGATGAAAAAGTTGGGGGTGAAAAGTTACTGTAGCACTTTTCGTTGTTATTTGGTAAAATTTATCCAACCATGGATTAATTAGACTCAAAAGATTCGTCTCGAACTTTACAGCCAAACTATGCAATTAGTTTTTTTTACCTACATTTAATGTTTCATGCATGCGTTTAAAGATTTGATGTGATGGGTGGAAGAGGAAATATTTCAGGTTACTGTAGCAAGTGAACGCGGCCTAACTGAAGCACCAAATGCTGTCACCGATGGGTCCTCCAGCCCACGGTCAGTACGGTACTACTGCTCCCTCCGTCCTCACATATCTGTCATTTTCGTCCCTGACAAACAATTTTGATTAAATATATATTAAAAAATATTAACATTTATAGTAGATAATTAGTATTATTGGATAGATCTTTAAATCTAGTTTTTTAATAAATTTATTTGGAGATACAAATGTTGCACGTATTTTCTACAAATCGAGTCAAACTTACAGCACGCACGTCAATGACAACAGTTATTTTGGGACGGAGCGAGTACAGTATAGCCACTAGATAGAAGCAAGCTACCCTATTAATTAAGCCCCTTTGGATTGCAAGAAAAATATAGGATTTACATTACTATGGATTGAACACTGTGGCGCCATTTGGTTCACAGGAATTGCATGTTGGAAAACGTAAGAAACTTTCCTTTGTGTTTGATTTCATAGGAAACTAGGTGATTCTCCGCGCGTTGTCGCGGAAATTCAAAGAGTAATTTTAGATGAATTCTCCATGGAACAAAGTTCATAAAAAGACTGAATGGAACACTTAGAAAAATGAAACTCGATTAGGTAGTGCAGCAAACAAAGTGGTGAAGAATAGTTTAATGAATCTTAATTGCTTCAAAATATATTTTTAAAAATGATTATGTGTTTTTTTAATATTTGTGTATCCAAATGAAGTAAATGGAGGACGTGGCAATTTTAGGGTCCGTTTGATTCAGGGAGCTAAAGTTTAGTCCGTGTCACATCGGATGATGACCGAGGTTGACTATGGGGTTTTCGGATACTAATTAAAAAACAAATTATATATTCGGTGGATAATCCGCGAGATGAATTTATTAAGCCTAATTAATCTATCATTAGCATATTTTGTTACTGTAGCAATTAGTGCTAATCATGGACTGATTAGGCTTAAATAATAGTCTCGCAAATTATCCTCACCCTATATTTTTAGTTTCATAAATAGTCTATATTTAATACTCTATGCATATGTATAAACATTCGATGTAATGGAAACTAAAATTTAGTCCAGTGAACCAAACATGCCCTTTATTCTCGACGTGTTTCTAGTTCTTAAGCACCACAGCTGCCTGGGCTTCTTGTTCTTGAGCAGCAATTGTGCTTCTTGTTCTTGAGCTGCACCACCAATTATTTCTTCCTGTGTTTGTGTTGTTCCACCTGTACCAGTACTTGAACCCTAAACGGTGCTAAAGTATCTCTTCGATCCTAAAACTACCAATAAAAAATGATGTAAACCAAAGTATAAAACATCACCTAATTGAGAGAATCAATTTCAGATGGCTCAATTTTACTTGCCTTTTCTTTTCATCCTTCTGTACTGCACCAGAACCGTGGAGGGCGCCGGACGGCTGGACAGTGGAATTGAATGACACCCAGAAACGTAACGCAGATGGCCTTCAAAATCACATTCCGTGTTGCATCTGGGACCTGGGCTTCCATCAGACCACACATGTCCCAATAAGCCCAGTCCGTCCAGCTCGCTCGTCGCATCCTCCGCATGCTGCAGGTAATCATCGTCTTGCTCCTCGCAAAAACAGACATCGGGCATGGCAGAGCTCTCCGCGTCTCGCCCAGGCAGTCCACGAGGAGATGGGGTTCACCGGAGGGGTGGTCATGGCGGCCGCGGATCTGCCCCTGGCTACATGTACATGATGGCAAGACATGTTTGCGAGGTTCCTTGGAGGTTTTGTCTGTAGAAGCCTGGAGGAACGTGAGGAGATATGTAGGCAACTTTCGACCCTTTCAGCTACCAGCATGCAAGCATTTATGGTACCTTGGCGGGAGATCGGTTATAGAGGTTATAGAAAGACACTCAGACCTTGGTGGAGATCGGAAATACGTTGAGTTGGGACTTGTGAGTGTTCCACTTCCACCAGTGCCATGTTTCAGTTTCAGCATGCTTCACAAATGGAGGGCTAGATCAAACAGAGACCGCATGAGCTAACGAATGTAAATTTGAGATGACGGAGAGGCTCTACGTAGTAACCTGTGGTTGTAGGCTCTCCTAGTCGCAGAGAAATATGTCAGTGAGGTTTTGTTTTATAAGAGTACTAGGAGGATGCTTCGCGCGTCGTCGCGGGTACGAAGGAGGAATCTATATTTTAGTATTCCGATGTGGACAACTAAATATATCTACTACTATATTACGTGTATGAACTTGGAAGACGAACTACTGCTGGACATGCATGCACATGATCAAACGGTGTTAATTGAAAGAGATAAGTGGATGACGTGACGCAAAGAGGTTCAAGATAATAGCTTAGTGGGGTTTGTGTTAATTACAAAGGATAAGTGGATGACATGTGGATGATGTGGTGTAAGGAGGTTCAAGATAATAGCTTAGCGGGGTTTGTGTTAATTACAAAGGATAAGTGGATGACGTGGCGCAAGGAGGTTCAAAATAATTAGCTTAGTGGAGTTTGTCTTTATAGTATATAAGATAAGATCCATAGGAAAAAACATCCACTCAAACCTCAAGTGTTTGGTTTTCTATGTTTCTCTTGTAGTTCATCCAAACTCCTATTTTTTACAAACTTCCTGTGTTTTTCATCCCTATGTTTTGCATATGCATTTCTATCTCATTTCTACGTTTTTCTTATTCCTACATTTTTCAATCCTGTATTTCAAATGGGCCCTTAGTCTATTAACTTTGGGGACAATGGTTAATGGTTAATAGAGAGCATTAGTCTTATTAACTTCGAGATGGTTATAATAGAAAAACATTGCAAAATTGCTAGGTACAGGTGCCTTGGCTTCACGTGTGAGGCCATCCATTGCAGTCACTACACGCCAAATTCCCATCTCATGCGTAGCTTTGATTTCCATAAAAAAAAGCCATTGTTTTTGTCTAAAATGCGTCCGTCACATTTGAAATTTGATAAGGGCTTCCCCAAATGCACACGCTGGACTACTGCCTCAATCTCCACATACATGCATCAACTCGCCATGTCACAAGAGATGCTGGTTCCACAGGGTGTCATAGGCCCCTGCAGAAGAATCAGCAGCCTCGTCTGACAAAAAGTAGAGGTAGCTGCAAGGGACTATGCTACGGGGAAGAACTGCTCAAAAACATGGTGTTGCTTCCTCTCAAAATTAAAAGCAAAGCATGAGAACAAAAAAATGAGAGCATGAAAGGTGTTTTGTGGAACCGTGAACATGATAGGAGAGTAGTGGCATGAGCTGCCTGCGTTTGGAGACTGTTGCCCTTAATTTATCTACTCCTACATGGATGCTAACCTTTTGTCAAGGCATACAACTACTACCGCTCGTTGGTGCTGCCCTAATCCGCCCCCACCAGCTTTCACCACGTCCCCCATACTAATCTGATCATGAATCCCCATCTTCCTTTCTTTTCCTTTGTAGTCATAGGCTCCATCTGAGTTTAGCTTGCGCACGTGTGACTCCGGCCTTTTTTCCAATGATATGGTTGGTCTTCTGTTTTGCTAACTGACCCCTCTCAAATAGTTTCAATATAATTCTTGAGTTTGAGTATTGATGATAAAAGCTAGATTAGCCATAGAGCGTCTTCTTTCTCCCTCACGAACTTTTCCTCTCATTCCACTGGTGCCACATCAGGATAACGTGCTTTTAGGACTCAGGTGTCAGGTGTCTGGGGAAGGATGAAATTTGCACCAACAACTTCAGATCTTGTATTAAACTGTTCTAAGCAACTCCAACAGTAGTTCTAAATAATCTATTAGAAAAAGTTCATGAGAAATTCCAAATGTTAGACTTTTTCATCTACTGCTTTCGACCAAGAATATCAGTTGCCCTAAGTCAAAATATTCTAAATTTGACCAAATTTATAAATAAAAATATTAATTTCTACCACATTAAGCCCGGTTTGACATAGTAAATATCGTTACTATTTTCTACGATTTAAGCTTAAAATGGTTTGCATATCAATATTTTATAGGAAGAAGGGAGTAACATTTTCCTGTTTGAAATATAATTATTCTCTCTCTGTTCTAAATTATAAGTCGCTTTGACTTTTTTGGTACGTCTATTTTGCTTTGCACCTAGATATAATAATATGTCTAGATGTATAATAAAATGGATGAATAAAAAAGTCAAAGCAATTTATAATTTGGAACGGATGGAGTAGTTCTGTAGCCAACAAATTTCACTGACACTCTCCACCAACAAAATTCACTTACACTCGCCTGGCTGATGGTAGCCGTGCCTAGTGGTGCAGGACGAAATTCTTAGTATAATCATTAATTCAGCAAAGTGATTTTTATAGAATTATTAGAGATGCCCTTATAAATATGCATAGATGTTGATTGTTATTCCATAAAATAGAGTTATGATCCAATTTTGAGCGTCAGACTTTTTTTCGATTCTGGCATGCTGAATAGATAAATGCCCGTGTGTTGCACCGGATGCACGGATTTTTTTGTTGACACCTACTGCGATGGATTTGCAGAAAATAATAAAAAATCATATCAGTTGCGGACATGTGGATCCATTTTTCTTATTGGAACCTGATAGGATGTTGGATGCGTAAGCTGCGAGTGAAGGATGATTTTTATCGGACGTGGACACATGAACAAGGATCGGGACTTGGTATCATCATGTGATGATGATGTTACAATCTTTTCAGATGGTACGGAGATGGCGAGGCAATGAGATGGCCGGGGCCGGGGCAGCCAGGAGGCACTGGTCACTCGCCGGTCGCCGTAGCAGATCAGAAGAAACCTAGGAGATGAAACGAGAGCGCCTCAATGCGGGTTTCGTCCGGTTTCCAAAATGTTGGAAACGTCGCCCATACATGTCGTGGGGATGGAATCGCAATCTTCTCTCTCATCGTAAATACATTGTCATGTTACCGTATTTACTGATGTGACACTTCATTTAATGTTCATGAAACTCCTATGAAACATGCATTGAGACTGGCCTAATACTCCCTCCGTTTTTATTTAAGTGTCGTATTTGCATCTGGTGAACATACCAAGGACATGGTTATTTCTTCCCACGGTGAGTTAATTCTTCATTGATTCTCCCACGTAAGCAAGACGATCGCTCTACTTCCCTTCTTCTCATTGGTCCACCGTACATGAAGATTAAGGGCATGTTTAGTTCCTCCATTTGGGTGTAAAGTTTTGGCACCAAATCTTTTGGGTGTAGAGTTTTGGCATCCTGAATTTTGGATGAGGTGTTTAGATGCACCAAAAGTTTTTGCATTCTATAGCACCATTTGAAAAGAAGACAAATTTGCCCTCATTAATTGTTGTTTTCCTTCATTAATGGGCTTGCATGCACAGCCATGCAAACTGCATGCTGGCCGCCGGTGCTGCTAGTCGCCGGTGCTACTACTCGCTTGTGTTGTTGTTCGTCGGTGCTGCTGCTTGCCGATGCTGCTCCCATGGCGATTCCGGTTTACAAACAATAAAAACATACAATTTATTGCACAATTATTGAACAGTTCAAGTACACAAGTCCTCAACCATACACACCACTCACAAACATTACAGTTCAAGTACAAGTCCTCAAACATACACAATTTTCACGATTGATTCAACAAACCAAGGGCAATGGAGTCACGAAAAGCATTCATCCCTAGCAGGCTACAGGTGCTTGATGACGCCGTGGCTGATTGGCTGATGCTTCAGCTGGCACATAGTTCTCATCACAATCACAACGATCAAAGTCCTTATCCACTAATCCACTCATTCTAATGAAGTTATGGAGTGCCATGCATGCAACGATAATTTGGCTTTACTTCTCTGTTGCATAACTTGGTATTGCGTTTAAAATCTGTCACTTCATCTTCAATACTCCAAACGACCTCTCAATCATATTTCTAAGAGATGAATGTGCATAGTTGAAGATTTCCTTTTTACCTTGTGGCTCCAGGCTATCTCGATACTTCAGAAGATGGTACTTGGTTCCCTTGTAGGGCGCAAGGTAACCCGGATGGTTTGGGTAGCAGGAGTCCACCAGGTAAAATTTACCTACAACAACAAGTTTTTGTAAGTTTCAACTACTGGAACTATAAGCCAAAAATGTACAAGCAGCAAGGTGATTACCTATAGGTGGATGTGGAAAGACATGGTTGTACGTGCTCATAGCATCATTGAACACTCTCATGTCATGTACAGAACCAGGCCATCCAGCAAGAACAAATGTGAACCTCATGTTAAAGTCACAAACAACCATCACATTTTGTGTAGTCATGCCCTTGCGGCACATGTGTTGAATCATCCTACTACTTGGCACCACACAAGGTATGTGAGTGCCATCTATTGCTCCTACACAATTGTCGAAGAAAAGGATGGAACCTAGGGTTTGTCAATCTTGGATGAATTGTACTGAATTGAGGGTCAAGTGGCTTACTGATGTCTGCAGCTAGCTTAACCACACTTTCCAAAAAACTTTCTCAAACATGTTGTGAACTGCGCCTAATGATCTCTCAAATCTATCCTCAGCTTGCCTAACTGACTGTGGTACTCCAATCATCCAAAGGAACATTCCAAGAGCCTCGATTAAGGTACTCTTGGTACTGGATTTGAGTCCATAGGACTCTACCAGTAGATCATGAAGTCGATGGAACACAGTTGGGCTCATTCTAAACATGTCATAGTAGCTTTTCCTATCAGTTAGTTTCCTCTCTACCCATTCAAGTCTAGTCATCAATGGTTGCCTTACTCAGCCCTATTGCAGTATTTGTCCAGGTGCATAGCATATAGAAGCATAATGTGCATAAATTCGCTATCGTCATCCTCAAGGAAAAATCCATACAATTCCTCATCACTTGATTCATCACTTGGTTCAGTAGAACTGTCCCTATCCATTGGTGCATTAGCTTCTTGACACAAAAAAAGCATCACAGACTTAGTTACAAATGCCACTAACAAATTGATCATGCATCGACCATCACAGTTACAAATGCCAGTACAAAATGGTTCATGCACCACAAGCTCACATCACTGGCGTAGTACTGAATGATGTTCATCCTTCCTTCTGGCTTAGTTCCAATGAAGAACTCTTCATCGGTATCTTTGGTGATCTTGAGCACACCAATCCACAACTTCATGTTTCTTTCGTTTGCACCACACTCTCTAGCCAACTGTTGCACGTACCTAATCTTCTCTGCTTGGCATTAGCCTTCTGCTTCTTGGCCTCCTGCTTCTTGTCCATGTGACTCTCAAACAGCCTATTCCTATCATTCTGAATCCTAGCTATCTCCATGTTGTTGTCCATGCTCCTAACTACTGGGCTCCTGGACTTCTTGCTAGGACTTGAGCCAGTGGTGCTTGTGTTGCTGGCCCTCTTGTTGCCGATGCTCACAGGGGTTTGCGCTTCCAGCTCCTCTGGGGGCTCCTCCTCACTATCCTCTTCAATGGAGACACTTTCTCTAGGAATAAAAGAGGAGGAGCCATTCACTACTACACCATGGAACATTCTGTTAATCTCATCCAAGTAATCTGGCCACCCCTTCTTACATTTTTCCATTCTGAGTGGCCCTGCAGAATGTATGTTTGTTAGAAAGTGTACAGCTTAGTATATGCAAAACAGCAAAGAAGCAATTAGGCAATTTACCTCAGTGTTCTCATCCCACCATTCATCAGTAGCATCAACAGTTCCATCCGCATTATGCCCTAAGCATGTGTCATTGCGCATCCTTCGCATGAATCCCTACCATCCCTTCAATTGCCTAAACCTATTACCGAATTGTGCTTTTTCATGAACCAAATCGGTTGCAATATATTACCTTTCTACGACCTCCTTCCATCCTTTCTTGCTCATGACACCTCTCACATAGTTACCTTTCTGAATTTGGTCAACCCAAATCTCACAAAATTTGCTGGTACTTGGATCTGACCATTGTGCCGTGTCGTAATCCTAAACGATGCATAACAACACAACTAGATAAGCAAACAACCCTTATATCATAAGCACATCATAGAAGGTACAAGGAAGAACAAGAATGGTCTCCTTGTACACATCATAGAAGATATCATAAGCAGAGATGCACAAATGGCCTTACAAATTCACTAATTCAGAGGTGCACAAATGGCCTTACAAATTAACTTCTACAGCCTACTGCACAGATAAGAAATATCAAATCACATAAACATTCAAAATCATGAAAAGGCATATTTTGCCAACTCCTCACCGGTGCAAATGAATGTCACACTATTGACCTAACTATAGAGGCACAAACCACGAAAACGCAACAAACCAACACAAAATCTATGCAAGTGGGTTTCAAATTTTACCGGGACTTGAGCATCGGGTAGGATCTCATTGTTTGCAGCATGATTCTGGAAATTCAAGGTGAAGTTGTCTATCACCACAGGTGTCGCCGGGCCTTGGCGACGTGTAGCGCGGCCTCTGGATCCTCCAGACGCTCTAGATCCAGATCCACAGGACCCGTGCACTTCGGCTGGCACAGGAGGCAGGGGAGGTACGCGGCCTCCACCGGAGGACGCAACACTAGAGCTAGCGGCCGTGGCTCCACCTACTCCATCGCTATGAGCCACGCGCAAGCCAAGCATACGACTTTCGCTGCGGACGTGAACGGGAGGGGGTCCTTGTTGCTGCTGATGCCTCCGTCTTGAGCGTCGGAGCGAAGGATGCCCTCATAGGCTTGCACTCCAAGCCATCCTTCACCGGAGTTGAGGTCTAGCGTCGCCATGCCCATCCGGGGAACACTGATGTTGCTCGCCCCTGAAAAGGGGTGTGTCGCGTCGGGGAAGAACTCGTAGCCGCCAACGGGGGAATAGGCATTTGGCTGTGACGGGAAATCCCTGGTGCACTCGCCCTCGTCATAGCCGTCCTCATTGCCATAGCCATCGTCGTTGCCATAGCCGTCTGTCGGTGTAAAAAACAGCGGTTCTAGCACCAACGAGTAATGTGTGTCTGCGCGTCTGGGATCCGGATGGTGTATAAGAAGAACATAAGCGATTTACACTGGTTCGGGCCAAAGAATGCCCTACATCTAGTGGGAGAGGAGAGTCTTGTATTATCTTGCACTGAAGCACTTGTAGTAGGGGTTACACGCGGGTGAGAGAGGGAGGAACTCCCAGGTCTCAAGATGTGAGTGGAGAGTGTGTGAGCGTGTGTTCGCCTATGGATTTGCCTTCTGTCTGTTTTTCTTCGTTGTTCTTCCCTCACTTTGGAATGGTCCCTACCCTCCCTTTTTATAGATGTAAGGGGAACGTAGGGTTACATGTATGTACTACATGATATTTTTCCTAGGAAGGAAGATCCGAGGCCTTCACTCTCACCCTGTAGTCGGTGTCGTGCCACTGTTGGAGGAGTGACCCCTGTCCTTTGATGTTGTAGGCGATGTGTCCTGCCATTTGTAGCCCTGTGGACGATGCAGCTATGATGCGTAGAGTCGTGATGATCCCTGTGGCGACGTGCCTATCCTTCGGTTTGACTGGCGTAGAGGGCCGAGGCCTCAGAAGCATGAATCGTGGCATGATTTTGCTCTGTTCGAGGGAATAGTGGCCTAGAGCGGCGTTTCGTATGCCGCGCAGGCATGGATCGTGCGTATAGTGCTAGTATGGGTGGCATAGTGACCAGCAGCTCTTCCCCATGCTTGTTATGGGCGACGGCATCATGATTTGACCCCTGTCATTCCTGGCTTGTTCGGTTGGGCGGACGCAAAAACATGGGTGACGTCACGGGGGGGGGGGGTCTCGAGCGCGCCAATGGGGGAGCGACATCAGAGGCCGGTCTCAGACGAGGCGGAGATAGATAACGTTGTCTCTAGGACTTGGACGAGGTGGTGATGATGTCATTGGTTGGCCTGTGCCCGAGACCCAGAGCTGAGGTCTCGGGTGGGTCAGAGGTGTTTTGAGACCCCCTGCGTGAGGCCTCGAATGAAGTAGGGAGATGGGCTGGTATGCTCACGTGGCTTGCTGGAGGCCTAGCAAGGGGAGAGTTAGCCCGTGGGTTTAGTTAATTTTTCCCTTTGACGGGGTAGATTGATGTTTGGTTTTAGGAGGCAGGGTGGATTTTCCACCCTAATTTGGGTACCCCTAATTATGGTACCCGACAGTAGCCCCGAGACTGTGGAGGACTCCTCCAGAGGCTGTACGTCGGGTTTGCTTTTTGCCGGGCTTTAGCTAGGTTGTTGCTGGGGCCTCGGCGTGCTTTTGTACTGCTTTTTTTCGAGGGGTGCGCGTGAGCGCACCCATCGGGTGTAGCCCCCGAGGCCTTGGAAGGATAGGATATGCTTCCAAGGTCTTGACTTTATGCGGGGTGTGAATCCGGGGCCTCGGCCTTGGTGCAAGGGTAGCCCCCGAGCCTCTGCTCATGGCGAGAGGTCGGTCAAGGGTGTCTCGTCTTTTTTCGCGTCCCTCACGCATCTCTTTCACCGAGAGGAGGGGCGGAATATGCTATGCTATCCTTGATGGGCAGGCAGTAGCATTTTCGGTGAGCATTTCAACGGGGTAAGCCCAGGTGGAGGGCCGAGCCCTGTTCGCTTAGGATCGGCTAGTGGTCCTAAGACTTATTCCAAGTCGCCCGAGGGTCGTCCAGTGGACCTCAGACTCGTTTGATGGGCTCTAAGGGCTCGGCGCCTCCCACCGATAGGATTCCACTAGCCAATGCCTATGGGGTCCCGGACATGGCTTAGGGTGGTGCGCCCTTTTCGAGGGCTGAGAGTTGAGTAAGAGTGCACCGGGCCGAGGGCGATTTCGGTCTTTTGCTGTACTGGCATGGTAGGACTAGCTCCGAGCCTTATGCTTACGGCAGTATGAGGGGTCTCGGGGAGTTGGTCCCTTTGACCATCCCTCTGGTGGGGTTAGCCACCAGGCTGTTTATTTGTGATGGCTTTGTCTGCTAACGTCTCGCGGCTCCCTCTTTTTGGGCCTCTTGGTTTTGACCAGAAGTTGACGGGCCACGCTAGTCACCCCCATGTGGTTTTTGACATGGGTCGTAGTCGAGTTCGAGGGAGGCCCTTCTAGGCCAAACCTAATTTGGAGAATGATTTTCTCTTGTGTGGCCCATGGTCAGCTCGAGAGTCTGTGGTTTGGGAGTAAATGAGTGCGTTGCAGTGAGTGGGAACATCGAGGATTTAACCGAGGGAAGTGGAGGGGACGGTTCCATTACTCGGCTTTAGCAGGGAGCGGGAACATCGGCCCGAGCTCCGAGATCGCATTGATCGTCTTGCGCAGCCGTGCAGCCGAACGGTTGTTCGGATCTTATTTATACTTGGCTTGGCGCTCGTTCTTTCCACCCCCATCGCCATTTTCCACTTTCCTCATCATCTAGCACGATCCCATGATCCCAATGGAACATGACAACTCTCCACAAAGGTCCAAGGTGGATGGCCCCTAGACGGCATAGTGTCGTCGAACGGGGGACCGGACCTTCACTAGGAGCGGTCGCCAGCAGCGTACTAGCGGCATCTCAATGGGGAGCCTCCACCCTCGCCATGTCCTCCCCAGGGCTCAGGCCGGCTCATCGGGGCCGATGGTGGAGCAGACGAAGGAGCAGGCACTCATTCGTGCGGCGGTAGCAGATGTTTAGGGGAGGGCAAATGTCCTCCTCCGTCAGCTAGAGGATGCCGACCACCGTGGTGCCAGTAAGTTTTCTTCCCTTCTATTTTCTTTATTCCTTCTTCTATATCTCTTTTCTAATCGTGAATGGAATCTTATGTGTCAGAGATGACTGTGGAGCTAGAGGGTCTTTGCACTGCGGTGGACGCCTTCCTAGACTACCTGGGGGTCGCCACAGGTACAAGGGAGGACCGGCTCTGGGCTGTGCGCCGTCGTGTTACCGCCGCCATTGAGAGCGGCGTTCGTCATAGCACCGGGGTTTCCCTAGCTATGGCGGAGCTATCAGTGGGGGCGGACCTTACCAGAGTCGGTGGCTTCCCCGTGGAGGAGCTGCTACGCCACCACGAGGATCTGGTGGCGCGCTATGGCCCGGCCAGGGAGGCGGTGACCGCCCTCGTCCCCGCGCAGCAGATCCTTGTAGAGCTCCCCCACGATGATGCCCCTTAGGGCTTTTTATTTTGTTAGGTTTACCAGCTTGGGACGCATGGCGTCTTTTATTTTGTTTTATGGTGAACTATGGTTTAAACCCCTCCGTTGTTCATTTTGCAAAACCTGTTTGGTTAGTGAGGAAAGCCACCGGAGCACCGCTGGTGGCAAGCGTGGTGGAGTCCTCTAGGGGGAGGTACATGTCCCGAGGCGCAGATAGGGTTTTATTGTCGACACGACCCCTGCCGCCCCATGGCTCGAGGTAGGGTTAGCGACCCTTGAGACCAGCATGCAGATGGGACGTGCATCGGCCGGACTTTTTTGTCCCTGGTGACGTCTCTTGACTTACCCTTACCTTTCGCGTTTTGGCAATCCGTGGCGGGCCTCAATAGGCCTTGGGAGACCCTTAGCAGTAGCTGGCTGCATGAATTTGGGCTCAAGATTTCCCTAGGATTCGTTCCCACGATGCAGGTAGGGTTTTAGCGTTGACGTGACCCTTGTCGCCCCGCGCCCTAAGGTGGGGTCGGCGACCCTTGAATCTGTCGTGCGGAAGAGACGTCCATCGGCCGGACTTTCTTGCCCTTGGGTGCCTCCCAGGCTCCAGATGATTTGTCCCCACACTTTGAGCCTTGGCTGGCCTCGATAGGTCGTGCACATGAATCTAGACCTCTGGAAATCAGGACTCGTGGCCCTGATCCGGTCAGGAGGCCCAATGCATTCCCCTCTCACATCTTTTTCACAAAGGAGTTGTTGGATAGCAGCACATTATCCTCTTGAATAGGGCCATTTTTCATGGTGTCCATTTGAGTTGCTAGCGGGTATTTCATTTCGAGTGAGGCCCCGGATCCCGTTTGCTAAGGATCCGACGTAGGTATCTAGTGATCGACCTCATACCCTCGATGACCGATTTAGGGTAACCAGGGTCATTTCAGCACGACCCCGGCGGCTCATCGCCTTTCTCTAGTGAAAAAACCTTAAATCGGTGTCCGTCAAGGCTCTAACATGGTTTGGGGAGTCCCATATGGTGCTTCGAGGCACCCGGGTGTTGCCCTCTATTGTGCCACTCCCTACATACCATCCCTTACTCTATTGGGGCAGAGCGGCTGTTGAAACCCTTTCGCAGGGCCAGCCTACGAACTCCGGGCCTAGATTCGGACCGTGTGCAGATGGTGTGGCATGACATATGTATGAAGCATGTATGATGCATGTACGTGATGCACTTATACATACGGTAGTACAAGGGAGTTAAGAAACAGCTCATAGAGAATTTGAAGAATGATTTAGAGGTAGTATTAATAATAAAGATAACAGGGGGCGAGCTTGGCAAATCAAATTCTGTGTTGGGACCTGGTTGTCCCCTTCACGGTCATGAGAGACCGTAGCTGTCGAAGCGATCAATGAAGTCGTCATTGAACGGCTCGTCGTTGAGGAGGTAGTTGTTGATGCGTATAAAGCGTTGCATCTTCTGAAGCTTGGTGAAGCCGGTGCTGCCTTGGTAGTCGTCGACGTAGTCGTTGTCGTAGTCGGAGTCGAAGAAGTCAGAGTTGGAGCTCGTCTCTGTTGATGCCAGGGTGTCGACAATGGCGTGCCTAAGCTATTGTGGTGGTTCCTCCGGCACCTCACCTGCCTTGGGGCTGAGATGGTAAACATTAGTCGATGGTTTGTGAACCTTTTTATCACAGTAGGGCTAAGCAGATCGTGGTAGATCAGGCAGGCTGAACTCGTTAGGCCACATGTTCTTCAACTCGTTGGACCGGCGTCGTAGGTTGACCATGGGCTCGGGGAAGTTGGCAGGCTTGTCCATCGGTGGGACGAGGTTGAGGTCGTCGCCTTCCCCGGTGATGATGAACTTGAGACACCCAAACTAGACGTGGGAGCCCAGGGTGAAGTTTGCGTTGCCTCCGACCGTCGAGGACATGGTCATCGGGTGGGGGTGGGATAATGTAGCCATCCTGGACCCTGCAGGATTAGTTAGTTGTGACGCGTAGAGCTCCCCTACCTGGCACGCTAACTGTCGGTGTAAGAAACGGCGGTTCTAGCACCAATGAGTAATGTGTGTCTGCGCGTCTAGGATCCGGATTGTGTGCAAGAAGAACACAAGCGATTTATACTGGTTCGGGCCAAAGAATGCCCTACATCTTGTGGGAGAGGAGAGTCTTGTATTATCTTGCACCGAAGTACTTGTAGTAGGGGTTACAAGCGGGTGAGAGGGAGGAACTCCCAGGTCTCAAGATGTGAGTGGAGAGTGTGTGAGCGTGTGTTCACCTATGTATTTGCCTTATGTCTATTTTTCTTCATTGTTCTTCCCTCACTTTTTAATGGTCCCTGCCCTCCTCTTTTATAGATGTAAGGGGAACGCAGGGTTACATGTATGTGCTACGTGATTTTTTTCCTAGGAAGGAAGATCCGAGGCCTTCGCTCTCGCCCTATAGTCGGTGATGTGCCACTATTGGAGGAGTGACCCCTGTCCTTTGATGTTGTAGGCGATGTGTCCTGCCATTCGTAGCCCTGTGGATGATGCAGCTACGACGCATAGAGTCGTAATGATCCTTGTGGTGACATCTATGTCCTTCGGTTTGACTGGCATAGTGGGCCGAGGCCTCGGAAGCGTGAATCGTGGCGTGATTTTGCTCTGTTCGAGGGAATAGTGGCCTAGAGCGGCGTTTCGTACGCCGTGTAGGCATGAATCATGCGTATAGTGCTAGTATGGGTGGCATAGTGACCGGCAGCTCTTCCCCATGCTTGTTATGGGTGACGACATCGTGATTTGACCCCTGTCATTCCTGGCTTATCCGGTTGGGCGGACGCAAGAACGTGGGTGACGTCACAGGGGGTCTCAAGCGCGCCAATGGGGGAGCGGCATCAGAGGCCGGTCTCGGGTGAGGCGGAGATAGATAACGTCATCTCTAGGGCTCGGACGAGGTGGTGATGATGTCGTTGGTTGGCATGTGCCTGAGACCCCAGAGCTGAGGTCTCGGGCGGGTCGGAGGTGTTCCGAGACCCCCCTGCGTGAGGCCTTGGATGAAGTGAGGATATGGGCTGGTATGCTCACGCGGCTTGCTGGAGGCCCAACAAGGGGAGAGTTAGCCCGTGGGATTTGTTGATTTTTCCCTTTGACGGGGCATATTAATGTTTAGTTTTAGGAGGCAGGGTGGATTTTTCACCCTAATTTGGGTACCCCTAATTATGGTACCCGACACCATCCATCTTCGACGTGGTGGAGGACAAGCTGGATCTAGCGGCCTTGGAGGAGGAGCTAGATCTAGGGGAAGGGGAGGAGGAGCTGGATTTGGGCAACGGAGGGAGAAAGCGAGAGCGGCGGCGAGTGAAAGAGTGAGCAAGAGCGGAGGATCTAGGGTTCGAGGTCTTAGAGTGACCGAGAGCGGCAGGGGGGTGCGGGAATGGATAAGGGCTAGAGCGGGGTGGGTGGGGTGCGGGGGTAAAGGGCGTCCAGCTCATCCCCCAACCCAATTTTACATAGTTTTTGGCCTTAAGAGCCCCAAAAGCCAAAATTTTACAAGGCCGTGTTTTTGCATTCTTTCATAAGGGTGTTTAGATCCATTTTGCAAAAAGATGAGCTAAAACACCAAAACTTTTTACAAAATGGAGGAACTAAACAGGCCCTAAATTCCTAGCGTTACCAAGGTGTGTAAACTGTGCATGCAATGTCTCATTAAATAAAAACAGAGGGAGTATTACTACTTGTGTTCAGCGTGTACCCATTAGATAAATCATGTTCGCTTGACTGCTTATCAGCCATGGTTATAAGAAGTCTACTAAAAAAAGTTTCTAGTCTAGTTCAAAAAAACCCAATTTAGGTGGTGTTTGGATCCATTTGCCATGGGCTAAAGTTTAGCCCTTGTCCTAAAGGTGCTAAAGTTTAGCCCAAGTGAGGTGTTTGGATCTAGGGGCAAAAAGGTGAAAATGAGAGGAGAGAGAAAGAGAGTGTTGCACTTTTAGCCCAGTTTAGGGCTTCTAATGGAGCAAATGAAAAGAGCAAATATTTTTCCCATTTGCCCATCTTTTGCCCCCTAGTTGGATCCCCATGGCTAAAGAAAAGGCTAAAAGTGTAGGACTAAAGTTTTGCCATGGATCAAATAGTCCCTTATAAAACCGTCCGGCGTCCCTGTCGGTGTCTACAACCGCCCTAGACACTGAGACGAGCGAATTTGTATCTGCGCATCTAGGCCCGAATGGTGTGCAATACGGACATAAGGGCTTATATTGGTTCGGGCAAGAATGTCCCTACGTCCAGTGAATTCTACTGCTGCTTGTGTTGCCTTGCACCGGAGTGCTCGTAGTAGGGGTTACAAGCTTTCGAGAGAGGGCGCGGATCCCAAGTCTTTTTGGTGGCGTATGAGTTTGCGTTCTTGGTTAGTGAGGTGTGTTCTCGAACAGGAGTCTATTTCGATCGGAGTCCCCCTAGATGTGGCCCCTGCCTCCCCTTTTATAGTTCCCAAGGGGAGGGCTCGGGTTACATTTGTGGTAAAAAGGTAAAATGGAGAAAAGAAGAAAGAGAAAAACAAAAAAAAGTGACCTGGGACGTGGCCATCTTTCTCCTTATCTGGTGTGAGCAGTTTACCCTATAGTGCAGAGACGCAACGGGCGTTGAGCTTTTGGCCTCTCTGTTTGCTGGTGCGACGTGCGGTGGCCATGCTTCGTCTTGTGTGCTTCTGTACCGTCGAGAATGGGCGGCACGTGCGCCCGGATTTGCGTAGAGAGGGGGTTAGGTGGTATAGTTATCATTACCCGCATCGCTGTAGAGGTATGGGTGTCATCGTGGTGGAATGACCGGAGTCATGTTTAATCACAGCGCGGCTCCCATGCTCCCATCCAATGTGCACGGTCCTGTCCATCCTATCAGTGGGAATGGGTGCTGTGGTGGGGGCCCACGCTGCTCCCGTCCTTCCCAGAGGGCCCTATGCACCCCTCGAGCGAGGCGAAAGTATGCCAAGAGGGTTGGACGCTCCTGTGCTTACGTTGCAGGAGTCGGGCGAGGCGGAGATCATTCCTAACGGGGTACAGGGGTCGAGCGCTTTGATAACGTCATGGGGGCTCGGGCGAGGCGAAAACTAGCCCTAAGCCTCGAGCGACTTAGCAGTTGACACACTATTAATGCCCTTGGTTGGGTATGCCTATTATCGACACCCGACAGTAGTCCCCAAGCCTGTGGAGGAGTGGAGCACTCCTTCAGAGGCTTGAGGACGAGTGCACATGGGTGGTTGTTGTCAGTTTGGTTTGGGAGAAGTCGTCCGGTGGGTGCGCGCGAGCGCACCTACCGAGTGTAGCCCTCGAGGCCTTGGAGGGGTGAGTTATCCCTTCAAGGGCTTTAAATCAAGTGGGCCTATCTAGGGAAGACAAGACGTCGCGCTAGGATGCGGTTACTGCGACGCCTCGCATCCTGGTGCGTGGAAAGGTGGAGAGGTGCCTTGGTCTTCGCATGCGTGGAGGGCTAGGTACTTGGCACCCGTTCAGTTGCCCCGTATGGCACTATAAATGTAGGTGCTAGCGAGGCGTGGGAGCCCATTGGCTCTTATTAGTTCTACAGCCAGCGACCTCTTTGCTTCCCTCTCGCCGCGGCATCCTTCCTCTGTTTCATGATGGATCCAGGCAAACGCCCTGCTGGTGACGTGTCCAGAGATGGGCGGTCCACGTGGCACCGCTTGATGAGGGTGGGGTTGTCCTCCGGTGGCAGACACGGGAGGCACTTGCCTCTGGCCGTGTCTTTAGAGCCGGCGCAACCACCGGACGCCGCGCCAGCCGCGACGGTTGAGACGGAGTTGAAGAGACTTAGGAGGTACCTGGAGGTCTCTCAAGCCGCTCTCGAGGCGGCGAAATGGGAGATGCAGGCCATTCGTGGCCAGCAGGTGGCTACGGACAGCCAAGTGGACGGTGAGTTCTCCATCCATCGTTCTGGTTTGATGGCTTGCATTTGTTTTTCCCACTCATCGTGTTCATGTGTTGAGCACAGTTGGAGGTAGAGCTGCTAGGGATCCAAGAGGCCATGGATGCTACGGTAGGGTATGTCCATGCCCGCGGCGAGGACCAGGAGGAGCGCCTCCAGGACATTCCCAACTGCGTCCGGGACGCGGTGGAGCTCGGCATCCATCTTGGGGCGGCAGTGGCCCTGACGGTGGCGTAGGTGCGCTCGGGGCACGTGCTCCACCACTTGGTAGGGCTCCTAGAGGGCCAGGAGCTGGCGGACCACGACGGGTCTCGGGAGTACTTTGACGAGGCAGTCGACACCCTCGTCAACCTGGTCCCCGCTGAGGGGATCATTGAGGAGGCCACCAGGCACCTGGGACCCAGAGCAGCGACCAACATCAAGGTTGAGCCCAACTGGCCAGCGCTCTTTTACCCAACTCCAAGGATGTCGACGCCAAGGCTGCCTTAATCCCTGCTTAGGATAGGCTCTTCGCATTTCGCATTGGAAGTAATATTGTAAAAAGACTTGTCATGTTTTAATGAAACATGTTCTTTGTTAATGCAAATTCCTGTGCGCTTTTAGTAATGTCGTGGGGGTGTGACCGTTCATTGGGTCATGGTGCGAGCATAGCCCCCGAGCCCCTGTGTGATGTAGGGGTCCGATCGGGAGGCCAACCGTCTTTGATTTAGCCCCTCACGCATTCCTCCGTGGAACGGAGGGGGTGAGCCGGACCATGCTATCCTCGTTGGATGAACCATGACACTCGGTGAGCTATTAGCAGGTAGGTCTGAGTGGATCCCTGGTCCCATCTGCTAGGCACCGGCTGGTGGTCAAGCTGGTGACATACTCTGAACTCCCGATGGCCGATTCATATAGTACTTAGGGCCGTCCGACCGGTCCCGGGGGCTCGCTACCTTCTGTCGAGGAATACCATGAATCTGACGTCCACCAGGACTCTAACATGGGTCAAAATACCCTCGGTGTCCACGCGCTGGGGTACTGGCCGCTAGTGTGCCCGTTCCTCGCCATCCCTGACTCTAGTGCCCTGCGGCGGCTGTCGAACCCTCGGTGGGCCAGCCTTCGAACCACTGGACCATAATTGGGCCGTAGGAGCATATATAACTCCATATCCTATTCTTACCTGCTGAGGCCTATGATCGGACTGTGGAGTGGGGATGCGCCCGAGCCTCATGCGATGGTGGGATAATGGTAGGTACGGCATGCGAGGCGAACGGTGCAAGCTGACGGGGCGAATTTTTAGGAGATGTGAGCACGAATACCGAGATATCAGGGATGTGACAAGACATTTCTATGGCCGCAATTAATGTGGGTGGTTGAGGTCTCAAATCACTCTGTCTCTCTTCTTTTTAACCCAGTGGTTTTTCCCTTCCCTGCACACCTCTGCTTTTTGTCCTCCACGCGTTTGCATTTCTCATCTGCCTTAGCAAGCAAGAGACAGAGAGAGAGAGAGAGATTGAGAACTCACCCCGCAGCCACCACCGCCGCCGCCATCATCGCCAGAGTGCTTTCTCGCTCCTCTCAATGGATCCATGGGGACGCTCCAGCTTCACCGATAAGATCGCGTCGCAGCTCATCGAGGATGGGCTCCTCCGTCCAGTGACGAATGCCGTGTAGTCAGAGTGGATTATCCCCGGCAATGAGGATGAGCCGAACCCCCCCACCGGCTACGTCGTCAGCTTCGCGCACTTCCATGAGCGGGGGTTCGGGACGCTAGCGAGCAACTTCTTCCATGGGCTCCTACACTACTATGGAATTGAGCTGCAAAATCTCAACCCTAACTCGATTTTGCAGATCACGGTTTTTGTCACCCTGTGCGAGGGCTATCTAGGCATCAAGCCCAACTTCACCCAGTGTTGAAGATGGTTATCTACCATAATAAAGGGTTAAAATAAATATATAAAGGGCTAATAAATGATCACCAACATAGGTTTATGGTGTCAACTAACAAAATTCCACGAGTTTTGGTGAATCAATATTTTGCAGGGGGTTATCAGAATAATTTAGGAATTGATATCTTCCACGAGAAGGAACCCACGTCAATCAGCCTAATCTCCACGTCATGAATACGCAAGAGGCTTCTAGAGGACACCAGAGGACTCCACGAGGAGGGCCACCATGAGGCGCCGCCAGGTGGGGCCGACCGGCCTTAACCTTAGGCCGACCAGCCCCTGGCCGCTGCCCCTAGGCTTCTTCCTTTGCAAACTACTTCAACCGCCTTCAAGGATGTATCCTAACCCCTCGTGAAGGTCGGTTTGATCCAAGGGCCACGGTTCCATGCTCTGGGCTATATAAATGAGGCCCCAGACCCCCCTCCAAGGGGAATTCATTCAATCCATCATCATAATCACCTTTAAGAGAAAAGCTAGGATTTAGGGAAGAGAGGTGTCCCTCGAATGGATGTCCTCTCAACTCCCAAGTTAAAATAGATCTAGTCTTCTAGATAGTAGAGAGATAGAGAGCGAGGGAGGAGTTTGGAGGAGGTGCTGGCCTGTCGGTGCCTCTTCAACAACTTGTACTTTGGCAAGATCGAGCTCTACAGGGGCTTGCTCCTGAGATGGCTCAGGCTCTGGCAATCAACTTCTGATTCAAGTAAGATTCATGTTTATATTATTCTTCTGGTTTGCAAGTCTCTTTTGAGTGCTTTAATCTAGTTGACTAGGTTAGAGTATAATTCGTAGTGTAAGTGTGGTGCTTAGACTTGGGTTACTCGTAGATGCACCCTATATTCCAGATCGGCAGTAGATCACGAAGGTGACAACTTCGTTGAGTCCTCTGTAGTCCACCTCCCATCTGTAGGCCTAGTAGGATATATAATTACGTGGTAGATTCGTACTCTATTTGTGGTCTTCCATAGTAATTCCCTAGTTGTATAGTAGAAGATGTGGACTGTCCAAGTTAGAAGTAGAAACCCTGATCGAGTTATCCTCTCTATACTCCTACTATCGACCCCATACTAGATTGATCCTCTCTTACATTTTAGTCTTGTTTTCACTTTAGTTGTTCCCACCATATATATTTCCAACTCATTCACCTTTTTTGGTTAAGTTAGAACACGTAGTTGACTTACACGTTTCCCTGTGGATATGATATTTAAAACCCTCCGGGTGAAAGCTACAACGGTATTCGTGCACTTGTGGATCTTTTCTGTTTGCGTTAATAAATACCAACACCTAGTTGAAGTACTACTTCTATGTGACCATCTTCTTCAAGACGGTGAGGAGGGGCGAGATGGTGCCTGTGCGCATGGGCAATTGTGCGATCCAGCTCCACCAAAGTCGGACAGATGCCTACATCTCTATGAAAGGGTTGTCATCCAACAAGGGGTGGCACCAGAGGTGGTTCTACCTCAAGAGCGATGCCGAAGCGCCACTGCCTTTGTACACTGGTCGTTTCTTTGAAGAAGCACTGGCACGCTGGGGCTATGGTCCCATCACCGTTGATAAGGAGAAGATCGACACCCTCCTTTAGGCGGTCGAGCGCCTGGTGAATGAGGATGTGACTGGGGCGAGGGTCATCGCCGTGTTCCATGAGAGGAGGGAGCTGCCGCTGATGCGGTGAGCACGCCGGCTGGACGAGATGGTGCCTAATGCACCCCTCGAGGGGACCATGCTCGTGATGGGGGAGCTTGATCGTGAGGAGATCAAGACCGCATCAAGTTAGCACTCGGGAGCGTTCCTTCCAACGCCGCCCTCGACATCTACCAACTGATGCATCCTGATGACGGCTTCATTGAGATGGTGAGCGCCCCTACTCTTTCCCTCCTCGTTTCCCTTGGCTTTTTGCGCTCCCTTTCCATTACCCGACCCGAGGCTTGGGCGGCTGTAGGGAAATCTCTGCTTGGTCCCCGACTTCAACCCACCCCTTCCTGAGGACACGATCCAAAGGGCGTGAAACCGGGCTCACGTCGAGGGGGTGAAGAAGAAGAAGGATGAGGAGAAGAAGAAGGCCGGCGGGGCCAAGAGGAAGGAGGAGCGCGAGAAGCGCCAGAAGATGCAGTGGCAGGCCGGAGAAGAGGAGTCAAGCATTGAAGAGGACGATGAGGATGATGATGACAAGGAGATCCACTAGTACGACTAGCTGGACTCCATGGTCGAGGAGGGGGAATAGCTCGAGGGGTCATTCCTCTCGATGGAGGGGCGGACGCCTGAAAGCTCTATGTTTGGTGTTGGTAATTAGTGACAATGCCCAAGTGGTAATTATGTGTTTAATATTGTATGTAGCAAAGGACGATTAGCACATAGCATGGTGAAGCATGATGATCAAGTGTGGATGATGAAGTGCTTACCATGGTGATGAAGGAGGAACAAGGTGCAACCCTATGGAGCTCAAGACAAAGGTATTTTGCTAGGGTTTGCTTTTGGTGATCAAGACACCTACTGGGTGTGATCACGTTTTGGTTTAGTAGTCGTACTATGAAGAGGGGAAATGGTGTATCATTTCATGTCCCACATGTGCCTCTAGGTGACATTTCATTGAGCATATGCATTTGGATAGATCTAATAACGCCTCAAAAAATGATTGTAAAAATGCTAACAGACTTGCACATGACGATGATCACTTGGTGGTGTTAGCACCTTTGCGAAGGTGGTGAAGTTTGAGCGGTAGAGAGGCATTTTCGATGAATTGAAATGACCATTTTCCTTTACGCCAAAAGTTGGAAGAAGTGGCGACATCGCACGATCGTTTTTCACTGAAATTATGGCGACAGACGCCGGCTCAGGGAGTGACATACGCGACCCTAGCGTCTGTCGTCTTACCCCTGAGCGCAGCTTGCTGCAGCGGAGGCGACAGATGCAGGGGTGTCCGAGCGACGGACGCCAGGCCTCAGCGTCCATCGGTCATGGTGTCGTTAGCATCTCAGGCATGTTTGTGACACCAGGCAGCGTCCATCGGCGCTGCGACAGACGCGTCTGTTGGGCAATACCAAGCTCTAGGAGCTCTCTGCATAGTGACCGTCGACGCGACTGACACCGTGATCATTTGCGAAGGACGCATCTGTCGGGTTGGCGTGTGACCGTTGAAGTTTGAACACGCGTGGACACGTGGCACTCGGAGGGGTGAAGGACGTGGGCACAACGTCTGTCGCCCATGAAATTTGCCCAACGGCTCTTTGTGAAGGGGTACGTCTATAAATACTTGGTGGCCGGCTCTTAGCTCCCTCTCTTGGACTTTTGACATTCTTGTGAGCACATTAAGCTGAGCCAAAGCATTCCTTCTCATCCCCACTCATCTCTTTGCATTTGATTGCGATTCTTGAGTGAGATTGAGTGATTCAAGTGCATCGATCATTGATTTGCATCTAGAGGCACTTGGGGGATTGATTTGCTGTGGTGTTTCTTGTTACTCTTGGTGGTTGCCACCACCTAGATAGCTTGGAGTAGCTTGGAGGAGGTCCGACACGTGTTGGTGTTTGTTCGTGGCCGGCTCCGGTGATTGTCTTGTGAGGGGTTCTTGTGGTTCCTCGGCGGAGCGCCGAATTCCAACTCTAGTGGATTGCTCGTGTCATTGCAACCTCTTGCCAGTTTGTAGGTTCTTGTGGTGCCTTTTGAGAGGCTCGGTGTGTGACCGATTAGCCACCGAACAACGTGGTTGAAGAGGGACACAACGGGGACTAGCGTGCCGGCAAGCACGTGAACCTCGGGATAAATCGTTGTGTCATTACTTCTACATTGTGATTGATTGATCCCGGTGTTCGGTTATCTTGGAATTCATTAATCATCATTCTTGGTTAGCTAAATTCATCGCCCCTCGGTGAAACCCCTCTAACTCACACTTGCATTACTTTCATAGTTGTATCTTGCTAGTTTGTTTAGTGTAGCTAGAATAGCTCTTTGCTTTGGTAGCTTGCTAGCTCTAGTTGTTTTCTTCTTGTGGTTTGACTTGTGTGGTTGAGTGAAATATATTAGAATTGTCATTTGGATAGGTGGCTTGCAACACCCCATAGGCTAGGCAAAAACACGCTTCTCGCTATTTGTTATATTGATAAACTTGTTTAGCATACTTTGTAGGAATTTTTATTAGGCTATTCACCCCTCTCTAGCCATCAAGACCTTTCAACGCCATAGGCTCAGCTACTGCTCCACGAGCCAGAGGACCCCAACCTTGGGGGAGCCGCTATAGCAGGCAGAGGAGGAGAGCCCCCCGAGGCCGCAAGGGTCAACCTGCCCTAAGAGGACGGGGGGATCCTAACCCTAGGAGACAGCGGGGTCATCGCCGCCACCCCCTCAGCCCAGCGCGGCTGAGACGGTGGTGATCGAGAAGGGGCCCTGCCTTGCGGTAGTGGGGTCAGACTCCAGCGCACCGGCGCAAAAACGTCCCCATCCTACAACGCAGAGGTAAGAAGTGTATTTTTGTGTTGCTTATTTGCGCTAAGACTTGGTGCTGCTGACGCTCGCCATTCTTGTAGGAGGGTTCAGTCTGATGTCCCCTCGCTTGTGTCGTGGAAGGTGCTGAGACGGCAAGGCCAGGCCTCGGCTAGTGGTGTTGTGGGCTTGGACGTCTCCGCCTTGGAGGCGAGCGGCAACGTCCCTCCGACATCCACAGCTGTAGGGGGATGAGAGGTGCCAGACACCCCTGCTTTGGCTTCGCCTAACCCCACCCCGTCAGCTAAGGCGGCGCTTTTAGAAGCAGAGGTGGAGAAGTTTGTCCAAATGGGGATGGCGGTGCTCGAGCAGCTGCCGCGGTTTGGGCCAGATCCCGCTCTCGAGGGGGTGCTCCCCTAGGAGAGTGCGACACCTCCACCTCCAACGGCGGAGGCGTCGGGATCGATTGTAGGAGCAGGTGCGGACGTCGAGGCCCAGGAGGCAGTGAAGGAGGCCACGCCCAAGGACCCCTCGGCTTAGATGGGGGCCGTTGCTGGAGGCGGGTCCCAAGTAGAGGAGGCAGTGTTGCGCGAGCCCGATGTCACCGAGGTGGAGGTGGTGTTGGTCTCGTCCAGTGAGCCTTCTGACTTGGTCAAGGTGGCTCAGTCCTATGTCGAGGGGCCCATGGCCCTCATGCGGGTGGGGTGAGATCCCTACTAGGGCGGTCCGCATCTCACTTGGTTGGATCAAAACCAACCAGGGGCGCCACCGATTTTTGTGCTAGACGACGTCGAGGAGCAGGGGTATTCAAGCGGGGTGCCAAACCTTCAACTAGACCCTATCCTCGGTGTTGTCCACCCTACATGATGATATCCGCCCGGCTGGCCAGGTACGTCGAGCTAGGTGAATGTTTATCATTTGGTCTTTTTCCTCTTTTTATGACCTTGACGTGGCCCCTTTTGCAGGCGCTATTTGAACGAAGTAGGGCAAAGTTGGTGTTCCTCCATCACGAGCAGGTCTCATGGGGACGCCGGTTAGAGGAGGTGCAGAGGACCGCCACGGCCGAGGCATGGCTTGCGAAAGCCCAGAAGAGGGTGGCCGACCTCAACGGCGAAATGGCGGATCTCCGAATCCGATACAAGGAGGCAGTCACCGACGCTAAGGAGACAGGGGAAAAGTTGGTGGCCCTCATCGAGCACGCTCACAAGGACTAGTAGGAGGCCCAAAAGGTGAAGAACGAGCGCGACGAGCTGTTGCGAGCCTCGGAGCAATTCCAGTCCAAGCTTGAATCCATCCGCCATGAGCGTGAGCATGCTCTTAGCGAGCGCGACGAGGCTCGCCAAGAATGCATCATAGCTTGGAGGGAGAAGGACACCGCAACGGACCAGCTGAAGGATGTTGCATGTGTGGCCTCTCGACTTGCCGAGGAGAACCTCCAGCTGAAGCATGAGGTGTAGTCCCTCTAAGCCACGGTGGCCCAGGGGCGTCAGCGGGATTTTGCCAGGGTTTAGGAGCTGGAAGGTAAGTACCTTTACCCATCCATCGTTGGGTTTTTTGAAATCTACTTCTTATCCCTTGCAATTATCAGGGCTGAAGGGCAAGCTTATCGAGGTGGATGCGGAGCTTCTGTTGGTGCGGGAGGCCCTGAAGACAGAACAACACAAGCACTCTGAGCTACGCGCCACCACTGAGCTAGTGTGCGATGCCCTCGGGGCGGTCTAGGTGTGTCCCGGGGCGAGCTCGCTGCGGAGTCTTCTTGGAGTCACCTTCGAGTGGGCTTAGACCTAAGTGAAGGAGGCGCTTCACCTTAGGATGCGGCGCGCGCTTGCCGTCTTCAGGTCCCACTACTAGAAGATCGATCTGGAGGCGCTTAGTGAGGGCTACGTCGATATCCCCGAGGAAGAGCTCGACGCCATCGATGAGGAGGTGCTGGAGCTGGCGAAGACCCTGGTGACCAAGTTCAAAGAAGAGGTCATCTTCCTACCTTTGGATCTATAGACAGCATCGGGCAAGGTGCCCGTGTAAAAACTTAGGATATTGAACAAGTTCGTGGCCCTCGAGGCCCTTTTAAAACTTCTGTTTATCTTTCATTTTAAGTTTTTATGTGTTCGCCCCGATCCTCGTAGCAAGCCTAGGCCTGTGGTGTTTAGTAGGAGCGGTTCCCTATTGGTTAGCGACATAAGGATCGGAGCCTTTGTTAGGAGTCTCTTGAGCCTATCAAGCGCCTCTTGGATCTCGGGAGTCTAGGTAAAGCGGTAGGTCTTTTTCAAAAGCTAGTAAAGGGGCAGGCCTTGTTCGCCGAGGCATGAGATGAAGCGGCTCAGCGTCGCCAAACAACCTGTGACTCGTTGCACCCCTTTCAAGTCCTAGATCAGGCCTATGCTTGTGACTGCGGAGATCTTCTCTGGATTGGCTTCGATGTCGCGCTCAGAGATGATAAAGCCAAGCAACATTCCCCTCGGGATCCCAAAAATGCACTTTTCGGGGTTGAGCTTGATATTCTTGGCCCGTAGGCATTTGAAGGCTTGGTCGAGGTCGGTGACCAAGCTATCGGCTCGTTTCGACTTGACTACGATGTCATCTATGTAAGCCTCAACGGTCCGGCCGATGAGGTCCCCAAAAATGGTGAGCATACAATGTTGATATGTTGTCCTGGCGTTATTGAGGCCAAAAGGCCTGGTTACATAGCAATAGGTTCTAAACAGGGTGACAAAAGAAGTTGCGAGCTGGTCAGACTCTTTCATCACAATTTGATGGTAACCGGAGCAAGCATCAAGGAAGGAGAGAGCTTCACAACCTGAAGTGGAGTCGACTATTTGATCAATGCACGATAAAGGGAAGGGATATTTAGGACAAGCCTTGTTGAGACCAGTGTAATCAACACATATTATCCATTTACCATTTTTCTTTTTTACATGTATAGGGTTAGCTAACCATTCGGGATGATGGAATACCTTCTTGATGAATCCGACCGCCAGTAGCTTGTGAATCTCCTCCCTGATTGCCCTGCACTTTTCCTCATCGAAGCGGCGCAGTCATTGTCTCACCGATTTGGAGCCGGCCCGGATGTCCAAGGAGTGCTCGGCGACTTCCCTCGAGATGCCAGGCATGTCCGAGGGACTCCACGCGAACATATCGTTATTCGTGTGGAGAAAGTCGACGAGCACTGCTTCCTATTTGGGATCTAGGGCGGTGCCGACACGCACCATCTTGCTGTTAGAGCTGCTAGGGTCGAGAGGGACCTCCTTGACTCCCTCGATGGGTTCGAAGGAGCTGATGGAGTTCTTGGGGCTAGGTATTTCTCTCAGGTGCGCTTCTAGATTGACTACAAGCACCTCGGACTCGATGATGGCCTCAGCGTACTCGCAGCACTCGACGTCGCACTCGTAGGCATGCTGGTAAGTGGTGCAGATGGTGATGACCCCGTTGGGCCCTGGCATCTTGAGCTTGAGGTAGGTGTAGTTCAGGATGGCCATGAACTTCACGTAGCATGGCCGCCCTAGCACGGTGTGATAGGTGCCGCGGAACCCTACCACTTCGAAGGTGAGGGTTTCCTTCCTGAAGTTGGATGGATCCCCAAAGGTGATGGGTAGGTCAATCTGCCCAAGGGGCAGGGACCGCTTCCCCTGTACGATGTCGTGGAAAGGTGCTCCGCTCAGACGAAGTTGGGTCTGACTAATCCCCATGGCGTCAAGTGTCTCAACGTACATGATGTTGAGGCCACTGCCTCCATCCATCAGTACTTTGGTGAGCCGCGTGCTGCCGATGATAGGATCGACAACAAGCAGGTATTGGCCCAGCGGTGGGACGCAATCTGGGTGGTCGTCATGGTCGAATGTGATGGCAGACCCGAACCAGTCGAGGAAGGCTGGTGTGGTTGGCTCAACGGCGTAGACCTCTTGGCGCTCCAACTTGCACTAGCGCCTAGAGTCATAGGCTGTGGGACCACCAAAGATCATGAAGCAGTTGTTGACGATAGGAAAGTCATCGTCCTTCTCCTTGTCGTCGCCCTTGTCCTCCTCGGGCCTCTTGCCAGGGTCCCCCTTCCCCTGGGTACCCCCGGAGAAGTAGCATTTCATCATGCCGCATTCTTTGAGGGTGTGTTTGACTAGGCCCCGGTGGTATGGGCACAGCTTCTCGAGCATCTCGTTAAAAACTCCTGAGCCGCCCTCGAGAGGGGCTCGGGGGTTCTTGCGTTCAGCGGCAGCCACAAGGGGGTCCTTGCACGACTGCTTGCTCTTTTTCTTCTTTTTGGAGTTGCGGCCAGGGCCGCCCTCGTCGGCGTCGTCCTACCGCTTCTCCTTACCCTTTGTGTCATGGAAGATTGCCCCAAATGCCTCCTCATTGGAGGCAAAGTTGGTGGCAATGTCCAAGAGTCCCCTAGTGGTGCGTGGGCCCTTGTGTCCTAGCTCATGGACCAACTCCTTGCAAGTGGTTCCCGCGAGGAACGCTCCGACGACATCGGCGTTAGTAACGTTGCAGCTTGATGCACTGCTAGGAGAAGCGCCAAATGTACTCGTGGAGAGTTTTATCTGGCTTTTGGTGGCAGCTCCTAAGGTCCTAGGGATTGCCAGGGCGCATGTAGGTGCCCTAGAAGTTCCCCATGAAAACCTTTATGAGGTTAGCCTAGTTGTGGATGCGACGGGCTAGGAGGTGCTCTAGCCAGGCTCTCGCTGAGTCGGCCAGGAACAAAGGGAGATTATGGATGATGAAGCAGTCATCGTCCACGCCACCTAACTGGCAGGCAAGGCGATAGTCATCAAGCCAGAGCTTGGGGTTTGTTTCCCCAGAGTACTTGGTGATGTTGGTGGGTTGCCAGAACCACGCCGGGAACGGCGCGTTGCGAATGTCCTGGCTAAAGACCCACGGTCCAGGGGGTTCAGGTGATGGGCTCCGGTCCTCCCCGGTATCATAGTGGCTGCCCCGGCGAGGGTGGTAGCCACGACTGGCACCATCCTCCTTATGCCTCTTGCGCACGTTGAGGACTTCGCGCGCATCGTAGTTGTTGCCGATGCAGTCGTGCACGGATGGGGGCTTCTCCCCCCGCTTTCTATTGCTTTGGGTGGACCGAAGTTTCCTTCTCGCATGGCACCGACGGTGCGGGCTGGTCAGGCTTAGGCCTGCGTCATCGAGACGTGGAGCTTTCGGCCTGCTGCACCGCAGCACGCTCGAGAAGGGCACATAGTTCCTTGTGGGCTTGCCGTCCCTCCGGGGTTGATGGTTCAGGCATCGTCCGAAGGAGGATTCCTATGGTAGCAACATTTTGGCTTGCCTGAGTAAAGAGTGGTGGATGATCACCGCCGTCGTCGTCACAGATGCGGCGGTGGACGTCGTGAGCCCTGTGTTGAGCCACGCCGCCGTCATTGCGGCTCCCGAGCTCCTGCTCGAGCGCCGCGTGCAGTTGCACTAGCTGCTATCGCTCCTCCTCGAGCTTTCTCTCTAGCTCACGGAGTTGCTCCAGCTAGGCTCGTGATTTCCCCATAGGTGGTGGCATGGCTACACCCTCGGCGTGTGCGACGATGGGGATCGCGGCATCAGCCGGGGTGTGTTTGCCCTCGTTTTCATTAGAAGCTCCTTCGCGGAGCTCCCTATCGCACACAAAGCACTCTCGAGATGGGTCATGGCTCTCGTTGTCGGAGTCAAAGCCCTCGAGCAAGTAGATGCTGCTGCTGAGGAACTGGCGCAGAGCCCTCGGGTCGTTGAGCCTAGAGAAGTCAGCACCAGCCTAGTCACCTGCGTCCTCCTCGGAGTCGATGCTTGAGGACGTCACGGTGCTCGCGAGGAGCTCCGAGAGGGATTGCAGGCGATGGTGTGGCAAGCCCGCGGATGCGTCCTTCGCAAGCCATGTGAGGCGACTATAGGTCCTCGCGGCATTGTGCAACCCGTAAGGCCATGCCGGTTGTCCCCTGAGAGTGGTGGTCCCCTGAGAGCTGCGACAGGGCGTCACCGAAGACAAAGTAGAGGCGATGGAGATCCTCCTAGGACGGGCATGGTCCCAGGATGGCGTCGAGCTGATGCTCCAGCCTTGGGTAGTCAAAGTGATGGGACTGAGTGCCCTCAAAAGTCTGCGCCTCATTGGTATGCAGACAAAGGCCAGCCATCGACTTGGAGATGGAGTCGACATTGGCAGGTGAGTCGGGTGACTCAGCAGGGGATGGCGGGATACACTCCCTCTCCACGCCGGTAGGACCCAGGTCTCCGACGTGCTCGTTATAACTTGAAGGGGACGCAGAGTCAACCGGCACGGAAGGAGGGAGCAGGACCAGGTCATGATCCACCCTCGTGCAGAGAAAATCTAGGCTCCCAAACCGGATGTGGGAACCCAGAGTGAAGCGAACGCGGTGATCGGCCATTCGAAGCCTGACAAAACGGATCGTGACGTGCAGAAGGCCCCTACCTAGCACACCAACTGTTGGTGTCTAGAACCGCCCTATACACTAAGATGAGTGAATTTGTATCTGCGCTTCTAGTCCTAGATGTTGTGCAGTACGAACACAAGGGCTTATACTGGTTCAGGCAAGAATGTCCCTATGTCCAGTGGATTCTGCTGCTGCTCGTGTTGCCTTGCACCGGAGTGCTCGCAGTAGGGGTTACAAGCTTTTAAGAGAGAGAGCGGATCCCAAGTCTCTTTGGTGGTGTATGAGTTTATGTTCTTGGTTAGTGAGGTGTGTTCTCGAACAGGAGTTTGTTTCGATCGGAGTCCCCCCTAGATGTGGCCTCTGCCTCCCCTTTTATAGTTTCCAAGGGGAGGGCTAGGGTTACATTTGTGGTGAAAAAGGTAAAATGAAGAAAATACAAAAGAGAAAAAAAGGTGGCCTGGGACGTGGCCGTCTTCCTTCTTATCTGGTGTGAGTAGTTTACCTTGTAGTGCAGAGACGCAACGGGTGTTGAACTTTTAGCCTCTCCGTCAGCTTGTGCGACGTGCAGTGGCCATGCTTTTGTCTTGTGTGCTTCTGTACCGTTGAGGATGGACGGTGCATGCGCCCAGATTTGCGTAGAGAGGAGGTTAGGTGGTATAGTTGCTGTTACCCCGTCGCTGTAGAGGTATGGGCATCATCGTGGTGGAATGACCGGAGTTATGTTTAATCACAGTGCGGCTCCCATGCTCCCGTCCACTATGCACGGTCGTGTCCGTTCCATCAGTGAGAATGAGTGCCGTGGTGGGTGTTGGTATAAATTAAATTGGCACAAGTTATAAGGTATCCGCAAGTGTACAGATAAATCTATCCCGTTGTAACACATCACCAAGATAATCTCGGTTTTAATATCGAACCCAAAAGAACAGTATGTGAGTGTGTTCTAACTAGCTAGTCTTAATCCAAATTCACAATCAATGTCTGATAATAAAGGGAAATAAAGAAGACTACTAAGGACTGTCTAGTTCCAATCTCGATAAACTTTGTCAACTAAAGCTCAATTCGTGGGCGATGTCTCCCGAGGAGTAAAATCATAGTTCCTTCTCTACAAGCACCATACCAAATCCTATCGACGGGAGATGGACTGCAAAGAACTCAACGCAACTGTCACCTACACGATCTACCACCTTCCGGCCAATAGGGGATATTCACAAGTAACCCTAATCTAAGCACCACGCTTACACTATGAATACTACTTCAATTAAGGAGCTACTAAGATCAAAGCACTCAAAAGAGAGTTGCAAACTTGAAGAACAATAGAGACAAATTGCTTACTTGAATCAGAAGTTGATTACTAAAGAATCTTAGAAGCAAGCTTCAGAAGAACTTGATCCCGCAGAATACAGCAGAAGAGAGTACCGACAGGACGGAACTCCTCCAGAACTCTACTCTTACACTCTATCTCTATCTCTAACTAAGACTAAATCCTATGGAGGGCTAATCTTCTCTTGATTGCTGGTTTAGATCCTGATGAAATAGGAATTATGATTTCTGGCTCTGGATCTGACTTGACTTCAAGAGAGGGTTCTGCCCTTTATTTATAGCCTAGGAGGTTGAATACGAGCCCTTGGATCAAACCGACTTCACGTATGGCTGAGATGCATCCTTGGAAGCGGTGGAAGAATACTCTAGAAGCTTGTGGTGGCTTCCCACCACAGGGCGTCGGGCGACACAGGGGTGGCCACCTGGCAGGGTCGGCCGGCCCCACCTGGCAGGGTCTGATCCCCTCTCTCGGCGTGGAGTCCTCTGGTGTCCTCTAAAACCTTCCCATGTATTCGTGATGAAATGGTCCCACAATCTCTTTTGATATTTAGGTTCTCTTTGGCAATCTTCTTTGTAAAATTCTGCAGAAAATATAAATTCACCAAAACTCGTGAAAACTGTCAGTAATAATCTCCTACTCTATAGTATTTATCCATTTTGATCATTTATGAAAGAAAGTTTGATGGTTCACAGTATACTTTAACTATCGTCAACAGTAGGGGCCCACGCTACTCTCGTCCTTGCCAAAGGGCCCTACGTGCCCCTGGAGCGAGGCGGAAGTATGTCAATGGGGTCGGGCGCTCCCATGCTTATATTGTAGGGGTCAGGCGAGGCGGAGATCGTTCCCGATGGGATGCAGGGGTCGGGCGCTTTGATGACGTCATGGGGGCTCGGACGAGGCCGAAACCGGCTCTAAGCCTCGGGCGACTTAACAGCTGACACACTATTAATGCCCTTGGTTGGGTATACCTATTATCAACACTCGACAGTCCCTCTCTCTGTCTCAAATTATTTATCGTTTTCGGTTTTCGTACCATAAGTTTGACTCGATTTATAAAAAATACGTATAATATTTATATCTCCAAATAAATTTATTAAAAATCTAGATTCAAAGATCTTTCTAATGGTACCAATTATGTACCATAAATATTAATATTGTTTAATATATATGTTGTTAAATTGTTTGTTGGTAAGCGAAAACGGGGGAGGGAGGGAGTCTCTACCGACATGACTAACCGACTTCAAACAGGGCCTTCGCTTCTGCGCGGCTTTGACAATTTGCACCCTGACCCCGCCTGTTCCACGAAAAAAATTCTCAATCCCCACTCCGGCACTCCCCTCCAATCTCCTCCAGATTCTGGAGCCCAAATTCGACCGACGCGCCGCCTCGCCTGGCTTCGCTCGACGCCATCGCCACCTCCCGCCTGCCTCCCGCCGGATGCCGCTCGCGCGCTGACCGAACCCTAGCCCGCCGCCGCCGCCGCAGCAGCAGCAGGAGGTTCGGCCCTCGCCCTCTACCTCCCGAGGTGCCGATCCGAGGTTACTTAGTGCTGGTCCACGAACTCTGAGCGCTCCCCGGCGACCATCACCATGGAGGTAACTGCGGGGACGCTAACCTGAGCTAATTCGTGTTCGTTTCGAGTCCTTAGGTTGTTTGCGCTTACGCCGATATTGCTTCCGTGTTTGCTTCGTTTCCGTCGTGCAGGGGAACGGGAACGGGGAGGTTGACCTGGACGCGACGATGACCACCCTAGGCCCAGAGGACGACACATCTCAGGGGCTAATTCTGACGAACAAGCAGCGGGTCATGTACCGGCCGCCGGCAGGGAAGTCTGTCCTAGGTATATACTTATTATGTGCCTGTGCAGTGTTTGTGTGGTGCGTTTACTGAATGTGCTTTGCTTTACCCTGATTAATACATTCGCAGACTTGTGAACTGATTAGTTATTACTGTTTGGTCTTCACATGGCTCTAGTTAGCTAACTCTTGGTCTGTTCTTCGGCAGGTCTTGACACCCTTGCTGACAAGAAACGGGCAGCGAGAGGCGGCAGTGTGTTTAAGCCACCCCCTCCCAAGGTAGCTGTTGCTGCAGGTTCCATCGATGAAGATGAGAAGCCAGGAGCTACAGAGAATGATGCGACGAGCCTCTCCACGGTGATTCGCAGTAACTCATCACGCCGCTATCGAGGAAGCGGTTCTGATGATAAAACATCTTTGAATGGTGCGTCATTTTCTTTGAACTAAATACATGAGCTGCATAAATTAGCTAATGTATATGCTCTTCTAGTGCTATGGTTTTATGGTAATTCATTTCCACTCATTTTAAGTTGTAACTAAATCTCTCTCTTTGTTTCAGAACCAACAGTCACTGATAAAGATGAAAGGGCCCCAACACCCAGCCATCGGGATGAGCCCCACCGGCAAGAGGTCTTAATTACATGGAAACTTTCAATATACAGTCCCACCTGCTTCTTTTGGAAATTACATCAATACTTTACATTAGTTTTACTAGACCTCACTAACAAGTCAATTTCTATGCCTGTTAATTTACAGACCCACATCTCTGGAAGCTCTCAAGGTTCTCGTACTCATGGCACTCCTCGTGGTTATGATTATTATGATGATAGAGGATCCCGTGATAAACATGGTGATCATGAGAGATCTGCATCCATTGGCTATAGTAGTAGTGGAAGGCGAAGATACCATGATGATAGAGAATCTCATACTAGGCGTGATGAGCGTGGGAGGTCTACATCGATTGAATATACTAACAAGAGAAGTCGACATGAGCATAGCTCAAGAAGCTCAAGAACACCTGGTACTTGTTTAGCTTGGCATTCTTTATTACTCTTATCATTGAATTGACATTTTACTCATAGGAGTATGATTGCCATTGCAAATATTAGCAAGATCTGATTGGGATGATGGACGCTGGGAATGGGAAGATACACCTCGTCGAGATTACCGTGATAATCGTCCTGGCTCCCGAAGACAGTCTTCAACACGATCTCCTATGCTTGCTGCTGCATCCCCAGATGCACGCTTGGTGTCTCCTTGGTTAGGCGGGAATACACCACGTTCAGCAGGTAAAGCATGTTGAGACAGGACTTTCAGTAAAACTGCTTTGTTTTTGTATAGTAAATATACTCTGTTGACATCTCAGGAACCCAACTAAATCATGAAACTAATATCCTTGTTCTTAATGTCCAGCGTCCCCGTGGGATAACGTATCCCCTTCACCTGCTCCAATACGTGCTTCTGGTTCCTCAAAAGGGTCTTCTTATTCACATTCCAGTGGAAGATCGCACCAGCTTACCTTTACATCGACAACTAGTTCTAATGTAAGCTAGAATTCAATTTTCTGCAACATACTTATTTCATGCTATCAAATGTAATTTGAATCATATTTTGTACATCATAATTTAATTAATCACGAGCTTTTGTTCAGATTAACATGTCTTCTTTTGCACGTCATAATTTAATTAATCAGCACGGTGCACCTCATCGCCTGCCTTTCGCATTTCTTCTTTCTCTAGGTTGATTTATGCTTAAATGTAACTGTGCAGTCATGGTTTCTATGTCATTCAATAGGCATGTTAGTTACTGACTAAACAGTTTCACAAATATATAGCTTTTAGCCTGTTAGGTTACTAGTTCTCTTTTTATGGATTAATCTTTGTTTTTATTTGTTTTTAGGTATACTCAATCAACATTGTGAATTTTTATCATGCCCGAGTCCAAGTTAATTTAGTGATAACAACCTGTTGAGTTGATCTTTGAATGCCATGTTTCTTTAGTTCGTCTTTTTGTTTTTATTTCCTCAACATGTTGTTATCATAATTTACAAGTCTATAACTGCTACCTTGTTATCCCAGGTCATCGATGCTGATAGAAGCCCCTCAAATCCTGATAGGAACTATGAGATAACCGAGGAAATGATGCAAGAGATGGACTACAATGCTGACCGTGCATGGTAATTTTCCTTACAAACCTTGTTTAGTTTTTTTAATTACAGAAGGACAATATTACTGTTGCTTTATGATATTTGTTGGCATTGCAAACATATAAACAAAAGCTTTCTGTTCGTGCATGTTGCAATGTCTGCTCCTTTTATTTTGTATTAACTACTGTGCTATCTGCTACTTTGGCAAAGTAAACTTTTTATACTTACTAGTACTAGTTTATATATTGAAATCCGATATGTGAATATTACTTGTATTTACTATTTAGCACAATTTCATACAACATAGCGCACTTTCTTTAGTGTTCTAGTGAAGGGAAATGAATATGATGACTCAACACTCTTTATTCATGGAAGATACAATATTAAATATAGTTAACTACTTAGTTCTAACCTTTACAAATTCTTCAGGTATGACTGTGAAGAACACACCACCATGTTTGATGGTGATAATTCTATGTATCTCGGAGATGATAATTCCTACAAAAAGAAGGAAGCAGAGATGCCGAAGAAGCTGGTAGGTTGCTTATTTATGTACCTATATTTTACTAAGAAGTCGCAATTACTCCATCACAACCTTCATAGTTCTGTTTCTTTAATCTTTATTATGGGTCAGACATAGTACTGTGAGCACATATAACTATGAAGCTGTGATCATCGATGAAAAAACAATGATGTCGTGCTTCTAACAAGAGTTGGCCCTACCGAACTTTGGACATTTCATGTAAGCACCTAATGGTCAACTAGTGAAATGCCTGCAAGAAGTGAAAGTAGGACACAATAATACAACAGCAATTAGACGCATGCTTTGATTGCCTTGATCTTATTCTTTGACTTCCTATCCTCCAGCAACATATCAGATTTTACCTCTATTAAATTTGTGATCCTGACGAGATGTATAGCATGTATAGTGTGCACCATCACAAAGGAAGTTGTATTAATCTTTTGGTATGGTTTATAATTTTCATATAAGTTCTTTTTAGTATAGTCAAACTGTGTGTGCTGAGATTATATGCCAATAACTCAACATTTTTCAATAATCTCAATTAGTTTCTAGTAAACTTTGTACTCCCTCGAGTACACGTTACTTTTCACTTATTAAGTTTGAATGTTTGGAAGTGATATGAGTAGATTTGTCTTGAGAAATAGTTTGATAAAAGTATATATTTCCTATGTTCTATGGTTATATTATAATGAAAAGTACTAGTCAAAGTTTGAAGTAATTGACTTCAGACAACATCAAAATGTCACTTATTTGTGACTGGAGGGAGTAGTTTGTAATATTTTTTGTAGCCTTCACTTTTGCAGTACTCTGGTTTTGACATCTATTTCTCTTGGTTGCAGACTCGTAGAGATGGTAGCCTAATGACCCTTGCTCAAAGCAAAAGGCTGTCACAGATGACTGCTGATAATGCTCAGTGGGAGGATAGACAATTGTTGAGATCCGGAGCTGTTAAAGGAACAGAAGTGCAAACTGAATTTGATGATGAGGAGGAACGGAAAGTAATACTTCTTGTTCATGGTATGTTCTTTGCCTATCACATCTTCCTTCTATTTGCGCTTGCAGTTTCATACCTGTGATTCAATAAGCTTCGAAAATCACACATACATCTTAGGAGTCATCCCTCTGTTTCCCATGTTAAGTTTTATAAGGAATATAAAGCATTTCTTGTGAAGCAAACAGGCCTACCTGACTGATTAGTGATTAGCAGGGTTCAAGTAGCACGGCAGGTCCTAGGTTCGTTTCCCTATGGAAGTGAATTTTAGGCAGGCCTGGGTTAAAAAAAAAAACACCCCTCGCCAGCTGTGATCCTGTGTTATACGTGTAACCACATGAGTCATTTTCAGCGAGATGCAAAGATGCATGTGGGCACTTGGTGGCATGTCCAGGGCAGCCAGCCTTTGGGGTGTTTCTCGGCCTGCGCGTGAGAAGCTTCTTCTCAAGTGCGATGCAGTGGGAGCGGTCTTTCTCCCACCGGCTGAGTTTTTTTTAACATTTCTTGTGAAAATCATTAAGTATTTTGGTGATGGGATATCAACAGCACAATGGTTTTAACTGATCTGATCTTTAGATCTGTTTGTATTTCTGAGTTACTTGGCTCGACGGCTAGTAGATGATGGCTGTTCCTTGTAATCCACACTAATCTGGGGCCCTCAATGTTTCCTTTGTGTAATTATTTGTACATAACACAGAGCATTAAGATACTATAATGTGTGTGGCCATATTATTCTTTTACTTGTTGCAAGTCTTTCTGCTTTTCTACAGCAGTTCGATGCAGTTGAATCTGACAAGTCAATTGCCTTGTTTTTTGGCAGACACAAAGCCTCCGTTTCTGGATGGGAGAGTTGTATTCACAAAACAAGCAGAACCTGTAATGCCTCTGAAGGACCCAACATCTGATATGGCTATTATTGCACGCAAAGGTTCTAGTCTGGTTAGGGAAATCCGTGAAAAGCAAAGCATGAACAAATCAAGGCAACGATTTTGGGAGCTTGCTGGATCTAAGCTTGGAAATATCTTGGGTGTTGAGAAAACAGCTGAACAGGTACTTATGTCCACTTGTATTTATGTGTTTTAAGAAAGACAATTCCTTGTCATCGTTTCCTACTCACCTTTGAAAAATCAGGTTGATGCAGATACTGCTGTTGTTGGTGACCAAGGTGAGATTAATTTTAAAGAAGAAGCAAAGTTTTCACAACATTTGAAGGATAAGGCAGAAGCTGTCAGTGATTTTGCAAAATCAAAATCCCTTTCTCAACAAAGACAGTATCTTCCCATATTTACTGTCCGGGATGATCTGCTACAGGTTTGTACATTTATTACGAGTTTTTTAGTTCTGCCATGATTTTTATCTTACTTTCCTCTATTTCATGGAATTTATTATACCTGAAAGCTGTTGGTAACTACTGTATACTGTTCATTTCCCAAAAAAAAAAAACTCGACCTGTGGGAGGTAAGACAGCCCCGGGCATTGCATTAAGAAGAAGACCTTCTCACGCAGGTTGAGAGACCCCTGAATCCCTGCCCCACCCATACATAGCGGCATCGTAGCCCATGTAAGAACAACCACAACCGAGGCTTTGGGACAGACGAGGGGATTTTTTAACCCCAGCGTAAAATTCGCTTCCATGGGGGGTTGAACCCAGGACCTAGAAGTGCTTCTCAAGCCACCTAACCAAATCTACCAGGCCCTTTTGCGTATACATGTTTCAACATCCAAAAGGATTGGAACGTTGGGCTATGGCTTTGATGGATGAAGAAACACCTATGCACAAGGAGAAAGGGCAAGATGCAGATCATTGCCCTTTCATTTAAACAACTTTCATAATTTTATATTGAATGGCCTGTGGAATTCCTTGTGTATACATAATGCTTGAGTCCTCCCTCCATTCCAAATTATAAGACGTTTTGGCTTTTCTAGATACATAACTTTTGCAACGTGTTTAGATATACACTATGTCTAGATACATTGTAAAAACAATGCATCTATGAAAGCCAAAACGTCTTATAATTTGGAACAAAGGGAGTAGTTTTAGTTTTCCTATATTTAGTTTCAAGTGATAGCAAAGCCAATTTGGTCATAACCTGATCTTATATTATTATTGAGCAGGTTGTGCGTGAAAATCAAGTAGTTGTGGTTGTTGGTGAAACTGGTTCTGGGAAGACTACTCAACTGACTCAGTATCTGCACGAGGATGGATATACTACCACAGGAGTTGTTGGCTGTACCCAACCAAGGCGTGTGGCTGCCATGAGTGTTGCTAAGCGAGTCAGTGAGGAAATGGAGACTGATCTGGGAGATAAAGTCGGATATGCCATACGGTTTGAGGATGTCACTGGTCCAAACACTATAATAAAGGTAAACTACTTGTGACTTGTTTACAGGTTAAAGTTCAAGCACCTTTAGACCTTTTTTCCTTCTATAATGTCAGGCTTTAGTTTAGATATAGACCACATGTGTTTCCTCTCAGTTATAGCCTATAGGAAGGCTTATATTTAGCCCAAATAACATATGTCTTGTAGCCTAATAACTATTATTTGTGATCATGTCAGACTGATTGGCTGAAACTTGGTGCAGATTTACGTTGTCAAATTTACTTACCTTTTGTCAAACTGATTGACCAAAGGTAAGTAAATTTGACAACGTAAATCTGCACCAAGTTTCAGCCAATCAGTTTAGTTGCTTAGCATGAGGTTCCTGTCTTCCTGACAGTAACAAAATTATTTGTGGGTTGGTTGCAGTATATGACAGATGGAGTGCTTCTCCGTGAAACCTTGAAAGATGCTGACCTCGACAAATATCGGTATGTTGATAACTTGTCCCTTCCTTTAGTATTTTTTATAACTTGGGATGTACCTCAGATGGTCTGAGTATGGCTTGCCATACTAAAGTTTTTTACCCCATTCTTTTGCAGTGTTATTGTCATGGATGAAGCACATGAAAGATCACTCAATACTGATGTTTTGTTTGGTATACTGAAGAAGGTTGTTGCACGTAGACGGGATTTTAAACTAATCGTCACATCTGCAACCCTAAATGCAGACAAATTCTCCAAGTTCTTTGGAGGGTAAGAAAACATGATAGGTACCTTCACTCCAAGTAAAATCTGCGCCTTACTTATCTCTGCAAGCCTAGTAACTGCTATCTTTGTTTGCAGTGTGCCTGTATTCCATATTCCCGGCCGGACATTCCCAGTTAACATTATGTTCAGCAAAACACCATGTGAGGACTACGTGGAAGCGGCAGTGAAGCAGGCCATGACTATCCACATAACCAGTGGCCCTGGTGATATCCTAATCTTCATGACTGGGCAGGAAGAAATCGAGGCTACCTGCTATGCGCTTGCTGAACGCATGGAACAGTTAATATCATCATCCACCAAGACTGTGCCCAAGCTAGAGATTCTGCCCATCTACTCACAGTTGCCTGCTGACTTGCAAGCCAAGATTTTTCAGAAGGCTGAAGAGGGCGCTCGCAAGTGCATTGTTGCTACCAATATTGCTGAGACCTCATTAACAGTCGATGGTATCTTCTATGTCATTGATACCGGGTATGGGAAGATGAAGGTGTACAACCCACGGATGGGTATGGATGCCCTTCAGGTTTTCCCCGTCAGCCGGGCAGCTGCAGACCAGCGTGCAGGTCGGGCAGGAAGGACTGGCCCTGGCACATGCTACAGGCTGTTCACAGAATCAGCCTACCAGAATGAGATGCTCCCTAACCCTGTGCCAGAGATCCAAAGGACCAACCTGGGGAATGTGGTGCTTTTACTGAAATCCCTCAGAGTTGAAAACTTGCTTGACTTTGACTTTATGGACCCACCGCCCCAGGAGAATATCCTCAACTCAATGTACCAACTCTGGGTGTTAGGTGCATTGAACAATGTTGGTGGCCTTACAGAAATTGGCTGGAAGATGGTGGAGTTCCCGTTGGATCCAACTCTGGCAAAAATGCTTCTTATGGGGGAGCAGCTAGAGTGCCTTGATGAGGTGCTGACCATTGTATCCATGCTATCAGTGCCCTCAGTCTTCTTCCGGCCAAAAGACCGAGCAGAGGAGAGTGATGCAGCAAGGGAGAAGTTCTTTGTCCCAGAGTCTGACCACCTGACACTCCTGAACGTATATCTTCAGTGGAAGTCTAATCAGTATCGAGGCGACTGGTGCAACGACCACTTCCTCCATGTCAAGGGTCTCCGCAAGGCTCGTGAAGTGAGATCTCAGCTGCTGGACATACTGAAAACCCTGAAGATCCCCCTGACATCATGCCATATGGAATGGGACGTGGTGAGGAAAGCCATCTGCTCTGCGTACTTCCACAACTCTGCCCGGTTGAAGGGTGTTGGGGAGTACGTCAACTGCCGGAATGGGATGCCGTGCCACCTGCACCCCAGCAGTGCGCTATATGGCCTTGGCTACACTCCTGACTACGTCGTCTACCATGAGCTTGTCCTGACCACCAAGGAGTACATGCAGTGTGTCACTGCAGTTGATCCGCAGTGGCTAGCGGAGATGGGCCCCATGTTCTTCTCTGTGAAAGAGACAGACACCTCTCTTCTGGACCACAAGAAGAGGCAGAAGGAAGAGAAGACGGCGATGGAGGAGGAGATGGAGAAGCTGAGGCAGGAGCAAGCGGAGGCCGCGCGCATGGAGAAGGAGAAGGAGCGGGAGAAGAGAGCTAAGCAGCAGCAACAGGTTGCTATGCCAGGCCTGAAGAAGGGCGCGACTTATCTGAGGCCCAGGAAGATGGGTTTGTAGATAAGACCTGATAAAACTTTAACAGTCTCCGTGATTTTGTTACTAGGCTGAGGGAACTTGTAACGTAGCCTGCGCACAAGAAGCATGTAAGAACAACACGTGTATGTGAATGTATACAGCGTCGACATGTGAAGAAAACAAGATAGAGAATCGGACCTAGATTTTGCATCAATTGATTTTGGCAGAGGTAGCTTTTAAAACTATGCTGTATATTTGATATGGCCTCTTAATTTTTTGAAACAAGTATGGCCTCTTAATGGATAAGACGATTATCTCCTAAAACAGAAGGTGATAGTTTTTATTAAGGTGATAAAAAATTGATACCAATTGCTAAAACGGACGGTGGATAAGATGATTCCCTGCTAAAACGGGCGGTGAAAAAATATTGCTAAAACCTAAAACAGACGTTGGAAAATATCAAATGCTACAATGGACGTTGCTAAAGGCTCGGTTCGGCTGGTCGTAAAAACGTCTGATGCTGATTTATTGTGAGAGAAAAACGGCTGATTCTGACTGATAAGCTCAAGCGAACAGAGCCAAAACGGAAAATAGATGGTGATAAAAAAGATGGGTGAAAAAAAATTAAATATCAATTGCTAAAACGGACGGTGATAAAAAAAAGATGGTGAAAAAATTTAAATTGATATCAATTGCTAAAACGGACGGTGATAAAAAAAAAAGACGCTGAAAAAAACTGACATCAATTGCTAAAACGGACGGTGACAAAAAAACCTAAACTTAACGTGGTTGCTGCCTGGTGCCTGCTGGGACGGTGGGGGAAAATAAAAACACTTATCTTGTGGCTGCTGGGATTCTAGCCCAGGTCTCTACGGCCACAACGTAGAATTCTAACCACTAAACTACACCACTTTGTTGAATACTTTCGTGCTATTACGGTTATTAATGCTACTCATATCAATCAATTACTTCTGCAGCCACTTATTTTAAATTTAGATGATTCCCTTCCCATACTCGGGCAAGGAGATTTTGTTACTAGGCTGAAGGAACTTGTAACGTAGCCTGCACATGCACCATGTAAGAACAACACGTGTATGTGAATGTATACAGCGTCGACATGTGAAGAAAAGAAGAGAGAGAGAATCGGACCTAGATTTTGCATCAATTGATTTTGGCAGATTCACAAAACATCTGCGTCCATTGCTCTAAAAAAACGTAACTTCGAAAGGTGCTCCAGCTCCGTTCTGCGCCAAGAGCCGGAGCCTGCGAAACGGGCCTTAAAAAAGCAGCATGAATGGCAAACATCTTTCTCTAAACATACATAACTACAATATACATTGATACGTCACTATTCTTTTTTTGTATTTTTTTTACAGAAGGTCCAGTTTAAATAGACCTGGAACATCTACAACATACATTAGCGCATCTCCACATGACAACCACAAAACTGGCAGCAATGCCCAATTATTGTACTCCAACATACGCTAGACATTCTGGTGCAGCTAGGTTAGATGACACAACAGACAACATGCATGAAGTCAAACTTCTTTTACTCCACTTTATGAGGTTGCACAGTGCCACAGTGGTGGAATAGGTTACATAGCACGCACATAAATCATAATCATAGAATGAGAGGTACACTATTGACAGCAGCTGATCTCTCCTTCCTCGACATCAGCATTCTGGGAGGTTGACACGCTGTCCTCCATTTCATGTTCGACCTCTTCCTCGATATCTTTCTTCATGAATAGGCCAAGTGCCTCCAGTGGGCTCCCTAAGCCCTGTGGCAACTCAATCCCATGGACAAAGTCTACGATTAATTTGCTTGGAGGATTCAATTGCCACTTTTGGCACAAGTTCTCCAGGTCCTTCAGAAAGTCGCTGTTGTCAATATCAACGGTCTTCTTCATCTACACGCAAGGAGAACAGCGTGAATAACCATAATGGGGCATCAAGCATAGCATTTTTCAGGTAAGAAAATGGTGATCAGGAAGTACCATGTGCAGTGCCAGCCGTGCAGCTTTTCTTTCCTGCTCGCGCTTCCTCCTCATCTCTTCCTCTAGTTTCAATTGCGCAGCAGCTTCAGCAGCCTTTACCTGGGCCTCAATTCTTGCTTTCTCTGAAATTTGAAAATGAAGACATGTAAGGTCAACATTCACAGGACAGTGTGGACATAACTCTTGCCAAAATAGTTACAGAGTAGAGAAGTAACTAGCATAACTAAAGCTGATAGATAAATAGTGAAATAAATAAACACAGGAGTGAAAAAACAGAAATGGCTCTATACACATATATGTAACATACTCCAATAAACCCCTTAAAATGCATGGTGTGCTTCATTGAGTTTGGAGAGGCATAAGCTATGCAAGGGACTTTGGGAAGAAAACAACTAGCTGGAGCTACCAAAGGCATAAGGAAAAGGTAAAAACTAAAAACATGCTGGTCCAAATTCATGTAGTAACAATAACAAGCATCACACCAAATATAAGGTCAGCTAATAGTTTAAGGGATCAGGAGTCATGTTGATCAGCACATGAACTATGATCCAAATTGAAATTTCTTCCGAATCAATTTGAAAGCTTGGAGTTTCCCAGAGTATTTTTTAAAATGAAGTTTGATGGCATCTAGGGTATAACAAATTGTCATGAACAGGAAATGGCAGGGATTGAAAGATAGCAATAGAAGTCTATTATTCTTTGCTTCCTTTGGTAAGGATCAGTTGTTGCTACTTGTCATAACTCATAACGAATGTTCATATAGCTGCCCTGACCTGCATCTGGCCACCATCTTGAATTTACACAAATGCAGTTAACAAGGCGTCTTAGCAAGCCTAGGACCATGAGGCTTCTTGAGTCTTGACACCTGTCTTTATTTAGACTGAAACGTGTAACCTCCATGGCTCACCATTACAAAAGGAAAATCTTCATGTCCAGGCAAGAAAGAAAGATCTTAGAACTGAAAGGTTTCAGGCTTATGTTGTCCTGACGTGGAAAATGAGATGGCATTGGCCTTGCATGTCATGCTTCTCTCTTCTCTCTCTTTCACTATGACCCACCCTGCCATTTCTTTCTTCTCCCTTCTTCCTTCCCACAGTACCACTTTGTGGGCCTCCATGGCAACAGATGGATGTCTGTCTGCTCAAGCACCAAATCATGCATCGAGCGGGAAAGCGAGTAGGCAACGCTCCAGATCTGGCAGCATGGTGAATGTGGAACAGATAGCTTTTTGCAATGCGATTACGCGAGTGTGAAGGATGGGATAGACATGATGGGTAGCGACCAGGGGGGTACTTGGGGCAGCAACAAGCCCGAGTAAATGTGAAAGAGACAATAGAGAGAATAAATATAGGAACAGTAAGTGTTATCATAGCCACACATAATGTGGCCATGTCAGCGAAACGACTCCAAAACCAGCTTTGGCGGCCATTTAGATGAGTATTGAATAATCAGATGACAGATACCTAGTTTATACTCAAAGGGATTAAGCCACATCATTTTACCATGTCAGAAAATCGCCTCCAAAACCAACCTTGAGGTCCTCCAGATAGTATTGGGGATATTCTAGTGCCCGATAATACCTGAGATTATACTCGAAAGGGGTAAGTAGACGAACCTAAATACCTGCCAGGGCTAATATCTTGTTCGCTTGTAAGCTACCAAACAAACTTCAGACAAGGTTTAATCGTTCTACTTGATAGCAAAAGAGACCACCTATTGAGCAAAGGCATCAAACAAGGTCACATGACTGATCGCTGGTTAGATGGCAATACCATGGCAGAGGTGGCTCCCAACCTGTTCAGGACAGTCTCGAAACGAACTGCCAAGAGGCGAACTTGTTGGAGTATGTGTATTAGGCCCATGTGGCCCATGTATGGTTCCTATATAGCTACCCTTCTAGAGTTAGCCCAAATCAATAGAATCACAATCTCTAGCATGGTATCAGCAGCCTAACCCTTCCTCACCTCCCAGCCGCCGGCCCCAAGCAGGCAGGCAGGCGCCGCCGCCACCCATGGCCAGCCGGCCACCTCCTCCTCCCCCTCCTTCCTACTTCCATGTCTTCCCCTCTCTCCCATCTACCTCCTGGGCGCAGGTCGCATCTCCTCCCTCCTCCCAGCCGCCCCCAGCAGCCGCCGCTCCCCTGCTGCCTCCAGCAGCCGCCGCTCCCCTGCTGCCTCCAGCAGCCGCCGCTCCCCTGCAGCACCCAGCGCCGGCCGCCGGTGCCTCTCCCTCCTCCCAGGCGCAATCAGCAGCGGCCGCCGGTGCTCCTCCCTCCTCCCAGTCGCACCCTGCAGCAGCCGCCGGTGCTCCTGGCGTTTTCCCCACCGGCGGCGCACCTCCTCCTCTCCCATGGGCGGATCTTGCCCAAGCTGCTGCACTGGCGGCTGGAGGACCTCCCGTGCCGGTCCCCGACGTGGCCCTCACTGCCCTGGCTGCCTTGGCCGCGGGAGGGGGGGGAGGGGGGGGCGACTGCCGGTGGCACGGCCGCCCATACCACCTGGCCAGCCGCTGCCCTGACAGCAGTCGGTGGCGCGGCCGCCAGTGGTGCCACTCCTCCTGTGCCGCTAGACGCCGGGGAGGTTATCGGGGGCCTTCCTGCTCCCACCTCCGGGACTCCCGATCTGTCACCGGTGGTGATGGACCGGCCCAAAGCCGCTGCCTTTCCCGCCCCGCCGCCGCTGCCTCTTCCCGGAGCGCGCCCCAACTCCGCCCTCGCCGCCGCTCTCGTCGCTGCCCGGGCTGCTGCCGCGGAGGGGCAGGCCCGGGTGCGCGCGTCCGCCCTCGTGTGGGAGCGTGAGCGCGACGCGGCCGATGCCCTGGCTCGCCAGATCGCCGAGGCGGAGCGGCTCCTCTCTCCCGCCTCTCCAGTCGCTGGGGCCACCTCCTCCGCTTCGCCGGGTCGCCGTGTGTCTCACACCGTCGTCCTCTGGCACGACCCGGCCGACCCGCTCGTGGCTCAGCTTCACTACCAGGCCGGGGGGTCCAGAACATTCGCCTCCTCGTCCCGGTCGTCCTCGAGCCTGAGTCGCCCTCCTACGCCCGTTGGCGGGACCTGGTGCTTCTTACTCTCCGCCGCTACTCCCTCGACGACCACGTCCTCGTTGACGCCTCGGTCGCCGTCCAGACCCCGTCGTGGCTCCGTCTTGACAGCATTGTCCTCTCCTGGATCCTAGGGACGATCTCCCTGGATCTCCACGACCTCGTCCGCACCTCTCCTGACGCGCGCCGGGCGTGGCTTGCCCTTGAGGGACAGTTCCTGGGCAACGTCGAGGCCCGGGCTCTGCGCCTCGACGCGAGATTCCGCACCTTCGTCCAGGGTGACCTCTCCGTTGGCGAGTTCTGCCGTCGGATGAAGGGCATGGCCGACTCCCTTGGTGACCTCGGGTGGCCCGTGGAGGATCGCATCTTGGTCCTCAACGTCCTCCGTGGGCTCAGTGACCGCTACGCCCACCTCAGGACGTGGATCACTCATCAGCGGCCCTTCCCCACCTTCTTGGAGGTTCGTGACAACCTTGTCATGGAGGAGCTCACTCAGGGCATCCAGCCGGGGTCCGCCACTTCTCCGGGGTCCTCGTCTTCCTCGACGGCTCTGGCTGCTACTCCGCTGCGTCCGTCTGCACCACCACGGTCGTCCGCTCCACCACCGCCGTCTCTCCTGGGTCCCCCTCCCTCCGGGCCGAGCGGAGGTGGGGGGTCGTGGCAGTCGTCGTCGCCGAGGAGGGGGCCGCGGGGGCGGCCGGGGTGGTCACACCCAGGCTCCGGCACCGGGTGGGCCGCAGGGGGGCACCATGGCCTTCCTTCCAGAACCCGTGGTCCGGGCGCATTTCCATGTGGCCCTTCCACGCTCCCGGGGCCGACTCTCGTCCACCGGCGGCCATGCTCACCGGAGCTCCACCTGCTGGTCCTCCTCCCGGCGCCTTCCCTGCTACGCCGTGGGCTCCACCCTCCGGGACTCTACCTGGGGTCGCCGGCTGGGACCAGGCGGCTCTGGCTCGCTCGTTCAGCACCATGGGCCTGACACCTCCGGTCGGACCTGAGTGGATCGCTGATTCGGGAGCCACCTACCACACCACTCCTCACCCCGGTATACTTTCGTCTCTCCACTCTCCCTCTTCCTCTCTTCCTTCGTCTATTATGGTCGCAAATGGTTCGTGTCTTCCAGTCACGTCTGTGGGTACCGCCGGTGCTCATGGCTCCTTCCGTCTTCCTGATGTTCTTGTTGCTCCTTCTATGGATCACAACCTTCTTTCTATTCGTCGTTTTACAGCTGACAATTCCTGCTTTGTGGAATTTGACTCTTCTGGTCTTACTGTAAAGGATTTGGCTTCCCGGCGTCCTCTGCTCCGATGTGACAGCTCCGGGCCCCTTTACACCCTTCGCTTCCCGACGGCTACTTCATCTTCTCCGCCGTCCGTTTTGTCAGCTGCCTTCGCCGCTTCTACTTCCTCTACTACTTGGCACTGGCGCCTCGGCCATCCTGGACGTGATGCCCTGATGCAGCTCAGTCGTAGTTCCGGTCTTCCATGTACTCGGGCTCCTGATGAGCAACTGTCATGCGTGCCAATTGGGCCGACATGTTCGTCTTCCTTTTCATAGTTCTACTTCCCATGCGGCCCACATTTTTGATCTTGTACATTGCGACCTATGAACATCTCCTGTTATCAGTCTTTATGGTTATAAGTACTATCTTGTGGTGGTTGATGATTTTTCGCATTATTCGTGGACTTTTCCCCTCCGTGCGAAGTCAGATACATTTCCCACGCTCCTTCACTTCTTTACTTGGGTGTCCACAGTTCGGCCTCACCATCAAAGCTGTCCAGTGTGACAATGGTCGTGAGTTTGATAACTCCACCTCCCGAGCATTCTTTCTCTCTCACGGTGTTCAGTTGCGCATGTCTTGCCCATATACCTCTTCGCAGAATGGCAAGGCTGAGCGGATGATTCGCACCACCAACGACACCGTGCGCACCCTTCTATTTCAGGCCTCTCTTCCTGCTCGCTTCTGGGCTGAGGGCTTGCACACCTCCACCTACCTCCTCAACCGTCTTCCTTCCGCTGCCTGTCCCGCTCCCACGCCACACCACGCCCTCTTCGGTACCCCTCCTCGGTACGATCACCTACGCGTGTTTGGGTGTGCGTGCTACCCCAACACCGCTGCCACTTCTTCCCATAAGCTGGACCCCCGTTCCACTCTTTGTGTCTTCCTCGGGTACTCCCCGGATCACAAGGGGTACCGGTGTTTTGACCTTATCTCCCGACGGGTCCTCATCTCTCGCCATGTGGTGTTCGATTAGTCCGTCTTTCCCTTCTCCAGCACCACCACCCCTCCTGTTCCTGACCCTCCCTCCCTTTTTCCCACTGACATGGTGGTCCAACCACCTTTTCCGTGGTCTCCTACAGGTACCGCTTCGCCGCGCTCCGTGCCGGCCTCCTGTCCCGGCTCCCCGGTGGGTCCGGGCCCGTCGTCCTCTGGCGCGGCCCCGCCCTCTCCGGTTGGCGTAGACCCGGGGCCTTCGTCCCCCGCTTCTGCCCCGGGGGGGCGTGCCGGTCGCCGTCGCCGGATCCTGCCCCGGCACCTGCCTCGGCACCTCCGTCGAGGTTCGCCGCGCCGGTACGGGTGTACCAGCGCAGGCCGCGGCCGCCGCCACTCGCGGTCCCTTCTCCGCCGGGGACACCGACACCACCGCCGCAGTCCCCGCCGACTCGAGGTGCACCGCCGGTCTACCACCCACCGCTTCTTCACCGACACCCGCGGCATGTTCACCCGATGGTGACACGGCACGCAGCTGGCACACTGCCGCCTCGTGCACTTGCGGCTTCGACCGGCGACGCGGTGGTCTCCCCGGTACCCTCTTCCGTCTGTGACGCCCTGTTGGATCCTCACTGGCGCCGCGCGATGGAAGAGTACGCCACGCTTCTCGCCAACCAGACGTGGGAATTGGTGCCCTGGCCGCCGGACTCCAACGTCGTCACCGGCAAGTGGATCTGGACCCACAAGCGTCGGGCTGATGGTACTCTCGAGCGCTACAAGGCTCGATGGGTTCTCCGGGGTTTCACTCAGCGCCCGGGAGTCGACTATGATGAGACTTTCAGCCCGGTGGTAAAGCCGGCCACCGTCCGTACCGTGCTCTCGCTGGCGCTTGCTCGGTCATGGCCCGTCCATCAGCTGGACGTCAAGAATGCCTTTCTGCACGGCCTTCTCACCGAGACAGTATACTGCAGTCAGCCGACGGGATTCGTTGATTCCACCCGTCCTGACATGGTCTGCTGGCTCAATAGGTCTCTCTACGGCCTTAAGCAGGCACCCCGGGCGTGGAACCACCGGTTTGCTACTTTCTTGCTGACACTGGGGTTCGTGGAGGC